>JARHVA010000380.1:1802500-3140000 GCA_037957365.1 Torreya grandis | reverse complement strand
GTTCAAAAAAGAGTTAAGCACTTCAAAGAGTTCAAATAATTTCAATTGCTTCAAAAAGTTCAACGAGTTCAAAGACTTTGGCAGGTTCAAATGCTTCAAAGGTTCAACAACTTTGACAGAATTTAAAGAAAAGAAGACTTCAAAGAGTGAAGATTAAACTGTTGAACCATTGAACCTTGAACCAAAAGAGTTCAAAGTTCAAAGGTTCAATGAGTTCAATAAGTCTGATAGACTTAGAAAATCAAAGGATTTGAAGAGTTAAGATTGAACCATTAAACCTTGAACTTTGAAAGGTTCAAAGTTTAAAGGTTCAATGAGTTCAACAAAAAAGGAAAGGATCCAGAAAGTTTGAAATTTCAAAGGATTCAAAGAAAGAGAATGAACCTTGAACTTTGAATCAAAATAGTTCAAGGTTCAAAGATTCAAAGAGTTTAAAATCCGAATAAAAGCTTCGAGCGAATGAAGGAAGTGAAAGATTCCAGAAAGAAGTTCAACAAGATGTTTCAACCAAAGGGTTCAAAGAAATGGTTCAACTAAAGAAGAAATAGACTAAGTGAATGCAGCTCTTTGAAAGATCTGATTGAATTGATAAGCTGATTGAACCGCCTGAACCATTGAACCTTTGAACCAAAGGAGTTCAAAGGTTCAAAGTGGTTCAAGCGACCAACGACTGGTGACGTCCCCGTAGATGTCAAATTTAGAGTAATGAAATATCCATTGATTTTCAAATATGGCACAAACCTAAGAACAAATTTAGTGACCGGCCAAAGAAGGAGCTGAAGGAGCTAGCAAAAGCGAGAAGATATCCCAAAGAGCTCAAATAGCTAGGAAGAGATAAAACATGGCAAGGAAAGAGAGAACAACTTCAAGAAATCTATAAATATTTGTAGGAGAGTTATTTTTTAGTAGGTGAAATAGTCCACTAGGTGGACATAAAAAAGCACAAACATTCAAAGGTGAAACCTATTTTTCTCCCTTTGAGTAAAAGTGAATGGACAACTGCATAAAATATCTAGAAGAGGACTAGGTAGCCCATACTTTGGAGGAGACATTTGAAATAAATTAGAACGCCAAAGTAAAGGCTAATGACCTATTCCAGCATGGCCCCTTCACAAAAAATTTAATGCATTCAAGGCATTAAATGTAGCACAGGCCATTTACTGGAAACAAGTGCCAAGTCTTTCTTGGAGTGCTATATATTGTAATCTCTCATTTTGTAGAAGAGAGATCTCTCTGTTATTAGAAGTGAAACTTTGCCCAAATTGAAAGACATTCCTAAGACTTTGAGCTCAGACTATTGATCATATTTTGTTATTTGAATGAGAAAGCAAGTGACCTTTCAAACTTTGTGTTGAAATAGCTTGTGTTATTTAGGAGATTGTTCTTATGTCTATTTCCTGAATACCATCTTGTCCATTTAATTAAAAAATCATAACTAGTAGAATTAATCTGAAAGGTGTCCTGAAGCCAACTGTGGGAGACTTTATGCTGCCATAATTGTCTTTAGTGTGTATTTTTTGTTTTAGTGTAAAGGATCTTAGGAAGACTTTGTGCTCCCATTATCCTTTGTAATTCTTTTAATCCTTGGCAGTTGAGGTGCAGACTTTGTGCTACACTTCATTCTTCTGTGTTACAGTGTCTTGATCAATGGAAGAAGCAACAAAAGACTGTGCTTTCGTGGGTTTCTTATAGTTACCATTACTACCCAAGAAGAATCCTACTATTGGCTAAACATCACTTCTAAAAGAAGAGAAGTGCATTCAGTAATTACACTAGAATTATCCTCTATTTTATGAACATCATCTCTGAAAAAAGAGAGATGGATGGTATGATTTCACCCTGTGTGTATTTTCAGCATATGTTACTATATTATAGTAGATAGGGAACCTCCCCTTGATGAGAGAAGAGATTTATCCCATTTTGATGTGGTAGACCTACACATTTGGCTCATCAAATCTCCTTGTGCTATGGTTGATATACCCATTTTGCCGTCAGTGTAGTTGGTGACAAAATATTCACCCAACAGTTTTTGGTGACTCCGCTGGGGATCGAACAAGTAGTTCTAGTTCTTTTCCATCTCCATTTTCTCTGCATTTCTAGCCCTTATCCATTTCCATTTTTACACTCTAGTAGATCCATGATATACATGAGGCCAAAGAGCTAAAGGTGTTTTCCTTCACCATCTCACCTTCAGTGAACCAAGAGTTTTCCTCCTCCAAAAGTTAGGTCTACATTACTAGACAAAACTTCTACTTCTACTGTTAGTAGAGCTTTATCAATACATATCCCTAAGAGATTTCTTATCCCTCCCTTCAATAGTCTCATAGTTTAAGGAAGAATTTACCCAAGTTATTTGGTGATGGGAGAGTTCATCTTGATGAACATATTGCAACTTTTAGCATAGCCTATGGTGTGTTAGTTGTGGAGTATGAGGATGTAGTAGTCAAGATATTTGTGGAGACATTGTAAGGCACTACTGCAGACTAGTTTTATCATCTATAGGCCCAAACAGTGACTGATTAGAACACCCTCAAGCCCAATTCTGAAGCCAGGTTCTAGCCTGCAAAAGAATTGCATGCCCTATTGGCTCAACTCACACAGATGAAGAAGGAGCCTCATGAACCTATGAGGGACTTCATAGCCAAATTTGACAAGTTGAGGAATAGGATTCCCATAATTACTCAGTTAACACCAAAAAATCTCAAATGCTTCTTCATAAACTTTCAACTTCTTGAAGTGAGTTTTTTGTTGAGGCAGGCTGGCCACATAGACCTTACTGCAGCTCAATATTTGGCCACTGAGGTCAAAGATGACCTTGTCTTAGTAGAAAAAATAAGAAGATATCCTAATAGAGGCAAACCTTCTTCATCTTCTAAGAATTTTTCCATAGACACCACTGATCCTATGGTGCAAAAGCTGGCAAATGAGTTGCTAGCTCTCAAAAAATAAATGGCACAAGGGATGTTTGCTCCTCCTTCATACCAAGATATATCGAGGAGGTCTTTTCCCAATCAGTCATACCAAAGCAATGCTACTAGAAATCAAGGGCAGTCAAACTGTCTTCCTCCCCCATAGGGGAAGCTTGCCATTGAAGTAGCCCTAGCTAACTCAGTAGTTAGATATCTTGAAATTGAATCTAATTTCTCTTTCCAACTTGAGTTGAACCAAGAAAATGATGTTGATCTCTTTGCTGAAGACCAAGAAGAATTATCTGGTGACTCCAACATCAGTTTCCTGAATTACCAGGATGAACCCAAAAGTAAAGGTAAAGCATTTGATGGATCATACATAGGATTTACCAGGTCCCAAAACTAGTTAGCTCAACAAGCTGATAAGAGAAAAATAGGGGAAGAATCTCAACCAATAATTTCAATTGTTAAATGAGGAACTTTGTTGCCTTTCCAATCGAAGGACCTAGTGATCAACAAAAAAGTTAGTACCTCAAATGTTCCTGCACCTTCTGCTCCAAATTTGTAGACCAGTCCTACACCTAATAAAAAATAGAAGGATGGACCACCTTCCCCTATTTCTAATTCATTTCAATTATTTGATATAATTGACCATGTTAAGAAGGCCAAAATTCAAATGTCTAAGTTTGAATTCTCGCAATCTAACCAAGAGCAGTTAGATAGGTTAGTTCAATGCATCAAAAATGAAACCATCCCTATAGGATAAGAAATTTTGAAGGTGACTCCTAGTCCTCCCAATAGCACATCTACCTAAAATAATCTTGTAATTACTCTTTTAGTTTCTCCTGGGAAGATAGAGCTATTCTATGTTTCTCTGTTGATAAATGGATACAATCTGAATAATTACATAATAGATTTTGGAACCTCTGACAATGTCATGCCTACCAAAGTATCTAAATCTATTGGTCTCACGCTGACCAAGATCTTTGGGATATGTTTCTCTATGGAGAAAAAATAAGTGCCATTGTTGGGACAAATCAAGGATGCCCAATTCGCATTCACAGCCTTCCCAGAAAAAAGAATTAAAATGATAGTCTTGGTGGCTGACATCCCAACCTCATACGACATCCTTTTTCGAAATTTTTTTTGCAAGGCATTGGTGACGAGTTAAGCATGGACCTGTCTAAGGTGAGGATCCCTATCAAGGGTGTCATGTAGAGGCTATTCCTTGAGAAGGAGTTAAAGTACATAGTCACCCAAACATCAATGCCTAAAGCTCAAATTTTGTTTGAATATTCAGGAATAGGTAACTATTTTCTGACCATAGATGAGGTTTCTATTTCATGAAAGGAAAGTTATGAAAGTAACAATTCACAAAGTTTAGATAGAAGATCAGAGAGTTCAACAAAAGAATCCTCCCTTCCAAATGAAGAAAAATCTAAAAGGAGATCATATTTTGATGAATTTTGGATGCTAGAATTTGATGGTAGCTATTCTTCTATCAATTTTGGAGCCAAGATTTTATTGATATCTCCTCAAGGAGATATTTTTCCTTATTCATATAAGTTGTAGTTCAGAAACACCAATAACACTATCAAGTATGAATCTCTGTTACTTGGGTTGAAGGAAACTCAAGACAAAGGAGTTAAACTCCTTCATGCCAAAGGAGATGTTGAATTGGTGGTTTACCAGGTGAGGAACCTATATCAAACCAAGAATGAAAGATTGTGCCATTATCGCAATCTAGTTTGGGATCAAATTGAAAGTTTTGATGCTTTCAGTATTTTTGTAGTGCCCAAAGAGTTTAATGATTGAGTAGATGCATTGGCTATTTCTGTAACTCTCTTAGTCCCTCACCCAAATTTCAAATAAGGTAGGTACACTATCAAACTAGTCTTTCAACTAAGTGTGCCTAATAATGCCAACCATGGGCAAGTATTCAATGGCGACAATCATATCATTGCCTTTCTAAAACAAATAGATAGCTTTGAAAAGATTTATTTTAAAGGCAGTGAGTCTACACTATGGGAATCAACCCTTGGAACAAGCTCAGATGTAGGTGAAGAATTTCTACAACTCAAAGGGAATAAAATCCCAAAAGGATTGGTTTCCCTTGAGAAGTTGTTTGATAAGCACGATAGGTTCGTCAAGCAACAACAAATGGATTCAAGCTCCTCCTAGGAGTTTGATCAAATAAATTTGAGTACTAAGTAGAATCCCAAGATGGTTAATATTGGAAAGTGTTGCACTCCTGATGAGAAGCTCAAATTCACTACTTTACTTCACTATTACATAGATGTTTTAGCATACTCATATGATGACCTAAAGTCACTCAAGCCTAAAGAAATTCATCATGAAATTCCTCTTAAGAGTGATTAATTGCCCCACAAGTAGAAATCTAGGTAGTACAACCCCAAGATATCAGTTACTATTCTATTTGAGATTCAAAAAATGTTAAAATCCAAGATAATTTTTTTGATCCATCATTCCACATGGATTGCGAACATAGTCCCAGTGAAGAAAAAGAATAGGGAAATTCATCTGTGTGTTGATTTTAGAAAATTGAATCAATCCTCTCTAAAGGATAATTACCCTCTACCCATCATGGATCAAGTCCTTCAGATAGTGACTGGTTCAAAGATGTTATCAATTTTAGATGGTTTTTCAGGGTACAATCAAGTAGAAGTCAGTGAAGCAGACCAACATAAGACTGGCTTCACTACACCTTGGGGCACCTTTGCATATCGTAGAATGCCCTTTAGTTTAATCAATGCTAATGCCACTTTCCAAAGAGAAATGGAACTTGATTTTAGAGATAAAATGTGGAAATTCATTATGGTATATCTTGATGACTTGACTATCTTTTCCAAGCATTGTCTTGATCATATGCGTCATTTGCAACAAGTGCTGGAATGATGTAGACATAATGGTATTTCTCTAAATCCCAAGAAGTCAAATTTTGGGGTTACAGAAGGGAAACTTCTCAATCACACTGTATCTCGAGAAGGCATAAATATTGACCCAAAAAGAGTCAAATCCATCCATGAGCTTACTCTGCTTGCTAGTAAGATAGCAGTCCACTCTTTCTTCAGAAAGGTGAATTTTCTATGAAGATTCATTTCTAAGTTCATAGAGAAGACTCACCACATTATGGACATGATGAAGGGAAAAGCTAATTTTTTTTAGACTAAAGAATGCAATTTAGCATTTCAAGATATCAAGAAAGCTATCACCCATGCCCCAGTCTTGGTTTGCCCAGATTACACTAAAGATTTTGTAATATATAGTTATTCTTTTGAACACACAATTTCAATGATTTTGGTTTGGTAGAATGAAGAAGGTGTGGAATCTCATATATCATTCATGAGTCATCCTCTCAAAGCTCATGAATTGAGATACTCAAGTATGGAGAAGCATGCTTATGCAATAGTCAAGGTGGTTAAGCACTTCTATTTTTACATTATGAATTCACATACTATTATTCTAGTGCCTAATATAACAGTCAAGTCCATACTAACTCAGCAAGAGTTTGGAACAAAAAAGGGAAATTGGATTGATAAAATCTAAGAGTTTGATCTGATTATCAAACCAACGAAGCTTATGTGAGGAAGAGGCCTCTACCAGTTAATTGTTGATAACATACTAGAAGAAATGGGGCATGAAGAAATAGAAATTGAAGACATGCTAATAGTCCTCTTTGTCACCACTATGAATGAGTGGTATTCAAATATTGCTCATTTCCTTACCTACGATGAGTGTCCTGCTCACCTGTCTCATACAGAAAAGAGGACTATTAAGTTGAAAGCTACCAACTTTGTCCTGTGGGACAATGGTCTGTATAAGAGGAACCTTAATGAGGTATTCCTTTACTGCATGGATAAAGTGCAGTAGAATAAACTTTTAGAGTCCTTCCACAATTTGGCTTGTGAAGACATTTTTTTATGCCTATGACTGCTCATAAGATTCTGTGAGCCAAGTATTATTGGCCTACTCTATTTCAAGATGTATATAAATGGGTACGTAGATGTGAACTATGTCAACAGTTCATTAGAAGACCCAAATTGGCTGCATTACCTCTCAAGCTAGTAGTAATTAAAGAGTCATTTTAGCAATGGGGAATTGATTTCATTAGCACTGTAAATCCATCCTCAAGTGCTAGACATGATTATGTCCTCATAGCCATAGACTACTTCACAAGTGGGTGGAAGCCATTCCAGTCAAGCATGTTACTTCATAAGTAGTATGTAGTTTCCTCAAGGAAAACATCATTACCAGGTTTGAGGTCCCAACCAAGATTGTAATAGACAATGCAACCTATTTCTCTTCTCATGAGATTACCCAATTCTACTTTTATTATGGGATTACTCTCTCCCACTCTTCTAACTATTTTTTTCAAAGAAATGGTCAAGCAGAATTGAGCAACAAAAGCTTGGTAGCTATTATCAGGAAGCTAGTGGATGACAATCAAATAACCTAGCATAAAGTATTGTTTAACACTTTATGGACAGATAGAATTACACCCAAGAGGGTGATAGGTATGTCACCTTTCCAACTTTTGTATGGTCTCAATGTAGAGATACCAATCACCTTGGAATTCATAGCACTGAATTTGGTGAAGGTAGTTGAAGATCAAACCTTTAAAGGTTCCATTGACAAAAGGATCATGTGCTTGACTGAACTAAATGAGTAGTAAACTATGGTGGTGGACCGAATTATTGTGCATCAAAGTCTGGTAAAGAGGATCTTTGATAAGAAAGCAAGGATTCATGATTTCTAGATTAGAGATCAAGTCATACTATGGGACAAAAGAAGAGAACCAAAAAGAATGCATGGAAAATTTGATTCCTTATGGAGAGGCCCATTTGATATTCATCAACTCAATGGAAAAAATAGTTTCCTATTGAAGTATCAAGATGGCACGCCATTTTCTCTACCTCATAGTGGGTAGCATCTGAATCACTTCAATCCTTGAAGTATCAGATAAGATCAGTTGTACATATGTATAATTTTTATATAGTCTTTAGTTTTGTTTTATGTTGTTCATTTGTTTTTGGTGTCTTTCTTTTTGGGTGGCATGACACAGTAGCCTAATGGCATACATAAAGGCACTAAAAATTCTAGATTCTGCTCCCTTTAATTATTTTTACAATTGATGGAAGTTCCCCAACTAGAGCCAGCTGTTGTTCCCAAAATCTATCACTTTTTTTTGTGGACAACATATCAACTATTTTGGTCCTACACGCCAAAATGGTCTCTTCCTTTATCAAAAAATGTTCTAAGCAGCCAAGTTCTTCAATTATTCAAGCATTTTCAGCTAACCTATAGGTTCAATGGGTTTAACAAGTTCAACAGGCGGGCTCTCACAAAGAAACAAGTCTTTCTTTAAACACTTAGGCATTTCAAGGATGGTTCAACGCTGAGGTTCAATCAAAGTTCCATCAGCGGGCTTCAAAGATTTGGAATGAATCATTGAACCATTGAACCTTTAAACTTAGCAAGGTTCGAAGTGGTTCAAGGTTCAAAGGTTCAAAAAAAAGATAAGCACTTCATAGAGTTCAAAGAAGTTCAACCACTTTAGAAAGTTCAATGAGTTTGAAGACTTCGGCAAGTTCAAATGCTTCAAAGGTTCAACAGCTTTGATAGACTTTAAAGAAAAGAAGACTTCAAAGAGTGAAGATTAAATTATTGAACCATTGAACCTTGAACCAAAAGAGTTTAAAGTTCAAAGGTTCAATGAGTTCAATAAGTCTGACAAACTTAGAAAATCAAAGGATTCGAAGAGTTAAGATTGAACCATTGAACCTTGAACTTTGAAAGGTTCAAAGTTCAAAGGCTCAACGAGTTCAACAAAAAAGGAAAGGATCCAGAAAGTTCAAAACTTCAAAGGATTCAAAGAAAGAGAATGAACCTTGAACTTTGAACTAAAATGGTTCAAGGTTCAAAGGTCCAAAGATTCAAAGAGTTCAAAATCCAAACAAAAGCTTCGAGTGAATGAAGGAAGCAAAATATTCTAGAAAGAAGTTCAACAAAAGGGTTCAAAGAAATGGTTCAACTGAAGAAGAAATAGACTAAGTAAATGTGGCTCTTTGAAAGAGTTGATTGAACTAACAAGCTGATTGAACCACCCAAACCATTGAACCATTAAACCTTTAAACCAAAGGAGTTCAAAGGTTCAAAGTGGTTCAACCGACTAGTGACCGGTAACATCCATGCAAACATCAAATTTAGAGTAATGAAATATCCATTGATTTTTAAATATGGCATGAACTTGGTAAAAATTCAATGACTGGCCAAAGAAGGAGCTGAAGGAGCCAGCAGAAGCGAGAAGATAACCTTAAGAGCTCAAATCGCCAGGAAGAGATAAAACATGGCAAGGAAAGAGAGAACAACTTCAAGAAATCTATAAATATCTGTAGGAGAGTTATTTCCAGTAGGTGAAATAGTCCACTAGGTGGACATCAAAAAGCACAAACATTCAAAGGCATGGCCTATTTTCCTCCCTTTGAGTAAAAGTGAATGGATAGTCACGTAAATATCTGGAAGAGGACCAAGTGGCTTAGATTGTTGATCATATTTTGTTACTTGAATGAGAAAGCAAGTGACCTTTTAGACTTTGTGTTGAAATAGCTTGTGTTGTTAGGAGATTGTTCTTATGCCTATTTCCTAAATACTGTCTTGTCCATTTAATTGAATAAGCAGAACTAGTGGAAGTAATTTGAAAGGTGTCTTGAAGCCAACTGTGGGAGACTTTGTGCTGCCACAATTATCTTTAGTGTGTGTTTTCTATTTTAGTGTAAAGGGTCTTGGGAAGACTTTGTGCTCCCATTATCCTTCATAATTATTTTACTCCTTGGCAGTTGAGGTGGAGACTTTGTGCTACACTTCATTCTGCTATGTTACTGCATCCTAATCAGTGGAAGAAACAACGAAAGACTGTGCTTTTGTGGGTTTCTTGTGGTTACCATTAATACCCAAGAAGAATCCTACTATTGGCTGAATATCACTTCTAAAAGAAGAGAAGTGCCTTTAGTAATTACACCAAAATTCTCCTCTATTTTGTGAACATCTCTAAAAAAAGAGAGATGGATGGTATGATTTTACCCCTGTGTGTATTTTCAGCATATGTTACTATATTATAGTAGATAGGGAACCTCCCCTTGATGATAGGAGAGATTTATCCCATTTTGATGTGGTAGACCTACACATTTGGCTGATCAAATCTCATTGTGTTGTGGTTGATATACCCATTTTGCCATTAGTGTAGCTAGTGACAAAATATTCACCCAACACACCTTTCAACCTGGTGATATGGTTTTTATTCATCTACAACTGTACAAACAATCCTCATTAAAAATAAAGGGGCATCATAATATTACCCCAAAGTTTTATGGGCCATATAAGGTCCTCCACTAAATTGGGTATGTTTCTTACATGTTGGAGCTTCCACCTTCCTCATAAATTCACCCTATCTTTCATGTCTCATATTTGAAGAAAGTTTTTGGACCTACCATTAGAGTGTAGATAGTTTTACCCAAACTTGATAATGAAGGCTCCATCCTTCTCAAACTAGAAGCTATCATAGATAGGTGCCCCCACCAAATTCACTCCCACACCATCAAAAAAGTCTTAATCTAGTGGCATGGCATGTAACTTGAAGATGCCACATAGGAACCATTAGTCTAAATTTAGAAATGATTCCCACATCTGAATCTTTGAGGACAAGGCTTTTTATAAGGGGGAGGTGATGTTAGGAACCCATGTTCCTACCCTTCTCTTTGCATTTGTTAGTATATTATTCATTATGGATGCATATGCTTTGTAATTCATTGCTTTAGTATATTTTAATTATCCCACATGCATGGGAAGTATTAGTTGAAGTAATAGAACTAGTATTTAAGTAAGTAGCATAATTGAATCATCCCACATGCTTGAAAAGTATTAGTTACTAGAATAGAATTACTATTTAAGTATTGAGGCCCAATGAAGGCATTGATGAATATTACTGTATTGAATTTTCTCAAAGGAGGTTGTCTCCTCAAAGTGGCCTGGGATCAATATAACATATTTGAATTATTTTGAGTTAATTTTTGAAGTAATTTTTATTATTCTATTATTTTTTGTAATTCATAAATCTATACAACAGGTTCATCACATAGGTCTTCACTAATTAGACCCACTTAGAGTGTATGAAATCTAAATAATTTATAATAATATATGGTAATCTAATTATTATCATGTAAAAATATATCAATTTTTTCAAATGTAAACCTCCTTAAATTTATGGTGGGAAGAGATTTTTTGAATTAGATAAATTTGTTTAATTTTTAATTTAGTTTACATAAACATATTAGGAACTAAAATTAATGAGTGATTTCAAAATAGAAAAAATGTGAGATGTCAAATTGGAGGGTGGAGGGAAAATTTAAAGGGAGCATTCAAAATATTGGAGTATTTTTCTAAATTTAAGTACCATTGAGATTATCTAAATCATGGATACTTTTTTTGGGTTCCCCAAATTTGCGAGTGACAAGATATAAGTAGGTCATATTTGGAAGAAGGATCACTAATTTAATATCACTTTATGGTATGATTTATTCCTCCCATTTAAAAATTATTAGATTTAATACATATATTTGTTAGTTTAAATCTACATTTTAATTTTCCTTTTCATATTACATATATAATTCTAGGAATGTGTAAAATCTTAAGAGTATAAGAAGGTTTTATCCTTATGTCATTTCATTTTTTATTTCCAGATGGACCCAAATATAAATAGGGGAAATATTAGGAAAAATCATGTGTTGTGTGTGGAGTTGGATGAAGAAATGACACCATTTCAAAAATGAAATACAAAAAAAAAATCAGAGTAGATGAAAAATATTTGAGATTATTATGCTTAAAGCATATACATATATGAGCTAAGGTAAATTTGTATCCTCTTGATCCTTTAACCAATGTTCCTCCTTTATTCTAAAACATCACTAGGATGATAAAATTTATATGTAATGGTGATAATAAGTGGTTAGGATATTTTAGGAGGATATAAGGAAGTAGATAAACTTTAGAGAAATACATCAATGTAATGGGAAATAATATTATTTAAATGGATAATATAACCTCTAGTTTATTAGAAGTGAAAAAGAGGATGGAAGCTAAAGCCATTGAACATTTTTAGGTAAAAAATGTGTTATTTCAAGAGTAACATATTTAAATAATTAAAGTAAGGCATTAAATTCCAAAGTTAAATGTATTAATAACACAATAAAAAATTTGAGAAACACTCCTCTATGAGGAAGGACAAGGGTTAGAAAGTTAATTGAGGAACACTCCTCTAGGGATAGTTTCAAAAAGAGAATTTAATTTTAAAAAATAATTATTGATCCTTATAGATCAAATGTAGCTAAAGATACAATACATACCTCAACATTGGTTATGAAGAGCCCATTTAAGAAATATGAAATATTATCCATGCTTCACTAGCCATAATGTGCCTATATAATAAAATCTTTGGTTGATGAAATGATAAACCAATTGTCATATTTAATCAGTGATAGTGATGTCCAAGGTGTTTGTGATAAAGCAGGTATTAGTATAATAGCCTATGAAGAACTATTTAAGGCATTATAGGATAGAATATTAAATGTCAGGATCACTAAGGTCTTGGTTCCTCATCTATCTCATGTTAGATTGAAATGAGCTAATAGTAACAAAGATGTTAAATAATTTGTTGGAAATATGTTTCACATCAAAGCTTCCATAGAGGATTATATTAGGAAAGGAAGGAATTATATTGGAAAGGAAGTGTCTATCAATTTGAATCCTTTGAATAATGTTTGGTTTGAAGTTGATATAAGTTTAATGGCCATGATTCGATATTATGACATTTCAGTGGAAGAGGCAAATGGGAAACTTTTTGTTGTCCTAAAATTAGATGATATAGAGCTGATCAATGGTGCTAAGTATGAAAGAGTATAATTTACCTTGATGAATAAATCTCTAAATATAAATATTATTACTACTAATAAAAGATATTTTTTGTACAATCATAAAACCATGTATGGTGTCTTGGATTATTCAAATTAAAAAAAGAATGTTAGGAAGACCTAAAATGAATTTTTGAGAAAACAGAGCCTCCAATCATGATTTCTTCTCATGCAATGGGGGAAAAAAATTATGTTTATGGTTATGGATCATATATATTTGAATGGTACATGGATGCTGACTTAAAAAATTTGAAATGTATATATAACATCAACTATGGAGAAAATGCAAAGCATAGTTGAATTTATTATGTGCATTCTCAAGATAAGTCAAAAGGATTGAATAAAATAAGTTCAAAGGGAATATTGGGTTTTGAATAAGGAGAAATTCCTAATAGAGATAAAGTTGATCCAAATACAAATCCAGTGCTACAAATTCCATTTACAAGAGTTCACATATGCACTCTTCATACTTTTGTTAGGATAATTGATAAATTGATTTATTTATCAATTTTATTTTCTTGGAATAAAAAACCATAAAAGGAGGCAAAACAATCCATTAAGAAAATTGAGAAGGTATTATCAAATGAAAGATTACACAGGAAATATTATTATTGAAAAATATGAAAAGTGAGCAGGTACTTGTGCTAATGTTTCATCAAAGCCATCCATTAGAGGAGATAAGTCCAGGCATTTTGTTAAAAAAGTCACTTAAAGAATAGTAGGGATCAATGGGAAATATATAAGGATATCATTGATGTAGAGGATGATCGAAATGATAAAGAAAATTCTACATTAAGGAAAAAATAGGCATGGATTTCACTCTCATCTTTGTTCCCCTTGATGAATAATGAACTATTCTCTAAAGGAGATTGAAACCAATTTATTAAATTTGTAAAAAAAATCATAAAGGAATTTATTCAAGCTTGGGGATAGAATGAGGTCACTCATTACTTGGTAAAAATTAATAATTTGATTATTTATTTATTTATTATTTTTACATAATTATTTTCTAATGTATTATGTTATGTCTTTTTTTTTTGTTTATATGAATTTAGTACTTTCTATATGCACATTGTCCATGGTTTTCTAAAGATTATGTTAGCTAGCAAATTTGGAATGTTCGAGGCATGGAAAAGCCTCATAAGCTAGCATGTAATACTTATGATAGGACTACTAAACATGGTAGAGGATCTATATTATCTAACCCATTGATTCAAATGAGTCAGTGGTTATATAGATGTATGATTTATAGACTCATACATAAAAATAAACTTGAAAATATTAATAAATGTATGCTTTATAGACTGACATAGAAAAATAAACTTGAAAATATTAAAAATATTGATGTTGTAGAAAGAGAAGCTAATTCTCGAAGAAAGCGAATAACTCCATAATAATTCAATTTCAATATGGCTTGTACAAAGAAAAAATAACTCATAAAGCTATGATACACTCTTAATCATATTGTATATGATTATTTATGAATAGAATTATGTTCCTATGAATACTCTATAAATAAATTTGTTGAATCTATATGCAACAAGTGGTAGAATTCAAAGTGTTTTGAAAGTTTTATTTTTCTCATTTTTTTCAATTGCCTTGATAAATTATATATTATTTGACAACTTATATATTATTTGGAAGATATAAAACTCCCTTAAAATTCTTTGAAATCCATACACCTTGCTCAAAACTTCTTTGACTTTGTGTTTCCCTCTTATTTATGCCTCTTTGAGAAAACTTCTTCATCTTCCAACATTGTAAAAGTTCATTCATGAAGATTTTCAAACCCGTTGTACCTCTTTAAGTTCTCATTCAAGAATATCTAGGCATTCTTTATTATTAAATAATGTTTAATGCATGTTTCCATGAAGGTGTGATGAAGAAACAAAGCCTTTTAACATGTCTATAGGTCTTAAAGAAGTTTTTAGGTCCTGATCAAGGAGAAATCAAGCTTGAAGAGGTTGGGATGAGTGCAATAATGTCAAAACAAAGTTTCAAATTTTGAAAGTTCTAAAACATGAATAAATTTAAGCTTTTAGGGTCCTACAGGTTATATAACAAGACAATAAATCAGGTTACAAGGTTTATAAGTGGTCAACAAATCCTATCATGGGTATAAGAGCAGGAAAAAGGGTTGAAGAGGTTGAAAAAACAAGATTTAACATGCTTCCATAGGTTTCCTAAAGATGAAATAATAAATAAGGTTACTAGAAAGGTTGTAGGTCTTTTTATAGCATGTTTCCAAGGTTTTTAGCTTGTTGATAAATGATTTTAGGTCTTAGATCCATGTTTACATAACTATGGCAAGATAAATCACAAGGTTTGATGATCCTTCTAAGTATTTTTAGGTATGTAGAGAGTTTCTATGGTTTATAAAGCTTTAAATAAGATCGTTATACATGGATCCAATAATCCAAGCACTTATAATCCTTCATACTAGTCTAAATGATTAGTTATTTTATGATCAATTAAGGGTGTTTTATACTTTTGCATATTATAATTAGGTCCAATAAACCTATTTTGATGTCATAAGGTCATGTTAGTTCTTGTCAAGTCCTATTTGATGGTTAGAGATGTAATAAGGTATTTCTATGTGAAAATAGATTAAAAGGGTCTTAAAGTCTTTTTATCAAGTCATTAAAAAAGGTGTAACATTCTAAAAAGGGAGATAAAGGTCATTTGGAAGGTCTAGAACTCCCTCACAGTGCCTTAAAATATGTATACCTTACCCAAAACTTCATTGACTATGTTTCCCTCTTATTTCTACCTTTTTAAAGATGATTTCATCTTCTCATGTGGGAAAAGTTCATTGATGAAGATTTTTTGGCCTATTTCACCTCTTTAAGCTCTCATTCAATAAGATCTAGGCATTCTCTATTATTTTCATGATGTTCAATGTAGGTTTCTATGAGGGTGTAATGAGGAAATAAATCATTTTAGCATGTCTACAAGTCTTAAATAAGTTTTTAGGTCCTATTCAAGGAGAAATCAATCTTGAAGAGGTTGGGAGGAGTCCAATAACATCAAAATAAATTTTTGAAGCCTACAAGCTCTAAAACATTAATAAATATAAGTTTACAGGTTCTGTAGGTTGTATATCAATCTAATAAATTAGGTTTCAAGGTCTATAAATGATCAACATATCTTTTCAAGGGTATAAGATCAATAAACAAGGTTGAACAGGTTGAAAAGATAAGATTTTACATGCTTCCACAAGTTTCTTGAGGATGTAATAAGAAATAAGGTTACTAGCAAGGTTGTAGGTCTTTGTACAACATGTTTCTAAGGTTTTTAGCTTGTATAAGATTTATTTCAGGTCTTAGATCCATGTTTACATGACTATGGAAATACAAATCACAAGGCTTCATGACCCTTACAATAATTTATAGGTCTGTAGATAGTTTCCATGGTTTATAAATCTTCAAATAAGATTGTTATGAAGGGATCCACTGATCCAAGCACTTCAAAGCCTTCATACTAGTTTAAATGATTAGTTATTTGATGATTAGTTAAGGGTGTTTTGTAGTTTTATGTATTTTAATCAAGTCAAATAATCCTATTGTGATGTCATAAGGTCATGTTAGCTCTTATCAAGTCCTAGTTGATGGTTAGAGACATAAGAAGGTGTTTCAATGTGAAAATAGATCAAAAGGGTCATACTATCTTTTTATTAAATCATTAAAGAGGTGTAAAATTATAAAAGGGGAGATAAAGGTCATTTATAAGGTTTTAAACTCCCTCATAATTCCTTAAAATCCACACACCTTACTCAAAACTTCCTGGACTTTATGTTTCCCTCTTATTTCTACCTCTTTGAGGATGACTTCATCTTCCAATGTGGGAAAAGTTAATTCATGAAGATTTATAGGTTTGTTTCACCTATTTAAGCTCTCATTGAAGAAGATATAGGCATTTTTTTTATTATTTTCATGATGTTCAATGCAAGTTTTCATGAGGTTGTGATGAGGAAATAAAGAGTTTTAACACATTTATGGGTCTTATATAATTTTTCATGTCCTAGTCAAGGAGAAATAAAAATTTAAGAGGTTTGGAGGAGTCCAATAATGTCAAAAAAAAGTTCCAAAGATTGAAATTTATAAAACATGGAGAAATTTAAGTTTTTAGGGTTCTATAGGCTATATAGAAAGCTAATAAACTAGGTTATAAGGTCTAGAAGTGCTCAACATATATTTTCAAGGGTTTAAGAGCAAAAAACAAGGTTAAGGAGGTTGAAAAGATAAGATTTAAAATGCTTCCATATGTTTTCTAAATATGTAATAATAAATGAGGGTAATATAAAGGTTGAAAGTCTATGTGAAACATGTGTATAAGGATTTTAACTTGTTGATGAATGATTTCAGATCTTAGATCCATGTTTAAATTATTGTAGCAAGACAAATCACAAGGTTTCATGATCCTTCTGAGCATTTTTAGGTCTAAAGATAGTTTATATGGTTTATGAAGACTCAAATAAGATTTTTATGCAAGGATATATTGATTTGAGTGCTTCAAAGCCTTAATACATATTTAAAGACAAAGGAAATAGAGTTTTTAAATCCAAAAGAAGATCTATAGGCATGCATAAATTTGCAAGGTCATTTCAAGATCTTGGGCAAGCAAAGGAGACTTGAAACAAAGTTTAAAATCCCCCAAGATTTTCAAAGAAGGTTACAAAAAAGATATAGAATTTATTAAACACAAGTTAATAGAGCTCAATCATGTTTTCAAAGGTTTCATGATGAATAAAGATGAAGTTGAAGGTCTTTATGAAGTCTATAGAACCCATCAAATAGCTTAAGCATGAAATAAAGGTTTAAATGGTTCAATAAGACCATCCATGATAGTTTGTAGGATTTAAAAAGTTCAAAATAAGGTTAAATGAAATTTTATGGGTCTTTAATAAAGCACAATGAGGTATACAATCCATGAACAATAAAAATATTAGGTTGTAGGGTTATAAAGGAAAACTAGTCATGTTCTTTCTTTGTTATTTTCATGCATTATACACAAAAGGTTTGGGAGTGGTCATGGTAGGCATTAGTGCATATTTTAATGGTATTAAAATTCATTAATAAGGTAAAAATGATGTGTATACACTAAAAACTCTATTGACAAACTCAAAACATTGATAAAACCCTAAACTTGTGATGGTGTACCTTGGCTATTTGAATGCTTGGCGAGGCATAAAATGAACTTGTAGACCTCTTCTAAGTATAAAAATAAAGGTAATATTAAAGTTTTAGTCTTTTTTTTAATTCTAAACTCACCTTGATCAATCATGTCCAATAAACATTTTATGATATTATTAAGTCATTGTTAGCTCTTGTCAAGGCCTATTTGAGGGTTAGAGACATAATAAAGTCTTTATCCATGTAAAAATAAATTTAAAAGGTCTTGTACCAATTCATAAAGTAATTAGATGGTTGAATCATTCAAAAATGTCTCATGAAGGTAATTTAAAAGTTTAAAACTCCCATTTGACCCTTGAGATCTATACATAATGTTCAAAGAATGTCTTGATTTTATTTTTCCCACCTTATTTTATTTCCTTATGAATTATTACAAGCTCCCAACATAAGAGGCTTAGTCAAGACCATGTTTATCTCTATTTCACCTTTCTAAGTTCTCATTTAGGTATAATCAAGGTAGTTTTAGTTTCTTATAAGGTGTTTTCATATAGGTTTCAGGAAGACTTCCTAATCTTTACTCTCCTTGATATACAAAAGTGCCATATCAAGTTCTACAGAGGTCTCAGAGCATGGATATAGACCCAAAATTAGGTTTTATCTCTATGAATGTTTTAATAACTCTATAAAAGGTAAGATTCAATGCCAAAATAGGTTGAAAGGATTGGATGGAGTCTAGAGAATTTTAAAAATAGAGTTTCAAAAACTTACAAGGATCTTAGGCAAGAAGATTAGAGGTCAGCATGATTCCATAAACTATGATATGAGCTAAAATGAATATCTATAGGCATGTATAAATCCTATGGGATCACATTTGAGTAAGATAGGTAGTTAAAATAGACCTCAAGTAGTTCCTTAGACATCCTCAAAAAGAGATTTATAGGCCTTCAAGAGAGGAAAAAAGGCATACATGCTTTGTAATAAGCTATAAAATAGGATTTGTGGGTTTGTAGAAGTCTATAGGTATTTAAAAAGGTATAAGAGGATAAATAAAGGTTTATAAGGTTCTAAGGACTATCTATGATTATTTGTAGGGCTTAAAGCCTTGAAAAAGAGGTCTTCAGACCCAAAAACAATGCAAAAAATAAAAAATTTAGGTTTAAACAATATTACAGGCTCCTGTCAAAATATCTCAAGCATAAAATATAGGTTGGAAGAAATAAGAGGGTCATATATGGTTGTTTTTTTGCCTTCAAATGAGGAAAATAAGTTTAAAATATTGAAGAAAACATCATCAAGTTTACAGAGCAAAACACTATATTTACAGGGTTTTCACAAAAGACAGTCACATCCTATCTCCTTTATAATTATGCATGATACTTAGAAGGTTTGTTCAAGGTCATGATAATTTTCAATGTACCATATGATGGCATATAGACTTTATGAGAATAAGGAAACTAGATAGATCCATTAAGGAACTTACAAAACTCTTGCAGGCAGTTATTGACCTTTCTAAAATCCTCAACCCATACGCAAGGTAAGAGAGGTTTCCATCAGTGTTTAAACATGATCCTAATAGATTGAGTAGAGTTTCAATATATATTTTAGGTTATAAATAACCTACTAATTAAATAATAAAGGTAATAAAATGTGAAGGGTTTCCATGAGTCTAAAGGCTAACTTACAAGTCTAAAATATGTTTCAAATATGAGTTCAATTTTTTTAAATAAACCTAAAAAACCCCTACATAATTTTTAGAAGGTTTTATGACTGGATAAGAAGGTTTCAAAACTTCTAGAAAGACACCTACAAGTCTACAGTTAGTTTTTTAAGGTTTCATGACCTTGCAAGGTGCAAACACATGCTCTAGAACATAGTTTAAACAAGTTTCTATGATCATATAATGACAATACAATATCTAGGTCTACAATATTCAAACAAGCCTCTATATTTTTAGTCATATTATTTCCAAGGTTTTAAATCTCTTTACAGAACTATAGACATTTGTGAGGTTTTTCTTGATATTGTAATGATTAATCAATGATAATGAGATGGCATATACTAAGATTTTAGTATTCCAAGGTCTCCTAGAGATTATATAAGATGAGAAACATTGATTAAAATGATTCATAAAGAATATATAGTGAGATTACGGTTCCTAAAAGCCAATCGACCTTGTATACAATTCTACTAATGAGGATTTAGAGGGTTTTCAAGCTCCTTCATAATCTTGCTAGCATCTAACATGATTATATCAAGAAAATTTCATAATTTTTCAGCATCCCAAATATGATTTAAGAATAAGAAATATTTATTTAGGTTTTTAAACATGTTTCCAAGGTGTTTTTGTAGGTTTTAAGCATCAAAGCTAGTTTACACAAGCTAAAACATGATCACAGGCTTGTGAGGTCATAACTCAAGGCTTTAAGCATGTTTCAAATATTGTAAGATTGAAACAATGTACAATAATGTTAAATGTCTACAGGTATGAAGTGTGGGGTTTACAAGGATAAGATAAAGGTTTTAAATATTTTCATAAGATCTTAACCATGTTTTTAAGTCTACAAGTCTATGAGGTTCTAAGAGCTAGTTTTATCATGTTCCCAATGTTAAATAAGGTTACATGTTATTTACACCATAAAAAAGGTTATAAGAGAGAGTTTCACATGACCTAATGCATGATCTAACTTCATATAAAGTTTAAAGGCATAATTGGTATGTATCCAAGCAAGATCATTCCAATGTAGGTTGTTAGGGTCTTAAAGAATGTTTCAAGGGTTTCAAACTCCAAAGAGACAAAGATCATAGGCCTCAAGGAAAGTTTTCAAAATATTTTTAGCATGGAGGTTATAGTCAGAGTTCATAGGTTGAAATCATAATCAAAATACTCATACAAACCATAGACAAAGATAAGTGTTTTCATGATCCAAACATGATCAAAACCCCATAGACCTTCCTATAGATCTGCATCTTATTTTGAAAGTTTGTAACATGTTCCATGGTTTTGATGATGTAAGAGTTGGTAGGTCTGAACATGATCAAAACTCCTTAGACTTTCTTATAATTTTGTACCTTATTTTTCAATATTTCATGACTAGTCAATGGATAGAAAAGACAAGACTCCATGATAAAATAGTGAAGTTACAATGTTTCCAATATTTCAACGGTGAGTGCAAGCCTAGATCAGGTTTTTTAGATCTTAAAATCTTATAAAACATACATGCAAGCCTTTTTACAAGTCTAAGGTTCCTTGTAAGATCAAAACAAGGTTCTAGAGATTTTAAAGTTTAGTTTTAGGTTTGCAAGGTGAAGAGATAGGTTTTCAAGTTTTATAAGCATATATGTAGGTTTCTTAATAAGTTGGAGACCTAGAAGCAGGATCTCATAGGTCCAAAAATATGACTACAAATATCCTCAAACACAACACAAATGTGATATAGAAATAATTAGGTTGAAAGTTTGAGATGTCTTAGACTAAGATTATTAAGTATGTTTCCAAGCATAAATAGTTTCTTAATGAAGCATATAAAATTTTCTAGAATGTTGATGATCAATAGAGAGTATAAATTTTCAAAGACTTGATAATGATATTCAAGCATCATTCAAGAGAACCTTTATATTTCCTTGACTATATCAATTCATGACAAAGGGTTTTCAAGAATATTTTGAACAAGAAACAATGAGATATAAGCTTACAAACCTCTTATATGGTTTCCATGATGGATCAAAAGGATACCATAGTCTTAAGACATTCTAGTAGGTCTACATCACAATTTATTGATGATACAAGTGAAATATGCATAGATTTCAACATTTAAAATCACTTATAGGTCTTTAAGAGATATAAGATAATGTCTCTATGATATCAATACATTTATACATGTTTGTGATATAATATATAAGATTATATGATGATAATTCTAGGGTTCTAAGAGCGTTTGTCACCTCAAGACTTAGTAATTAGGTATGTAACAAGTTTGCAAGTCTTCATAATGATATAAAGTGAAAATAAGTGTTATATAATATGATCTAAGCCTACAAACAAGCCAAAAACTCTTTGTAATTTTATGTGACATTGAACATGTTGATAACATCAAATTAAAAGTGGTGTGTCCCATTGAGATCCATGTTAGACTGATTCCATCAAATTTTTTGTTTTTCTCAATGCTTTGTGTTAAAAGTTCTTCATAATATTGTTTTATCTTTTGTAAATATTATTAATATCCCAAATTCAATATGTTCCAATCTAGAGTAATGTTCTTGTTTCATTTACAGATACTGCTAAAAAGGCTTTTTTAATCTCAACTCGATTTCATCAATGGGAATTAGTAAACTTGTATAAGCAATAAATGATTTCCATAGTTATGGTATGAATAAATGGGTTAGAGGATAAGCTATAAGTTGGTAACTAACAATAAGGACATGTGTTATTAAACTATATAATCATGGGTTGTGTTTGGTCCTAAAGTATCTTGAGCATTGTTTGAGGACTATGGTCATAAGGAACTGTGTATGAACTATGCCAAAAAATAGAAGACCAAAAATAAGTGTCCTATTTGTAAAAATAAGTAGGTAAATAATTATTTTTTTATGTCATATAATATATTTTGTTAGTTTTTTTGAATAAATCTCTCGTAAAGAGTAAGAATTTTCTTATTTTTTAAGACTATTTTTATAATACTCTATTTTTATGTTTCATGTAATTTTTATAAAACTATATTATAAATGAATATAATTTGAATAAAGAGAATGGGTGGAAATATTTTAAATTTGGCCTTAGTTTTATTAAACTTGGGGGTGAAGTTAGCTTGAAAATTTGGATCATTTTTTGTTTCCGTTATTGTTATTCCAATGATATACAAGTCTGAAGTGGTGTGTGAAGAATTATCCATTGTGATGATTAAATAAATTAAGATTCATAATTAAATGAGGAAACTTTTCTCTTGATGAATAAAATATCATTATTCACATCCATTGCCTACTCAAAAAATTGATATCCAAATATATCTTGGAGATACAACAAAATTAACACATATGTTAATTATCATGACCATCATTGCATTTATTATTATTATTTATTGAAATGTTATATATATATTAATTAATCATCATTATGATTGTGTAGGTGGTCTATGATAATAATGTAATTACCATGATGTAACTTGCATTTTGATAGATATATAGAAAGCACTCAAGATTACTCAAACATGGCATGATATTAGTTGGCCATAATTTATATCACCATCTAGAATCACTAAATATAGACCATGATAGAGTACTCAAAATGGTCCAACATGATACAACCTTATCCCATGTAAAATATGTAATCAATAGTTGATAATAAATTGGGGATGTCACCTGAGGCAAGCTGTGAAAAATCAATGATATCTATTAATTGTAAGATAGTTTAAATAAAAGATAGGACAAAGGAAGTAATGAAATTACATATGATGAATCAAGATTGAGAGGTGTTGATCAATAATTTTTTGAAACCTACTGCATGAAAACATTGTAGATCTAAATAGCTATACAATTTTTATAAGTTTTCATTTAGAGTATATCACTATATTTGATTCTATATATTTTTATAAATTAAGAAAGTTTCATTATTATATATGTTTCAGCATAATTTTTGAGTTAAATTTAGATGGTATACTTGTATCTACATCATTCCACCTTTTGTATTATATCAGGTTTCAAGATATAGGAGATTTGATGACTATTGGAAAGAATGATGCAATATTTGCATTAACCTTTTTAGAGGGCTTAATACTAGAAGATCACATAGGTTATGTGTTATTTATTATATAGTTGGTAATGGATGGTGATGATTCCATAAAATGGTTCATTATATCAGCAAATGACACCATTTTTTATTGCATAAATCATATTCTAAAAGTGGACTTAGATGTAGTTTAAGAACTTGTGCTTATTTTAGAATGAAATATAGGATATGCATCTAATCTATTTCTTAGAATTCATTGTAGTATGAATTATTTATATTTTATAAAATAGATTGAGTAGAGATGTCAAATATTATACATATAGGCTGAAATGAATCACCAAGGAAGATATCAAAGTTTGAACTTATCAAATGCAAAATAGGGAACAATCTTCATGTAGCTTTAAATATTTTCAATAGCTTTAGAGTCTCATATAAATCATCTTAAAGGTTATTTAATTTATATTTATATTTATGTAATATTTATTCATGATCATCTAAGTCATATAAGCACTTTTGTATCAACAAAAAATAAGTAATGTGTTTTTGTGTCGGTTTGTTTGATGTTCTGGTATGTGAATATGTAAGGACATATTTGATTGGTTCTATAAAAAGTTAAAAATAGTCAACAATGATATATCTAATCATGAATATAATTTCATATTTAGATTCCTCTTTAAAAAATATACAAATTTAAAAAATGAATCATCTTGATCCAAACTCGTATACAAAAGTTATGAGCATTTTAGTGGGTTCAATACATGCATAGTTAAAGTTTCAAAGTTCATCAATCTAGTTCCATATTTCATCAGTCTAGTTCCAGAATACGTGAACCAAGATCCAAATTTTATTATATTTGATTTTTAAGTTGTACATAACTAATTTTGAATTTTGGGAGGCTAAAGGAGGCATGAAGGAATGTTTTGGAACTCATTTTACAAATGTTCTATTTATATAAAGTCTATAAATGAAAACTTCTAAAAATGCACATCAACACTACAAAGGTTTGCAACTATAGACATATGCAAGTAAATACAATTTCTACCTATTTATAGTATTTTAAAAAATAGGTATTCCTAAATCAGATAATATATTCATATTACTTCAACTACTATGAATATATTACACATCAAAGTTGTGGGAGAAAACTTAATTCATTATTTGTTATCCTAAAATAAGAATCAATTTATTAATTGATTTATTATTTTGTTGAGATTAATAAATCAATTTCAAACTATTTTTTAAGTTTGTTATAAACCAAAAATCTAAATTGTTAGGATGTTAGTATTATAAAATCAAGTTTTTACTCTCCAACAATAATTTGTTAAAGAAGTATAATATATACAACCTTCTTATTCATTGTGGAAGTTAACAAAGTTAGTAGAGTGTGATTAGAAGTTAATAAGAGTTATACTAAGAGTGGATTAAGAATTTATAGAGTGTAAATTACTTTTTAAGTTAATGAAGATTTGATGTTCATGAATATTTAAGTGTTGATCTACATCCTATTCCAAGGAAGAAGGATATTTTATGGTATTTTACGTTATATGTTGTTGTTTAAATTTTTTAGTCTTTCTATTAATAAGTGTAGATTAATTAAACTTTCAAATCTTTGTTTGTTTCATGTGTGTTTCAGTTAAAGTTTACTTTAAACATTTTCCTTTCAAAGTGTTTATGTTTCAAAAAACTAGATTAAAAATGAGTTTATATTTTCTATAATTTATATTTTTATCATTTAAATTAATTTTGTGTTTCCTTTTAAAGTATTTTAATTATAAAAATTGTGTTTATTTTAATGTATTTTAATTCTAGTGTGTTTCCCTTCCAAGTATTTAAATTCAACAAATGTGTTTGTTTTCACAAGTTATAGATCATATTTTCAATTCAACTAATTATATTAGATATTTAGGAGTAAATGATCAACAACTTCCTCCAAACATAAAATTATTAGTCCTTGTCCTTTATACATTATTGTAGAATATTTTTGGACACCAACCCTGATTTGATATGACATCAATTAAACTTAGT
This sequence comes from Torreya grandis, assembly GCA_037957365.1. Taxonomy (NCBI): domain Eukaryota; kingdom Viridiplantae; phylum Streptophyta; class Pinopsida; order Cupressales; family Taxaceae; genus Torreya; species Torreya grandis. The sequence continues at coordinate 3,114,229 of JARHVA010000380.1, read as the reverse complement.
TAATTAAATGAAGGTATTGATGATGCCCATAATTTTTAGTGCCATTGTTGGGGACTTCAAGGTGTTAGTAAGGTATAACTTATAATATGGTAGTTGATTACAAATTCTCATAAATTAAAGAAACTTTTTGAATAGAGCAAGAGGTTTATAGGGAAGATATATTTGAAAGAATTCAAATAAAAATTAAATTAAAAATAAAATAAAATCTTATAAATGTATTGAATCCACAAAATAGCCTTAAGGCAAATAGATATCAATTAGTAGGAAGAACCTTTGCCTACCCTATTATCCTAAACCAAGTTGAGAGTACTTCAATAAATAACATATCCCTATCCATACTACCTAATTTTATGGGAATATCAATAAAAGAACCTGGTCAATTCCTATTTAATTTCAAAGTATTATGTCAAACCTATGACTACCACACAAATAATCAAAAGCTAAGACTATTTCTTTTTACACTTAAGGAATCAACTATGAGATAGTTTATGGTTTCACAATAACTTTCCATTCATTCATGGTATGGACTAGAAAATGTATTTTTGGACAAATATCAAGACTCTTTTAAGGTAAAAAAATAATTCTTCTATATAAAACAAAAAGAATATAAAATTATAGAAGATTATGTAGATAGATTATTTTTTGTCTATAGAAGATGTGGAAATGAATTTGATGAAGGCCTCAGTAAGATAGTTTTCTTGAAATTATTAGATGATTATGCTTGATATTCATTAAAACTAATAGGAAAAAGTGATGCAAATAAACTAAATTTTAATGAAATTATTGAACTGTGTAGGAATTATTCAAAAATGATTGTTATAAAATTGAGAACAATGAAAGGAACCAATGATGTATTCAATCAACAAAAAAGGTTTTCATCTCAATAAATATCGATTCCTACTTCCACTATCCAACCTTCATATATTACAAATTACTAGGGGAGTTAATGCTATAAATTTCTATAATGTTCAGTTATGTTCAGGAAGGACATTGATTAGTTCACCACTCATCATCACAAAAAATTTCAAGGAAAATGAAATTTTATACCCTCTCAATGAGAAAATAGAATAAGAAAAAAAAATCAAGAATTAGAGGAGGAATTGACAAGTTATTTGAAATAGCCTAGTATAGCTCTAGAGTTTGACAGTCTTGATTTGAAGTTTGTGAAACTAAATATGAAGTTTGACAGTCAAGTTCTAGAGTTTGATAGACTAAATTTGAAATCTGATAGTTTGAGTTTAGAACCTATTAGACTAGCTCTAGAGTCTAAAATTATCACTCCAAGTATGCTACACCTTTATTTGAATAACAACCAACCATCTCATAAACCACTCCTAATGACACTTATGATCACACACCTCATCTAAGCCCATTTAAATTTCTCATGAGTAAATTTATAGAAGTTGATTCAATATATCCAAAAATGAAACAAGTTGTAGCCCAACTAAGAAAATCATTAAATATAAATAGTTGGTTTATTGATGAATAGTAAGTCATAACTTTAAAATTCTTATTAAAAATCTTTAAATGGAAAAATGATTTGACTAAATGTTTTTTTAGAGATTTTGAGTGTGAATGCCAAGTTGATTGTATAAACACAACCAACATACACAAAGAATTAATGGATGAAAAAATAAGCATGACAGTGATACTTATTGTCCAAAGAGAACTATGGTCACTAATTCAATAAATTTCAAATATATATTATTGGTTTTCATACACATATAAATATGTTTCCCATATACATGCATTTCATACATGAACCAGTCGATCTTTACCATATCAAAATTTGTCAAATCATTTCTATAAATCCTTCATCCAATTATTGAAATATCAATCCCATTCATAGTGGAATTCACCCCACCATTAATAATATGTTAGATGTGATAATTTCCAAAATAATTATTGTATAATAATGAAATGATAACTTTTCTATCTCCTGAATTTTATCCATTCATAATAACTGTTGTTTCATTGTTTATCAATTTCTCTTTCTATGCATAATTAATAGAATGACCTTTATAAACATGTGAAAATATGTAAGCAACATATAATATAGAATATTTTTAAATAGTCCATGTTTTTGGATAGTTTATTAATCTTTTGTTATAATATTTTCAAACTAATATATGATGTTGAGTGAAGTCTACGAGTATCATGATAATTTTTTTAGTTTGTTAAAATAAATTGGTTGCAATGAGATAAATATGTTTTTACAAGCATAAAGACTTAAAAATATTATCTCAAGTCATCATGGACCAACACAAATCTAGCTCCAGAGTCCATCAGTCTAGCTCTAGAGTCCATTAGTTTGGTTTTAGAGTTCAGATGTTTGGCTCTAAAATTGCACAAACCAATTAAGGAGATTAATTTTTTTTTTGAAACCTATGAATAATTTAAAAAACCATTAAAATCTCTTTGATAAATAATAAAGTACTTTTTCTCATACTTTACATATGTTGATTTTGAGAAAATTGCCTCAGAAAAAGAAGTTAATGAGTAAAATAAACTTTCTAGTTAATTTAAATGTTGTCTAAGAAAAATAAAAACTACTTCCAAATTTTTCATCATGTTATAATTTATTGAAAATAAAAAATAAGTAAAAAAATAAAAAATGAAAAAAAATACAAAAAAAAGAAAAAGAAAAAAAAATCAATAATGAAAACCTTTGGACATTATTGACAGTCATGGTTAGAAAACCAACTTGTTGACTAGCCATGTATTATATAAAAGAGCCTCAATTATAAAACCAATAAATAGATGATCAAGGGTAAAAAAGGCACCAAAAAAGAATAAAAGTTGAAAATTGACAAATCGTTACTTTTTCCAATCAATAATAAAATTGTACCTAATTCACTTTGTCTTTCTGCTCTCTTTCAATGTCGAATAAATTTGTCCACATTAGCATGGTTGAAACAATTGACAATTGCGAATATAGATGAAGTATTTATTCTATTATTTTATTTTTAAATATAGTTTTAAGTTTTTTAATTATAAATAGGTCCACTTGACACAACTTTTTGAGAAGATAATAAAGATGATTTCGAAAAAACAAAAATAGAAAAAAACACAAGAAAAAAATAAAAAATCACCCTATGTATAAGGATATACATCAGTCTAAGTGTGGGAGAAAAGAGAGGAATATAGTTGAAAATTATTAAATGGAAACTCTTTTCAAAGGATTATATTTTTGATTTTAAAATGTTTTTCTTAAACATTTCATAAATGTATTATTAAATTCAAAACAAGATTCATTGGTATACTTCAATTCAATTTATATGGTTTGTAGAAAAAAAGGAGCCAATCTTCTCAAATACGTATATTTATCAATAAAGTAAACATCATTGTTAAAATAATCAAAAAAAGAGTAGATCAAAAGAAAATGAAAATCTGCACTACTTCTCCATCATAAGTTACTAAAATAGAACAAGCTTATGAATATTGATAAAAGATGGAAAATATTGGTTTTTTGATAGAATAAATGGACTAATTTATATTTAATATAATGATTGAACAAGCTACATCTACTTGAAAAATAATATCATGCATAAGTACATGCATGAATTTAAGTGTGAGAGAATGATGATTTTATAAAAAGGCTCATTATATTCGCAAATGATACCATTTTCTAACAAATAAACCATATTCTAAAAGTGGACTTAGATGTACTTTAAGAATTTGTGCTTGTTTTAGAATGAAATATAAGATATGTATTTAGTTTATTCTTTAGAAGTCATTGTAGTCTACATTGTTGCTATTTTCTAACAAATTGTTGGGAGAAGATGTTAAATGTTGTACATACATGTTGAAATGAGTTATCAAAGAAAGATATGAATGTTTAAACTTATCAAATGCAAAATCAAAAATAATCTTCATGTAACTCCAATCATTTTTAATAGTTTCGTAGTCTCATGTAAATTATCCTCAAATTTATTAAATTACTATTGATATGTATATGATATTAATGAATGATCATCTAAGGTATACAAACATCTTTGTATCAACCAAAAATAGGTCATGTATTTTTGTGTTTTTTTTTTTTGATGTTTTGGTATGGGAATGTGTAAGAAAAGAGTTAACAAGTTCAATAAAATAGTTAAAATAGTCATCAATAATATCTCTAATCATGAATATAATTTTATATTTAGATTTATATCAAAAAAATAGACAAGTTTAAAAACATAATCATCTTGATCCAAGCTCGTATGAAAAAGTTATGAACATTTTAGTGGGATTTATACATGCATAGTTTAAGCTACAGAGTTCATCAGTCTAGCTTTGTATTTCATCAATCCAACTCTGAAATACATCAGTCAAGCTACAAAATTACCCAAAATTGAGTCTGAAGCTGCATATAACTAATTTTGAGGTTTGGGAGATTAAAGAAGGAATGAAGTAATGTTTATAACTTAATTTATAGACTTTATATTTATAGAATTTCTATAAATAAAAACTTATAAAAATACACATCAGCACTACAAAGGTTTACAACTGTGAAAACATTCAAAGAAAGATTTATTACTACCTATTTTTAGATATCTTTTTACAATATTTTAAAAATAGGCATTCTTAAATAAGATAGGATGTTTATAGTACTTCAACTATTATGAATATATTACACATCAATTTTTTTGGAGGAAACTAAATCCATTATTTGTTATCCTAGAATAAAAATCAATTTATAAATCAATTTGTTAGTTTGATGAGGTTAGTAATCTATTTCAAACCGATTTATTAGTTTGATAGAAATAAGAATCTAAGTTGTTGGGTTGTTAGGATTAGAAAATCAAGTGTTACTCTTTAACGATAATTTTTTAAATAAGTTGTATTATAAATACAACCTTCTTATTCATTGTGGGAGTTAATAAAGTTAGTAGAGTGTGATTAGGAGATAATAAGAGTTATACTAAGTGTGTATTAAGTATTTATAGATTATAAATCACTTTTTAAGTTAATGAAAATAATAAGAGTTATAATAAGTGTGGATTAAGTATTTCCATATTTTAAATCACTTTTTAAGTTAATGAAGATTTGATATTCATAAAAATTTAAGCGTTGATCCACATCCTATTCCAAGGAAGAGAAAGGGCCACTCAACCAAGGAAGAATAATCTTTTACGATATTTTATGTTGTGTGTTATTGTTTAAATATTTTAGTCTTTATATTAAAAGTTTCTATTAATTAAATTTATAGGTCTTTGTACATTTCATGTGTGCATCGATCAAATTTTACTTTAAACTTTTTTATTTAAAAGTATTTATGTTTCATCAACCTAGATTAAAAGTGTGTTTACACTTTCTACAATTTAGATTAATTGAGTTTCCTTTTTAAAGTATTTTTAATTATAGAAAGTGTGTTTCTTTTAAAACATTTCAATTATAGTAAGTGTATTTCCTTTCCAAGCATTTAAATGTATCAAATGTTTTTTCTTTCACAAATTATAGATAAAATTTTTAATTCAAGTAATTACATTAGATCTATAGGAGTAAATGATCAATAACTTCCCCCAAACATACAATTATTAGTCCTTGCCCTTTATAGGGATTAATGACACCCATCATAGGGCATAATTGTCATGTCCCCTTCTAGTTGACATTGACATATCAATAGGATTAGCCTATTAACGACTCTCGTGGGCTAACGGGGCATAGTGAGAGAGACATTTTTGCAGTCACTTGGTGATTACTTGGCTCAGTTTTGATTGGAGTAAGGTTTTCCACTATATTTCATTATTATTTCTAATTATGGAAAACCTTATTTTATTATTTAATATTTTTAAATGTTATTTTATTGAGGATGACCTCTTGAGGAAAAGCTTAAATAGACCTTGAGGTCTCACCATTTGGGCATCCAAATTTGTTCAATTGTTGTGTTGATGAATTCTTCTTGAGTATTTGTGGAGCCAAGTGGTCTACAGATAATTAGATTGTCACTGGGAATGAAAAACTCCCATTGATAGCGATTTTGAGGGTGTGTAATATCACCTAAATTATTGCATTTGGAAGTGATACTTCAGTCACTTTGTTTGGGCAGAATTTGTGGCCTAAGGCCAATTTTTGAGATCATTATATCGGAGTTTATTAGCCTTGGAGAAATCTTATTGGAGGCATCAACTAATTGACTAGGAGAAACTAAATTTTTTGATGCCAAGTCTGAAGCAACTAGGATGCCATTTGAGCCTTCTTCCCATTTTCTAGAGTTCATACTTGCATTGATTATCATTGAGAGGGGGGCGCATCATTCCTAGGGTTATGCTGAAAGTATTGAAGACTTGGAAGCTTGCTGATTATTTCATTTTTATTTCTAGATCTGAACAGGGGCGACTTTCTCAGAGAATTCATGTGGGTTGCATATGGTTTCCTATTACTAGAATTTTTATTGCTTTTTTATTGGGACAGCAAGGCGTCTCCAAACCAGGTTCATTGCTGAATTCTTATGCATTTTAGATATCATTTAGTTGCTTTAAGAAATTGGTACGGCTGTAGGTGGCTGTCATTAGTTCATATGTATTAAGCCAAGAGTCTTGGTTGTTTTGACATTTGCTTGTATTGAAACATTCATATTTATGGAGACATAAGTAGCAAATTGTTCAAAGATACTCTTACAAATAGATTTGTTAATGAAATGATGCATGGCAAATGTTTTAGCAAAATGTCTATTTGTTGTAGCTAGTTTTTGCATAACTAGTTTCCATATATTTGCATGACAAAAGTCCAAAAAAGAATTGCATATCTACATGTAGATCAGTTGTAGGCATTGTAAGGGTTTTTAAATCAGTCTTAGCATTCGTTGCTATCAACCTACTTCAACTAAAACACTACATCAACAAACTACAAGGTTGCATATAAACTATTTGACATAATTACAATCAGCATTTAGGTGAAATTGTGGACAGTTTTGAGCTAGGCTCATTACAATAATGTGGTTGTTCTTAATAAATTTTCATGTGAATATGGGGCCTTTTCTACTACCATATGAATATGCTCTTTAGGATGGGTTGTATAATTATGATTAATCAATATATATTTTAGAGGCATGAGTATCTTGATGAAAAGTTGACTCTTAAAAATATGGTAATTGGTTATGAGTGGTATATATTTACTGTACATAATAATTTATTATAATCAAACATACTTGAAACATAAATGCATTTTGTTCATATTTTCTAATTTATTGTGTTATGATATTAAGCATTTTTATTTCTAGATATTAATACAATTAATATGCAATGTGAAACTTGGGTTGTAAGTATTCCCTATGGGTTATGAGTTATGGTCAAAATCATATGTTGTATTAAGAATATAAGAATAATGTATTATAAAAAAATGATGAAAAACCTAGATCTAGGATGTGTCAATGAACCTATGAAATATACTTGTAAGTACTTGTTTGTAAGAATATTCTGTCCTGTAGGTTGTGAGGTGAATCTGAACATGTGTCTTTGGGAAAGGAGGTAAATGTGAATGTTGTCACCATGAACAATAGGGAAAGTATTTTCTAGGAATGAAAACCTTACAACTTTATGAATTTCTATTAGGTTTACTCCAGATTGAGGTCTTGGAAAGATGAACCAATGTATGTGCTTTATACATAAGTCTTCATATTTATTAGCAGAGTGTATGTTTAGGTATGATGATAATAACATGGTTTCAATCTATTATCACTTGGTTATTATAATGTTTTATATGATTAAAAACATGGTCACTACTAAATGTAATCACCACAAAATGTCCCCAAAGTTTCATTATATTTTTTGTCTCTTTAAATAACCATTAATGATTTAAAACATAGTGAAATAAAGAGTTTAATTAATTTAAATTCATAAAATTTTGATGTACCAAGTTTATAGAGCTCCTCAACTTATTAAAACAAAAAAAAAAAATTAGAAGTGATGGGAAATAACACAACTTTCACACAATCTGTAACTTTCTCAACCTTTACATAAGTATTTTACATGAAGGCAACATTATAGTTTAAATTAACACCCTTGAGAGGGTGTTTCAAGTCCTATCACCTAAGATATTTAATGGGAATGATCCTAGGTTTTGGGTGACCTAATAAGTGTATTGAACCTCTCGATTTGGGATAGCTCCCTTGATGATTCACCCAAGTACTACTGAATTATTCAATTGCTAAGAAATGGGAAAAGAGTGTTGTCCTAAATAATAAATGAGGTGATGCATAAATAACATTAATCTTATAATTAATTTAATATACACTATTTGAGGAAAGGAAGCCATCTATAACATAACCTACAACCTTGATGTGAATATTACATGGGTGTTTCATTGAAAGGCTCAAGAATGCATTTATAGTACTTAGGAGGGTAACACATAAACTTGTGAAGGTATGAATGATGTAATTCCACTTCTAAATCATACATGTAAAAAAATAGAACACTAATAATGACCTATAATAGTAGTCTTTTTTTCCATAATGGTGATCAAATATGGACAACAAGCTAGGAAAGTAAACAGTCACTAGACAAAATCAACATAATTTCATATTTCAGACATAACTCAACATATAACCATGGAAAATCAGTATTATTTATTGATCCAAGAGGTTTTTAGGTATAATTTTGGCTAGGATTTCATCATGACCAACAAAGTCTACTTTAAAATTCCATTCAATGCTTGTCTTTTATATATATATATATATATATATATATATATATATATATATATATATATATATATATATATATATATAGAGAGAGAGAGAGAGAGAGAGAAGGTGGGCATAGAAGGAGTTCATAATGGCATTCTCATCATCAAACTAGTTGTAAAATAGAATGAATTTGACACCATGTCTGCAAAAGGTGTGTTGTAATCTTGCCTCTTGAACTTCTTGACCAAGTTTTGATGTGAATCCTTATGAAAAGTGACATATGAGGTTACTTTGGTAGATTTGAGTTTCTTGAATCTATCTCCTTTTCAAAGAGTTCCACATTTGCCTCTTGAGTGCAATTATAAGTCCTTCAATTGACACTTATCATGTTAAAGATGTTCTATGCCAACTTCCACCTCTTGAAAAACTTCTTCTTCATTTTGAGATTAGTATTGAAATTCATGACTCCAATATCTCTATTTAAATAATTTTTAGATGCTTTTCAAGGTTTTTTGATGCACTTTTAGTTCTCTAGACCTTGATATAGGTCTGCACATGGTCTTCTTGGAGCCATATAGGTCCATTTTCTATACTTAGGCCTATTTGGCCACTTGTATCCTATATAAATACTATGAAAATTTATTAAATTGTTTTAATATGGTGACAACATCTTTATATTAGCTTAGGTAAACTTTAAAATTGTTTATAAGAGCTCATTTAATTCAAAACCTTAAAAACCTTCTCAAGAAAGAACTTTTTAGGCTAGTTTTCATACACATTCAGTGCACATGTGCCAAATGTCTACTTATTTATATGTTTGGAAGAGGCATAAATCTCATCCAATTGGTTTTGAGTTTATTCCAATCCATTTTGACTGCTTATAAGGTCAATTTCCCTCATTAGGTCATTTTAGGGGTTTAATTAGGGTTTAAGGGTCTTTCAATTTATTAAGGATGGTTTATAAAGTTGTGGACCTAGATGAATGAGATAATAAAAAAAATACTGAGTATAAAACCCCTTCCATCTTCCCTAATGATCTTATGATCCCATGCACCTTATCATGCAAGTTCTCATGTTCCTAAAATTGACTTTCTTAGCCATATGAGCATGGTTGTGCATTTAAAGAGGATTGTTGGGAATGAAGATGAATAAAAATATTTGGTTTAGATTTTAAATGTTTTATTGGGGTATGTTCCACATCCTATTAAGTGTCATAATCACTATATAATGAATTGACCATTCTAAACCCCTATAACCTATCTTGAGCCCTATGCAAGGGTTGATACATGGTCCTATTCATTTAACCCTAACATGCCTTTTCCCACACTTTTATTATTTATTTAGGATTAAAATATTAATTAAGTTTACCTAAAAATAATCACCTATACCTTAATGATATTCAATTGGCCAAACACCTCAAAACATGTCAGTTTTCTTGAATTTTCATACGTAGTCCTGTGTATGACAATTTAGGCCTCTTACCCTCTATTTTTCCTTGAGTCACCTTGTGAAATTATGTGAATATATTTTTAGAATATATAACAAGGCTAAAATTCCTTCTTGGTCTTAATCTCCTTCATGGTTTCCAACCAACTCCCACACTTCTCTCCCAGCTTCCTAAACAGGTTGTAGGTAGTGTTTTAGATCCTTGACTAGAAGTCTAAGGTAGGATTCTATTTTTGGCACTTTGAGACACATTGATGATCTTGAAAAAAGTATATTTTTTATTCATGTTATTCATAACCTCTATACATACCTCTTATCCCTCCATTGGATTCCACAAGTATGTTTCTTCTCTTGTATGTCCATATCCAGCCTGTAGGTGACAATTTGAACTCATTATACGGTGAAATTTGTAAATGGGGTGTCTTGAGATGGTCTTAACTCCCATAGTGTCCCAATTAAGGTTTCTACTTTTTTCACATATTTTCTAACCTATGTGATATTATAGGACCTCCACCTAACACCTACATTAGTTTCCTTCACTAGGGTCTGTGATAGGCCTGTAAGTAGCAATTTAGGATCTTGACTGCATCATTTACATGTTATTATACCTTATAGTACCCATTTAATAAATATGTATAATGTAGTAAATTTTATTTCCTACTATATGAATATTCACAATGCTTTCATCCGTGCCAATGGGTTTGATCAACCCATTTGATCATTGACTTGATGCATAGTCCACTTCCAACATCCATTCTCCTCATGACTAATTGCCCATGACCATCATCAATTTCTCCTTCAAACAAACCTTCCATGAATATATGTTTTTTATTATATTTTATAGGTATGTTTAGGATATTATGGGGATTATAAACTAATCTAACATTGGTTTCTTTTAGCTAGATAACAAGATCACACTACCCTCTCTAGTCTTTAATAGGCCTTAAATATTCATATATCAAGGAGGTTGATATGATTTGAAATATTATAAAATGAGTCATTTTAATAATTCATATAACTTAACTCAAACCTAGACACCCTTATTGGACTCTCACCACTTAAGTTTCAAGCACAATCCTACCACTCCCATCTCTCCTTCCTGACCATACCCTGTGATTCTCGTGACTGGTCTCTTTCTTTGGATAATGGAGGTAAGTTAAAGGAAGATAGACAAATGAATGATAAACCTAGACAACACCATATGAAATATAACCAATATATTTAAAACCCTTGTTCAACTTCATGACCTCAAGAAGGTCTATCTTTAACTTACAACTATGCAACAGTCCCCTTGGAATGTATGTCTTGGCCTCTAACTTCACTATTCTGGTCACTTAATACCTAGAGATTATTTGAAGGGGTTATTAGGAGTAGTGATGGATTGTTCTAGGTTATTTTAGGACCAATGGAGGCAGGAAAACACCTAAAAAAGTCTAAAACATGCTTATAGTCTTGACTGTAACAAGCAAACAAAGAAGGAAGAACTAGTTTCTTGCCAAATGCCCTTTGCTCAACTAATGTACTTAATGACTTTGATTTTATATAGTTCTCTTTACACCTTGAGATCACCCAAATATGATTATTATTCCTCCATCTAGCTCAAATATATAACTACAAAGAGAAACCTAAGCTTAGAAGGATGAAAAGGGTATATTGAGATCCTTACACTCTTAACAATTGTTCATAGAATTAATGTGCTTGACCAAGGAACTGATTCCACACAGTGTAAGGGCGTAAGGACCCCCTACTGTTCCCAATATCTTAGCTCCCAACTCTCTCTTTCCTTATTATACCAAGTTAAATTTGATGTGCCTTTTGAGCCTACCAAGGATATCAATAGGGAAAAGGAGTAGGGTTTTTCTCTATTTAGACTTGAAAATCACTCAAATGCATGGATTTGGACCTATGGAGGATGTATGTATCCATGGGAGTGTTTGGAAGTGAAATTCTCTATGAAAACTTGCAACCACCTTTTGAAAAACCCTTCTTTTTCCATGAGAACTGTCATTTTCTACTTGAAAGCCTGAATGAATAGATGTAACAAGTGTTCATAAATATTCCACATGCTTGTACATATTTTTAATAATGTGCCAATAAATTCCATCTATTGTGCACCTACGATTTCTTACAACATTCCTTCTTGGAATGTTACAAAATGAATCAAGAAAACATTTTAAAAGGTTGTAACATTAGAAAAGGGTGTTTGGCATATTTTGGGCACATGTACAAACTAGAAGGGGCATAAAATGAATTTAACATGTGTTATATGAATCAAAAAGGCCCTCTAAACCCTTATCACCATTAACAAACTTGAAACATGTCATGAAATGCCTAGACAAACACAAGACCAAAATGAACAATTAACCTTAACTTTGTAAAACTTACCTTAAAAAATGATAAACACACAATATAAGGGATTTGTAAGGTTATCAATCAATGTATAGGTTTTATTATCAAATATTTTTATGATACTAGTCTATGATAGTCAATTTTGGCTAACATCTTTGGTGACCTCTTGTGATTACATGCTTGTTATGCATCTAGACTAGTTGCCTTATACCTCTATTGGGCTCTGGAGTCATGAATGCTACCAACTAAAAATAAAAATCTCTACAGACTCACACCAAACACCCAAACATAATAAAAAGACAAAAACAAACACACCTATGTGAAACAAGTACTTAGAGGAAAGGGAAGAAAAATCACACAACAAAACAACATGTGTCATAGACACTTAGGGAAAACAAACCATTAACTTATTATATATAAAGCCTCAAAACATGTTTGAGGTGATAAAACAGCTCCTTGAACTTAACCAAGATAAAAAAAATATTAATATTAGAGTCTTTTTTGATCCATCACTAAAAACCAACATACGATGAGTGTTTATCAATGACAACTTGCTCATTAAGGTGATCTAGTGACTAACCATTCTTGAAAACCCTGCTAGCTACTAGTATATCCTTTGAATCACCTTTGAAGGATTCATTTAGATCTCTTTGAAGCTTGTTTGACATTTCATCTTGCTTGGTCTTTCCTATTCCCATTTGGCATTTCCCAATCTACTTCTTAGGGATCTTAAATCTCTTCACAATCTTAAATTCATTTGAATAATGATAAGGCAGGTGTCTAGATCCATCAAGCTTAACTTTTTGTTTTATAAACACATATGCAAGTTGATTAGGATCATCTTGGTGTCTATGATACTCATTAGTCTCATAAACATCAGTCTTGACCTGATCATGTTCTTTTAGGGTTATTTTTTGCTTGGTAGAGATTTCATACTCTTTGTTATGCTCATTAGACCCATCATTGACTTCATCATTAGGTCCATATCTCTTTTTAGGAGGTGCATACCTAGTTACTTCATAAAATTCTTACATTATGACATAATATTCTACCACATATCATCTAATCCTCCTTGAGTCTCATTCTCATGAATTTATTCTTCTTTGGTACATAGAATTACATCCTCATTATGACTACCATGCTTTACTATATTTAGAACATCATCATTTTCCATCTACAAAAGATAATTGCCTAATGTAGACTTTTGAAAAGTATACTCATAACATACTTCAGGAATTTCATCACATTCTTCATGAATAATTTATGTACCCATACCTATCTCTTATATGAGTTTATATACATAAAATTAATAATTTTCATCTCCTCTTTTAAATCCTTGATTACACCTGAGGTCTTGGTATCTGAACCATCTAGTTGTAGAACTCCCTTGGTGACTGGTTCATATTTTAGGCTTAATTTCTCAACTACTAGTTTAGGCATTATTGAAGTACTAACACCACTATCAATCATAAAATTATGAACTAGGGAGTCACCCATAATAAGATAAAGGTAGAAGGGATGGGGTTTACCATCCTTTCTTGGATGTCTATCAGTAGGTGTGGAAGTATTAGTGAAAAATGCACCCTTTTTCCTCGCTTGACCTATTGGTAGGCTGAGCTTAGATAATTCTTCTTGGAGTAGATATTTTTTACTAGGAATGACCAATGTATTCCACATTGGGATACTCACATGAAAATTTTTAATCTAAGATATGATGTTTATAGGATAATTACCAAGCCTTGACTATCCTTTAGGAGCTAAAATGTTATTTTGAGCTTTTGTTTATGAAGGTTGAGGTGCTTTAATAGTCTTCATATTCTAATTTATTTATGTTTCATAAAATTTAGGGGTTGTATTAGAACCATTAATTCCTTGAGGCACTTGATAATGTGAATAATATCCTTTACCCACCCCTTGGGCTTCTTCCATTGCCCTCTTCTTAGACCTAGTATTAAATTCTATGGAAGTGTCAATCTTACTTGTCTCCCCCAACTAATTAGTTTCACACTAATCTCCCTATTTTAAATTCAATAGAGTGAAATCTTATTGGAAATACTTTCCATTAATTTATCCTTGAGTATACACCTCAACTTGATTCATAAAAGGTATTGAGCCATGAAAGCTTGATTGAATGCATCATTCTGATAGGCAAATTGATCATGAGTTTGATCATTAGGTTGATACTATCGAGAATATTTCACAAGATTTTTTTAACTAGTACTAATCCCCTTGAAGAAAAGTCAACATTTGGATTGAAACTATTTTATGGTTTGTCCTGATTAATCTACCTGTGTCCTTGGAAATTGGCTTGAAATAGAGGCCTATTGGATTGATAGGACTATTGGGGCTGATAAGGACCTTGATAATAATTATAATGCTAAGTTTTGTGTCTCTTTAAATCCAGTATCTCATTCCATTTGTATTTTACCAATTTATTCAACTCTTGTATTTCATATAGATAGTTAAGGGCAACTTGTTCATGAATGGTATGTGTAGGAATAAGAGCAAGATCTAGACTAGAAGGTTGAATATCAAGAAACAAAAAAATAGGATGCCTTGTGGAGTTTTTTCCATATTGGATAAGATTATTTAAATCTTTTATTTAAAGATCATAATCATCAAGTAGAGTCTCTCTTCCCATGGACTATATCATTAAAATTGTGTAACCATTCACGGACTTTAGATAGTAAATGAATCAATAATTTGGGGTAGGCCTCACAAGAGATGGAATTTTATCCCACATATTTTGGAACATATAATTCAAATCTTGGATGAATTCATGGTGGCCTCCTTTTATGGTGTTTAATTTCTCATCTAGGGACAAATGATCACTCTATCCTCAAACATCTTAATCAAATTCTCTCTCCTAATTCATCCCATAAATCAATGGAACTAGGGGATAAAATTTTATACCACTCTAATGTTTTAAATTTTAAGTATATTTAAAAAAACCTAATGGATATATTCTCTTGGGTGACATTATGGATATTAAAAATGTTATAGGATATTAAAAATGTTAGACATATCTCTTATATGCTCAATGGGTGTAATAGTGCTCTTTCTATAAAAATATGGAACACTCTTGAGGATTTCCACCATAATATAATAATATTCTACAAGATTTAGGGGAGATCCTCCATTCAAGGCCATAAAATTTAGTTTTGTATCCATCCTAATAGCTTTAGGAAAACTTGGATTATAGGTAAAATGAAGCCTTCTTCTAGGAGACTTAGTGTAGGGAAGACTATGAAGGAACCTTTTTCTTTTGACTGAAAATAAAGATAACTTAACAAACTCAAATGAAATACCTTTAGCCTTTGATATTTTAGTCACATTTGACATGGAAAATTATATTTATGGTCTACAACTAAGAGCTTAGAACTTGTTAGAGTTGCTAGATGTTGCATGAAGGAGGTTCCTACAACTATAAATTTTCCAAGACTAACATCTATCTTGGATAACCTTATTCAAATTATGTCTCACTCGGAGTACATGGTGCACACTTTTGATGATATATGAAAATTTTAAGCAAAATTCAAGTCACTTTACCATCAATTTTCTAGTAAACACTATGATTTTAAGTTCTCCTACAGCTACAAGCCATAGTTTTCTAGTGAACTTGTAGATAATTTTCATACATTCAATAAGTGATTTAAATAGATTGATATTGCCAAAATGGACTCCTATTCAAATCAATCATATATCAAAATCAATTATACCTAATGTTATGCGTGGATCCTTAAATACATGGATATAGTGTTTGACAAGGGCTCTCTATAGATCAAATTCCTACACTACTCGACACTCTTTAATGTAGTGGACTTGGTGGTTCCTTATTGTTTGAGGATGAAAATAAATACATTGATAACTTATTGCCTCTCAAATTTTTATAACATCATTAAGTATTATTAAAACTTAAGTTAATGTTCTATATTGATATGCTTTGAGATTTGTTATTTAATGTAATTTTCTCTAGGTATTGTCTCCACCTTAAGAATGGTAATAATACAATTGCTTATATTTATGGAAGGGAATTCAAGAGATACCTCAAACTCCTAGTGCCTGGGGTAACATATAACCAAGTCTCAACCAATTAATATATAGAGCACAACATAGTGGAAGGAAACCTTAAACAATAGATGCTTAAAGGCTAAATATTAAAGCCCAAAGGAGCCCTCTCATCCAATGCGATTATCAAATTTAGACCAGGGATTAGGATAGTCATAACTCTCCTAAACAAAGTATATAGATTCCATAATATCACTTATATGCAATTCAAATGGTTCCCACTGATAGATATTATTGACCTCCAATAAAATTATTACCCTAGGGGAACTTATCAGTGGTCAGATAAAATCTCAAATGTATAAAAAAGAATAAGGGTCATTGGATGAAATTTTTTATAGAATGTCTTACTTCTTAGATGAAGCCCTAGCCATAGTTCATAGGGTAAATGGATAATTATGGAAATCATCTACCAAATATGTTAAAAATAAAATCTTTGAGGACTAATCAGTCATGTTTATTTATAGATTTAGAATGAAAATAAAGAGGATCTGTGTATAAGTATACCCTCTAGTGTATCAAGTGATTCATGGAACCAAGATGCCTAGGCTATCAAATAAATTAAAGAGAACCATTGATAAATGGTAGGATTATTGGTATTACCCCAACATAAAAATTATTAGGATTTAAGGGACAAGGGCACCTTTTTTTTAAGTTCTTCACCATATTTCTAAGAAAATTGTAGACTAGGAAATAGTGTGCTAGATATATAATAGCATACATGAGGATTTAGTCTAGAAACATTTGGCCTATTACTTTTAAACTCTTATGAGTATTGGATAGATCTAATATGTATTAAGAAATCAATTTAATCAAGTAGGGAAGGTGAGAACTAGATATAATTTTGAGGAGGCCTAGTTTAGAGAATGCTGACCCAAAAGGAAAATAAAGAATTACCTCTAAACCCTGAAGGAGAAGAAGAATGTGAACCTCACATATGGTGACTAGGAATATGAACATGATGCAATTTTGTTAAGTACATCAGATGAATCTGAAGTATGGATAAGGATTAAAAATGAATAAATTTTTATGATGGTAACTTAGGATATGAAATATAATCTATACATTAGTATGGAGTAGACAAGTGATATGGTAGTGAAATCCCACAATGCATTGAGCCATTAATGACCCCCATCTTAACCATAGGATTCAATAGGACCAAGCCAACCCAAACATCCTACCATATAAGAGATAGATCCATAAGAGTAGTGTTCAAGAAATTAAAGGGATGAGGGAATCCAAATAAGGAAAGAATTTCTCAATAATATCCCTAGTCCTAAAATAATGCCTAATTATTCAATTTTCACTAATTCACCTTTGGGCACAAGCACTACAATGGATAGAACTTCATATCTATGGTACAACTAAAAGAGTGCATTTTTTATGATGCATATACCACCTCTCATAACTATCATGTAGGTAAGTATTATAGAGTTTCTATAGTCTTCATTCTATTCAATTCTATACCCCTCTATCTCCTCAACTAGTTCCATCTTCACCCACTTCCCCTTTTGTTGTTGTTGTTACACTATCCATCCCATCACCACCACCTACAATAGTAGTTCCTACTATTGTAGTTCCCTCAATTATTTAATCATACTACTCACTTCTTATCCATACTACAACCACATATTAAAGGACATCAAAAGTCATCCCATCCTTCTCCATAACTCAACAACTAGAGTAAAGACCATCTTTTGATCTGATTACTATAGAGGAATCCCCTATTGAGGAGGAGGTGAAATAAGAAGAACAAGTGATATCCTTTATAGACTATGCCATAGATGAATAAGAGAATATATAGATTATGATGGAAGCCACACAAAAATAATGTGAAGAGGAAACCTTGGGTGAGAAAGATGAAGAGGCCAAGTTGGTAAAGGCCAAGACTCTGAGCTTGGGAAGTCTATAGGAAGAAGAAACACTAGTTGGTGCCTTAGACCAATAAATTCTCATATTGGAACAAATATAAAATATAAGTGAGGTGGTATCTTATTTAGTTTCTTCTATGTCAATTTTAGTTACTTTAGCAATATCTAGTTCTTTTGATTCATCTATTCTTTCAGCATCTACCTGAATAAGGGCTCGTAATAAGGCAGTCCATTTTGAAAACTTGGTAACTAGTTATATTTTTTATCATAAGATTCCACATTCCTAGGGAAACATTTGGATCAATCAAAAATACCTATGCCATAAACATCCCCTATACAGGCATCCACATTATCAATTGTACAAACTTATGGTTTAACCAAATTCATAGATAAGGTTAATCCAAAAAAGGAACCCTCACCATGGTAAAGGATTGTATAACTCCCATTGAAATTACCTATTGAAATAAGTGCTTCATTAGTACCTTATATTATGACACCTCCAACCTCTACCTCATAATAATCAAGTCTCTTAGGAGAGAAAGGGAAACTTATTTTTCATGAATGGGTTAGAGAGATGTAGGAAAAGCAAGATGAGAGGTTGAATTTACTTTTTACTAAACTGCCCACATTCTCTACCAAATTTGATAGGTGGAGTGGAAAAATACAAAATTTGAGGAACAATAAGGCTATATATATATATATATATATATATATATATATATATATATATATATAAGAGAGGAAATGAAATTTGAGTCAAGAGAAATTTTATTTCCCTTGGCCAAGAAGACTAAAAGGAATCTGAGTGATCCAAATGAATAAATTGAAGATATATATAGGTTCGTGGACTCTACTGGGTAAGTAATGAAATAGATGTATAAAAGTAAGGATGAGGCATAGTAGATGATACATTAGAATAAAATCATACATGTCCCTCATGAAATTGTAGATAGTGTACAAAGTGAAACTACTCAATTGTCTAATATTTTCAACAATATTCAAGTTTACAAAGGAGACAAGAAGTCAAAAAAGGATAATGTGCTTTATTTGTGGCACCAACTAAAGGAGTATGAAAAGATACTATTTTTTTTATTTAGTGTACTATAAATAGTGATTTTAATCAATTGGACTTAATTACTAGTTAGGATACTACATGGGCATTAAAATTTGTGATTACTAAAAGAGATGTTGCTCTTGCATGACACAAGCAGATAAAAGATCTTTAGGTACATCCTATGGATAAGGATAAATAGAACTTAGAAATTATAAATTACATGAAGGTCACTTAAGTGATAACCTTTATATGTTAATTTTTTAGCATGATAAATTTTGGGACCCTTTTTAAAGCAGCAGTAAAGAGCTTTAAGGAGAAGGTTGAAGTCACAATATATAAAAACATTGATGAAAATTTTAAATTGATAATTTTTGAGAAGGATATATTAATAAAATTAGAGGGATTAGGAGCTAATTTTAAGATCTTATAAGTGGATCATGCATAATGAATAGTTGAAACCATCAAGATTTTCAAGCCCTCTTTACTCAATTTTGATGTTTTTAATAGGGAGTTTGAAGCTACCCATACATTATTTAAATAACTTAAGGTAAAGGATGGAGCTTCTAGATCAATGCCCAACACTCAAAAATATATTGAGTATCGCTAATTCAATATAAGTTTACCAATTTCCTATATATGTAGTCATGCATAATCCAGGTGGGCTCATCTTGATCCCACAAGGAACAACATTGACTACTATAGTTATTCCAATTATCACTCTATCATATTATTCAATTAATAGTGACACATCAGTACTTTTGATGTGTATAAGTATGTAATTTCATGTTTTTTTTAAGTCCTAACTTTGGTTCCAATTTTATGTTGCATGTATATATTATATTTTTTTGTAAAATTCTATTATGTGTTGACTACTGTACATACATCCTTTGCATGAGTTTTGGATGCAAGTCCTATTTTTGGATATGTATTTTTAGACTTAAATTTAGAGTTGAGGCCTTGCCCATCCCATTATATATACAATTTTATCCTTATATTCCAAGGGGGGGGGAGAATTTTTATTGTTAACATTAATATTAAACTATGAGAAGTTATACAATTTTAGTCTTGATGTGTAAAATCTGATTCTTTTCTAACTTGTGGATTGTATAATAAGATCTATCATTTAATTTTATTATTCTTTTGGTTTTTCATGATTTATCTCTTTTATATATATTTATTCATATTGAGTTAATGTTGATCTGAATGACTTTTTCCTATAAATCATAATCCCCCTTGTAGATGTGTTGTTGCAGTCTAACAAATGTGACAACCTCTAATTTCATGTGTTTAAGTATGTTGTAAATTGATTTCCTTTGAATCCTAAATATGTTTTATTATTTTTGTGCTATAGTATCATACAAAAAATATTATTCTTTGATTCCTTGCCCAACCCCTAGTTCAAGTGTTGGTCTTGAAAAGTTTCATCTAGTATGATCCACAAGCCTCCTTTTCTTCCCTAGCTTTCCCTCTTTTTGAATATATTTTTAAGTCCTACCTAGCTTAGGTTATAACCATAATAATTACACCCTTCTCAATTATATTTATATTTATCCATAGACAACCCATCTATGGTGAACAAACTACCTCACTCATGGCTATTCTACCAACAAGTTGTTCACAAAACCAAATACTCAACAACTTATGCCTTGGAGTGGACACTTTTCATTGATCCTAAAATGTTAGAGCATACCCCATAAAAAGTTTTTGGGGTGTGTATAAAACCCACATCAATAGCTAAACTTAAATTCAGACTATAAAAAGGGCATGAGCCTTAGCCTCTATTTTCTTTGAAAAGAAATCACATGAGTTACACTGGAAGCACCCAAAAGATTAATTAGGTTGACCTTAGACACTAATTTGTTATTCCCACCTTTATAAATCAATATAAAAGTTAGGTCTAAGAAAGGAGTTAGGAGACAACCCTAGGCTCAATCATTATCTTAAGGAAAACAACCCCATCTTCCATTATTCCTGATGGATCGTAACCTAGCTCTAGCTCAGGCTCCAACCTAGATAACTAGCTTTGCCATCAACATCGTTGGGGTCATCCATGATATACCTAGAAACCCTAATAAATATCTTCCTTCATTTTCTCCCTTGGGAGGAAGGATTAATGAGGAATATATCAAGGCCTTTAAAATTTCTTTAGGGATATTGAATTTAACCCATAAAGACATGATTTACAAATTATTTCCTTTCACATTACTAGATGTAGCCTATGACTAGTTTCTTAATGTCCTAAAAGGTTCAATCACCTCTTGAGAATAATGTCAAAACACTTTTTTAGAATAATTTAGATAGGTCATCAGTGTAAGTGTTGTTTATCAACACTTTAAAAGCATGAGAAGAGATCCAAACAAGCTAATTTGAGCCTTCAATGCTATATTCAAGAAGATGTATAGCATACTTAAGACTACCTACAAACTCAATGAGGCATTATCCCTCTATATGTACAAGAATTCTTTGGACCCTGTGACTATTGTCTTTATACACAATTTTATTGATATTGATACACTACCTTTAAATTACACCAAATTTATGAACATAGATAAAACATTAAATTCTAGATGCAATATTTATACCCACTCACTCTTGGTCTTATTTTTTTGGCTTTAAGTCCAATTCCATATTTAAATCAGAATACTATGGCCCAAAACCAAAACCAAGATTATAACCAGTTTCTTCTAACCTAGGCTCCACCCAATCAACATCTTGGCTTTCTAAATAATTGTGTCTGGGTTTAACTAGTAAAACCAAAACTAGTCTCTGATACCATTAAATACTACTATGAAATAGGGTACTAATGTTGATTCTACAAAAATAAAATTAGAATTGATCTAGAGGATGGTACAAAAACTAAGCAAAGAGTTTCTAAACATGTAAAAATACATGGATAACATTGGAAGAAAGCATCCTAATCAAAGATTTATATTCTAGAGGTATAATAAACATTTCAATAGGTCTGAGAACAATACAGAGCAACATCCACCCAATATAATGTCACATATCAACATCATGGAAGCATCCCTTCCAAATTGGTGCCAAGTTGATAATTGTAGTCATATAAAATGTGAAAATTGATAAATTGAGCATGGATAATGACACCTAACCCTTAAGTCCATCTTTCTTATTCTCATGATCCTCATACGAATCATTTCACTAACTCCCATTCATTTGTAGCCTTCCAAACTTGATCCCAACTGAGTCAGACCCCTCTTTCTATGACATATCCATCCCCCCAAGTCCAATCTGCTTAGGATAATAACACCACACTAGGATTATAACACTAGTACCACTCATGTATGCTTTCAGTGCTCTTGTCCAATTCCATTTCTGGTCCCAACAGTCAATTTATTTTGGTTCCCCATCCTTCTTATTGTCAACCTAACGTGAGTACATTCAACCCATGACCAATAGATCACTATAAAATCCCATTCAAAGATCATTTAGAAGGGGTTGACAATCATCACTAAGCAAGAATACAATAAAGACTACTCAAGAAATCTTCCCTATTCTATATATATATATATATATATATATATATATCCAACCAACACACTTACAAGCTTATTCAAATCTTTACACCAGTCCCTAGCCACCTCAAGCACATCTAGTTTATCATCTTCATCTTCATACACATAATTTCACAAAGCACATCAAGTGGGAGAACTACATATGGTTTGAGCCCTCTTTGGAGTATTGGTATGCCCACATAAGGGGTGTGGATCCACATCCAATAAATCTTACACCCACTAACCCCCCTCTTTCTCAAAATTGGTAAACTCATAATGGAACATAGGGTTTGATGAGAAAATATACTCTACAGGGAGCCCTATAAACTTCCAACTACCAAAACTTCATAGACAGGGTCAAAAAGACATAGCAAACAAAATCCATAAAGCTCAGATCCTTAGGACAACATTGGCAGAGGTGGACTACAGTGTTGGTGCCACTCTTATCTAGTTCCAACACTCCTATCCAATCATAAAATGAAGGTCAAATCTTAGTTTTTGATAGTGTCCCAATCTTACATAGTGAATTCCAGCCTCTATTTCAATTAGATCATTCAGTTTCTAGCTAAATCTTATTTTCTTTCCCTTATTACTATTTTTAAAAAGATTTGAATTGTAATCAAATTTCACAAATTGGTAGCTTAATTATTGCATGTTTATTTACTAATTTTACTACTCAGACCCTTTAACTAAATTAGGAATAATACACCAATATTCTCAAAATTATTAAATCATTTAGTGAACCTAACTTTATTTGCACATAAAAACTCTAAAAACCCTAGGGTACATTTCCTACTAATTTTTTCTATATTTTTCTAATTTTTTTTACCTACATAATAAAATAAAAAATTAGCATTAAATTTTAGAATTTTGTAGTAATTTTAAAAATAATTTTATTTCAAACCCTAGTTAGTTACCCATACTAGATCCCAATATCTTCCCAGTAATTTTCCAATAATTTTCTTATTTTTTAATAGCTTATTTAAATCAAAAATACACTTCAAACTTAAAAATTCAATAGTAATTTTTAAAAATAATTATTTTTCAAAACCATAGTGGTACATCCTAGGTCCTATTGAATCACAAATTTTTCAATTTTTTTTGAATTTTTACTTGTATATGTAACTTAGAAATTCACTTTAAATTTCAAAATTTCATGGTAATTTTAAAATTAATCATATTTCAAACCCTAACTACATATACTAGGTCCCACTGCTTCTTTGAGGTATCACCTTACATCTATAATCCCATTGCAAAAATGGATCTCACTTATTCCAAATATTTATTACATTTCTTGCAAATAACAAGGAGACCATACTTGGTCCTATCATGTCTATGAATGATGAAGTTTACCATATGTTAATTCAAAGTTTCATTCTTTCCATTTCATGCTTAATTCTCATAACAAGGGATGATATTACCAAATTTATTGCTAAACATGCACAAGATTTCAATATTTCTTTTGCATACTCTCTCTCTCTCTCATGCAGAATAATTTCCAGCTCTATTTTTCTAAACATGTTAGAAATATTATGTTACAAGTCAAATCACTTTATGAATTAATGCAAAATTCCAAGCTCTCTACCTTTTTTTTATATCTCTCATATAGAAAAATTTCAAGTTTATCTTGCCACACATATTAGACATATCATAGAAAATGTAAAAGTTATTTATGTATTAGTGCACAATTTCATGCTCTCTATCCCTTGTTTGCTCTCTCTCATGTGGATTTTTCCCTTTTAGTCATATTGTTATACAACTTATAACTCCACTTACATTCATTTCATCTCATATGCATGGTTTCTACCTAGATATACCTAACTCCTTGGCTACATATTTTTTACATAAGCTAACTATCACATGTCAAGTTTCAATGTCATATCTTATGCATAGAAAAGAAATTTCTTCTCTTCCTCTCCCCCAAGAGTGTGATATCTGCTTTCCCTCTAACGAGGTCCATGTTATCACCCTTTCAAAAGTTAAGTCAGTCTATACTATTGTTCCTAATGCATACATTCATCTTATAGCTTTATCAAACCTTCTTAAACATATGGGTTTACATGTTCAATCAAAAGAAACTAGGGTTTGCACTAGTAAGACTCTTAGGGATCAAATTACCAATATGATCAAGTTAATTTTAGATTTATAAACATAGAATTAGCTATTACATGAAAGGATTACAATATTTGAAAATTAGATTATAACACCAAAGCCTCAAAGGCACCTTAGTGTCAATCATGTATATGCACATTCACCTAGTCAATTGGTTGCAAGTAATGTTACATGTCAAAATAATAAATCAAAACAAAGTAAATCTACAATTAGTGATTCAAAAAGCATTTAAATATCAAATAAGAGTTCAAGTAAGGTACTAAGGGAAATGATTAAATATAATTTGATCAAACTACATCCTCTACATTAAGTGAGAAGATAAAAATATTATTATGCATATCATAGAATGCATGGGCATCACACATATGTATGTTTGGCATTAAAAAAACATATACAATAGATAATTGCTAATGATGACCCTATACAAGGTAAATTAGTCAAGCTATCCATAGTAAAATAGGAACACTTTCACAAAGGGTCAAATTTAGAAACAATACAAAAGTGGTTACCAAAGCATAAATAAATGAAAAAGGATCAAAAAGAAAAATTAGAGCAACAAACAGTACCATAAGCATAGGTAAAACATGAAAAAGATGCAAATATACCTCTCCAAAAGAAGGATCAATTTTCAAAGTAGTATGGGTTTGGTCAAAAATATCTACAATAGTTTGATTATCAAGTTTAAGGGTTGGGTAAGCAGACTCAAGGCATCACTACCCTAGTCTAGCAATTGACAATGTTTATCACCAAGGTTTGGGATTTATTGAACATCCTAAGGAAAATCATTCAAAGACATAATTTATCAAAGTAAAAGATACAGATACAAAAAAATTCAACACTATCATTCCATTGGTTCAAAATCAAGAAGATAATGATGAGTGGAACAATACAGGTTATTATGATTTATAAGATACTAACAATGAATCCAAATATTCATAATCATATTCACAGCCATTCCCTTGTGCTTCACAATCATGAATGATTATTTTTTTTGATATAGGACACCATGATAAGAAGTCTCCCATTATACTCATTAGTTCATATCATCTCCCCTCAGCCTCACTTATACATAGTTTCTTTTTGCTTACTTGTACATAGTTTCTAAGTTTTTCTTGTACATGGTCTCTTTATGATTGATTGTCGTAGCATCAAATAAATCAAAAATCCAAAAAAATTAACATTTCAAAATATAAAAACATTCAAATATGTCAAAACACTAAAAACATTTCGATTGTATGAATTATCCATGTTTTACATTTCTACTACTATGCTAGACTTACATTTGTTATTCTATGATATTGTTTATTGATTTATCTACATTACCATGCTTCACTTGATCTTCTTTGAGTGTGTGCAGTGACATCTAAATATTTTATTGCTTCACTCTTCCCATTGAGTGGGAATCCTACTTCTAAATTGAGACTCACATCAATATACATACCCACTAGGGGCATCTTTTTCATGACTACACCATCTAGGTTATGTCACTCTTACACCACACACTCTATTTATCATGTTGATGTACATAATTTACTAGATTACATAGATTACTATATAGACATCTCATTAATATATAGAACTTGTGTATTTCTTAGCATATACCTAGTCGTTTACTAACATATCTTGCATACTTTCCCTTTTGTTTTGATTTATTAGATGCGATTGTATTTCTAATTATTACATGCTTTCCTTTCTTGCTTTACATAGCTAGATATGATTGCATTTCTAAATTCTTGATTGTCTCTTGTATGTGACTTAGGACATTTTCCAATGTCATTTTCTTCTATATATTATGTGTGCCTTAGGACATTTTCCAATGTCCTTTGCCTGTACTCTTATATGTGATTATGGCTTCCACACTATCTTTGCTTATTTCAATTGTATGTATATGTGGCATTTAAACATGCCTTGTATGTTTGCCTTCTAGTATGAGTGACATGTGCCTATGTCCCTTATTTTTTTGGCCCCTTGGCCACACTTTTATGCTTATTTCTTCTTGCATTGTGTGCTTGTTGCTTGTTTGCTTCTCATTATTTACAATGCCATGATCCACATCATGCATTATTCTTATTTTCTTGGATTCCATGATGGACATCATGCTCCATCCCTCCAACTAACAACTAACCAAAATTTCATTTCTATTTCAATACATTTTACATGTTATTACATTGTTATATCCATCTAGGCATACCCCTATTGATCTAACAATCTCTCAATAAAAATCATGCTATTTCTTGTTGATTATCATTGCTATATCATGTATCTTTACAGAATAACACACTTGAAAGGATCTTTATTTTGAGGGTATTCATCATAGGGTCTTCATTCCTACCCTCAAAATAGGAGTCAACAAATAGGGTTTTGTCATAAATATCATATCTCCTAACAATTGAAAAAGCAACATTCAACACACCTAGAACAACAACCAAATATCAAAATAGTTAGAATAGACTAGGTAGATAGTGAGAATATCAAAATAATTACCAAATTTGGCCCAAGAAAACCATTCCTAAATTGGAATATAATTTGGATGCCACTAGTTTCTTCTTTTGGTGCTCTTGTTCAAACAACAAAAAATTAGACTTTTTAAAAGTAGGCAAAAAAGTAGGTTCAGTTATAGTTTTTCACAGTCAGACTAGTTCAAAATTAGTAGTTTTCATTACACTTTTGCTCAAATAATCTAGATATAGGGGGAATCATACATGAAATAATGGCTCTCACTTCTAGTTTTAAACATGGTAGTTGATATAACTTCCAAATCATAATCCATGTTCCAAACACCAATGATTAGAGGCAATGTGTGTGGCACATTTGTTTTATTTTCTTTCCAAGTTCAACATTACCCAGTCATTCTTAGTAGTTGTGTGCCTTATTTCATCTGTAGGTGGTTGGCGTCATTTTAGAATGGATTTTATACAAGCTTAACTTCCACATTCTCAAGTTCTCAAGCTCCCAAGTGGATTTCATACAAGCCTAGTGCACCAGTTCATAGTGGCTTTCATACAAGCTTAATCTCCATATTTTGGAGTGGCCAAGAGTGTCCTAGTTGCCATCAGACATTCAACTATCCATGCTAACATTATCAGATCATAATACATTCATGGGATTCAAGATCTATATCATATGACATACATTCATATTGGTATTAGTTCATAATTTTACTTCATGGGTGAATGATGGAGCCAAAGGATAACTGGTCTTTGTATTCTTGAGCCACCTATTTAGAGGGATTGGACATATAGTCCAAATATTTATCAACACATGTATGATCACCTAGATTCACTTAGTAGGAGATGATGGAGCCAAAGGGCCAAATTTTGCATTCTTGAGTCACTCTTAGGGAATTGAGCATTCAACTCCATGCATGATACTACTCTTGGTACAACATCATCCAACATTACTCAACATCACTTAGCATCATAAGTGTTATATTAGTATGTGTACAAGATGAGGTGTATTCATTCCTTTCTATTCATCTCTCTCTTACATAACCTTATGTGTTCTTATTTTAAATACAACGTATCTAGTAAGAACCGATCTACTCTTTATTTTTCTTAAAAATTTGTACTTTACAGTGTACTCTATATGCACACCCAAAATCACATAGCTTCATGAACTTCACCCTTATAGGTAAGTTTAGGTATTCTTTCTATTTTTCCTTTATCCTAGTATTTTGCTTTGCTACATCACTAGAATAAAGTGGGGGACAAATGTAGTCATATAAAATGTGAAAATTAGTAACTTGAGCATGGATAATGACACCCAACCCTCAAGTCCCTCTTGTTTGATCTCATGACCCTCATAGGCATCTTTTCACTGATTCCCGGTCATCCATAGCCTTCCAAACTTGATCCTAGCTGAGCTAGACCCCTCTTTCCATGACAGATCCATCCCTTTAGGTCTCATCTACTCGGGACAATAGTGCCACATTAGGTTATAACATTGGTGTCATTCCTGTCTACTTTCGACTCTCTTGTCCAAGTTCATTTCTAGTCTCAAAGATTAATTTATTTTAGTTCCCCATCCTTTTCCTTGTTGTCCTAACATGAGTACATTCAACCCATGACTAATAAATACTTATAAAATCCAATTAGAATATCATTTGGGGATTGGAAATCATCACTAAGCAAGCAAGAATACAAACAAGACTACTCAATCAATCTTCCCTATTCTCTACATACAACTAGCCCATACACTTATAAACTTATTAAAATACTTACACCATTCCCTAGCCACCTAAAGCACATCTATTTTATCATTCTACATCTTCATACACACAATTATACAAAGCACATCAAGTAGGAGAACAACATATGGATTGATCCCTCTTTAGAGTATTGATATGTAGATAGTGTGCCCACACAAGGGGTGTGGATCCATGTCTAGTAAATATTACGCACACTAACCACCCCTCTTTCTCAAAATTAGTCAAATCATAATGGAACATAGGTCTTAAATATAAAATATGCTCTAAAAGGAGATCTATAGACTTTTAGCTATCAAAACTTCATAGACAGGGTCACACAGACATAGTGAACAAAACCCAGAAAGCTTATATCCTCAAGATAATAGAAATAGAGGTGGACTAAAATACTAATGCCACTCCTATCTAGTTTTAGTTCTCCTATCCAATAATAAAATGAAGGTTAGATCTCAGTTTGTGATAGTTTCCCAAACCTACAAAGTGAATTCCAACCTCTATTTTAATCAGATCAGTCAGTTTCCAGCTAAATATTGTATTATTTCCCTTACTACTATTTTTATAAAGATTTGAATTGTAATCAAATTTCAAAAATTAATAGCTTAGTTACTACATATTTATTTACTGATTTACTACTCATACCCTTTAACTAAATTATGAATAATACACCAATATTCCTAAAATGGTGAGCTAGACTACATCAACTTTTGAACCTCTTTTGAGATATTTAAAAAGGATATGGACATGTATGAAGGTTATACACATAAAATAAAACCCTCTTCCTCCACTAATATAGGAAATTCAAGTATTGTTATGGTCTTTGAGACCTATGATATCTCATTTCTAGAGGAGGATGACAATGAACTAGGTGATAATAAGATGAGATCCATGCATTTCAACTATTTCAGAGGAACAATTATAGTTTGAGGAATAATCAACATATTACTAATTTAAAACCTTTGAATAATAATGCTACTACTCTTCCAAATTCTTGTGCTAACAATAATCCACCTCTCCCCAAGAGGGATGAGTAGTTATAGAGCTAAGAAGTGCCAAGCAGGGCTAGATACAACATTATTGATAACATGAAAAAGATCAAGGCCAATATCACCCTAAATGAACTGGCACAAATCACTAAATAGATGAAGTTATTTCTCAAATCCCCAATTGAGATATCTTCTACATAAAATAAATCCAAAGCCATGTATTCAAACATGATGTTATTTAAAGATAAATTAGAAGTACCACAATTTCTATTAACTATTTAAAAGTTTAAAAAGAACATACACAACTATTTGGTTGACTTAGGTACCTCAACCAATGTGATGTTGACAACTATGTGGAAGAAGTTAGGTTTGACTCCAGATAAGTCAAATAGGGTGGTTCTATAATTAGACAAGTCTTCTATCCCATGTGTTGGATAATTAAAAAATTTGTGCATTTAGTTAGAATTTTAACCACATGTTTAATAAACCATAGACATCTTATTCATCTATATTCCAAAATCATACAACTTATTTTTGATTTGGGATCAGTTCAAGATATTGAATAAGTACGTAGCCACTAACTTTTCACACATGTGGTTACCCTAGAAAGTTATAACCAATTATATTTGTGTGGATAGAGAATCAAACATGAACTATTTTATTACTAAGTAAATCTCCACTAATGAGAAAGTGGATTTCATGTCTTCACATGCAATGTTTTATACATTCACCACCAATTAAGAGATGCCTAAATAAGAATTTGAAGGTCCATCTTAGTTATAAACTCTCCATTTTGATAAATCTTGGTTAAAAAAGGTTCTTGTGTTGGAGTAACCGTAATATGCCCTAATGGTAAGTATAACCTTACTACCTACAAGTTATAACTCCCCTACACCTACAATAAATTCGAGTATGAAACTCTAATCCTAATCTTGAAATTTACTCTCAAACATATTGTTAAACAATTATAGATCTTTGATGACTCTAAACTAGTTGTTAACTAGATTAGGAACAAGTACCAATGTAAAATCACCTACTTAAATAAGTATAAACATTGAGCATGGGACTTGATTGAGTCCTTTGAAGGATTTAACATTAAATCCATCTCGAGGGAGAAGAACCAAATAGTTGACTCGCTAGCAGCTTAAGTTGCTAATCTGGCACCACTCCAAGAATTTAAGATGCATAACTTCTCAATGAAGTTGGTTCCTTTCCCCTATGTCCCAAATAATATGGAAAAATATTAGGTATTTGAGGATGACCAATAGATCATATAATTAATAAACTATAGGGCTTTCAAGGCTCATATAATAGATGAGAAAGACATCAAACCCATGCATGGTGAGGACTTGGGAGAAGATGGTGTTTTATAATTTAAGAAGAACCACATCCCTTTGGGCACGATCTTATTTGAGCAAGCTTTTAATTAAGGCCCCCAAGCTCAGAAGCAGATACCACCAAGTGAAAATTATCATCTTCTATCAAAGAAAATTTGGGCACTGAACAACACCCTAAATATGTGAATGTAGGCCTGAGTTGCATTGAAACTAATAAACTAAAGTTGAAGGACCTAGTGGAAGAATACAAATATGTGATAAAATAGACATACAAATACCTAAAATAATTTGATCCCAGAGTCATTACACACACTATCTTACTAAAACTAGAGAAAAAGCATTTTAGGTAAAGACATAGGCTAGTAAACTCAATTCTGGGACCTATAATTCAAATAAAAGTGTATAAGTTACTAGAAGACAAAATTGTCTTCCCAATTAGATACTCTACTTGGGTAGCCAATTTGGTACCAATCAAGAAAAAATGGGGAAATTAGAATCTATGTTGGTTTTAGGAACCTAAGCAAAGTGTCATAGAAAGACAATTATCCCATGTCTTCCCTAGATGAGGTAATTAAAATGGTGAGAGATCAGATATTATGTCCTTCTTGGATGAATTTTGTGTCTATAATTAGGTACTAATAAAGGCAGAGGATTGGATGAATATTTACTTCACAACAAAGTGGGGGAATTTTTCATATAATAATATGTCATTTGGCATAATCAATGTAGGAGTTACCTTTCAAAGAGCCATGGAATTTGATTTCCAAGGGATGGTTAACAAGTGCATCATCATCTACATGGATGACCTCACTATGTTCTCCAAAGATATAGATAATCATGTAAACCATTTATAAAAGGTGTTGGACATATTTAGGATATACAAGGTATCACTCAACCCAAATAAAAGCATCTTTAGAGTTATCAAAAGCAAGTTGTTTAGACATATCGTCAATAAAGATGGGATCTCCATTAATTTGGATCAAGTTTAGGCCATATCCAAGTTGACATCTCCTAGTACTAAGAAGGAAGTTACGTCCTTATTTGGTAAGATAAAATTTGTACTAAAATTCATTTATAGATTTGTAGAGATTGTCAAATCATTAAATGCTATGTTGAAGAAATATGTTAAGATAGAATGGCTGACATAATACCAAAGAACTTTCTAAGACATTAATATTATTATTACTCAATCCCATTTTCTAATTAGTCTAGACTTCAATAAGGACTTATATATTTATTCATTCACTTTATTGTAGAGTTAAAATACTCTATGATAGATAAGAAGATTTATGCCTTGATCAAAGTGGTGAAAAAGTTTAGGCACATTATTCTTTGAAAAAAAATGCCATCATTTTATATCTTGTTGTAAATCTCTCACTTAGTTATAATGAACTAGGCAAAGAAGAGGAAAATGGATTGTTAAACTCCAGGAATTTGACATTGAAATCAGGCCTACCATGATGGTGAAAGGCTAAGGAATCATCTAGTTGATGACTGAGATTGATCTAAACATTATTATTAAACAAATTAATGATACTTAGGTAACTAGTGTAAAGTGGTATGCTCAAATCATCCATTACTTTCTCACATGTACATTTCCTCATGAGTTAAATAGAGAACAAAGATGAGCACTCAGGATCAAATCAACTCATTATATGATTAATAAGGGATTCTAATACAAAAATAACTATGAGGGAATATATTTAAGATGTGTTGTAAAAGATGAATTAAAACATATCTTAGATAACCTACATCATAAGATAGGTAGTGGGCATCCATTAGGTAACACAACATCTCACAAGATTTTGAAGATGGGGTATTATTGGCCAACCATCTTTAAGGACACACATAACCATGACTGGTAGGTTTTTTTAAAGAGAGAAGTAAATTATACCATTCCTTTACATCTAGTAATTTAAGGGTGCCCCTTTGCTTAATGAGGGCTTGATTTTATTGGGGTGATAAATCAAAACTTTATAGTAAGGCACAAGTTTGTCCTCACAGACACTAATTACTGCACTAGGTGGACATAAGTTGTAGTAGTAAATAATTCTAGAGAAATTGATGTAATAAAGTTTCTAGAATAAAACATATTGATCAAGTTTATCACTCATATTTCATTAGTTTGTGATAATGTTCCAGTGTTCTAGTCCAGTGAATCCATAGAATAGGCTTATGATAATCAAATCACAATCAAGTTATCTCATAACTGTTATTCACAAGGGAATGCAATATATGAGTATATCAATAAAAATATGATGGATGCCATTAAAAATTAAAAATGATACAAACCAATAAAATGGAATCTCTTGCTTAAATATACACTATGAGTAGATAAAACACAGTAAAATCAAGCCCTTAATGCTTCACATTTTCTATTGGTGTATGGACAACAACTAGTCTTCCCTATTACTCTTAAGATACTAATGTACCAATTCATGCATGATTTCATGGGATAAGATGAAAGAATACATTATATATTATTAGACATAGTCCATATGAAAGATGCAATAACTAAAGCAGTGCAAAGCTTCAACAAACATCAGGATATTATCAAAAAATAGTTTGACAAAATATCCAAGATCAAATCCTTTAGGATCTTAAACCTAGTGAATTTATGGGATAAAACACATGATAAGAAAGTATGGCATGATAATTTTACTCCTTTGAGGATTGTACCATATTTGATATCATAGTTCCTAGGTAGGAATGCCTTCTAGTTGAAATGCCATCAAGTTATTGACCTTGCCTTTCTAGTCAATGGATAATTTTTAAAGCACTATTTCATGGATGATCTAATTAGAGATGCCTTAGGATGACTGTAAGTGAAGATGTAGATATATAATTAGAGTAGATTTAATTCTTTCTAGGTTATATTTCATAATTTCTATAATAAAGTTTTAATGTTTTCTAGGGTTATTGTTTCCTATTTTCTACTTTGCTTTTAGTAGATTAGTTATGCTTTCCTAATTAGTTTTCCAAAAATATAGAAAAAACCAACTAATTTACTACATTGAGATTACAAAAGAACTACTAAAATCAAGGGGATGTTTCACAAATATTCACCGTTGGTCCTCACAAGGATTTATTTTCATAGTACTAAAGCTTCTAGAGTTAAGATATGTGTTATGATTGAATTAGGTCCTGCTTTGATTGAATGAGTTTCCTAGCCCTTTGGGATTTACTCTCATGTAATCATGCAAATTTTAGAAAGAATTTCCATTTCCAAAATATTAACTGCACTATAACATGCTAAAATTGGGATGGGAGATAATAAACATAGAATTGTATACACACTGATAGGGACATATTGATTGAAATGAGTTTTATTATGTATACACACAACCAATGGTGATTCCCAACCCTTATTCTTCTAGTTTGAAAAAAAAAATTATCTTAAAATTTGATAGAAAAGGGTGATTCAAGTAATCTCCACTAGGGATATGGATGCCTAGATGATAGTAGAGCAAGGCTTTGAATGGAATCATATGTATCTTGGTTAGATCTATGGATCTCTAACTAAAAATAGATCAATACGAGTCTTTATTACTATTTGATTAAAAAAATTGAGATTAAAAAAAACTTATAATATCTATCTAGGATTGTGTCAAAACTCTCATAACAAGGGAAAATTGAATTCACAAAATCACACAATCAAATCCAAGGAATAGAAAGGGTTAGTATGTTGCATGAGGAAGTAGGAACCTTTTTCAAGGTTTGGTTTATTTATTCTATTCTTGGTAGGTTGAATTTTTTTTATGCTTCATTACTAATATTTTGGGTTCTCAAAATACTTAGGAGTATTTTCCCCACTAAGTCACCATTTTTTGTGCCATAAAAACACACATCCCCCAATTTTGTGAAATTTAATAGAGACCCACTATGACCTAAATACTTTTATTTAGGGTCCTCTAAGCCTTAGGAATTCATGAATTTGGTTTTAATTTGAAAAATTCTAAGGTTGTCCTCAGAGTCTACATGGCCATAAAATCTAAAACTATAAAAATAAAATCTTGAATGATTATTTTGATTTATCTTGAACCTTGGAATTTCATATTTTTCATGGTTTACTTGGAATAATGATACTAATTTCCTTGTGTCCTCATAAGACTATTAGAAAAGACTTGTTAAAATTATTCCTATCATGGACTTGCCTTTATTTATAAATGATAGTGATAGGTGGCATCTTTACATTATCTAGAACCTCTGACCCGCTACAAGAAAGTTTTTTTAGTTTTTAAAAGATATCGAGCTTCAAGAGCTAGATAAGTATCATTACCAATTTAAGTGGAGACTTTTATGCTTCAAATAAAATGCTAAGTGATAAAATTATTTTAGACTTGATATTGTTCCATGTGTTGACATTCTTTTAGACATAACCCTAGATGTTTTTAAATCAAAGTTAATCATCTAATAGTTCTAATCTCCCATTGTCCTAAAGGTATGATAGGAGGTATATTTTCATTAATCTAGAAATTTAAATGTATTACACAATTTTAATGATCCCAATGACCCATGGTATAATACCCTTAATATTTAAAACTCTGAGTAGATGACAAGTGGCATAATTATATTGGTCCAGAGCTTTAAATAATAAATACTCAATCAATGTCTTAAAGGTTTTGTGGTTCCAAGTATTTGTGCCTCTAGGTCCCTGAGATCACATTACATGTTGGAATTATATTACACATAGAAGTACACAATTTAGAAATTTCAAATGCATGTGTTTCTAAACCTCCATGTTCCCATGGGAACCCTAGGTTACTCTATGCTACATAGTTATGTTAATTTACAACCTCAGATCATATAAAACAAGGATACACATCTAAACTCTCGAGTGGGAAAGAAATTGATGAATGCCAAAATAAATGGAGTAAAAAAATCAAAATGTACATAGGGAAAGATTGAAAAGAAATCAACGAAGTGGGTAAGTGATAATTTGATATCTATCAAAGAATATGATGCTTAGATATGTAAATTTAACAAGTAATTACCATTTGGCAAGCAAGTAAACCCACCAAAGCTAATTGGTAAGTTCAAATTGAAACAAGATGAAACTAAAGACCATTACCCACATTTAGGTTACATGATTTGGGTATTAATGGTGTAGACTTTAAATAATATATACAAATTTTAAATTAAAGTAAGTTACTTCACCATCAATTTTGTAGCAAACACTATGATTTTGAGATTTCCTATGACCACAAGCCCTTTTTTTTTAGTGAACTTATTGATAATTTTCATATAGTCAGTTGTAAATTTAAATACTTGGAGATTACAAAAATGGCATCCTCTTCAAATCAAGCATGCATTCAGGTTCCTTTTTTCTTATTGTTGTGTGAGGACCATTGAATATATTGATATAGTGTTTGACAAAGGAAATCTAGAGTTAAAATTCCTTCACTACTTGGAATGCATTGGATTTTGTTTTTATTTATTCTACACAAATCCAATTATTTGGGGTGAAAATTAATACATTAATAACCTACTTCCTCTCAAATTTGTAGGAATTCATCAAGTATTAGTAAAACTTGAGGTAATTCCCTATATTGATATGCTTTGAGATTTATTTTTTAATCAAATTTGATCTAGAGATTTCCTCCACCTTAGAAAGGTCAAGAATATAACTACTTTTATTTCTAAGAGGGCATTCAAGAGATACCTCAGACTCTTAATTCATTAAGTAGCATATAACCAAGTCTTAGCCAATGCATGGCTAGAGCACAACATATTGGAAGGAAAACATAAAA
The DNA here is from genome assembly GCA_037957365.1 of Torreya grandis. NCBI lineage: Eukaryota > Viridiplantae > Streptophyta > Pinopsida > Cupressales > Taxaceae > Torreya > Torreya grandis. The sequence continues at coordinate 3,076,935 of JARHVA010000380.1, read as the reverse complement.
AGTGGATGATGAAAGGATAAATATTAAACCCCAAGGGATCCATCTCATCCAATGGGATTATCAAATTTAGACTAGGGATTATGATAATCATCCCTCTCCTAAATAGGGTATATGGCTTCCCTAGTATCACTTATGTGCAAGTAGAATGGGTCTCACTACTATACATCCTATTGACCTCCAAAAAAATTATTGTCCTAGGGGAAGTTATCATTGGTTGGTTAAAATCTCTGATGTATAAAGATGAAAAAAGGTCAGAAGATGGAAATTTTTATATGATGTCTTACTTATTAGATGCAGTCCTAGCCATAGTTCATAGGGTAAATGGATAATTATGACAACCATCTACCAAATATGTTGAAAATAGAATATGTGAGCACTACTTTTTCATGTTTATTTATCAATTTAGAATTAAAATTAAGAGTATTTGTGTATAAATAAACCCTCAAGTGTATCAAGTGATTCATGGCACCCAAGTGCCTAGGCTATTAGAAAACTTGAAGAGAACAATTGAGAAATGTGTGGATTATTGGTATTACCCTAACATAATAATTATCAAGATCCAAGGGATAGGGGCCCCTCCTTTTTTATTACCTTGACATGTTCCTAACAAAATTATAAAGAAATAAATAACATACCAAATATATAATATCATAGATAAGGAGTTAGGACATAAACATTTGGCCCATTACTTTAAAACTCCTCTTAGTATTGGCCAACTCTAATATGTAGTAAGAGCTCAATTTAATCAATTAAGGAAGGTGATAAGTATATATAATTTTTATGAGGACCAGTTCAGAGAATGGGACCCCAAAAGGAAAATTTGGAGTTACCTCCAAGCCCTAAAGGAGAATAAGAAGGTGAACCTCACATACGGTCACTAGGAATATGAACATGATGAAAGTTTATTAAATACAATAGATGACTTTGAAGTATGGATAAGGATGAAAACTAAACAAATGTCTGTGATGGTAGCTCAGGATATACAATATAATCTAGAGATTTCTAGGGAGTAGGTAAGTGAGATGGTAGTATAAGCCCATAATTCATAGAACCATTAATGGCCCCTAGCTCAACCATAGGATTTATTAGGGGCAAGTAGTAAAAGGTATTAGGACATCTAGATAAGGAAAGAAACTATAAATAATCTCCATAGTCCTAGAATAACTCCTACTTATTCAATCTTCACTACTACACCATTGTGCACAACCACTACAGTGGAGGAAAATCCATCTTCACAGGATAAGTAGAAGAGTGAATTTGTTATGATGCCTCTATCAGCTCTTATAGATGTCATGTAGGTAAGTATTCTAAATTTTTCATAGTATTCTTTCACATCTATTCCATCCCCCTCTCCATCTCCTAAACTAGTTCCATTTTCACCCACTTCCCCTTATGTTGCTTTTATTACACCTTCCATCCCATCACCAACACTTATAGTAGTAGTTCCTACTACTATAGTTCCTCAATTATTTTATCATCTCAATCAATTCCTATACATCCCATAGCTAGATACTAAAGGAGATCCAAAGTCCTCCCAACCTTCTCCATAACTCAATAATTATTGGAAATACCGTCTTCTATTCTAACTATTATAAAGGAATCATGTATTGAAGAGAAGGCAAAATAAGAGGAACAATTGATATCCTTACGAGACTATTTAATAGATGAGGAAGAGAATGTAGAGATTATGATGGAAGCCACACAAAAATAAGGTGAGGAAGAAGCCTTGGGTGAGAAAAATGAAGAGGCTAAGTTAGAAAAGGTCAAGACTCTAAGCTTGGGAAGTTTTTAGGAAGAAGAAACACTAATTGGTGCCTTAGACTAGTCGATACTCATAGTGGAGCAAAGTCAAAAGATAAGTCAGGTGGTATATTTAATTTATTTTATTTTAATTTTAGGTATTTTATTATTATATAGTTCTTTTGATTCATCTATTCTTTCAAATCTACCCAAATAAGGATTTCTAATAAGGAAATCCATTTTGAAAACTTGGTAACTAGTTCTATATTTTATCTTAAAATGCCACTGATCTTGGGGAAATATTCAACTCAGTTAAAACTTACTATGCCAAAAACATCCCCTATATAGACAACCATAGTTTTAGTTGTACATATTCCTGGCTTGACCAAATTCATAGCTAAGGTTAATCTACAGAAGGATCCCTCACCATGGTAAAGGATTATATACCCTCCATTATAATTTCTTATTCAAATAAGTTATCCATTAGCACCTTATACTATAAAAACTCTACCCTCTACCTTAGAAGACTTGAGTCTCTTAGGAGAAGATGGATAACTTATTATTCTCTAATGGGTTAGAGAGATATAGGGAAAGTAAGATGAGAGGAAGAATTTAGCTATTATTGAACTTCACATAATCTCTACTAGAATTGATAGACAGAGTGGCAGAATACAAATGGTGAGGACAAGGAAGGTTTTAAATATGGATACAAGAGAGGAAATGAAATTTGAGTAGAGAGAAAATATATCTCCTTTGGCCAAGAAGGTTAAAAGGAATCCATGTGATCTAAATGAATATACTGAAGATTTCTATAGTTTTTTGGATTCTACTTGGGAAGCAATGAAAGATATGTATAAAAATCAAGAGGAAGCACAACAAAGGTTAATTCAGAAGCAAATCATACACACCCATTGTGAAATTTTAGATAGTGTACAAAGTGTAACTAATCAATTGTATAATATTTTGAGTAATATTTGAGTTTAGAAAGGAGACAACCAATCATAAAAGGCAAAGGTGCTTAAGTTGTGGCACTATATAAAAGAGTATGAAAAGAGATTTATAAGTTTGATTTAGTTTTATAGAATCATTTCTTTTAATTAGTTGAATGTAATGATTAGTTAAGATGAAATATGTAATAAAAATATATGATTACTAAAAGTGATGCTATTCTTGCATGAAATAACTAGATAAAATATCTATTGGCACATCTTATGGAGAAGGATAACTAGGCCTTAGAAATTATAAAGGACATAAGGGTCAGTAAGGTGATAACCTATATAGGAGAATTGGTCATCAAGGAAAATTTTGAGACCCTTCTTAAAGTACCAACAAATATATTTAAGGAGGATGTTGAAGTCACAATATATAAAACCAATGATGAAATTTTACAATTAATAAGTTTTATGAAGGATAGGGTAATGAAATAAGATTCCTTGGGATTTGTGTTTAAGAGATTAGAAGTGAAACATACACATTTTATGGCTAAAACAATCAATATTTTTGGGTCCACTTTACTTAATTTTGATGGTGTTAATAGGGAGTCTGAAGTTACCCATGCATTATTTGAATAACTTAAGGCAAAAGATAGATCTTCTAGATCAAGGCCTAGCATTCAACCATATATAAATATTACTACTTCAACATAGACTTCCCAATTTCATGGATATGCAATCATGCATACTCTAGGTGGGCCCATATTGATCCCACAAGGAAAACCAATGGCTATTACAGTTCCTCCAGCTATCTGTTGAGCATTGTTTTTAAGGTTTGACATTGATGTTGTCATTGATGTCAAAGGTTATTAAGAAGGTCTTCATGAGGTCATTGAAGAGTGTAGTTATGAGAGAGTATATTAATTAGTATTGTAGTTATTCTAAGAGTGTAAGATATGATTGGTATATATTCTTATGAATTCATGAAAGATGTGAAGGTCAACATGGAAGGTCCTTGTTGTTAAAGTTGTCATTGAGCCTTGTAGTATCTTGAGAATTTATGTGCATAGGATGCCTATTCTTTTACATGAAGGAGCATAGTGTCTTGGTGATATGATTGCACATAGGAATGAGTAGTTGTATACAATTGTTGAGCATGCATATGAGGTATTGGATCACTCATGAGAGTCTCAGGGTGAGCCTACAGGGGTAGGACCTTCTGACCTAGTCTTTACCTAGACCACTTCTAGACCTTACTTAGCCTAATGAGGCATCATGATCTATTATCAAGGCATATTAAGGATTCATGATAGTTTTTAAGCATGTTCATGAAGTTTGAGGTTAAATTTTGAAGGATAAGGCATGAAAATTTGTTCTAAGGTCTCTCAAGTATACAAAATGAAGGGTTCTCTACTTGAGAAGGTTTTTATTATGCTCATTAGCTTGTTAAAACTCTACATGGGAACCTAATATATTCATGGTATATGGGTAAGGTTCATAGCTCAAAATTATAAGTATTGGTTTTTTATTGAATGGATATGCTTTGTGAATGATTGTTAAGAATGGAAACATGTTTAAACCCTCTTAGAACCCTAATAAGGACCCAATGTTGAAGATATTGATCAAAAGTGCCTAGAATGGATTGGTGTGATTAGGTAAGATATTGAATGTTATGGTCAACTCTCCCAGGCACCTCCAAGTGTGTTTGAGTTGTCATGTGTGTGAGTAGACCCTATAGGAATGTGTTGATTTCTTGGAGATTTGCTATAGCAATCAGAGTTGACCTAGTCAAATTATGTAAATAAATGGAGGATGAAGCTTGAGACTCATTTTTCATGTACATTAAGGTTTTTGAATATAATATAGACCTCAAGCGTGTTAAACTAGTCATCCAAGTTAACCAAATTCTAATAGGCCGAATGGTGGAAATAGTGAGAAATCCAGGTAGTAGTTAGAAGATGATAAAGAATATGTTATAATGAAATAGTGATGAAACTAAGTGAATGGATATGTTGATGAGGAATTTTAAGACATGATAATGTTTGAATTTTTTGAGGTCAATTTTTATAGTGAAAAAATTGGTCACAAATTGACATGTTTGGTTCAGATGAGATAATGAGATATAAGATTATGAGATTGGTCTACAAGACTGATATTAACATTTGACCATATTATATTTCTATCTAAGAATGGTATAATTATATAATAGGATAATATACATGCATAATAATTAATTTAATATGAATATACATGTTTTTTAGGTCTGAGTCACCATGACTGGTCTTTGAGGAAAATTGGTAGTTCTAAGTGAGTTAGTTGCAGGAGTCTTTTTTAGTCCTTTTTCCATGTGTAATTAATTCTAATAAACTTAGTGAAGTTTATGAAGTCTTGTAAATTTTATGTACATTATTTATTATCATGGTTTTGTGTTTAAACATTTTGTTATCTTTAGTTGTTCAAGACAGACCTTCCTTTGTGTGTGAAGGCCTAATCTAAACAATATTAATGGCATGTTTCAAGTGTTGATTGGACATAAAAAGTGTCATGAACCTAATGTAATATTAAAGGCTTTATTTTAGTGTCATATGAAGTTTTAAAGTTTTCTAAGGAGATCAAAGGGTAACATGCACTAATGAATGCCTAATTGAATTGGGTCTCCTTAAGGCCTAAAAGAGGTTTTGGTTCTTTATGTTGTGATCAACCTATTGTAATTAATTAATCATGTATGAAACATATTATAAGACATATTTAAATGGTATTACATGTGTTCAAGTGGATTTACCCAACCAAGAGGTGTGTGAGCTAGAGGATTGTATAAGAATAAGGTTTAATAGACCTAATTGAAGAGTTAGAGAGATTAAGAGAGAGAAAAAAGGAAATATCACTTTGAGGATTAAAAAGGTATTTTAGACCATTTTATTAGTGTAGATAAATTTTAATGAATATCTCACATGGGCACTATAGATGAAGTTCAAGTTCATATGACCTAATCAGTTTTAAAGAGACCTAATTGAGTGAAAAGGCATAGAAGATAGTTTGAGAGGGATAAGAGTGTGAAGAGATGAAGAGGTATTAATCATCACTTGATTGATAAATATAGTTTTATTAAGGTGATAAAAATAATCATGTGGATAATTTTGTGTTAAGTCATCTAGGGGTTTGGTGTTTACTTGTAAGTGGGTGTTTGTTAAAGCCTAGTCAAGTAGGTGCTTGGCTAGTTAGGGTTGGTCTTCCATGTGAAATTGGTGCATCATTAAATTTGGTTTTTGTATTATATGAATATATTACATTTGCATATATTAGTGGGTTTTCTTCTCCTTAAGGGTTTCCCACTCAAATAATTATTCTCTGTGTTATTTTTTTATCTCATGCTCATATAAATGGTTCTTGAAGTATTGTTAGTTCGTTATATTATTTTGATGGTTCATGAATGATAAAGTAAAACTTGTAAAATATTTTGAACGCTGATTCACCCCCCTCTCAATCATTATGATTATAACAACTGGTATTATATCTTAGTCCTTTGAACCAAGTATAACAACTTGAAGGTGATCCTAAGAAGCATAAGATGTGTAATGATCAAAAGGAAGAAGATAACAAGTATGATGAAGAAGTCTAATATGATAATGAAGAAGGAGAAGCTGAAGTAGACCTTGAATCTAAACTCATAAGTGCCCTTGATGATTTAAATAATCAAAATAAGACTATCAAGGATCTTAAGAATCAGTTAAAAGGTGTCAATACAAGGTTTAGATCAAAGGAAGTTGAGTATGATCAGTTAAAGATAAAGCTAGATTCCTTGAAGGTTAAGCATGAGCAGCTCATAGACAAGATGAACAAGTTTAAGAAAGAGCATGATAATTCATAATAATTCAATATTAACAACATGAAAATACCAATCAAACATCCCAATGCAATAAAGGATAAGTTATCATGGGACTATGAAAAAAAGAGTGATTAGTCAAGAGGTAAGTACAAAAATGTTGTTTGTTACATCTGTCATAATATGGGACACATTGTCAGATTATATTATAATAGAGTTAAAAATACCTCAATATTTAATAAGAAATATGAATCTCCTAGAGTGCATGAGAAGTTTCAAACCTTGGTATGAAAACCAAAGCAAGTAAGGACTGATCATATTGAGCTCAAGAGTCAAGATGGACTATTTGCTAATGAGGAACAAAAGACTAAAGAGGATTAAATACTAGCTCAAATTGACTTTCACATTCAAGATGAAGGCATGAAATATTATATAGATAGTGGTTTTTCAATACATGTGATAGGAGATAGAAACAAGTTCATCTCATTGAATAAGAATGTTGTAGAAATAATGAGGTATGGAGACAACACAACTTCCAATATAGTTGGCAAGGGTGCCTTGAGTTTGGACAATAGGAAGACCAAGACAAAAAATGTGTTGTATGTGGAAGGTTTGAAACATAACATGCTTAGTTTAATTCAAATGTGCAATCAAGGACACACACTAATCTTTCATGACAAAGGTTGTGAGATAAGAAGATCCAAATCAAGAAGCACAATTGCCAATGCTAAGAGGATAGAGAATAATCTATATGTCTTGAATGAGATCAATAAGGAAATATGATTTATGAGAAATATGGATGAAAGTTGGCTATAACACATAAGGTTATGCCACCTAAACTTTGACAATCTGATCAAGATAAGCACTAAGAAGTCTGTGAAAAACATGCCTAAGATCACCAAACCTACAAACATACTTTGTAAGGCATGTTAACATGGTGAGTAAATTAGAAGAAGGTTCAAGTTTAAGGAGTACTCTAATACAAGATGCTTTGATTTAATACACATTGGTATTTATGGGCCTAATATAATTAAAATCATTCAAGAAGATAGCTACTTCATGTTACTCATAGGCAACTACACAAGAATGACTTGGGTTACATTCTTGAAATAAAAGTCAGAAGCTCTTGACAAGTTCAAAGCATTCAAGGTTCTTGTTGAGAATGAGAAGAATGGGAAAATAAAGTGCTTCAGATATGATATAGGGGGAGGGTTTTATTCTAATGAGTTTGATGACTTCTACAAGGCTCATAAATTAAGAAGACAATTCTCAGCAACTAGGACACCTCAACAAAATGGGGTAGTAGAAAGAAAGAATAGGATAGTTCAAGATATGGATAGAACTATGCTAAATGAGTCTATATTATCTAATAGATATTGGAGAGAGGAAATAATCACTATAATCTATATTTTTAATAGAGGATAAATAAAGACTAATGGTAATAAGACTCCTTATGAACTATGGAAGGGTAGACCTACCAATGTGGAACACTATAGAGTGTTTGAGAGAAAATGTTTCATCAAAAGAGATGATGAAGACTCAGAAAAGTTTAATTTCATATCTAATGAAGGTATATTCTTAGGATACTCATCAATAATCTTATATTATATATGTTATAACAAAAGGTTACAAAATATAGTGGAAAGCACTGATGTGAAGATTGATAAGATAAAGAAATCACACTCAAAAGATACTTTAGAGAATATATACTTCACAAATGAAGAGGAAATTATAGAATTTGATGAGAAATAAGAAGTTGAGGAGAGATATGACTCAAAAGTACCCTCAATCCAAATTCAAAGAGATCATCTTGAATCTTAAATAATTAGTAACAAGAATGCAGGTATACAAATAAGGAGAAGATTGGTAAGTAATCTAAATCAAGATAATTTTTCTCTATTATCTAAGATTGAACAAAAAAATATTATAGAATCAATAAAAAACAAATTTTGGATATATACTATGACTGAGGAGTTAGACCAAATAGAGAAGAATGAGATTTGGGAACTAGTTCCTAGGCCTAAAGACAAGAATGTCATTGACACAAAATGGGTGTTTAGAAACAAGCTAAATGAAGATGGAGAAGTCACTAAGAACAAGGATAGATTGGTATGCAATGGATATGCAAAAATTTTAAGGATAGACTTTGAGGAGACCTTTGTACCAGTAGAAATATTAGAGGTCATCATATTGTTTCTAGCATATGTAGGATTCAAAGGGTTTAAAGTATACCAGATGGATGTCAAATCTACCTTTTTGAATGGGAATTTAGAATAGGAGGTGTACATAGAGAAACCTGAGATATTCTCTATATCAGATGACAAGGAATATGTGTGTAGATTGAAAAAGGCTCTCTATGATCTAAATCAAGCTCTTAGATCTTGGTATGCCAAGTTGGATAGGTATCTATTAGATCAAGGATTCAAAAGAGGAGTTACAGATAGTAATCTATACATAAAATCAAAATATGACCATCAATTGATATTATTTTTCTATGTGGATGACATCATATTTGGTGTAAATAATGATAACATGTCTAGGTACTTTGTGGATCTGATGAAGAAAGAGTTTGAGATGTCCATGCTAGGATAACTATCATTCTTTCTTGGGTTACAAATCACTCAATTTGAAAAAGGTGTATTCATTTCAAAATCCAAGTACATAAGAGAGATTTTGAAGAAGTTTGAGATGGAAGATTACAAGGTAGTTAATACACCTATAATCACAAGGTGTAAGTTGAAAAAGGAGATCAAAGGGTAACATTCACTAATGAAGCCCTAATTGAATTAGGTCTCCTTAAGGCCTAAAACAGGATTTGGTCCTTTATGCTATGACCAACATATTTTAATGAATTATTCATGTATGAAAAATATTATAATACCTATTTTAAGTTTATTCCATGTGTGCAAGTGGATGTGGCTGACCAAGAGGTGTGTGAGCTAGAGGATTGTATAAGAACAAGGCCTAATAGGCTGAATTGAGGAGTTGAGAGATTGAGAGATAAAATGAAGGAAATAACACATTGAAAAGATGGAGGTATTTTAGACAATTAAAGGAGCATATAGAAATTATCATAAAAATATAATAGGGTTATTATAGATGAATATCAAGTTCATATGACCTAATCAGTCTTAAAGAGAACTAATTGAGTGAAAAGGCCTAGAAGGTTGTTTGAAAGGGATAAGAGTGTGAAGAGCTAAAGAGGTGGTCCTAATCACTTGATTGAGAAATATAGTGTTCTGAAGGTGATCAAAAAAATTGGGTGGTTGAGTTGGTGTTGAGTCATCTAGGGGGTTGGTGCTTCCTTAAAAGTGGGTGCTTGTTAAAGCCTAGTCAAGTGGGTGCTTGGCTAGTTGGGGTTAGTACTCCATGTGAAGTTGGTGCTTCACTAAACTTGGTTTTTATCTTATAGTATTGTAGTCCATTTGTATATATCAGTGGGTTTTCTTCCCCTTGAGGGTTTACCACTCAAATAATTATTCTATGTGTTATGTTTTTTTCTCATGCTCATATAAATGGTTCTTGTTGTATTGCTAGTTCACTATATTGCTTTAATAGATCATGAATGATAAAGTAAAATTTATAAAATATTTTGAAGACTTATTCACACCCTTCTCATTCATTATGCTTCCAACACCGTCACTCTATCATATTCTTTAATTATTGGTGCCATTTCATCACCTTGATAAATATAAGTATGTACTTGCATTTTTTGTCAAGTTAGAACTTTGGTTCTAATTTTATGTTGCATGTATATACTATATTTTAGTTTTAAAATTTTATTCTAGGATAACTACTATGCATGCATCCTTTTCATGAGTTTTGGATGCAAGACCTATTTTTGGATATGTATTTTTAGACTTCAATTGATAGATGAGGCCTTCCCCATCCCAAGATATATATACTTGTATCATCCTATTCCAAGGGGAGGATAATGTTGGGTGGTAAGTTTAATAATAAATTATACAATTTTAGTCTTGATGTGCAAAATTTGATTCTTATCCAACTTGTGGATTGTGTAAGAAGTTATATCATTTTAATTTCTTAGTATTTTAGTTGTGCATGAGTTATTTATTTTATAAAAAAATATTCATATTGAATTATTGTTGATTTGAATGCCTTTTACATATAAATCATAATCCCCCTTTGTAGATGTGATATTATAGTCTAACAAGTGTAGAAACCTTTGATTTCATTTGTTTAAGTATGTTATAGTTTGGTTTCCTTTAACTCCTAATTATATTTGATTATTAGTATGCTATAATAGATTGTAGAAAATATTGGTTTTTGATTCCTTTCCCAACCCCTAGTTCAAGTGTTGGTATTTAAAAGTTTCGTCTAGTGTGGTCCACAAGCCTTTTTTTATTCCCTACCATTCCCTCTATTTGAGTCTATTTTAAAGTCCTACCCACCTTATATTAGAACCATCATCATTACACTCATCTTAAGTATATTTACAAAACTAAATACCTAACAATCATGCCTTGGAGTGGATAATTTTCACTAATCCTAAAATATTAAAGGTTGCCTCATAATGGTTTATATGGTATGAATAAAACCCACATCAATAGGTAAACCCAGATTGCTACTAGAAGGAGGACATGTATCTCAACCTCTATTTTATTTGAAAAGACATCATTTTAGTTGCATTGAAAGCACTAGAAATATTACCAAGGTTGACCTCAAACACTAACTTATTATTCCCACCTTTGGAAATCCATGTAAAATTTAGGTCTAAAAAAAGAGTTAAGAGAAAACCTCAGGCTCAATCATTATCTCTAGGTATTTAACCTCATCTTTCATTACTCCCAATGGTTCAACCCCTAGTTCTAGCTTAGGCTCCAACTTGGTTAACTTTCTCTACCATCAACATCGCTAGGGTTGTCCATGATCTACCCAAAACACTTGAGAAATATCTCCCTATCTTTTCTCCCTCGAGAGGAAGGACTATCAAGGAACATGTCAAGGCTTTTAACATTAATTTATGGATATTGAATTCAACCCAAAAAGGCATGACATGCAAACTATTTCCTTTCACATTAATAAATGTAGCCTATTTATAGTTTTTTAATTTCCCAAAAGGTTCAATCACCTCTTGGGAAGAATGTCAAAACAATTTTTTGGCATAATTTGGCCATATCACTATTACAAGTGTTGTTTATCAGCACTTCATAAGCATGAGAAGAGAGCCAAATGAGCTAGGATGAGACTTCAATTATAGATTCCATAATTTGTATAGAAGACTTGAGACTACATACAAACCTAATAAGACATTAGCCCTTTAGATGTATAATATTGATTTAGAATATATGACTATTGTCTTTATATCAAGGGATGTCGATAGTGATACACTTCCTTTGGATTATACTAAAATTATCAACATAGATAAATAATTTAACCCTTAGATGAAATATTTGGCCCCAATCAGTCTTGTTCCTATTTTTATGGATTTTAGTCCAATTCCATATTCAAATAAGAATATTATATCCTAAAACCAAAATTAGGTGTATAACTAGTTTTCTTTAACCTAGGTTCCACCCAATCAATATCTTAGCTTTTTGAATAATTCTATGTCTGTGTCTAACCAATAAAACTAGAACTAGTCCTTGATACTAGTCAATACTACTATGACACATGGTACTAATGTTGATTCCATAAAAAAAGAATTAGAATCGATCTAGAGTATGGTATAGAAACTAGGAAATGAGTATGTGAACATGTATAAACATGTGGGTAACATTGGATGATAGAAAATTAATTAAAATTTGGATAACAAAGGTACAATAGAAATTTCAATAAACTTGGGAATAATACAAAGCAAAAACTACCTTACAAAATGTTAGAGATCAACATCATGGAAGCAACCCTTCCAAATTAGTGTTGAGTGTATAATACTACACAACATAATGAGCTAGTATGCATTGAGTTTTGTACCTCCTTTGATATCTTTCAGAAGGATATGTACAAGTAGGAAGGTTATGCATATAAAATAGAACACTCTTCCTCCACTAATTGAGGATGTTATAGTAAAATAATGTTCTTTGAGACTTTTGATCTCCCATTTGTGGAGGAGGATGATAATGGACCAAAGGATAATCTAGACAAGATCCATGCATTCTAGCAATTCCATAGGAACAATTACAATCTGAGTATAAAGTAGCTTGTTACTACTTCAATACCTCTATATAATTATTTTATTACTCCTCTATATTCTTAGGCCAACAATAATCCACCTCCCTTCAGGAGGGATGAGCAGTTACAAAGCCCAAAATTGTCGAGCAGGGTTGGATACAACATTATTGAGTACATGAAGAAGATCAAGGCCAATATCACCCCATATGAATAGGGATAGATCACTAAACAAATAGATTTATTGTTCAAATACCTAACCAAGAGATCCTCTACATCAAACAAAATAAAATTTTCACATGCAAACATGATGGTATTTAAAGATAAACTATAAGTACCACCATTTTTATTGATAGTCTAAATATAAATAAAGAATGTACATAATTGTTTGGTTGACTCAGGTGCTTTAGCCAATGTGATGCCAACAACTATTTGTAAAAACTTAAGTTTGACTTGAGATAAGTCAAATAGGGTGGTCCTACAATTATACAAGTCATTTATCCAATGTTTTGTAGAATTAAAAAATATGTTCATTCAATTGGAATATGAACCACATGTGTAGCAGACCATCAACATATTGGTCATCAACATTCTAAAAGCATACGACCTATTAATAAGCAGGGATTGGTCCATGACATTGAATGAGTATGTGGCCACTGACTTTTCACACATATGATTGCCTTAGAAAGGAGTATCTAATCAGATTTAGGTGGACAAATAACCAAAGATGAATTATTTGATTGCTATGTACAATTCCACTAACAAGAAAGTGGATTCAATGTATTCACATGTAGGAGATTATACATTCACCACCAAGTAAGAGATGCCTGAATAAGAATTTGAAGGTCCATATAAGTTATAGACTCTCCATTTTGATGGATTGAGGTCAAAACAAGGTTTTGGTGTTGGTGTAGCCATAACAATCATTGATGGTAAAATTTACCTTGCTATATACAAGTTATAACTACCTAGCAATAATAATAGAGCATAATATGAATCTCTGATCCTTGGCTTGCAATTTTCACTCAAGCACAATGTTAACCAATTGCAGATCTTTGGAAAATCTAAGTTGGTCATTAACCAGATTAGAAACAAGTACAATGTAAATTCACCTACTTAAATAAGTATATGTTGGTGTAGGATATTTATTATTCCATTTATTTATTAAATAAATTATCCCTACACATTAAGCTTCACCTTACTTAGGTGTAATAAAAAGGTTAAGTGGGTGAGAGGTTGAGTTCTAGTTAGAATTCTACCTGGAGTTCAATTGAGTGTTATTGTGAGTTATCTTATGAGTTCTATAGTGAGTTACACTCAGTCCCATGGTGAGTTATCCTATGAGTTAACTCCCCCTACTCATTTATATTCCTCTTATCCAAGCTATTGTCACATAACAAAGAATGGAATATAGTTGATTTATGCTATGTGTGTATGGTGAAGCTTTCATGGAGTCTATTATGCTAATGGTCTCTTGGAGAGATATTGGTTAAAGAGTTTTGTGTACTCTTTCGTGGTATCAGAGACACCCTCCAATAGTCATTGCTTTATGCATTCTATATATGTTATCTATATCTAATTTTTTGGAGGATTTTTCTAGTTTTGTTGTTGGATGTAATAGGCTATAAAATTGGGAGAAATTTCTCTTAAAAATAAGGTTAAGCAATTACCCTATATTGATGGAGTCTAGAATCATTAGTTTCATATTTTGAAGCTCTTCTTAGATGGTATTTATTTATTGACACTCTTGGATTTTTTTTTTTAATTTGGATCATGTATTCAATCGCACTCTATCATATTAGCCTTCGACAAGTAGACTTATGCTTTCATATGGTTATTAATGTTCTCTCCTTTGTCGTATAACTTCTTCCCACTTGTTATGACCTACCTCTCATCTAAGACCACTCATTGTGTGGAATTCATCTAATCTCCTCCACCTTAGTTGCCATCCTATGTCACTTGAGAAATCTTGATCTCTATTATTTTCTATAGACTATAAGAATATTTGAAGGCTATAGAGCTATTTTTGGCCTTTGCCTATCATTTTCATTGGCTCACTTGCTTACCATTTATATCCATCTCCAGGCCTGCTTGCCACTAATCCACACAAAAGGTATAGGATCTATTTTTCATAATTAGATTGGTGATAAAGGGCTTACCCCTCATAAGGAGAGTACTATTGAGTATAAGGATATATCCACACTATTGTTGATGAAGGCATTGTTGCATGTTGATGTGGCATAGACATTGGGTCTACAAGTGGTTAGATCCAAATATGTGGCTAACAATATACCATGCCTCGAGTCATCCATTTATCAAGGGCAAATGAAGCAAGATGCCAATGTTTGAAAAGATATGTTGTTAAGTTTATATTTTGTATATTGGCTTCAATTGAGGTTTAGGTTTTAATAAAATGATATATAGGGTCAGTTATTGTAAAAAAAAAATTATGATAGTTGGTGATGTGGCACATAACTTAGTGCCTTGTTTAAAATTTATTTTATTCACCTGATGATGGGATATTGATCTTGTGTTTTGTTATCATCTTAATTGTACCCTACCAAGCATAAGTGGTATAGATTTTTTTGCATGGACAAAACTTAAAATAGATGGTGTTGGTGTGGATCTTCTTTTCTATTGGGAGATTAATTTAGTGGAATATTTATGTTTGTATTGGTTTCTTTCAAGATTCATGAGATAATGTATTCAATGATTTAAGTGTTAGGTGGCTTGGGTATGGTGGTTGTATCATTCCCATTCCACATGTCCAACACCTCCCTCCTTACATCCATGATTAACCTACATACATAGACCTAGATTTTTACATAGTGGCACCTCTCCCTTTTTAAGTTCCTTTACAATGTCATAAAGATGAAAACCTAAAAAATCATTGCCCTAATAACTACCTTTTTTTAATTAAATGAGCCATAAAATAATTAAATCCTATTTTTATTTTAATTTAAATAGATTTATTTTTGTTCATTATTCCTTATTTTAATTAGCTATGTATTTAACACTTAAGTGGAACCATTTTTCGCTTTAGAGCTTATAGGGGTGTATACGGGCACATTTTTTACTTTAGTTGTCTTCAGGAAGTTAGAAGTTCCATTCTAGTTCCAACGAGTCGTTATAAGGCTATGTTTGCCTTGCATAATTTGGATCATTTAAAAATTTTATCAAAATTTAATTAAAATACGCCATTAATGATGGGAAATTAATTGTGTAATAGCTTTTGCTTAGTAGCTCAAAATTGAGTGACACTTTTTACAAAAGTGATTTATTTTTAATTTCTACCCATTGGTCCTATTGTAAATACACTAAATATATAAAGTACCATACTCAGGGGGATTTCCTATGATATATACCCTACTACTTTTTGTATTATACTTTATGCACTAATTACTCACATGTGGATGTATCTTCAATTATACCCAACATCCCTATTCTGGGTGTCCACTTATAGGTTGTTAGTTTTGGTAATTAATCAATTTAAGTGTGTTTTTACACACATGATGGTTTTTTACACTATTTTCCACACTCTTCCATTAGCCCATGACATGCCCTATTCTAGTTTGTGTATTGGCACCTTGACACACTTGTAGTTTGTGTCATGTATCCATAAAGGCTGATTTCTTAGCACCTTGTGTTCTTCTATGGAGGAAATTTTACACTCCCTTATTTATTGGAACATCTTTCATGATATTTAATAGCTTTTTTTATAGGTCGATAGTCTCCTTATTTAAAGTTATTCTAGTAAATCTCAATGTCTTCTTTGTTTTCATTTGGTGTTTATTGGGACATAATTGTACTCACACTACTTTATAAAGTGTCATGGGAGGTTTGTTGTGTTAAGATTTATCATTTTCAATCACAACCTTGTATACCTTCATGCTAGTGCACCTTATGTTTGCACACCCTTTTTTAGTTGTTGGTACTTCTTCATACCCCATTTGATGTAACTAGTTTTTTTTCATGCATTACATTCTGACACACAGTTTTAGTGGATCTATCATATCTCCCCCTTCTTAGCATTATGGGGGGTGATCATACTATTGGTACTAATGCTTCCTTGGTTTCTATTTAGAATGAGCTATGTATCTAGTTTTTATTCTTATGTACTAGGAAGATGGAGCAGCTGGTTACCCATGCATTTTGGTGAGATGGGACATTTACCATATAAACACTCTTACATTCCTATTTTGTGGAGGTGACCTTCCATATTTAGTTGATAAATTTATTTAGACTATTGATACCTATATTTTTGACTTGTAATTTTCCATGCATTGGTTGAGTAGTGTTGTTGGTGTCACTTGTGCAAATTCATGTACCATCTGTATCTTCAAATTTTAGATTGTGCATTGGTTTTCCATCTAATCATTGTTTGAATAGTGTCATTTTAGGAACTCATGCAGTTTTTTATCTTCTTGATCTTGATATTCATCCTAATTTTAGAGGAGGTTCTTCTTTCATCATTATAACAATCATTCTTCAATAGTTGTTTGCAACTTCTTCATGCTTCAGTGGTGTTTTTCATGTTCATCTTTTATTCTTATTCTTTTAGGACATTTTATTTTCTTAGATCTTCACTAGTATTTCTCTCTTTTGGAGAGGAGTTTTTCCCATGAGGTTTTCTCCTTTTACTCCACTTTTTGAGAGTTGCATTGCATATGGGTACCTCATCAAGCCTTGTTATCAGGACCCATTTTTTCATTTTCCACCCACCTAAGCTATACTTAAGGGAGGTTGTTGGTGTAGGATATTTAGTATTCCATTTATTTATTAAATATATTATCCCTACAGATTTAGCTTCAACTTAGGTGTAATAAAGAGGTTCAGTGGGTGAGAGGGTGAGTTCAAGTTAGAGTTCTACTTAGAGCTCAAATGAGTGCTACTATGAGTTATCATGTGATTTCCATAATGAGTTACACTTAGTATCATGATGATTTATCCTATGAGTTAACTCCAACTACTCCTATATATTCCTCTTCATCAAGATATTGTAACATTATAGAATAAAATGGAATATAGTTGATTTATTCTTTGTATGTATGGTGAAACTTTCATGGTTGTATTAATGATCTCTTACAGATGTCTTGGTTGAGGAGTTTTGTTAAATATTACAATATAAACATCAAGTGTGTGATTTGACTATATACTTTGAAGAATTCAACATTAAATCCATCCCTAGGGAGCAAAACCAAATAGTCAACTCACTAGCAGCTTTAATTGTTAATCCGGTACCACTCCAGGAGTCTAAGATGTAGAAGGTCTCAATGGAAATGGTTCCTTACCCCTCTATCCTAGATAAAGTAAAAAAATTTAATAGATCATATATCTCATGAATAAATCTATGGATTTTAAGGCTTAGATAATAGAAGAGAAAGATGTCAAACCCATGCATGGTGAAGACCTGAGAGAAGATATTATTTTAGAATTGAAGGAGAATTGAATCCCTTTAGGCATGGTCCCTTTGGAGTGAGATTTTGATTTAGACCCCCAAGATTAGAATCAGAAACCATTGAGGGAAACTAAATCAACTTTCATCAAAAAAAATTTGGGCACTAACCAACACCCTCAACATGTGAATGTAGCCATAAGTTAAACTAAAAACAAAAAACTAAAGTTGAAAGATGTACTAGTAGAATACAAATATGTGATATCATGGACATACAAAGACCGAAAAGTCTTCAATCCCATAGTCATTACACATACTATCTCATTAAAACTAGAGTAAAAGACTTTTAGGTAGAGATATAAGCCAATAAACCCAATTCTATAACCTCTAACTCAAATGAAAGTGCATAAGCTACTAGATGACAAAATTATCTTCCCAATTAGGCACTCTACTTGGGGATACAATTTTGTACTAGTTAGTAAAATTAAGGGGAAATTATACTCTGTGTCAATTTCAAGAACCTAAAAAGAGCGTAAAAGAAAGATAATTATCCCCTACCTTCACTAGATGAGGTAATTCAAATGATGAGTGGATCACAAATTATGTCCTTATTGGAAATATTATCTAGTTACAATTAGGTACTGATAGAGATAGAGGATTAGATGAAGACTAGATTCACAACAAAGTGGGGGAATTTTGCATATAAGAGGATGTTATTTGGCCTAATAATGTGTGAACTACCTTTTAGAGATCCATGGACTTTGATTTCCAAGGGCTAGCTGGAAAGTGCATCATCATATACATGGATGACCTCAATGTGTTCTCTAAAGATAGAGTTATCACATAAACCATGTCCAAAAGGTGTTGGACATATGTAGGAAGTACAACATATCGCTCAACCTAAAGAAAAGTATTTTTGAAGTTATTAAAGGTAAGTTATTGGTACATATTATCACCAAATATGAGATCTCCATTGATATGAATTGGGTTTAGGCCATATCCAAGTTGACACCTCCTAGAAACAAGAAAGAAGTAAAGTCTTTCTTTGGTAAGATAAAATTTGTAACAAATTCATTTTTATATTTATAGATATTATCAAACCATTAAACACTATGTTGAATAAATATGTTAAGATAGAATGTATGATAGAATCCTGGAGAGCTTTCTAAGACATCAAGGCTGATATTTCTTAAGGCCTAATTATGATTATTCCATACTTTAGTAAGGACTTCTATCTTTATTAGTTATATTCAAAACAAACTATAGATGTTGTGCTGAAAATAGAGCTGGATGATAATGAACATCCCATTGCCTTCATGAACACTAAAAGGATGCAAATTTTAAATACTTTATGTAGATAAGCAAATGTATGCCTTGATCAAAGTGGTGAAAAAGTTTAGGCACTATATTCTATGAAATAAAACATATGCCATTATTCCATATCATACTATAAAGATCATACTTGATTAGAATGAACTAGAAGAAGAGGTAAATGGATGGATAAAATATAGGAGTTTGAATTTCAAATAAGGCCCACCATAATGGTGAGAGGCCAAAGAATCATCCAAATGATAACTGAGACTAATCCAAGCATCAATATTCAACAAATTAATGAGACCTAGGTTACTTGTGGTGAGTTAAATAGAGAGTAGAGATGAACACTCAGGCTCAAATCAGCTCATTATATGATCAAAAAGGGATTCCTATATGGAAAGAACTATGAGGACATCTAATTGAGATGTGTTTCAAAATAAGAATCTATAAATATCCTATGTAACCCACATCAGAAGATAGGTATTGGGAATCCCTCATATAACATAATAACTCATAATATTCTAAATAAGGGATACTAATGGACCACCATCTTCAAGGATGCACATAACTATGTCATGACCTACCATGACTACCAAGTATTTGGGAAGAGAAAATTAAATGTGTCCATGCCTTTATAGCTAGTCATTTAAAGGTGTCACTTTTCCCAATGGGGGCTTGATTTTATTAGGGTGATGAACCCAAAAATTTTAGCAGGGTAGAAGCTTATCCTCATAGCCCTTGATTACTACACCAACTAGACAAAAGTTATATAAATAAAGAATTACAGATTAATTGATGTCATCAATTTTCTAGAAGAAAACATATTGACCAGGTTTAACATTCTTATTTCTTTAGTTTGTGACAATGGTGCAGTATTCTAATCCACTAAATTCATAGAATGGGGTTATGATAATCAAATCACAATTAAGTTCTCTTTGAAGTATTATCCACAAGGGAAGGGATTATTTGAGTCTAATAATGAAAATATGATGGATGTCATTAAAAAAATAAGAACGAGACAAACCAAGAGAATGGAATCTCTTGTTAAAATATGCACTCTGGCTAGCTAGAATAAGGCACAAGCAATCCATTAAGGATTCACCTTTTTTGTTGGTGTATGGACAAAAATTAGTCTTCCTTATTACTCTTAATATACCAACGTACTAATTCATGCAAGAGTACATGGGATAAGATGAAAGGATATAGTCTAGACTATTAGATATAGTCAAAATGGAAGATGCAAGAATTGAAGCACTACACAACTTCAATAAACATTAAAATAATGCAAAAATATGGTTTGACAAAAAATCCAAAATCAAAGCCTTTAGGATCTCATACCTAGTGATTTTATGGGATAAATACATGATAAGTTCACTCCTTTATGGATTGGACCATATTAGATATCAAAGATCCTAAAAAGAATGCCTTCTTGGTGAAAGATTGTCAAGGTAATTACTTTGCCCTTTTAGTCAATTGATATTTTTTGAAGTACTATTTCATGTCTACTCCAACTAGATGCCTCAAAATGACTATAAGTCAATATGTAGATGAAGGATTAGAGTAGATTTATTACTTTCTAGGTTATATTTCTTGATTTCTAGAATAAAATTTTAATGCTTTCTAAGGTTAGTATTTCTTAATTTTTGTATTTACTTTCAATAGCTTAGTTGGTATGCTTTCAAAATTAGTTTTCCATAACTACAAAATAGACTAATTGATTTCCTACATTGAGGTTTAAAAATATCTACCAAAATCAAGGGGATGATTCAAAAAGATGCACCATTGGTCCTCACAATGATTTATTCTAACAGTACTAGAGTTTTTGGATTTCAAGTATGTGTTATGATTGAATTAGGTCTTGCATTGATTAAATGAGTTTACTGGGCCTCTAGGATTTATTCAAATATAATCATGCAAATTTTAGAAAGACTTTATGTTTCCAAAATATTAACTACACTATAATATGCTAAAATTTGGATGGGAGGTAATAAACATAGAATTGGATACACACTAACAAGGACGTATTGATTGAAATAATTTTTATTATGTATACACCTAGCCAATGGTGATTCCCAACCCTTTTTATACCAGTTTGGAAAAAACCTATATTTTCATACAAACTGATAGAAAAGGGTGATTCAAGTAATCTCTACCAAGGTTATGGATGTTTGGCTGGTAGTAGAGAAAATCTTTGAGTAGAATCATATATATCTCTATCAGGGCAATGGACACATGACTGGAAGTAGAGAAATACCTAGGATTTCCTTACTATTTGATTATAAAATTTGAGATCAAAATGAAACCTATAGTGTACATCCAAGACTATATCAAACATCTCATAATAAGGGGAAATTAAATTCACAAAATAACACAATCAAATCCAAGAAATAGAAAGGGTTAGTATGTTGCATGAGGAAGTAGGAGACTTTTTCAAGGTCTGGTTTATTTATTATATTTGTGGTAACGCTCAGTTTTTTATGCTACATTATTAAGATTTTGGGTTCTAAAAATATTCATGAGTTTTTTCCCTACTGAGTCACCATTTTTTATGCCCTAAGCACACTCCCTCCCCCACTACCCATTTTCTAAAATTCTATGGGGACCCACTATGACATGAATAATTTTATTTAGGGTCCTCTAAGCCTTAGGTATTCATGACTCTAGTTTTAACGCACAAAGTTCTAAGGTTGCCCTCAAAGTCTACATGGGTATGAAATCTAAAACTATGAAAATCAAAGCTTGAATGATTATTTTGAGTTATCTTGAACCTTGGATGTTCATATTTTTCATGGTTATTTGGACTAACGGTATTAATATCCTTCATTGTAGTTTCTTGCATTTTGTGTACTCACAGAACTATCAACAAATATTTTTCAAAATTATTCCTATAATGGACTTGAATTTATTTATTAATGATAGTGATAGGTGGCATTTTTAGGTTATCTAGAACCTCTATCCTGTTATAAGAAATTTTCTTAAGCCTTCAAAGATATCAAGCTCTGAGAACTAGACATGTGTCATTACCAAGTTACATAGAGCCTTTTATGCTTCAAATAAAATGTTAAGTGATCAAAGTCTCCAAGCCCCAAGATCACACCATGTGTCAATATTTGTTACATGTAACCCCAGAGTTTTGAATTCAAATTTGATCATCTAATGGTTCTGAGCTCTCACACTCTAGAAGGCATGATAGGAGGCATATTTTTTTTAATCCAAATTTTTTGAAGGATTACTCAAGTTTAATGATCCATATGAACTATGTTCTAATACCCATGAGATTTAGAGATCTAAGTAGATGGAAAGTGGCAAAATTCTATTGGTCTAGAGATTTAAATAACAAATACTTAGTTAATGGTTTAATAGTTCCATGGTTTTGAGTCTATGTGCCTCTATGTCCATGAGATTATGCCACATGTCAACATTCCATTACATGTAACATTTAAATAGACATGAACAATTCAAGAAACTCAAAACCCCATACTTCCAAACCTTCAAGTTCATGTAGGAACCCTAGGTTACTCCATGTGGCACAATTACATCAATTTGTAGCCCTGAAACATGTAAATCAAGGATGCACATCTAAAGGCATGAGTGAGGGATAAATGGTTGAGTGTGAAAATCCATAGAGTACACAACCCAAAATGTATTTAATGAAAGATAAAAAACAAATAAAAGAAGTGAGTAAGTAAGAATTTGATTGTTTTTTAAGAACCAGATGACTAAATATGTAAAGTTAATGATTAAGTACTATTTGGAAAGAAAGTAAATCTGCCAAAGCTAATTGGTAAGTTTAAATTGAAACAAGATGAAACTAAATACCATTACCCACATTAAATTTTCATGAATTATGATTTTATTACACACACTTTAGATGATATATGAAATGTCTAATAAAAATGAAAGTCACTTCACCATCAATTTTCTAGCAAACACTATCTTTTTGAGCTCTTTTACAACTACAATCCCAAGGTTTCCAGCTAACTTATAGAGAATTTTCATATAGTCAACATGTGATTTACATAACTTGAGATTTATGGCCTCCTCTTCAAATCAAACACACATTCATGTTCCTTCTATCTAATATTATATGGGGAGCACTAAATACATAGATACAATGTTTGACAAGGGTGCTCAAGAGTTTAAATTCCTAAACTGATTAGCACTATAGAATATAGTGGACTTGGTAGTTCCTTATTCTGAACAAATATAGTTGTTTGAGGATGAAAATAAAATTCATTAATGACATATTGCCTCTTAAAGATGCAAGAATTAATCAAGTAGTGACAAACCTAAGGTAATGCCCTCTATCGATATGCTTTGAGATTTATTTTTAATGTAATTTGCTTTTGGAATTGACTCCACCTTAGGAAGGGAAATAATGCAATTTCTTATATTTCTAGGAAGGCATTCGAGAGATACCTCAAACTCCCTATGCCTTAGGTAGTATATAACTAAGTCTCATCCAATGCATGGCTAGAGCACAATATAGTCGAAGGAAAACTTAAAAAATGGTTTCTTAAAGGCCAAATATTAAACCCCAAGCGATCCCTCTTGTATGAAGGGATTATCAAATTTAGACTAAGGATTAAGATAGTCATGGGTCTCCTAAATAGAGTATATGGATACTCTAGCGTCACTTATGTGCAATTAGAATAGGTCCCAATGTTTGAAATCCTGTTAACCTTCAAAAAAATGGTTGCCCTAGGAGAATTTATTAGTGGTTGACTAAAATATTAGATGTATAAATATGAACAAAGGCTAGTGGATTGAAATTTTTATTTGATGTCTTACTTATTAGATAAAATATTGGCCACAATTCATAAGGTAAATAAATAATTATGGCAACTATCTAGAGAATATGTTGAAAATAAAATCTAGGAGGGCTACTCATTTATTTTTATTTACAAATTTAGAACTAAAATTAAGAGGATCTATGCATAAGTATACACTCAAGTGTATCAAGTGATTTATGGCACCCAGATGCCAAGACTATCAAAAAAATTGAAGAGAACCATTGAGAAATGGAAAGATTATTGGTATTACCCTAATGTAATAATTATTAGAATCCAAATGACAAGGGCACCTCCTTTTTTCTTGCCTTTCCATGTTCTTGGCAAAGCTATAGAGCAAGAAATAACATACTAAATATATAATAGCATAGATGAGTGGCAAGGCCAAAAACATTTAGCCCATTACTATAAAACTCCTATGAGAATTGGCTAGCTTCAATACATAGTATAAGCTCACTTTAATGAAGTAAGGAAGGTGAGAACTAGATATAATTTTTATGAGGTCTAATTCAGAGAAGTCGAACCCAAATGGAAAATTAAGAGTTACCTCTAATCCCTGAAGGAGAAGAAGAAGGCAAACCTCACATGTGGTCACTAGCAATATGAACATAATGCAATTTTATTAAATACATTAGATGAATCTGAAGTATGAATAAGGATGAAAAACTAACAAATGTTTATGATGGTAGCTCAGGATATACAATATAATCCATAGATTACTACAGAGTAGGCAAGTGAGATGGTATTGCAAGTCCATAAGGCATGGATCCATCAATGACACCCATCTTAACCATAAGATTCAACATGGCCAAGCCAACCCCCTCTCCTACCACATAAGAGATAGGTCCATAAGATGAGGGGTCAAGCAGTCAAAAGGAGGAGGATATCCTTATAAAGAAATAAATTCCCAAGAATTTCCTTGGTCCTAGAATAGATTTTACTTATTCATTATTCGCTAATTCACCTTCAGTCATAGACATTATAGCAAAGAGAAATCCATCTACATAGGACAAGCATAAGAGTGCATTTGTTATGAGACCTCTATTTCTTCTCATAACTATCACATAGGTAATTATTCTAGAGTTTTTATAGTCTTCTTTTTCATCTATTCCATTCCCCTTTCATCTCCTCAACTAGTTTCATATTAACCCACTTCCCCTTCTACTACTATTATTACACCTTCCATACCATCAACACCACCTATAGTAGTAGTTTATACTACTATAGTTCCCTTAATTGTTTCATCATCTTGATATTCCTATCCATCCCATAGACACATACCAAAGGAGAAACAAAGTTCTCCCAACCTTCTCATAACTCAATAATTATAGGAAATACCATATTTTGGTCTAACTACTATTGAGGAGAAGGTAGAATAAAAGGAACAAGTGATATCTTTAGTAGACTATGTCATAGATGAGGAAGATAATGTCAAGATTATGAAAGAACCCATATAAAAAGAAGGTGAGAAATAATCCTTGGGTGAGAATTATGAAGAGGTTAAGTTGGAAAAGGCCAAGACTTTTAGATTGGGAAGTCTGTAGGAAGAAAAAACACTAGTTGGTGACTTAGACTAGTCGATCCTCATAATGGAGCAAATCCAAAAGATAAGTGAGGTGGTATCTTCTTTATTTTATTATATTTCAATTGTAGGTACTTAAAAATTATTTATTTCTTTTGATTCATTTATTCTTTCAGCATCTACCCAAATAAGGACTCATAATAATACAATCCATTATGAAAACTTGGTAACTATTTATACTTTTATCCCAAATACCACCAGTCCTAGGGAAACCTTTAGATTAGTTATAACTACCTATGCCAAAAACATCCCCTATATATAAATCCACATTATCAATTACATAGGATCCTGGCTTAACCAAATTAATAGTCGAGTTTAATCCATAAAAGGAATCCTCACCATGGTAAAGGTTTGTATACCTCCCATTGCAATTCCGTATTTGAATAAGTGCTCTATTAGAACCTTCTACTATGACACCTCCACCCTCTATCTCAAAAGACTTGAGTATTTTAGGAGAATAAAGAGAACTTATTGCTACTGAATGGGTTAGAGAGACATAAGGAAAGTAAAATGAGAGGCTAAACTTAGTTATTACTAAACTGCATATAGTCTCCACTAGATTTAATAGGCAAAGTACCAAAATACAAAGGGTGAAGAAGAGGAGGTTGTAAATATAGATACAATATAAGAAATGTAATTTGAGTGGAGAGAATTTTTTTCCCCTAGTAAATAAGGCTAAAAGGAATCTAGGTGATCTAAATGAACATACTTAAGATTTATATATTTTTATGTACTCTACTTAAGCATATGAGAAGATGACAATATACTAATTGCTCTATATGCTACATTATTATTTCATCAAGTACATAGATATATGAATCACTCAAACTATGAGAATATACTAGTCAAAAACTATGTAATGATCCTACATCCCAATGCATTAGTATACATAAGATAGCTATACATATGCCCTTGTACATAATAGTACACCCACGGTACGTATTATACCCAAATTTACAATAGATCCAAATACAATATACTAATAAATAATTCTAAAAAATTTACAGTATACTCAACTTTACAATTTATATGGCCCACGATATAATAAACACTAATGGAATATCCAAGGCATATACCAATCCAGTAACCACTAGATAGACTTTTAGTATTAAAAGTATACTTATGAAAATAGAGTCTTGTATTCAACATTTCAAACTAAGAGGGATCAAATAATAAGGTATTTAATATCTATAACTATTTTCAATCAAACTCACACCCTTGTGAAGGTAGTTTCAGGCCTTCACAGTCTACAAAAACATGAAAACAATCCTAGGTTGTAGATGACCTAATCAGTGATTGAATCTCTAGATTCTATGGGATAGCTCCCTTTGGTGTATCAATTAGGATAATTTCTCTACACTATAAACTGCTAAGAAAAGAGAGAGAAAATTGAATGGAAATCCTATCTAATGATGGTGATACACATATATTTTTTGATTGATCCACTTAATTTGAGCTCCTAAGAACACTGATTTAGATAAGAAAAGGGTTGAACTTTCAACTCCAATTGACCAATATGCATAAGTATTTTATGAAAATGTTTTATATAGTGATCCAAGCTTGAGGGAAATGAAAGAATAGGCCTGATTTAAGGCACTAACCAACCACTTATATCCACTATAAACTCAGTCAAGGGACATAAAACATAGAACATGACCTACATAAATTGATCAACTATGCTACTAGGTAAGAATCAAGACTTGACAAAGAAGAGAAATTCTATCACTTATGTAAATCACTAACATGATTACACTATACCAGCACTCTAGAAGATAAAAATAGTCCTTCTATTAATCTAAAAAAAGGTTACAAACTCAGTTTTTGGTAGAATTTGATCTTGCCAAAAGAGGGATACAATCCAAGGCTAAGAATCCAACTTATATAGAAAAACATACACAAGCCAAAGATTGGAATTGAAAATAAAAGAGGAAGTCAACTCTCACTTCAACCCAAGTCCAATTTCAGCTACGTCATGATAACAAAGCTTTCTAAAAATATTTTCTTGTCTTTTGTCTTACATGAAAAACCCTTTGGCATTGAAAATGGATGGTGGGCTCAAGCTTGGACTAATCTACCTCATATATGAAATCTAAGCCAATATTATATGTCTTAACTCAAGCATGAATTGATTTGAAGCTAAGTTGGAACAAGATAAGTCCTCCTTTGTGTGGAAAGCATGAGTAGATGTGGCACTTGATAACCTGTCAACTCTATAAATTAAGAAAAATCAACTCCACTTGTATGAAAAAGCTATGCCACAGCCAAATTTAAAACTCCACTTGAATTAATGGAAACATTTGAAAGGCTCAAATTAATGAGAGTACATGCATGAAATTTTGTGTTGAGCTCTCCAATGTTAAACTCCTTGAGTCCTTCATACAAATGAGTCTCTATTTTAGAACTGAAGGTGTCATGTTTGAAATAATTACACATCTTGGACATGTCTAATCCTATTTTGGAACACTTTGCATGCATTTCTTGTGGAGTTTCTATTTGGTCTCTTTTCCATATAATTGACTTCCTCTAAACTAATTATCTGTGGCTTACTCTCTTAGACCATTCCTTCTGTGGCTTTATCCCATGTTTATTTCCTTCTTGATTGGTCCATTTCCTTCAGATAAAAAGTCGAAAAGAATTATATCCTCAATATTTTATATTTGTCATTTTCCCATGGGTAAACCTTTGCGAGAATTATTTATTCATCCTTTCCATTTCCTTTAGACAAAAAACTCAAAGGAATTCTTCTCTTTAGCCTCTTTGCAAGTGACTTATCCTTCAAAAAGCCTTCAAGAACTTGTCTATTACAATTCCTTCAGACAAAACGTCCTAAGAAATTCTTCCTTTCTAGCTTAGGGTACTTTTCCATGGAATTAACCCTTCAGCTTTTACAAAGTGACCCTTCAAAAAAATTGGAAAGCCCTTCGACTTTTATCAAAACTTTTGTTATTGCCCTTCAAATTTTTTGCAATGGTCCTCCTTTTCGAAAACACCCTTCGGCAACTTGAAAATGCCCTTTGGGCCTTTGAAAAAACCCTTAGGTATTTTGTAAAGGACTTTTATTTCATTCATTTCCTTAGAATTATTTCGGGCCTATATATTTCTTCAGATAATTCCATCAGACAAAAAGTTTGAAGGAATTCTTTCATGCTATTCCTTCCCAAAGGGAAAGAACCCTTCAACATTTTTGTAAAGTCCACCTGCCCTTCAAAACTTTGAAATAGTTTACTTGCTCTGTTGATTTCCTTTATCTTTTTTACTAAGGTCCTCTTACCCTTCACCAAAATTGAAATGAACCATTCAGTGAAAGAAATGATCCCTTAAAAATCCTAGAAGTAAACTTTCTTAAAGGGATTCTACCCTTTAGAAAAATTGAAATCACCCTTTAGAGAACTTACAAGTGTCCCTCAGAATTTCAAAATTGCTTTTTTATGAAGGGCACATACCCTTCAGCTTTTGAAGAATGCCTTATTAGATTTTTGAAACTGCCCTTCAAATTTTGTGATAAGGCCTTCGGATTTTTGCAAAGTGTCCCTTCAGATTCTGTAAAAGAGTTTCCCTAAAGAATGAGTAAGCTTTCTAGAGGACTTATTTTAGATAATTTATCCAAAGGAACTCCTGTAGACTTTTTGAAAAGTCCCTCTATTTCTTTTAGTTGTTTCCTTCAAACAAAAAGTCTGAAGGAAATCTATCTTTGACTTCTCCTTTTAAAATGGACAATTCCTTTAGATAAAAGTCTAAAGGACTTATTGTATAGGAACTATTTTAAATTTCCCTTTGGAATTTTGGAAAAGAGTTTCCCAAAAGAATGAATTCTTCAATCAGCGTGTGAAAAAAAACCCTGAAGTCTTCTTCCTTGAGAACCTAAAGTATTTTTCTTGTAGAGCTTCGAATGCTAGAGGTTATAATTTGACCTATGGGGTCAAAATTATCAACATTTTAGCAACTCAACAAGGAAGCATGCCTGATATGCTTGAGAACATAGACCATTAACATGATATTGAACTCATAAAATAATGGTAAACTTGGTCCATGATTGTAAATCTCCTTTGACCAGATATGAAGTAACCTTCATCCTTCAAAATAAGAAGGGAAACACATGAAAATAGGTAAACTAACTAAACCATGCAAATGTGTAAACAAAGCACTTATTTGGGATAAAACATAATGAAACTACTATGCTTGAATAGCACTTGGAGAAAAATAGACAAACTAACTATGTACAAGGAGCTCTGCTCCTCAATAGAAATGTTTTAAATGTATCCCATTTACTGGGATGAAAAACTCATCACCATCCATCTTTGTAAGTTGGAAGGCATTGTGGGATTTTCAATTGGATATTGTGTATGGGCCACTCCAAAGAGAATCAAACTTTGTGTGCCTTCCTAGTTTAGCTCTATCCTCATCCCACTTAAGGACCAAATCTCCTTCTTTGAATCATCGTGAAGAAGCTCCTTTGTCAAAAGCTCTCTTCACTTGTGCTTGATGAATCTCCATGGCTAGCATGGAATGATTTCTTATCTCTTCCAGCTCCATAAGCTTAGCATACCTAATTTCCATAGGCTCATTCTCCAACAATTCAAGTTTACGCATTAGTTCTAAAGCAGGAAACTTAAGAGACATGGTTAACCTTGCATCTTTACCATATACTAGCTTGCATGGGGTGTCATCTATTGATCTTTTTTACATGATCTTATCATCCCATAGAGCTGACTTCAAATTGAGATGCCATGATCTCTGATTATCTGCAATAGTCCTTATGATCCTCAATAGGTTCTTATTCATAGATTTAGTATGGTCATTACTTTATGGATAATAGTTTGATGAAGTGCTCAAATAAATCCCATGTTGGACAGCCCATTGACTAATCTTAGATCCCAAAAAATCCATTGCATTATTATAAATAATAGTTGAAGGAACTCCAAATCTAGTAAGCAAATCTTCATAGACATCTAAAACATTAGTTTCATTTGCTTCTTTCAATGCCACTGCTTCTATCCAATGTGTGAAGTAATATGTAGCAGTTAGAATCCATTTATGTCCTAAACTTGAAGGAAGATTTATGAGACCAATAAATTACAAACCCCATTAGATAAAGGGCTGATCCACCATAATGGATTAAAGAGGTAAGGCTGTAAGTTTCACTTTTCTTACAAACATAGCACACTGTTTGCACTTTCTAACC
This sequence comes from Torreya grandis, assembly GCA_037957365.1. Classification (NCBI taxonomy): domain Eukaryota; kingdom Viridiplantae; phylum Streptophyta; class Pinopsida; order Cupressales; family Taxaceae; genus Torreya; species Torreya grandis. Next base: position 3,046,048 of record JARHVA010000380.1, on the reverse strand, counting down.
TATGCATGACAATCACCAAATATACTAGGCCAATAGCACCCACCTCTTATGATCTTAAGGGTTGTAGTTATTGTATAAAAGTGTCCTCTACCATGTCCATCATGGAATTATTTAAGTAATCTTTGATTTTGGCTTGGTTCTATACATCTTAGCAACATGCCATTGATATCTTTCTTGAAAAAAACACCATCAATAAGCAAAAAAGGAATTGATTGCAATCTAAAATATCTTATTTTTGAAGAACTTAGATGAGAGGGATAAATACCATCTTAGAGATATCTTACCAATTCATGAAACCAATTGGAAGGTGAGGGATGACCTACTGTATCCTCTTCATCTTTTGACACCAAAATAGCCTCATTAGTCTCTTGCAAGTTTTGAGCTAGATTGTCATAAAGTCCTTTGCCTCTAACCAACTTTGTGACCTTAATTTACATGTCATATTCCATTACCTTGGTTATCCAATCATCTCTCTTCTCATTTATATCTTTGTTCAAAATAAACTCTTTGATGCATGGATGAGGAACCATTAGGTGTATCTTATTGTTAGATAACATGTATCTAAACTTTTTAAGGGATCTTATAAATGAAAGTACATGTTTGTCAAAAAAAGAGTACCTTATTTCATACTCTTCCAATCCTTGACTAAATAAGGCTATTGGCTGCTCCAAAGACTCATGATTTTGTTGCATAAGAATGCCCAAAATGGTGTCCAAGTTAGCATAAGCATACATAATGAAATCTTTTGTGAAATCTAAATTTATAAGTGTGGGAGAACTAGCTATGGCCTTTTTAATATCTTAAAAACTTTTTATTCCCTCTTTAGACCAATTTAAGCTTTGATTATTCTTTAGCATGGCTTTAAGTGGCTTAACTAAAATGGCAAAATCAAAAATATGTCTTCTTTTGAAATTGATCTTCTCAAAGAATCTTTGCATAGCCTTTTTATGCTTAGGCAAGATGAGTCAAATAATGGAGTCTATCCTTTCATAATCTATGCTTAAAACATGCTTTGAAACAACATGTCCAAGAATCTTACATTCATGAACCGAGAAGACACACTTTTTGGGATTTAAAGATACCCCAAATTGCCTACACCTTTCAAACACTTGCTTGAGATGAACCCTATGATCACCTACATTCTTTGAAAACACTACTATATCATCCAAATAAACAAGTACAAACTTGTTAAGAAGGCCTTAGAATGTCATATCCATGGCTCTTTGAAAGGTTGTTCCAACATTAGATAAATCGAATGGCATATTTCCATATGAAAATGTCGCCCACTTGGTTATGAAGGCTATCTTAAATTGGTCCTCTTCTTTGACCAAAATATGATTGTAGACACTATATCCACCCAACAAAGAAAACCTCTCTAAACCTACAACCAACTATAAAATTTGTTCCATTGATGGCAATGGATAGTGATTTTTAAGTGAAGACCTATTCAAATCATGAAACTCAATGCACAATCGAATCTTACCATTCTTTTTATATACTTTAACAAGGTTTGACACCCAAGTTGAGTGCTTGATTGGAAATATAATATCTAAATCTATGAGATTGTGAAGCTCAACTCTCATCAAAGGCTCAAGCTTAGGATTGATGGGCCTTTGTCTTTATCTCACTGGGTTAGTTTTAGCCTCTAACTCAATGGTGTATTGATTAACTCAATGGTGTGTTGATCCAGACTTGGGTTAAATCCCTTGAGATCACTATACTACCATGCAAATATATCAGCAAAACTTGTGCATAACTCAATGAAAGATTATTTTTGTGAAGGAGTGCATACCTTACCTAGCTTTAAAATCTTACTAGCTACAATCTATATATTGGCATAGTGCTCTTATTTTGTTGACAAGTATGACTTATCCTTACTCAAATCAACATCACCACTAAAAATATTCTTGTGTTAACAATCCCTTGGGCAACTTATTTGTTTTTAGTTGCATATTCTAATCACCATATTTTTGCAAGTGCTTTGACTAGTTTCTTAAAGAAAATTTAACCTCTTCTTGCAACAATTCACAATTTGATTGTCATCCTTGAACATTTGCCAATTCTCATGATTATTTGGAACAAAAGGAATTACAATAACCTTTATATGTGACTAAATTTTCTCACTTTTTATATCAACTGGGATACTGACTTGTGACCCAATGGCAGCCAACTTGTCAACATGTTTATTCTCACCTCTTGGTATTGCCTGAATGTTAAAAGCTTGAAAATATTCAATTAAGTCCCATATTCTATGCTTGTAAGATTTAAGTAAAAAAAATTTATATACATTAAAATCTATTACTTGGTAGACTACAAGCTCACTATCACTAAACACTTTCAAAGAATTGATTTTCATCTTCTTAGCCCACTACAAATCGTGAACTAGTGCTTCATACTCTGTAACATTGTTTAAAAAACCAAAATAAAATTTAATAGAAGAGAAATACCTTTGATTTTTTGGAGAAAACAACATCATTCCAGCTTTGGTTCTATGCTTATTCATTGATCCATCAATGTACAATTGCCATAGACCTTCACTAGACTTATCATCCTTAACCATGGCTGGAATTGGTGCATCATTCTCATGAAGGCAATACACACCAAGTCCTTCTTCAATCAGCTTATAAAGATCATTCTCATTTAAATTGGAATCCCACTCATCAAGAAACAAATCTAGAACTCCATCCAAAGGTGATCCATTTTCTATTTCACTAGTTTCAAGCACATCATTTGAAATGATATAGTTAGTGTTCACAACACTTGGCATATATGGCTCCATATGGAAACATGCAATAGGTTCAAAATGAATAGTAACCTTGGTACCATACTTGGTTTTAAACAAAAAATAAGTCCAATCAGCTTGTAAATATCCCCCAATCTTTGAGATGAAGTCCCTTGAAAGGCACATAGTGGAGGCAAGTCTACCACAGCAACATCCTGCTGAATAGTAACATTGAGACAATCATGTAATAACAATTTCAGATCTTTGATGATGCCTACAATATTTTTTTGTGACCCATAAAATTTCAATAGCCCCTTAGTGTTTGGTTCATAAACAAAGCTGAGCTTCTCTTTAATCTATTTATGCATGGCTGTACTACTAGCTCTAATATCCACCATATAATTATGAACCAAAGTATCACCTACTATCAAATAAAGGTAAAAAAGAGGAGTTTTATTTAATTTTACCTTAATTTTTTCCACCTTTTTCATCTTATTTACTTGTTGTACCTATTGCTTTATTGTCTGATCCAAATTAGTTAAGACAACACCATCTTTCTCAACTAGTTTTAGAGATAATTTGAGAGCTAAAAGCTCTTAGATGAGCATATCTTTTTATGTTGAAATGGAAAGAGAATCCCACATGATAATGCTGATGTTAGACTTATTCATCTTGTCTATTATACTGACATGAGATCCACTAACCTTTAGCTGTACCTTCTGAAGTACTGGTTGTTCATGAACTAGAGGTAGTTGATGAACCTTATCAACCTCTATATTTTGATTTTTCTATGTTGTAGGGTTATCAAGTTGCTCTTTTGTACTCTTAGAAACAACTCTAGGAGTACTTGAATCATTTGCTACCTCTTGAGCCTCTTCAATGGCTCTTATTTTAGCTCTAGTTATAGCTACAACTTGACCACTTGAAATGTTAGTTTTAACACCTTGAGTAAAAGCAACATGATCATCTACTTGCTAATTTACATTAATGGCATTAGGCTACCCTTGAACTTAATGAGTCTTTCCTTGTGATGCCAAACCTAAATCTTGGTACTGACCTCTTTGAAAATAAAATTCTTCTTGTGTCATTTGAGGCATAGTGATGTTCTGTGATACCAAGGCATGGTTTTGAGCATCGTTGAGATTTGAGGACTGCCAACCTAAATCCCGCATCATGTTATTTTGAGGTAGAGTGGGGAAAATGGCCTTTGAAGTGGAAGGAGCATTAGGATCAAAGGAAACATATGGTTTAGCTAGAGTTATGGCTCCTTGTGCTTGATAAGGTGGTTTATTCTCTTTGAAACCCTAATAAGGAGGCCTTTGATATTTATAGGGCTAATAGGTGTTTTGATTTTGTTTTTGATAAGACCTATTAGACTGATATTTATACCTTTTGAGCTACACTATTTTATTCCTAATATATTGTAACAAGCTTTTCAACTCGTCTATCTCACTAGCTTGGCTAGTAGGGGCTGTAATTTGAGCTTGAGGTGCTAGAATAGGAACTAAGGATGGAATTTGAGGAATTTGAGGGGTTGGTATAGAACTTATTTCTGTAAATATAATCAAACTATTTTCTACCCTTATTGCAACTTCATAATCATTTGGCAAAGTAATACCACCCATTGACTATATCATCATACTAATGTCAAAATTAAGGGCTTTAAAATAGTAAAGAAATGCATATTTAGGGGATGGCCTTATCAACACAGGTATTTTGATCCATATATTTTGAAATTTGAGGTTAAAATCAAACATGAAATCATGAGGATCCCTTGTTATGGTGTTCAATTTCTCAACTAAAGATCATATTTGTCCTCAAATTGTTTGCTAAGGTTGCACCCAATTCATCCCAAGTAGAAATGGAGTTTAGTGGGAGATTTATATACCATTATAATGTTTTTCCTTTGAAGGAAGCATCAATAAATTTGATAGTAACATTATTTTCAACAATATTATGGACTGAATAGAGATTAGTCATATCTTGGATATGCTCAATAGGGGTTGATTGATTTTCTCTTGAGAAGAATGAGATACTCTTGAGGGTAGACACCAGAATATCATTAAATTGGATAAATTTAGTGGGATACCTCTATTGAATAGATAAAACACCTAGTTTTTTATGGCCATTTGGATAGTGAGGATTGTAGTGCTTAGAGCAATAGGTTGACTAGGAGGGAAATACTATTTTTGAGGATATGGTTTTTCCCTCCTAAATCTTGATCTCTTATATGATATAAATTCAAAAGGAATACCTTTACTTGCTGACCTTGCGGTAACCTTTGGAATGAAAGAGATGCTTGAATGATGCTATGAACTCTATAATTTGAACAATCTTTAGCTTGTGATGAAGATGAATATTCTCATCTCCTACAAAACTTTTCTTTAGCTTCGAACTTCTTCAATTCTACAAAATATTTCTTTGTTGGTCCCATCGAGCGTGCCAAAAACTATTATCAATTACACTTGTACCCTTGTGAAGGTAGTTTTAGGCCTTCACAAGCTACTAAAATATGAAAATAATCCTAGGTTGTGGGTGACCTAATCAGTGGATTGAATCTCTAGATTCCAAGGGTTAGCTTTTTTTGGTGTATAAATTAGGATCTTTGCTCTACGCTACAAACTTCCAAGAAAAGAGAGAGAAACTTGAATAAAAATCATATCTAATGATGGTGATACACATATATTTTTTAATTGATCTACTCAATTTGATCTCCTAAGACCACTAATTTAGAGAAGAAAAGGGCTAAACTTTTAATTCCAATTGACCAATATGCATAAGTATTTTATGAAAAGGTTTTATCTAGTGATCTAAGCTTGAGAGAAATGAAAGAATAGGCCTGATTTAAGGCACTAACCATCCACTTATATCCACTATAAACTCAGCCAAGAGACATCAAACATAGAATATGACTTGCATAAACTGATCAACTATGTTGCTACGTAAGAATCAAGACTTGACAAGGAAGATAAATTATATCACTTATACAAATCATTGACATGAATACACTATATAAGCATTATGGAAGATAAAAATAGTCTTTCTATTAATCTAAAAAAAATGTTAAAAACTCAGTCTTTGGTAGAATTTGATCTTACCAAAAGAGGAATACAATCTAAGGCGAAGAAGCCAACTTATATAAAAAAGCATACACAAGCTAAAGATTGGTGTTACAAATAGAAGAGGAAGTCAACTCTTACTTCAACCCAAGTCTAATTTTAGCTACACCAAGATAACAAAGCCTTATAAAAATATTTTATTGTCTTTTATCTTGCATAAAAAACCCTTTTGCATTGAAAATGGATGGTGGGCTCAAGATTGGACTAATTTCCTCATATATGAAATCTATGCCAATCTTGGATGTCTTAACTCAAGTTTAAACTAATTTGACGCTAAGTTAGAATAAGATAAGTCCTTTGCGTGGAAAGCATGAGTAGATGTGGCACTTGATAACCAATCAGCTCTATAAATTAAGAATAGTCAACTCCACTTGCATGAAAAAGCTATGCCACATATGAATTTAAAACTCCGCTTGAACTTCTAGAAACATTTGAAAGGCTAGAATTAATAAGAGTGTATGCATGAAATTTTGTGTTGATCTCTCCAACGTTAAACTCCTTGAGTCCTTCATGCAAATGAGTCTCCACTTTAGAATTGAAGGTGTCATGTTTGAAATGATTACACATCTTGGGCATGTCTATTCCTATTTTAATCCACTTTGCATGCATTTCTTTTAGAGTTTATGTTTGGGCTCTTTCCCATGGAATTGACTTCGTTTGGATTAATTATCTGTGGCTTACTCTCTCAAACCATTCCTTTTTTGGATTTATCCCATGTTTATTTCCTTCCAGATTGGTCCATTTCCTTTGGACAAAAAGTCTAAAATAATTATATCCTCAAGATTTTATCTTTGTCATTTTCCTGTGGGTAAACCTTCACGAGAATAGTTTCTTCATCCTTTCCATTTACTTTGAACAAAAAGTCTGAAGGAATTCTTCTCTTCAGCCTCTTTGCAAGTGGCTTATCCTTCAAAAATCCTTCAGGAATTTATCTATTTTAATTATTTCAGACAAAAATTATAAAGGAATTCTTCCTTTCTAGCTTAGGTCACTTTTCCATAGAATTGACCCTTCGGCTTTTGCAAAGTGACCCTTTAGAAAAATTGGCAAGCCCTTTGGCTTTCATCAAAACTTTTGTAATTTCCCTTCAGGTTTTTTTACAATGGTTCTCCTTTTTGAAAACACCCTTCGATAACTTGAAAATTCCATTTGAGATTTTGAAATACCCTACATCATTTTGTAAAGGATTTTTCTTTCGTTCATTTCCTTGGAATTGTTTTGGGCCTGTCTGTTTCTTCAAACAATTCATGTTATTCCTTCTCGAAGGTAAATAATCCTTCAGCATTTTTTATAAAGTCCACTTTCCTGTCAAAAGTTTGAAATGGTCCACTTGCTCTGTTCATTTCCTTCAGGGTTTTTACTAAGATCCTCTTACCCTTTGGCAAAATTGAAATGAACTATTTGGTGAAATAAATGATCCCTTGAAAATATTGGAAGTGAACTTTCCCAAAGGGATTCTACCCTTCAAAAAAATTGAAATTTCCCTTTTGAGAAATTATAAGTGTCCCTAAGATTTTTAAAATTACCTTCTTCTAAAGGGCACATACCCTTTGGTTTTTGGAGAATGCCTTATCAGATTTTTGAAACTACCCTTTAGACTTTGTGACAAGCCCTTCAAATTTTTTCAAAGTGTCCCTTCAGCTTCTGTAAAAGACTTTCTCGAAATAATGAGTAAGATTTCTAGAGGAATTCTTTCAGTCATTTTTTTTGGACAAAAAGTTTGAAGGAAATATATCTTTGACTTCACCTTTTAAAATGGACAATTTATAGGAACTATTGCAAATTACCCCTTAGGATTTTGGAAAAGAGTTTCCTGAAAGAATGAATTCTTTAATCAACTTGTAAAACAAACCTAAAGTCTTCTTTTTTGAGACCTTGAAGTCTTTTTCTTGTAAAGCTTTAAATGGTAAAGGTTACAATTTGACCTATGAGATCAAAATTGTCAACAATAACCATTGTTCCAAGGAACTCATATATATATATATATATATATATATATATATATATATATATATATATATACAGTTTGGACTATAATCACACACAATGTCTAAGAATTCAAGTTAAATATTTATTGATGCACTCTCTCAGTCGAACCTTATCCTCATTTTATTATTTATAAACATTGTTATTCATAGCATATTGATTCTTAAATAATTCCTCATAAACTTTGTTAATCTCCATGTTAGTTATTATTCATACTAACTAAGTTGAATAACTTTACTCAAGTTATAACTCTACGTAGTCACTAATTCATGGACAAAAATAAAGTCCATTATTCGATAGCACTATCAACTTTGTGATCCATATAGATTATCTATAAAATAACCCAATGATAATATATATCCATAGGCTACTTATTGATAAACAGATATATAACACTTATATAGTTGTGGCTCGATAATATATTAGCATTGCAGGTCTTGATATTATAATTATATAATGCTAATGTGGTACATTTATATATAAATAAATATATAAAAACCAATTATAATCCAACTGCTGTATATACTCTATTACCATTATCTGGTGTATCAATACCGATATAAAAAGAAATAAGCTCATATCACAACATAAGCCTGTAATTCTAATAATAGATAAGTAATAGATGAACCAAACATATAATACATATCATATAAATATAAAAAATAGTCCAATATAATGAAATGGTTTAGGGATATTATAATGATATATAAATATAAAAAATAGTCCAGTATAATTAAATGGTTTAGGGATATTATAATGATATAGCCATATATTGTATGGTATTTTTTGATAATTAAACTAAAGCTTATATCCGACGCTACCGATCGGATTACCCAAAACAAATACTATTCCATGCAGTTACTTCTAAATTAAACATGGTATATCTCAATTCCTCTACTACATGGTTTAGCTATTAAAGTGATATTGATATTTTCTCCTTTTGTTTTAAGTGTTAGGAAAAGCAAGGTTTAGATATCTAATGGAATAACTGATTATAACCATGGTATAAGTGTTAGGAAAAACAGAAGGAAAACCATGCTAAACCATGATGTAACATGTAAGCATTCTAAAAACATGGTTCTATAACGCATGGTTTAGAATGCTTTAAGTTCTACTGATTATAACAATAATAGCACTATTGATTTCAACATGGTAACATATGTGTTATACTAATATACAATTGTTATAAATAGAATGCTTATAATACATATACAAATCTTATTATTATGTATAATATTTTTGTAGATCGATGTATATACATATTTTTATGTAGGTTATTATGTATGCAATTTTGTAAAGATCACCCTATTTTCCTATAGATCATTGAGCTTTGCATAGTGACCCTATTTTAACATGCATGTGTATACATAGTTCATCCCTTTAATAGTTTACTGCAATATTAATTATTTACTATAATATTCAACCAAAATATATGGATTTAAAGTGCATCACCTACCTAGTAAGATGCTCCACTATTTTTTTCTTCTTCGATTCCTTTTTTTTGGTGTCTTCTTTCTCCTTCTCCCATGCTCTACTACCACTTTCTCCTCTTGTTCTCCCCCTGCTCTTCTTGATGGCATACTTAATTTTTTTTTTTAATTCCTTAATAGAGCGTACCTTTTCATTTTTCTTTAGATTTTCTCTTTGTTTGTTTTTATTCTATTTTTTTAATTTCTTACTTTTATTTTTCTTCAATTTTAGACATTTCCTTCTTTTCTCAAAAATCATGAGATTTAATTAAAACTTGCCTCTTCTAATTAAATCGTCATTTTTTATTTTTTTTTTGCTTTTTGCTTATTTTGATTTTTTTCTTTTTTTCCTATTCTTCCCTCTAAAATAATAATTATAGTGATTTATTTTAATTATAATAATTAATAATTTTGCTAATTAAATTAGCACCATCCTTATTATAAGGATTTAATGATAATTTTATAAATCAATAATCTAAATTTAGTCTAATTAAATAAATCATATTTTTAACAACCTTAAATGGACATACTTGTAAGTCACACAAGACAAATTTCATAGAACCATCAAACTATGCTATAAACCATGTTAAACTAACTAATACAAGCAATAATAAACACACTAAGTAATCTATTTTATTATGCAATCTAACATGTGTTAACTACTATGGTGTGTGTAGGGTTCTAGCTGATTCTTCTACCTTCTTCCGACATCTCTGTCTACATTACCATCTCTGATAATGCTCTTCCTTTATCATGATATAAGGGATGAGTTCTCATGCATCAACCTCACAACAAGTAGGTAGTTAGACTATAATAACATGATAAACTTATATCATAAAATATAGCTAAAATAATAAACTAACATATTCGTAATGTAAACATATACACTACAACTAATTTATAATAATGTAAACATGTAAACTAAGTAATATCCTATTGTCTTATAATAGCACATATATCAAAGCTTAGTTAAAAATAATCAAATCTAAATTTATCAACTATAAATATCCATGGATAATTAAATAGTTTGTTTAGTGAGGAAGATATAACACCAGAGGCAAGTTCACCTAAGAAAAAAATAACAACATAGTTATTAATCTATCAAAACAATATTTTTTTAGCATAAAAATGAACCTAGTTTTATAAGTACCATTTAATATATTTGGAGAGGTTGGATACAATGCCACTCAAAATATACTTTGGAGTCTTAGATGGAAGCATAAATGACTCCATGCAAACACTTACCAACATTAAAATTTAGAAAAAATTACTGTATAGACTAAAAAATAAATTTCTTGACTAGACTTGATATTACATGGAGCAAATGGGAATAAAATTTGATATTATAGATAATCATAAAGGTATAACCTTATAAGTTTACAACTTTGACTTGCCAAAGAAGAGAAAATTAATTTGTGACAATATTGAAATTAGAAAATATGTCTTTTAAGTTCTTAACTTTTAATAGTGTTGGCTCATAAAATTATATATTTAATAAAATTTAATAAAATATAATAACATCAGTCTGATTTTAAATTGTAATAGTGTTCATTCATAAAACTATATTTTTATTAAAAGTTAATATGAACTATAATAATGTTAGCCAATTTTTTTTTAAATGGAATTTTTTTTAAATGACTGTGAAATAGACATTGAATCTGATATTAAAAGTAAAAGTGGGCACACTCACTACATTACAGCTCATTCTACTCACAACCTGAGATATCATTGTAGAACTCTTTTTGGTATAAGTGGCATACATATCTTTAAAAAATCTATGAAAAGACGTTGAGAGATATCATTTGTCTTTTACATAGATTTATCTATGATATGCATGCTACTTAATTATTAATTTAAAATAAGAAATAAATATATATGAAAAATAATAAGATTAATTAATATAATATTAAAATTATTAAAATTTTAAATAAATTGTTTATTCTGGTTGATATTTTTTTATTACACATATTTTCTCTACTACATATAGTTGCACTCGACAACCATGTATTCGGCATCTGTCTATCATTTATATCAATAGTCATGAGAATCGAGAGTTAATTTATAAATTTGTATTCATTCCTAATAAACTTCACTCAACAAACATTTAAGTTTTATAATTTTATTATCTAATACGTCTAGTTCATGTTGATGTTGAAGGAGCAGCGTCGGGCTCTCACTTTCAACCCAACTTATTGTATTATTTAAGACATAATTTGTTTGGTGGAGGCCGACAGGGACATTGAAGAGATGCGTCTCTTTCCTCTCACTTGTATATATATAGAGTGATTTCTCATTGTTCAAGAAGAATAAAGAGAAGTATAATTCACAAGGCAGAGCAGACTTCTAAGGAGTAGATCAAGTTATTTCAAGAGCAAATCAGATTTATCAAGTGTGATCTTATTCTTTGTGCTTCAAGAAGTGAAGCCATACCTGTAAGCCTCGGATTTGGCCATTGTCAAGCAGATTGTTGTTCTTATCATTCAATATATAAGAGATATATTGTTGCTAGGTTTTTCCCTTCCAGTTGAAGGGTTTTCCCAGGGTATATTATTGTGTTCATTGTTCATTATGTTGCATTTTTGGATTGTTTCAATTTTGATCATAAAACTAACATGGTATCAGAGCCAGGCCCAGGCTAGGAGCCCCAAGCACACGAGAGGTGTGGCTTAAGGGGGGGTATTGGTGTCAAGCCACACTCAGACCAAAGATGGACTAGTCTAAGAGGGGCCAGTAGCTCAGTGGTAGAGCACTCCAGCAACATACGGAAGGTCCTAGGTTCGAGTCCTAGCTAGTCCATGTCTCAACATGGTATCAGACATGGTATCAGAGCTAGGACTCGAACCTAGGACCTTCCATATGCTGCTGGAGTGTTCTACCACTGAGCTACTAGCCCCTCTTGGACCAGTCCATCTTTGGTCTGAGTGTGGCTTAACACCAACAATTCAAATGTTTCTATAAATTCTTGTTATTCAACATTATTCATATAAATCATAGGAAAAGATGGAAACTCTAAAGGAAATATATATATATATATATATATATATATATATATATATTGGTGTGCTCAAAATATCACATTTCATCTATAAAACATTTTGATTGTAATTTAATCAAAATATGTGTACGCAAATCCATAACTCATACGACGATCATGCATTTAGTTTACAAACATAAACATACCTCCATTTTTATTCAATTTTAGACAACTAAATTTGAAAAAAATATTGTAACTTGGTGGTGCTATAGCGTAATTTATATCTCCAAAAAATATTGCTTCTTCTCTCAGACTTTGATCGTAAGCTCACATAAGAAAAAAAGAACATGATTGTTAATCCATAAAAGCAATAATTCTTGGAGCATAGAAATGAACATAGTTTAATAAGTACTAAGTAATATATTTGGAGACCCTGGCTACAACATCACTCAAAAAATACTTTAAAGTTTTAGATGGAAGCAAAAATAATTCCATGCAAACACATAAATATTAAAACATAAATAAAAATAATCTTTTTTACGACAATGACTATAAAATATATTTTTTTCTAGATTTAGCACTACATAGAGTAAATAGAAATGAAATTTGGTATTATGGATAATCACAATGGTATTTATAAGTTTACAAACTTTATGTGCTAAAGAATAAAAAAATAATATGTGATGGTGGAGGGTACAATGGTATTTAGAAATATGTGTTTTAAGTTCTTAATTTATAATAGTGTTCACTCATAAAATTTATTTTAAATAAAAAATGATTTGATATATTAATGTCAGTCAGGTTTTAACTTGTATTAGTGTTCATTCATAAAATTATATTTTTAATAAAATTTATTATGATTAATTTTGATGATTTTTTTTATGAAAAAAATCTAAGTGATTGTAAAAAGGATGTAAAATTTAAGATTGAAATTAAAAGTGAACACACTCACTATATTACAATTTACCACCACTCCTCACATACTTATTTAGAAGAAACTACATAGAGCTTCCTAACATTGGACACCATAATCGCTTATATTCAACACCTATATTATTCCCTCATCATTATAAATGGTTGTAAGTAGTCTATTTTATAGAACAATCCCATAATACATCACCCATGTGTAAAATGTAGGGAATTTAAATTCACGAAAGCAACATCCTTCCTTTAGTGTGAATATTTAATACTAAGATTGAACAATACATCATCATGTATAAATGTCAAGAATTTAAATTTGCAAAAACAACATTCTTTAATGTGACTATTTAATACTAAGATTGAATGATGTACTCCTTAAAAAGGAACTGTCAAGCAAGTTTTTATTCCTTTAAAAGTAAGAGGAAAAGGCAAACACAAAATAGATGGTTTTTTAAATTTACAAGGAAGATTAAAAATAACCAAAGATTAAGTTTTTCAGTGAATTATGTCAATCACATATAAGATGTTGTAGATAATATTAAAAATGGGAGAAATAGAAAAGTTAAAAATGAGAGAAATAAAAATGTTGATCATTTCACGAGTATCTATTATATGCATCAAATTAAGGGTTTATGTGTTTCTTTAATGAATATTTTTTAATGTGTTTTTCTAATGAATCTTTCAAATATATTGTTGATTTGAGAAAATCAAAATACATAAATATGTTTTTATTAATGAATCCCTAAAAAAATACTTTAAAAATAACTTTTTTTCCATATACACAAAAAATATAATTGGTAAATAATTTGATTTAAACCCAAAAAAAACACTTAAATAAACCTTTAGTTTTTTCAATATTTTATAATCAATATAAATAAAGTGTAGAAAGACTAACCTAACAAATTGGCAATGCAAGTTAGATGGGGGTACTAACAATATTTTTATCTTAAACTTATTCCTTATTTTAATAATAGATTAAATAACCTTGTTACTAAGGTTTCATACCTCATCCCTTTAGATTTTCAATACAATTCTATATAACATTGAGAGGATGAATTAAAGAATTCATTTAGATCTTGCATAAGATTTTACTTTTAAATTCCTCTTTAATGAGGTATTGGCAATGGTGGGTCATGTGCGTTTGAGAAGAAGATGAACTTCCATCAGCACCCAAATTTTTACATCTTTATACACTATAGATGAAGAAGAAGATGCTAGGTAGATTATTTACATAGAATTGTCCAAAAAACAAGAAGGTCAAGGAATAATTTGATGTATGATCATGGCTTACAATTTGAAAATATTATTTGTGCCAACTATTAATCATGTTGAACCCATTGACTTTTTAGTATTGATTATAGATCCAAGTTTTCCAAACTTATGACCTATCCTTTAAAAATCAGAATTCAAAAATTTACAAATATTTTTATACACTGAATAAATAATAATTTAATTTTTAACAATACTATAATTAAATATACACTCTTTGAATGATAACTCCGATTTCCAAACTCCAATGACCAATCTTTATTTATTGAATCACTAATTAAATAATCTTTTGTTTAATGTGGATAACAATGTTCAAACAATACCATAATAAGAGTGATGCTAATATTTGACCCTGAATGATATTTATAAAATAAACCCTCATATTTTTAATAATAATTTATATTTCTAATAATATCATTTATTTTATTTTATTTTTTCTTCTTCTTCTTTTCATTCTTAACTTCTTAATCATATTTCTTCAACAGGGTTGAACACCTTAAAGGTTTGGAATAGGTTCAATTTTGATTAATGCTCCCATAATTATAAGGAAAAAACATTCGATCACCCTTTTATTTTTTTAAATGAATAATAATAATTATTATTATTATTATTATTATTATTATTATTATTATTATTATTATTATTATTGAATCTATACTTCTCCATGATGTGACGAGAACGGAGACTAAAGAACGGACTCTACGCATTATCTTCATGAACTTGTCATATGGCCAAAGATTAGTGAGTGGGAAATAGGAAAGACGGTTAAAAGTTGTGCACTCGTGGTGTTTAAATGGCATCATATGAAATTCATTTTACAGATGTATTAATTTTGTTTAATTAAATATAATAAAAAATATATTTTAAATTAATTTAAAACATATTAAAAATTAAGCTAATTTTATATATATTAAATATTTAATAGTTATAAATTTGATATATTATTATATGTAGAAATAAAAAAAATATTTTTCAAATTAAAAATAGTATAAATTTTTATGTATAAATTTTTTTATCTTTATTATTAATTTATGGATCTTTTTGTATTACTTATTAACAGTTGCTTTGATGGTGCAAAAAATGTCAGAAGAGATGTATTTTTTTTTTTTTCAAAGTTTGAAAAGAACATGCAAAAATTGGTGGGAATTTGAACCCTTATCTAACAAAGTACCAAAAATTGATTACACTTGTGGTCCTCACAGTAATTGTATCTTTCTTCCATTCACCAAAGAAGAAGAAATAAGTACTATTGTTATGAATACAATCAATGTTGTTAGTGTTACTGAGAATTAGAATATATACCAAAAAAGGAGAATTAGAATGCATATATATATATATATATATATATATATATATATATATATATCATTTAATTAGATTATATAAGAGGCACTTTTATTGGAAAAACATTTTTTTAATGGAGATGTATTATATGTGTTTTAAAAGAGTCAGATATTTGACACCTATTTTAGTCGTGTATTGAGTAATTGAAATAGTTTAGTGGAAGCTACAAATTTCCCTATTAGATGTGACTTTGCATTGAACTTTGTAATTATATTTTCTTGGGCTTATTTAAGTCTCATTGAAATACCCTGTGATTTCTCCTCACCATCACCACCCAGCTCACCTTGATAGCTTTCATTGTAAAATAAAAGTCTCCTCATTGCATAACACATTACCACACCATATGAAAAAACACACCACCTCATTTTTTATTTCTTATTTCTTAACAATTTGTGAACAAAATTTAAGATGGGGTTAGCGCTCATGACATCCTCGCCCCATTAGCAATAGTAAACAACCAACCAAAGATATTGCCACCTTGCAAGATACATACCCCTTTACAATTTGTGTAATTCATGTAGATACAATAACTTTAAATCTAAGTTTGGTATATGATATGGGCTATGTCGGGCATGATATCACATGAAATACCCCATCGTTGTCCCTCACCATCACCACCCAACTCACCTTGAAATCTTTCACCACTTGCATGTTTTGTATTGACTAGCCCTTCCCCACCACTATGTCATTTTTCAAGCTCTTCATGAAACAAAATGTCTCTTCCTTGCACAACTCATTACGACATTGTATGAAAGAATACACAATCCCATTCTATACTATCACCTTCACCAGAAACATATAATTATTTTTGCTTACCATTATGTACACAATAGATAAAATAGGGATGGTGATCATGGGTTTACAAAATCAAGCTTTACCATATATAATAATATTATAATAATATATTTTATTATATATTATTTTTATATATATCCATTATATATATATATATATATATATATATATATAATATTTATTTTTAAGTTATTCTTTATTAGGCTAGGTGGAATTTTGTTGGGTTGTGGGAATAAGAGATGGCCAAATAAATTTATGATATAATTTATTATTATTATTATTATTATTATTATATATATATATATATATATAAAAATAATATATAATAAAATATATTATTATAATATATAATATAATAATATTATCTATGGTAAAGCTTGATTTTATAAACCCATGATCACCATCCCTATTTTTTCTATTGTGTACATAATGGTAAGCAAAAATAATTATATGTTTCTATTGAAGGTGATAGTATAGAATGGGATTGTGTATTCTTTCATACAATGTCGTAATGAGTTGTGCAAGGAAGAGACATTTTGTTTCATGAAGAGCTTGAAAAATGACATAGTGGTGGGGAAGGGCTAGTCAATACAAAACATGCAAGTGGTGAAAGATTTCAAGGTGAGTTGGGTGGTGATGGTGAGGGTAGTATTGTCCCACCATGATGTCATAGACTAGCTAGGGTTTATACAATGGGTTTTTTTAATGTTATTTTTATAAAAGGGTGTGAAATGTGAAGTGGGTGTTTCAGGGCAGGGAATGATGGGGATGGTGGAGTATTGCGAGTGTGAAATTAGAAATATTTTATATTTATCTTTAAGTTATTCTTTATTAGGCTAGGTGGAATTTTGTTGGGTTGTGGGAATAAGAGATGGCCAAATAAATTTATGATATTATCGAAATTAATCATTACGTGGAAGCCAATCCCATCTCGATCAAAAACTCAAGTTTACAATTAAATGATTAGAACCAATAGAATTAATTATTATAACATTCCTTGACTTCATACACAAACTAGTTGAAGTCCATTGCTAGTTAGTTTTCAACTAGAATACAATGAATGATTTTAATTACACCCATAAATTCAAACAAAGGATATCCAAATTTTCATAAGAATAGGGTTTCTTAAATGTCAAATTGAATATACAAACCCAATTATGACCTAAGAAAATAAATCAACATAGAGACAACCCTTAGTTCTTATCCATAAAGTTCTGAAGTATAAAAACTTCTCAGGACAAGTTAGTTTGGAAATTATTTCGGTATCTATCTGATGCCATAAAGCTTTGAATGTAAATTTCATAATAAGTCTATATTCTGAAGCATATAAAACAATTGCAAATACCATATTCAAAATTATTACAGAGAATACAACCTACAAAAATAAAATTTATAACACCAAATAAAATCCTGGCCCTAAACGCTCATTAATTAGGATACTTGGGATTCAAGGAATACTACTTCATGTATTTGTGCTATGTGGCAGGGTTGTCTCTTTGTAATATAATTTTGCTAAAGCTATAAGTTCTAATGGGAGTTTTTGAAGATAATGTCACCAAAAATAATTTGGTCTCACCTACTTCCATGATTAGGACCGAAGATTTTATGTCAAAGACATGTTGACAATGAGCTTGAGAGTTTTTTAATTTTATTTCATACTACATTTGAGACCGTTCTCAATGTGGTTTGAGATATAATAAGATTAGATACTTCTATGGATGGTGTGTTAAGATCAATTTCACACCCAAATTTTAAGCCATAATTGAGTTGGTAATATTTCTTTATCAACAAATGTATATGTTGTTTGTAATGAACCCAAATACTATCAAGACAATAAAATTTCAGTCGATAAAGGTTCTGAAACAATAATCTGTATTGATTTATATTCAATAATTCAAATAATTACAAACCATACATAAATAAGCCTCAACTTAGAATTGGAGTTGAAATGCAAAATTTTGAACTCTAAAAATAAATAAAACTCAACCTGTTATTTTTAGCAGTTGCTATTTTTAATAAGTTTCTCATGCAAGTATGTGCAACTTTAAAAATCTTTTAAAATAAACTAAACACTAAAAATAACTTATCAAACAAATATAAACTAAAGTTCAATTACAGTTACAAAAATATACAATTTTTAAATTTAGAAAAAAATCAAAAATAATATTAAACTACAATATTAGACCCTCAGATGGTCACGTGAGGCCTTTGATTTTTTTTTAAAAATGTACCATAACTGGAAGGGTGAGTTATGAATACATTGAAATTTTTGAAATTTTTGTTTTGGCATGAAGATGGGTTCAAACAAAGCTACAGATCAAAAGTTATGACCTCTAAAATTTTAGCTTCTTTTTCTGCATCATTCTCCTCTGGTTGAAAACAACTCAGCTCCTATGAGTTGCTCTAATTGTACTACTACCATTTATTATTATAAATCCTCTTTAGCTCCCATTAGATAATCCAAGTATTGTTTTCCTTTTGTAATTCTTCCCTCTGTACTAATTACCTATCATAACTTCCTTGCCTTATGTTTATTTTCTTCTTATCTAGAACATGCACTATCTTTTCTTTCTTTTTTTCTGACACCTGTTGGTGCCAATCTACTTCTTCATCTTGTTCACCTTCACCATATTATCCATGAAAATCATATAAATCTAAAACTTTAAATATTGGAGAGATATCAAAATTATATGGTAGACTCACCTCATAAGTATTGTCATTAATTTTATTCACAATTTTGCATGGTCGAATTTTCTTGTACTTACATTTGTTATATGTGTCTTTCAGAATTCTCACTTTCATTCAGTAAAACATAACTAAATCTCCTTAAAATATTTTTGACCTTATTCTAACATTTTGATGTTACTTTATACTTCTCATTTCTTTCTTGTAACTTTTTTCTTATGTCTTTTGTAACCATTATATATATTTTGTAAATGCTTCTAGATCATCACTAACTTGTTCTGCAATTGGTAACTATACTAAATATAAAACACCCATAAGATTTATTCCATAAACATTCTAAAATGTTTATTTTCCTATTGATCTATTCACTGAACCATTATATGCAAACTCGGCTTATGGTAAATTCTAAATCACATTGCTTAGGCTTCTCTCCAACTATGCATATCAACAAATTTTCCAAGCTCCTATTTACAACTTATATCTGTCCATCTATTTAGAAATGGTATTCACTACTAAATTGTATCTTAATCCCCATCTTCTTCCATAAAGTGATCCAAAAATGGACTTAGAAATGTTGTGTCTCTATATAATGTAATGGTTTTTGGAACACCATGCAATCTCACAATATCCTTAAAAAATAGTTATGCAACTCTAGTGGCATCATTAGTTTTCTTACATGTAATAAAATGAACCATCTTAGAAAACCTATCTACAATAAAAAAAATATTGAATCATTACCTCTTTGTGTGTTTGGTAATCTCAACACAAAATCCATACTCAAATCTGTCTATTGTCCTTTTGGAACCGAAAATAGCATGTACAGTTCTATATTTTATGCATGTCCTTTTTCCACTTGACATATATTGTGTCTTGACACATATCTTGTCACATTTTTATTCATATTTGACCAAAAATACTTCTCCTCAACCAAATCTATTATCTTTGTCTTACCAAAATGTCCAACCAACCCATCATTGCACAATTCTCTTATTATATTATCTCTTAGAGACACAGTTGGAATACATAATTATTTCTCTTTGAAGAGATAACCATCTAGCATAATATACTCTTCATAAACATTACTTGTATCACATGTTAATTAATTCCTACATTATTCAAATATCTTATCAAAATTTAGATCATTATCACATACTTATTTAATAAATTCAAATCCAACTACTTCATTCACCATAGTAGTTATCAACCTTATTCACCTGCTTAAAGTATCAACTACCTGATTTTGTTTCTCTGATTTGTACTTCAACATAAAAACATAATCATACAATAAAAACACCTACTTTACATGCCTACTATTTAACTTCTTTTGAGTGTTCACATACTTCAAAGCCTAATGATCAATAAATAGGATAAACTCCTTAGGCACTCAGTAACGCCTCCAATTTCTTAATGCTTACATAATGACATAAAATTCAAAATCATGTATATAATATTTTATTTTTACCTCATTCAATTTTTCATCGAAATATGATATTGGCTTCCCTTCTTGACTCAACACAACACCAATTTTCACAACTGAAGTATCACAATCAACGTCAAACACTTTGCTAAAATCTAGTAATGTTAAAATAGGCTTTTCTATAATTTTATTCTTCAATAACTCAAAGCTTTCTATTGCTACCATTGTCCATGCAAATTCTTTTCCTCTCATATAATTTGTTATTGGTGCAACAAGACTACTAAAATTCTTAATGAACTTTATATAAAAAGTTGTTAAACCATGAAAACTTCTTAACTATGTGACATTATTTAAGATAAACCACTCAACAATTGTCTTTACTTTTAATTCATCCATTCTTACACCATCTACTAAAACTACAAATTCTATAAATACCAAACTATACTGCATAAACTTGCACTTCTCCAAATTCGCATAGAGTTTTTTTTTTTAATAATTCTAATACCATTCTTAAATGTTGTAAGTGATCTTATTTAATCTTACTGAATATTAAAATATCATCAAAATAAAACACCACAAACTTATCACTATATTCTCATAGTATTGTGTTCATCACCTTCATAAATGTGTTGGGTGTATTAGATAATCTGAATGACATCACCATCCACTCATATAAACCATCTATAGTCTTGAATATTGTTTTTCATTCATCTCCTTCATGAATTCAAATTTGATAGTATCCACTCCTTAGATCAATCTTGGTAAAATATTTTGCTCCTACAAAAATATCCATCATATCATCTAAATGAGGTATAGAAAACCTATACTTGATTGTAATTTTATTGATTAATCTACTATCCACACATATTCTCCACCCTCAATCTTTCTTTGGAGTTATCAATACCAGTGTTGCACATGGACTCATGGTCTCCCTTACTACATCCTTCCTCACCAATTCAGTAACCCATTTATTTAATTTTTCATGTTCTATTGGACTTATCCTATAAGCTACTTGATTGGGTAGAGCTAATTCTAGAACCAAATCAATATGATGTTAAATATCTCTCTTTGGTGGTAAACCATCTGGTAACTCATCAGGTATAACATCTGCATATTTTTTTAATACTATTGTTACTTTTACTAGTATTTGTACCACTTCTATGTCTTCTTTCTTTAGTACTAATATATAACAACAATCTATCATCTTTATATCTTTGACAATTTTTTTTGTAGTCAACATGCTTCCAACATAGTTTTCTTCTTTAAGAAGTAATAAAACTACATTCATACCACATTTTTATAAAATATATGTCACATCCTGATTTCACCCTACGACTTATAACAATTGAATTCAGGGATTAATATGGTTAATAACTAATTAGTATTGCTTTGATTTGAGCTTTTTGACATATACTATAATGAGATAGTGATATTGTTGATTAGTATACATGATGTGTCAATTATATTTTATTATTCTAAATTTTTAGGATGTATATTAGTTTTGCATCACTAGTTGATATATATGATGACTCAGATTAACTACCTACTTGTTATGGGGTAGATGCAAGATAGATCTTACCCTCAGAGTTTGATGAGGGAGAGCATCATCGAAGAGGATGGGCTAGATGGGACAAATAGGAGATGGTAGAGGAAATTGCTAGTGACCATACACACACACATTAGATTTGAAATTTTATATGCATAACATATTTTAGATGTTCATATGTAATCAAGAAAATATTGTTGTAATTATATTTTTATGTGGATTTCGTTCATGATATGCATTAAATTTATTTAATTAATTGTCTTGATTTTTGAGAATAAATCAGAAAATAAATATTTAATTACTGCATATGATTGGTAATCAATTATGCAGTTATCTTACTATTAAAAACTATTATAAACCTATTTATCTATTGGATAAATAACTATTTTTATTTTAATTATTTTTAAGAAGTTGAACTAATCCTAAAATACTAACTTAAGAGTAAGTTGATCTAAATTTAATCATTTTAAATCATGCATGGGATTGCATTGGAAGATAAATTTATATATCTTTATTTTAATATTAGTCAACTTAGTCCATTATGTTAGATAACTTAACAAAATCTTCTTATTGAACAAATTAAAGAAAATAAAAGAATATTATGCATGTAATAAAAACAAGGAGATGTAACATGCAAGAAATGGGGTGCAATAATGAGAGAGATGAGTTTTATAAATTAATGGCATTTTGGGAAGTTGAACACACAAACATTGAAGAGGATATGGATTGAAGAATGAAAGTGAGGAGAAAGAAAGAAAATCCAATCACATTCTTTTTTCAAGCAAATTTACCAGGTT
This sequence comes from Torreya grandis, assembly GCA_037957365.1. Classification (NCBI taxonomy): domain Eukaryota; kingdom Viridiplantae; phylum Streptophyta; class Pinopsida; order Cupressales; family Taxaceae; genus Torreya; species Torreya grandis. The sequence goes on along the minus strand of JARHVA010000380.1, from coordinate 3,023,004 downwards.
GGCTTTTGTAATTATTTTTCTATGTGTCAAATGAGGTGATATATATGTGTATTATTCCTTTAAATCCTGCATCTCACTTTCATATGGTTGTGTTTTATTTTAAACCTAAGTATTCAACTTGAACCAACATTCCATTCCATTAATATGGCATAGAATTATCTTAAACTTGTATTCCACTGTCTTTGAACTGTGAGTTGTCTTCATAGACCTGCATGTGATTTCAATTGCTTGTGTAGTAATTATTCGATCCTGAGTTAATGCTTAAATATTTGAATATTTTTCATAATCAACTATGTTAGAAACTAATAATAGACCCGTGTCCCACTATTTGGGCCAGTGTTTCACTTTTCCAGGTCTATGTTCCACTATTTGGGTAGCGAACTAGAGAGATTGGTTGGCTACATCTAGTTATAAATACTTTGTGTTGCACTTTTAAATTGATAATGGATAGCATATATATAAATAATGATATGTGTTTATAATAGTACACTAGGTATAAGTTATTATTAAAATTGCTAAGTCTAAAATTAAATTTGATGTGTAAAAGATGGATGAGTATATCATTGAAGCATTGAATATTTATTATAGCATTGAGCATATAAATGAAATGCCAAACTTTAACTAAAATAATTGAGTCATTATTATGAAAAGCTAAGTATTAAATATAAAATGCCAGGTAGTCATTGCTTAATATATAATGTAAATCCAGGTATAAATAGAAATCACCAAGTTAATTAAATAGAAAACCTAAACTAAAACACCAAGTCAGATTATGAAATGCTAGTCTTTAAGTAATATGCCAAAAATTTTAAATGGAAACTTGGAGTTTCTAATTGAAATTCTGAGTATTAGCATCGAAAAAGCCATGTCATTTTGTTAAACACTAAGTCAAGATTTTTAAATGCTGAGTCAAATTTTTTAAATATTGAGTCACAAGTATAAAAGTGCTATGTATTAAATTGTTAAGTGATTATGTTCTACACTAGGAGCAACACTTTCTTTAGAATACATCATACCTAAAATATTAGTGCCTTATACATATATAAGGAATGCATGATGGATGGAATTTTGTTATAAAATGATAAGTTCTACCTTTTAAATCTAAGAGGTCCTTTTAGAGTTTGGTACACAAATGGAACGTATTATTTTATGTGTAATAAAAAATAAGAGTAGCGCTATATATATATATAGAGGTTGCTTAGCCAATAAGGACTGTGTTCTTATTCAAACAGTCTGACTTGTTATAAGATTGTGTACTTTTATATATTTATAAATATGTAGATAGAATTTATGATTATGAAATGTGTCTTGGTAAAATCAATCCATAGAAAATACTAGCTTAAAATCAGATGAGTATATATAATTCTCATTATAGTTTCAATGGGAAAATTAGATTAGCTAGTCTAAGTACTTAATCTGGAAATAGTGGTTGAAAACGTAAAATATACAGTTGAGTATTTATGTGTTATTAAAAAAGGAGTACATTATGGTTTGTGGATGACTTCTTAGGTTTCGATAAAATTATAAACTTGTACTTAGTTGAATAAAGCTAGTACTAATGATAAATCTGAGTATTAAGTTGCAAGAAATATTTTAAGACCATGATTGTCAATGTTTACTAAAAAACTTGCAAATAGTTTCATAAATTAATTATGAGGGTCTTTTATTTAAAAATGGATTATTATTGGGCATACTATGTCTTCAAGTTGATAATAAACAAATTTATAAACTTGGTTGTGATTAGAACCAATTCGATAATTTGTATAAAACAAGTGTGTTACCTATTTTTAAAAGAAGACTTGTGATCCTCACTTTTAGCATACCTAGATGGTATGAATTTTGAATGGAAAATATTTATATTTTTAGAGTAACTAAATATGATACATGCCATAAATATATTTAGTATGTACAAGTGTTGTAAATTTGAAATATGTCGATATAAAGACTTAGGTACTATTATAGAGCATATAGAGGTGTGCTCATGCCTGTAGTATTATTAAATATTAAAAATGTTTCATTTAGATGTATCAGGTCTTATGCCTAAACTTATAGCTTATGGATGTTTATAATGAATCATAAGGTGTTTGAGGGATTGAAACTTGTCTATACAAAAATAGTTTCCTAGAAAACAAAACAAGATGAATAATGGGTTTATGAGTTCTCTATTCTTTATAACTTGATTGTTGACTATTAGATATATATGACTTCACTATTAAATACTTATGTGTGGTACATAATATTAAGTATTTATTTCTATGATTATTGGTAATATTTAGCATATAAATGTGCATCATGATGTGTGTCGAGAGATTGTGTTTTCATCTGATTATTATTGTGCAGTATAATTTTATACTAGCTTTTTTAATAATTATAATGAAAGTTTGATTGTTCATGTTTGAGTAGGGTGTTAATACACAATGAAATATGATAGTATGAGATATCATAGAATAATTTAGCTTAAATGTATATGCCTGGAAGGTACATTTTGTATTTGTATGTCTAGATTTTCACCTACATTGATTGATTAAATGAATGTGTTGGTTATCTCTTGAATAATATGTTTTGTAACATTTAATAGGACATCATGTATGCATGAATATAAATTCAAGAGTGTAAACAAATGTTATGTTGATTTTTTATATGTTTGTATGACTTGATTTATTATATATACTTGTTTGAAATAAAGAGTATGATTCCATGTATTTATGACTTCTTTGTATGATTGATTGTGGAAAAAATGGTAGTTATGTCTTAGAACATTAGATCATGATAATATGGGTTATCATGGAGTCTAGTTATATGGAATTTATTTTGTTAGTTGAAATTTGAAATTTAATGTTAATTCTATCTAGGTGGTATAAATTGTATGCATCATTTCTAGTTTAGGATTGATTTTGATGTAAGATTCATTCATGCGTAGATGAATAAAAGTATACTTTGCTTACTCCTTGGTTAGCATATGATGTGTGTTCCCCAAAAATATAACTCATTTTTGGGATAACATTTGAACTATTTTGGCCCTCAGACTAAAATAATCTCTGCCCTTCTCGAAATTTATTCTAAGCATTCAAATTCCTCATTTTTTTAAGCTTCTCAAAAATCTATGGACTCTGCAAGCTTGAATCTATAGACTCTACAGGGTTGAATCTATGGACTCTGGAAGAAGAAAATCTATGGACTCTACAGGAAAAGTTATGTGGGCTTCACAGGTTGATTTCTATGGACTCTACAGGAAAGAAGCAAGATCTCAACACTTAGGCAATTTCAAAGTTGGTTCAACGACAAGGTTCAACCAAAAGAGTTCATCGGCAAGTTTCTAATCAAGGATTAAACCATTGAATCATTAAACCTTGAACCATTTTGGTTCAATGGGTTAAGTGGGTTCAAAGGTTCAACATCAGTAGCAAGAGTTAAGCACATTTGTCAAGGTTCAAAGTTTAACCGCTTCAAAGTTCAACCGCTTCAAAAAACTTATCAAAGAGAAGAAGGCTTGAACCATTGAACCATTGAACCACTTTGGTTCAATAGGTTCAATGACCAAATGGTTCAACGCATCTTTTTCAAAAAAGATCAAAAGGACTTAGTCAAACAAACAAAATTAACCGATTGAACCATTGAACCTTGAACCAAAGGGTTCAACGAGTTCACAGGTTCAAAGGTTCAACCAGTACAATGAAGATCAAAGAGCTTAGAAAGAACAAGGAAGTGATGGATCAATGGTTCAGTAGGTTCAAAAGCTTCTACAGGTAGGTTCAATCAAAAGAACAAGTTTTTGACACTTAGTCATTTTCAGGGAATGAACCATTGAACTATTGAACCATTGAACCACTTTGGTTCAAAGGTTCAACAAGTTCAACGAGGCTTGTTTCAAAGAGTCTTGGTTTAAGCAGTCCAAGGGAATGAACCATTGAACCATTAAACCAAATTTGGTTCAATCGGTAGGTTCAAGGGGTTGCCCCAAAGCCAAAGGATCAGATACCCTTGTGAAGGGTGGTGAACCAAGGCTTAGAACCCTTGTGGAGGGCAGTAAGCAAAAAACCTGACAGAACTCAGCTGGGGCTGCCATGTGTCATAATTTGAGATTCACATAAAATCGACTAAGGCAAATTTCCAAGGGACAAACAGCCCTTGCAGAGGGCAGGAAGGAGGCAAGTGGACCAATTTAAAAGGCCAAAAGAGCAAAGGGAATTCCTTTGAGAAAATGAACAAGACAGAGAATTCTTTTGGGGAAATTGTCTGAAAGAATTCTTTCAGACTTTTTCCTCTGAAAGAATTCAAAGACCAAAAAACAAAGAAAAGTTCCCCCGACGGAAAGACTAAGGCAAGAAACAATTTTTAGACTTTTTTCTGAAGGAATTCCTTCGAATAAAAAGTTTGAAGAAACTTAGAGAAGCTCCGGGAGGAAAGCCCAAAAGAATTTTCGAAGGCCAAAGACAAGGCAACTAAAACAATTCTTGCAGACTTTTTATCCGCAAGAAAATTTTTGCAGAAAAAGTCCATGGGAAAGCTCTGAAGGATTTTGAAGACAAAAGGCCACCGAAGGACCTCGAAGGTCAGGTGCCCTTATGAGGGACTCTCGACTGCCAAATTAAAGGACACTTCCCCAAAGCTAAAGAGTCACCTTCCCTTCGGGAAGATGCAAAACAAGAAATTCAAAGGAAGCAAGTAGTAGAAAAGGTCGAGTCAAGAGAAAGCCAAAGAAAATCCAAGGAGTGACGTGCCTGAAGACATCAAAGTCACAACAATGAAATAGCCGTTGATCCTTGGAAGTTTAAGCATGGACCCAAATGCATTCAAAGGCTTTAAGGCCAAGACCAGTAGGAAGCAACTAAGGAATAGAGCATCAAATTGAATCAAGGACCTGATTCAATTAACTAGAAAAGGAGGAATGATGAGGAAGAATCAGAAACATTTACACATCAGGATATGTTTCTAGAAGTAGACTGCCAAGTGGATATTGAAAGATGCAAACTTTCAATAGCGTGACCCGTTTCTCTGCATTGAGAAAAGCAAATGGGTAAATGCCCCTAAATTCCAGCATGTTTTCTTAACAAAATTCAATGCAACATGATGTGTTACTATTCCCAAGTCCTTCTTGAAGAGGCTATATAAGGGACTCTCTTGTTATTGTAAAATCTCTCTCTCTGATTATCAGAAACAAAACTCTGCTCAAACTGAAAGGCATTACTGAGACTTTGAGCTCAGATTGTTGATCATATTTTGTTATTGTAATAAGAAAGAAAGTGACTTTTTAGACTTTGTGTTATTGGGGAAACTATTCTTATGTCTTTTTCCTTAATATATTTTTTGTTCCTTTAATTCAACAAGTAGAATTAGTGAAAGTTGTCAGGAAGGTGTCCTAAAGCCAACTGTGGAAATACTTTGTGCCCCCACAATTGCCTTTAGTGTGTTTTATTTTTATTTCTGTGTAAAGGACCTTGGGATGACTTTGTGCCCTCATTGTCCTTCATATCTCACTCTTGCACAATTGAGGTGGAGACTTTGTGTTATATCTCAATCTGCTGGTTACTACGTCATTGGTTACATTTTGCAATTACTACCAAGAGTATTCTTGTGGTTTGTTGAATAGTAATTTTGAAAGAAGAGGAGTGTTTTCTGTCATTTTCCTTGAGATTTTTCCCTTGATTTGCATGCATCATCTTTGAAGAAAGAGAGATGGATGGTTTATCCTACCCTTGAGTACTATTTTCTATATATATATATATATATATATATATATATATATATATATATATATATATATATATATATATATAGGGAACCTCCCCTTGATGAGAGGAGAGATTAGTCCCCTTTTGATGTGGTAAATATACACATTTGGATGACCAATCTTCCTACTTTGGATGATCAGACCTATTTTGTTTATCAGTACGTTGATCAACAAAATATTCAACTAATAGTTTTTGGCAACTCCACTGGGGATTATAGTTATGTGCATTCTAAAACCTCAAGTTTCAGATTGAATCAGTTTCTACCATTATCCATTATAACCTTACCATTCACCTCCACACCAACTGGGAAAGAACGTGCAGTTTAAAGCCTCAAGCTTCAAACTAAATCAAGGTCAATTCTTTTCCATTTTTGCTTCACAATTTGGCAGATTCAAGGTATACATGAAGCCAAAGGGCTAAAGGCATTATTGACCCTGTATTCGAGTTGGTATAGCAAAGTAATTTTGATTTGTTTCCTTCACCATCTCACCTCCAACAAACCAAGAGCGTTCCTCCTCTTAAAGTTAGATCTCCATTGCCAAATGAACTATCCACTTCTATTGTTGATAAAGCTTTGCCAATAATTAACCCTCTAAGATTTGTTATTCCTCCTTTTCATAGTCATACAATGGCAGTTCAAGGCCCTTGGGGTAACACTTTTGGTCCTCTCAATCTTACTCCACCTCTACATGAGCTTCCACGTAGTTTAAGGAAGAATTTCCCCAAATTCTATGGTGGTGGAAAAGTTCATCCTGATGAACACATTGCAGCCTTCAACATAGCCTATGGTGTAATTGGAGTAGAATTTAAAGATGTAGTAGTCAGGCTATTTATAGAAACATTAAAAAGTGCTACTGCATATTGGTTTTATCATCTACAAGCTCGGTCAGTAACTGATTGGAATACCCTCAAAGCTAAGTTTGAAGCCAGATTCAAACCTGTAGAAGATGCACATACACTTCTAGCTCAACTTACACAGATGAAGAAAGAACCTCATGAACCAATGAAGGACTTCATAGCCAAGTTTGACAAACTGAGGAATAGAATTCCTGTAATTACTCGACCTACAACTGAGAATCTCAAATGCTTCTTCATTAATTCTCAGTTACCTTAAGTAAGTTTTCTTTTAATATGTGCTAGTTAAATAGATCTTGCTATAACTCAAAATTTGGCCATTGAGGTAAAAGATGATCTCATCTTAGCAGGAAAGATAAGAAGAGATCCAAATAAAAATAGACCCTCATCATCTTCTGAATATTCATCTATAGGCACCATAGATCCAATGGTGTAGAGTTAGCAAATGAGTTACTTACTCTCAAAAAGAAAATGGTGCAAGGAATGTCTTCTACTCCATATAGAGATATGCCAAGAAAGACATTTCCAATCAGTCATATCAGGGCAATGCTACCAGGAATCAAGGGCAACAAAATCATCTTCCTCCCCCATAAGGGAAACTTACCCTGGAAGCTCCTCTAACCAATTCAACAATGGGATATCTTGAAGCAGAATTAGAGTTCTCTTTCTAGTCTGAATTGAATCAAGAAAATGACATTGATCTCCTTATGGAAAATCAAGAAGAATCAGTTGGCGACTCCCACATTGGTTTTCTAAACTACCAGGATGAACCCAGAAGCAAAGGAAAAGCTTTTGATGGATCATATGCAATGTTTACTAGGTCTAAAAACCAATCAGTCCAGCAAGCTAATGAAGGGAAGACAGAGGAGCAACCTCAACTAGTAATTACAATTGCTAAGCATGGAACTACTCTGCCTTTCCAATCAAAAGATCTAGTGATCACCCAAAAGGTAAATACATCAATTTCACCTTCACCTTTTACTTTAATTTCATAAACCAGCCCTCCTCCTATCCCTCCTAAAACTCAAAAGGTTGAAATACCTTTCTTTGTACCTAGCTCAATTTAGCCATTTGACATAATAGATCATGTCAAAAAGACAAAAATATAAATATCTGAATTCAAATATTTATAGTCCAATCCTGATCAATTGAATAAGTTGGTCTAATATGTCAAGAACCAAACCATTCTTGCAGGATAAAAACCTAAAAAGGTAACTCCTGATTCCCCAAAGAACATGCCCATTCTGAATAATCTTGTCATTACTTTTCTAGCTACTCTTGGGAAAATAAAACCTTTCTATGTTTCCCTATAATAAATGGTCACAAGCTAAGTAGTTATATTATAGACTCAGGAGCATCTGACAATGTCATGCCTACTAAAGTAGCTAAATCTCTTGGTCTCACACTGACCAAGACATTTGGGAGATGTTTCTCCATGGAAAATAAGCAAGTACCATTTTTGAGGCAAATCAAAGATGCCCAATTTGCATTTGCAGCCTTTCTCGATAAGAGAATCAAGATGACTGTCTTGGTGGCTGACGTCCCAGCATCCTCTGGCATTTTGCTTGGACAAATTTTTTGCAAGGACGTGGGAGGAGAACTAAGCATGGACCTATTTGAGGCAAGGATCCCTGTCCAAGTCATAATGAAGAGGTTACTCCCTGAAAAATAGGCAAAATATGTGGTCACCCAAACATCAGCCCCTAAAGCTCAAATTCTTTTTGAATCCTCAAGTATGGGTAACTAGTTTTTATCTACAAATGAAGTGCATGAAGCATCTGATAAAATTCTTGAAAGTGTCAACCCAAAAATTAGTTCAACTAGAATAGCAGAAGAACTAGTAGGTTGCAATACAAATGAAGGACCCTCCCTCTCTAATGAAGGAAAGTCTAAAGAAAAATTAGTGTCTGATGAGGTATGGACTCTAAAATTTGATGGCATGTGCTCCTCTACCAGTTCGAGGACCAGGATTGTGTTGATATCTCCTCAAGGAGATATGTTTCCTTCATCTTACAAATTAAAATTTAGCAACACTAACAATATAGTTGAATATGAATCTCTATTGCTTGGATTAAAGGCTGCTCAAAACAAAGGCATCAAGTTTCTTCATACCAAAGGGGATGCTAAATTAGTGGTTTGTCAAGTGAGGAACTTATACCAAACCAAGAATGAAATATTATGCCACTATCGCAACCTAGTTTGGGACCAAATTGAAAGCTTTGATGCTTCAATATTTCTACCATATCCATGGAATTTAATGACAGAGCTGATGCACTCACTATTTTAGGAACTCTTTTAGTTCTTCACTCAGATTTCAAAGAAGATAGGTATACTATTGAGTTAGTCTATAGACCAAGTGTTCCTAACAATACTGATCATTGGCAAGTATTCAATGATGATCATCAAATCATTGCCTTCCTGGAATGAAAAGACAATTTTGAACAACTACGTTTTGAAGGCAGTGAATTTCAGAAGTATGAATCAGCATCTGAATCTAGTTTAAATATAAATGAAGAATTCTTACAGTTGAAAGGAAATAAAATTCCCAAAGGCCTAGTTTCTCTTGAGAAATTGTTTGACAAGCATGATAGATTCATAAAACAACAACAAATAGATTCAAGTTTCTCACAGGGATTTGATCAAGTAAATATGACTACTAAAGAAAATCCCAAGATGGTTAACATTGGTAAGTGTTTCACTCCTGAAGAAAGATTCAAGTTCACCACTTTACTCCATCAATACATGGATGTCTTAGCATATTATTATGAAGACCTGAAGTCTCTCAGACCTGATGAAATCCACCATGACATTTCTCTCAAGACTGACTCAATACCCTATAAGCAAAACTCTAGACAATACAGTCCAAAAATATCAGGTACTATTCCATCTGAGATACAAAAAATGTTAAATGCTAGAATCATCTTCCCAATCCATCATTCCACATGGATTACAAACATAGTGCCTGTAAGGAAGAAAAGTGGTGAAATTTGCATTTGTGTATATTTCAAGAATCTCAATCAGTCATCTTTGAAAGATAATTATCCTTTGCCAATCATGGATCAAGTGTTTCAAATAGTGACAGATTCAGAGATGTTATCAATGTTAGATGGCTTCTCAAGATATAATCAACTTGAAGTTAGTGAAGCAGACCAACACAAGACTGCATTCACCACACTTTGGGGTACATTTGCATATAGAAGAATGCCTTTTGGCTTGATAAATGTTGGTGCCACCTTTCAAAGAGCAATGGACTTAGCTTTCAAAGAAGAGATAGGTAAATTCATAGTAGTATACTTTGATGACCTGATTGTATTTTCAAAGCGTCATTCTGATTATGTACGCCACTTACAACAAGTGCTAGAGTGCTACCGCCAGAATGGTATTTCTTTGAACCCTAAAAAGTTTATTTTTGGAGTAATAGAGGGGAAACTCCTCAGACACATTATGTCTAAAGAAGGCCTAAAGATTGACTCAGACAGAGTCAAGTCTATTCAAGAGCTTAATTTGCCTACAAGTAAGAAAAATTTTCACTCTTTCTTTAGAAAGGTGAATTTCTTATGGAAGTTCATCCCCAAATTTGCTGAGAAGACTAAACACATTGTGAACATGATGAAAGGGAAGACCGCCTTTAGTTGGACTAAAGAAGGCAAGTCAGCATTTTAGGGTATCAAAACTACCATTGCCCATGCCCCTACCTTGGTTTGTTTAGATTACAACAAAGATTTCATCATATACAGCTATGCTTTTGAACACATGCTTTCAGCAATTCTTGTTCAATAGGACAAAGAAGGTATGAAATCTCCAATTTTTTTCATGAGTTTTCCTCTCAAAACCCATGAGATGAAGTATTCAAATGTAGAGAATCATACTTATGCAGTGGTGAAAGCAGTCAAACATTTCCACTTCTATATTTTGAATTCACACACTACTGCCTTAGTTTCTGACACTACAGTCAAGTCCATATTGACTCAACAGGTGTTTGGCACAAAAAGAGGCAATTGGATTGCAAAGATCTAAGAGTTTTATCTGGACATCAAGCTAACAAAGCTGGTCAGGGGAAAAGGCCTATGCCAATTAATTGTTGACAAGCTAGAAGACACACAACATGTAGAAGCTGAAGTGGAAGATACACCAACAGTCCTTTTTGTCTCCACTACCAATGAGTGGTATTCAGGTATTGTTCATTTTCTTACTTATAGTGAATGTCATGCTCATTTGTCTTATAAATAAAGGAGGACTATCAAGTTTAAAGCTACCAATTTTGTCCTTTAGGACAATAGCTTGTACAAGAGAAGCATAGATGGAGTATTCCTTAGCTGTGTAGACAAAGAGCAACAAAGCCAACTTTTGAAATGTTTTCACAATCTAGCATGTGGAAGACATTTTTTTGCTCCTGTGACTACTCACAAGATTATGTGAGCCAGGTATTACTGGCCAACTCTTTTCCAAGATGCATATAAGTGGGTGAGAAAATGTGAACTCTGCCAGCAATTTATTGGAAGACCCAAATTAGTTGCCCTACCTCTCAAGCCAGTGATCATAGAAGAACCTTTCTAGCAATGGGGGATTGATTTTATTGGGATTATAAACTCATCTTCAAGTGTTGGACATGATTGCGTCATTATAGAAATTGATTATTTCACCAAATGGGTAGAAGCAATCCCAACTAAACATGCTACTTCAGAAGTTGTATGCAATTTCCTCAAGGAGAATATCATTTTCAGGTTTAGAGTTCCAACCAAAATTATTACTGACAATGTAGCTAGTTTCACCTCCCAAGCGATTAAACAATTTTGTTTCCATTATGGAATTACACTCTCCCATTCTTTTGATTATTTCCCACAAGGGAATGGACAAGCTGAATCAAGTAATAAGAACCTGGTAACTATCATCAAGAAGTTAGCAGATGACAATCAAAGGACATGGCATAAAGCATTGGTAGATGCTCTATGGGTAGAAAAAATTAGACCAAAGAGGGAAATTGGTCTGTCTCCTTTTCAACTTCTTTATGGTATCAATGCTGAGATACCAATCACCTTAGAATTGCTAGCCTTGAAATTGGCAAAGGCAATTGAAGATTAGACATATGAAAGCTCTCTTGATAAGAGAATCATGTGCCTGACTGAGCTGGATGAACAAAGAACCATGGTGGTGTACTAAATTTCTTCTCATCAAAGTCTGGTAAATAAACTCTTTGACTAGAAGGCCAAAAATCATGATTTTTGAATTGGGGATCAAGTCCTGCTGTGGGACAAAAGGAGAGAACCAAAAGGGATGCATGAAAAGTTTGACTTCCTTTGGAGAGGCCCATTTATAATTCATCAACACACTAGTGAAAAAACTTTTTTGCTAAAATATCAAGATGGCACACTCTTTTCTCTGTCTCATAATGGGCAGCATCTGAAGCACTTCAACTCTTGAAATATCAGATCATTGTATTTGTACATATGTATATTTGTATAGTATTTAATTCTATTTTATTTTGTTTGTTTCCATTTTTGATGCCTTCCATTTCTGGGTAACATGACTCCGTAGCCCAATGGTACACATGAAGACACTGGAATTCTGAATTCTACTCCCTTCAATTCTTTTTTATAATTTACAGAAGTTCCCCAACTGGAGCCAATTATTGTTCCCCAAAAATATCACTCATTTTTGGGACAACATTTGAACTATTTTGGTCCTCAAACTAAAATAATCTCTGCCATTCTCAAAATTTGTTCTAATAATTCAAATTCCTTATTTTTTTAAGCTTCTTAGAAATCTACAGGCTTGAATCTATGGAATCTGTAGGAAGAAAATCTACATACTCTGCAAGAAAAGTTTTGCGGGCTTCACAAGTTGATTTCTATGGACTCTATAGGAAAGAAGCAAGCTCTCAACACTTAGGTGTATTAATTTGGCTCAATGACAAGGTTCAACCAAAAGAGTACATCAACAAGCTTCTAAGCAAGAATTGAACCATTCAACTATTGAACCTTGAACCCTTTTGGTTCAATGGGTTCAGTGGGTTTAAAGGTTCAACATCAGTAGCAAGAGTTAAGCGCATTTGTCAAAGTTCAAAGTTCAACTACTTCAAAGTTCAACCACTTCAAAACACTTATCAAAGAGAAGAAGGCTTGAACCATTGAACCACTTTGGTTCAATAGGTTCAACGACCAAATGGTTCAACGCGTTTGGTTCAAGAAAGATCAAAAGGACTTAGCCAAACAAATACAATGAACTGATTGAACCATTGAACCTTAAACCAAAGGGTTCAACGAGTTCATAGGTTCAGAGGTTCAACTAGTAAAATGAAGATCAAAGAGCTTAGAAAGAACAAGGAAGTGATGAATCAATGGTTTAGCAGGTTCAAAAGCTTCTACAGACAGGTTCAATCAAAAGAACAAGTTTTTGACACTTAGTCATTTTCAGGGAATGAACCATTAAACCGTTAAACCATTGAACCACTTTGGTTCAAAGGTTTAATGGGTTCAAGGTTCAAGGTTCAATGGGTTCAAGGTTTAAGTTTCACCGAGGCTTGTTTCAAAGAGTCTTGGTTCAAGCGGTCAAAGGGAATGAACCATTGAACCATTGAACCAAAGTTGGTTTAATCATTTGGTTCAATCGGTAGGTTCAAGGGGTTGCCCCAAAGACAAAGGATCAAATACCCTTGTAGAGGGTAGTGAACCAAGGCTTAGAACCCTTGCAGAGGGCAACGAGTAAAAAACCTGACAGAACTCAGCTGGTGCTGCCATGTGTCATAATTTGAGATTCACATAATATTAACTAAGGAAAATTTCCAAGGGACAAACAACCCTTACGGAGAGCAGAAAGGATGCAAGTGGACCAATTCAAAAGGCCAAAAGAGAAAAGGGAATTCCTTTGAGAAAATGAACAAGACAAAGAGAATTCTTTTGAGGAAATTGTCTGAAAGAATTCTTTCAGACTTTTTCCTCTGAAAGAATTCAAAGACCGAAAAACAAAGAAAAGTTCCCCCGACAGAAAGACTAAGGCAAGAAACAATTCTTTCAGACTTTTGTCTGAAGGAATTTCTTTGGACAAAAAGTTTGAAGAAATTTGGAGAAGCTGTGGGAGGAAAGCCTGAAAAAATTTCTGAAGGCCAAAGATAAGGCAACCAAAACAATTATTGTGGAATTTTTTTTTGCAAAAAAATGTCTATAGAAAAAGTCCATAGGAAAGCTCCAAAAGATTTTGAAGACAAAAGGCCACCAAAGGACCCCAAAGGGCAGGTGCCCTTGTGGGGGACTCTTGACTGCCAAATTAAAGGACACTTCCCCAAAGCCAAAGGGTCACCTTCCCTTCGAGAAGATGCAAAACAAGAAATCTGAAAGAAGCAAGTAGCAGAAAAGGTCGAGTTAAGAGAAAGCCGAAGAAAATCCAAGGAGTGACATGCTTGAAGACGTCAAAGTCACAACAATGAAATAGTCATTGATCCTTGGAAGTTTAAGTGTGGACCCAAATGCATTCAAAGGCTTTAAGGCCAAGACCAGCAAGAAGCAACTAAGGAATAGAGCATCAAATTAAATCAAGGACCCAATTCAATTAACCAAAAAAGGAGGAACAATGAGGAAGGATCAGAAACATTTGCACATCAGATATGTTTCTAGAAGTAGACCGCTAGGTGGATATTGAAAGATGCAAACTTTCAATAATGTGACCCATTTCTCTGCATTGATAAAAGCAAATGGGTAAATGCCCCTAAATTCTAGCATGTCTTCTTAACAAAATTCAATGCAGCATGATGTGTTACTATTCCCAAATCCTTCTTGAAGAGGCTATATAAGGGACTCTCTTTTTATTGTAAAATCTCTCTCTCCACTTATCAAAAACAAAACTCTGCCCAAATTGAAAGGCATTACTGAGACTTTGAGCTCAAATTGTTGATCATATTTTGTTATTGGAATAAGAAAGCAAGTGACTTTTTAGACTTTGTGCTGTGATATCTTTGTTATTGGGGAAACTGTTCTTGTCTTTTTCCTTAATATATTTTCTATTCCTTTAATTCAATAAGCAAAATTAGTGAAAGTTGTCAGGAAGGTGTCCTGAAGCCAACTGTGGAGAGACTTTGTGTCCCCACAATTGCCTTTAGTGTGTTTTCTTTTTATTTCTATGTAAAGGACCTTGGGATGACTTTGTGCCTTCATTTCCCTTCGTATCTTACTCTTGAGCAATCCAAGTGGAGACTTTGTGTTGCATCTTGATTTGTTGGTTATTACATCATTTGATACATTTTTAATTACTACTAGGGGTATTTTTGTGGTTTGTTGAATAGTAATTCTGAAAGAAGAGGAGTGCTTTCTATCATTTCCTTTGAAATTTTTCTCTTGATTTGCATGCATCATCTCTAAAGAAAGAGAGATGGATGGTTTATCCTACCCTTGAGTACTATTTTCTATATATATATATATATATATATATATATATATATATATATATATATATATAACAAAATAGGTCTTATCATCCAAAGTAGGAAGATTGGTCATCAAAATGTGTAGATTTACCACATCAAAAGGGGACTAATCTCTCCTCTCATCAAGGGGAGGTTCCCTATATATATATAGGGAACCTCCCCTTGATGAGAGGAGAGATTAGTCCCCTTTTGATGTGGTAAATCTACACATTTGGATGACCAATCTTCCTACTTTGGATGATAAGACCTATTTTGTTTATCAGTATGTTGATCGACAAAATATTCAACCAATAATGTGATATGATTACTAGGAGGAGGTAATTAATATGAATCTTGTGATTATGTAATGCATATTAAGACATTATCTTTGGTATGTATGATTTTTATATTAGTGTGATATATTGTAATAGAACAAGTTTTCTATGATATACTGTATGTTTAGTTTTAACATACACACATGGGTACTAACTTGTTCTCTAAGTTCTCACACTATTTTATCTACCTATCCATAAAGGGAGGGCCAGTCCATGATAAGGGATTGAGTGGGGGATCGTTGGTCCATGGTTGGTATGAAAAAGTGCTCAAATGATGCTCTTCCTCCCCACAACACCACTTCTTACCTAGAGACTACACTAAAGAGTATCAATGATACACGAGTTAGCTCAGATCGAGCTCCAAAGAGCTTGGAATCTATTTATTATATTAGACTGAATTATTGAAGGAAATATAATTGTAATGTATATTTTTTATATTTGAATAGTAGATGATGTATCAGTAGAACAACCATAGTTGTATCCTATTGCATTTACTTAGAGATGTAATATATTGTATTCGGTATTTTGAAGTACTATTGTCCTAAGTTATAGATTGGTGTTGTAATGTATACTCTATGAAATAGATGTTAAGAAAATTATTTTTATAAAATAGTTTCATTATATTTTATAAGTACAACTTGAGAGGTTATAACATGTGGTATCAAAGTTATGGCTCGAACTCTAGGACCTAATGAGTCCATTATAATTTTCATATCCTTTCAATTTTTAGAAAGGAGTATTAATAATGTGTGTGTGGTACATTGAGTGTATACCTTAAGAACATTTGTACCCCCTTAGAATTGTTAAAGGGTTGGTTTATCGAGTGTCTCATTGGTGATGATTTTATAAGGTGTTGTGGTAGGTAAGAGCATATCTTAGTTTTTGAGTTGTGAACAAGAGTTTCCTACCATATTCTTGATCTTTTAAATTTAACACCCTGAGTAAAATTACATATTTCTTGGTAATCGAATCACCTTCACCATTTGAATTTATGTGTTGTAAGCATGGAATGCTTCTCACTTAAGTATATATGAATTATTTTTGTTTCTTTATTACACAAATCTTAGGAGTGATAGATCTTGTAGGTCTATTATAGAATGGCACCACCTAGTGCAGTGGGAATTTTCTTATAGTTGAGTGTAGATGACTTGATTGTGAATTTATTTATATTAGGAGTTTATGGGCTAGCACCTTTATATTTATGTGGACTTGGGAGAAGTGCCATACCTCTTAAGTAGCTTAGAGGTGAGTTGATATTCTCTCAATCTCCTCTTACATAATTTTAAGCTATTGAGAAGATTCATATTATCAGGATGTTGATTTAGAGTTTTCTTGGGTGGAAACTTGATTCTGAATTGTTGTTTTAATTTTATTACCTTGAGCTCATGGGATAGTGTTTTCTACTTCTTGTTTAGAGAAGTTATAGGATTGGATAGATTGATGCATCTTTAAGGTTAGTATTTTCCTTTTGGTTATAGAGGTAGGTTATAATACTACACTTATGAGTTTGGTAAGTGAATAGTGATATGGCAACGTGGGTTTCAATTTTTCTTCTTACCATGTGAGGGTATGTGGGAGTTTTGTTCTGAAATGTTAGTTCTCTACTTTCCACTTGTGACTTTTTAGAGTCACTATTTTATCTAACTTATGAAGCTTACCATGAGGAGTGGCTAACATTGAATTTATATAAATTCTAGTGTTTATAATTATATGTTATTATATATCTTTGTTAGACTGATATTATTATATTTTTAAAGCATATTGTTTTGAAGAGGAATATGAGTACCTTTTTGTCCAAGATAAAGAAAGGTATAAGATGTACAGAACATCTTGGTAGTCTAAAATGTTATAGATAAACTTTTTAACTTATTGTGTGCTAACTGTGCAAGCAAGGAGACATTGTCTGACTTATAAGGTTGTAAGGATGGTATGATCCTTAGCCTTTGTATGTTATGTTAATTATAATATTATTTTCCTCTTTACTATGAATATAACACTATAGGATAAGTTGTAAAATATGATACTAGGTATGTTTGATTAGTAGAAACTTAACGTAATTATAGAATAATTGTAAGATTTTTCTTATATGTATGTTAGTACATCTAGAATCATTTATCATATAGTATATTTTATGAGTTGTTAGTATACATTTATGTTTCATTGAACCTTGTACATATTTTAGATATCATCAGGTTGTGGAGACCTAAGGGAAGAGTGGTGAATTAGAAACATAATTTTTAAGAGATAGGACGATATCCTACTTAGCCTCACATTGACTCAGATTGTTGGTACTAAGTTGGATCTGATAGATGGACTTGTCAAATCTAAGATTTGACAGACAAAACTTGTCAAATTCAGTCACATATCCATACACATGTATATTGTGGATAAGTATTCCATGTGAATGGATATTCCATGATTTTGTATACATTATTTCCAATTCTTATTCATCATCATAGTTATCAAGAGATCTGATTGAGTAGTGACAATATTAACATGTTATACTTATTTGAAGTTATGTGGTCTAGTGATAGTATAAACATATACACATCATTCTTGCCAAGTTTCTTAAATACTTTTCTCTGATATGAGAAATACACTCTCTAGGTTAGAGATATCTGCAGAGGGACTAGAAAGTTTTGTGGAACTCTTCTTGGTTAGTTTTTTTACTTTTGTGATGATCTCATGTGTTTTTGGGGAAGTTAGTGAAACTTTTATCGAGTTATTATGGGTTTGTCTTACATTTTTAGACCCCAAAGTGGTCATGATAGAAATAATCGATGTAAGTGACATTCATAAAACTTATTTGCATAATAAGAAATGTCACAGAGTAGCATCTTGTGGGACCAACACTCTAAATCTGAGTATTCAACATGAACCAGCATTCCATTTCATTATTATGGCATAGATAAAACTTAAACTTGTATTCCATTGTCCTTAAACTGTGTGTTATCTATAAAGACTTGCATTGTGATTTCAATTGCCTGTGTAGTAATTCTTTGAGCCTGCATTAGTGCTTAAAGATTTGCATATTTATCATAAGTAGCTATGTTATAAATTGATAATAGACATGTGTCCCATTATTTAGGCCAACATTTCACTTTGTCAGGTCTGTGTTCCACTATTTGGGCAGTGAACTAGAGAAATTGGTTAGCTACATCTAGTTATAAATACTTTGTGCTACACTATTAAATTGATAGTGGAAAAAATATATCTAAAGAATGTCGTGTATTTATAATAGTATGATAGGTATTGGGTATTATTAAATTTGCTGATTCTAAAATTAAATTTGTTGTGTAAAAGATAGTTGAGTATATCATTGAAGAGTTAAATATTTATTGTAGCGTTGAGAATATAAATGAAACACCAAATTTTTACTAACATGGTTGAGTCATTATTATGAAAATATGAGTATTAAATATAAAATTCTAGGTAGTCACTGCTGAATATATAGTGTACAACTAGGTATAAATAGTCAAGTTAATTAAATAGAAAACATAAACTAAAATGCCAAGTCATCTTATGAAATGCCAGTCTTTAAGTAAGATGCCTAGAATTTTAAATGGAAGCGTGGATTTTATAAGTTAAATGCTAAGTATTAGCATTGAAAACGTCATGTCATTTTGTTAAACATTAAGTCACGAGTATAAAATTTTGTGTATTAAATTGTTAAGTGGTTGCATTCTACACTAGGAGAAACCCTTTCTTTAAAATGTGTCATACTTACTATATATATATATATATATATATATATATATATATATATATATATATATATATATATATATATATATATATATATATATATATATATATATATATATATATATATAATGATGGATGGCATTTTGTTATAAAATGACAAGTTCTACCTTTTACATCTATGCGGTCCTTTTAGAGTTTGGTACACAAATGGAACATATTATTGGTTGTGTAATTAAAAAATAAAGATTAGCACTTTATATATATAATACTAGTTTCTCAATTAATATGGACTATGTTCTTATTTGGATGGTCTGACTTGTTATAAGACTATGTACTTTTATATATTTATAAATATCCAGACAGTGTTTATGATTATGGAATGCATCTTGGTAAAAACTATCCATAGAAAATCCTATCTTAAACTCAACTGAGTATATATAATTCTCATTAGAGGTTCAATGGAAAAATTAGATTAGCTAGTTTAAGTACTTAATCTGGAAATAATGGTTAAAAATGTAAAATATATAGTTGATTATTTATGTGTTACTAAAAACGAGTACATCATGGTTTGTGGATGAATTCGTATATTTTGATAAAATTATAAACCTATACTTAGTTGAATAAAACTAGTACTAATGATATTGTACACACCGAAATCGTGTCTAACCCTTGGTCATCCTCCCTCTTGGTCCATTCCTAACCCATTCCTAAACCATGCACTTACTAATTTAAAAATAACAATTTATTATTAATATCCTCCCCTTTGACACATCACCTATAACACCTCGTCTGACACCTCGCCTTGGACTAATTCCCACCCTATGACTCACCCAAGACTTATTCTTATTCCTTTCTAACTGCCTAACCAACTCTCATGTGTATTTAGCCCAACCTTTGACAATTCTCCAACGGATCGTGCACTTGGCGGATAGAGAACGGGCTTGGTGGCTCTTTTACTCGTTCTCCACCCGCTGACGTCGGTCAAATGTCGGCTGACGCCGGCGGGATCGCCGACGTCGTTTTTTATTTAAACCAAAATTCAAACCTTTGGTGAATCTAATCACAAATCGTTAATCTCTGAGCTAATCACAAATCTTGAATCCTCTTCCAGCGAAACAAAGTTCTCGTGCTTTTGCTTTCTAGTGTTCTGGCTTCTTGTTTTCTTGCAGGGATCAACATTCTTGATAGCATTTTCTAGGCACTGAGGTCTTGCATCAGACATTCTGCACAGGGATTGCATGATATCTCCATCACCAACGACAACGAAAACACAGCTCCTACACTTTTGCCAACCCGTGTCACAGCTAAGTATTTGTATTGTTTTTATTTCAGTGTCATTTCAAATATATTAGCATTCTGTCTACTATCTATTCCAAGCATCCTTGACACAACCTTCCCTGTTCTTCCCGGAGACGCTGAAAAGCCTTCTCTCACCCTTATTCTCATTTTTTGCCTCTGACACCCGTTTAGTCTATCTTTAGACCACACCCTCTGTCCAATCAACTCAGCACAAGCTATCAGAAACCTGCAGACCATCTTAAGACTAATCTGATCAACCTGACTAAATTACTTCCCAAAAAGGCTAAAAGGCCTTTTTCTACCCCTTACCCCTTTCTCTGACAACATACCCTCTGCCTTAGTTCTTATTAAAGATTCTATCTATTGTTTTACCATCCCACACAGACCCTCAGACCCTCAGACAAAGCCTCAGTGCATTCTGCAGACCAAGACCAGACCTGTAACTCGTCCCTGACTATTGCCCCAGCCAACCTCGTCCATTTCCCCTACCGATGTCGGTAGTCTAACCGACGTCGGTGACCTTCCTGACCGATGATGGCAATATCACTGACGTCAGCGACTGTGCAAAGCAGATCACAGATTATTAGGTACGCATTTGCTTTCAGTTCTTTATTTTTAGTCTTTTATTATTTCTCATTTCTATCTCTATCATATTCTATTTTAACAGTGGATTGTCATCCTCCAAGAAGCCTTAGCGCTTCTAGGATCAAGCTTTTGCTTGGCAATCCACCCTTTTGTCAGCTAACATTTTTTGTGTTTTAGTGTCTGTCTCTTTCAGGTGTCATCCTCCACAACCAAAGAGGAGTTCTCACTATCGTCTGAATTTTGGTGCGCAAAACTATATCCAGGTACATACAAGCCTTAGACCATTTCCTTCTTAGTTTCTCATTTCTCTTTCTTGAATGTGAAAAGTGAATCTAGCGTAAAAACATTCTGGCATGCCCGGTGGGACACTTAGGGCCTTCCTTGGGTTCCTTTCCTTTTTTTTTTCATTTAGGTGCATTAGGTTTCTCCCTCTTCACCTCTTTCTTCTCTTCTAAACGACATCATAAGCAGGAATAAAAAGAACTTTTCTTTCTTTTCTTGCATTTCTAGACTAGTCAAAAATCATATTCTTCAACCCTTTCTCAACTTGTTTTCATTCCAACTTAACATTTCAACTTGGGGCTTAAAATACATTGCATTCCATTTCTGCTTGCTTGCATTTCTTAGTCCACACTTAGTAATTAATAACCGCATATTAAATTAATCGTAGATCACTTGATGTTACACAACCGCACCACTTGCACCAAATCAAACATCGAACTCACCTGAGACAAGGCCCGACTGGGATTTCATCACCCAACGGATACCTTACCCGTCCTGACGATCCTACTTGGATTTCACCACCAAGGGGAAAGCCCACTCTGTTCTCTGGCAGAGTCTAATCTATAGGGGAAGTATATTTTGGCTAAGCGAGACCAGCTTACCACTTGAATCGTGAAGTGAGGGGAGCTTGCTTCTTAGCACCAGGCCAAGTACGGAACCTAACACAGAATTTTGAGCACCTAAACATACGTGAAACCATCTCTAGACTACTACTTCTAGGACCCGTCCAATAAACCAAACTTCCTAAACACTTTCTAAGGCATAAGCCAACACGATCCTAATAAAATTATTCCTAGAGATTTAACGTTTAGGATCTGCCTGTCTTCATCTTATTTTTTGCTTTTATCTGGTTTTTTGAGCTGGTAAGGACATTTTCTTCTTTGTATCCAAAAACTTTTAAATTTTTTGAGTTTCTAGAAAACACAGTAACCGATATCGGTTTTGTAACCGACGTCGGCAACATTTTTCCACCGACATCAGTTATCTGACCGACATTGGTAGCCTTATTCACTGACATCAGTTCTTTTATCGACGTCGGTCACTGTCCAATCTTTTTTTCCAAAAATAGCAAGCTTAAAATCCAACTTTCTTGCTGTCTAAACACCCATTCTGAGTTTCTGAAACTGAAAAAACACAGTTTTCTGAAACCTGACCCTTTCTTGCCTTGAATGGTTTTGACACGCAGTCAAACCAAGGCTCTTCTTGACCACGCTAGGCAACAACCGCTTCCGCCTTCACCATCCATAACCAGTCCTATAATGGAGTTCCACTCAGAGACTAAAAGAACTCCTACTCGCCCAACCTCGCCCCAGACTCCTATTGTCCCAAAAGGGGACCAAGATTTCGCAAGATTCTTGGACCTCAATGTCAAAGCCTTGCAGCACTATCTCGTGCACAACCAAATGTGAGACTCCCTAGGCAACCCAATCTATGGGATGCCGACTTCCTTAGCCGAGACAATGATCACATCAACAGTATCTACAATTCAACCTATAGACAATCAAGCCAACACCGCGACTAATAACCCAACCATGTCCTACCTTCAAAATTTAGCCTCTCCTTCTAGACCTACCTCCATGGGGGTTCTGGTACCCCCTCAACCTCAAACTACTCAACCAAATCCTACACCTTTCCAAAACCTAGTGGTCTCTATCCCCCCTACTCTTGCACCTATCAACACAAGAGTAACTGTCTACCCTTCAACAAGTGTGGCCACTCCTCAACCATCTTTGACAGCCCCTATCCAACTTGTGCCTACCAACCCCATAACACAAGTGCCCTTGGCTTCAACTTCCACCCCGATAACTAGCTACCCATATGTTGCGTCTACGCAACCAACCACGTCATATGTCCCTCTCAATATCTTTCAAGCACCTTATAATCTAGGGGGCACTCCACCCGCCAATCCGTTAGCAGATATCATCAAAATGCTAATGGACAAGATGTCTAGCCTAGAGACCTCCATTTTTGGCTCACGCAATGCTCTCTCATATGAGCAAATTTTCAATGAGCCCATCCATCCTTCTGTCCTGATTAGGCCATATCCCAGCCAGTGAGAACTTCCTAAATTTTCTCGCTTTCAAAGTAAGGAAGACCCACAACAGCACTTACGGGCATTCAGACATGCCTGTTACCTTATTGCCCATGATGATGCATTACTCTTACGCACGTTTCCTATGTCTCTCTCTGGTGCTGCGCTTGACTGGTACAACTCTCTTGCCAGCCATTCCCTCTTCACATTTACACAGCTGGCCCAGCTCTTTCTTGATCACTTCTCCATCAACATCACCAAGAAGGTCTCAATCACGGACCTCTATTCTATCCACCAATTCGAGGATGAATCCATAGCTAACTTCGTTGCTCGCTGGAGAGGCCTCATCAATCAACTCTCCTTTTCCTTACCCCAACCTGAACTTATTGAACTTTTCTCCCAAGCCTGTGCCAAACATATTTCTTCCACCTTACAGGTTCAGACCTTTCGCACCTTCGATGAAGTCTTCACGATGGCCCATAAACTTGAGTTATGTGCCATTGAGGAGAATAAAGTCAAGTTGCGGAGCAAGAATCCCAACTCCAAGACCAATGACCCCTCTTCAAAACCTTCCTCATCTAATTCTAAGTCTAAAGTTTCAGCAAACGTTGTGGTTGTTAGATCTTCCTCCTCTTCCCCTTCGACTAACCAGCCTGAGCCATCCACATCCCAGAGTGCCACCTGCCAATTACAGCAGAGATACATATAATGACAGTATACTCCACTCAGAGAATCATACGCGTCTGTGCTAGAAAAAATTGTCAAACAGGGGGTCCTCAATCTCCCCTAGATCCGACCACCTCCACAATTTGATCCCTCACGCGCCATCCTTGCATGGTATAGGGAAAATGACTTCTACAATTACCACCGTGTCAAAGGTCATGACACGGGTAATTGTAAGACCTTTAAAAACATAATCCAAGACATGCTTAAAAAGGGTGACCTCATCCTAGATAATCCCAATGCACCTCCTAATCAGGGCATCGACATCTTCAAGCAACCATTCCCCAATCATCCACCGACACAAAACAATGTCCAGACCTTGATTGACAACACTCATGAACACAACATTCAAACAGTCAATACGGTCTGGCCCTTCATCCCCGACCAACCTCAAGAGGTTAGTCCATCTATCAGTCCATCACGTGTAGATGAACCTCTTTCCCCGGTTAGTTCTCCGTCAACCTCTCTCATCTTGGAGGACGCCTCAACCTTACCGGCACCACCGGTCTCACCATCCTCCTTCCTGCTACCTATGGAGAACCCGACCTTTCCTACTCCTTGACTGCAAGTGGAGGGCACCATCATCCCTGCCCTTTACCCGCATGAGGAGCCACATTCTCCAGTTCCTTCTCCACCAAGAGAAGAACCTGACTCTCCATCTTCTTCGACCAATGACAATCCAGTTATAACTCTTACACACCTTGGGTCTGAGACTACTACCACACCTAACACATTTTCAACCCCTCAACCACTCACATCTTCTGAAGGACCGAAGTCTCATCCTACAACTTCTCAACCATTCTCTTGATTAGTAAAGAAATTAGGACTTCTCCAACCAAGGAAAGTGGAACATCAAGCATTATGGGAGCAACTCAAAGCTCCTCATCTTACTCAGCTTATCTCATCTCATGCCGCTAACTCTCTTGTGACAAAATCCCCCAAAGTCTTTGACACAAATCAGACTTCCACTTCTAAACCTTTCAAACATCAACCATTCATATCAAAACACAAACCCGCATCTACCCTATCTAAACCTATCAAGTCACTTGGCGTTCGCCCTGTCTCTACCCTCACTCACCCGCAAGTGAAGGTGGGCTTAGACCCGAGCTCAACCAATAGTAGTCTTCCAACCAAGTCAAAGAAGACTGCCAGACCACAGAAGCGAACCCCTCCTCCACCGTCACCATTGCCCTCCATTTTGAGCCCCCATCCTTCGACCCTAACCAGAATCCTTCCTACTCTGACCTTTAATCAAAACCAATTGCCTCCTTTCCTTCCTTTGCCTACCTCCAGTCTACCCTCTCTCAAAAAGATGATACCTCCCATGAACAAAGTGTCGTCTCCACCTGTCGCCACACCGTCAACCCACAAGGTGGTACGGAAGCCTCCTCTGACTCCACCTAAGCAAAAGTCACCAGTATCGCACACATCAGTGGGTACAAACCTTTTAGTGGGTTCATACTCTCTGATATTACACTGACTTTTGCAGACTTCCAGCATAACCCTTCCACCCATCAGGCCTTTCCAACCCCTCAGATCTAAGCCCTCTTGGTTCGACGATACGAAGAGTTGCTTATACCATCGTACGCCAGGACATGATACCGAGACTAGTTGTGCCCTCAAGGCCGTCATTCGCCACTATCTGGAGAAAGACACTCTTCTCTTTGAGGACACTCTCGACCGACCCCTGACTCCTCATAACCCTCCAACCTCTTCAATCCCATCAACATCTCATCAACAGGTTACGACCCCTTCATCTCCTTCACTTCCTATCTTTGAAATTAATGCCATCCACATAGCCACTAGGTCACAAAAGGATAAGGCAAAGGAAAAAAGCTGCTATTCCTTGGACCTGACCTTTTGTCCAGTTACCTCAACCACCAAAAACCAAGATTTCTGTCTTAGGTGCATCCCAACCCTCTTCTTCAGAGGCAATCAAAGACTATGATGAAACAACTTCACCAAACACCTGTGAAGATGACCTTATATGACCTTATCCAAAGCTCCCCCCAGCATCGTCAAGCTCTAATCAAAGCCTTACAGGCAGCGGAGGTCCAACCTGAAGACCCTCAACCACTAGCTGCCCTAGTCCATTCTTTATCCCCCGTCACCTCTATCACTTTCAGTGATTCTAAAATTCCTACCTCTACCTTGGAAGATCAGGATGCTACTCTTTTCATCACAGCCTACGTTGATCGAACCTACATTAAGCGAGTTATGATTGATGGGGGTGCCAGCATTAATATCATTTCTACCCATGCCTTTGATCAATTAGCTCTTCCCAAGAATTACGTATCAAAAACGGACGCAATCCTTAGATCCTTTAATGACACCACCGCTAACACTATTGGCATTGTTGTCCTCCATATTCGTGTTGGTCTGCGCACAATCCCGGAGCTCTTCTACATCATTGAGGGAGAATTCCAATATAACATGTTATTAGGATGACCTTGGATCTGTGCCATGGCTTGTGTCCCTTCAACACTTCACCGTTGTGTCAAATTTGAACACGATAAACAAGTCCATGTCATTCCTGCCGACCCATCCCCTTTTAAGACTTGTAACACAACCTATCGACCCAATGACGTTCTTATTCCTCATAAGGCACCAACCCAAACATCATCTCCATCCGTGGAAGCGTCAAATAGTATGCAAACAGTGGTTGCCATCACATCACCTTCTCAAGTGATAACCAAGGACCCCATGGACGATATCTTCCAAAGACTTTCACTTGGGGAATATCTCTTACTTACTCTAGACATGTTCCAGACTCCTCAAGAGTATGGACAGCTTCATCAAAATCCAAGCTATGACCGTCGGATCGGATTGGTCATTCCTTATGGTCCTCCTAGCCTTCGAACCAATCTCATCTATGGGGGCCTGGATCAAGCTCCTACTGACGAGAATCCTTCCTCCTCACCTCAACTATTCACATCTGATTTCTCCTTTCTTGGCAACCCCACCTTTGCACATACCTACCTTTATAGGTGTGCATGGAAGGGTTTTGGCTTTGGGCGCTATGAACAAGGCTCCCATCAGTCTATTGAACCACCCAATGACGATAAAGCCAAGAAACGATATGGACTGGGTTTCCAAGAACCCATTGAAGCTTCCACAAATCTTTGCCCCGAACCCACCATCGACCAATTTCTTCCAGACTCGCCTATTCTTCCATCCTCACCTACGGAGTCGGTAGTTTCCATCCCTCCTAGTTTTTTTTTTGCATAAACACCATCTGCTTGGAACCCCTAACCTATCAACTCAATGGGGTTCCCAGGTCTCTCCCCCTCATTTATCCCAGTATGATAGACGATGAATCGACAACCATCAACACTGTTCACTGCATAAAATACAATGCCATTCTTACCTATATGGGTGCCGATGATTCTTTCATTCAGCGCTCCCTCCCTTCTGAAACACAGGTTATGTTAAATGAATCAACCATTGACATTAACCTTCCATCTTCTAGTGTTCCTCATGTCTTAAAGATTGGTCAATCTTTAGACACCCAAGAGCAGATCGACTATACCACATTTCTCTTAGACAATCGCAAGGCCTTTGCCTGGACCTACGGTGACATGCCTGGTATCGACCCTAACATTGCCACTCATAACATCGTCACAAACCCAGAGGCTAAGCCTGTTAGGCAAAAGCTTCACAAAATGCATCCTCGTGTTGCACTTCTTGTCAAAGAGGAGCTTCAGTGACTTCTCTCTGTCTCTTTCATCCAACCCATTGATTATCTACAGTGGGTATCTAACATCGTTCCTGTTACCAAAGCAACTGGGGGGATCTGAATTTGTACGGACTATCGCAACCTCAACCTGGCTTGTCCCAAGGATGAATTTCCTCTTCCAAACATTGACCAGCTTGTTGATCTCACGGCCGGCCATGAGATGTTATCTCTCATGGACGGATTTTTAGGATACAATCAAATCCTAGTTGCACCAGAAGATCAGCACAAGACCACTTTCATTACCCCATGGGGGACTTTCTGCTATCGGGTCATGCCTTTCGGCTTAAAGAACATAGGTGCCACTTATCAGCGTGCCATGACCTACATTTTCCATGATATCCTCCACAAAATCATGGAGGACTATGTGGATGACCTACTAGGCAAGTCCAAACTTTGCCGTGACCATCTGTCCAATCTCAAAATCATCTTCTCTCATCTTCTTCAATACAATGTTCACCTTAACCCCAAGAAATGTGTCTTTGGGGTCCTCTCTGGTAAGCTTCTTGGCTTCATTGTTTCTTTTTATGGCATCGAGATAGATCCTGCCAAGATCTGTGCTATCCTCGAAATGCCACCCCTGACCAATCTCAAGCAGCTTCACAGTTTGCAAGGGAAGCTCTAGTCCATTCGACGTTTCATCTCACAGCTTTCTGATCGCTGCCAAATTTTTCATCATCTCCTTAAGAAGGACATCTCTTTTACATGGGATAAGGACTATCAAGAGGCTTTTGAAGCCCTTAAACGCTATCTAGTCTCTCCACCAGTCCTCATTCCACCTAAAGACGACTAACCCTTTTACCTTTATATCTCAGCCACTAATCATTCTTTAAGTGCCATGATTGCGCATCGAGACGAGCATCACCGTGAGCAAGCAATTTACTACATCAGCCAAACACTGGTCGACTATGAAACTCGATACACCCATACCGAGAAACTCTATTTGGCATTAGTCTTTGCCACTACCAAGCTCCATCGCTATCTTCTCAACCACAAAACATTTGTCATCACCCACACCGACCCTCTCAAGTATATGCACTCCAAGCCATATCAGAATCAACGTATGGCTCGATGGCTCATGCTGCTTGCTGAGTTTGACCTCGAATTTGTCCAAAAAAAATCTATAAAGGGGCAAACAATCACTGACCAACTAGAAAATGCCCCTCTTCTCGACAATCAACCTTCTCACTGCGAGTTTCTTGACGAGTCTATCACCATGCTTTCCACTGATGACACCATCTATCAGATGACCATGTTCTTCGACGGCTCCAAATGTCAACTCGGTGGGGGTGCCGGGGTCATTCTCATCCCTCTTGAAGGGGAGCTAATGCCTCTATCTTTTAAGCTTGATTTTGATTATACCAATAATATGGCCAAATATGAGGCCTTAATTTTGGGACTTCAGACCGCCCTCTCTCTCAGCATCAAGTCCATCAACATCTTCGGTGACTCGCAGCTCGTCGTAAATCAAGTCAACAGATCATACCTCTATAAAAATGAAATTTTGCAAAGGTATAAAAACCGTACTGACATTCTCCTTGCATATTTTGACCATTACCTCCTACAGACTGTTCCTCAATCCATGAATAAGTTTACCGACACCATGGCTTCTCTTGCTTCGCATATCCCATCTTCTTCATCTGCATCCAGACTTTTTGTCACAGTGCATCATGTGTCATTGCCTTCCTATCTCTCTCCTAACATTAATCATGTCAACACTATAGACTATAGCCCATGGGATGATTGGTATAAGCAACTTGTGGACTACTTATCTCTTTCTATCATTCCTCCCAACCTCTCTAGCAATACGTGATGAGCTTTCATCAAGTGCACCGCTCGCTATACCATGCTATGTGGTCTTCTCTATAAGCGAGGTTTCGACGGCCTCCTTCTTCACTGTCTCACCTCCACTGAAGCCTCTCATGCCATTAAGCAAGCCCACGATGGGATTTGTGGCAGACACTTTAGTGGGAATTCGGTTGCCAAGTGCATCTTTCGTCTGGGCTATTATTGGCCTACCCTTCATCAAGACTGTAGTGACTATGTTCGGTGTTGCATCAAGTGTCAACAGCATGCTAACTTGCTTCATCTCCCTAGCCACACCTTACAAGTTTCTCAATATTTTTGGCCTTTTTCTCAGTGGGGTTTAGATCTCATCGGTGAGATTAACCCCCACTCATCTCTTCATCATCAATCCATCATCACTGCTACTGAGTATTTCACCAAGTGGGTGGAAGCCATTCCTCTTATCTCCACAAAATCTGACAAGATCATCGACTTCATCAGCACCCACATCATCTGTCATTTTGGTGTCCCTCATAAGATCATCACCAACAACAGCAAGTCCTTCAAAAACAAAACTGTCCAAAAGCTATGCGACTCATTTGGCATCAAGCTCAGTTTCTCTTCGCCTTACTACCCACAAGAAAATGGGTAGACTGAGGCTTCCAACAAAATTCTGACTAAAATTCTAATGAAGGTGGTCAACGACACAGGAAGGGACTGGCACATTCACATTCCCTTCGTTTTGTGGGCCTACCGCACTAGCATCCGAACCTCTACGGGTGCTGCCCCTTTTTCTCTCGTGTATGGAACAGAGGCTGTCTTACCTCTCGAAGTACAGATCTCGTCTCTTCAAATTTCTCTGCATGACATTCTTTCTAATGATGACTTTCATCAAGATTGATTAGCTCAACTTGAGTTACTCGATGAACGTCATCTTGCTTCCCTCAACCATCTCCATGTCTATCAAAATCGCATCAAACGAGCCTATAACAAAAATCTGAGAGAAAGAGATTTCAATATCGGAGACCTCGTCCTCAAAGAGAACCAACATGTGACCAATATGGAGTGAAGTAAATGAGGAAAATTCACCCCTAATTGGCTCAGACCTTTCATCATCACACACAAGTATGGATCAGGGACTTATCGTCTGTCCTCTCTCAATGGACGACTAGAACCTGAGCCTCTTAATGCTTTGCATCTGTGACCATTCTACTGTTAGTCGAGTACTCATCCACTTGACATTTAACTTGAGCTCGTCCCTTGAGAAATCCCTATCCTTTTAATCCTCAATCCTTTCCACCCTTTTTCCCTTAACAAATCCTCTATAACCCTTTTATAACGTATGGATGCTTTGTCCTAATAAAAGGGAGCCCTTGAACTTCTATAGTCTTGTCCATGACTCAAATTTCTGTCAAAAATAAATCAAGATGTCAAAATATCTAAGGTCACCATATCATAATCAAAATTAAAAAGGCAAACTGCTCCCTCGAAGGACAGCTATACTATCATTGCTATAGCTAATAGACTGCTCCCTCGAAGGACAGCTATTCAAAAGCCCTTATATTAAGCAAAAATCTAGACCACTCCCTCAAAGGATGGCTATGACTAAATCTGGCAATAAATAGCACTATCTTAGAAGCTTCCCGCATTGATCATCTTCACAACTGACCACCAAGCACAACGACATCTCTATACAGGCTTCCCGCATTGATCAGTCTGCGCAAAAAAAAAAAAAAGAGTCATGGACTTGACTTGTAGTTGTCTCAGGGTCTCTTATAAAAAGGGGCAAGGTTTTCTCTGCTCTTAAAATGGGTTACCCTATTTACTCCTAGCTTAACACCTGCTCAAGGGACTTCGAGCTCACTTTAATGTCAAAGTGATTTGATTACCGCTCTAACACAACATCTGGTCAACGACATAATGCATGAATGGGGCTCTTAGTTCTCACAACTCCTATTTATGCTGTCATTTCGGTCCTTGTCAATGAAAGAGCGATTATGCTCTTTTACCTTCTTCCACACTTTGGTCACATTATATCATTTGTCACACTCAGCTCAAACCACTCACCTAACCTATTCACACTAGTTTCTATGGACACCAATACACATGGAAACTATCGACTACTCAATTTATGTTCAGCATAAACCATCACTTGCTGACGCATAAATAGACTCACTTCATTTTTAGCATATGTCCATCACTTAATGTGGGCAATTGCTAAGGGTGAACAACCTTTGCCTTCTTTTCATCATTCTAAGCATGTTCCCTCAGACATATGGACGTGCTAGACTATTCTCCTGACCAAGACCACCTCTCGACCTCTTTGTCTCCTAGCCTGAACTACATTGGTCTGAGGCCCCTTTCAATTAGGGCTATGTAGGCAGCACTCAGATGACACGACTGTCTTTTGGGGTTAGCTCGACCACCCTTGTTTGTTTGTCTACCTGATGGACAAACCATATTCTTCTCCTTTGACCATGACCTTGACCCCGACCAAACCATCACCCACTTTTACCCTTCCTCCCTTTTTTGGGAGAACTACATAGGCCTGAGGCCCCTAACGACAGGGGCTATGTAGGCAGCACTCAGTTGACATGGGGTCTTCTGGGGTTAGCTTGGCCATTCCTTCATCGCATTTCTTCCATCACATTTTATTTCATCACCTGCCAATCACATCATAAACAATCACCCATTTTCATAATCATTAATATTAATCATTTACATCCATATCATTAATCATTAATCCTAATCATACATTCATCATCATATAAACACAACAATATCAGCATCATAATCCTAAACATCATATCAAAACATGCATCAAGTCAAAATAACATACAAACACATCCATAACACACCAATGATCAAAATCACATCATATATATATATATATATATATATATATATATCAATGTTTTACAATGGCATAATCAGTGCCTCTGTCTCTCTCTCAAAAAAAAAATCAAGTACATCTCGCATCATCGACTTGTAGGCCGGTATATACATAGTATCAACATCTACCCTCAAAGCTATGGCTGTGGCTGTGGTGGTGGTGGCGATGGCCGAGAAGATGTTGTATCCTCTTCCCCCTCTGATCTAAGCTGTCTGTGCGAATCGGTAGCAGTCGCCTGTGACATAGACCATTGCCGGCTCAACTCTGCCCTCATATCTGAGTATCACTATATCTGAGGAAACCCCTTAATGGCTCCCTCATAATATGCGATCTCATCCAACGCATTATTGTATCTAACTATAGATACAGTCTGCAGTGGACCTATCTAACCTGCTTCCATGCCTTGCATTGAACCCTGCAGCTGTGAAAACCCTGGCTGCACTGACACTAACTGTGTGAGCTGCTGGGGTGGATGTTGAACCAGACCCTATCCTGCCAATCCCTATGCCTGGACTGCGGCCAATTGACCCTACAAAATAGTGACATGTCCTATCAAAATAGCCACTCAACTTGTCAAACCTGCCATCTCCCCCTATAATTCTGTGACCTGGCTCTCCAAAATGGTCACTCGTCCTCGTGCTGCATCCCTCTCCTAGATGGCAGCATCCCTCTCCTGCCTCACCCTATCCCTATCCCTGATCACTATCTACAGATCTAGCTGTGGTCCTGCTTGTATACCTGCATACTACCCTGCCCACCATGTTGTATAAGCCTCTGTGCATCCTGGGTCTGCTATTCCAAGGCCTGCTAGTAGCTCCTCAAAATCAGGCCCCTCTATCTCCTCTGGTAATGGGAGCGGTGCCTCAATGTCATCCCATCTATATAGCAAAAAGGCGGGTGGCACATCCTGAAGTAGCCCATACTGGTGCCACACCCTCTCCACTGGCACCCTCTCAAGCTCACCGGCTCGTCTACCCATGACCCATCACATGCTCTGAGTCCTGACCAGCGGCTCTCCCTAATCTCTGAATGCTGGATACACCAAGTACGGTCTCCAGATGATATCTGCAGGAATCAGGGCCTCCAGTACCCCTCTATAGTGGTCAATATCTCTGACCACTCCATCCACTCGCGTCTACGCCATCACCTCGCACCACCACCTGAATCCAACCCTAAAGCTGGACTGAATTACCACTGGGAGGCCAAGAGGTTGGGTAACCACGATATGCTCATATGCCCAATAATGTAGCAGGTGGCCCATGCACAAGCTGTACCACCACCGCCAGCTAATGCCCCATAGCTCTCTGTGTATCTGGGCCAAAAAGACTGGTGCCCATGCAAACACTGTCTATTGCTCAATCATGTCCATCAGCACTCCAGTCATAGAAACTAGAAACCTGCCTCCCTCTGCATCTGACAGTGCGTAAATCGTGATGCTTATCATCATCAGGATAACCAATCAATGTGCATCCTCATCTGCCGTGTACAGAGGCTCATAGGCAAAACTAGCTAAGTGATAACTCGCCTTAGCTGCATGCTCACCAAATAGCATAACTATATGAATATCATGTGCCTCTCTCAAGCACACATATAGGTCTGCTCTGTGTATCAGTAGCCACAAAATCTGGTATACATCCTCGACTGTGATCGTCATCTCTCTCGTGGACAGGTGGAAAGTGTTGGTGGAATGATCCCACCGCTCGATCAGCGCCACCATCAAGCTCACATCCCGTGCCACTCTGTAGTAGCGTCGCAGCCCACCTAGTCCCATTGTGCTCATCTGCGCCCACTCCTCCCTGGTAATGTCTCGATGCATCTACGTCAGCAATGTCAGCAGTCGATCTCGCAGCATCAGCATCTGCCTCGCCTACATCCAACCAATCAAACCCATGTCAATGCAACTCTCAATCCCCATAACTCTTCTTCCTTAGCCTGACTATTTGCCCTTTCATCTATCTACTTGACCCTCAACTAGACCATTTTTGGCTATCCTGACACCTGAGAAGCTCTTGGTGTGACCTCGACCCTTTAACTTGACCAAATTCACCATCCTTCTGACCAGGCAGCAATTGACATTGGTTCACATGCCAATGATGGCCCTTACATAACCAACGTTGGTCACATAGTAACCGACGCTGGTAGTAAAGTGACTGATGCCGGTCGATGGTCAACTGACGCTGGTGAACCCGCCAATGTCGGTGACTGGTTCGGCCCTCGAGCCAAATGGGGCGAGCCCTAAAAATTAGGGCTTCCCCTTTAAATACCTATTTCCCCCCAAATCCATCATAAAAGCCTTCTAACCTGTCCTAGACCACCCACCCACCTTCCTAACTACCCTTCCCCCCAATTTTTGCCTAAAACAACTAAAATTTCAAAAACCAAATCAAAACTAAAATTCATCAATTGAGCTCATTAGGGCCTCCTACCTCGTCTCGACATCGTCAGCATGGTGGCACGATGGGTGCCACTGGTGGTGGACCTCCCGTGGGTCCTCTACTCCCCTCTGCCATCTCTATTGTGTCTCTCTGCCCTCACACTTCACCTGGCCCACAAACATCTTTGCAGCCTCCAATCACTCTCTAACTCGCTCCCTCTTTCCACCAATGCCTATATGCCACCTCAGTGCACTCAATCGGTCAACTCTGGGTCACTTTCACTTAATTAACCCTAGAACTCTTTTTTCTCTCAGTCAACAAGTAGTAAATGATTTTTTGTGGGCCACCAATCTGATTTTGTTGAATTTGGTAGGTTGCCGACGTCGGCATATTTGTGCCCTAGTCCACCGATGTTGGCCGATTTCTACCGACATCAGTCCTTTTAGTCTACCGACGTCGGTTATGTCACCAACATTGGCATACTTCACACCTCCTCATTGCCTAAAATCATGCCCCCAATCAGTCAGCTCTCCAGTACAAGTCATCTTGGCACCCTAGGGCACACTTGAGATCACTTTTGCCTCTGCCTGCATCGACCACCAGACCTTGGAGATCATGACCATCTCCTCTGACCGCGACCACTTCCAAAGCAATTTTGCCTTGGTTGTTTTTGCATGTATGCTACCTCATGATTGGTTAGCAAAATTATGTGCATATTTTTGACCTTCACAAGTATAGGATCGCAAGCCGGTTGACTCCCACTACTTGTGACATTTTTCGTGTTTCTGAGAGCACTTCCTAAACCTGAGATACCTGGAACACGACAACCATTAGAGCTTCAGCTTAGATTGAATAACCCAATCAACAGATGACTAAATGTTGGGGCCTAGTTATTTCAATTTTGGCTTTCCTCGACCCTTGACCTGCGATAATTTGACCTGACCATCTCGTGAAGTGGTGTACGTGCAATCACGACTTTTTGCAGCGTTCTCACTCTATCTTCACCATCTTCATCCACTCTTTGTCAAATCAACACCTGATTTCAGGTTCCTTTCCCTCGACTCCTACTTTGAGGGGGAATACCTCATCCATAATCGGGGCAACCAACCCTCCTATTTTTGTCTTGCAGTTCACTTGAACAACCAATAAGACGAAGTCAACCTTATCCCACACCTGGGACAACCAACTCTTTTTTTTGTCTTGAAGTTTGTCTAGAACAACTAATAAGACAAAAAGGGGCAAATGTAGACACTAAAATCGTGTCTAACCCTTGGTCATCCTCCCTCTTGGTCCATTCCTAACCCATTCCTAAACCATGCACTTACTAATTTAAAAATAACAATTTATTATTAATATCCTCCCCTTTGACACATCACCTATAACACCTCATCTGACACCTCGCCTTGGACTAATTCCCACCCTATGACTCACCCAAGACTTATTCTTATTCCTTTCTAACCGCCTAACCAACTCTCGTGCATATTTAGCCCAACCTTTGACAATTATCCAACGGATCGTGCACTTGGCGGATGGAGAACGGGCTTGGTGGCTCTTTTACTCGTTCTCCACCCACCGACGTCGGTCAAATGTCGGCTGACATCGGCGGGATCACCGACGTCAGTTTTTATTTAAACCAAAATTCAAACCTTTGGTGAATATAATTACAAATCGTTAATCTCTGAGCTAATCACAAATCTCGAATCCTCTTCTGGCAAAACAAAGTTCTCATGCTTTTGCTTTCTAGTGTTCTGGCTTCTTGTTTTCTTGTAGGGATCAGCATTCTTGACAGCATTTTCTAGGCACTGAGGTCTTGCATCAGACATTCTACACAGGGATTGCATGATGTCTCCATCACCAACAACAATGGAAACATAGCTCCTACACTTTTGCCAACCAGTGTCACAGCTAAGTATTTGTATTGTTTTTATTTCAGTGTCATTTCAAATATATTAGCATTTTGTCTACTATATATTCCAAGCATCCTTGACACAACCTTCCCTATTCTTCTTGGAGAGGCTGAAAAGCCTTCTCTCACCATTATTCTCATTTTTTGCCTCTGACACCCGTTTAGTCTATCTTTAGACCACACCCTCTGTCCGATCAACTCAGCACAAGCTATCAAAGACCTGCAAACCATCTTAAGACTAATCTGATCAACCTGACTAAATTACTTCCCAAAAAGGCTAAAAGGCCTTTTTCCTACCCCTTACCCCTTTCTCTGACAACATACCCTCTGCCTTAGTTCTTATTAAAGATTCTATCTACTATTTTACCATCCCACACAGACCCTCAGACCCTCAGACGAAGCCTCAGTGCATTCTACAGACCAAGACCAGACCTGTAACTCGTCCCTGACTATTTCCCCAGCCGACCTCATCCATTTCCCCTACCGACGTCGGCAGTCTAACCGACGTCGGTGACCTTCCTAATCGATGCCGGTAATATCACCGACGTCGATGACTGTGCAAAGCAGATCACAGATTATCAGGTATGCATTTGCTTTCAGTTCTTTCTTTTCAGTCTTTTATTATTTCTCATTTCTGTCTTTGTCATATTCTGTTTTAACAGTGGATTGTCATCCTCCAAGAAGCCTTAGCACTTCTAGGATCAAGCTTTTGCTTGGCAATCCACCCTTTTGTCAGCTAACATTTTTCATGTTTTAGTGTCTGTCTCTTTCAGGTGTCATCCTCCACAACCAAAGAGGAGTTCTCACTATCGTCTGAATTTTGGTGCGCAAAACTATATCTAGGTACATACAAGCCTTAGACCATTTCCTTCTTAGTTTCTCATTTCTCTTTCTTGAATGTGAAAAGCGAATCTAGCGTAGAAACAGATATATCTGATTATTGAATTGCAAGAAATACTTTAAGACCATGATTGTCAATGTTTACTGAAAAACTTACAAATAGCTTTTTAAATTAATTGTGAGGGTCTTTTGTTTAAAAATGGATTGTTATTGGGCATACTATGTATTCAAGTTGATAATATACAAATTATAAACTTGGCCATGATTAGAACCAAGTCGGTAAATTGTGTAAAACAAATGTGTTACCTATTTTTAAAAGAAGAATTATGATCCTTGATTTTAGCATAAGCAGATGGTATGAATTTTGAATGGGTAGTATTTATATTTGTAGAGTACCCAAATGTGACACATTCCATAAATATATTCGTAAATTTGAAATATGTTGATATAAAGACTTAGGTACTACTATAGAGCATATTGTGGTGTACTAATGTCTGTAGTATTATTAATTACTAAAAATGTTTCATTTAGGTGTATTAGGTCTTATGCCTAAACTTATAGCTTATGGGTGGTTAAAATGAATCATAAGGTGTTTGAGGGATCAAAACTTGTCTATACAAAAATAGTTTCCTAGAAAATAAAATGATATGAATAATGGGTTTATGAGTTCTCTATTTTTTGTAACTTGATATATATATATATATATATATATATATATATATATAGACACACACACACACACACACACACACATGACTTTAGTATTAAATATTAAGTATTTTTTGATATTAAACAAGACTATGTGATAGACCCAGACACGAGTCATATGAAAGATGGTGATGGCATCAATGGAGGAGGGAAAATGTTAGTGGTAAAAACTAAGGATTAGGCTAGAGTTAGCACTCATATGTGGATAACAGTGGTGAAGGATCGAGCAAGAGTTTTATACAAGGGTAAGGCTATGAAGGATGGAGCAGATTAGATAGGGAAAATCACATATTCTCAATAGGATGAAGCCCAAAGGATGTTGGATCCAATGGTAGTAGCAATTGTGCTACAGCAAGGCTAGGGAAGGAAGTGAACAGGGGTGCAGGTCCCTTCCAAATTTAGATCTCAATTTTTTGATGGTGGTAGGAGGAGTGTGAAGGAGCAATGATGTGGGATAAGAATCGATCTAGATAAAGGTAGGAAGTTAAAAGATGTAAAAAAATGTCTCTCAATTTTCTACTTCTAAATATATTTAGGATAACTTGTTCTTTGAAGATGTTCTAGAGTTGGATAGGTTGGTGGTGGGAAATGGAGTGTTAGAAAAAATATTTTCTCCAAAGAATATTATAGATGGGATTTCCTCTTTACAGATAGGGTTTATCCTAAGGATGTTGTGTTTATCAACTGCAATAATTAATCAAACCCTTTTCATTACTATAGTGATTTTTCCAAAGAAGTCATTCTTAGAAACCATCCTACCTCAATCCCACCTTTAATTCCTAAGAGACAGTTTCAGAAGGAAAATCTTTCTAAGGAGGCTGAAAAGACTATAGATCAGGGAAATGCTAAATAAAATTCATCTTAGAATGAAACCCTTGAAATGGACTTTTTGGTGATATCCCTTTAATGATCTCTAAATCTCCTCTGCTCTTTGAAATTTTTGATGCTGAACTCTCTTTGCTAGAAGTGGAAAGGGGGTAAAGAGCTTTGATTGTTAGGTGTGTGGGGAAGTGATCCACTTGGTT
This sequence comes from Torreya grandis, assembly GCA_037957365.1. Classification (NCBI taxonomy): domain Eukaryota; kingdom Viridiplantae; phylum Streptophyta; class Pinopsida; order Cupressales; family Taxaceae; genus Torreya; species Torreya grandis. The sequence goes on along the minus strand of JARHVA010000380.1, from coordinate 2,983,796 downwards.
TTCTCTCTAAGAGTGGTCACAGAACACTTGGCCCACACTCAAATCTCCTTCCCTTTCAGTCCTAGTAAATGGCTTTTTTAAGCTTTTATTTTAATCTTCTGAAGATAGGGACATTGTTTGGACAAATGGGCCATGGTTCTTTGGTAAGTAGGGGGTGTTTTTTTGTCCTTGGACTCCTTTTCTGATCTAGAATCCATAGAAACTTCCCAAGCCTCAGTTTGAGTCAGATTTTACAACATCCCTTTGGTCTTTCAAGATGCTTATCTTTTCAAGAAATTAGTTAGCAATCTAGGAGTTATTATTAAAATTGATGATTCCATTGCGGAAAATTTGAATTATGTCAGGATGTGTATGATGGTGGATTTATCTAAACCTCTGCACCATTTTATTTAGATTTCTTCCTCCCATTGTGTGTGGATATAGTTTATCAATTTTGAAGGCCTCCCTTTCAGATGCTTCAAATGCAATCAAGCTGATCACAAGATCACTTCATTCCCCAAGAAATTTTTTCAAGGTTCTCATTCTCTATTCTTGAAAAAATGGGTCAAGAAGATTGGTTATCTGAATTAGGATTTAGTGCATATAATGCATCCCTCCAATGAGTTCTTAACTGTAGCTATTTTCAGTAGGGTTTGAATAGGTCTCAGCATAGGAAAGTTTTGGAGGCATTTGTTGGGTGAATATTTTGTCATCAACTAACTGATGGCAAAATGGGGATATCAGCCACAGCATAAGGGAGATTTACACCACGAGGAGGGTAGCTTTACCAGATCTAGACAAAGTAAATCTCTCCTCTCATCAAGAGGAGGTTTTTTATCAATATTTGCGTGCTATAAGTATATATATAATTAAGTAGAAAATAACACATGGGGGTGGTATAACAGCATCTACTTCTCTTTTTTCAGAAGTAATGTATGAAGGACAAAAGAGGAAAATCCCTGGTCAAAAGCTAACAACACTCCTCTTCTTTTAGGAATGGTATCAAACGAAGAGCAAGAGATTACCTGAAGTAATAAAGTTTACAAGAATGCTCACGTAAGCGCAAAGTCTTCCCTGAAGTAGTCCAAGACCATTCCCTGAAGTAATAAAGTTTACAAGAATGCTCAGGGAAACTTCAGGGAATGGTCTTGGACTGCTTCAGGGAAACTTCAGTGACCTGGAAGAACTTCTATTGAAAAGACTTCGATGAAGAGGGACCCTTCACAGAAACTACAGCAGGAACCATGATTGTGCAAACAGAGGAAGAAGGGAGTGATCAGGAAGATCTACACGTTTGTTGGTCACGATCAGGGAAATGCGTTGGAAAGGGATGAGACGCGAGCAAGTCGAAAAGTGGAAGAAAAAGGGGAGCGGGCATGGAAAGAATGAAGGTTCATCAGAGTCAGAGAAATGTGAGTGCCAGATGCAAGGGCGGAAAAAATTGTTGCCTCTGCATCGTTAGATGTAAGGGCAGCAAAAATTGCCGCCCCTACACGGGCGGGAGAAAGGAGATGGCGAACACGACTGATGCCGATAGAAAACACCGCTGACGTTGGCAAAACTATCGACGACGGTATAAGAAAACCTTCGATGTTGGCAAATCGACCGACGACGGGAGACATATTGGTCGACGACGGCAGAAGTTTGGCTTAAACAGCCTGCGGCAGTCGGCGGGGAATTTACCGCCCACTGCATGGGCGGCAAATTTGGGACGAAGAACACATGTAAGGGCGGCAAAATTTGCCGCCCTTGGATAAAAAATGCAAGGGTAGCAATTTTTGCCGCCCTTGCATAAAAAATGTAGGGGCGGCGATTTTTGCCGCCCTTGCATAAAAAGCGAAGGAAAATGCAGGGGCGGCGAATTTTGCCGCCCTTGCACAGGAGAAAAGGGAGGAAAGACTAACTCCAGAAGGAGTCCAAGAGAGGAAAAATTGGCAGGGATGAGGTGGTAACCACTTCTCGTTCTGAGGCTAAGATGAGAGCGAATTTGAAAAACATTTCGAAGAACGAACTGAGGGGGACGAAAAGACGAAACGAACAAGTTTCGCTCAGGAGTTCTAAAAATAAGTACAGCTGATTTTGGGAACAACAGCTGGCTCCTGTTGGGAAACTGCCTTCTATTGCAAAAAGTAATGGAAGGGAGTAGAATCTATAATCTCCAGTGTCTTAGAAGCGTGCCATTGGGCCACGGAGTCAAGCTACTCAAAAAAAAGGCTCAAAAAATGAAAAGAAAATTAATAAAACAAAGCTAAAGACTATACAAATATACAAGTGAATTTATTTGGTACTTCAAGAATCGAAGCACCTCAGATACTGCCCCTTTAGAGGCAGTGGCAACGACGCTCTATCTTGATACACCAGCAAGAGGCCATTTTTCCCTCAGAATGGATGATGTGTAAAAGGAAACTTAAACCAAAAACCAACTTCCTGTGCCATCCCTTTAGTTTTCTCCTCTTGCCCCACAGAAAGATTTGTCTTTTAACCTGAAAACCATGAATCTTCGTTTTCTTGGTGAAGAGTTCTTTTTTCTGATCATGATGCGCAGTAGTATGGTCAGATACCATAATTGGTTGCTCTTCTGGCTCCATCCAGCACCTGATTTGATTGTCCTCATTTGACACCTGCCACTGATTGGCACTATCAGGTCCACTTGTCATTATTTCAGTTAAACCAATTTTCTGGTTGGCATTCTCAAGAGCTTTAACAGGTTCTTCATGAACGTCTTCTATAGTCAGAAGATAATTACCCCTGCCAGAGGACTCAAACAAAATCTGAGCCACAGGAGATGACGTTTGGGTGACCACGTACTTTGCCTCTCTCTCAGAGAGCAACCTTTGCATCACGCCTTTCACAGGGATCCTGGCCTGGGATAAGTCCATGCTCAATTCTCCTCTGACATCTTTGCAAATGTTTCATCCAAGCAGAATGCCATATGAGGCTAGGACGTCAGCTACCAGCACTATCATCTTAATCCTCTTGTCAGGGAACGCTGCAAATGCAAATTGAGCATCTTTGATTTGCCCCAATAGTGGTACTTGTTTGTTCTCCATGGAGAAACATCTCCCAAAAGTTTTAGTCAATGGGAGACCAAGAGATTCTGCCACTCTAGCAGGCATAACATTTTCAGATGCACCAGAATCAATGATGCAGTTGCTCAGCTTACGACCGTTTATTAACAGAGAAACATAGAAAGGTTTTATTTTCTCAGGAGCAACTAGAGGAGTCATGACAAGATGGTTCTGGGTGGATATATCCTTTGGGGGATCATGAGTTACCCTCAGAATTTCTTGTCCTGCAGGGACGGCTATACCTTTCACACATTTCGCCAATCTATCCAACTGTTAAGGATGGGCTTGTAGAAATTCAAGTTTAGACATTTGAATTTTAGTCTTTTTGACATGCTCAATTATATCAAATGTCGGTATTAGACTAGGCACAGAGGATGGGAGTTCACTCTTTTGGTTTTTGGGATGGGAAGAGCTAGTTTGCCAAGTGGAAGTAAAGGGTGCAGGGATGCTTGGGGTACGTACCTTTTCAATAGTCAATGGGTCCTTTGGTTGGAAGGGCAGAGTGGTTCCCCGCTTGGCAATTGAAACTGCTGGCCGAGGTTGCTCCTCTGTCTTCTCTTTATCAGCTTGTCGGGCTGACTGTTTTTGGGACTGGGTAAATACGGCATATGATCCTTCAGTTGTATTCCCCTCACTCCTGGGTTCATCTCGATAATTCAGGTAGCCAATGACGGAGTCACCAGCTAATTCTTCTTCTTGATCTCCAAAGAGATTAGCATCATATTGTTGGTCCAACTCAGGTTGGAAAGGGGGAGCGCGTTCTATTTCCAGATATCCAACCGCTGAGTTGGTTAGAGGGGCTTCAAGGGCGAGGTTCCTCTGTGGGGAGAAAGACGATTTGGCTACCCTTGATTCCTAGCAGCATTACCTTGGTACGCTTGATTCTGAAATGTCCTCCTTGGTATATCTTGATTAGGAGAAGCAGACATAACTTGGGCCATCTGTCTTCTGAGAGCTAGCATTTCATCTGCTAACTTTTGTACCATAGGATCAGTAGTAGCTGTAGAAGAACTTTCAGCAGATGAAGAGAATTTATTTTTACTTGGGTCTTTTCTGATCTTACCTGCCAGGATAAGATCATCCTCAATCTTAGTAGCCAAATTTTGAGCCAATGCTAGATCCATAGGGCCAGCTCGCCTTAATATGAAACTTACTTCAGGAAGCTGCGAGTTGATGAAAAAGAACTTAAGGTTTTCCGGTGTGGGCTGAGCCATGGTTGGAATCCGGTTCCTCAACTTGTTGAATTTGGCTATGAAATCCCTCATGGGTTCCTGGGATTCTTTTTTCATCTGTGTTAGCTGAGCTAACAAAGCATGTGCATCTTCAGCGGGTTTAAACCGGGCTTCAAATATGGACTTTAGTGTATTCCAGTCAGTCACTGACCCAACCTGCAAGTGATAGAACCAATCCGCAGCAGCACCTTGTAAAGTCTCCACAAAAAGTCTCACTGCCACATCTTCAAATTCGACCCCTATTACGCCACATGCTATGGAGAAAGCAGCAATATGCTCGTCGGGATGAACCTTTTCATCACCAAAAAATTTAAGAAAATTTTTCCTAGAACTACGAGGTAGTTCATGCAGAGGTGGGGTTAAATTAAGAGGGCCAAAGGAATTACCCCATAGGCCTTGAGCCATTATGATAAGAGGATGGAAAGGTGGGATAATAAACCTTGGTGGAGTGTTTATAGGTAGGCGACGATTAACAACGAGAAAAGGAGTTCTACCTTGTGTTGGTGACCTGACAAGGCTAGAAGGAACACTCCTAGACCGTCGAAGAGAAGCTGATAGAGGAAACAGATCAAAATTACTCTGTTGCGCCAACTCAAACACAGGGTCAACAACACCCTTAGATCTCTGACTTCTGGTGTAACCCTAAACTCAAATAAAAATGGGACCGAAACTACTTCAAGTTGAAGCTTGAGGCTCCAAGATGTGCGTTCTTCCTAGTAGCTCTGGTTTTGTAGACCAGATAATATAATGGAGGTAGTTGTTAAGGCTAAAATGATAATGGGTAAGACATGAAATAGAGTCTCCAGATTATGTAATGGAGAAGGGTAGGGACTACTTCAATCTGAAACTTGAGGTTTCAGACTACACATTCAAATCCCCAGCGGAGTCGCCAAAAACTGTTGGGTGAATATTTTGTCATCAACTAACTGATGGCAAAATGGGGATATTAGCCACAGCATAAGGGAGATTTACACCACGAGGAGGGTGGCTTTACCAGATCTAGATGAAGTAAATCTCTCCTCTCATCAAGGGGAGGTTCCCTATCAATATTTGCGTGCTATAAGTATATATATAATCAAGTAGAAAATAACACATGGGGGTGGTATAACAACATCTACTTCTCTTTTTTTAGAAGTAATGTATGAAGGACAAAAGAGAAAAATCCCTGGTCTAAAGCTAACGACACTCCTCTTCTTTCAAGAATGGTATCAAACGAAGAGCAAGAGATTACCTGAAGTAACAAAGTTTACAAGAACGCTCACGTAAGCGCAAAGTCTTCCGTAGCTTCTTCACAGATCGAAACAATTACAACCGTAGAGTAAAGTGAAGCACAAAGTCTTCACCTGAAACTACAAAAGATAAAAGAATCTCAAAGGTACAAGCAGAACAAAGTCTATCTTCTACCCTCGAGAAGTGCCCTTAGATAATAATAACACACCCACTTGCTTATTAAATCAGATAAACAAGATGTTACCAGGAAAAAGACATAAGAACTATTTCCTAAATAACACAGACAATCTCAACACAAAGTCTGAAATAACTTGCTTCTCATTCATTCAACAGAATATGATTTACAAATTTGAGCACAAAGTCTCAAAAGTTGCTTCAATTTCAGCAGAGTGTTTGCTATTGAATTTTCCAAGATCCTTTACAAATGAGGTCTCCACTATATATAGGGAGAAAATCCTCAAAAACAAAAAATAATAAAATATAAAATATCTTGGTCAAAGATGACTCATCTTTGAATTTTAGATATTTTCTGAAATATTTTATTCGTAATTACAAATTACAAAATTGCATGCATTCTGCATAAAACAGAAATGCATAAGGATAGAAGAAGAGAGAGAAAGGGAGAGAGAGAGAGTCAATTCCTGCTACCAGATTTCTTTAGATAAGCATCGTACATGGTGATCGATGCCTGAATTCCTATGCTGTCTGGCGCAACTGCATTCTTGGAGATGATTCTTACTCTGATCAGCATGTCCTCCAATGCTGTGATGGCTTTAGCGTGGTCAATTAACCTAAATTTTAGACTCTCCAAAGTTAACTGAGCATCTAGAACGCTGTCCACCGAGGACATTGAGAAGGATGTTTCTTCAAAATCTTTCCTGATTATCCCTTTGAAATTCTGAATCATTTCCTCTAGATTCTGAAGATCAATAACTTCTTGATCTCGACATAGGAGTCCTTACTGGAGATGGCACCAACAGACATCAGAGTGCTCTTCTCGGGATTTTTCATTTATTTCCCTCTATCGAGATCTTTCTCCAAACTATCCATCTCTATTTTCAGTCTTCTTATGGTCTTGGTCTGCTTCAGGGAAACTTCAGTGACCTGGAAGAACTTCTGTTGAAAAGACGTCGATGAAGAGGGACCCTTCACAAAAACTGCAGCAGGAACCATGATTGTGCAAACAGAGGAAGAAGGGAGTGATCAGGGAGATCTACACGTTTGTTGGTCATGATCAGGGAAATGCGTTGGAAAGGGATGAGACGCGAGCAGGTCGAAAAGCGGAAGAAGAAGGGGAGCGGGCACGGAAAGAATGAAGGTTCATCAGAGTCAGAGAAATGTGAGTGCCAGATGCAAGGGCGACAAAAATTGCCGCCTCTGCATCTTTAGATGTAAGGGCGGCAAAAATTGCCGCCCCTGCATGGGCGGGAGAAAGGAGACGGCGAACACGACCGACGCTGGCAGAAAACACCGTCGACGTCGGCAATACTGCTGACGATGGCAGAAGAAAATCGCCGACATCGGCAAACCGACCGACGACGGCAGACATATCGGCTGACGATGGCAGAAGTTTGGCTTAAACAACCCGCGGCAGTCGGTGGGGAATTTACCGCCCACTACATGGGCGGCGAATTTGGGACGAAGAACACATGTAAGGGCGGCAAAATTTGCCACCCTTGCATAAAAAATGCAGGGGCAACGATTTTTGCCACCCTTGCAAAAAAAATACAGGGGCGGTGATTTTTGCCGCCCTTGCATAAAAAATGCAGGGGGGGCGATTTTTGCCGCCCTTGCATAAAAAGCGAAGGAAAATGTAGGGGCGGTGAATTTTGCCGCCCTTGCACAGGAGAAAGGGAGGAAAGACTATCTCCAGAAGGAGTCCAAGAGAGGAAAAATTGGCAGGGACGAGGTGGTAACCACTTCTCGTTTCGAGGCCAAGATGAGAGCGATTTCGAAAAACATTTCGAAGAACGAACTGAGGGGGACGAAAAGATGAAACTGACAAGTTTTGCTCGGGAGTTCCAAAAATAAGCACAGCTGATTTTGGAAACAACAGCATTGACAGTATAAATAGATTTGGAGGAAGCACAACTCTCTTATCACTTGAAGGAAAGAGTGGATGAGGAACCTAAGCCAGAGTGTGTTATAAATCCCCCTCCTGTAGCATATTTTTCTATCCAAAATGCTAAATCATTTAAAATTGATGATGATGGGGTAGAGGATAGGGAAGGTTCTGATGAAGAGCTTGCCAATAGAGTGGTTCTATCCAGTGCTAAGTAGCCTTGTATATTGAAGACCCCTGACTGTGGCACAAAAGGAAAAAGGGGTAAGAAAATGGAAGCTAAAAGGCTTTAGCTATATGCACAAAACTCCATCCATGGAGGCATGTAATGGACTATGGAATATTTTCTATCTAATAGAATCAAATGTTTGTTGGTAGTTAAAGGATAAGCTCTTTAGTTCATTTTTGAGTTTTTTGCTATGTAATTTTATCTTCACCTTCTTTGTTTTCATGTATATTATTTTTTTGATTGGTGTTTTATCCTTTTTGGTCTCTTCTTATGGTCAATGTCTTAGGTTTTAGTGCTTCTTTATATTTTCTTTTTTTTATTATTGGGTACTTATATTTTATCCAGTGGTTTTCTCATGAGGACTAGACTCTCGATTTGTGCTCTAGAACCAATTAAAGTTCTGATAAAACACTTATCAGTTGTTACTTTCAACAAAATACTCGTACCTATATAAAAAAATTATTAATTATTTATTTGTATGACTATTGGTTATATTTAGCATATAAAGGTGCATCATGATGTGTTCCTAGAGATTATGTTTTCTTCTGATTATTATTATGCAGTATAATTTTGTACTTGCTTGTTTAATAATTATAATGAAAGTTTGATTATTCATCTTTGAGTAAGGTACTAATACACAATGAGCTATGATAGTATGGGATATCATTAAATATTTTAGCTTAAATGTATATGCCCAAATTCTACATATTGTAGTTGTATGTCTAGACTCTCACCTACATTCACTAATTAAATGAATGCGTTGGTTATCTCTTGAACAACATGTTTTTTAACAGTTGATAGGACATTATGTATGCGTGCATACAACTTCGAAAGTGTAAAAAAATGCTAGGTTAGTATTTTATGTGTTTGTATGGATTACTTTGTTATATATACTTGTTTGAAATAAAGCTTATGATTCCATGTATTTATGACTTCTTTGTATTATTGAATGTGGGAAAAAATGGTAGTTATGTCTTAGAACATGATAATATGGATTATCATGCGATCTAGCTATATGGAACTTATTTTTTTAGTTGAAATTTTTAGTTTAATGTGAATTATATCCAGGTGGTATAAACTGTAGGCATCATTTTTAGTTTGGAATTGATTTTATTATAATATTTAATCATGCGTAGATAAATAAAAGTATACTTTACTTACTCATTGGTTAGCATGTGATGTGATATGATTACTAGGAGGATGTAATTAGTATGAATCTTTTGGTTACATAATGTATAGTAATACATTATCTCTAGTATGTATGATTTGCATGTCATTACTATATCTTGTAATAGAATGGATTTTCTATGATACACGACATGTTTAGTTTTATTATACACACATGGGTACTAGTTTGTTCTCTGGATTCCCATATCATTCTATCTAACTATTCATGAAGAGAGGGCCATTTCTTGATAGGAGATTGAGTGGGGGATCGTTGGTCCTTGGTTGGTGTGGAAAATCACTTGAATGATGCTCTCCCTCCCCACAACATTACTATTTACCTGGAGACTACACTGTAGACTATCAACGATACATGAGTTCGCTGAGCTTGAGCTCCAAAGAGCTTGGTATCTATTTATTGTATTAGGTTAAATGCCTGAAGGAAATATAATTGTAATGCATATTTGTTATATTTGAAAAATAGATGATATATTAGTGGAACAATCATAGTTGTATCCTAATGTATTTAATTTCATTAGAGTTGTAAGATATATGTTGTATTCGATATTTTGAAGTACTATTGTCCTAAGTTATAGATTGGTGTTGTAATGTATATTTTTTAGAATGGGTGTTAATTAAATTATTTTTAGAAAAAAAAATTCACTGCATTTTCAAAGTACAAATTGAGAGGTTGTAACATGTGGTATCAAAGTTGTGGCTCAAACTCTAGGACCTAATGAGTCTATTAACATTTTCATATCCTTCTAATTTTTAGAAAGGAGAATTGAGAATAAGTGTGTGGTATATTGAGTGTGTACCTTAAGAGCATTCATACCACCTTAGAGTTGTTAAAGGGTTGGTTTATCAAATGTCTTGTTGGTGATGATTATATAAGGTGTTGGGGTATGTAAGAGCATATTTTAGTTCTTGAGTTGTGAATAAGAGTTTCCTACCATATTCTTGATCATTTAGATTGAACACCCCAAGTAAGATTACATATTTATTGGTCATTGAATCACCTTCACCATTTGATTTTTTTTTGTTGTGAGTATGGAGTGCTTCTCACTTAAGTATATATGCATTATTTTTGTGTCTTACTAACACAAATCCTAGGAGTGATAAATCCTATAGGTCCATTCTAGAATGCCACCACCTAGTGCAGTGGGAATTTCTTATAGTTGAGTGTAGATGTCTTGATTGTGAATGTATTTGTATTAAGAATTTATGGGATATCACATTTATATTTATGTGGACTCAGGAGAAGTTCCATCCCTCTTAGCTAGGTTAGAGGTGAGTTGATATTCTCTCACTCTCCTCTTACATCACTTTAGGCTATTGAGAAGATTCATATTTTTAGGATGTTGATTTAGAGTTTCCTTAGGTAGAAACTTGATTCTAAATTATTGTTTTAATTTTATTCCCTTGATCTTATGGGATAGTGTTCTCTACTTCTTGTTGAGAGAAGTTGTAGGATTGGATAGTGTTGACCAAATTTGACTTTTAGGTCAAATTTGGACCCCTATAGGTTAAAAACTTGGCTTTAGATGTTTAAGAGTATAATACTTTGTCATAAGATATATTATAGTTCAATTGATGTTATCTAATGCATTTTTATCCTTAGTCATGGTTTCATAAGTTTATTTGTCATTTTGGATCATTTAGTGGGATTTTAGGGGACATAAATGCAAGTAGCACAATTTTCAAGGTGCCCATGTGTCCTATTTTCCTTTTAAATGTCTAAAAAGTTAGTTTAGTTGTTAGGGATGTTAGTTCAATTAGAATCTTATAGGGTATCCAACTAAAGATCAGGTAATCAACTGAAAAGGGAATGTTTGGCACTTGTATAGACCTTGGAGGAAGGTGACACATGGGACAAGGTTATTGAATGTCTCTTCATCTTCATAACACTCATCTCAATCTTTATATTCTTTTTAAGTGCCATTTTTAATCCAAAACCATTCTTCTCCTTCTTTGCATTTTTAGACATATATAAGTGACCATCAGGTTTGTACTTGGGACAAATAGCTGAAGAGTTTCAAGTCAAATGATTATAGGAGGTGGTAGTACACTTAGATACTTTAATTTTTATATAAATATTTTTTAATAATAAATTCATGTTATTTATAAACCATCTTCATGAAGTTGACTATACTTTTTTGTTAGCTATTTCATGCATCTTATATGTTTTGCTTCATTTTGGGTAAGTCCATACAAACTAGTTGGTGGTGATAGCTCTAAGGGATGTGGTATATATTATTAAATTCTATCCATGTTTAATTTAATTTTTCATGGTGTTTAGATGAGCAAATTACCTCATGTAATAGGAAAGTGCCACCATGTGCAGTCTCAGTCAAAGTTCTTTTTTACAAAATGTTGGTTTCCTATAGAGGTCTCATGTAGATGGGATATTGTGTTCCATAGGTATAAAATCCATATATTCACATCCTTTGATGTTTTGGTTTCACTATATCATGCTTTGGGCATTTTGCAACCTTACCTCTCCTCACAGTCAACTCTTTGCTCAATTCCACTTACAGTCACCTATATGAGCTTGTTTATCTTGTTCATGGAGTTGTACTCATGGTATATTAGTTTTTTCAAACCATTAAGAACTAGAGAGATTCCATTTGATTTTTAAGGAAGAGACAAGACTCATTACATGTTCACTCATCACACCAAATAGTCATGAAATACCCCTACCTGATCTGTTCCATATGTATGAAAGTGATTTTCACATTGAAAAAGATGTTTTGGGACTTGTTTCAAGATGTCCTTGGTGTAAATCATGCATTTGGAAGGTTGACAATAGGTTTGAGTTTTTTTAGTCTATTAATCAACATGTTGTTATTTCATTCTATGCCCTGCCTATATAACAACCCAATACACACCTACATGAGCTCTTAGTGACATCATATTAGGGTAAAGAGATTAGTGATGGTTTCAATCCTTTTCAAGCATGAAGAATGAATTTGAGGTTGTGAAATAGATATACAACTTGTAATAAGTCTAAATTAATGCATACTTCCCAAGATTCCACACTTGCTACCTATGTATGTTGATGACCACTTACAGGTGGTACCTAAAAATTGTAAAGGTCTTTGAATGGATGTTTTAGAGTAGGATAAGGTCCCTCTTCGAATCCTAAATTATATAATAGACTAAAGCAGACCTTTTTGAAACATCAAGTAGATAAAAGGAGGTGTAATCATGTTGAAAGAGACAAAAGACTGAATTCTAGGAAAGTTTCCCCAAAATGTGAAAATAGGGGTCCAAGGGGTTTTTGTAGACATATTTAAACATGTTTGATAAAGGTTTAAAATCATATAAAGAGATGAATATTATATCTTCTAGAATAAACAAGACCTCTACCAAAGATGGGAGTCATAAAGTAAGTGGAAAGAGGTTGTTTGGGGCCTCAAAGTTGCCTCTAAAAGCACCAAAACCCTACACTAATATCTATACAATTTGAGTTTGAATGACCTTTTGATATCATAAAGAGCAAGCAAAGCCTTATCTTATGGCTAGAATGGTTTGATTTGTTAAATAGTGTGCAAATAGTCATGAGAATCATTAGTATGATGCTAGAATATGGTGTTTCAAGTTCATGGACACATACAAGTGTCCCCATTCAAAAATTTCTCACCTACAACAAGGTATGAAATAGTGACCCAAACTTGATGCCCAAAGTGGTGTTTTAAGACTTTAAAGTTGAGTGCTAGTTCAAACATACACTTTATGACCTCAAGGGATTCATAAAGGCTTGTAAACATCATGACCAAGTCTCAAATAGGTAATGCATACCTACAAGTCACTTTGGTACGATATCACAGTCAAAAGGTAGTTAGTGACTCAGGCAAGGTGTTCAATGGTGTTTTAGCCTATCAAAGTGAATCCAAGGTGAATGCAGGTTATAGGTGACATAAAGCTTAAAATTAAGTCTCCCTATATCATAACTAAGGTTCAAATGAGCTAATGTACACCTACAGGGGTCAAATAGGTAGGTGTTCATAGTTATGATGGGAAATACTCAATTTTTGACCTCAAAATGCTTGAAAAGAGGTTAAAGGAAGGTTAACATGTTGATAAAATCCATGATCACCTCCATGAAGATCATAATGACTTCCATGAGCTACAAATAATGTAAAACAAGCCTATTTATACCTCTTATAACCTTATATGCACCTACAACAATCATTGTGCAGTCTTAAGCATGATATAGAGATAAGAGATGAACTTGTTGATCAAGAGGGAGAGGGTTAAAAATAAATAACAATGGTTTATGATTGATCAATAATGTGTTTTCACAATCTCTAGGACTCATTCAACATTAATACCTATTCTTCCTATTGCCCAGAAGTTGCAGTCCATGTTGCTCAATGGGTAGAAATGAAGAATATAAGGGAGAGGAGTTGTTAATTAGAATTAATTTGATATTATTAACATGTTGAGAAAGCCTAAGAGCATTGGATTTAGTCTTGAAGAGTCATTCTTAGGTGGAAGGAAAAAATGCAAGAAAACAATCTTTTTGGAGGCCTTTTTTGGACATTTTGAGTTTGTTAGGTGCCTAAATAAATGAGTATGACATTTAAATTTGGTAAATATACTAATTAGGACATAATAAAAGTCATAAAATATTCACTTTTCCTTTGGGAATAGGGATATACCTTAATATTTTATCTCAGAGGTCAGCCAATCAAAAAAAAATAGGGTTTGGTAAAACAAGCTCATGAGGTCAAAATGGGAAAAGGGATTGATAAAAAGATTTGAAAACCTAAAGAAACATATTATTATATTTATAATATGTAAATAGATTAAAATAATCACTAATTTATTCCCAAACCTCTCACAGTGATCAAAATACCCTTACACACAGTCCAACTAGACAAGCTTTCATTAGGCCTAGTTGGTGAATGAGAGAAAAGGATGAAAATGAGTGATTGGGAGGTTATGTGATGGATTTGTAAGATTTAATGATATTTTAACATGTAGAAGACATCAGAACAACCATGAAATATTAGTCCAAGTAGCCCAAACTAGCAAGGTGCATGCTAAGCCCATTAGGCCTTAAAGGGACCTAGAGCCAATTGGGGGTCCAACTTCACTTATGGATTTTGGTGAGTGTTATATCTAGTGTGATAATTTTTATGAGATGGAATTAGACATGTTTAAACTTTTATTATGAAGATAAACTTACAGGAAAGCGACTTTTAGCTCAAAGAGAGTCCAAACATGTAGGAAAGGTAGAAACAAGCTTGAATGGGTGTTTTCAAGAGCTCATATCTCCTCTAAAAATATGAATGGATACCAAATAAGTTTTTAGGGGTTATTAAGGTCCCTTAAAATCATGTTTTTTTTTATTTTTTGTAAATTCTAATGTTATATCTTTATGAACAAAGCTTAATACTAAAAACTACCTAAAACCCTACTAAGCCCTTAATCAAGACCTAATGGAGAAAAAAACTTGGAGAGCTATCAAAATGACATAATTTGACCATGAAAGTTACTATAACTTGTAAAGTACTCACTCAAGATTCCTCCCATACTTTTGAGTTATATAGAATTGTACGAACAAGGTGCAAAATAGAATATTTTTTACCATTTTATGTGTTTTATAGGTTCTATGAGGTTCTAAAAGATGCAATCAAGTTTGGGGGAAAGATATAATTTTTTTATAACTCCCTATGGACATTTAATACCTATAAAAAACTTATAAGTGTTCCAATAATATCTCTCATTTCAACCACTAAAAAGTGGCATAGGGAACACAATGGTGAGAAGTGTGAAAACTTCAAGTATGAGCCTTTTTAAGGTGTACATGAGTAGTATAAGGCCATGGAGATTATTTACAAGTGTCATTAACTCCCTCCCATATATTTTAATGTAAAAATGACTCAAATTTTTAATACAAGTGTGAGGGGTGACTGAAAGAGGAATTGTTTAGACTGCAGGTAGTGATGGCTTCCTTCCAAGAGATTTCAGATGAGTAGGAATACAACCAATGCATGGAGAGGCATGTTTTAAATACTTCCATATCATCCCAATAATCATACCTATCCTTTTTCATTTATGGTATTTTCAAATATTTACAAATCATGAAGGCAGTTTTCTGAGCTAAAATGAGGAGTTTCATGCCACTTTTCATAAGTTTCATGACTTGTATGGACACTTGGGATTCCTAACATTGTATGGTTTATTTCACATATATTTATCATGAAAATTTAACCTATTTTCTCAGCTTTAAATGTGTCCAAGTGACCTTTGGACTTCCCTTGTCTCACCTCTTTCCCAAATGCTATAAATATTGACCTTTTTACTCTTTTGAGAAACCTCATTTGGTTGATGGTGAAACCCTAGCCAATTTTTTACTTGAATATCTCTTTAATCAATAAAAAAGTGAATTTACCTACGTACATGTTTTACAATTTAGTGTTGTTGTAATATTTTTGGTCTTATCTAGTAGAAGATGATCTTTTCTAGCATGTTATCCTTGATTGTTCACCAAATGTGCAGAAGAGTAATATTATAAGTCTTTGTTAGTGTTCTCTTTTAAGTGTAAAAGTGTTTTAGAAGTGGCTCATGAATATATAATCCCAATGAATCATTCATTACCCTCCTAAGTACCAAAATACCTTATGAACATAGCATATGAAATATTGATGTAACAATTTATCTTGTGTTGTGAGTTTTGTGTGAAGAAAGCATTGATTTGCTCTAAGTAGTATAAATTCAGTAAATAGAAGGAAATTAAATATTGGTGCATCACCCTTTAGTTTTCTTAGTTATCTTCTTAACCCTTTTCATACCAAGTTGATAAATAAGGGAGTGTTTCAAAGAATTCATCAAGGGAACTAGCCTTTCTATAGATTCATCTCACCAATTTATTTAACCACAACAAGTGAGATGTTTCCATTGTGCCACTTGGATGACAAGAGATAGGTATCTCCTCAAGGGGTGAAAATACAAGTGACAAAAGATATATTGATGCATATTTAAGGCTAATATTTTCCTTCTAGTTATGAAGGTATGTTATAATAATACACTCAACAAGTTTGGTAAGTGAATAGTGGTGTGGTAACATGGGTTTCAGTCTTTATTTTTACCATGTGAGGGTATGTGGGAGTGTTTTTGTGAGATGTTAGCTCTCTACTTTCCACTTGTGAATTTTTAGAGTCACTATTTTATCTAACTGATGAAATTGACCATGAGGAGTGGCTAACATTGAATTTATATAAATTTTAGTGTTTATAATTATATGTTATTATATACCTTAGTTAGACTAAATTATTCTCTTTTTGAAGCATTTTATTTTGAAGAGGAATATGAGTACCTTTTTGGCCAAGAGAAAGTGAGGTATAAGATGTGTAGAGCATCTTGGTAGTCTAAAATGGTATAAATAAACTTTTTAACTTTTTGTGTGCTAGTCATGCAATCAAAGAGATATTGTTTCGCTTATAAGGTTGTAAGGATGGTGTGATCCTTAACCTTTGTATGTTATGTTAATTATGATATTATTTTCCTCTTTACTATGAATATAACACTATAGGATAAGTTATAGAATATTATACTAGTTATATTTGATTAGTATCAACTTAATGAAATTATGGAATAATTGTAAGATTTTTTTTGTATGTATGGTGGTACATCTAGAATAATTTAACATATAATATTACTTTTTATGATCTATTAGTATAGATTTATGTTTCATTAAACCTTGTGCATACATTGGATGTCATTAGGTCATGGAGACCTGAGGGAAGAGTGGTGAATTAGGAACATGAGTTCTAAGCAATAGGATGGTATCTGACTTAGCCTCACATTGATTCAAATTATTGGTACTGAGTTGGATTTGACAGACAGACTTGTCAAATCTAAGATTTTAATGGTAAAACTTGTCAAATTCAATAATATGGCCATAAACATGTATACTATGGATAGGTATTCCATGTGAATAGGTATTTTATGATTTTATATACATTATTATCAGCTATTATTCATCATCATACTTGTCAAGATCTCTGATTGAGTAGTGACAGTATTGACATGTTATACTTATTCGAAGCTATATGGTGTAGTGATAGTATAAACATATACACATCATTCTTACCAAGTTACCTAAATACTTTTCTCTGATATGAGAAATACACTCTTTAGGTTAGAAAGATGTGCAGAGGGATTAGAAGGTTTTGTAGAACTCTTCTTGATTAGTTTTTTTCACTTTTGTGATGATCTCATGTGTTTTTAGGGAAGTTAGTGAAAATTTTACTGATTTATTATCAGTTTGTCTTGTGATTCTAGACCTTGGGGTGGTCATGATAGAACCAATTAGTGTAAGTGATATTAACAAAACTTATTTTCATAATAGGAAATATCATAGAGTAGGGTCTTGTGGGGCCAATACTCTAAGAATAGTGTTAATTACAAGAACTAGTATGAGTTCCTCAGCTAAAATTTTGCATTTAATTGCTTGATTTGATACTTGGTACTATTATTTTATGTTCTTAAACTCTATTTATTATTTATAACTTTTATTTGAATAAGAGTCATCAGGATGATGACCATTTTTAGAGGTGGAGGATGTCACATCCCAATTTCACTCTATGACTTATAACATTTGAATCCATAGATTAATATGGTTAACAACTGATTGGTATTACTTTTATTTGAGATTTTTGACATATACTATAATGGGATAGTGATATATTTACTTAGTATACATGATGTGTCAGTTATATTTTTTCATTCTAAACATTGAGGATAAATAATTTTGGTTGATATAAATAATGATGTAGACTAACTACCTACTTGTTGTGAGGTCGATGCAAGATATATCCTACCCTCAAATCTTGATGAGGGAGAGCCTCATAATGAAGGATGGGCTAAATGGGATGAATGGGCAATGATAGAAGAAACTGCTAGTAACCCTACACACATTATATTTCAAATGTTATATGCTTAGCATGTTTTAGATGTTAGTACATAATTAAATAAATATTGTTATGATTATATTTCTATGTATATTTAGTTCATGATATACATTAAATTTCTTTAATTAATTATCTTGATTTTTGAAAATAAATTAGGAAAGAATATTTAATTGCTACATATTATTGGTAATCAATTATGAAATTATCTTACTATTGGAAACTATTAGAAACCTATTTATCTATTGGATAAATAACTACCTTTATTTTAATTATTTTCAAGAAGTTGAACTAATCCTAAAATACTAACTTAAAATTAAGTTGATTTAAATTTAATCATTTTAGTGCATGCATGAGATCGCATTGAAAGATAAATTTAGATATATTTATTTTAATATTAGTCAACTTAGTCCATTGTTTTGGATAACTTGATAAAAGCTTCTTATTGAACAAATTAAGGAAAATAAAAGAATATTATGCATGGAATGAAAACAAGGACATGTAACATGCAATAAATGGGGTGAAACAATGAGAAAGAGAGGTGAGTTTTATAAATTAAGGTAATTTGGGGAACTTGAACACATGAACATTGAAGAGGAGAAGGACTGAAGAAATAAAATGAGGAGAAAGCAAGAAAAGCCAATTATATTCCATTTTCCATCAAATCTACCAAGTTGGTTTTTGTAATTATTTTTATGTGTCAAATGAGGTGATATATATATAGAGAGAGACAGAGAGAGAGAATTATGCACGCACACACACGCACACACACGCGCATGCCCGCGCACACGCATACGCATGCGGGTGCGCGCGCACGCGCGCACGTGTGTGTGTGTGTGTGTGTGTGTGTGTGTGTGTGTGTGTGTGTGTGTGTGTGTGTGTGTGTGTGTGTGTGTGTGTGTGTGTGTGTGTGTGCATAATTCCTTTAAAGCCTGCATCTCACTTTCATATAGATGTGTTTTTTTAAAAATCTAAGTATTCAACTTGAACCAACATTTCATTTCATTATTATGTCATAGAATTATCTTAAACCTATGTTCCACTATCTTTAAATTGCATGTTATCTTCATAGACCTACATTGTGATTTCAATTGCATGTGTAGTAATACTTTGAGCCTGTGTTAGTGCTTAAAGATTTGAACATTTATCATAAGTAACTATGTTATAAATTGATAATAGACTTGCATCCCACTATTTAGGCCAGCGTTTCACTTTTCCATGTCTGTGTTCCACTATTTGGGTAGTGAACTAGAGAATTTAGTTGGCTACGTCTAGTTATAAATACTTTGTGTTGCATTTTTAAATTGATAGTGGAAAACATATATATATATATATATATATATATATATATATATATATATATATATATATATATATATATATATGATAAGTATTTATAATAGTACATTGGTTATTGAGTATTATTAAAGTTGTTGAGTTGATAATTAAATTCATTATGTATAAGATGGTTGAGTATATCATTAAAGAATTGAATATTTATTGTAGCATTGAGTATATAAATGAAACACCAAACATTAAAAAACATAGCTACGTCATTATTATGAAATGGTGAGTATTAAATATAAAATTCTAGGTAGTCATTACTAAATATATGATGTAAAGCTAGGTATAAATAGAAACTACCAAGTTAACTGAATAGAAAACATAAACTAAAATGCCAAGTTAACTTATGAAATATCAGTCTTTAAGTAAATGTTGTCACTTAGATTTACACCCTTTGAGGATGTGTCTCAACTCCCCTCATCTAAGTGGCATAATTAAAACACCTAGGCTATGGGTAGCTTAAGAATGAGGTGAATCTCTAGATAGGGATAGCTCCCTTGATGTACCACTTGTAGATTATGACTACACCTATGCTTTGTGAGGGAAAAGGGAGAGAAAATTGAAAGTAAACTATCCTAAGGGATGTGATACAAAAAATTAGCTGATGACTACCAACTAGTTGCATGTTACACATGAGAACAAGGGACTAACCAAACATACACTTTTCCAATCTACATCTTCTCACATCAATATTTTATTATGAGGTTATGATGAATGTTTAGGATAGGAATAAACAAGAGGCCTAGGATGGCACTATTTGAATATAATATCTCAATCAACCTTGACACATCAATATAACACTTCATATGACCTATAATAAGAAGCTTTCTAATTACAAATAGGTGAGAGAATGAGATAGCATGCTAAGGAAACAAGAGTTATCACTAAGTGAGATCAATCATCCAAGTAAAAAACACTATGAAAAGTCATGAAAGAGGTAAATATTATTAGTCTTTATTGATCCATGGTATGCAAATGAGTAGGGCTTTGCCATACTCAGGTGGAGCATAGTTTACAAAAGCAAAAATGGTTAGTTCTTATAGAACTTGAGAGAGAGAGAGAGAGAGAGGAGAATAAAAAAGTCAAAAGGTCATAAGGACACTTATCAAGCTAATAAAATGAGTTACTTGTGCATGAGAAAAGGATTTTAAACTAACTGTGCAAATATAAGAAGCACAAGTGTCACCCTAAGTCATGAAACTCTTAAAAAGTAGCATAGGAGTTCCCTTTGTTGGCTCATAAAACTATCTTAATGATTTAGCCATGTTTGAACATCCAAAAACTGACTAGGGATAGGTATAATGATTGGAATTATATGGAAGGATTTTAGACATGCTTCTCCATGTATTGGTTACAATCTTGGTCATCTAGAATCTCCTGGAAGTGAGCCATCATTGCTTGCAGTCTAAGAAAACTCCTCTTTCACATACCTTTCACACTTGGCCTCATATTTGGATTTAATTTCTCATTAAAATACATAAAATGGGGTTAATGACATGTTTAAATACCTTCCATATCATTAGAGGCATTAGAAACACCTTAAAAGTAACCCACTTGAAACTTTTCACCCTTCTCACTAACATGTTCACTATGCTAGTTTTGACTGGCTGAGATGAGAGCTCTAGTAGTAATACTTAGGAGTTTTTACAAGGAACTAAATGGACATGGGGAGTTATATTAAGTCTAAATATTCCTTCCAAATTTTATTTCCTTTATTTAAACCTCTTAGAGCATGCACAATCCACAAAATAGTCAAAAAAAGCAATTTTGTACCCTGTCCATATAGATTATATACAATTAATATTGATGGTAGGGAGCTTGACCGAGCCTTATACAATATATAACCAATTTACTTGTTATTATAGTCCATTTTGATGCACCTCCAACCTTATTTTCCCAATCAGGTCCTTCCAAGTGTTAAACAAGGGTTTTGGGTCATTTCTCCTCTTAAGGTTTGTTCATAAAGATGGAACATTGCAAATGCAAAAAAATCTAACAAAAATAATGTTTAAGACCCTTTATAACACCTATGAACCTCGTGTATTTCCATGTAAATCTTAAAAAGAGATATGAGATTCTAGAGTTGCCTTATAGAGTTTGACTCTCCATTTCCTATAGGCCTAGACTATCTTTGAACTAAAAGTGGATTTCCTAGGGGTTTCTTTGCATGCCACAAGTTTTTACATGTCTATTATGACCCCATAATAATTATCCAATCCATTATAATTATTTATTAAGGTTATAAATGAAAGTGAACTATCATTTGAAACCTAGGCCTAACCATGCCTACTAGGCCTGACTACAACTCTTGTGGGTTTGGATCACCTTTTGAGTTTCACCATTTTTTGATTGGTATATCATGTTTTTTTAGGTTAAATCTAACTTTAAAACCTATCCTAAATTATCAATCATATCTTGGCTCATCCCTTTATCCCTCTTTCTCAAAACTGTTAGTTTATGCATAAGGGAAAATACCCTTTGTTTGAGACAAAATAGAGGGCACTTCCCCTATTTCATCATAAAAAATGAAAGTTGGATGAGTTTCCTAAAGTGTAAAATATTATCTATACCAAATATTCACCCTTTATCATTCCATTTGACCTCTAAAAAGCATAAAAACCTAAGACAAACTTGGAAAAAGGTATTGTCTACAGGGTTTTCATCATATGAACTATGCATTACCTATCTAGAGCCATTATTTTTTCTATATCCATTGTAAAAATCCTATATATACTTTCATGGTATGATGTATTTTCTTAGAGGTTTGTTTCATCATTTCAATTTTCCCTGTACCCTTTACATGCACCTTGATCCCACAAGACTAAGTCTATCTCATGACTGTGATACTCTGCCAAAATGATTCTTGTAGGTGCACATTTATCTAATAAGACCTTGACTATGATGTGTAGATGACCTATTTAAATCCTTTAGGTTACATAACATCTATTTTATACCTGAGTTCACTTTGTATAAGCTAAATCATTACTGAGACACCATGCCTAGGTCACTGTTTGCCTACCTAGCTGTATATGGGTATTTCAAGGCTTAAGACACCTATAAGTGTTTTCAAGGTTTGAAACACTACATTTGAACCTTATATTAATTATATTCATGATTATTGTCTCACCATTAAATCACTATGGTCATTACAAACATGAATGTATGTTATATTTTCTCTTTAAGATGTCAATGGTCACCTAAAAGTGAATTCCTATAGATATGAATGCAGGGGTTTAATGCTTTAAATGGCATCTTTAGGACCTCTAACTTTTGATTTCCAATAAATTTTTAACCTTAATATTTATAATATATATTATCCAGGGTAGAGGATACAATATTTACCTATCTATATTCTATAGAACTCTTGATATCCTTACTACAATATATTCACAAAATGACTTGGATCTCTATCCTACACTTTTGGGGACTTATTCCCTGAACATAGTCATTGGGTCTTTGGAAGGTGATTCAAAACTTTTCCTAACAATATAGCTTTCAAAATATGTATGATAATATCCTTTTCAACATGTTACGACCTTAGGATGAGTTTCACCACCTATCTAAACTTCTCTATACTAGTACTTCAGTTCCCTATTAAGCCACCTGTAGGTGGTTATTCTAGTATACAAGCAGTGAGGAACACTCAAATGGTATGCATAATTTGTGAGATTTAATGATGTTTGTGCCTTATCCAAAATATCCAAACATACTTTCATAATTATTAAAACCTTACTTATCTTAGACACTTCTTTTTTAATACAATTAGCTTCTATGAGGGCATCTATAGGTGCATTCTGAGATACTTGTAGGCAGTGAGCAGAAAGGTTCATATGTTCAATGAATTTTCCTGAATAGTGAATTTATTTCATTTAAATTGTGTTTAGATGAAACATAAAGATGTTTCAAATCTTAGGACAAGTATTCACACTTCATTTTCAGTGTTTCACTTCTTCCTTTCATGGCACCTAGCTGACTGTGTATGATAGTCATAGGGCAAACTGACTGTATGGTGTTTGTGATTGAACCCTCATAGAGAGTTACTTGAATGGACCTATAATGGAAGGAAAAAAACATTTAAACCATGGAGACAAACCATAACCATCCTTTAATGCAATTACCAAGGCATGAAAATGTTGGGAGTGGTGGAAACCTATATGCTATACAGAATGGGACCAGTCTGCAAACCTGAGGTGATTGGCTCTTCAAACCAACTCCAAAATTGAAATAAAGGATGGATAAAATTTGAGAGGATATTTCAAGACATTTTTAATCAATCCCAATAGTTGGATTGTATGAACTTCTTCAAATCAAGGCAAAACCTATAAAGTACATACCACCATTCCTCTACAACCAAACATCAAATGGAAGATGACTGAATGTAGAAGACACCCCCTTGAGTATTTTTCTTGAAACCTCTCTTGTTGAACATACTAAGTACAAACCCAAATGCCATTCTTGCTTTCCAATCCTATTGGAAGGAGAGAGAAGCAATTTTCTTCCTTTCTTGAAATTTCTGATCAAACTGATCATTGAAGTAATTATATGGTAGACTAAGGGACACTCCTAAAATGTCTTCAACTACAAGAGTTTTTACAATTACATACACCTCATTAAATGCTCATCTTTTCTATAAAACTACCCTTTTTTATAAATAAATTATTATTTTTCAATTAGTAACAGTTCTAAAGACTTTTTAGGACACATGGTATGTGACATCATCCTTTGAAACCTTCACATTTCCCTAAAAGGTTGTGTAAGTCATTTAATGCTCTATTTTTACCTTCAAACTGACTCAAAAGGACATAAGGATTAAAATGAATAATGATAAGGATAATGTGACATCAAATGAACTATAATACATCTTATGACATAACATTATACCCCTAAAACATCTAAAAATCAAGTTTTTACCTATAAGAGTCCCAATTTGACCTGTAGGGTCAAATTTGGTTAACAACTTAGTGACTCATGGGGGTAGCATGATTGTTATACTAAGGATCAGTAGCCTTATTAATCAATTGGGCTTAAGGAGTCATCTAAAGTCTAAAACCAAACAAGAGGACTTTGACCATTGAAGACAAGATTTGATCAAGATAAGACCAATTGACTACAAAAAAAAAGGACACACAAAAAACCAATCAAACTAACTAACAAGACACACACATGTGCTCAAAGCACTTAGGAAAATTAAAAAACAAACCACTATGTACAAATAACAAATAAGCATACCTCCCTCTTGGATCAAAGGGGAAGTTTGAAACCTTCCTTGATTCATGACATGAAGGATTTAGTGAGACGTGTAGCCTTTTAACCTTTAGCATTAATGCCTTCATCTCCTTCATGGTGTTTGCCAACTTCATTGGCATGATTTTCAATGAGAACCAATAAAATCCATACAAGTTGGCTATGGAAATGAACTCTTTTTGCATCCAAATAGTCTCAACCTTCTCATGTACTTGGCCTTTGATGTGCAAGTTTAAAAATATGATAGTCTTCTCAGCCTTGCTCTCCTCCTTGACATAATGTTCTTGATGTTTGGAAGTACTAGGTTTTCCTTCACCATGTTCCCACATCTTGATTTTACCTTAGATGGATCTCTTGACTATATTTTAGGTACAACAAGATCTATCTTGACATCATTATCCATGTCTATAACTTATTTTACACTAACATCATCAAATAGATTCATGACAATAGGTTCTTGACCAATAGGATGACTTGCATCTTTATGCTTGATTGAACACTTAAGATCATGTTTATTAGACTCATTAACAAACTTGTCATCAGATATGCAATATTTTGGAGAAGAAAAAGATTTACCTAACTTATCAAATTCATTTCATATGGCATTAAAATTCTACCATAAATATTCTTCCTCATGAATATCATCTTCAAGAGTTATTTCCTCTACCTTTCTCTCATGAGACTCTTTTAGGACTACCACTTCTTGAGGAATGACTTGACCTTCATCCTTAATAGTACACTCCACTTCATGATTGATATGGTCATCCAAAACTTCATGATTAGACATGGAGTCTTGTTCAAAAACCTCTCTCTTTAAGTCTTGGCCACATTCCTCATGGATACACATCCCCTCAAAAATGGAGGCATTAGAGTTTGTTTCATGGACACACATCCCTTCAAAAATGGAAGCATTAGAGTCTAATTAATGGAAACATATCCCTTCAAATATGGAGGCATCAACTTATGGATTGTCCTTTTATTCACTAACGGGAGTCCCTATGGTGATTTATTCCTTATAGTCAGTCATGAATCAAGTTTTCTCTTCTTCACTTGCTTCTCTTAATATAGGCTCTTCTTCAAGAAGAGGTGAGGTGGAATGTTGATGGATAGGCTCATGTTAAGGAGATGGAATATGAGGTGAATTGGAAGGTTTATGAATTTAATATGGAATGTGAGGGGTAGGAAAAGGCTTATGAGTGGATTTAGGAAAGATAAAAATACTAATAAGCTCATAGGGAAGTAAATTCTTGGACTGATTAGAAGGAATAACGTTTACATAAGTAGGAGATACATCTTGCCAATAATATCTTTGTGTATAATCCATGGATTCATCTAATTCCATATGACAAGACTTATGGTAGTACTCCTGAGGCTGATAGGCATCATGGTATGAATGATAGGGCTCATATTGGAACTGATAGAGGTGTTTTTTGATAGGTTTCTTCATAGCCTTCATCATAGGGTTGTCTAACAAAATGGTGCCTTTATGGAGAGGAAAAAGGGAGATAAAATTGAAAGTAAACTATCTTAAGAGAGGTAATACACCAAATTAGTTGATGACTACCAACCAACAGCATGTTACACATGATAACAAGGGACTAACAAAACATACATTTCTCCAATCTGCATCTTCTCACATCAATATTTTATTATGAGATTGTGATGAATGTTTAGGCTATGAGGACTAAACAATAGGCCTAGGATGGAATTTTTTAAATAGAATATCTCACTCACTCAACCTTGACACATCAATAGAACACTTCACATGACCTATAAGAAGAAGCTTTCTAACTGCAAATAGGTGAGAGCATGAGACAACATGCTAAGGAAACAAGAGTTATCACTAAGCAAGATCAATCATCCAAGTAAAACACACTATTAATATTCATGGAAGAGGTAAAAATTATTAGTATTTATTGATCCATGGTATGCAAATGAGAAAGGCTTCACCATACTCAAGTGGAGCATAGTTTACAAAGGTCAGAATGGCTAATTCTTATAAAACTTGAGAGAGAGATGACAAGAAATAAGTCCAAAGGTCATAAGGACACATGTTAAGCTAATAAAATGAGTTAATTTTGCAAGAGAAAAGGATGTAAAACTGACCATGCAAATTCAAGAAGTGCAAGTGTCACCCCAAGTCATGAAACTCTTGAAAAGTGGTCTAGGAGTTTCCTTTACTTGCTCAAAAACTATCTTATCGATTTATCCCTATTTGAACATCCCAAAAATAACTAGGTATAGGTCTAATGATTGGAATGATATGGAATTCGTTCAAACATGCTTCTCCATGCATTGTTTGTAGTCTTGGTCATTGGAATCTCTTGGAAGTGAACCATTAGTGCCTACAGTCTAAGAAAACTCTTCTTTCACATACCTTGCACACTTGGCCTCAAATTTGGCTTTATATACTCATTAAAATCCATAAAAGGCTATGAATTACATGTTTAGGCACACCTTAAAATCAAGTGCTTTATATAGGCATTAGGCACACCTTAAAATCAACCCACTTGAAGCTTTTCACCGTTCTCACTACCATGTTCACTATGCCAATTTTGACTGGCTGAGATGAGAACTCTATTAGTCACACTTAAGATATTTTCCAAGGCATAAAATGGGCATATAAATTTAGCTTAAGTCTTAGGATTCCTTCCAAATTTTATTTCCTTTCTTGAAACCTCCTATAACCTAGATAATACACAAAATAATCAAAAAGAGAAATTATATACCCTATCCGTACATATTCCATACAACTAATCCTAATGGTAGGTAGTTTGACTAAGTCTTCTACAACCTCCAATCACTTTCCTTGTCATTCTATTCCATTTGGATGTACCTCTAGCCTTATTTCCCCAATCAGGTCCTTCCAAGGGTTTAGCAAGGGTTTTGGGTCATTTATACTCTTAAGGTTTGTTCATAAAGATGAAACATTGGAAATGCAAAAAAATATAAAAATAATAATGTTCAGGACCCCTTCTAACATCTCTAAACCTCTTGAATTTCCATGCAAAGCATCAAAAGATATATGAGCTTCTAGAGTTGCCTTATTGATTTTGACTCTCCATTACCTACAGGCCTAGACTATCTCTAAGCTAAAAGTGGGTTTTCTAAGGGTTTATATGCATACCATAAGTTTTTACATGTCTATTATGACCCCATAATCATTTTAAAATCCATTATAAATCTTTCCTAAGGTTATAAATGAAAGTGACCTATCATTTGAAACCTAGGCCTAACCATGCCTACTAGGTCTGACTACAACTCTTATGGGTTTAGAACGCCTATTGAGTTTCACCATTTTTTACTTGGTCTATCACTTTGGTTTAGGTTATTTCCAACTTTCCAAACCTCTCATCAATGCTCAATCAGCTCTTGGATCATCCCTTTATCACTCTTTCTCAAACCTACCAATTTATGCATAAGGGGAAGTACCCTCTGTGTGAGACAAAATAAAGTATAATTACCCTTCTTCATCATTAGAAATGAAAGTTTTAAAAGATTCCTTAA
This sequence comes from Torreya grandis, assembly GCA_037957365.1. Lineage (NCBI taxonomy): Eukaryota > Viridiplantae > Streptophyta > Pinopsida > Cupressales > Taxaceae > Torreya > Torreya grandis. The sequence goes on along the minus strand of JARHVA010000380.1, from coordinate 2,955,816 downwards.
GTTTAAAATATTATATGTACCAAATATTGTCCCTTGATCATTCCATTTGACCTCCCAAAAGCATAAAAACCTAAGGAAAAAGGTATTGTCTGCAAGGTTTTCATCATATGGACTATGTATTACTAGTATAGAGCCCTTGTTTATCCTATATCCATTGTAAAAATCCTATATATACTTTAATGGTCATGATTGAGTTTCACATATGTTTTTTTCATCATTTCAAATTTGCCTATACCCTTTACATTCACCTTGAGCTCACAAGACTGGGTCTATCACCTGACTGTGATACTCTGCCAAAATGATTCTTGTACATGCATATTTCTATAATAGGACCTTGATCATGATTTGTATAGACCCTCATTTAATATGTTAGATCACAGAGCATCTATTTTATACCTACATTCACTTTTTATAAGCTAAATCATTACCGAGACACCATACCTTGGTCACTATCTGCCTACCCAGTTATAGGTGGGTATTTCAAGGCTTAAGACACCCGTAGGTGTTCTTGTGGTTTGAAACACTATATATGAACCTTATATTAATGATATTCATGATTATTTGTTAACCATTCAATCACTAGGTCCATTCCAAACATGAAGGTATGTTTTATTTTTTCTTTAGGATGTCAATGGTCACCTAAAAGTAAATTCTTGTAGATATGAATGTAGGGTTTTAGTGCTTTTAAAGGCATCTTTAAGACTTCAAACTTATGAATTACAATAAATTTTTGACCTCCATATTTGGAATACATCTTCTCCATGCTATAAGATACAATATTTACTTATCTAGATGCTCCAGAACTCTTGATAACCTTACTACAAGATATTCACAAACTGCCTTGGATCTTTGTTCTACACTTTTGGGGACTTATTCCCTGAACACAGTCATTGGATGCTTAGAAGGTGATTAAAAACTTTTCCTAATAGTCTATCCTTCCAAATATGTATGGTAGGATCCTTCTCAACATGATAGGACTTTAGGATGATTTTCACCACATGTCTAATATTCTCTATATTAGTACTTCATTTCCTTGTTAAGCCACCTATAGGTGGTTATTCTAGTATACATGAAATGAGGAACCCTCAAATAATATACATAATTTTTTATCTTCAATGATGTTTTTACCTTTTCCAAAAGTTCCAAATTATCTAAACCTTGCTTAGCTCAGACACTTCTTTTTCAATATGATTAACTTCTATGAGGGCATCTACAAGTGTATTCTAAGATACTTGCAGGCAATGAGCATAAAGGTTCATATGTTCAAGGAATTTTCCTTCATATTGAATTTATATTATTTAAATATAATTTATATGAAACATAAATATGTTTAAAATCTTATGACAAGTCTTCACACCTCATTTTCAATGTTGCACTTTTTCCTTTCATGGCACATAGCTAACTGTGTATGATAGTCATAGGGCAGACTGACTATATGGTGTTTGTGACTAAACCCTCATGGATAATTGATTGGATAATGAGCCTATAATGTAAGGAAAAAAAATTAAACATGGATACAAACCATAACAATCATTTAACACCATTACCAAGGCATGAAAACATTGGGAGTGGTGGAAACTTGCCTGTTATATAGAATGGGACCAGTCTATAAACTTGAAGTGATTGGATCTTCAAACTAACTCAAAACTTTAAAAAAAAGATAGAGAACATGTGAGAGGAGAGTATAGTACCTTTGGAATCAATCCTAGTAGCTAGATTTTATGAAGTTCTTCAAATCAAGGTAAAACCTATAGCATGCATAGATTATAAAGAAAAATAGATAATATAAATTCTTAGGAATGGTTTATAAAGTCTAGACCACCATTCCTATGAAACCAAGCATCAAATTGAATATGAATAAATTTATAAGACACATTTAGGATCATTTTTCTTAAAACCTCTCTTGCTGACCGTACCAAGTACAAATATGAAGACCATTCTTATTTACCAAGCCTAGTGGAAGGAAAGAGAATCAATTTATTTCATTTCTTGAAGTTTCTAATCAAAATTATCACTAAATTAAGTGTATGGAAGACCAAGGGACACTCCTAAAATTTATTCAACTTTAGGATTTTGTACAATTCTATACACCTCGTTAAATGCTCATTTTTCATTAAAACTACCATTTTTCTAAAGAAATTATCACTTTTTAGTTAGTAATAGTTAATAAAGACTTCTTAGGACACATGGTATGTAACATCATCATTTTAAACCTTCACATTTCCCTAGGATGTTGTACAAGACATTTAATGCTCTATGTTTACCCTCAAAATGGATCAAAAGAACATAAGGACTAAAATGACTAATGACCAAGGCTAATGTGACATGAAATGACATCAAACTACCTATAATACACCTTATGACAAAATTAGACCCCCAAAAAATCTAAAAATCAAGTTTTTACCTATAGGGGTCCCAATTTGACATGTAGGGTCAAATTTGGTCAACAGTAATTCACCCTAGAATTTTAAATGGTAACATGGATTTTATAATTGAAATGTTGAGTATTAGCATTGAAAATGCCATGTCATTTTGTTAAATGTTGAGTCAAGATTCTTAAACACTGAGTCAGAAGTATAAAAATGCTACGTATTAAATTGTTAAGTGGTTGCATTCTACACTAAGAGAAACACTTTATTTAGAATGCATCATACACACACACACACACACACACACACACACACACACACACAACATGATATCAAAATTGCATTTTGTTATAAAATGATAAGTTATGCCTTTTAAATCTAAGTGGTCCTTTTAGAGTTTGGTACACAAATGAAACATATTTTTAGTTGTGTAATAAAAAAATAAAGAGTATTGCTTTATATATATAATATTGGTTGCTCTGCTAATAAGGACTGTGTTCTTATTTGGATAGTCTGACTTATTATAATACTATGTAATTTTATATATTTATAAGTATCCAAATAGCATTTATGATTATGGAATGCATCTTTGTAAAATAAATCCATAGATAATCCCAGCTTAAACTTGGCTGAGTATATATAATTCTCATTATAGTTTCAATGGGAAAATTAGATTAGCTAGTCTAAGTACTTAATCAGGGAATAGTGGTTGAAAATGTAAAATATACAGTTGAGTATTTATGTGTTATTAAAAAAAGGAGTACATTATGGTTTATGGATGAATTCTTAGGTTTCTATAAAATTATAAACCCTTAGTTGAATCAAATAGTAATAATGATATATCTAAGTATTGAGTTGCAGAAAATACTTTAAGACCATGATTGTCTATGTTTACTAAAAAAATTGCAAATAGTTTTATAAATTAATTATGAGGTTCTTTTGTTTAAAAATGGATTATTATTGGGCATACTATATATTCAAGTTGATAATATACAAATTATAAACCTGGTCATGATTAGAACCAAGTCGGTAATTTGCATAAAATAAGTATGTTACCTATTTTTAAAAGAAAAATAGTGATCCTTGATTTTAGCATACTCAGATGGTATGAATTTTGAATGGAAAATATTTATATTTGTAGATCACCTAAATGTGACACGCGCTATAAATATATTTAGTATGTACAAGTGTTGTAAATTTTAAATATGTCGATATAACGACTTAGGTACTATTATAAAGCATATAGAGGTGTGATGGTGCTTGTAGTATTATTAACTTATAAAAATGTTTCATTTAGGTGTATTAGGTCTTATGCCTAAATTTATAGTTTATAAGTGGTTAAAATGAATCATAAGGTGTTTGATGGATCGAAACTTGTCTATACAAAAATAGTTTCCAAGAAAAAAAATGAGATGAATAACGGGTTTATGAGTTCTCTATTCTCTGCAACTTGATTGTTGATGTTAGATATATATGATTTCATTATTAAATAATTGTGTGTGGTACCCAATATTATGTATCGTTTTGTATGATTGTTGGTTATATTTAGCATATAAAGGTTCATAGTGATGTGTGCCTAGAGATTGTGTTTTTGTTTGATTATTATTGTGATGTATAATCATATACTTGTTTTTTTAATAATTATATTAAAAGTTTGATAGTTCATGTTTGAGTAGGGTTCTAATACACAATGAGATATGATAGTATGAGATATCATAGAATAATTTATCTTAAATGTATATGCTTAGATAGTACATACTGTAGCTGTATGTCTAGAATCTCACCTAGTTGACTGATTAAATAAATGTGATGGTTATCTCTTGAAAAATATATTTTATAACAATTAATAAGACATTATGTATGCATGCATACAAATTCAAGAGTGTAAACAAATGTTAGGTTAGTCTTTTATGTATTTGTATGACTTGCTTTGTTATATACACTTGTTTGAAATAAAGCTTATGATTTCATGTATTTATGGCTTCTTTGTATGATTGATTGTGGGAAAAAATGGTAGTTATGTCTTAGAACATTAGACCATGATAATATGGGTTATCATGGGTTCTAGTTATATGGAACTTACTTTGTTAGTTAAAATTTGTAGTTTAATGTGAATTCTACTCAGGTGGTATAAATTGTAGGCATCATTTTTAGTTTAGGATTAATTTTAATGTAAGATTCATTCATGCATAGATGAATAAATGTAAACTTTGCTTACTCCTTGGTTAGCATGTGATGCGATATGATTTCTAGGAGGATGTAATTAGTATGAATCTTATGATTATATAATGTATAGTAAGACATTATCTTTGGTATGTATGATTTGCATGTCAGTGCGATGTCTTGCAATAGAACATGTTTTCTATGATATACTACATGTTTAGTTTTATTATATGCATATGGGTAGTAGCTTGTTCTCTAGATTCCCACACCATTCTATCTACCTATCCATGAAGGGAGGCCCATTTCCTGATAGGGGGTTGAATGGGGCATTGTTGGTCTATGGTTGGTGTGAAAAGTGCTCAAATGATACTCTCCCTCCTCATAACAGTACTAATTACTTAGAGACTACACTAGAGAGTATCAACGATACATGAGTTGGCTTAGCTCGAGCTCTGAAGAGCTTGATATCTCTTTATTATATTAGGTTGAATGCCTGAAGGGAATATAATGATAATGTATATTTGTTATATTTGACTAGTAGATGTTGTATCAGTGGAACAACCATAGTTGTATCCTAATGTATTTACTTTCCTTAGATTTTTAAGATATATATTGTATTTGATATTTTGAAGTAATATTATCCTAAGTTATAGATTGGTGTTGTAATGTATATTATATGGAATGGATGTTAAGTAAATTATTTTTAGAAAAAAAATTCACTACATTTTATATGTACAACTTGAGAGATTGTAACATTATATGTGTTCTTTACCCCATCATGAACTACTTTTTTATCAAATTATCATGGCCTTCAAAATAAAACATGACATGCATCCATTGATATAACATCACACCATATTTCACCCTTGTACATTTTAGCTACATAAAACTAGATTAGACACTTTTTATCTACTATAACTTCATTCCCTTTATTAAACTATGGAACCCGATAAGGATTGGGATGCTTTTCACACTACAAACCTAGTTTCTCAATCATGTCCTTAGAAATTGTATTTTTACAACTATTAAAATTTATAATTACTTTGCATATCTTACCTTTTGAAGTACACCTTACTCAAAAAATAATTTTTTGAAGCCATGCAACACCACCTTCTTTATTATGCACATGTTTTTTCCTTAGAGCAATCATTGTTCTTCTTATCATGAGATTTTTTCCAATATCTACTACTACAACTTTAGTATTTTGCTCTCCTATTTCAACTTCAACTAAATTCAATCTTGGGTGATCCTCTCACCTCTTTTCTTGATCTTGATAGTGTGGACACTCATATTCTCTATGACCTTCTTCTCCACATATGTAATAAACATAAGACCTATATCAATTTGGAAACCATCCTCTACCACCACCATAGCTTTGCCTTCTCTGAAATACTCTTCCTTGTTACTAATATCAAAAACCTTGTCTATTATCTTCTTGTGTTTTTACACCATGTGATGAATATCCTCTAGTGGTATTAAACCCACCTCTATTTTTAATAAATCCACCTCATCCCCTTATTGGATGGGATTTTCCTTTTCTTGGCCTAGTAGATGTTCTTCTAAAATTATATCAATTTTGTTTTTCTTCTACCTTTAAAGCTAATCGAAAAGCTTCCTCCATGCAAAGTATTCTATGCATGCTTAATTTATCTTGAATAGAAAACTTTAAACCATTTAAATACCTTACAGCCATATATTATTTTATTTCATCATGATCGATTTGTATGAAAAGATTCTAAAACTCATTTGTATACTATTGTATACTGTGATCCTTCTACCTCAAATTTTAGAATCTTCTGTATAGGGTTTATACATAATCCATAAGAAGAAATTTCTCCCTCAGATTATTCTACATCTTTCTCCATGAGATGATCTTCTCTTTACCTTTTATATGTTTTTCTTTCTACTAGTGATCCCACCAAATCATTTCATGACCCTTCAATTTCATTCATGCAAACTTTCATTTTTTGTCTTCTCTCATAGTTCTCCATTTTAAAATTTTCACCATGATGTTCATCTAATATATCAACTCCTCTAGTTTTAAACTTTCTCCATAATCTAGAATTTCAAATTTGATTCCTTCATTCCTTCCCTCTAAAGCTCTAACCATCCTCTCTTTAATTGATGGCTATAGTTCGTATTGTTCCTCCACTTACATAATTTACTCTTCATGATCTGTGTTATCCTCGACATCACCTTCTACTATCATTTGTATTTGATTCAAAATGATCTCGATTAATTTTTTTACTTGTCTTTATAACTCTGTCATAGTTTGGTTCATTTGAGTGATTGCTCTTCATCCTCTCACCATCTCTTACATGTCCAAGATGCGAACTTGTTTTGATACCAAATAATGAACCTAAGTACTATCAAGACAATAAAAATCTAATAGGAAAAGCTTTATGAAATAATAACTTGTACTAATTCATATTGAATAATTCAAATAATTATAAACCATGCATAAATAAGCCTCAACTCAGAATTAGAGTTGACATGTAAAATTCAGAACTCTAAAAATAAATAAAACTTGGCATCTTATTTTTAGTAAGTTTCACATGAAAGCATGCACAATCTAAAAATCTCCAAAAACAAATTAAACACTAAAAAAATGTATCATATAAATATAAACTAAAGTTCAAGTCCTGTTACAAAAATAATAATTTATAAGTTTTAAAAAAAATTGAAAATAATATTAAATTGTAATTTTGGACCCTCAGATGGTCATTTATGGTCTCTAAAATATATTAAAAACATCCAATAACTAGAAAGACAGGTTATGATTATATTGAAAATTTCAAGATAGTCTTTTTGGTGTAAATATGGGCTCAAATGGATGTATGGATCAAAATTTATGGCCTCTAGAAGTTCAACCTCTTTTTCTGCATCAGTTTGTAATGCTGACTTAATGGCATTTGAGCTCTAACCAAAATGTTTTTATTTGATCAAATCTACAATGCTAGGTATGAAAATAGAGAAGCTAATAAAATGACACAACATTATGATGGTAATAATTATCTTCTCTATTCAAACCTAGTGCTTGATTTAGGCAATAAAAGTGCATATAATCACGATCTAGTATGTTTGGATCATTCATATAATTCTAAGAGTATATTGCCTATTTTGCTTTTGAAATGCAAGGCTCTACAACTTATAGATGTATTTTATGGAGGTGTTTAACATGAAATTGAAAGGCCTTAAAACCCTTGCTATACCCCTCCACTCCACAAAAATAATATGATTTTACTCTGAATGTGAGAATCTAAATCTTTTTTAACTAGTTCTTTCATATGATCCTTCTCTAATAAGTCTTCTAATGGATATTTTGCTGTATATTTTTCATTTTTATTTATTTTTTGTAGGTCAAGTGCAATGATTGAAGGATGGTATAGATATTTAATCCATTCTATGTCTTATGAGCTTCAATTAAGGCATGTTTTTTAAGGCAAATATGATCTACTTTATATCATTCATATTTATGTTGAGCTTTTTGGGGTTGGATATCATCTTCAATTTTGAGTATGAGTTGATTCTACATCAAAAGTCAATCTAAGTCAGATTTTGCCTTTGGTTTTATGTGATTATCATCAAATGAATTAGGTTGTTTATGGGAGAATTCCAAATACCTATGTTGGTTGTTGTTGAGATGGCTCTCGTAGACAGTGTAGGGGTTAGAGCTCCAACACCTATTGTGCTTTAATTTAAAATTACCTTTAGTGACTTTTCATGGGATTTAACCTTCTAACCTATATTTATTCTTCTTATTATTCTCTAGAGTGTGTTAAGTATAGAATATACTGAGAGGGGGGGGGGGGGAGGGGGGCGTGGGCGGGGGGTGAATCAGTATATTATATATCTTATAAATCTTTCCTTTAACCAATATTCCACTTAATCAAATATTCAAGATATGTAATAAAAATCAAATAATAAATATCACACAAGACAGAGAGAGACACTAGATATAGCGTGGAAACCATGTGGGAAAAACCATAGAGAATCAATCTCAAATATATTCATGAGAACAACCCCACAGGAGCACCATACCCCTTTACCAAGTACAAACCTCAGCTATAATTCATGAGCACCACCCCACAAGAGCTTCAAACCCCTTTGCCGAGCACCAACCTAGCACCAACCCACAGGGGCACCAACCCCTTTGTTGAGCACCAACCTAGCAACAATTCGTGAGCCCCAACCCACAGGAGCACCAACCCCTTTATGTATACCACACACCTATCTCTCAATGTTGATATCTCAACAAATGATAGATCAATACAGCATCACCTTCCTCTCTCTCACTTTTGCTCTTCTAAGCTAGATATAACAAATACAAATCATCTCTCATAATTCCTCTTCTAAGCTAGATATTATGTTAGGACTTGTTCCAAAGTCTTAATGTTAGGTTAGTTTTTTGGTAGAAAATAATTACTATTGTAAATGGGGCATGCATCTTTTATAAAGACACCCCCATAAAATAAATGAACTTAGTTTAATTATTAGGTAGTTTTTATGTTTTATGTTTATTAATTAGATTTACTCTACGGGTTGTTTTCTTGTATTTAGTTGGTTATTGGATTAGTTGTTTTTACCGGTCATTGGTAAAAACTATATAAATCCATGTTTGCTTTGTGAAAGGGTTAACGGAGTAAAGGCACCCTTATGTAATTGTTATTTTGAAATTAATAAAATACTTGTGCACTCGCACTAAGCGGGGACAAAGTTCAATCTATTTTGATCCTGGAGTTATCAATGGTATCAGAGCATGGTTGGGAGCACGGTGAATTCAAAGGAGGAAGGTGTGATTTCATTTGGCATGAAAATAAGGTATGCCATATAGTTTGGTTCAAATATTTTGAAAAATTATTAAATTATTTTAATTTTTCAAAAATTATTTATATTTAAACCTGTATTCTCCATATACCTCTGTATGGTCTTTTTGATCATTTGATACTCCATTCATACTCCATTTTTCCTCTGTTAAGCCTCCTCATTTGGCATAAAAATGAATTTTTAATATTTAATGTTATAAAATTCATTGTTTTTTTGGCCAAAACCAGATTTGTACGGCCTTATTGTTTGAGAAAAACCTGTGTAATGTTTATTCATGGCTGCCTTTGGTATTTTCATCCATTCTCAGGCTTGTTAATGTCTAAATCATCTGCAAATGATATCAAACCTTCCTTTGTGCATTTATATTGAAAATATGGACATTTTTTGCACTTGTACGGCCTGTTGTACGGCCTTCCAATGTCCAAGTTCATTTGAAATCCATTTCCCTGCATAAAATACTTTGGAAATTTGCAAAAACACAGTTAAAAATATGTTTTAGCATCCTGTACGGACTTGTACGGCCTAGGTGAGAGAGAGCAGGTGCAGGAAAATTCTCCAGATCAGCCATGGCGTCCCAGGCAAGCATGGCGCAGTAAAATTTCAGAAATTTATTTTTTTAATGTTTCTAAAGTTTTTTTGTTTCAAATATTTGTTGTTGGGTCCCACGGGAGGAAGATTGAAGGAAAGGCTGAAAAGAAAGGGAAAAATTTATTTATTTACATTCTCATGTAATTTTTTTTATTTTCCCTCATACACAGAAATCTGGTATAAATTTAAATTTCTGAGTATGACATTTTGCAAATGCTCTTAGAGCAATTGGTTAAGTTTATTTTGGTAAAAGCTTGCAAGGGAGGAGGTCAAGGGTTCAAATCCTTTTTTGGAGAAAATCTTTTTTGATTTGGAATATACTTTTTTGAAAAATGAATATTCCCTTTTAATTCAAAATATTGTAAAACACATACTTATTGTATTGTGTTATTTATTTTTTGAAAAAGGAGTGAAATTTAATCTTTTTCTTTCGCATTATTGTGGTGAGATAAGGGTGTAATTGGTGAAATAAGGTTGTAATTTGGCGAAATAAGGGTGTAATCATTATTTTTGGTGTGGTTAAGTGCAAAACCCATCAAAAATATTTATTTTCTATTTTACGCTCTACACGGAAGTTAAGTGCAAAACCCCGTAGAAGCAGTGTCTTGTGCAGTGAGTGTGATATTTATTTCATTTCTTTCGCATTTTGTCACACATTTTTTCTCTACTGCACTTTCATTCATTTCAAAATGCCGAAAATTCAAAATTTGCTTTCAGATGGTGATAGATTAACAATTTCCAATTATTCAGATTGGAAACGATTGATGGAGGCTTCACTAGTGTTTAATGAGTTATGGGATATTGTTAAGAATGAAAATCCCACATTGCCAACAGAGCAAGCTAAGTTAGATATTTTCAATTTGCGTGATTCTAAGGCCTTAGCTCTCATTAAATGTTGTTGTACTCGTGATACATATGTTCATATTGAAAATTCTCCTCATAGTTACACTGCATGGAAAACATTGTCAGATTTGTATGATAAGAAACCTAAGCATAAGAAGATAGATATTCATATGCAGTTATTTACTTTGTCATTATATGAGGATGGGGATATGGGAGAATATATGTCTAAGTTGAAAAATATCAATACTGAGTACACTAAGGCTAGTTTTGGAAAACTAGATGATGACCTCATAGTTACTGCTGCTTTGAAAGGACTACCAGGGTCCTATAGGAATTTTGTTGAAATGTTACATGTCTCTGACAAGATCACAGGCATCACCTTTGATAAGTTGGATAAGTTGCTCATCCAACATGACCTCTCTCTACCCAAGAAATCCAAAAAAATTGAAGAAGCCCATGTTTTAGAGTCAAAGCCTAGTTCATCTTCATCTGGGCATCAAAACAATAGAGGAAACAGTTATAGAGGGGGTCGAGGTTATAGAGGAGGCAGATATCAAAACAGAGGTAGGGGTCATTCACATAATCAACAATCTAATCAATCACATTCACATGAAATAAGTGATCGAGGACATGGTCACAATTCATATAGGGGCAGAGGTCGAGGTAGATCTGACATTCAGTGTCATAGATGTGGAAAATTTGGTCACATTGCCTCACAATGTAGAGTTCCTTTTGATAAAATTCAGAGGCCACAAAAAGTGACTAAGACTAACTCTGCTCAGTATGTCGATCATGACTATGATGAATCTAGTAATGTTGCCCATGAATTTGCATTTACTTCTTTGGGGCACATTGATTATGTTGAATATGAGGCTAAAGATGAGCTCACAGATGTATGGGTTTTAGACACAGGAGCAACCAAACACATGACATTTAGGAGAGATTTCTTTTGGTCTTATAAGGAAGCTTCTCTCTCTCCAGTTGCCTTAGCAGATAAGTCTATGCATACACCACTAGGACTTGGTACTATTCGAATTCTTCTTCCTAATGGGTCTATAAAATACTTGGAGGATGTTTGGTATGTTCCCACATTGAAGAAACACTTACTTTCTTTGGTAACTATCCGAAAGAAAGGTTATCAAATTGTGCTTGAAAATGGGCTCATTTACATCAATTCAGTGAAGGATAATTATAAAACCATGTATACAAGATATGAAGATGGTAACTTGGTTAGATTGCATTGTAAGGTACTTCCTCCTAATGTAGAACTTGTAGCAGTTGTTGATACAGGTACAGGTACTATGTCTACACAGCGGTTATGGCATCTCCACTATGGACATTTGAATATCCACTCTTTAGTGGATTTGCAGAGATATGCTATGGTGAATGGGTTGCCCACTTTTCACAAAGATAGTATTCTTTATGAGCCATGTGTTTTGGGCAAACAAAATCGAAAAAAATTTCCTAAACAGTCATCTTGGAGAGCTAACAGATGTTTACAGTTAGTTCATAGTGATGTATGTGACATGAAAAAGTCATCCGTTGGTGGGTGTAGATACTTTGTCTTGTTTATTGATGACTTTTCTAGGATGACTTGGGTATTCTTTATGAAAAACAAATCTGAAGTTTTCGCTAAGTTTGTTGATTGGTTACACTTAGTCAAAAAAGAAACAGGTTCACATTTGGCCACTCTTCGTTCAGATAATGGAGGTGAGTATACCTCTAATGAATTTTTAGACTATTGTCGAGAACATGGAATTCATCAACAATATAGTAATGCTTATACTCCACAACAAAATGGAGTATCTGAACGAATGAATAGAACTTTAGAGGGCATAGCACGTGCCATGTTGCACTATAAACAGCTTGATGATAAATTTTGGGCCGAAGCCATTGGTACTATAGTGTATTTGAGAAACAGGTCCCCCACAATTGCACTTTTGGGACAAACTCCATATGAGGCATGGTATGGGTTTAAACCCAAAGTTAAACACTTGAAAGTGTTTGGATGTCTTTGTTTTGCTTTGGTTCCTCCTAAACATAGAACTAAGTTGGAACCACGAAGTCGAAAATGCATTTTTCTTGGTTATTCTGAAGATAAAAAGGGGTTTCATTTGCTTGCACAGGATTCAGGCAAATTCATAGTGAGTCGAGATGTAATATTTGATGAGTTTGGGACTATGAACACTGCAGAGATTGATTCTCAACTTGATAGATTAGAGAGGGAAAATGCAAAAGGAGATAAGGGTTTGAATAATGGGGATAACTCTTCAAAGTTATGGTATGAGACTCAAATTCCTTCACTTTCCTCTCCTTCATCTACAAGTTCACAGGTTAATGACTTAGAAATTGTTGAAAATTCTCTAAGTCCCCCATCGAATGATGCACCTAATGAGAATTCTGGAGTTCCTGATTTGAATAATTTGTCTAAGTATCCAAAATGGGCTCAAAGTACTTTTTCTGACTTGACAGCAGATGAAGTTGGTCTAACAGGGCCCAAGAATTCTCAAAAACAGGTGAACTATGCTATGGTTGTTACTACTTCTTCCACTGAGCCATCCACTTTTGAGGAGGCATCTACTGAACATGTTTGGCAATAGGCAATGAAATGTGAGTATGATTCCATACTTAACAATAATACATGGGTTTTAGTTTATCCTCCTCCACATGTTAAACCCATCGGATGTAAATGGGTTTATAGGACTAAGTATAAATCAGATTGCTCCATTGATAAACATAAGGCATGACTTGTTGCCAAAGGATATGCGCAACAAGAAGGTATTGATTATGAGGAAACATTTGCACCAACTGCCAAATGGCACACTATTCGTATGGTACTTGCCTTAGCAGCACAAAATGGTTGGAAAGTACATCAGTTGGATGTTAAAAGTGCTTTTTTGAATGGTGATTTACAGGAAGAAGTCTATATGAAACAACCACAGGGTTTTGAACAGATGGGTGCTGAACACAAAGTGTGTAAATTGACAAAAGCTTTGTATGGGCTCAAACAGGCACCCAGGGCTTGGTATGAGAAAATGGATTCATACTTGAAATCCATTGGTTTTCATCGCAGTGAATCAGATGATACTCTCTATTTTTGAGTGCAGGGTAAGAAAATGGTGATATTAGTTCTCTATGTTGATGACTTGTTTATTGCAGGTAATGATGAAAATCATAACAAGTCTGTGAAGAAGGAATTAAAAGATGGGTTTGAGATGATAGATCTTGGACTTCTTCACTACTATATAGGCATAGAGGTAACTCAGAAAGAGCATAATATTTTCATTTCACAAACTAAGTATATTTCTGAGTTATTAGAGAGGTTTGGCATGAGTGATTGCAAACCTACCCTCACTCCCATGGAAAGTAACTTGAAATTGTCTAAGGATGATAGCAGTGCCTTTTTTGATGGCACAACATATAGACAATTGGTGGGAGGTTTGATATATTTGATGACTACCATGCTCGATATTTCTTTTTCAGTTGGAATTTTATCTAGGTTTATGCATGAGCCTAGAGAAATTCATTGGCATGCAGCAAAACGAGTACTTCGTTACCTTCAGGGAACGAAAACATATGGCCTTGAATACCACCGCAACAAGAACTTCAAACTTGTTGGATATTGTGATGTAGATTTTGGCAGATGTGTGGATGACAGAGTGTCAACCACAGGATACACTATGCATATGGGTTCAGCTACCATTGCTTGGTGTTGTAAGAAGCAAGATACAGTGGCAAATTCATCAACAGAATCAGAGTATATTGCAGCATGGGATGCTTCTAGAGAAATTGTTTACCTTCGTCGTATTCTTGAAGATCTTCAGGTTTCTCAGTTTGCTCCTACACAGTTATACATTGATAATCAAAGTGCAATCAAGATGTCCAAGAATCCAGTGTTTCATGCCAAAACAAAACATATGGATGTCAAATATCATTATCTGCGAATGCTGGTGGCAAAGAAAACTCTTGATCTAATATATTGCCCAACTACCGATCAGACAGCTGATATCTTCACAAAACCCCTTGATAGAATCAAATTTGAAAAATTTAGAAAAATGCTTGGTATGTGTCCAAAGACCTGAATTTGGATCATATGGGGGTTTGTTAGGACTTGTTCCAAAGTCTTAACGTTAGGTTAGTTTTTTGGTAGAAAATAATTACTATTGTAAATGGGGCATGCATCTTTTATAAAGACACCCCCATAAAATAAATAAACTTAGTTTAATTATTAGGTAGTTTTTATGTTTTATGTTTATTAATTAGATTTACTCTACGGGTTGTTTTCCCGTATTTAGTTGGTTATTGGATTAGTTGTTTTTACCGGTCATTGGTAAAAACTATATAAATCCATGTTTGCTTTGTGAAAGGGTTAACGGAGTAAAGGCACCCTTATGTAATTGTTATTTTGAAATTAATAAAATACTTGTGCACTCACACTAAGCGGGGACAAGGTTCAATCTATTTTGATCCTGGAGTTATCATATTACAATATCAAATCAACCTCTTAAATCCACATTTACAAATGGCTACTCAAGCCTTTATTTATAGCTTTCCAAATGACCTTTGGCCTTCCCCCTTTGTGACCTTTCATTCCTCATGGAAAATGCACCAATCTTGGATGACCCTTCATATCCAAGCATTTGAAAAGTCATGTGGTGACCCTTCATGACCAAAAACATCTTTCCCACTTTTGTCCTTATCTTTGGTGACTTTTCCTATTCCTTTAAGTGTCCCTTCATGAGAAATTCGCCCTTACTCTTTTGTCTTCACTTGGTGACTCTGGGTATTCCCCAAAATGACTCTTCATAGGAAAATGTGTCCCATCCTTCTTTTGTCTTTATCTCATGGCTCTTCGACTTCTCCATGGGCCCTTATTTTGTCTCATATGCAACCAAAAATATATTCATTAATATTAAATAAATATTAACTCATATTAGCTAAGATAAACAATATTAAATGCAATGGGGCCTTTATCACCAATAATACTAAACCTTTGACATCAATGACAATATTTCCAACAATCTCCCCCTTTCTCATTGATGACAACCTCAATCCTGAAACTGCCACATCTTGTCACCTACACATACCGTCATCTGAAAACATATAGTAACTCCCCCTTACTGTAGCAACCTATACCAGTTCCTTGTACCTATTTTTTACACCTGTACTTGTACCTATTATTCTTCCCTTTTGACATCAATGGCAAAGGGCCTACCTGGAGCTAACACTTAGCTCCCCCTCACTTGATGCTGAAAATCAATGGCAGAAAGTAATAGAAATTACTCCCAACTCCTCTCGCCGATCTTTGAATGTATCCTTCGATCGTGCCTTTGAGAAGATATCTAACAAAGCATATACATTATTCCTTATCCTTTGAGCATCTACAATCAACTCATTTGAATCTTTTATTCTAATCTCACAACCTTCAGCATGAAACATTAATGTGTATCCTTGATCACACATTTGCCTTACATTCAATAGATTATGCTTATGAAACATTCTTAGTCTTGGTTCTACCATTATCCAAAAATAAAGTACCTTTTTTGGCTATCCTGGCAGTGGTTTTATCTCTAAATATCACTGTACCACCATTGATCTTCTTTACTCTTATCTCCTGTCATATGCCTCAAAACATCCACTATCAACGAACCATGGATGACCTTTATCTCTTACATGCAATGTTTTTTGCACCAACATAGAATCTTCAAGTTGTTTCTTCTACCATGAACACGACTGAACCTTCTTCCTGATGAATGAAGCTTTGATCCTTCTTGATTGATTCTACATGAGTATCCTTTTCTTCTCTCTAAAATTGTTAGCTCTTTTTTTGCATTCTAATTTCTTATAACCATAATCATTTGAAACACTGCATATGCAAGAATCATTCTAATAGCCTCAAACCATAATACTGATACAAAATTTTCTTCAAAAATATATTCCCTCAAAAGATATACAGATTAATTTTTCAACTCACCTTCTTGTCATGCAAAATATCC
This sequence comes from Torreya grandis, assembly GCA_037957365.1. Lineage (NCBI taxonomy): Eukaryota > Viridiplantae > Streptophyta > Pinopsida > Cupressales > Taxaceae > Torreya > Torreya grandis. The sequence goes on along the minus strand of JARHVA010000380.1, from coordinate 2,939,030 downwards.
AAGACCCAATAGCACCCACCATGCTTCAATTTTCTTAAAAATGTCTCCTTGAAGCCTAGAAGAGACACCCCCACACAAAAGGGTTCTAGAAATAAATCTCAAGGGATTCCCACATCTCCTTTGTTTCTTCCTTGATCTTCTTGTGTTTTTCTTTTAGAATCCGTTTAAGCATGTCTAACCTTTTTGACTTACTAACCTTATCATTTATGATATTCTTCTTTTTCTCAACTTTTGCAACTATCTTATCTTGACAAAGCTCATGCTCAAATGTAACAAGAGATTCTTTACAATCCTTCTTATCTGATTCTTTATCTACTATAGCAAGTAATTTGTTTTCATTCTTGAACTCAACCTGATCAACCTTTACTATTTTAGGTCTCCAAACCTTAATTTGTCTTTTCTCATATTTTCTAGGGTCTCTGTAACCTTTGACATACTTTGAATATATCTTTACTTTATTTTGGCATAATCTAGCAATATGTCCAACCTCATGACAACAAAACCAAACAATATTTCTCATACCTTTTTCTTGAATGTGATTGAGATCTCCCTTTGACTGATTGCTTCTCTTCATACAATCTCTTGCCCTATGACCAACATGATGACATACAAAACAACAGCCATGAAAAGAATTTGAAAACTTGAAAGCATTGGGCTACCTGATCGACTTCTTTGATTTGCCTTCAAAACTTGTATCCTTCTTTCCTTGGACTAATATTTCATGATCTTTCTCAACCTTGATTATAAACTTCTCATGATTATCCTTTAAAGAATCTAACTCAACCTTCAACTGTTTACACTCTTCTTCTTTTGATGTTAATATTGAAGTTGCAACCTCTAACTAATTTTTAAGATCCTGAATAAATATCTTATTTTCTTTTACTTCCATAGCCAACTTAGAATCCAAGATACACACCTTTTCCTTGAGATCCTCAACCATAGATTTCAACTCTTGATTCTCCTTCTTTAGTTGCTTAGCCATCTGTGCTTTTTCTTTGATCTACCTTCAAGCTGTTAAACCCTTTCTGAAGGAACCTGCTCTGATACCAATTGTTAAGCATGAAATATACTGAGAGGGGGGGGGTGAATCAGTATATTATATATCTTATAAATCTTTCCTTTAACCAATATTCCACTTAATCAAATATTCAAGATATGCAATAAAACTCAAACAATAAACATCACACAAGACAGAGAGAGACACCAGATATAACATGGAAACTCAATGTGGGAAAAACCATAGAGAATCAATCTCAAATATATTCATGAGAACAACCCCACAAGAGCACCATACCCCTTTTCCAAGTACAAACCTTATCTATAATTCGTGAGCACCACCCCACAAGATCTTCAAACCCCTTTGCCGAGCACCAACCTAGCTGCTATTCGTGAGCACCAACCCACAGGAGCACCAACCCCTTTGTGTATACCACACACCTATCTCTTAATGTTGCTATCTCAACAAATGATAGATCAATACAACATCATCTTCCTCTCTCTCACTTTTGCTCTTCTAAGCTAGATATAACAAATACAAATCATCTCTCATAATTCTTCTTCTAAGCTAGATATTACAATATCAAATCAACCTCTCAAATCCACATTTACAAATGGCTACTCAAGCCTTTATTTATAGCTTTCCAAATGACCTTTGGCCTTCCCCCTTTGTGACCTTTCATTCCTCATGGAAAATGGCACCAATCTTGGATGACCCTTCATATCCAAGCATTTGAAAAGTCATGTGGTGACCCTTCATGACCAAAAACATCTTTCCCACTTTTGTCCTTATCTTTGGTGACTTTTCATATTCCTTTAAGTGTCCCTTTAAGAGAAATTCGCCCTTACTCTTTTGTCTTCACTTGGTGACTCTTGGTATTCCCCAAAATGACTCTTCATGGGAAAATGTGTCCCATCCTTCTTTTGTCTTTATCCTGTGGCTCTTCGAATTCTCCATGGGCCCTTATTTTGTCTCATATGCAACCAAAAATATATTCATTAATATTAAATAAATATTAACTCATATTAGCCAAGATAAACAATATTAAATGTAATGGGGCCTTTATCACCAATAATACTAAACCTTTGACATCAATGACAATATTTCCAACAGAGTGAGGTTGTAGTTACACGAGCAAAGGGTAGGTAGAGAATCAGTGTCCATTATTATTAGATTTGGTGCCTCCTTATTAATGTTGCTTACTTTTTAATAGGATAAAGCTTGATTGATAGGTAGCCTTTATATACAAAAATGAGAATAGATAAGCTAATAAAATACCAAAATATAAAATGTAAATAGAGAATCTAATCAAACACATCAACATTATGAACATTCTTTTGGTAATACTAATGTACACATCAAAAAATAACAATTGCGCTCAGCAGAAACCCCTGCCATCTATTATCTAAGGAAATGCCTATGTTTCCCATGCTTTCAAAACGTTTTAAAGTGGCCAAAACCAAAAAGTTATTTTCTCCTTAGCAGTGGAGAAAGATGTGATATCTTAATGTGATAGAGACAAATTGGATCACCAAATTTCTTCAACCCTATGTCCTGTGTGGTCTTAACAACACATTCACTCTCCTTGCTAGAAAACTTAACATGGTACTGCATATGACATCAACACTCACTCTTTAATAACATGTCAACAATCTTAACCAATGAAAACATATATAAATGTCTTTTTTCATATTTTTTGTTACTAAATGCACAAGTTGACTATTAAAAAATTACCAATACTGCAATACACAAATAATAATAATTTTTTAGAGGTAAAAAAAGATAATTTAATCAAGAGATTAAAAAAACTAATTTCTTTAGTATCCCTTCAAGACTAATAACAATAATCAATCCTATGACTCCCAGGTGTTATGAACATTGATGTGGACAAGGGTTTTTATCACCCTATTTATTATATACATGTTGTAAAGGATGTATTTGTTACACCTTGCAAGCATAGTTTTTACTATATGTGCATTATGATGCATCTGATTAATAAGAACAATATAACTTCATTAAGCAAAAATTTCAAGAACAATTTATTATTTGTCATCTAGGATCAACTTCCCCATCTAAAATCCTACCTCCATTCGCTAGGTTACACACATCATTCTCAGGGATGTGAAATTTTATTCACACCCAAATAGGTTTATATGTGGTGCTGGAATTGTAAGTAAAGACATATTTGTGTGGGTATAATATGCCTCCTGCATAATAATAAGATGCCTCCTATATAATAACAAGATTCCTATGGTTTAATTAGTACCTATCACCAGTAATGAAAATATTAATTTCCTCAAAAGAAATTATTTTTCTCTGAAAATAATGTGGAATCAAAAATCAATACACTTCCATAATGTCTACAAGAAAATTATATATATATATATATATATATATATATATATATGTTTTCTAAATGGCATTTATGTATATTCTCATTGGCTTTTTATGATATTGTCAATAGAAAGATCCAATTTTCAAAAACCCTAAATATAAATATTTTTTGATTGAAAAGCATACCTTTATTAATAAAAATATATTACAATACTAATCGTTTGTATAAAAAATGGGTGAAAAAGTCACACCCCAAAATCCAAGAAAACTCAAGCTAAACTAGACTCGAGGGTTGAAAAAACACAAATAAGAGAGAAACTCAAATCAAATACATTTCAAAGTGTCAGATCTAACAATCTCAAAGCATCCTTTTTTATCCTTATTATTTTTAAATTTAGTCAATAACTCTATAGGAGGTGCATAAAGTATAGAAATAATAACCAACTGTAATTGGAGTTCAACTGGGGCTTGAGCTTTATCCAACTCAGAAGTATCATATTCATGTGATCTCTTAATTCCTCCACCTAAAATAATATCTTTCATAGATGTCTCTTCCATAACTTAATTTTCAAAATTCTTTGTTGGTCCATTGGTAGATTTTTCATTGAATTCTTCTTTCAAAATAGGATTCTCATGCAACTACCAGCTTTTAGATTTAATGAGATGATCCCTTTTTTTCTTCGATGTTTTTATGTGAGGGGATGTGCCTTAGAGATGTCTAGTTTGATGGAAAGAATGAAATCTAAGTGTAGTGTTTTCATAGTCTAAATATTGGATCCAAAAGAAATGATCATGCTTTAACTGCATTCTATCTAGCAAACCTTTGCTAAGATCCACCACACAAATGTGAGCATAGCTAAAGAGTCCTTGATTAAATCTCTCAAAATCCATCTTGATGAATAATCCCAAAGAAATTTAAATAACTTCACACACTTAAGGGTGCCAAAATAAAAGAGGAAGATTTGGGAGTTGAACCCAAACTGGGATTTTGGACACCACCATAGTAGCAAGATCAAAAACTAAAAACCAAGGGGTCATAAAGAGCCTAGCTCTACTCCAAAACCATGACCCTTCCCAAAAACTCTTTTAAATAAAATAAGGAAGAAAAACTAAACTGTAAATAAAACCTTCAAACATAAATGAATCACATGCTCCTTAGTCCAGTTAGTATAGACCCACTGACATAGATCTTTCGATCAATGGTAGAATCCATTAAATCTACAAATAACAACATATTCTTGAAGATCTCAAATTAAGGAATTTACCTCTGGGAGAGATATTCACATGTTGACATCTCATCAAATTGTTCCATGATATATGGACTTGGAGAAACTATGGGAGAAGCTGAAACAAATGGAACCATAAAACAAGTAGCATCCTTAAAGGAGATAGATCTAAAACCCTATTTTAAACCAACTCCAAAATGAAACTTCAACTCCATAATACTATTGGTAAAATAAAAACTTGACTACAAGGAGAGACACTAAGGTAGATGTAGCTACTATGGTAAGCCTATCACCAACCTGCAAGCTTGTTGCTATGTTCTATTTCCCTTCCACATAGAGTTTTTGCTCTCCATCTGTCTATATTCAATATTTTAGATTTGAGATTATCACTTGATATAATTTAAAAATTACTATTTAAAACTTAGAATTTGTAATGTTCTTATTGGAATTTATACACTATAAAACCAAACACAATGGTTTTAGATGTTGAAATACCACTAGACCACCTTGGGACCCCTTAGGGACCATCCCACAACCCTTCGATCACAAAACTTGGGTTAAGCTAAAATAAATAACTAACCTAACCTTGACCAAACTTGACCTTGACCCTTGACTGCCAATGGGCTGATCATCGATGGTTAGGCCTGATCACCAACAATCAAGTTCTAATCGCTTGAGCACCTAACTCTAACTTTAACTCCACCTTACTTTTTATAATTTGCTTGCCTGATCCACTCATGGATCAATGCATGTTGAAAATAAATTTAGACAACAAGTTAGACCTCTTCTTGAACCTATGCTTCTACCTCTCCCATTTTCCTATAAAAAGAGAGGAGCAAGAGGTGAAAAAGAAACCGAATGATCAAGAGCTTCTTATATCAAAATTTCTTTGGTAGGTCATTCTTCTAGTGAACCAACAAACTAGAAAGTGTGATAGAGATCCAAAGTGATATCGCTCATCGGCTAACAACTAAATACCATTACTCTACTAGAATTTTTCTAGACTCCATCAACCAACTACCTCAACCATTCTTCAGATCAACAACTAGGAAAGCTAAGTATCTATTTTTAGTAATTAGTTACTTTATTTTTCTTTCATTACTACCCACCTTCTAGAATCTCATTTTGTAACCTCTCCAATAATTTTTTTTAACAGACTAAAAAACACAGTAACCATCAATGGTCACCCTATTCACTGACAATCTATCCCAACCACTGATGGTCACCCTAACCATTGATGGTCACACCCAACCACTGATGTTCACTGTCAGAAAAATAGATAATAAACTATTTTCATCCACTAGACCTTAACCAAATCTCAATTTTTAGCCTCTCACTTGATCACAGAACCCTACCCTATTTTCTAATCTATACCTGATCTACATAACATTAATATCAATCTATTTATTACTATAATTATTCAAATCTATCTTCTTGTATTACATTTCAGTATCTTCTATTGTTTATGCAAGTAATTTATCTTTTGATTTATCAACTTGATTGTTTAAAATCATGGATTGACAACCTCCAAGAAAGCTCAAGCTTATTGGATCTAGCTTTCTAGGCAATCCACCCTACTATCTAACTAACCAACCATTTCTTTGAGTGATTTCTTATTGATAGGTCATTCCTCCCAAGCCAAATAGGATTATCTATAATTGTCTGAATCAACACATGCACAACATATCAAGGTCTACTAACCATACCCTTCTCAATTTTATTTTCTCCATCTTCTAAAGAACATAAGTGAAATTTATCTAAATCATTATGGCATGCTCGAAGGGACCCTTGAGTCTTTTTTTGGGTTCATAATTGCATCTAGGTACATCTTCTTCTTATCTTTTTTCTCATATAACTTGTTAAGTTGTGGAGCTAAAAGCTTCACTAGGATGCTAATCAAGGAGGTTGTTGAGTTCAACCAGTAACTGGCATCGACAGTAGTGCCGACGTTAGTCAGGCAGGGACCAAGGATCGACTGATGTTGGTCAGGAGCAGACTAACAGCAACCGACATCGGTCACCTGTGCATGTGCATGCGCTTGCATGTGTTTCCATAATTAGACTCATCTAATTTTAAGAGGTCCGAGAGTGTTTGCATGTTGAAGACTAATTTAAGTCTTGAGTCTGTGTTTCTAATTATTGTAATTAGAAGTCTAATTATTGTATGCTTGGGATCCTATTTAAGAGACCCATGAGGCATGTATTGTAATTAAGGCAAGTAAAGCATTGAAGCAAGAAAGCAAGGTCAAGGAGATCTGCAAGGTGCAAGGTCAAGGAGATCAGCTGAAGCTATCAAGGAGGGGATAACAACTCAGGTTGTTGAGTTAGTTATGGTTGAGAAAGAGAGAGATAACTCTTGAGTGTGAATTACTGAACACTTGGTGTGGGAAGCCTGTAAGGTGGAAGAGTGTGGCGTCTCTTCATTGTAATTATTTTTTGGAAGAGTATTAATACAGATAGTATTATTTGTCATATTCTTTGCTATTTCAAGTTTCTAGTTACTTAATCATTCTGGTTCAATTTTGTGTTTAATTGCTTATAGAAAAGTAATCAATTGTGCTTCCTAGATCCCAACAAGTGGTATCAGAGCTTTTGGTTGGGTTTACTAATAGGTTGTATCAGATTTAGTTAGTGTTTGTTGATTACAGGTTACTCATAGAGGTTTCTATTTGAGTGGGAGTATAGCAATGGCAGAAGAAAGTAGGCTACGAATGGAGAAGTTTAATGGCAAGAACTATCAATTATAGAGGATGTAGATTGAAGATTATCTGTATCAAAAAGATTTTTACTTACCGTTGGGTGGGATTGCATGCAAGCCCATAGATATGAAGGATGAAGAATGGAACGTTCTTGATCAGAAGGCTCTGGGATCCATAAGGTTGAGCCTTGCATCATCTGTGATTTTCAACTTATCATAGGCTAAGACAACGGTACAGTTGATGGAATCTTTGGCAAATTTATATGAAAAACCCTCAGCTTCGAATAAGGTATTTCTTATGAAGCAATTATTTAATTTGCAAATGTTGGATGGTGGATCTGTACATAGACATCTTAGTGATTTCCATGGTTTGGTAAACCAGTTAAGTTCAGTCAATATTGATTTTGATGATGAAATTAAGGCTCTCTTAATATTGTGCTCATTACCTGAAAGCTGGGAGAGTCTGGTAATGGCAGTTAGCATTACTGTGTCTGCTTCAAAAATCTTAAAAGTGGATGATGTTGTGAGTGTAATCTTGAATGAAGAGATTCATAGGAAAAGCACAGGTGAGTCATCAGGGAATGCTGTGAGTGTTGAAAGTAGGGGAAGGCAAAGAGAGAAGATCGAGCATGGGAGATCAAGGTCCAAGACAGGCAGGAGATCCAAATCCATGTATGGCAGAATAACCTGCTGGAAATGTGGAAAGCAAGGGCACTTAAAGAGAGATTGCTGGGTGAATGAAGATCAGCATGAAGGACATGAAGAAGTAGATGTTGCAGATTATGTTGCACAGGATGCACTAGTATGTTCCTTAGATAAAGTAGAATCTTGGGTTTTAGATTCTGGTGCCTCTTTCCATGCATCCCCAAATAGGGAATTTTTTCATGAATATGTTCAGGGAGACTTTGGAGAAATTTATTTAGGGGATGGTAAGCCTTGTCAAATGATTGGCAAAGGGAAAGTGAAGCTGAAATTGCAGACAGGCAACACATGGGTGTCGAAGGAGTTCATGCATGTCCCAATCCTAGAGCAAAATTTGATTTCAGTTGGAAAGTTGGGTGATGAGGGTTGCACAGTAACTCTCACAGCAGACTCTTGGAAAGTTACCAAGGGTGCACTTGTTGTAGCAAGAGGTAAGAAAGTAGGTACGCTTTATCTATCTACTTGTATTACTGATTCTCTTTCTAGGTTATCTACTTCAGCTGTAGATTTAAAGATGTGGCTTAATAGGCTTGGTCACATGAATAAGAAGGAGATGCATGTTATTGAGTCAAAGGGTATGCTTTCAGATTTGAAAAGCATGGATCAAGATTTTTGTATGTAGAAGAAGAAAGTGACATTTCTTAAGAGATCCGATGTTAGTGACAAGAACAGGAAAGCCTTGGTTTTCAAGGAGAAGGTGACAGACAGAGATTAGCACAAGGGGCTGAAGAATTCTGAGCAGAGCAAGGTTGATATGGATAAGGGTTTGATCCAAAAGGAGCTCACAGGTAGAAGTCATTTCTCACAAGTAAAATAGAGAGACCGACGTCAGTTAGAAAATTGGCATCGACATCCAGACAGAGACTGACATCGGCTATGTGCAGCCCGATGTCGGTGACTCAAGACAGATTAACACTAGCGTTAGTCAGGAGGAACCAACATTGGTGATGAGGCAGTCGCATAGAACTAACATCAGTCGAGTGCAAACTGAGATGTGACTGGCATCGATCATTGAGACAGATTTTGGGCAGACAGCAAGCTGTCAAGGAGTCTCAAGCACCCATATGGAGGATTGAAAGGGTAAGTAAGCCTCAAATTCATCATTTCCCTTCTTTATATTACTTGTTTCTCACTGATGGTCAAGAACTAGGAAGATGTGAAGAGGCAATGCAGGGTTAGAGAAGAGAGTGGATGGACACGTGAGATAGAAGGCCAGAGTATATGGTCTTGAGTAAGCTGCAAGACAATGGAGGTTTGACCATTGTGTTTCTCTTTACCAGGTTGGATAATATTAGCTGCATTATCTTGTTACTGTATTGTGTGCTTGTTGCAGGGTTACACATACAGGGAGGTTGCTGAGCTAAAAGTAAAGTTGGTTCAGAGGTGTGTCATGAAGAATCTGGGAGCAGCAAGATTCTTTGGCATGAGTATGTCTAGGGACATGGAAGATCACAGGTTGATTTTGTCTCTAGTGGGAGCTGATGTGAAAAAGGTGTTAGTAGGGTTCAATACGCAGGATGCAAAACTAGTAAGCACACCAAGGGCTAGATAGTTCAAGCTAAGCTTAGAATAGTGTTCAAAATCACATAAGGTCTGGTGCAGACCTGAGTTTTCCCAAGCAGTGGGAGTTGTTAGAAAGTTTAGATGTCGCAGGGGACTTGGATGATAGGTGTAGTATCATAGGATGTGTGGTGGTTGGTCTTCAAAATTGAGCTTGAAGATGGAGGTGCCTGAGATGGTTAGTGGAGGTTGATGTACAGGTGCAGTTGTTTATCTCCAAGTGGGGATTGTTAAGTTATGGAGATAAAAGCTTCACCAGGAACCTAATCAAGAAGGTTGTTGAGTTCAACCAGTAACTGACATCGATAGTAGTGCCGACATTGGTCAAGCAGGGACTAGGGATCGATTGACATCGGTCAGGAGCAGACTGACAGCAACTGACGTCGGTCACCTATGCATGTGCATGTTCTTGCATGTGTTTCCAGAATGCGTTTCCAAAATTAGACTCGTCTAATTTGAAGAGGTTCAAGAGTGTTTCCATGTTGAAGACTAATTTAAGTCTTGAGTCTGTGTTTCTAATTATTGTAATTAGAAGTCTAATTATTGTATGCTTGGGATCCTATTTAAGAGACCCATGAGGCATGTATTGTAATTAAGGCAAGTAAAGCATTGAAGCAAGAAAGCAAGGTCAAGGAGATCTACATGGTGCAAGGTCAAGGAGATCAGCTGAAGCTATCAAGGAGGGGATAACAACTCAAGTTGTTGAGTTAGTTGTGGTTGAGAAAGAGAGAGATAACTCTTGAGTGTGAATTACTGAACACTTGGTGTGGGAAGCCTGTAAGGTGGAAGAGTGTGGCGTCTCTTCATTGTAATTATTTTCTAGAAGAGTATTAATATAGATAGTATTGTTTCTCATATTCTTTGTTGTTTCAAGTTTCTAGTTACTTAATCATTCTGGTTCAATTCCGTGTTTAATTGCTTATAGAAAAGTAATCAATTGTGCTTCTTAGATCCCAACATAACTAAATTAAAATTTCATTTTGGGTTTAAAATTGATTGCATCCATTATTTGCTTGCTTATTTTAGCAAACATAACTTAATTAATCAAGTGAATCAATCATAGTTTCACTCTTATCACACACACAAGATCAAACCACTTACACTTAATCAAGCATAAAAACATTGACATAAGGCTTGACTAGGATTTCATTACCTAGCAGTCACCTTTCCTGGCCATCCTACTTGGATTTAATTACCAAGGGGAGAACCAACTAAGTTCTCTAGTTGAGTATAATTTCTAATAATCAATATATTTTGGCTAAGCATCCAACACCCTTATCATTATAGTGTGTGAAGTGAGGGGGTAGGCCCCAATATCAAGCCATTTACTAATTTCCAATATAAATCCCTTTGAGAGCCTAAACACAACCTGAAACCAACCATAGACTTCTTTTTAGTACCTGCTCCACAAGCCAAGTTGAGTCACACAAATCTTAAAGCTTAAGGCATAAGCCAAGAGAGAGACTAAAAGAAACCTTAGAATTTAATGTGATTTAGTGTGTGTTTCATTTCCTTGACTTTTTATTTTCTTCTCTTTGGTTGAATTGTGAGATTGCTTGTATCTTTTTCTTTTCCTTATTTGTATGGTTTTAACTAGACAATAACTAAGAAACCAAGCAAATCGGGACCTACCTCCTAATCATACATCTTTCTCTTCTCCCTCATCCATGGAGTACATATTAGATGCAAAGAGTTATCCTCACCCTTATGGGATTCCTACCATCCCTCAGATAGTTTCCCAAGGTGATATGGATTTCACCACCTTTCTAGACAACAACCCCATATCCCTCCAACATTACCTTAACACCATATCCCACCATTCAATTTATGTACTGATTTCAAATATATATCCATTTGAGAGCCTAAATACAATCTAAAACAAACCATAGATTTATTTTTTAATACCCTCTCCACAAGCCAATTTGAGTCACATAATTCTTAAAGCTTAAGGCATAAGCCACAAGAGAGACTAAAATAAACCTTAGGATTTAACATGCTTTGGTGTGTGTTTCATTTCCTTGACTTTTTCTTGTCTTCTCTTTGGTTGATTTGTGATATTGCTTGTATCTTCTTATTTTCCTTATTTATATGGTTTTAACTAGACAACAACTAATAAACCAAACAAATGAGGACCTACCTCCTATTCATACATCTTCCTCTTCTCCCTCATCCATGGAGTACATCTCATATGCAGAGAGTTATCCTCACCCTTCTGAGAGTCCTACCATCCTTTGGACAGTTGCCCAAGGTGATAGAAATTTATCCACTTTTCTAGACAACAACCCTATAGCCTTCTAGAATTACTTTAACACCATATCCCACTATACCTCTACTTTGGTTCTACTTGTTGACCATCCCTATGGCATGCTAATCCACCTTATGGGTGATACTTCTATTGTCACCATCTCCACCCAACATCTAGTCACCTAGGCATCTTCTTCTACCAAAAACCCCATTGACACCACCATCCAAAACCAACCCACTCAACCAAGCAACACCTAAGTACCGTCTTCCTTAACTAATAACCCCCTCCTATAGGAGCAACCCAACCCATGAACACTGATACTTCCATTACTATAGGAGTACCCTCTACTAGTGTCACCACCATTCTTCTTGTTCCCAATCCACCTACCTCCACTCCATTTTAGATCTTGGTGGTTCCCATATCTTCTACCCTTCCACCTATCAATTCCAAAATTACCACGTATCCTCCATTTACAAACCCAACCATACCTCCTAACCAACCTATGTTAATCTCTTAATAGGTGCCCATTGCACAAAACCTAAGCTACGTCCCTAATCCACAAGGGTATGTACCTATACCTTCCACCCAACCACCTATCTCCACGTATTCATATTTGGCATCATCCTAACCACCCATGTCCACATACCAATATGTGGTAGATTCTCAACCCCCTACCAGTTATTTATATGTTGTACCTGCCCAAACCGAACATATTCCACCCTAAAACTATAGGAATACATAGCCATAAATAGACCTTGTTAAAATGCTAATGGATAAATGACTACTTTGAAGTCATCCATTTATGGAGCTCATAATATTTTATCATATGACCAAATATATAATGAACCAATTCACCCATTCATCCCCATTCAACCATATTCTCCTCAATGGGAACTACCCAAATTTTCTAAATTTTAAAGTGAGGAAGACTCTCAACAACACTTGAGAGTAGTTAGGCATTCTTTCTATTTGATCACCCATGATGATACCCTCCTTCTCCACACCTTTCCTATGTCTCTATTAGGTCTAGCACAAGATTCATATAGTGTTATTACAAGGAACTCCCTCTTTTATTTTTCCCAACTAGCTCAGACTTTCTTAGACCACTTTTTCATAAACATCTATAAGAAAGTTTCCATCACTAATCTTTACTCCATTCATCAATTTGATGACAAGTCCATTACTAAATTTGTAGCCCATTGGATAAGTTTGATAAACCAAATTTCTTTCTCCTTGCCCCAACTTGAGCTAATTGAACTCTTTGCTTGAGCATGTGCCAAACACATCTACTCTACTTTATAGGTTTAGATCTTCAAGACCTTTGATGAGGCTTTTACCATGTATAAAAACTAGAAAATAGAGCCATCAATGAGGGGAAGTTGAAATTGAGAAAAAATAATTCTACCTTCAAATCAAATGAGATCCCCTCCTCGAAACCAAACAATCAAACCAACACAGACTCCAAAATAAGGGAACTATGAATACAGTTGTCCTTAAGACTGCCCTTCTACCCATTGTCAACCAATATAACTCTTCCAATTCCTCCAATCAAAACAATAGGAACCCAAAATACAACACCTAAAATTAATTTAATCCACTTGGAGAGTCATATGCTTCAATCTTGGAAAATTTGTTAAAGGCCAATATTATATAGCTTCCCCCAATCAAACCTCCATAACAATTCAATTCCTCTCATCCTATACCTAGTTGGTACACATTGTGCACATTCCACCGTGTCATTGGACATGACATTAGTAGGTGTAATATCTTCAATAATGTTGTCCAAACTCTCATTGATAAAGGGGAACTTGTGTTGGACAATCCCAATGCACCCCTGAACTAATTACTTGACATTTTCAAACAACCATTTCCCAACCATGTTCCTTCCTCCAACAATGAAAACAAAGTAGAATCCTCTCATAATCATGAGGCCCATACTATCAATATGGTTCTTGGTGCACTCACTACTAAGAAAACCATCAACTAGATCACCTCTTCCACTACTCCACTTATTGAGGTAGTAGATTGACCAACCTCTCCTTCGATATGCACATCATAAGAGGAAAACATTCCCACTTTATCATTTTCCACAATCATACAACAATCCACTCTCCCTTTAGCGATCACTCCTAAGGAAGAAACCACTTTACCTACACCTCCCATCAAGGAGTTACCCTCCTAGATATTGGAACCTTTTACTCATGAAAAGGATGAGGTAATCATTTATTCCCCTCAACCCTTGGGTATATCCTTCAAATCTACTACTAGGGGGTTCATACTCATCTATAAATGCTTTTCTAGACTGGTTAAAAACTTAGAATTTATATCTGACCCTAACCTAGATTGGGTCACCTTTTGACAATAGCTTGGGCTCTTGTATAGAACCAAGTAGGAGTCTTCATCATGAAAACAACCTACCATTTCCACTATCAAATCCATTATCACCACAACCCAACCATCATACACCTCTACCCATCAAACTATAACAACCCCATCAAAATAAAACTCAGCCAAAGTAACCAAATCACCTTCTTCCATTCTAACCAGACCCACCAAGAACCTTGGCACATTTCCTACTCATAACATTACTCACTTGTCAATAAAATTTGATTTAAGCCCACTAAACCTATCAAACAGACCCCAAGCTAAGCCAACAAAGAAGGTAAATAATATAGAAACCCAAAAACCAAAACTCTACCTCCCCTTTCCACTTTGTCATCTATTTTGGGGCATCATCCCTCTACCTTAATTGGAAAACCAACCATCCCAATTAAAACCCAACCACCACTTTTGGTTACACCATCACTCTTATTTTCATCTACATCTATTTTCACCATACCACCCACGAACATACCTCCTATCTCCTGATTGTCTCTAGACAAACCATTGATCTCCTGAACTTCTACCCCAGAACCTTCCAATCCCAAACTCTCAACCTCTTTACCAAAACCAAAACCATCTACCAAGAATGCTCATTTGCCCAAAATCTCTACCACCAATCCCACTCCTAAAAGGGCCTCCACCTCAACTCCCAAAACCAAGAAACCTATACATTTACCACCATTTCTTGAGTCTTACTCAACCATCCTACAAAGGCTATTGTAATCATCTTGCTTAAACTTGCCACCTATCAAACCATTTGACCCACATAGTCCCAAACCATCTTGGTATGATGACATATTAGTATGTTCATACCATAAGACACCTAGGCATGACATGGATAACTACAAATCTCTCTAAGTGATAGCCCATCAGTTGTATCATGAGGATGACTTGTTATCATATGAGCCTCTTATGAGCCCAACACTAATCCAAGAACCAACAACCATCAACCAACACCTACATAGTCCTCCACTCTCACCTCAGAGTGAAGAGGAACCAAAAAAATATCTATCTTAACTCCTCCCCCAATCGATACCATCCATATGGTCACATTATCATAGGCTCAACCAAAAGATAAAGGAAATTAAAAAGTGTCCATTCTATGTACATATCCCTCTTCCACCACCCAATCACCTAGCTAACACCAATCACCCTTACCTTTAACCAAACCCAAAGTGCCCATTTTGGGACCCTCTCAATCCAATCCTTCTAAATCAATCCAATGAGTATTTTTGAAACATATTCACCAAACATCGATAAAGAGGAGTTTGTATGAACTAATAAATACCTCACCCCATCACCACCAAGTGATGATAGAGGCTTTTCAATCCATAGAGGTCCAATCAAAAGACCCACAACCTTTAGTAACCTTTGTTAGAGATCTTCACATTTCCAACCTTGTTACCTTTAAGTATTCATAAATACCTTCCACCCATCCAAATGACCCAGATCCTCCCCTCTTCATTACAACATACATCAATCAAACCTGCATCAAAAGGGTTATGATTGATGGGGGAGCTAGTATCAACATTATCTACTCCCATGCATACAACCAACCAAAATTACCTAAGAACATTATGTTGAAAGCATCTGTGATACTCTGATCATTCAATGATACAATGGACACAACTTTAGGAAATGTTTCCCTTCACATTCACTTAGGACCCCACACACTTCTTGAGCTCTTCTATGTAGTATAAGGAGAGTTCTAATATAATGTTTTACTAGGACACCGTTGAATCCATTCCATGGGCTACGTGCCATCCACCCTACACCATTGCATCAAATTTGATTATGAAGGTTATGTTGTTACCATACAAGTTGACCCGAGCCCCTTCACATCATACAACATGACATATCAACCCAATGACATTTTCCTTCCTCCATACAATAAGCCTTCACCAATTAAAGGCAAACCTCTATCTCCCTTTGCCACTGAATCCTCCACTAGTTCATCTGCTCCTTCCACCCAAATCCCCACAATGGACCTTTTGGAATCAACCTTCTATCATCTTTCATTGAGGGAGTACCACCTTCTGACCCTTGATGCTTTCCCTACTCCCCAAGAGTATGGGAAACTTGACCTCCAACCTAGTTATGACCCTAATATTATAACCATTATTCCTTTGGACCCTCAACTTATCAAACCAATATCATCTATGGGGGAATTGATAAACCCCTTAACACTTCTACCACCTCTATCCCACTTTGACCATTCACCTCTAGTTTTTCCTATCTAAATAAGCCAAAATTTACCCAGACATATCTTTATAGGTGTGCTTGGAAGGGATTTGATCTAGATTGATATAAATATGGGCTGCATGAGTTACTTCTAATAAAAACTCAAAAAACTCATGAAAATCATGGCCTTGATTTCATGCCACCCAAACAACAAACCAACCCACCTCCCATTACCATCATTGCTAAGGAAATCCCATCCTCACCATCCATCCCACCATCGACAGTTGACAATTTTGACATCATCCCCCCTAACCTTTTTTTCATCAACATGATCAACCTTAGACCCCTAAATTATCAAAAGGTTGGGGAGACCATAGCCATTCCTATAACCCACCCTAAGATGATAGGAGATGACTCTCCTACCATTAATACTATTTGGTGTTAAGATGATGATTCTATTCTCACCTATCTTGGTGCAGAAGATTCCTTTATCCACAAATCTCTTCCTCTTGAGACTTCAACCATATTGAATGAATACACTATGGATATCAACTTGGGGACTCTGAATAACCCACACATTATCAAAATTGGCCAATCACTAAATTTTGAGGAGCTTCAGGACTTCTCCTCCTTCCTGTAAGACCGTAACACAGCATTTGCTTGGTCTTATAGTGGAATGCTTAAAATTGACCCCTCCATCACTACCCACAACATAGTTACCAACCGTGATGTCAAGCCTGTTAGGCAAAAGCTTCAATGAATGCACCCTCATATGTCCCTTCTCATCAAAGAAGAGCTCTGACATATCCTATTTGTTAATTTAATTCAACCCATTGACTATCCCCAATGGATCTCCAACATCGTACCTATCACCAAATCCATAGGGGGATTACACATTTGTGTGGACTTTCATGACCTCAACTTTTATTGCCTAAAGGATGACTTTCCTCTACCAAGCATTGATCAACTAGTTGATTTTAAAGCTGACCATGAGATGTTATCTCTCATGGATGTATTCTCAACTTACAATTAGATCCTAATTGTCCCTAAATATCAACACAAAACTACCTTCATCACCCCATGGGGAACTTTTTATTATAGGGTCATGCCTTTTGGGTTGAAAAATGTTGGTGTAACCTACCAACGTGTTATGAGCTACATCTTCTATGACCTTATCCACAAAATTATCAAAGATTATGTTGATGAGCTTCTTAGAAAATACAAATGTTGTAAAGACCATTTGGCCATTCTTAAGATTATCTTTGAGTGACTCATCTATTACCATGTCTGCATTAACCCCAAGAAGTGTATTTTTGGGGTTTTATTAGGAACATTTCTTGGATTTATCATCTCCCTTTGGGGAATCATAGTTTATCTAGCCAAAATAAAATCAATCCTCAACATGCCTCCTCCTACCCACCTCAAACAACTCTACAGCTTGCAAGGGAAGCTCCAATCCATTCATCGCTTTATCTCTTGGCTTTTGGATTGGTGATAACCTTTTTACCACTTTATTAAGAAGGATGTATCTTTCAAGTGGAATAATGACTGTCAAAAGGCCTTTGATTTACTTAAAAATTACCTTTTGTCTCCACATGTACTCACTCCTCCTAAGGAAGATCAACCTTTTTACCTTTATATCTCTACCATTAACCATTCCTTAGGGGCAATGTTGGCTCATTAGGATGAATAGCCTAAAGAGCAAGCCATTTACTACATTAGCCTCACGCTTATAGAGTATGAGACTCAGTACACCCATACTGATAATCTTTGCCTAGCTTTGGTCTTTGTGGCCACCAAATTGCACCACTACCTTCTCAACCACAAGACCTATGTCATCACTAATACTGACCCACTCAAGTATATGCACTCCAAGCCCTACCAAAAATAGCATATGGCTAAGTGGGTCATGCTTCTGGCTAAGTTTGACCTTAATTTCCTTTAGCAAAAGTTAATTAAAGGGCAAGTCATTATTGACCAATTGGTCGATGCACCCTTAGTGTATAATCAACCTCCTCCTCTTGAGTTTCTTGATGAGTCCATCGCGACCCTCTCTCAAGCAGACTTCACCTATCAAGTGACCATGTTATTTGATGGATCAAAGTGTCAACATGGTTGGAGAGTTGGGATCATCCTTACTCCCATTCAAGATGAACCTCTTCCTTTATATTTTAATCTAGATTTTGAATGTACCAACAACATGGCTGAGTATGAAGCCCTAGTGATAGGCCTCTAAACTACATTAGCCTTGGGAGTCAAAATAATAAACATATTTGGTGACTCCTAACTTGTGGTCAATCAAATCAATGAATCTTATCAATGTAAGAATGATGTTTTTAAATAATACAAATAATTAGCTAACATACTCTTATCATCATTCAAACACTACCATATCCAAACCACTCCATGATCTACAAACAAGTTTGTCAGTATGATGGCTTCCCTCACTTCTCAGATCCCATATGTACCCTCTGGATATAAGCTATCTATTGTTATCCATAGACTTACCTAGACCTCTTATGCCAAATCAGACTCTCTCACAATCTTTAATGTGGAGGAGACCCAGCCTGACCTTTGGTATTAATAGACCTTTGACTATCTCAACCCTACCACCATTCATTTCGGTCTTTCTACAAATGCTCGATGAGCATTTATCCAAATTACCTCATTTTATTCTATATTGGGGGGAATTATTTATAAACATGGATTTGATAGTCTCCTCTTCCATCACCTATGTAGTTATGAAGATTCTCATTCTATTAGGGAAATGCATGATGGGATATGTGGGGGACACCTTAATGGCCTAGCCATCACTAAATGCATCATTCACCTTGATTATTATTGGCTCAACCTCAACCAAGATTACTATGATTATGTGAAAAAGTATGTTAAGTGTCAACAACACACCAATTTACATCACACACCTAGCCATAATCTTCACATATCCATAGATTTTTAGCTCTTCTCACAATGGGGTCTAGAACTTATTGATGAAATTAACCCCCAATCTTTACAACGACATCATTCTATCATCACTGTGATTGAATATTTTACTAAATGGGTAGAGGCTATTCCTCTTGTCTCAACTAAAGCTAAAAAGATTGTTGACTTTATCAAGCATCACATTATTTGTCTTTTCAGTGTTTTTCATAAAACAATCACCAATAATGACAAATATTTTAAAAACAAACAAGTCCAAGGTATTTGTGATGCATTCAGTATTAAGTTAAGTTTCTCATCACCCTATCATCCTTAAGAAAATGGATAGGTGGAAGCCTCTAACAAAACTCTAAACAACATGCTAACTAAAATGGTTAAAGCATCTAGTTAGGATTGGCACTTACACATCCCCTTTACCTTATGGGCCTATCATACTAGCATTTGAACCCCTATGAATGCTACTCCTTTCTCTCTAGTTTTTAGATCTAAGTTTGTTTTGCCTCTCGAAGTGCAAATTCTCTCTCTTCACATATCCGTATGAGATCTCAATTTTTAGAGTGATTATCATCAAAAATGTTTAGCCCAAATTGATCTACTTGATGAACATCATTTAGCATCACTCACTCATCTTCATGTCTATCAAGAATGCATCAAACACGCTTATAATAAACACCTTAAAGTGTGAGAATTCAATATTGGATACCTCATCCTCAAGGAAAATCAACATGTCACCAATATGGAGAAAAGTAAGTGGGACAAGTTTGCTTTCAATTAGCTTGGACATTATATCATAATGCACAATTATAGATTAGGAGCTTACCAATTATCCTTTCTTGAAGGGAACCCAGAACCTGAGACCCCCTCAATGCTTCATATCTACATACTTTCTTTTGTTAAAATATGACCAAACTCACATTTTGTCTAACTTAATCTCATCCCTTGTTTTCAAACCACATTCATCTCCTTATTTTAGTAACAATTGATTAAAATTGAATCATGTGATTATCCATCACAACCATAACCTAATCTTGAACAATGGGTACCACAACTCTACCCATGGCATGATTATCATGTTACTTTCCACCTCTTTCATAGGACAAATTCCCATGGTCATTGTCACCTAAACCTCTTTTACACCTAATCAACCTTCTTGTGCTTTTATTTTTTCCTTCATAAAAGGTGACCCTTTAAGCTTATATAAGCAAGTCCATGACATCAAAATAAAAATCAAAAGAACCCATATAGGTCACTCTCTAGCATTCTCAAACTACTCTCTCAAAGAATAGCTACACAAACATATCAAAATTACGCAATATAAGATAGACTGTTCCCTTGAAGGATAACTATAAAAAGCCTTAAATAAAGCACACAAAACTTAGACCACTCCCTTGAAGGATGGCTAAGTAAATCATTTATCATATCATAACAATTTTTTGGAAGATTCTAGCATCGATCAGCTTCCCCCAACCCTCCCAAGCAATATCAAAATAGCAAAAGGCCCATTATCAAAAATTAGAAATAACAAAGTAATTTTGAAAGCTGTAATCAATGCTCATAAGCTGACTTCCTACATCAATCAGTCTACACCTTATATGACATGGACTTGTTTATTATTAAGGTATGGAGCTAAAAGCTTCACCCATGAGCGTATACAGAAGTTGCTGGAAGTCAACAGTCACCGTCGACAATCAGATGCAAACCAGAAGCTGTCGGCGTCGGTAGTAGGTCGGCTGATGTCGGTCACAGGTAGACTGGCAGGGACTGATGTCGGTCACCTGTGTGTTCCGGATCTAATTTAGTGCGAGAACATAATGTTTTCATGTAAATATGAACTATTGGTTATAAGTTCGCATTTCTAATTTGAGTAGAACTGATTAGAGCCCTTGATTAGGAGGTGCATCTAATGGTTGTAAGTACATGCTCATGAATCTCTAATGTTATATATTAAGGATAGATCTTCATAGTTTATTGAACAACACTGTAGAAAGTGTGAAAGACACTACTGTAGAATTATAATATAGATTGTATATGTGTATCAATCCAAGTTGTTAGAGTTGATTGTAATTGAGAGAGAGGACTCTTGAGTGAAAGAGATCTAAGAAGAGATCTGTACATCTGAGAGAGGTGTGGAAGAAAAGAAGTTTATTCAATTGTAATTCCTTCTGTAAAGAGTTTAATACAAATTTTTAGGGTGGTTTCTTGTATCTCTTGTTCTTTGCTATTTCTGATTCTAGTTACTTATCTATCTGGCTTAATTCTACATTTAATTGCTTTCATATAGTAATCAATTTTGTTGATTGATCCCCAACAAGTGGTATCAGAGCCTGGTTGTAGGTTCAAAGCTTGATATCCAACAAGTGGTATCAGAGCTTTGGTTCACTAACAGGTGGTTTAGATCTGGTTAGTGTGGATTGATTACAGGTTACTCACAAGGATTTCTGTTTGAGTGGGAGAAGCAATGGCAGAAGAAAGTAAACTTAGAATGGAGAAGTTTAATGGCAAGAACTATCAATTATGGAGAATGCAAATAGAAGATTATCTGTATCAAAAAGATCTATACTTACCTTTAGGTGGAGCTGCAAAGAAGCCCATAGACATGGATGATGAAGAATGGGAAGTTCTTGATAGAAAGGCTCTTGGATCTATAAGATTGAGTCTACCATCTACTGTGATATCTAATTTATCATAGGCAAAGTCTACGGTAGAGTTAATGACTACTTTAGCAAATTTATATGAAAAACCCTCAGCTTCAAATAAGGTATATCTTATGAAGCAGTTATTTAATCTGTAAATGTAGGAAGGTGGATCTGTATCTAATCACCTAAATGATTTCCATGGAATTGTGAATCAATTAAATTCAATCAAAATAGTGTTTGATGATGA
The DNA here is from genome assembly GCA_037957365.1 of Torreya grandis. Taxonomy (NCBI): domain Eukaryota; kingdom Viridiplantae; phylum Streptophyta; class Pinopsida; order Cupressales; family Taxaceae; genus Torreya; species Torreya grandis. The sequence goes on along the minus strand of JARHVA010000380.1, from coordinate 2,916,883 downwards.
AATTAAATCTCTATTAATCTTATGCTCTTTACCAAAAAGCTGGCATAGCTTGGAAATGGCAGTTAGTAATACTGCATCTACTTCAAATATTTTAAAAGTAGATGATGTTGTTAGTGTAATATTGAATAAAGAAATTCACAAAAAAAACACAGATGAGACATCAAGGAACGCTTTAAGTTTTGAGAGCAGGGGAAGGCAGAAAGAGAAGGGCAAGAAAGGGAGATCAAGATCTAAGTCAAAGATGAGAGGAAGATCCAAATCCAGAAATGGCAGGAAGCCACAATGCTTGAATTGTGGAAAGATTGGGCACATAAGCAAAGATTGATGGTCAAAGCCTAAAGAGGACAGACAGCATCATTATAAAGAAGAAGCAAAGGTGGTAGGTATTGTTGCACAAGATGCTCTTATATTCTCTTTGCATAATAATATATAATCTTGGGTTTTAGATTCTGGTGCATCTTTCCATGCAACCCCCAATAGAGAATATTTCAGTGACTATGTCCATAGAGATTTTGGAATAGTTTACTTAGGGGATGATGAGCCTTGTAAAATTGTTGGCAAAGGTAAAGTGCTGCTGAAAATGCAGAATGACAACACATGGGTGTTGAGAGATGTCATGCATGTTCCCAACTTGAAGAGGAATTTGATTTCTACAAGAAAGTTAGGGGATGAGGGTTGTACAGTAACTCTCACAGCTAAATCTTGGAAGGTTTCCAAGGGTGCACTTGTATTGGCCAGAGGTAAGAGAGTAGGTACTATCTATTTATGTAATTGTATTACTGATAATTCTCCTTCTGTATTATCTACTTCAGATGTAGATGTAAAGTTGTGGCATCAAAGGCTTGGCCACATGAGTGAGAAGGGAATGACAATTCTTAAGTCAAAAGGTATGTTTCCAGATTTGAAAAGCATAGATCTAGATTTTTGTGAAGACTGGATTTTTGGAAAATAGAAGAGAGTGAGTTTTCTAAGGACTGGGTCAACAAAGAAGAAGCATAAATTGTAGCTTGTTCACATAGATGTGTGGGGACCAGCTCAAGTTGCTTCTATTGGAGGATCACAGTACTATGTTTCCTTCACATATGATGCTACAAAAAAGGTATGGATCTATTGTATTAAGAAGAAATCTGATGTTTTTGACACGTTTAAGATTTGGAAAGCTATGGTTGAGAATGAAACAGGCAGGAGATTGAAGTGCCTTAGATCAGACAATGGTGGTGAGTTCTATAGCCACAAGTTCAATTGGTATTATTATATGCATGGGATCCACAGGCAAAGGACTGTTCCAAAAACACCTCAGCAAAATGGAGTTGCTGAAAGGATGAACAGAACAATCATGGAGCGTGTAAGGTGTATGAGATTGCATGCTGGATTGCCCTTAGAGTTTTGGGCAGAAGCTGTGGATATTGTAGTTTACCTGATTAACAGAGGACCCTCTATAGCGCTGGATGGTGGAATTCTAGAAGAGGCATGGACAGGTAAAAAGGTAGATCTATCATTTCTCAAAGTTTTTGGTTGTGAAGCCTTTGTGCACATTGATAAGGAAAATAGAAAGAAGTTGGATGCTAAGTCTATGAGGTGCACATTTATTGGCTATGGCTCTGATGAGTTTAGATTCAGGTTTTGGAATTTAGGAACTAACAAGATAATCAGGAGCCGTGATGTTGTTTTCAATGAAAAAGTGATGTATAGTGATCAGCTCAAGAAGCTGAATCAATTTGAGCAGAGCAATGCAAAATTGGATGAGGTGAAGGTCCAAAAAGAGCTCCTAGGAAAGAAAAATCACAAACAGGAAAATATAGAGACTGACGTCGATCAAGTAGGAACCGACGTCAGCCGTATAAGAACCGATGACAGTCGTACAAAAACTGACGTTGGTCAAGTAGAACTGACGTCGGCCAGTTACAGGCCTGGAAGTGACTGAGGTCAGTCACTGTCAGAGAATTTGGGTAGATAGCATGTTGTGAATGAGTCTCAAATGCCCATCAGGAGGTCAAAAAAGGGAAGTAAACCTCCAATTCGATATTCCCCTTCATTATTCTATTTATTGCTTACTGATGGTGGAGAACCAGAGAGTTTTGATGAAGTAATATAGGTGGAATCTAAGAGTCAGTGGGAGTTAGGCATGAATGAGGAAATTGATTCCTTGAGAGAGAACCAAACATGGGATTTGGTTGAGTTGCCAGTAGGGAAAAAGACACTGAAGAACAAATGGATCTACAAATTGAAAGAAGGTGAGAATGGACAGATGAGATATAAGGCCAGGTTGGTAGTGAAAGGATTTACACAGAAACCAGGTATTGACTTTGGTGAGATTTTTTTTCCTGTTGTTAAAATGACTTATATACAGACTGTACTGTCTTTAGTTGCTATTGAGGATTTGCATCTTGAGCAGCTTGATGTTAAGACAGTGTTTCTTCATGGAGATTTGGATGAAGAAATATATATGGATCGGCGAGAAGGATTTGAGGTCAAAGGTAAGGAGAAACTAGTGTGCAGATTGAAGAAAAGCTTGTATGGCCTCAAGCAAGCTCCAAGACAATGGTATCTGAGATTTGACAGGTTTATGACTGAGCATGGCTACATTAGATGTCAATCTGACCATTTTGTGTATTTCAAGAGATTAGATAATGGTAGATATATTATTTTATTGTTGTATGTAGATGATATGCTGGTTACAGGATCACACATGCATGATATCTTTGAGCTTAAGGTGAAATTAGCTCACACATTTGCCATGAAGGATTTGGGAGCAGCAAAGAAAATCCTTGGCATGAATATTAAGAGAGACAGGAAAAATCACAGGTTGATTTTGTCTCAAGAGAATTATGTGAACAAGGTGTTGAAATGGTTCAATATGCAAGATGCAAAACCGGTAAGCACACCTATGGCTGGACACTTTAAGTTGAGTAAAGAACAGTGTCCTAATTCACATGATGAGGTAGAGTACATGAGGAAAGTTCCATATGCTTCCACAGTAGGAAGTTTAATATATGCAATGGTTTGTACTAGATCGGATATTGCCCAAGTAGTGGGAGTTGTAAGTAAGTATATGGCCAATCCAGGAAAGGAACATTGGAAAGTAGTTCAGTGGATCCTTAGATATCTGAGAGGGACCAGCAGTAGGCATTTATGCTATGGAGGTTCAAATACTTCTCTGCATGGTTATGTAGATTCAGATATGGCAGGTGATTTGGATGGCAGGAGAAGCACCATAGGATATGTTTTCACTGTAGGTGGAACGGTGGTTAGTTGGATATCAAAGTTGCAGAAGGTTGTTGCCTTGTCAACTACAGAAGTAGAATATATTGCAGTCACAGAGGCTAGCAAAGAGATGATATGGATGACATGGTTCATGGAAGAGCTTGGAAAGGAGCAAGAGAGTTGCAGACTATACAGTGATAGTCAGAGTGCAATTCATTTGGCTAAGAATTCAGCCTTTCATTCAAGAACAAAGCATATACAGCTTAGGTACCACTTCATTAGACAGGTATTGAAGGATGGTGAGTTGAAGCTAGAGAAGATCCATACAAATAAGAATCCTGCTAATATGTTAGCCAAGCCGGTTACAAAGGAGAAGTTGAATCTTCATTCAACTTTTGTTGGTCTTCATGATTGAGTTGAAGATGGAGAAGCTAGAAGATGTTGATGTACAGGTACTGGTGCAGCTGTTTATCTCCAAGTGGGAGATTGTTAAGGTATGGAGCTAAAAGCTTCACCCATGAGCGTATACAGAAGTTACTGGAAGTCAACAGTCACCGTCGATGGTCAGATGCAAACTAGAAGCTGCTGGCGTTGGTATTAGGTCAGCTAACATCGGTCACAGGCAGACTGGCAGGGACTGACTTCGGTCACCTGTGTGTCCTGGATCTAATTTCATGCGAAAACAGAATGTTTGTATGTAAAGATGAATTGTTGCTTGTAAGTCCGCATTTCTAATTTGAGTAAAACTGATTAGAGCCCTTGATTAGGAGGTGCATCTAATGGCTGTAAGTGCATGCTCATGAATCTCTAATGTTATATATTAAGGATAGATCTTCATAGTTTATTGAACAACACTGTAGAAAGTGTGAAAGACACTACTGTAGAAGTAGAATACAGATTGTATATGTGTATCAATCTAGGTTGTTGGAGTTGATTGTAATTGAGAGAGAGGACTCTTGAGGGAAAGAGATCTAAGAAGAGATCTATACATCTGAGAGAGGTGTGGAAGAAAAGAAGTTTCTTCAATTGTAATTCCTTCTGTAAAGAGTTTAATACAAGTTTTCAGGGTGGTTTCTTGTATCTCTTATTCTTTGCTATTTCTGATTCTAGTTACTTATCTATCTGGCTTAATTCTGCATTTAATTGCTTTCATATAGTAATAAATTTTGTTGATTGATCCCCAACATTTATACTAAATATTTGGTAACCTCTAATAGAGGAAATTTAGTCTCACATGAAGGCTCCGCCTTCATCCATCTCCCCTTTATACACTATAAGCAAGGGATTTTAAGCTTACCTGACATTATGTGATTAAGACACCTTTTTTTAAACCAACTAATGAATGATAATGTGAAGCATTCATATGGATTATGTTCCTTAAGCCCATCCAACTTTGGTTTGTTTTTTATCCTCACCAAATAAGAAGCATCATGTCTCCTTCTTACTCTCTCCTACTGGTTGATACATTCACTTAAACATTTGTCTCTAGTTTGTCTTCTTTTTATTACATCTAGTTGTGTTATTTAACTTACCTTATGTGCTTCATCCTAATCCAAACAAAATGACCATAATCATAAGCACATCACATGATATCATCATCACATCATAAACAAAAACATATATCAATTAGCATAATAACAAATCAGCTATCACCATCACAACCTCATAATCACATATACCATATCCAACACATGTCTAAATATAAATGAGAAAGCATATACTCATTAAATTTTAGCATGAACACCATAATCATTACCACATCATAAACATCATCATCACATCATCAACATCATACCATTTATTACATTCATATAACCATGATCCATAATCCATAACCATAACAATAATCACATCATATCCTTGTCCACCTAAGCATAACCAGTAGCCATAACCATGATCATATCAATATCCTAAACATAATCATCTAAAAACAAGAACTTAAATGATCACATCCATAAAACAAAATCACCAAATTAGCATCACATAATCATACTGAGATCATCATAGTCATCTATAACCATCACATCATAATCACATCAATAATACCAATTCATCTCAAACATCATCATGAACATAAATTAAAGAGACATAACATCGCATGCCTTGTTAGGTGAGTCAACATTAACATCATCATGAGCATAACCATAATAAATATGACATCATCAATAATCAGCATGAACATCACAAACATGAACCATAAAACATAAACAAAGGATCACATCTATATCTCATAAATAATCATCATCTTAGTGTCTACAAAATATCCATATCTCTCAAAAATATACATCTCACTACATTAGCTTGCAAGCCGATATCAACATCATGTGGAATATCAAAAGTATAAAGTTTCATCAAAAAATATATGATCCTAGGGCACCACTACCTCTTGGATCTTGCCCTCCTATACCTACCTGTCTACTTATAGATGCAACCCACTGACCTAGTGTCACCGTGCTAGCACCACCTATAATCTCAACCTTGTATTCACCCTATCAAGGCTCATCTAGTAGGCACCTAAAGACCAAGGCCTCATAATACTATATCGCATGCACAGTCACTACATATCTTTGCATAGATATAGTACCTGCTAGTCTAAGATCTATTGGTACTCTATCTCCTACTTACCAGAGAGAATCTCTTTACTATATCACCAAGGCTAGCTCAGACCTAGTCTGATCTCTCTCACCTATCATAGTGACCAACTGACCCTACGTTGTTATCGTGCCACTGCCAAGGATGCCTGTGTTGTGGGTAAATCCATTCATGCCTAGTCCCTCTACATGGTCACTGCATATACATCTAGGACAACCTCAACATTTGAACCTGTTAACTATCTTCTCCTGCATTGATATCCTACTGACCCCCATCCTTAGGACCAATATCGATTGTGGCATACTATTCTTGATACCATGTAGGGTATCCATTTTTCACACCTACATCATCTATCTCTATCCTCATGGGTAATTCCTCATGGTCAATGAAATCATGCATTAGATATGGAGTAGGCAGTGCAAACTATGTGTCCTCCCTCTTGTATCTCAATAATGCCTCAGGTATATCATGTACAAGACCGAACTACCTCCATACCCTGTAAAATGGTATCATCTCTATCTCATCCTCTCATATGCCATATACCCATCTATATCTCTATAATGATAGAGTATGTCTCTTGTAATGAACCCATCCTAAAAATCTAACATATGATCTCCAAATCACATCTCCAATGACCAAGGTATCCAGTAAGGCCCTAAACCAGTCTATGTCATGTACCCCCCATCTTGGTCTTGAAAGGGATAATCACTCTTCCACCACATATATCCAACTTGAAAATACATCTAAACATAACCCTCACATGGCAGCCCTTTCGGGCTTAGCACATAGATGTGCTCATAAGCCCAACAATGTAGAATAAACCCAACACTGATCCTGTATCTCCTATGGGCACATAATCCCCATAACTCTTGATAAATCTAAACTATTAGGACAGGTGTCCACACAAACATTATGTGACCCAAAAACATCTCCATGAACACCCCCATCAATAAGTAAGGGAATTTCCCACTACTTGAATTAGGAAACACATAACAGGTAACCATTATCATCATCATGATTAGTATCTACCTCACATCCCTATACTTTTGTTATAATTGTGTGTAATGGAAACCTCCAGAGTGCCACCTTGTAAAATCCATGTCATTTCTATACAAATTTTATAAAAAAATTTCCCACTCATCCCTCTCAATATGGTAGATCGGCTCCCCCAATATGGGTAGTCACACAATCCTATGGATGTCCTCAGGCAAGATGGTCATCTTCCCTATAGGTAGAAAGAAGGTATTAGTGGCAAGATCCCATCTCTCAATGAGTGTCACTATCATAACCACATCATGAGGTACATGCTGATAGTACCTCATACCATTAAGGCTTACATCCTCCATGTGCTCCCAATCATCTTTGGTCATCCCTTGCTAAACTCATCGAATATTCAGGACACCCAATCTCTCATTTGTATCCTCTCACATGCCTACAAGATTTGATAGCAAACATCCTTAGTTCACTGTCAAATATTACCTACAAACTCAACCTTTTCCACCTACCTCTTATTCTAATCTATTCAGCTCACAACATTTGCCTATTATGACTTATATCCACCGCTTATCTACAACATGAAAACCTTAACCTATCTTATCTAAACCTTAAACAAATCTAAAACACCTAGCCCCAATCTTAAACTACTACCTATCAACCTACATCATTTGACCATTACCCAAACATTCAAAACCTTGACCTTAACCTTACCCATTACCCTTGACCTTTAACATTCACCATTAACCTTACTACTTTCTAATCACATAAACTTTTATAAACATCTGACAATAATTTTACACTATTCACTTTCAACTATTTACCTTAAACCCTAACTACTTAAACTATTACCTATCAAACATACAACATTACCCTTGCCCTCAAATTCACCCAAATATACAACATTACTCTTGACCTCAATTTTACCCAAGCATTCAAACATCACACTTTAATCCTTAAACATTCAATAAATTTTCAAAACATACCCAACTCTTGTCAAAAATTGATGGTCAAGGTGACCGCTGATGATTAGGAGATCAACCATTGATGATCATCAGATAATAACCTATGACGGTCAATTATTGACCATTGACAGTCAGTAGTGACTGGCGATGGTCAAAAATGACCACCAATAGTCACTATGAAGTAACCACCAGTGATCAAACCAAGCCCTCACCTCCCAAACCACCTACCCACACACTGTAATAACTTGAAATTTCTACCTATACCTACTAAACCCACCCCTATCTACCCTTCCCTTCCAATTTTGGATCCAAACTAACACATTCAACCACATAATCAACACATCTACCCAAACCTTATAGCTAGTTCACATCAGTGGCAAACCATAAAAAACTAGTTCATTATTTATAACTTTGAATCTAGTCTACCAATTCAAAATAACACCTACCTCATTCCTTGACCATCATCAAGTAATAACCCTAGGGTCTACCACCTAGCCTCATGCTCTTCCTCATCCATGCTACCTCATTGGTCCAACCTCTAAAAAACTTGGTCCACCTCAACAATCTCACTCAACCATCAAACGCTAACAAACTGTAATTGTTTTTCTCACAAAGTGCTAAAAACTTGTCATCAAATGTCAAACTTCACAATGAGAGAAAAAGTCCCAGGATGATACTTTTGTCTTCACCCTTTTAGGGCTGACATGTGACCACTGATGGTCAAGGTGACCATCGACGATCGACCTTAAGGGTCAACCCTGACTGTAGATGATCAAATTTTTCAGGTTTCACCCCCCCAACAAATTTATCAACCACATCTTCATCCAATACACCAAACCAAGTACCCACCACAAGAGATTGCCTTCTCTGACAAACACAACTACACCACATCAACCTCACCAGATGTCATTTTGGCCCAAAATTTTACATGTTTTGTGATGACCTTACCTTGGTCTATTTTATCACAGCAACTAAATTACCAAGTTGAACATTTTGAACTTGTGCTACTGTGCACACATCTAACCAATTTGTATTTTCATGGGAGCACTTCCTACCTTAGATACCTACAAAAATGTTGACCTTGTCCAAGAGACTTAAGTTTACTAGTGTAGCCCAACCATCACATATGATCTTGTGGTCTACTTATCATGTGTCCTAGTATCGACCTTATTTTTACCAACCATGATAACTTAGTCATTGTGCGATTTTGGTAAATCACGCTTCATCTCACTTTCTACACGTGTTTATGCTTTAATGTCCAACCTACCACCCACTTCATCACCAACTTACCCACTTATCAAACCCACACTTGATTTTGTTTCACCTCATTGATTCACAGTTTGAGGAAGAATACCTCCTCCCATGCTCAGGGTAACTAAACCTTTGACTTGTAATCTATTTTTATTTTGCAACTTGCTAATACAAAATTCATAATAAAAAGAGGCAAAATGTAGACACTAAAAAATCATATACAATAGTTCTAGATGTCGAAACACCCCTAGACCACCTTAGGACCTGACCCCCTAGGGACCATCCCATAACCCTTCGACTGCAAAACTTGGGTCAAGCTAAATTGACTAACTAACCCACCATTGATGAAACATGACCTTTGACCCTTGACCATCGATGATCACCCTGATCGTCAATGGTTAGACTTGACCACCGATGATCAGGTTCTAATTGCCTGAGCACCTAATTCCAACTTCAACTCCACCTTGCTTTTTTATAATTAGTTTGCCTAATCTACTCACAGATCAATGCATGTTGAAACTAAATTTAGATAATAAGTTTAATCTCTTGTTGAACCTACATTTCCACCTCTCCCATTTTCTTATAAAAAGAGGAGCATGAGGTGAAAAAGGATCTGAACGATCAAGAGCTTCTTGTATCAAAATTTCTTTGGCTAGTTAATCTTTTGGCGAACCAGCAAGTGTGATAGAGATCCAAAGTGCTACCACTCATTGGCCAACAACCAAATACTATTACTCTGTCAGAATTGCTCCAGACTCCATCAATAAATTCATCAGCTAACTACATCAACCATTCTTCAAATCAACAAATAAGAAAGATAAGTATCTATTTTTAGTAATTAATTACTTTCTTTCTGTTTCACTATTAACCTAACCCAAACCCACCTTCTAGAATCTTATTCTATTACCTCACCAATCAATTTTTCTTAACAGACCAAAACCCACAGTAACCATGGATGGTCACCCTGACCGCTGATGATCTGTCCCAACTGCCAACAATCACTCTAACTATCGATGGTCACACCCAATCGTTGATGGTCACTATCGAACAAATAGATAGCAAGCTATTTTCACCCACTAGATCTTAACCAAATCTCAGTTTCTAACCTCTTATCTGATCATAAAACTTTGCCCTATTTTTTGAACTATACCTGATCTACTTAGCATTAATATCAATATGTTTATTATTATAATTAGTCAAATCTATCTTCTTGTATTACATTTTAATATATTCTATTATTTTTATGATTACTTTATCTTTTAATTTCTCAATTGTTTAAAAGCATGAATTGACAGCCTCCAAAGAAGCTCATGCTTCTTAGATCTAGCTTGCTAGGCAATCCACCCTACTATCTAACTAATCAACCATTTTTTTAAGTGCTTTCTTATGTGTAGGTCATTCTTCCCAATCCAAAGAGGAGTATGTACAACCGTCTAGATCAATGCATGCACAACATATCAGGTTCTACTAACCATACCCTTTTCAAGTTTCTTTTTTCCTTCTTCTAAAAAACATAAGTAAAATTTCTCTGAAACAAGGACCTCTTCGCACCTTAATACCAAAAATATAACACAAATATTTTGAATGACCCATTATATATTTTAAGGAAATTATTTCCTATGGTTAAATTTTAATTTTGTAATTTTTGTGGTATATGGCCGCCAATCTTGCAAGCCAAAAAGCAATTTTTCTTTTAACCACCATATTATTAATTGATAATTTAAAAAATATATGATATTACAAAGATATGACACCTAAACAATAGTGAAGACAATAGTTGCCATAAAATTTAGCGAGTATTACCAACAAATTTAAAATCAGTTATAGTGGTTTATTATTGTTACATTAAGTAGTCACGAGGACAAAACATTTGGGATGGAAGAAAGCATATTACATTAATGAGTTTAATTTCACATAGTAACATGGAAAAAAGATATATATAGAAGCATAAATCAAATGGAAAATAAAGATGTTGATTGTATACTTGAGGACTGACTCACAGCATCTTAGATGTGAAATTGGTAGATGGAAAATATCCAAGGAAGAATAAAAAATAAGAATATGTTTATTTTGTGACAAGGGAGTAGTGGAGACAAAATAGTTTCATTATGGATTGTGCATCCTATAGTAATATTTGTATCAAATACAAAGACAACTTGAGGGTTGATAACTTAACTAACTTGTTTGAAGAAGAAAAATTAAACAGTACAACAAATTTCTTAATCAAGATCCATAATAAAAGAGTTAGCGTTGAGAAGAGATTATAAATTCTACAACAATAATAAAGCAACCTTTATGTCAAGAAGCCATGATTTAATAAGACTCTTGATCCCATAAACTCCTTAATCTTATAGACATTATTAAAATCTTTCATTCATTTATATCACCACCTACTGCATTTCCTCGCAAACAACATATGATGGAAATTTTGATAAGCCTTTCGAATCTCTGCATTTTTGAAATTTTTTGAACACCGATTAGCTATCTGGGCTGCTTCGTTATTACGGTGAACAGGTATTTTTTCCAGGGGAAAAACATACTGATATTAATTTATTGGATAAAATAGTTCAGGAAATCATTACTTATATTTTATTCCATAATTAGAAAATCCTACTGAAGCCCTAGGTTTGTTGTTGGGTTCGATCTGTATCAGTGGATTGATTGTCCAACATAAAATGTATTAGAAGTTAGTTTTATTTGCTGTACAAATAAACAAATAGTTGCTGCTAACGTAATAACATATGGGTATTTACTATGAACAATGAAAAAGTCTATAGTACATAGCGTTTAGACAGTTTAATATTATCATGTGAATAACTAAAATATAAGAGACTGTGTTATCCAGACCCAAAAACTTGTCTTTTTGGTTTGATTCATTCCAAACGTAGATATAACATTGTTACCAATACGACCCTAACCAGGCCTAGAAGATAATCATATTTATATATAGCTTTAAAGTGAACAAAGTACTGAGACTCCGCACATGAATAAAATGTTAAGTGCTCAAACATCTTGTTTGGTTGATGCGAGGGAGCATTTTACAGCAGTTTGGGCACATGAGATAGGATAAGCCCCTGTTAAACTATGTTTGCTGTCATGTCGAATATACATTTAAAATATATATTAACATAAATATATTTGAAACGACATAAAAATTAATATTTATTAAAAAAAGTACAGAAAATGTATGGGAGATTGACAGATTTGGCAGAAGTGTTAGCAAGTTTGTTTGAGAAGAAAGGTGACCCAGGTTGCCACTGAGAGTGCAGGAAAGATACATACGACAAACCTGCAGAGGACTCCAAGCACGCTCTAAGCGCGCTTTTCAATCACGTGTGGACCCTAACTGGTGCCTCTCATCATATTTATATATATATTCCTTTATTTTATTTTTTATATATTTTTATTGTTTTGTTTATGAGTTTCAAAAGGATGCCAACCAATAATGATTATTTACACGAAGATTTGGACATGCATCTAAAGATACTTAAAACATCTTGGCTACCTAGTGCAAACATCTAAATTCAGTTGTACACATTTATGTTATAAGAATGCCTCTGCAAATAATTGAAGAGAGAAAGTTTACATAGGAAAACAATGTGTAAACATACAATCCTGTCAAACAATCTCCTCAATTTAGAGCCTTTATTATCACTTGCGATAAAAATAAATAAGTTAATATTAGAGGTATAAATACATATTGTCAGGTCTAATTAAATAGACCTATAAGAATATTTAAGCATTTAATGATAAGTTTTTTTAATTTATTGGTTACCTAGTGATCAATAATATGGAGAAGCCACACCAAAAGTCTTAAGGTAAGTAGGTCAACAGTATATCAAAATCAATATCGTCGATTCATAATCTATGAACACAATATTATGCAAACCATTAGTGGTTAATCACATAGTGCCACAATTGCAAATCAACACACACTAGGCTCTATTAATTTCATAGTTAAGCCAATTGAAAAAGACTCCATAAATTGAAAGGAGAAAGAAGTTAGCGATTACTTTTAATCGCACATACACACGAAGACCCACTAGACGAAGATAAAGTCAACATACAAAAGTATTTTTACTTTAATAACTTTAATATTGACATAATGCAAAATAGAAGTTCACAACAACATCTACACTAATATATGCAAAATCACAATTTGTTTCTTATTCTAACTATATCAACAAAAATGCAAACACTATGATCAACCATTTTTAGATAAATGTTAACAAAAATAATATACATTTCAATCTCTTCTATACGTATTGAACTAACCACAATACAATTTACATTACCTTCTTCTTGAAAAAAAAAATCAACAATTTCAAAAATATATTTTAAAAAACAAATTGTAAATAAAAATATATAACAAATACAAAATTACAAAATAAAAAAATAAAATTGAAAAAGAATAATTTTAAATGTATGAAATAGATTTATTTAAATTCTTAATGTATACATGCGTTTGGATTATATACATTTTGTATATTTGAACACAAATTTTCAATGAAAAATTCCACAACTTTAATAGTAATGTTCTATATTGACAATTGGCTTTAGTAGACATGGAACAAAGTATTTCAACAGAGCTCATAGATATAAAATTAAATAAATTGTCAAAAAGTTATGCATTTATAAATTTATTATTTAATTATTTTAATTAATTATAAATTAATTTTCGTAGCTCTGGAACAAAGTATTCCAACAAAGCTCATAGATATAAAATTAAATAAATAGTCAAAAAAATATGTTTACAAATTTATTAGTTCATTTTTTTCTTTGTATTAATTATAAATTAATTTTACTTATGAAATAAATTGTAGAGCAAAAATTCAAGCAATATGAAAATAACAATTGATGATATCAACAACTACAAATACAAATTTTTTAAAATGGTATATCCTTTTTATATATAGAACAATGTTCGATCGATAAAGAACAAGGGAACTTCTGCATGTGGATTTGATAGATGTTAAAGGAGAAATGACAATAATCCTAAATGTGGTAAGTCCAATAATCAAAATGCATGAAAACAACTTACTTCTACATAGGGGAATATGTGTTACAGATTTCTCCATTATTTTAAAAATTGACTATGACCATGGTGAATCTAATTTTATATTAATATAAAATGAAACTACTACAATAGATCCCATTGACCTAATGTGTTCAAATCATATATTTATTCCAAATTCAACAGTTCAAAAAATTTTGAACGCCATATAACATTATGCAACTAATATTATAGCAACCATTTGTACATCTATTGTGAATATGGGCAACTAGTTTATTATAAAAATAACTAATGAAAATTTGCCAAATTATAAAGCCAAAGTAAATTCAATTACATACATTGCAATTTATTTTTTTAAAAACTAAATTATTACATGTATTTGATGAAAAACTAATCATTTTCCTTATCTATAAATTGTTGGGGATCAACCAACAATATGATTACACTTATGAAAGCAATAAACATGGAATTAAATCAGATAGATAAGTAACTAGAATCAGAATTAACAAGAAACAAGAGATACAAGAAACCACCCTAAAAACTTGTATTAAACTCTTTACTGAAGGAATTACAATTGAAGAAAACTTATTTTCTTCTACACCTATCTCAGATGTATAGATCACTTTCAAGATCTCTCTTACCCTTCAAGAGTCCTCTCTCTCATCTACAATCTATTCCACAATCTGGAATGATATACAATCTGTATTCTACTTCTACAGTATTGTCTTATTGTCGTATCCTTGTTCAATGAACTATGAAGATCTATCTCTATTATATAACAATAGAGACTCATGAGCATGCACTTACAACTAATAGATGCACCTCCAAACAAGGGCTCTAATTTCAGTCATACTTAAATTAGAAACGCGGGCTTACAACCAACACTTCATTCCCTTAACATGCAAACAATCTATTCGCGCATAAAAATAGAAACTGCCTACACAGGTGACCGACGTCGGCCTATCCTGGTCTTCTCCTTGACCGACGTCGGTCGCCTTTGGTCTATTTCTGACCATCGTCGGTGACTGTGTAGTCCCTGCAATTCTGCATTTACTCATGGGTGAAGCTTTTAGCTCCATACCCTAACAATCTCCCACTTGGAGATAAACAGCTGCACCAGTACCTGTACAGCAACATCTTCTAGCTCCTCCATCTTCAACTCAATCATGAAGACCAACAAAAGTTGAATGAAGATTCAACTTCTCTTTTGTAATCGGCTTGGTTAACATATCCACAGGATTCTTATCTGTATGGATCTTCTCCAGCGTCAACTCACCATCCTCCAATACCTGTCGTATGAAGTGGTACCTAAGCTGTATGTGCTTTGTTCTTGAATGAAAGGTTGAATTCTTAGCCAAATGAATTACACTCTGACTATCATTGTATAGTCTACAACTCTCTCACTCCTTTCCAAGCTCTTCCATGAACTGTGTCATCCATATCATCTCTTTGCTAGCCTCTGTGACTGCAATATACTCTACTTTTGTAGTTGACAAGGCAAAAACCTTCTACAACTTTGATATCCAGCTAACCGTCGTTCCACCTACAGTGAAAACATATCCTGTGGTGCTTCTCCTGCCATCCAAATCACTTGCCATATCTGAATCTACATAACCATGTAGAGAAGTATTTGAACCGCCATAGCACAAGTGCCTACTACTGGTTCCTTTCAGATATCTAAGGATCCACTGAACTGCTTTCTAGTGTTCCTTTCCTGGATTGGCCATATACTTACTTACAACTCCCACTGCTTGGAAAATATCAGGCCTAGTACAAACCATTGCATACATTAAACTTCCTACTGCGGAAGCATATGGAACTTTCCTCATGTACTCTACCTCATCATGTGAATTAGGACATTGTTCTTTACTTAACTTGAAATGTCCAGCCATAGGTGTGCTTACCGGTTTTGCATCCTGCATATTGAACCATTTCAACACTTTGTTCAGACAATTCTCTTGAGACAAAATCAACCTGTGATTTTTCCTGTCTCTCTTAATATTCATGCCAAGGATTTTCTTTGCTGCTCCCAAATCCTTCATGGCAAATGTGTGAGCTAATTTCACCTTTAGCTCAGAGATATCCTGCATGTGTGATCTTGCAACTAGCATGTCATCTACATACAATAATAGAATAATGTACCTGCCATTATCCAATCTCTTAAAATACACACAATGGTCAGATTGACATCTACTGTAGCCATGCTCAGTCATAAATATGTCAAACCTTAAGTACCATTGCCTTGGAGCTTGCTTGAGGCCATACAAGCTTTTCTTCAATCTGCACACTAACTTTTCCTTACCTTTGACCTCATATCCTTCTGGCTGATCCATATATATTTCTTCATCCAAATCTCCATGAAGAAACGTTGTCTTAACATCAAGTTGCTCAAGATGCAAATCCTCTATAGCAACTAAAGACAATACAGTCCGTATAGAACTCATTTTAACAACAGGAGAAAAAATCTCACCAAAGTCAATACCTAGTTTCTGTGCAAATCCTTTCACCACTAATCTGGCCTTATATCTCATCTGTCCATTCTCACCTTCTTTCAACCTGTAGATCCATCTGTTCTTCAATGTCTTCTTTCCTAATGGCAACACAACCAAATCCCATGTTTGGTTCTCTCTCAAGGAATCAATTTCTTCACTCATGCCTAGCTCCCACTGAACCTTGGATTCCACCTATATTGCTTCATCAAAACTCTCTGGTTCTCCACCATCAGTTAGCAATAAATAGAATAATGAAGGGGAATATCAAATTGGAGGTTTACTTACCCTTTCTGACCTCCTGATGGACGATTGAGACTCATCCACAAGATGTTGTCCGCCCAAATTCTCTGACAGTGATCGACCTCGGTCACTTCCAGGCCTGTAACTGACTGTCATCGGTTCTTCCTAACCGACATCGATCTCTGCCTGGCCGACAT
The DNA here is from genome assembly GCA_037957365.1 of Torreya grandis. Lineage (NCBI taxonomy): Eukaryota > Viridiplantae > Streptophyta > Pinopsida > Cupressales > Taxaceae > Torreya > Torreya grandis. Next base: position 2,899,935 of record JARHVA010000380.1, on the reverse strand, counting down.
CGGTTCTTGTACGGCCAACATCGGTCTCTGTACGATCGACATCGATTCCTACTTGACCGACGCTGGTGTCTGTGTTTTCATTCCTGTGATTTTTCTTTCCCGCGAGCTCGTTTTGGACCTTCACCTTGTCCAATTTTGCATTGCTCTGCTCAGGTTGATCCAGCTTCTTTAGCTGATCACTGTACATCACTTTTTCATTGAAAACAACATCACGGATCCTGATTATCTTGTTAGTTCCTAGATTCCATAACCTGAATCCAAACTCATCAGAGCCATAGCCAACAAATGTGCACCTCATAGACTTAGCATCAAGCTTCTTTCTATTTTCTTTATCAATGTGCACAAAGGCTTCACAACCAAAAACTTTGAGAAATGATAGATCTACCTTTTTACCTGTCCAAGCCTCTTCTAGAATTCCACCATCCAGAGCTGTAGAGGGTCCTCTGTTAATCAGGTACACTACAGTATCCAAGGCTTCTGCCCAAAACTCTAAGGGCAATCCAGCATGCAATCTCATACACCTTGCACGCTCCATGATTGTTCTGTTCATCCTTTCAGCAACTCCATTTTGCTGAGGTGTCCTTGGAACCATCCTTTGCCTACGTATTCCACGCTTCAAATAATACCATTTGAACTTGAGGCTACAAAACTCACCGCCATTGTCAGATCTCAGGCACTTTAATCTCTTGCTTGTTTCATTCTCAACCATAGCTTTCCAAATCTTAAACGTGTCAAAAACATCAGATTTGTTCTTAATAGAATAGACCCATACCTTTCTTGTAGCATCATCTATGAAAGACACATAGTACCTTGATCCACCAATAGAAGCAACTTGGGCTGGTCCCCACACGTCTGTGTGAACAAGCTGTAACTTATGCTTCTTCTTTGTTGACCCAGTCTTGAGAAAACTCATTTTCCTCTACTTTCCAAAAATACAGTGCTCATAAAATTCTAGATCTATATTTTTCAAATCTAGAAACATACCTTTTGACTTAAGAATTGTCATACCCTTCTCACTCATGTGGCCGAGCCTGTGGTGCCACAATTTAGCATCTACATCTGAAGTAGATAATACAGAAGGAGAATTGTCAGTAACACAATTACACAAATAGAGAGTACCTACTCTCTTACCTCTGGCCAATACAAGTGCACCGTTGGTAACCTTCCAAGATTCAGCTGTGAGAGTTACTGTACAACCCTCATCCCCTAACTTTTCTGCAGAAATCAAATTCCTCTTCAAGCTAGGAACATGCATCACTTCTTTCAACACCCATGTGTTGCCATTTTGCATCTTCAGCTGCACTTTACCTTTGCCAACTATTTTTCAAGGCTCATCATCCCCTAAGTAAACTATTCCAAAATCTCCATGGACATAGTCACTAAAATATTCTCTATTGGGGGTTGCATGGAAAGGTGCACCAGAATCTAAAACCCAAGATTCTATATTAGTATGCAAAGAAAATATAAGAGCATCTTGTGTAACAATACCTGCCACCTTTGCTTCTTCTTTATCTTCATGTTGTTTGTCCTCTTTAGGCTTTGACCAGCAATCTTTGCTTATGTGCCCAATCTTTCCACAATTCCAGCATTGTGGCTTCCTGCCACTTCTGGATTTAGATCTACCTCTCACCTTAGATTTAGATCTTGATCTCCTTTTCTTGCTCTTCTCTTTTTGTCTTCCCCTACTCTCAAAACTCAAAGCATTCCCTGATGTCTCTTCTGTGCTTTTCCTGCGAATTTCTTCATTCAAGATTACACTAACCACATCATCTACTTTTAAAATATTTGAAGCAGAAGCAGTATTACTAACTGCCATTACTAAGCTATGCCAGCTTTCTGGTAAAGAACATAAGATTAATAGAGCTTTAATTTCATCATCAAATACTATTTTGACTGAAGATAATTGATTCACAATTCCATGGAAATCATTCAAATGATTAGATACAAAACTACCTTCCTGCATCTGCAAATTAAATAGCTGTTTCATAAGATATACCTTATTAGAAGCTGAGGGTTTTTCATACATATTTGCTAAAGTAGTCATTAACTCTACCGTAGGCAAAGCCTGTGATAAATTAGATATCACAGTGGATGCTAGACTCAATCTTAAAGATCCAAGAGCCTTTCTATCAAGAACTTCCCATTCTTCATCATCCATGCCTTTGGGCTGCTTTGCAATCCCTCCTAACGGTAAGTATAAATATTTTTGATACAGATAATCTTCTATCTGCATTCTCCATAATTGATAGTTCTTGCCATTGAACTTCTCCATTCTTAGCTTACTTTCTTCTGTCATTGTTTTCTCCGACTCAAACAGAAATCCCTGTGAGTAACTTGTAATCAAACACACTAAACAGATCTGAACCACCTGTTAGTGAACTTGAGCTCTGATACCACTTGTTGGTATCAAGCTCAAGAACTTGCAACCAAAGCTTTGATACCACTTGTTGGGGATCAACCAACAATATGATTTACACTTATGAAAGCAATAAACATGGAATTAAATCAGATAGATAAGTAACTAGAATCAGAATTAACAAAAAATAAGAGATACAAGAAACCACCCTAAAAACTTGTATTAAACTCTTTACTGAAGGAATTACAATTGAAGAAAACTTCTTTTCTTCTACACCTATCTCAGATGTATAGATCACTTTCAAGATCTCTCTTACCCTTCAAGAGTCCTCTCTCTCATCTACAATCTATTCCACAATCTGGAATGATATACAATCTGTATTCTACTTCTACAGTATTGTCTTATTGTCTTATCCTTGTTCAATGAACTATGAAGATCTATCTCTATTATATAACAATAGAGACTCATGAGCATGCACTTACAACTAATAGATGCACCTCCAAACAAGGGCTCTAATTTTAGTCATACTTAAATTAGAAACGCGGGCTTACAACCAACACTTCATTCCCTTAACATGCAAATAATCTGTTCACGCATAAAAATAGAAACTACCTACACAGGTGACCGACGTCGGTCCCTGTCTGCTTGTACCTCTCGACGTCGGCCGATCCTGGTCTTCTCCTTGACTGACGTCAGTCGCCTTTGGTCTGTTTCTGACCATCGTCGTTGACTGTGTAGTCCCTGCAATTCTGCATTTGCTCATGGGTGAAGCTTTTAGCTCCATACCCTAACATAAATAACAAGTTTACCTATTCCACACATTAGAACATGGATACAATAATATTAAAATCAAAATATAGAAAAATGAACATGTAATTTTTCTTTTCAAGAACTTGGCTAAATGAAATGAGGAAATGGATAAAAATTTGTGCAGCCATCAACTTATCCAAGGCATTTCACTCCCAGGCAACTCTAAAGCCATCAATTCACATTTTTCCAATGATAGTATGTTGTTTATTCAAAATTTAGCTACACAATTTACATACACCTTAGATATTTTGGATCTCTTTTGCACCATTTCTAGCTCAAAGTTGCCCATGCACAAGGCTGAATTTTTTATGACCTGGCCTGGGCCCCATCCTCCTTGGATCCCAAAGGAGTGGCGAGAAGTGAAGCATGGCATTATTAATAGATATCTTGGCATACCCTTTGGCCTTGGAGTTACCCTTAAGCCAAATTTATGAATTGGACCAACCAATTCCTTTCTATGGTTGGGTGTATCCAAGTAGCAAACAAAATTCTTATAGCAAGCCATGTGTATATATCCTCTACTTGGTTGCCCTCTAAATCATGTAATAATCAGCTTACTTAGTAAATCAAGGGTAATGAAAAAGTCTTGCCCTCTACATCCTAGCTTTATTGTATTTAGCCAAAAGACAAAGGAAGCCTAGGAATTATTGACTCTTTTATGCAAGGTGTTTGCCTATCTTTCAAATGGATAGTGAGAGCCTTAGAGGGGGATTCACCTTGGAAACACTTAGTTCATTTCCACATCCAACACACCTCTACAGGTCACCTATGTAACTTAGTCAATTAGCGTGACAAACTCCTACTTGCTCCCTTCTTCAAGACATAGGGATCTGCACCATTCAACACTATCTAGAAAAGTTGGCAAATAACCTTAGGAAAACTAATTTGGTATGACCAATCTCTTAGCCATGGCCTAAGATTTACCTCATCCTCCATTTGGTGGAACCGCTTTATCCAATATGATAATAAACCCCTTGGTCTCTCCTAACAATTTAAAGGTAAACATCTTTTTAAAAAAGGAATTCAAACATTCCAAAATTTATGGGACCCAACAAGTTTTAGCTAAAAAGCATGGCAATATCTCCAAGCTCAGTACAACCTATCTCCCTCTGATAAACAACCAATTCTTAATATTTAGCAACAGGTGCCTCCTAAATTATTTACCTTGCTATCCTTAAACTATCATGCTAATTTCTTCAAAGATTGGAGATGGCATTGTAAGTTTAATAGTTCAAGGTGGAGTAAACTCAGTGTCCAGATTTAGAAATCCAAGGTTGATGCTCAATCCCAACTTATGGCTTGGAAAATCCTTCATGTCAAACTCCGTATTGGCACTCGCCTCAAATTCCTTCACTCCCCCAACTTGTCCTTTTTGCACCAAGTGTGAGTCTATTAAACATGCATTTTGGTCTTGTCTCCATCCTTGCCACCTCTGGCTTTCCCTCTTCTCCACACTCCCTACCATCTTCCCTAAGCCTTGGACATGGAAATCAGCTCTCCTGGGTACCTCTAATGTTCACAATGTTATCACCCACACTTGTAGACATGTGATTCTCAAGTTCATCTAGAGATTTTGTTGTTTAGCTATTTTTTATAGCACTTTATATCCTAGACAAATTGAAATGCAAATGATCTGCTCATGTTTATACCTCCACATATCCAACTTGTCTTCTTGTCTTCATGATCAGCAAAGAACTAATGGTGAGTTGTTGGACATCATCAGCAACCTTCTTTCACAGCTTCAGAGTATTGAGGGAGTCCAAAATCGATGACAATCATTATAAGTTCAGCACAGGTTGACATAAGTGCAGTTGCTTTGTTACACTTCCACCTACATTTAACTATTTTTAGATTTACTATTGATGATTTGATAGATATCTCTATGATAGCACAATAGTTTGCTACTATTTTTATTGTGATGTTGTGCATGACTGTACATCAATAGTTTTTCCCTCTTTTTCTAGTGTTTTGTAATATGTTTAATTGTGCTACATGTCTTTAACATGACATCTGTAATCTGCTATTTATAATTTTTTTGTTGCTTTTATTCAATAAAAAAAGGTTTGTGCAGCACACAATCAAGATTTATCACTTGTGTACATGTAAAAACCAATGTTTACAAATATTGCTAGACATAACTTCTAAGGTACATGCGAAATACCAATTTTCATAATTTATTATTCAAATAAAACAAATACTAAATAAACACATTATCTTTTATTGGAAAAATAAGTACATGGGTTTCTGTCAATTGTAAAAATATATTTCACCCCATTTGATCATATTTGTACAAATTGAAATCTCTTAATAGAGGGATTTATGTTGGTGTAAGATATTCATTATTCTATTTATTTATTAAATGGATTATACATTCACATGTAGCTTCAGCTTGCTTAGGTGACTCTTTAGTCTACGGTAGTTAGCTACCACTTGTCTTCATTAAGTGGTTGTTACACATTTATTCTCCACTAATCTACTATCAATTAACTTCATGATTCTAGGTGGAAGTTGCATGTTTCTTCTCCTATATAAAACACCTATTGTAAGGCTATTTATCAAATCAAGGCAATTATTGCACATTTTCTTATATATTTTTGAATACAAGTAGGGTCATTGTTACCCAATTCTTGTGTGCTCATTTTATCATAAGATCACCTATTGACCAATTCTGACATGGTATTAGATCTCAAGGTTTTGGTAATGAGTATCAGTATATTTCTTTTGATTTCTATTTTGTATTCTTCAAATTAATTAAGAGAAAATTTGGACGATTGTGTATTGGCGTACAAGATTAATCTGCAGATCTGGTTGAAGAGTTTGAGGAGTTTTATTGGCTTTGGTCTCTATGGGCATCCACAGACAACGTCGATGATAACCTTGTGTGAATCTTGGGAGATTCCACTACCTTTATTCTTCACAAAATTTGTTGGGTAATCGGCTTCTAGGCATCTCTATTTAGCATGGAGTAAGCCTACCTGTAGGGGAAATTTAATGGCAATGTCTTGAGCAAAATATTGCTCAGTCCTTTGAACATATGCCTCTCCTTTGTTGTTTGGCTTACCTTCAAGGATCTTTGTTTTTTTGACATCCTTCTAACCTCTGAGCTGCAAATCTCTCCCTCAGGAGGTGATTTTGTTTGGATCTATTCAAACTCTGAGCACTCACATCTCGAATGCAGACCTCCACGCTGGAACAAAGAGATACATGCAAACCTCAAAATTCAGCTACGGGGTCATGCTGAGATGAGGTTTCAAGCTAATTAGGTTCTAGCGGTTTGGGGATCCACATGTAGTAGAGGCATTTTTAGTGACTTTTCTGGTTTTTCTGCATTTGCTCTAGCTATTAGTAACCCTCCTGACACCATTCTTCTCGCTCCAACCCCACTAACTGTGCTCAGACCAAGATCTGGCCCTCACATCATTCCTTGAAGTGCTTGTTGGACTGATACAACCTGGGCATTTATCCCACTCATCGTTCTGCTCACCATCCTCCATTGGGACTTTTAGTGGTTTCCTTTGGCATTCTAGCTCCTCCATTGGCATCCTCCCTCCTTCCAATGGTGCTCCAAAACCAACATTGAAATAATCTTGTAGACTTGTGTATGAACCAAGGGCGCTGCCTCCAACTCTTCTCATTTGCAAAGTCATAATGTAAAAAACCTAAATTATGCCCTAAAAGTATTAAAAAATTAAATCGTGTTTTAATTTTATTTAAAATAGCTTGGTATTTTTTAACAATTAAAATACCTTCTATAAGATTTTTAATTTAAAAATGCACATAGGGGTGTATGTGCAGGGTATTTTTAACTTTCGTTGACTTGAGGAAGTCAGCGATTCCATTCTGGTTCTAACAAGTGGTTGGAAGGCTGTCTTACCCTATGTTTGGTTTAGTTTTTTAAATTTTTAAGTGCAAGTTCATTAAATAGGTCATTAATGATGAGAAATGTTATTAGCCATAACTTTTACTAGATAACTCAAATTTGAGTGCTTCTTTTTGAAAAAAAAAATTATTTTTTATTCCGGTTATATCGATCCTATTTTTATTATAAACTCACTAAAGTTATAAAGTATCATATTCAAGGATTACCTATACTATTGGTCCTACTATTTTATGTATTGTAATTATGCACCAATTACTCACGATTCGATCATATTTGTACAAATTGAAATCTCCTAATAAAAACATTTAAACCCCTACACAAATCTACAACTTATTGTAAAAAATTCAAAGCTGAGTATACATATTTCTACTCCCATCACCTAATTTGCAACATAAAGACTAAAAAATAATACCAACATCCAATGCATCCCCTAGTTTGCAACATAAAGACTGCAAATAATACCAACATCCAATGCATTTCCAAGGATCATGTCATCTATGAGCGATTGACTTTAGTTAAAAAAAACATATGTAGAATACATCGAAGTAAAATAAAGTTAATTAAGAGGCACTTTTACATTGGACACAAACAATATCATTAAACATTTCACTACAAAAAAGGCAGATGAAGGTAATTAAGAGGCACTTTTACATTGGACACAAATAATATTAATAAATATTTCACTACAAAAAAGAAGATGAAGGAATGCAAATAGTTTTCAACATAGCATTTTAAAATTAACATAAAGTAGTCATATAAATGCATACATTTACTAAATTCCACAATTCAAATTACCTAAAATCCATACACTTAAAAAAAAATTCTAAGTGTTACAGGTTATTTCCTTTCACAATATAATAATGATGCATCCTCTAACGATGTTAGAGGGTGAATGTAAGATAGAATTATAATTTCTTTTTATTACATAGTTGTTTCGTATTGTTTCATGGTTACTCTATTTAGGTATTGTTAGCATTAAGAATAAATTGGATATGGTTTGGCATGTATGTGTGCTAAATATGACTTTAGAGGTTAGGAATGATATCAACTTGTAGGATATATATTCTTTCAATTTGTAGTAGAATGGGTTTTTCCTAATTTTAATAGAATGGGTTTTATTTATGCATAGTCAATAGTATATTTTTGATTATTTTGATCTCAAAGAGAAGGATTATAACATAACTCTTTGATCATATTATATGCATCTATATGTATGAACAGTGTTTTCATTGCTATTAAGAAGTATGATGCAGACTTAATTAAATATTGAATTTGATTTCCTTATGTGTTTTTTGCGAGTAATGGAATTTTGCACACAAGAATACATGTTGTGTTTAATTTATTCATTATAAGCCTTGTTAGTATTTTAATAAATCTATTTATTGTGCAAACGTATTCATATAAATTAAATATCTACAATTTAAATATAGATGTGTAAAATCTTTATCTATCTATAATTTCCTGTAAGTTCTCCCTTAGATCGTAGGTTTATCCCTATAATTAACATATTCTGATAAAACCTAGGAATGGCTACTAACAATGGTGTAGTAAGCATGGAACTCATCAAAAAAGGGGATGTTGTGATGGATACCTATTGAAAGAGGGGTAAAAAGCTAGTTAGAGAAAAATATTTACAATTCCGTAGAAGAAGCAAAAAGGATAGGGTGTATTGCGAAAGATATCATACAAAAACATATTCATTATGAGATATATGAGATATTTTGGTGTCAATTACTTGGGCTATTAGTCACATGTTTGGCTAGATTAGAATTTTATTATTTTTGATTTAGAGCTACTAATGTTATTGTATGGAATGATGAGAATATAGAGTGTTTATAAAATCTAGATCCCAGTTAGATGTGTGTCATCGATTACTATGTAAATTCTACCATTGATAGATACTCTACATATTTTTTAATACATGGTTATATAGCTTTTGAGATGACAAAATATCTATTTGTTAGAGGGATCAGAGGTAATTTTTTATAGTGACTTCCTTTGCTAATCAATATGTCAGTTGTAGAAAAGGCCAATGGTTCCTATTCCTTTTAGTATGGAGTAGTAACTTCGAGCACCATGAGGATGTGTATGATTGAAGGGTGAATGGTGAAGAGATGAGAAGGTAGAACTTAAACCTAAATTCAAAATGGAGAATCAAGAAGAGAGGAATTAGAAGAAGATTTTGAAATTAGAAAAAGAGCAACAATACCAGAAAAGATGGAACAAACATTGGGAGATCTGAGAAGTTATGAGTAGGAGTAGTAGTAGCATAGAAGATTAGAGTGAGAGTAGAGGAGAAGGTGAAGATATCAGAGATGAAATAAAAAGCAAGGAGCTTGGACAGAGTGAAGAGAGAGAAAGAGAAAGTGATAAATAATGAGTTAGAGAATATGAGTGAAAACGTAGTGTAGAAGTATATCAAGTAGTTAGAAGCTCACAGGCTTACAAAGGAACATTCACTAAAAGAGAAGAAATATTGTCATATAGTCATAAACATATCATAGATTCAAGTTTTGATAAATTCATCTTTGGAGGTACTGATCATTCACCATGGGATCACACTTCCCCCAATGTTTTTTTAAAACCATAGAAGTTCTTATACTACCTTGGAAGATAAAGATTGGCAAGGTCCTATCATAGAATAAATTCATAGGAGAACTAGAAAAATACAGGAGGAAGCACATCATGAAGTTTCTCATAGATTTTTTAAGAAGAATAAGAACATAAAAGTATTGTTATTGATAGAAATAGATCCCATAATTGTTGTGCAAGCTAAAGAGTTTATCAACCAAATTGAAATATTAGAATAAAAATAAGATGGAAAAAACATATAACCAATAGAAACATAGAAGGTAAATCTACAACAAAAATCACCACTAAAATTGTAAAAGTTGTAGACATGAGTTACACAACTGCTTATGATACCTACGAAAAACCTTAATATGGATTCTTAATTAGGGGATTTGATTCATTTGGGTCAATATGATAGGTCTACAAACCTAAAACAATACTTTCTTACCTACACCATGAATTGGAAGGATAAAGGAATTATTGATGAAGCAGTAATGAATTATGATTTGATTGGATCTTTAAGCAGTCATGCACTAGAATTCATATTCTATAAGGATACTAATGCAACAACACTATAAGAGGTAAAAAAACATGTTAATTGTAGAGGTTAAAATTAATAAATATTATATCTAGACTATTTAAGATTTGAAATGAATTTAGCAAGGAAAAAAAATGTCTGTCAATGACTACAATCATTGATTTTATGATGTTATGAATAAAATAGAGTTTGTATTAATAGATAAAGTTAAAGTATCATGGTTTGTATAAGGATTGAGGGAGATAATATAGTTTTCCATTATGTAGATTCAGTTTTGTACTAAGGCAGATGCATGAACAAATGCAATAATGGTCAAATAGATTGAAGCCTAAGGTGATGCTATGACTTCAACTTCTCTAATAGAGAATAATTTGAAAACACTCTTGAGAAATATGGACCAGTATAAATGAGAAGGAGATAAGCATAAATTAGGCTTGTGGTGTATAGACTATGGCCAAAAAGGACATCATAGGAATGAGTGTCCAAGAATCAAAATAGAATTCTATGAAGTTTGTAGAGTAGTAGGACATGCAACTTCTCATTGTCATCTCCTCCAATAGTATGTCCAATATCCATAGTCTTTGTATTGTAACTTCTACAGTTCTCATAAACATGATGAAAAAACTATAGATCTCTACAGGAGGTCAAAGAAGATATTACAACAAATGCTCTTACAATTATTGAATACAATACAATGACTATAGCCCTGACAATTCCCAAACCAAAAATTATTATGCCAAGAGTAGCATAGCTAAGTGTACCTTATATATTGATGTCACCATAGTATCAAATACATGTTGCGGTAAACTAGACAACACCTTCTTAGATGTGGACACCTTCGACCACATAATATCAATCTTTTACCTCTTGGAATCCTATAATTCCTCAATTATAGTAAGCAAGTTAGGCCCCATTGATTCCATAGTACCAATACGATGGGTATGGTGGCCTCTAACAACCACAAGTGTGAAATTCCCCACAGTCTTTTAGAAATTTTGGGTCCCAACAATCAAGTGGTTGGGGATTCTAAAATAGTCAGGGAAGATTTAGAGGAGGTAGACGGGGATATCAAGGCGATGTGTAAAGAGGAAGGGGAGGTAATCCTCATAGGGGTCTAATACAATGCTCTTTATGTGGAGAACTTAACCATATACAAAGAAATTGTCTTATAAACCCACAAAGGCAATTTTTTTGTGTTTATTGTAGGATTTCATACTATAGTCATATAAAATGTAAACATTGATAACTTGAGCATGGCTAATGACACCCAACACATAGGTCCCTTTTGTTGGCTCTCCTAACCCTCTTAGGCTTATTTTCACTAATTCTTAGTCATCTGTAGCCTTCTAAACTTAGTCTTAGCTCACCAAAACTACTCTTTCCAAGGCAAATCAATCCCCTTAAGTCCCATCTACTCAAGATAGTATCACCACACTTGGACTATAGCACCAGTGCCACTCCTATCCACTTTCAATGATCCTGTCCAAGTGTAATTTTGGCCCTAAAGGTCAATTCCTTCTAGTTCCCCATCCTTATCCTTGTCATCCTAATATGAGCACATTCAACCCATGACCAATAGATCCCTATAAAATCCCATTCAAATATCATTTGGAAAGGGTTGGTAATTATCACTAAGCAAGTAAAAATACAAATAACACCACTCAATCAATCTTCTCTATTCTCTACATACAACCAACCAATATACTTACAAGCTTATCCAATTCCTTACACCAGTCCCTAGCCATCTCAATCACATCTAGTTTAGCATTTTAAATATTCATACACATTATTTCACAAAGCACATCAAGTGGGAGAACTACATATAGCTTGATCCCTCTTCAGAGTATTGGTATGTAGGCAGTGTGCCCACACAAGGGGTGCAAATCTAATTCCAATTAATCTTACACACACTAACTCCCCTCCTCTTTCTTGAAATTGGTAAAAGCATAATGGAGTATAGGGTTTGAAGAGAAAATATACTCTACATGGAGCTCTATAGACTTCTAGCCATCAAAACTTCATTGGTAGGGTCACACAGACCTGGTGAACAAAACCTAGAAAGCTCAGATCCTAAGGACAATAGTGGTAGAGGTGGACTACAATGCCAATGCCACTCCTATCCACTTTTAGTGCTCCTATCCAATCATAAAATGAAGGCCAGATCTTAGTTTACAATAGTATCCCAGTCTTACATAGTAAATTCTAGCATCTATCTTAATTGAATCAGTTAGTTTCCAAGGCTTATTTTCTTTCCCTTATTACTATTTTTAGAAAGATTCAAATTGTAATCAAGTTTCACAAATCATTTGCTTAATAATTGCATATTTATTTACTGATTTTACTACTCATAATCTTTAACTAAATTAGGAATAATACACCAAAATTGCCAAAATTGTTTAATCACATACCAACATGACATAGAGGATTGTCCGATAGTGAAGAAGCATCACATGGATAAGTTCATGCAAAATTTGAATATGGTTAACACTCAACCCAAAAAATATGTTATCTTTCAAGATATTACACACCAACAACATGCAAATCAAGATTTGCCACCATTGGATATGCCAAAGGATTAAAGGATAAGGAAAGCTTGCCTAAATAAGTACCTTGAACCCATTACTGAGAAAGGATTAATGCATGAATCTATGCATATTTTAAAAATAATTAGATAGCAAGAAACTATAGAAGATGGTGTTGTAGATACTAATGTGCAGATATATGGACATATTGTTCAAATTCTAAGATAAGATAGTGTTATCACTACTTTGATGGATCTCATGAAATTAATCAATACCCTGAAGAATGAAGACATTTCATACAACATCACCAATTTACTACATAATCTTATATAATGTGCACATAAAGGTCCACAATATATTAATCTAATAATCCATTATGTTAAGACTAAAATACCTTGGGATGTTGATTTTAGAATGGATATTGAGGTCATAGGGTATGAGATACCTAATGCAGTATTTGATTTTGGAAGCACCATCAATATGATTCATATATCCACATGGGTTTTTATTGGATAACCTGTGTTGAGTTATATCCCTATCACACTAGCCTTGTAGATTATGGATGAGTGGAACCTATTGATCACCTAGAAGATGTGGAAATAAAGGTTATAGATTTAAGTCTATGTGGTGACTTCAAATTAATCAATATGAAGATGGATGTGACTCACTATCATATGTTGAGAGGTAAAAAGTGGGCATATGATGGTTAGATGACCATCAACACAGTCATGAACTAGTTGGAAGATCATCAGGGAAATAAGATTATCATAATTCACTTAAAAAGAGATGGGAATAAACCATATTGTATTCCTAAGGATTCAGATTCACCATATAATAGTGTAGACAGTCATTGGAGAAAGTGAATGCAGAGGACAATCAATGAGCTCTATGAGCCAGAGATTGTAGTTTTATTTATAATGGCACCAGTTCACATCAGTTATCCCTACACCTAAAATATCTATCTTGAAAACCTATTCTTCATCATACAAAGATTCCATAGAATTAATTGGAGGATGTGTGATCTATGTCTGTAATATCCCCAACTCAGTCAGATATAGACTTTTTGTATCAATCAAGTCATACAAATAGAGATTACATAGAACCCACATCATAAGGAATTCTTCCATGGGATATAGCTTCGTCGGTTAGTGGAGACTCAAATACACACATTCTCAACTATTCCAAGGGAGATCATGAGTTAATTCCTTTGTGGATGTTTTTTTTCATGGAATTGTATGCAATGGGAAAAGCAATAGATCTATAAATCAATCCTAGCTTAGAGAAGATAAATCCTACTTACACTTCTGATTGGGGATACATTAGATAATTAGGGTCATGACCAATATGGATCCGCTAAACCTAATAAAGGGATATCTTACCACAAATAATACCACTAGGGAGGGTTCCAAATCCTCAATTCAATCAAAAATATGTAGTAACCCTAACTAGAACCTATGTTTTCATATTCACTATACTAATAATAAGTAAAGGAAAATTCTTATCTAGTGCTCACCAAAGCTTGTGGCATAAAGTGGAGTTAGTAAATATTAAAAAAAACATTCATAAGAGAATCCTATTTAAGTTATGTATAGGTAAAACCCTGATGCATGGAGAGAGTAATATATTTAAATGCCATTACTTATGCTACTTTTATCTACTAAAGAGAGGAGCACAGTTATAGATACTTACCTAAAATATGAACACATAGAGACTCAATCTCTCCCTTAGCCAAAGGTGTTTCACAAATAGGTTGTTGTGGTTTATAAGGATCACTAAGAAAGGCCAAGACTTCTCTACAAGACAAGATTCTTCTCCAAGTAGAAGCCCTAAGCTAAGACTCCTCAAGTAGAATGGTAAAAGAGCAAATTATAAATAAGCACAAATGAATAGTTAACTCTTTTTGTCTCCCTAAGAATGGAAAAAAGAATGTGTATATATAGGTAGATCTAACCTAAACCCTTTTAAAAGTTTAGACTGACAAGGTCGACCCAGTCGACCTAGTATTGTAATTGGCAAAAACTAAGTTATGAACTATATTGGCCATGGCTGACCTAGTTCATAGTAAGCTTTTTAAATAACAATACAGGGGTGATGTGGCTGACTATGTCATGTAAACTACCAAAAAGGTGTTTAGGTTAGAGAAAGGGATAATAAATATGGTAAATGACTAGAGGAGGGTGAAAAATAAGAGGCAAAACTTAGGGAATGATTTTTAGGAGATAAGTGTGTAGATAACAAGTGTCAATAAGGGATAATAGTCCTTCAAAGCACCAATGGTTTTCCCACCCCTTTCTTGGTGTAATCTTTAGGGCATGCTCTTAAAGCAATTGAGACTCGACAAGTTCCTATAAGATAGAAAGCATCAGTAATTGATCAAGGCTGAAAATATTATGTGTATACATATGCATTACTCAAATCTCATCATGTGTCACTCAGGTGTAATAGGGGATGGTACTTTGAGAAATGAACATAACAACACACAATGCCGAGGATAAAAAAAGTTGTAGTATTTTAAAGCATAAAATAACTAAAAGTAAATGACTAAAAGGGAAATAAATGAAAAAGTAAATGTAATGCATAGCTTGACTTACATTTATCATTGGATGGTTGTTTGTTGTGTTTGTAGTTTTGATTGTGTTGGGCATAGAGACTACTTTCAACAAACCCAAGGATACAAAGCTAAAGAGAAA
Organism: Torreya grandis; assembly: GCA_037957365.1. NCBI lineage: Eukaryota > Viridiplantae > Streptophyta > Pinopsida > Cupressales > Taxaceae > Torreya > Torreya grandis. Next base: position 2,884,568 of record JARHVA010000380.1, on the reverse strand, counting down.
AAATAAACAAATGTAGGAAAGCCAAGATAATTGATATTATGTGGATGGTATGTACTTGGTAATTTGGAAAATTGGGGTGACAAGTGCTATATTAGACAAAATGACCAAGTTAAAATTTAGATTAAATTGGCTAACCAAAAATCCAAGGCTACTAAAGACCAAAAACTCAAACAAGTAAACCTTAAGTAAGAAAACAAACAAACCAAGTCAAACCAAGGATACATGTCAAAAATATGGTAATAAAACATCAATGTGAAATCAGTAACAATCCTTAAAAAAATATTGACAAGAAAAAAAATGGTAAAATAACATTGATGAATAAGCAATATCAATCCTTACTTGATCATCAATGGAAAAAGGTTCATAAAAGGGAAAACAACATTGGTGAGTGAGAAGTAATAAGTAGACCTCACACAATAATGGAAAAAGTATATGAAAGTAGAAATGGACTCAGGTGTCCACAAAAAATGTAGTACAAAAATGATAAATGGTAAAAAAAGCAAGGCACATCTAGAAATGTAGAGTCATGGTGTAAAGAAAAAGAATACTAGTCACTCAAACATGTTGTTTTACTCTAGGGATAGATAAGACTGAAACAAATTATTGTTAAAATGTTTTTAAGATGTGAAGAAAAAATAAGTATAGAAGAAGGTAAAAAAGATTGAAAATCACATTTTACCTATCAAGGGGATAAATGGAATGGGTGTAGGGGAGAATGAAGGAAAACCAAGGTAGAGGAATTATTTATCGAAGTCAAGACACTCAAATTAGGTTTGTTAAAATAAGAGGACTTTCAACCTTAAGGACTCTAAAGAACTTCTCTTAACCACACAAGTCTTAGGTCAAGAAATGAAGTATGTAGATCATCCCATTAAGGCTATATGCATTAAGATTAAAATGGACCTACCTTCCCATAACATGTTCCTCATTCTTCAAGATGCCTTACAGAGTCATCGATCTATTGTGAAGATTGGGTACTTGTGTGAGAAAGTAGGTAATACCATATAGTTTATTGAATTATCTTATTCCAAACTACTAGCCTACTACACCCCAATGGACCTTGGATCTAGTTTGAGGCTAATTGTGGAGTTTAAGATTTGATTGGAGATAGAATATGTGCTTATAATCATGTCTTTTGGTGTGATTTTGAATTTTGAGATTTGGATGTTGACTTTTTTATATTCTTGCCTTTTATTTCAAATTATTTGACTTTTAACTTTTTTTAATGAATTTTTCTATTCTTCTTCCATACAAATTTGGAAAACCAAACATGAGAATTAAAGAAGAATTTCATTTGAATACTTGGGACTTGGTTGTTTAGGAGAGAGATCTTGGAGAGCATGGTGTCTGAGAGTCTCATATATTTACATGAAATGAAAACTCTATCTTGACTTTGACCTTGCTTTTTCTAACATGGAGTGAAATAAAAATAAATCAAGAGGAATGAAACATAAAATAATTTGAATTACTTCAAATTACAAAAAATGTGACAAAGGGTGAAAAGGGATACAATGATAGAAAAATGTGATTCCTTACCATAAAAATGATAGAAATGTAAGATAACAAGATGTTACCCTTGTATTTACCCTTATTCAATTTTTCATAATTCTTCCTCGAGAAAGCATTGATATATCATTTTCCTTTATTGGTCAATATTTTCATTCTTCGAGTCATCCCTTTGTTATTAGAAATCATTTACTTGTTGTCTTGGTTTGTGAAGGAATTTTTTATCTTGAACCACCGAACTTGAACCTTTTTCAAAATTTGATGGTTCATAGGTTTAAAGTTCATTGTTCTATATTCTTGAAAATCCACTCACCTTTGGTTCATAACGAGAAATTTTGTTAAAAAGATGTCTTTATGTTGATTCTTGTTTATTCCCTTAAAACTTTTATTGAGTTTACATCTGTGATTATAAAAGAACTGATAGAAATCGAGCTTGAACTCATGTACTCTTTTGGTTGGGATACAAAAGTTCATTGTGCGTGGAAGTATAAAACTTGGAAATAAAGATGGGAATAATTAACCAAAAGAGAATATATTTAAAACATTTTATAAAGTGAAAAAATTTAATTCATGAAAATCAAGGGTAATGATTATACATTAAGGTCGAGTGTGGAGATCACTTGCAATTAATGCATGTGTCAGAATTTATGTCATATCAAAGGAATTCAACACAAATGTATTGATTCAGTAATTATGGCATTGAATTTTGTGCCCTTATCAAATAATGAGTAGGCTAATTTGATAAAATAAAACACATAAGGTGCCATAAAAAGAGGATAGTGCTAGAGGTATCAAACTTTCTTGCTCAATTTGATAGAGAATTTAGATCTGGTAAAAGGTGAGTTTTGACTTTTATCATAACTATTGCTATTTCTTTATCAAAAAGAAAAGTCATTTTGAGTATCTGATACTGTTAAGAGGTTCAAACATTTTACGTTCTATTTATCCAAACTGTAATCATGAAAGTTGTATGCCTTGGTTTTGAACATGGTTTAAGTCTTATTTGTTTTTTTCCCATATATGGGATATATTTTTAGCTCAGTATGATTTGGAAGAGTTTAAAGAAAGAGATAAAAATCTTGCATCTACTCCCATGTTGGAGAAGATAGTGGAAAGTGGTCTAATTAAAGCCACAACCTTCCCCACAGCCATACAATGCCCTGAATTAGTCCTTGAATGCATGAACAAATATGACCCACATGATAGATGCATCAAAACTATGAATGGAGATGTATTGCTACTTGTTAATAGAGAAACCATAATGGCTATAATGAAAATCCCATCCAAAGAACCGTATTCAGACCTTAACATCTCTTCATCTTATAGTTATTTTTCATTAAAAAAGGAAAACTGTAAGAGTATAATTGCAAGAAATTGGATGTTGAAGTTTCAAAAGGGAGGTTCAAGGTTACCTCGACCTTTAACTAGAGAACATATGATACCAGAAGTGAAAGATATTTTTGTGTTACTACATAAACTAGAAATTAGTCCTCAAACATTCTTTTGGGAGGATTGGATGTACTTCTTTATTCAAGTAATTCTTAGTGGAGAACAATAGCTAGACTAGGCAGAGATCATAGTAGAGTGCTTACATCAGGGTTTAAGTAATCTCTTGGAGAGTAAATTGTTTTGTCTTCATATATTTTCTACTACCTAGCATCCATAAAAGAATGGATATGGTTACCTCATAAACCCTTAAATGATGACATCAAAATTTATGATTATTATCCCCATTTACAAATGCATAAATGTTATGAAAATTACAAAAGGGTTAATGATGTTTTCACTAGAAGAATGGTTTATGAACTAAGAGGGAATGTTGAACAAAAAATGTCTGATGAAGCTATGTAATTGATTAGCATATATGGCATCTACTTCATTCAATTTTCCAAATTCATCTATATTAGAGTTGGAGGTTTTGAAGGTGAACCTATGAAATTACCCAGATATGCACTTGACTGCTTTGTGTTAATTGAATTATGTAGGTAATTGGCCCATATAGACAAGAAACACTTAACAAAAAGAGAGTTAGGTATATATTTTCCCATTGAAATAGGTCATTATATATGCCAATAAATTTCTGATGCCTTAAATTTGGAAGTGGGTCTAAAAAGGTTTAATTTTTAGTATTATAAGGCTAGGCCTAAACTTTATATCAAGGGTTTTACTAAAGATTATTTAGAGTTTGGAAAAAAATCACACATTTCCCAAATAGAAGACTACTAGGAAGGTTGTTCATATGAGTTCAAAGTCAGAAGAAGACTTTGGTGTAGATTTTCTTTAGGCCAAATAGTTAATTTTAATCTGAAGATGGATATTGTTGATATAATAGATGATGGTAAGGATATGATTTATCCTCAGTATGAATAGGTAGAGTAGTAACCTATTCCAGAAGTTGATTGGAATAAAGATGAAGAAAATCAAATTGAAATTAAAACACTCCCTATGATAAGAAGAACTAAAAAATGGTTAAAAGAACAGAGACTAGGTAAAATCCAGATTGAATATCTTCAACCATATCCTGTAATCTCTTCTAATCAAATTATTGATATTTATGATGCAGGTGTTTCAAAATTAGAGATAAAAATGATTCTACCTCTAAAAATTCTAAGAAAACCCTTGTAAGCATTTTGCCTAACCACAACACCAGGTCAAAAGCTAAGAATAGGGGGAAGAAAGAATCACCAAAAAAAGTGATTGTGGATCTGAGTGCTAAAGAAGACTCAAATAGGGTGATAAGTGATCAAGGTCCTAATTCATCAATGGCAGAGGAAACTGATATAGATCAATAGGTGGGAATCACTTTCGATTCTACTAATTCAATAGAATTACTAGATACCCCTTCAAAGCAACTTGTTCCTAATAAGGAAACCTTGGTTACTACACCTCAATGGTCAAATAATTCAATTAATGAGAAAAGGAAAATAGTTGCATTTTCTTTACCATTAGAGGACATGGTCAACAAATGTTAGGGAAAGCTCCTAAATCTAAAATCACTTCTAAGGTAGACATCGATCCTAATACAGGAAATTAGAGTGCAGAGATAGCTCAACTAGTGATGAATGATGAAGTTCAAAATCCCATAACACAAGATTATATAGTGAAAAGAATAAACCTTTGAGTTGCATCAAGAGCTACAGATGTACATCATCTTGAAACATCCACCAAGAAAATAGTAAATCAAACTTGGTAGGATGAAAGAGATAAGAAGGAACTAAAATAGGCATTACACTTGATTGACAAATACATTGATGCCTTTCATAATCTAGGTCCCCAGTCCATTTCTCATGTGCCCCTATGTTTTGATCCAAAATCTCTAATTAATCAAAAAATGCTTGATCAAATGCATAGAAGTAAGATGGTAATGAAAGTATTTGATGATTGGTTAGATGGGATAATCTAAGAAGGCACCACATATATTAATGGTTTGAAGAATATATATGATGAAACTCTAATTACCATTGAAGATTTGAAGATACAAAACATGTTATAGGAGAAATATGAAACAAAATGGACAGCTACAATTAACCAAATGATTGAAATCCAGAAGTATGTTGTGATAAAAAAATTATCAGAGAAAAATGTGGAAAATTTGAATGATAGAACATTATATGTATGTAGAAAGAATCTTGAATGGAGAAACTCAGTGTCAAAACAAGGGTGGATAAAACTTATAAACCTTATTAAAGAGATAACTGAGTTTACTCAGTCTCTGCATCATGATTTATAATGTATTAATGTAAAGTATTTGAATGATGATGGCAAACTTGAGGAAGATATCAATATTGTGATACAGTCGTTTAAAGAAAAGATCAATTTCATCAAAGAAAATGAAAATCTTGTAATAGATGATTTTTATAGGGTGTTTAAAATGAAATCATTACTTCATATTTATGTCAAAGCACTTTCAGAGCATGCAAAAAAGTGGCTAATATTCAGAAGATTAAGGAGGTCTAGAAATAATGAATTAAACATATTGGAGTTCCTAATTCTCTAGCAATCCAAGAATTTGTTGTTGCATTTAAGGAATGGAAAATGCAACGTGTCTCTTCTATAGATCAAAGCAAATCAGAAGATTCCAATGTGCCTCCTCAGTAATGATCCTGCCATTTTCAAGCTTTCTATTTTTAAGTTAGATACTTTACCTGAAGGTTTTGTCTTTTAAATCAGTTTTCAAAACTAAATCCTACTAAGGGTTAGAGTTTGTTTAACTCTAAGTTTAAAGAATAGTTACAATTGAAAAACTATATACATGTTTTAAATGATACATGTAAAGGGTCTAGAAAGTTGGAATTTGGCTGAACTTTTACTTTTATAATGTGATGTTTCCCTCTTTATTTCATCTATGAATGAAAGAAATAAATAGTTATTACAGACTTAAATCTGTGCATTTGAGTGAATGAAGACGAGTTTCTATGTGAATTTTTGCTTTAAATGTGGTAATTTTTTTTCTATTGAGAGTCTTATCATATACATTTTGTCAATTGTTATTGGTTCACAAAATCCAGTGGTGTGTGTGTGTGTGTGTGTGTGTGTGTATATATATATATATACATACTTGATCATTATTATATATGGAATCAGTGTGTTCTATCATTGAATAGTTTCATAGAAATAAAATATTACATTCATAGCATAGTGATATATGGATGTTAGTCTACCTTAAATGCTTTCTGGTTAAAAGTATATTCAAATGTTAGTGTAGTTTTTAATCATTGAAGATCTTTAAAAAAGGGAGTTGTACCTTAATTCAAAAGGCAATTATTTATGATAATTTACCCAAATATTGTTTACTTATTTGTTCTAAAAATAATGGGTCAAAGGGTCAAAATAAACATTATCAAAATAGGACAAATATGTCAACCAATATATTTTTGGTGACTCTATTGGGGATGATCGAATCATTGTTTATGATCAGTCACCCTAATATGAATCAAGATCATGCTTCCCCATGAGAACATAATTCCTATTTTAAAACCTAATCTTGGTTTCCAAGATGAGAAAGAAGACATAATTAGTCAATTAAATACCCTTGCATGGTGCACTCATCAAAATATTGATGGTTATAGAAGAGCAAGTCGAGTACTAGAAAAAGAAGAAGAATTGGTTAACAATTCAAGATTATTATTGCTTAGGAAAAGAAGGAGAAAAGCTAAAAATGTAGTTAGAAATTAAGTTCCTAAAGTCTCAAGAGGTCAAGAACATCTTATTAATTAATAGTTGGTTATTTAGTTATGATTTAACAAGCTGGAGTTTAGAAGATATACAAGATCTTTGAGGAGAGAAGGAATTGATGATCCTAATTTTCAAGCACTGATAAACCTAAACTTTTCTACTAATCCTACTCCTATTAGAAGAGCCATAAGTAGACCTCATATCCCTCATAAACCCTTGGCATCCCCTATTTTTCAAGCTTTACCTCTCTCTGGCACTGTCATCCCTTCTACCATAAACTTTTTACCAATGGCCCAGCCTTGGGAAGCGGTCATAAGACCTCTAAATCTTGGAGATAATCTAAATCCTCTACTTAAAAATGTGAGAGAAAAATTCCCTAAATTTAATGGAAATGGAAATAAATCACCATATGAACATTTGAATGCCTTTATTGTAGCATGTGGTGTATTAGGTGTGCAACATCAAGATGTGGCTATAAGACTATTTGTACAAACTTTAATCGATATTGTAGTGTAATGGTTCTATCACCTACCTGATGCTACTATTACAAATTGGGATAATATGAAAGATGTATTTGAAAATAGGTTAAAAAGCATAGAAGATGAGCATTCTCTCCTTGTTCAATCAACTCAGCTTAAGAAAGAAATACATGAGCCTATGAGAGAATTTATATCCAAATACAACAAAATTGTGCATAGGATTCCAACTGCTAAAAGGTCGACTCCAAAAAATCAAAAATGTTTTTTTATCAAATCTATGCCTCCTAATATTAGTTTTCACCTAAGAAGAGGTGGATTTTCCACTTTAGTGGATGTATAAACAATGGCAATTCGATTAGAAGATGATCTTATCATGGCTGGAAAATGGAAAAAAGAAGTTCAAATTTCTAATGTTCAATCCTCATCCCCTACAGATCCTATGGTTTAAAGGTTAGTTAATGATATGACCACTCTAAAAAGACAAATGCCTAAAGCTAGTATGCCATTTCAATAATCATATCAAGATGTCAGCCTAAGGATGAATACTAGTAAGGCATTGCAACTTACACTAGCACAACCAAGGTTAGCTATTGAAGCTCCCCCTGGAAAAGGGAACATGTGTGCCTTTCATTTGACTATTGATCATGATGGAAATTCTTGCCCATAAATGGTTATATATGCCCAAATGGATGCTACTAAATATATGTTGGGAGAAACTATTGAGGAAGAAAGGAACTTTGAGGAATCTGGTGACTCTGAAATACACTTTTTAGAATATGATTTGACTCAGAAAGAGGTGGTGAAGTATTGGTTACTCTTGAGGATCCTTTATGTGCTATGCTGACGCAAAGTCAAAAGAATTCAAAATCTCCAAACATTCAATATTCTCAAGGAATGCTTGTCAAAAGTAAGGAACCTCTCACTAGAACTCCTAACACTGGTTCAAAAGTTCAAGATGTTCAATATTATGAAGATATGATCATTAAACTTCTTTTGATATTATTAAATTTTGTAAGACTTCAAGAATTCAAATATCTCTTGCTAAATACCTTAAGTTAAATCTTAAAGAGCTTAATAAATTGGTGAAATATGTTAAAGGTGATCATTCACGAACTGAATCCACTAGTCAACAAAATATTAATGTTGACTCATCAATTGCTAAACTATTTGCTTCTCCACATGAATCACCTGCATACATGCCTGAAATGTCCATAAATGCATCTAATGATACATCTAATTTGGTTGATATGAAACCTAACCCATTTTATGTTTCCTTATTTATAAATCATCATAAACTTGGTAATTGTATTATAGACTCAGGTGCCTCTAATAACATCATGTCCTCTTTCATAGCGAAAGCCTTGGGTCTATCCCTTACAAAAACATTTGGTAAGTGATATTCTATGGATGGTAAGAAGATTCCTCTACTTGGGCAGATTAAAGATGCACAGGTTGCTCTTACAGCCTACCCTGATAAAAGATTAAAGTTGACTATTTTAGTGGTAGACATCCCTACCAATTATGGAATGTTATTGAGCAAAACTTTTTACAAAGTTCTAGGTGGGGAAAATAAAATGGATTGGTCAGAGGCCACAATTCTAATGGGAAAACAAAAGTAAAACTAGAGCCTACAACTAAATTTAGGTTTACTGTGTTCCCTTCTTATGATCCTAAATCTCAGATATTATTTGAGGAATGCAAATTTGGTAAAAATTTTTCTAAGGATGCGAAGGAAGGATCTATTTCAAAATAAACTCATTCAGATGATCTATGGATCATGGAGTTTGATGGTAGTTGTGCCACTGTTGGCTCTAGAGTAGGAGTAGTTCTGATTTCCCCTAAAGTAAAATTTTTCCTTAATACTTTAAGTTAGAGTTTAAAAATATTAAAAATACCATATATTATGAAGCTCTATTGCTCAAACTAAATGAAGCCAAAGGAAAAGGAATAAATATTCTCAAAGTAAAAAGGAGATGTAGAACTGATTGCCAAATAGGTAAGAGGGATTTTTATTGTTAAGAATGAAAGATTGGGACATTACAGAAATAGAGTTTGGTATGAAATAGAACATTTTGATGCCTTCTCTATTGAGTCAATTCCAAGAGATCAAAACACACGGGTAGATTCTTTGGCAATATTAGCTTCTCTTCTTCTTCCTCATCTTGATTTCAAAGAGAACTCATATAGAATAGAGTTGATATATCATGCTAATGTCCCAGATAATGTTGAATACTTATAAGTTTTTAAAAATGATCGACAAATTAAAAATTTATTGAAAAGTGTTGAGATATTTGTGATGACCTATTTTGAAGGATCTAAAACAGAGTGTAAAGAGTTTAGGCCTGATCCTAGAATCAATTCAAATGATGGAGTAATTCAGTTAAAAGGAAACAAGATTCCCATAGGGATGGTTTCTCTTGAACATTTGTTCAGTTGACAAGATGAATACATCAAAGGCAAACATGCTCAGGCTCCTAATAAATTGGGAAATTGTGAAAAGATAAATATTGGAAATAAAATTGATCCTAAAGGGGTTTCCATTGGTAAATACTACTCACTAGAAGAGAGATGTGAGTTAATCAATTTACTAACTAAATATAAATATGTCTTTGTTTGGTGTTATGATGATTTGAAAAATTTTAGAAGTGGTCAATTTCAGCATCATATTCCTTTAAAATCAAATGCAACTCCATTTAGCCAGAAATTAAGAAAATACAACCCAAAATTTGTAGATGCCATTTATAAATAAGTTGATAAAAAGCTAGGATTATCTACCTAATTCATCACTCTACTTGGATGGAAAATATTGTCTTGATGTACAATAAAAATGGATAAATAAGGATTTGTGTTGATTTTAAGAACTTAAATCAAGCTAGCCTGAAAGATAATTATGTATTACCCATGATGGATAACAGTTTACAAATAGTTGTTGGATTACAGATGATGTCCATGTTAGATGGGTTCTCTGGTTATAATCAAATAGGTGTGGCTGAAGAAGATCAACATAAAACTGCTTTCACAATGCCATGGGGAACTTTCACTTATTATTGTTTGTCTTTTGGTTTGATCAACGTTGGTGAAACTTTTTAGCGAGCAAAGAAATCATCTTTTAAAGACCTGATAGATAAAGTTATTGTTGTTTATCTGGATGATTTGACTATTTTCTCTAAAAAGAAATAAAATCATCTAAAAGATCTTGAGACTGTTTTGCAAAGATGCATAAACCATGGAATATCTCTTAATCCAAAAAAGTCAGTATTCTATGTGACAGAAGGTAAGTTACTGGGGCATTCAGTTTTGACAGACGAAATTAAGATCAACTATGAGAGAGTTAAAGCAATTCGATAGTTAAGCCTTCCCTCAAATAGAATTGGATTTAAATATTTCTTTAGACATGTTAATTTACTAAGAAGATTCATTCCCAAATTTTCTAAGATTACAAAACATATTGTGGGAATAATGAGTGAAAAACAAGCATTCATGTGGAATGAAGATACTAAGAAGGCTTTTGAAAATGTTAAAGAATCAATTGCACAGGCACCTACTCTGATAAATCCTAATTTCCAAAAGGATTTTATTATTTATTGCTATGATTCATAACACACCATGTCTGGTCTTTTTCTATAGAAAAATGAATTGAATATAGAAGCTCCAATAGCCTTCATGAGTCTTCCTCTTAAGAAACATGAACTTAAATATTCATTGATTGAAAAACAAGCTTTTGTTATAGTAAAAGTTGTTAAACAATTTAGGTACTACATAATTCATTCTCACTCAATTGTGTTTATACCAAGCTCAATTGTCAAGAAAATTCTGACTCAACAGGATGTGGGGATAAATAATAGAGAATCATGGGTTGCTAAGATTCAAGAATATGACTTGGATATCAAACCAACTAAATTAATTCGAGGCCAAGGCCTGTGTAGACTGATCACTAAAATTAAAGAAGAAAAAGAGGAGGAACTTCCCACTGTCTTGTTAGTGAGTTTACAATATCCATGGTTTATGGATGTGGCTCATTATCTTACTTATGGAAATTATCCCAGCCACTTATCCTCAAAAGAAAAAAGGAACTTGAGATTTAAAGTAGCAAAATATGTCATCCAGGGTGATGTCTTGTAGAAAAGGACTAGATGGAACTTTTTTGAGATGTGTAGATAAAGAATAGGAGCATAAGCTTTTGAAGATTTTCCATTATGAAGCCTATGGTGGACATTTTTCTTCCTCAGTTATAGCCTTTAAAATTCTTAAGAATTGTTATTATTGGCCTGGCATGTTTAAAGATGCATATAGATGGGTGGCTAATTGTGAGAAGTGCAAGATATTTTCAAGAAAACCACAACTTACAACATTACCTTTAAGGCCAGTTGTGATTTAAGAACCTTTCAATAAATGGGGCTTAGACTTCATTGGACCCATTTCACCTTCTTTGAGTGCTGGACATACACACATTCTAACAACCATAAACTATTTTCTTGAAGAGAACCACCTCAGAAGTTGTGTGTGATTTTCTTGAAAAAATTATACTGGTACACTTTAGTGTTCCTTATAAAATCATGGAAGATAATGCTACCAACTTTTTTTCAACTAAACTCATCTCATTTTGTTATGATTACAATATCTCTCTTTCTCACTCATCAGATTATTTTCCTCAAGGGAATGGTCAAGCTGAGTCCAGTAACAAAAATTTGATAGCAATCATGATAAAATTGGTGAGTCATAATCAAAGAGATTGACATACAAATTTGTATGAAGGACTTTAGGATAATAGGGTAACCCCAAAAAGAGTAATAGGAATGGCACCTTTTGAGCTAGTTTATGGAATATGAGCTCAATTATCATTACCTCTTGAACTATCAGCAACCAAATTGTAAAAGGTCATTGAAGATCAATATTTTTAGGATTCTTTGAAAAAGAGGATTATGTATTTAACCAAAATTGAGGAAGAAAGGAATGAACTAGTTGATCATATTACCACTCATCAAGCCAGAGTTAAGAAAATCTTTGATAAAAAAACCAGACCAAAAATATTCATGGAAGGAGATTAAGTGTTTTTATGGGATAAGAGAAGAGAACCTAAAGGAGCACATGGTAAGTTTGATTCACTCTAGAAGGGACCATTCAAAATTAATCAAGTATTGGGCCCTAATTCTTTCAAATTAAAATGTCCAGATGAATCTATTCTACCCCTGTCTTATAATGGATAGGACCTTAAGTTGTATCAATTATAAAACAAGTGTCCCCTATTTTATACATAGTTATTTTCTTTTTGTTTGTGTGTGCCACCTTTTTTTTTCTATTTTGGTTTTCTCTGACCTTTCCCTTTTTTCCCTTTGTTTCTGATTAGTTTGTGTGAAACTAGAGATTATGAGTTCTCTGCATTTTGTCATAAAATGCAGTCCCCAGTCAAAGGCAATCGTTACCCTTGTATTTACCCTTATTTGATTTTTCATTATTCTTCCTCGAGCAAGCATTCATATATCATTTTCATTTATTGGTAAATATTTTCACTCTTTGAGTCATCCCTTTGTTATTATAAATCATTTGCTTGTTTTCTTGGTTTGCGAAGGAATTTGTTATCTTGAACCACCGAACTTGAACTTTTTTCAAAATTTGATGGTTCATAGGTTCAAATTTCATTATTCTATATTCTTGAAAATCCACTCACCTTTGGTTCATCAAGATAAATTTTGTTAGAAACATGTCTTTATGTTGATTATTATTTATTCCCTTAAAACTTTCGTTGAGTCAAAATCTATGAGTATAAAAGAATCGACAGAAACTAAGCTTGAACCCATGTACTCTATTGGTTGGGATAAAAAAGTTCATTATGTGTGGAATTATAAAAGTAAGAAATAGAGATGGGGAGAATTAACCAGAAGAGAATATATTTAGAGCATTTTATAAAGTGAAAAAATTTAACTCATGAAAATTAAGGGTAATGATTATACATTAAGGTCGAGTGTGGAGATCACTTGCAATTAATGCATGTGTCAAAATTTACATCATATAAAGGGAATTCAACATGAATGTATTGATTCAATAATTATTCAAATGGATTTTTTGCCCTTATCAAAAAACTAGTAGGCTAATTTGACAAAATAAAACACACAAGGTATCGTGAAAAGAGGACAGTGCTAGAGGTATCAGATTTTTTTGCTCAATTTGACAAAGAATTCAGATCTAGTAAAAGGTGAGTTTTGACTTTTCTCATAACTATTTATATTTATTTTTCAAAAATAAAATTCATTTTGAGTCTCTGATACTGTTAAGAGGTTTAAACATTTTCTATTTTGTTTATCCAAACTGTAATAATGAAAGTTGCATGCCTTGGTTCTAAACATGGTTCAAGTCTTGTTTATTCTTTGCCCGAATATGGGGATACACTTTTATCTCAATATGATTTGGAATATTTTAAAGAAAGAGATAAAAATCCTACATCTACTCCCGTGTTGGAGAAGATAGTGCAAAGTGGTCTAATTGAATCCACAGCCTTCCCCATAGCCATACAATGCCCTAAATTAGTCCTTGAATGCATGAACAAATATGACCCACATGATAGATGCATCAAAACTATGAATGGAAATGTATTTATACCTGTTAATAGAGAAACCATAATGGCTATAATGAAAATATTGCCCAAAAAATCATATTTAGACCTTAACATCTCTTCCACAAATAGTTATATAAGATTATAATCACAAGAAATTGGCTGCTGAAGTTCCAAAAGGGAGGTTCAAGGTTACCCAAACCTTAACTAGAGAACATATGATACTAGAAGTGAAATATATTGTCATGTTGTTGCACATATTGGAAGGTAGTCCTCAAGCATTCTTTTGGAAGGACTGGATGTACTTCTTTATTCAAGTAATTCTTAGTGGAGAATAATATCTAGACTGGGTAGAGATCATAGCAGAGTGCTTACATCAGGGTTTAAGAAATCTCTTAGGGAGTAAAAATTTGTATGTCTTCATTCCTTTCTACTACCTGGCATCTACAAAAGAATGGATAGGGTTACCTCATAAACCCTTAATTGAAGACATCAAAATTTATGATTATTACCCCCATTTACAAATGCAAAAATGTTATGAAAATTACAAAAGGGTTAATGATTTTTTCACTGGAAGAATGGTTTATGAACTAACAAGGAATGTTAATAAAAGAATGTCTGATGAAGTTATTCAATTAATTAGCATATATCGTAGTTATTTCATTTAATTTTCCAAATTCACCTATATTAGAGTTAGAGGTTTTGAAGGTGAACCTATGAAATTACCCAAATATGCCCTTGACCATTTTGTGTTAATTGAATTATGTAGGTAATTGGCTCATATAGACAAGAAACTCCTAATGAAAATAGATTCAGGTATATCTTTTCCCATTGAACATGGTCATTATATATGCCAATCAATTTTTGATGCCTTAAATCTGGGAGTGGGTCTAAAATTTTTTAATTTTTATTATTATAAGGCCATGCCTAAGTTTGATATCAAGGATTTTGCTAAAGATCATTTAGAGTCTGGAAAAAAAAATAACATATTCCCCAAATAGAGGAATACTAGGAAGGTTGCTCATATGAGTTTGAAGTCAGAAGAAGACTTTGTTGCAGATTTTCTTTAGGCTAAATAGTTACTTTTAATCTGAAGATGGATATTGCTGATATAACAGATGATGGTAAGGATATGATTTATCCTCAGTATGAATAGGTAGAGTAGCAACCTATTCTAGAAGTTGCTTGGAATAAATATGAATAAATTTGAATTAAATTTAAAACCCTCCCTGTGATAAGAACTAAAAAATGGTTAAAAGAACAAAGATTAGGAAAAATCTAGATTGAATATCTTCAACCATATGCACCTATCAATGAATGATCATCTCCTGTAAGCTATTCTAATCAGCTTATTGATATATGTGATGCAAGTGTTTCAAAATTAGAGGTTAAAAAAGATTCTACCTCCAAAAAGTCTAAGAAAACCCATGTAAGCAATTTGCCTAACTACACCACTAGGTCAAAAGCTAAGAATAGGAAGAAAGAATCTCTAGAAAAAGTGATTATGGATTTGAGTGCTAAATAAGACTCAAATAGGATGATAAGTGATCAAGGTCCTAATTCATCAATGGTAGAGGGAACTGATATAGATCAAGAGGTGGGAATCACCTTGGATTCTACCAATTCAATAGAATTACTAGATACCCCTTCAAAGCAACTTATTCTTGATAAGGAAACCCTGGTTACTACACATCAATGGTTACATAATTCAATTAATGAGAAAAGGAAAATAGTTCCATTTTATTTAGCATTAGAGGACATGGTCAGCAGATGTTTATGGAAAGCTCATAAAGCTAAAAAGCTAAAAATCACTTCCAAGGTAGCCATTGATCCTAATATAGGAAATTAGAGTGAAGAGATAACTTGACCAGTGATGAATGATGAAGTTCAAAATACCATAGCATAGGATTATGCAATGGAAAGAATAAACATTGGAGTTACATCAATATTTGTAGATGTACATCATCTTGAAACATCCACCAAGAAAATAGTAAATCGAACATGGCAGGATGAAAGAGATAAGAAGGAACTGAAATAGGAATTACACTTGATGGTTGAATACATTGATGCCATTCATAATCCAGGTCCTTAGTCCATTTCTTAGTTTCCCCTATGTTTTGATCCAAAATCTACAATTACTCATAAAATGCTTGATCAAATACATAGAAGTAAGATGGTAATGAAAGTATTTGATGATTGGTTAGATGGGATAATCTAAGAAGGCACCAAATATATTAATGGTTTGAAGAATATATATGATGAAACTCTAATTACCATTGAAGATTTGAAGATACAGAACATATTATGGGAGAAAGATGAAACAAAATGGACAGTTTTAATTAACCAAATGATTGAAATCCAAAAGTATGGTGTGATAAAAAATTTATCAGAGAAAAATGTGGAAAAGTTGAATGACAAGACATTATATGTATGCAGAAAGATTCTTGAATGGAGAAACTCAATGTCAAAATAAGGGCAGATAAAACTTATAAAGATAATTAAAGAGTTAACTAAATTTACTTAGTCTATACATCATGATTTATAATGTATTAATGTAAAGTATTTGAAATATGATGGTGAACCCAAGGAAGATATCAATACTATGATACAGTCATTTAAATAAAAGATCAGTTTCATCAAAGAAAATGAAAATCTTGTAATAGATGATTTTTATAGGGTGTCAAAAGTGGAATCATTACTTCATCTTTATGTCAAAGCACTTGTAGAGCATGCAGAAAAAGTGGTTGATATTTAGAAGATTAAGGAGGTCTAGAAACAATGAATTAAATATATTAGAGCTCTTGATTCTTCGATAATCTAAGAATCTATTATTGCATTTAAAGAATTGAAAATGTAGCATGTCTCTTCTATGGAGAAAATAAAACTAGAATATTCCAATGTGCCTCCTCAGTAGTGATCATGCCATTTTCAAGATTTCTATTTTAAGTTAGATACTTTACCTCAAATTTCTATCTTTTACATCATTTTTGAAAACTAAATCCTACTAAGGGTTAGAGTTTCTTTTACTCTGAGTTTAAAGAACAGTTACAAGTGAAAAACTATATATATGTTTTAAATGGGACATGTAAAGTGTCCAAAATTTTGGAACTTGGTTGAAATTTTGATTTTATAATGTGATGTTTCCCTCTTTATTTCATCTATGAATGAAAGAAACAAATAGTTACTATAGTCTTAAATCTGTGTGTTTGAGTGAATGAAGATGAGTTTCTATGTGAATTCATGCTTTAAATGTGGTAATTATTTTTTTGTTGAGAGTCTTATCATATACATTTTATCAATTGTTATTGGTTCACAAAATCTAATGGTATATATATATATATATATATATATATATATATATATATATATATACACTTGATCATTTTTATATATGGAATATGCGTGTTCAATCATTGAATAGTTTTATAGAAAGAAAATATTACATTCATAGCATAGTGATGTATGGATGTTAGTCTACCTTAAATGCTTTTAGGTTAAAATTATATTCAAATGTTAGTGTAGTTTTTATTCATTGAAGATCTTTAAAAAAGGAATTTGTACCTTAATTCAGAGGGAAATTATTTATGATAATTTACCCAACTATTGTTTACTTATTTGTTCTAAAAATAATGGGTTAAAGGGTCAAAATAAACATTATCATAATAGGACAAATTTTTCAACCAACACATGATAGCATAGGTTGTTATGCAAATTTCATTTAGAAAAAGTAGCAAAAGCTAAATTTGAGAACAAAGATCCAAAACTCTTAACCATTGCACAACACATTCTAGACAAGAATACTAAAAATATGGTGATTTTATGAGGAAGCCCAGGTCCTATCCATGGTCTTACACTGCAACTCATAAAAGAGAAACCCAAGGGGTGTCAAAATCATATGAAAAACAAATGGGATAAGAAAAATATGGTATTTACGAGGAAGGTCGGGTCCTATCCATGGTCTTACTACAACTCACAAAGATAAACCTAAGGGGTGCCAAAAAGTATTTGGAAAGTGAGAAAATAAAGAGGATAAAAGTACATCATGAGGAAGACTAGGTCCTATCCACGGTTTTACAATCTAACTCATAAGAAAAAGGGGAAACTAAAAGACCAAAAGAAAGGACTAAGGTTTGTGAAAAAGGAGAAATGTAAGTATCCTAAAAAAAGTGTTAGATAGATAGCATATATAAATTATGAAAAATAAGGGAAGGATTTAGGTAAAATACTTATTTAAGAATTGCATATTGGTGGGTTCTTTGAAAATATGGCCTTCATTGGTTTGAAGGTGATAGGTACTTAGACTAAATATATCTTTTACTAAATAAGGGCCCCACCATTTATGGGCGTATTTAATTTCTTTATCATGAGTGTAGTCTAATTTAAGGATAAGATCACCAATATTAAATGTGTGAAATTTAACTCATTTTTTATGTTGTTTGGCAATACGGGCCTTGTATTAATGATTGTGTTGTAAATTAGAAAGATGATGCTCATCAAGGAGATCAAGAGCACAAAGGCAAGATTCATGTAGTTCTTCATCGAGTATGATACCATGAAAATATATATATAGAGAAGAAATCTCAAATTTTAGTGGGAAAACTAATTCAAAACCATAGACTAGAGAGAATGGTATTGTTGTAGTGGCAGTGTGTATGCTAGTGTGATAGGCCCAAAGAGCAGGATAGAGATGAAGGTGTCAATCCATGTGGGTTTCACAAATTGTATTTTGGATAATTTTATTAATAATTTTGTTTGTGGTCTCATCTTGGCCATTACATTATAGATGATAGATTGTGGATAATTTGTGATTGATTTTAAATTTAGCATAGAGTTGTTTGACATCTTTATTTTTGAAATTACCACCATTATATGAAATGATAATATGAGGGACACCAAAGTGAAAAATGATTTTATTAAGGATGAATTTGGATATGGTGGTACCAGTGACATCAACAAGGGTCATTTATTTAACCTACTTTCTGAAATATTCTATGGTTATGATTATAAAGACATGCCCATCTTGAGAGCGAGGTTATTTGCCTATGAGATCTAATCCCCACATGGAGAATGGCCAAGGAGATTCTATGGTTTGGAACTCAGCTAGAGGTGAATTAATTAAATCATCATGAAGCTAGAAAGGAATACGCTTTTTAGTAAATTCAATAGCATCTTTTTCAAGAGTGGGTAAAAATTATCCCATATGTAAGTATTTGTAGGGTATAACATGTCTACTACACTAGCCACCGTAAATGCCCCCATGTGCTTGTTCAAGAAGAGGAGGAACCTCATCTTTAATAACACATAAAATCAAGGTACCTTCATCATTGTGATAATATAATATGTTATATTGAAATACATACTTAAAAGCTTGTTTGTGAATGCGAGTCTTTTCATAGGAATCGAGGTTAGGAGGATAAGTTTGGTGTTTTAGAAATTGAATGATGTCTTTCTACCATGGGATTTGTCGAATGGTGATAGACTCAATATGACATATAAGCAAATCTTGTGGTTGAGTAGAAGATGAATATTTTATTATTTGGATTAAAAAATGGGATCGGTAAGAACTTGGCATGGATGAAAAAGAGATGTTGAAGAATCAAGGGAATCGATAAATATAATTTTGATCTTGAGGGATAGGTTCAATAGTGAAAGAAATGAAATATTTAGAGAGAGTATTTATAATTTAATGATAATAAATGACATTTTTTCTTTTATATTGGTAATCACCATTGACTTGGTGAAAAATGAGTTGGGAATTACCTAAAGTATGTAGGTATTGGATATTTAAGTCAAGGGTAGCTCTCATGCCTAATATTAAAGATTCATACTCTACCATGTTATTAGTGGCATAGAATGTTATGCAAAAAGCTAATGGGATGATTTTTCCAAGAGGGCTCATAAGGACACAACTTGACCCAAATCCTTGAAGGCATTTAACACCATAAAAATGAAGGGTCCAAGTATCCTCATATAAATCAACATTAATTTTAGAAAGTTTGTTTATAACTACTTTTAGTTTAGTAGTATCAGGGAGGATAGCAGATTCATCAAGATAAATTTATTTAATATCAACAATGAAGTTAAGGAAGTGATCTTTAAGGGATATGGCTTGTTTGAGACCTTCAATATAGAGAATGTTGTCATCAAGAAGATTATCTTGAAGGTGGTCAATTGTAGGCACTAGAACTAAGTTGATCAACAATGATTTGTCCTTTCAAAACTTTTTAATCAATAATTTAGAGATAAAATTATATAATAAGGACCATCCATTTGCCAATTCTATCTCTAGGAAGAAAGGCTTTGGAGAAGAAGCGATGAATGGGATCAGAATGGATGATAACACAAATGGTTTGATAAATCATATAATGTCAAAAAAAATTAGCAGCAAAACATATGATGAGGCAATCACATTTGACTTTTGTGTAATTTTTCTAATAATCAATGAGGCCTCGACTGATATAATAGATGGCATCTTCTCTTTTAGTATCATCTTGTTGGGAAAGCATTGCCCTAACTGATATGGGTGTGGAAGAGGTATATAGGATCAAAGGTTGATCGTTTGAAGGGGGATGAAGAGTATGTGGGTGAAGCAATGATTCTTCCATATTATCAAATTCTTTTTGATAGGATGCATCCACTCTAAAGCATTACTTTTCTTAAGAAGATAATTGAAAGAATATATACATTAAGCCATTTTAGGGATGAATTGTCTAATTCGCCCATGTTTATTAAGGTAAGTGCAAATGTCTAAAATGGATTGAGGTATGGAAATGTTAATGGTAGTGTTATTCTTGGTAGGGTCAACATCGATGTCGTGGAGAGAAAATAAGAATCCTAATAGTTTACTAGATGTGACACCAAAAACACATTTATAAGGATTTAGTCTAGATTTATATTTAAGAAGGTGGTCAAAGATGATGGTAAGATTAGAAAGATGAGTCATGTAAAATTTAGATTTAGTAATGAGGTCATCCACATAGGTTTCTACAATTTTGTGAATAATATCATGAAATATATGAGTCATTACTCATTTAGATCTAGCTTTTTTGAGGAAAAAGGGCATTTTAACATAGAAATAGGTGCCCCATTTCATGGTGAAATTTGTCTTATGTTGGTCTTTGAGAGAAATATGAATTTGGTTATAGCCTAAGAAACCATCCATAAGAGATAACATTTCATAACCTGTTGTGAAAATGACAATAGCATCTATTGAAGGTAGAGGGAAATTGTCCTTGGGACAAACAAGATTAAGATTATGAAAATCAATGAAAATGTGAATGACCATAGTGATATTTTTACAAATAGGGACTATATTAGAAACCCATTCAGAATGGTCCATGGGTTTGATAAACTTAACATGAATAAGTTTGATAATTTCTTTATGGCATAAGATGAAAACCTCGAGTGGAAATTTCCATTGCTTTTGTTAAACATGTTTGGCATCATGAGAAGTGATGATATTATGCACCACGATGCTAAGGTCAATACCAAGCATGTCCTCATAGGACTAGGCAAAGATCTCATGATATTTATCAAAAAATAATCTAAATTTATCATGTTTAGTAGGTGTGAATTGGAAAGAAACTATAATTGGTGACGGGCATGATAGAGTACCATAATCGATGTAAGTAGTTTCTTTGATAAGCATAGAATTTCCATCTTGGAAGTGATATGGTGCATTTTGTAAATAAT
This sequence comes from Torreya grandis, assembly GCA_037957365.1. Classification (NCBI taxonomy): domain Eukaryota; kingdom Viridiplantae; phylum Streptophyta; class Pinopsida; order Cupressales; family Taxaceae; genus Torreya; species Torreya grandis. The sequence continues at coordinate 2,863,166 of JARHVA010000380.1, read as the reverse complement.
AAATTAGATTAGCTTTAGGGTCTATTCTAGTGATGAAGTTTTTGAAATAAGGGGATTTGTTTTTTAAATTCTTGAGTTTGTGATGTTGTCAATGAAGTTGAGGTTCTCGAGCATGAAGCAATTCAAGAATGGATTCATCACTAGGCCAAGTGGAAAGAGGGCCATAATACTCAACATCTACTTCAAGATCAAGAATGTGATTACCATGGAAATCATATTCAGAATGTATTTGATGGACATCTGTGACCTTGGCATCCAATGTAATATTAGGAGTAGAAGGAGTAGGTTGATCATATGAGATTGGTATATCATTAGTTTCTTTCATAAGAGAAGAATGAGATGTAATGATGAGATCTATAGATGGTAGAGAAGATTAAATAATTTATATATGTTTGAAAGGTAGGATTTGTTTGACCACCCAAGGAGTATCAAGAAGTGGAGCATTAATGGGAGGTACATGGCCTTCGGGAGCTAATTCTAAATCTAGTGAAATGGTGTGAACATCACAGTTGAAAGAATATATTTGAGCTAACATTTTATGATAATATTAAACATCCAAATATTGGGATTGAGCTTGATCCATGATATAGTTATCATCATAGGTTGGAAAAATAGTACATGCTTGAGATTTTGGGGGTGTTTTAGAAGGTGAAATTTTGAGATCATTGAACATGCATAGAGACATAATTAGAGGATCTTGGAATAATTTGGTGACTCTATAGTCATTGCATGTTAGGGCATATTCTAGGTAAGAAGGTTTTTGAGCATTGTATGGAGGGGGAAAATCAATGATCTCATCAATGAGATAAATAGTACAATCATGAGGTAATAAAGAGGGAGGAATCCACTATGAGATATAAAGAAGGAGATTAGTAATGTTAAAAGTATGTTGCAAGTCATTAGGTCCATCATCATCTGAATCAATGAGAGTGACCTATAAGTCTAGATTGATGTTGATGAATTCAGGAAAGGGATCATTATTGATGGTAAGAATGTGATATTGAGATTTCATATTGGGAAGTTGAATGCTCCAAAGGTTGGGATCAACCTCATGCTTATAATTTTTATCGTTATGTAGGATTTTGATGCATTGGTTATTATAAGAAGTGATGGCCCTCATTTTATGATTCCAAGGGTGACTGAGGAGTATGTTATAATATAGGGGCAAATCAAGGACCATCAGTTTAGTTCAAATGGTCTTAGGTCCAATTATTTGGGGAATCCAAATACAACCAAGTGGATTTTGATTAGTTTTATCAAATCCATGAGAGGTGAAGTGGGTTTACTTGAGATAATCTTTATTATAGATAAGTTATTGGATAATCCACAAAGATGTCACATTAATACTAGACCCTTCATCAATTAAAACTCTACAAATAAGGGTAGTATTAATGGTTATTTTAATAAATAGGGGCGGATCATCAGTGCAAAAAAGGATTTCATCATTAATCATGTCTTATTCAATAAGTTCAATGAAAGGCTTAGAAGAAGGATAAATGGATTCAATGGTATACACATTGGTGGGTTAAGGCTAAATAGAGGGTGGTTCTTCATCTATAGGAGATGGATCTTCAATTTAGTATAGTTGTTTCATGAGGAACTTGCGATGATAAGGGGTGGTGCAAACTAAATCCATAAGGGGAATCTTGCAAGGCATGGAGTTAAGTTCTTCAAGAAAGTTCTAATGAGATTTAGAAGAAGAACCAGTGTGAGGTTTCGAAGGTAAGGTAGATTTGGAAGGAATGGAAGTTGTTGGGAACTCAAAATAAGGTGGTTGTTCCTTATGGGATTCTGAAGCTAAATGATTGGTTGTAGTATCTTTGAGAAGTTGTTCTTCCAAACATGGTTTTTTAGGTTTTTTTGGTAGGATCTTTGTGAGATGGTTTACGATGATAGTTGACTTTAGCTATGTTAACATATTGATAATTATTGTAATATTGGTCATAGACATCATCAATAGCACAAAAATTCTTGGTATTTTGTTGATGATTAGATGTGGGAAAATATTTTTGGTTATTAAAATAAGATTTGGGAGCTTGTCATTTTTGATAAGTGGTGTTGTACTCTTGATGATGGAGTTAGATCATGGCTTCGTGATTGAAGGAATCACCAAACATGTAAGAGATAGCAAATTTAGTAAGCCCTCAACAAGTTTCTTGGGAATGACCAATGTTGGCATGGAACCAAAGAAATTGATTAGGGTCATACCATTTAGGAGGATTATTAGGATAAGTAAAGGGTTTAGCGGGTAGTAATAATTTTTTCATTTGCTACATAGTTAGTGGTGTGTGAGAAGATGGGGGATTGTCAGCTTTGGAAACTCTTATTTTGGTTTGATGAGTATTATCATTGATGGCATTGGTATAAGTTTGAAAATATCCTTTAATGAATTTGGTATTATGTTTGAATTGCTTCATGAGGAAGTCTTGATGTTTGGCTTGGTCAAGAGCTATGTTAAGCATTTGAGGAGCAAAATTTCAAACCTTATATTGAAGCAAAGGAGTTAAATAAATTATAAAGGGATCAAAAAAATTATCATTAGTCATGTTATGGTTGGCCTTATGGGCCATAGATTTCTATCATTTGATAAAATCATGAGTTGATTCAATGGGAGATTGCTTAGCAGTGATGAAATGGCTAAGGCAATTTTTAGGAAGGTCATTATGTTGAAACTCTTTAAGTAGAGGATTGACTAAATCCTCAAGTTTCCAAATGGAATGCTAGAGATGTTGGTTGTACCATTATAATACATCACCACTGAATGTTTTAACTAGAAGTTTAGTTGTGGTGAAAATATTAGTTTGGATCCACTCTTTATAAATACTACCAAATGCTTTGAGAAAGGATGCAGGGTTTTTAGTCCCATCATACTTGATAATCAAAGATATATTACCAATATCAATGGACATGATGAAAGGATATAAAGTCTCATTTTGTAAATTTTGAAACATTTTTTTATTCATGATAGGTTGAGGAATAACATTTCCTGAGGTATCTCTAAGAGGTGGAGGAATAAAATTTAGATTGGCGTGAGGATTGAGAATTAGAGGTTGATTAGCCATATTGATCAAATGATGTTGTAATTATATCATTTAAGAGGTTTTATAAGTTTTCATTATGTTCATTTATTGTATGACTTGTGCAAGAAGTTGAGTCATATCAAATGGCAAGTTGGTGTTTGTAGAAGAACTCCTCAAATTGGTATTAGGGGGAGGGTTGTTGGAAGGTGGATTACTAGTGGGATTATTGGATAGACTTGTATCAATGGCTTTCATAATATTAAATTATTGAATATGAGAATTTTATTGATACGTATAAAAAGGATCAGATCCACCTACTTCGTCTTGAGGTGTGATTTGAACTATGTTACAATCCATACAGGAAGGAGGGGAAGAGGTGCTCCAAGAGTTAGGGTTATCTTGGGAGGTAAAGAAAGGGAGAAAAAATACCCCATATAGTGTCTAAATAGATTTACATTATCCAATAATATTATAATATGGGATTTCATAATGTTTTAAAGAAATGAAAAAAATTCTAAGGAATGAGAAACATAGAACTAAGTCGGCCACATAGAAGAGCAAGGTTAGTAATTAGATACAAGGTTGACTAGGTCAACTGTGTATTGTTGAAAAGGGAGATGATAAGATTACAATGTCAACTGTGTTGATGGAGTACTACTAGACAAAAGGTGAATAAGGATATAGGGTCAACCAAGTTGACTTAGTACTACATATAGGTATTAACATAGTCCATAAGAGGCTGTGTTGAATAGAAAGACAATGTGTTTAAAATAGGGAAAGTTTTTGTAATGTAATTAAAGAAATAAATGGAATAAAACACACAAACAATTGGATCAATGAGAATGATCTAATTGGGGTACAAAACACAAAACCTTACACCAACAATGGTTAATACAAGTTTTTGAAATAAAACACATAATTATAAGAGAGCAATCAGTCAACTAAAAAGTAAATGCAAACTAAGTGGTCATCTTGAGTGTTGTTAGATTATTATAAAGTGTTATTTTAAGTGTGATAGGGAAGTTGGATGAAAATAAGGAACTAGAAAGCAATCTATGGATAGTTTCAAGACAATTAGGCTGAAAGGGATCTATGTTGGTAATGGTACCAGCTTGGTATTGGGGCTTACCCCCCTCACTTCAAAATCCTATAGTGATAAGGGTGTCATGTGATTTTCCAATATATACCATTAACCACGTGTTTATACTTGTCTATAAAACCAAGTCGACCACCCCCTTGGTGATGAAATCCAAGTAGGTAGGCCTTGGGAAAATAAATGTTAAATGCATTTTGAATATTGTGTGATTTGGTACTATGTGCAAAAAGATCAAACTAGTGCAACTAAATGAAAATTTGAAAAACCACCTAATTAGACTATGTGAGCTACTCTAAGCATGCAAATAGCTAAAAAATGAAAGTGTGAATTAATTACTAGCAAATAGTTGTTAATTCTTAAATTAAGAATGGTATAAAGTTTGTTTAGATGACACTATATGTAAACAATACAAAATAGAGTCAACTGGGTCACTACTGTTCTAAAAAATCAAAACTATTTAAGAACAAAGTCAACCAAGTCAATTTAGTCTTTTAAACAAAAGACAGATTAGAGAACTAAGTCGACTAGGTTGACATAGTTTGTTTTAATATTGCAATTTTGACGATTGCAAACTTGCATTGAATAGAACTATAATGAAGTACTTAATTAATAGAGAGAGAAATCTAAGAACCTTGGTGGGTTGGAAGATGATTATGATTTCAAAGTTTTAACTAAGTACATTAAATGATACTTTTAATTTTTAAAAACTAACTCAATTAGATCGACCTAGTTTTGTAAAACCCTATTTGCTAAAGTAAGATAAGATGACTAAGTCAACCTGTTTAACTTAGTTTGTTGATATGGATGTTGAATAAAAGACTAAGTCAATATGTTCAACATAGTTTGTTGATATAGAACTAAATAAGAGTATTTTTTCATCTTGTCTTATCCAGTAATCTATATCTGATGAATCTCTACACAGAAAGAATAGAGTTGTTTTCATACAATTGTGTGTGAAACCTGGGCACAAAATTTAAAACTATACCAACCTGATCAACATAGTATTGTAAATATAAAAATAATAAAATGGTAGAAATTAAAGAGTGAAAGAAAACATGCAAGGGTTAGATTCACGTTGGGTTCACTAGAATGTATGCAATGGGAAATGCAATAGATCTATAAATCAATACTAGTTCAGAGGAGATAAATCCTACTTACACTTTTGATTGGGGATACATTATATAATCAGGGTCATGACCAATATGGATCCACTAGATCTAATGAAGGGATACTTTACCACAAATAATATCACTAGGGAGGGTTCCAAAGTCTCTTGTCAAGAAAAACTACGCAGTAACCCTAACTAGGTCTTATGTTTTCATATTCACTATACTAATAATAAGTAAAGGAAAAGTCTAATATAGTGCTCACCAAAGCTTGTGGCACAAAGTGGTGTCATTAAATAATAATAGTAAGCATACATAAGAGAATCCTATTTAATCTATGTATAGGTAAAACCCTAATTCATGGAGAGAGCAATATATTCAAAAGCCATTACTTATGCTACTTCTATCTACTAAATAGAGGAGCAAAGTTAGATATACTTCCTTAGAAGATGAACTCGTCAAGAATCAATCTCTCCCTTGGACAAAGGTGCTTTGCAAGAGGTTTTTTTGGTTTGTAAGGATCACTAAGAAAGACCAAAGCATCTAAGAATTCTCCACAAGACAAGATTCTTCTCTACGTATAAACCCTAAGCTAAGACTCCTCAAGTAGAATGGCAGAAGAGCAAATTGTAAAAAAGCACAAATGAATAATTAACTCTAGTTATCTCCTTAAGAATGGTGAAATGAATGTGTTTATATAGGCAGTTCTAAACCTAAACCCTTTTGAAATTTTATGCTGACAAGGTTGACCCAATCAACCTAGTATTGTAATTGGAAAAAAACTAACTAGGTTATGAACTATGCCATCCATGACCGACCTAGTTCCTAGTAAGCTTTGTAAAAAATAATATATGGTCGATGTGGCTGATTATGTCATTTAAAATACCAAAAAGGGGTTTAGGTTAGGGAAAGGGCTAATGAAGATGGTAAATGACTAGAAGAGGGTGAAAAATAGGAGGCAAAGCTTAGAGGAATGGTTTTTAGGAGATAAGTGTGTAGATAACAAGTGGAAATAAGGGATAATAATACTGTGAAGTATTAATGCTCTACCCACCCCTTTCTTGGCTGACCCCTTAGGGCATGCACTCAGATAGATTTAGACTAGATGGGTTCCTTCAAGACAGAAAGCATCAGTAATTGATAAAGGTTGAAAATGTTATGTGTATACAAAGCAAAATCTACCTCAGTACTTTGCCACTAAGGATGTTGGTTAGTTTATCTTGAAATTCCAACATGTAAGAGATATTGATCAGATATTTAGTGCTCTAAAGTATGCATTTAAAGGAATTACTATGAACTAGTGTTCTGTCCACAAGAATGATCAATTGTGTTAGGATGAAGTGTTTGAAATGATTATGATAGGTTATAGTTACTAGATATAATGATAAAAGAATAGACACTATTACATGAGTGATATTGTCCTGAACTTCACCTTTATTGGTGTGTGAAAGTATGGATTGTGGAAGTTAACACCCTAAAATATTGGGTACATGTAATTAGATATATTATGGGTGTTCTCCCAATGGCTTGGTACATACATCAAGAGTGTAAGAGGAAACAAAGTATTGGGCACAAATTCAAAGTGATTTTATTTAGACATTCATCCTTTAGTATGAGAACCTTTTGACACATAAGGCATTGAAAAAATTAAAAACTTTCCTATGCCATGGATGGGTTCAAGACTTAGATAGTGGATCTTAATCATATTCATAAGAAAGTGCAGCCTATGATATGAACAATGCCTTATAGACATATAAAGTAGAAAAAGGGAAAGATCAAGTTATTGTTCAACCATGTCATAGGATAGAAAATTAGGATGAGTGGATGTTTGATGTGGATGGTGATGATGATATGGCATTCGCTGATTTATTTGAGCCAGAATGTGAAGAAGAACCACTCCCAACACCAATCACATGTTAATTTGAAGAGGAAAAACTATGACACTTAAATATAACAGAATGAGAAACTCATCAGATATTGTGTGGCTCAATCCACATAAAATAACACAATATTTATCATGAACCATTGAAGGAGTATGTGGGGAACATAGGATCAGAGGCCATTCCTAAGTTGGCACATATTAGAGACTATTGGTCCCAAGAAGATATCTCAAAAGTGATGCAGCTCTTAAGAGACTATAAATATGTGTTTCCCATCATATTCTTAGAGGTTAATGGGGTGGATCCTTCCTAAGGGGAAATTCACATTAAACAAAGGAGTGTGTGAGGCCTATTAATAAAAGACTCTATCACTTAAACCCCAATATGAAGCTGAAAGTGAAGGTAGAGCTAGACTACATGCAAGAAGCTAGTGTTATATTTCTTGTGGAGAAAGGTGACTAGGATAGCCACATTGTTTTAAAACCAAAGAAGACTAGAAAAATATTAATCTATGATGATTATTGCATATTGAATGAGGCATGTGTGAACAATCCATTTCCTATCCCATTCACTCATGAAGTTTTAAAAGTAGTCGCAGGCTATGAAGTATATTCCTTCACTGATGGCTTCAAAAAATATCATCAAATCTTGATTGTAAAATAAGATATAGTTAAGACTAATTTTTCAATAGAGTGGGATTATTTCACATACAAAGTAATGACATTTGTTTTGAACAATGCACCTACAATTTTCTTGAAAATAATAGTCATTATATTTAAGGATTTTATCCATGACTTTCTGGAGGTCTATATGGACAATTGGGTAGTATTTTCATTGTTTTAAAATCACTTATCTAAATTATGATTGATGTTGGAGAGATGTAGAATGTTGTGTATAGAGCTAAATTTAAAAACATGATTATTTTTTACACCCTTTAGGGTTTTATTATGACATGTAATTTGTAGTAAGGGTATACTAGTAGATCAAGCTAAGGTCGTAGTGATTGTGAGAATACCACCTCATACAAGTTTGACAAAAGTGAGATATTTTCTTGGTCATATAGGATATTACAGGAAGTTCATCAAGGGGTATGCAACTATATCTGTACATTTGGTGAAGTTATTATGGAAAATAACATAGTTCCTATGGATAAATGAATGTCAAGTAGCATTCATCGACCTAAAATAATGATTGGTGATTGCATTGATTTTGATCTTTCTATACTGGATTAAGCCATTCCAAGTGCATGTGGATACCTTTGGAATCATAGTCAGAACAATATTAGCTCAACTAAGAGAAGGCAATTTGGATCCTCTAATCCATTTAGTAGTAGAAAATTATCTTCTACTAAAATAATTATACTACAACTAAGTGAGAGGCCTTGGTAATAGTGTATGCATTACAAAATTTTAGCCATTATCTATTGTCCTCACCCTTTGAATTATTTATTGATCACCAGGGATTATGATACCTGGTCAATAAGCCTTTACTAGGAGGATGCATATCACTATGGGTGATACTCTTCCAAGAGTTCCAATTTAGGATCAACATCAAACTAAGATGAGAGGATGTGGGACCAGACCATTTGAGTTGAATCTAAAATGGTGAAGAACTAAAAGAAGTTCAAGACAAGTCTCCTAATGCACACTTGTTCTGAGTGTCTATGATTTTGAAGCAATTAGAGGAAATTTCATAGTTTTTAGAACACATGACATTTCTTGAACATTACATAGAAAAGGAAAAGAAATAGCTAATCAATAGGGTCCTTCCAAACAATATTATTGATGGATTTCATTACCATTTAGGAAAGGATGAGGTGCTAAACATAGTTGCATTAGAACATGAGAGACCACAAATACTAGAAGAAGCACATTAGGGGATAGATGGAGGTCACTTGGTAGGAGATGTTATTAAAAAAAAAGTCTTACAAAGTGGGTTATGGTGGCCTTATTTATTTTAGAATGCTCACAAAGTCACACAATGGTGTGATGTGTGCTAATAGGTGAGTAAACCAAGCCAACGAGATGAAATGCCTTTACAACCATTTCTAGCACAACAAAATTTTGAGCAATGCAAAATTGATTTTATGGTGCCTATAAATCCACCTAGTAAATATAGTCATGCAAAGTATATAATTACTATGATAGACTACTTTACTTAATGGGTATAAGTTGTTACAATGACTAATTATAGTACAAATGATATAGTAAAGGTATTATATGAGAACATCACTACCTAATTTGGTTTCCCAAACAGAATAGTAAGTGATTGAGGTATGCATTTCTTGAATAAAACAATCAATACTCTCATAGATTAATTCTTCATAGTGCACCATAAAAGTATCACTTATTATCCTTAGGTTAATGGCCAAACTAAGATTACAAACAAAGAACTAGGTAAGATGCTCACAAAAGTTTGTGATGTTCAAGGAGAAGATTGGGGGGATTAAATTCCTACAGTACTCTGGGCATATCACACACACTATAAATGTGCAACGAGGTTCACCTTGTTCCAGTTGGTTTATGGTTTAGAAGGCCATTATCCCCATGGAATATATTATAACTAGTCTGTGAATTACAGTTATTATACATATGGGAGATAAAGATTATTTGAAAAGTCATCTCTTGGAGATAAATCACATGGATGAATATATACATAGAGCATCTTTGACACAGGATGTGAATAAGCACAATTAGACATCTTGGCACAATCAGAATCTACAGGTGAAGGCATTTCATGTGGATTAGTGAGTCTTACTCTATGATAATTTAAAGCCTTCCTAGGTAAGCTCCATATCAAATTGAAAGGTATATATGTCATTCATGAATTGATACAACTAAGAACCGTGGTTTTATGAGATTTTTAGGGCATCATGCTACCTAAGAGGGTGAACAATAGCAGGCTCAAACCCTATCTCTAGTAAGTTGTGCATCCAAGCATAATCAGGTGCTAAATCGCACCATCCTAGATTAGAATTTGTTTTAATTATGTTGTGTGGAGTTGAATTATTTAATTGGGATTACGTGGATAGATTAGAAGTGTGAAGGTTAGTTGTATAAATTTGAATCCAGGACCAGAGTAGAAGAGTGCCATTAATACCATGACCAATGTTTGTAAAAGAGAAATCATGTTTTTGGGGATCAAGTGTGTTAGCATTTAAGTTTGGGAAAGACATGAGTGGCAATATCTTAATCAGATAATGGATAATGCTTCTTTTGGATGGATCAAGAAAAGAATAATCATGTATGGTAGGTGAATGGCTAGGTGAATAATCACACCACTAATTCAGTAGGTTATATAAGGGATGCCAACTCAGTAGATAGCAGACCAACTTCATAAAAATATATCTTGCTAATTAAATGAAATTAAGATTAAAATTGAGGATATCATGGCACATTTAAAACATTGGGATCTAAAAGGGTGTGCAAATATCTATAAATTGGATGTCAGGCTCCTTGCATCATCATTTTACACATTGTAACCCTTGAGTATAGTGCATTGAACCTATGATGACTTGCTCTTTTGCCTTAGTACCTATGAAGAATTGCATTATGAATTCATATCTATGAGCGATAAAACTTTAAACATAGTGTTTTATGATTTATAAATATTATAGTATCATTGTTTATGATTTTTCTTAGTTACAATGAGGACTCATTATTGCCCAAAAATAAGATATTAGGATTGGAACAAATCTATAATAAATGAAATTAATGGACTTAGATGCATATCCTTTTATTAAGCTTGTCGAAGAATGAGTCTTTCCCTGATTGTAGTTCAAGGTGCACAATAGATAAAAGTCACACTAATCCATTGACTCCACAATATAGATGTCAAATGGTTTATTTTTTTGCCTACATTTGGGTAATTGGGATATATTATAGAGTTGTTGTTTAGGTGATATAATCAATGGAATATTTATCTTTACTCATACATTACCATCTATGTGAATGAAGTTGCCATGGCGCACACAACTAGACTATTGGCCTGAGGAAGGCCTATGACATCCTAAAAAACTAAAATCCCACCTATCATTCTTGCCATATATAACACTTATGTAAGAGGCCATTGAGGAATACCGCTAGAGGATATCAAAGATGAACTAATGGGCATTCTTGTAGAGTGTAAACAAACAAGTTTTGGAAAATATCCAAAGCCACCAAAGAAGCAACCAAAGGCATCATTTATGTTGCCCATCACATGGTCAACCTTAATGAAAAATTTAATTGGCCATAGTTCTTGGTCTCAAAGGTCATCGATAACATTGAAAAAAAATTGTCTACTATGAATTAGAGATTCTCATACTAGTTTTTAATTATGTTGCTAGTCTTCACCCAATGTAAATCTCCATAGGGAATCATCCATCCCAATGTCAATTATTGGATGGATGTCACATTTCAAACTATCATTTGGAAGTGAGAGATCACTTACTTTTCTCATCATTGATTGTTTAATGCCTGGTGAAATGAGCTCATTGAGCTAGTTGCAATTAACCTGCATATCCATCCAAATGTCATGAAATATTTAGGGAAACATGCGACAGTGACTAAAATTATGAAAGGAATATCATCTACATTAGTGAATTACCTAAGGCCTTAGGTGTGACTCTCCTTTTTTTCATTGACATGACTATATGCAGTGCAAGGTGGAGCATCAAAAGTAGTTAATCACACATAGAGCAACTCTCTTACAAATAATACTATCAGGTGTCCTAATCACCACTGTTACCGAAGTACAACAAGTTGCACCACAAGATTACAAAAATGTAAATCTCTCATAAATCGTAAGTCATCATCTCCACTTTAGTGCAATACTCAATACATTAAGACTTGGTTGGATGACCCTAATATTATATGAATCATAACATAATGTCACTAGTCTAATATTCAGATGGATGAACAAGAGGTTTACTACATAATGGTAATGGATATGGATGGATACTTGTATGAGAAGGAAGATAAGATAGATTTATTCTTTTGGAAAGTTATTTTCACCATTCAAATACATAATCGGGTGTCACAGCATTTATGGGTTGAATTGCCCCTTGTCCCCCTTCTATCATTATCGACACCATTATTGAAGAGGATAAATTATAAAAAATCTAGGAGGTGCTATTCACTCGAGGAGGTTTTAATGGATCTTCCCAACCGCAACCATTCAATCATTTGCTTGAAATCCCTACAAGAGCCCTTACAAAAAAAAATGTCATGATGTTAAAGTATGATACTTGATGTAGAAGAAAAACCTGCACTTCCTACCATGTTTACACATGAGGAAGGAGTACCTACACCAATTTTACAGATTGTTCCACCACCGCATGTTGTACCATTGCCAAGGTCTAAATGGGTCATTCTTAAATCCAAGTAGAATAAATATCATGTGAATAAGACCACTGGTGTCTATCATTTCATCACCCTTTTCACTATTTGATTATTCCATTATTGATACAAAAGTGGTAGATTAGGATGAGTAGACATCGAAGTAGCAACAAGTTGAATGTGAATAAGCAACACAGATGACACATAGATGACCTTAGATGAAGGAGAAACATCATGTTAAGGTTGAGGCTAAGATAAAATCCCAAGAAGCCTAAGAACCCTAGCATTTGTAGTTAGTGCAATACCAAGAATAAGCTTTCAAGATTATTATAGATCATGTAGTGTAAGAATCCACTGCCCACCAATGACAAGCAAAATTGATAGCTCTTGATTTAGATCAAAGAAAAGAGGAGGTTGAGTGCATTAAAAATACTTTAGTAGCTCCCAAAATCACATAAAAGGAAGCACACGAGAAGAGGTAGAAAGAGGTAGCTGCTCAAACTATTTTCCAGATAGAAACAACTTAAGGAGATAATGATGCAAGTTAAATTTGTAGTTGAAGCCCAACCTATAGCACATGCACATAATCCCAAAACCCTGTAGCCATCAGCACAAGCTATGTTGACCTACAAATAAGGCAAAAATCACACTAAATCAATCCAACACCTTAGTATCACAAGATGAAAAGGTTGGGGAGACTTCATAAGGCTAAGGGGACTCTGTACATAGTCAAGTGTAGGGTCTGCCCATAGGAATTCAAAGTCTTAAATTTTGGACATTCCTACATTGTCCACTTCAATGACCATTTTATCATTTCCCCTTGCTCCACCTTATCATATTTTGGATAGTGCATCAATGACTACTTTGGCCATAGTTCCACCTACCACCGACGCATCTCTGGATGTTTCACAACTTTCAATGGCCAAGAAGGTGGAAGGGGCATCTATGTTTTATGAGGCCATTACTCAAAATGTGATCTCTTAGAGAAGAGGGTTACATAATGACAAAATTAAGTTTTGTTTTCAAATTAGAAATGTTAATGCCCTAATTAAATATGCCTACCCATATCTATACAAGCAAGTAATCAGTGATAGCATTCTTTCACCTCAAAAAATTCTATTGTTGGTTGCACAATTTTCCCAAGATTGGTAAAACATTTAATGTTCGACAAACCTTGCATCACAAGGCCAAGCCATCAAAGCTAAAACCAGAGTCCTATGCAAATTCATTGCAGCATATCAGTTAGATATCATAGTTGTGTTAGGCCAAGCTACATAGTTGGATTATAAGATGCTCAATCAGAAACAACAGTTTGATAAAGTTTGGAATGGTACTCAACTTGATTTTAATACTACTTATACTTTGCTAACTACATTACAAGATCCATCTTCCACTTCGACAAGTCTGGATGTAGTGTTGTAGGCTTCTCTTTAGGCTTGGGACTCTATTATGTACTAGTTCTAAATGTGGCAAAATCACATGTTACGAAACACTTTTGCACGGGTGCAAGTCCAACACTATGATGAGAAACTTGTGCATTTACATGTGGACATCACTACCAAGTTAGTTACTGCTCAAGCTACTTTGCCAACAATGACAAATAATTTTCCATATGATGTACTCTCAATCTCCTTTATAAGAATTGTTGTGTAGTATGCAATATTTTTTGCTCACTTGACAGTCTTACAAGCTTGACTTGGCCAATTTGGATTGTTATCTTGAGCCCTTGGTGGTTGTTCCTCCATTTATTCCACCTAGTCAGCGCCAACAAAAACTTAAACAATAGAAGGCTATTGCAGTAGGTTACTCACAACAAGCCCCATCAATATCATGATTGCCTTCTAGTTTTTTAGCACCACTTATGCCTCCACCATCCAATTAGTTCAATGTAAGTGGGCCAATTTTGAAATTTTGCTATAGGTTTGATTATATTACATTGCAGTGCCAAGTTGGTTGAAAACTTGAAAAGGTGACTTTCCTAGTTTAGCTTGTCTTTTGAAAAATTGAAATGTTCCTTGGTTGGGTTACTACTTAGTTTAAAACCCATGAGGGCGGATAAGTAAGTGTGCACCAAGATGAAAACCGGTACCTAGCACCTTGAATGATCTATATTTTTTTGTGAGTCCAACCTATCTTTTGTGCATCCATGCATCTCCAACATTGTCTCAAGATGAGACAACAATTTAAGCTCAGGAAACTATTAGCAGGTGAATTTAAGACCCAAACTATTTCGTCAAATGTAGCTACCACATGGACAAATTATGGTTTCCTTCTATTACATAGTTGTTTTGCATTGTTTCATGGTTACTTTGTTTTGGTGTTGTTAGCATTAAGAAGAAACTAGAAATGGTTTGACACTTATGTGTGTTAAAAATGACTTTGGAGGTTAAGAATGATAAAAACTTACAGGATATATATTCCTTCAATTTGTAGTAGAATGGGTTTTTTCATATTGTAATAGAATGGGTTCAATTTTGCATAGTTGATAGTATATTGTTGAGTATTTTTATCTCAAGGAGAAGGACTGTAACAAAGCTCTTTGCTCAAATTATATGCATCTATATGTATGAGTAGTGTTTTCATTGTTATGAAGAAGTGTGAAGCAAACTTAATCAAATATCGAATCTGATTTTCTTATGTGTTAATGTTTGAGTTATGGTATTCCATGTACAAGAATGTATGTTATGTTTAATTCATTCATTAGAAGCCTTGTTAGTATTTGAATAGATCTATTTGTCTTGCAAGCATATTCACAGAAGTTAAATATCTATGATTTCAATCTAGATGTGTAAAATCTCTATATGTCTATAAGTTCTGTTAAGTTCTCCCTTAGATCATAGGGCTATCCCAATAAGTAGCATGTTCTAGTGAAACCCAAGAACTGTTGCTAACAAGTCATGCCATGAAAGTTCCATCTTTTTAAGAGTATGTATCCTTTACACTTCATACTTGGGCAACTTTTGGACACAAAAGATCTAACAATGATTAATCTCAAATGCAAGTTGTTACACCAATTGAAAACTTTTGTATTTGCTCCATTGCAATTGGAACTCACCGTACATAGTTATCACGCATCCCATTCAGCATAGAAAATGTACCAACTTCATTATAAATCTTTTGTTTCTCTTTTATGTCACAATGGCTACTGCCTTTGACCGCCTCTCTCAACAAAGTGTGTAGTCTTGGTTTCAAGGCATACAATTTTGGCTACACAAGTGCATGAGAAATGCATAATACCTTTGCTTTTTATATGCTTTAGTAAACCTGTATTATTGAACAAATGCCACAAAATTTGTAATAGTTTCCACGGATATAACAAAATAAGATGGAGTTTAAGCAAAGTTTATTTATCTTGATGCTCTAGAGTAGTAGATGGAATTAACTAGAAAGTATCTAAGCTGCTTAGAATATATTTCTTCATTGAAATTATGGTTAGTGTTGTAGGTGGCTTTATTGGTCTTGTAGGAGGATTTATTCTCGGACCTCTATTTCTGGAGTTGTGCATTCCACCCTAGGTTTCCTTCACCCCTTATTTTGCATTGCCATATTCTAATATCAAGATTGGAATTATCAATCAAATATAATTCTAGCACAAAATTAAAAGACTTGTTGTCTTGCAAGTTTCAAGTGCCACTGCAACATTTTGTATGGTATTTTGTTCATCAAATTTAGTGGTGGAATACTACTTTTTAAAGCAACCCCAATTCCTTATGGTATGCAACTCATATAACTGACATTTTACTCAATTCTTTTTTATACAAAGTAATTTTATCTTCTCTACCCCATTTTTTAATTCTTATAACATTAAGACAAAGAACTAAATATATAAATAAACTTTATCATACAACTTATATTTTAACTCACAACTTACATTTATATAGCCCTCTTTCTCTTATCAAAATAATGTATCACACATCAATATTGATAGTTAATTGCACCATACCACACCAACATGACTATGCATATCCAATACAATATCCAAATAATATTTGATGGGCGTTGTATAAAATCTAAATGCTCATTTGAAATTTTTTTAAAATTAATTATTTACCATAAACTTTTCCTTGCCCCCAATGGTCATTATTTTCTTCTCTCAAATTCTACTAAAAATTATTGTTTTAACATGTGAAATTTATCCCACTAACATTATTACCTACAAATTAAACTCATTTAAAGTGCAAATATTTAGAAAAATAAACATTATAAATATTAATTTTTATTTTTCTCATTAAATTTATCTGTTGTTTTTTTACTGCAAGACCTTGGGATAAAACAATATGGTGGGCTCATTCACATCATTAAACTCCATATCCCTATCCCTATTCACCATTTGAAGACGCATATGGCTATATAACGCCTCTAGTTCATTCTAGAACAGCCACTGCTCCAAGTGGAGCATGTCAGAAAGGAATTATTAGGCAGCATGCAGTTCCTTCTTAGAAGCATGACCGACTATCGGAAGCACAGGTGAGAACTTCGATAGAATTAAAAGCAACGCTGATTTTTCTTTCCTTTTTTGACTTTTCATTTGCCAACTATCTTCAAAACTAATGGTATTTTTTTATGGACATAGAGATCTAGCAGCGTGATGGCTCATTCATACCATCAAACTCCATATCGATATCCCTATCCACCATTTGGAGATGGATATGGCTTTATGGACATTGTCAAACGAAAGTAAAGGAAATGTTGTTACAACAGTAGCTCTCTTGTTTCTACCTTTCCATGCAGCGTGTGAAGCAGTGTTTGTTACAAAAGAACCATCTACAACAACATCATGATGTGCTTTCATTGAATAAAGGCCGACTGCAGTTTTATCAGCCTACTACAATATTTACAAATCTCACTCTGCCCTAGCCAATGCAGTTGAAAGTTTCACATTTTCCATTGACTGTGCCACTGCTCTTTATGCAGAAAATAGTGCTGAAACTAGCCATCGAGGACGACAACGGCAAGAGAAAATTCGTCAAGGTGGCTGCAGGTGTCCAAGGTATGCTACCTCTGCCTAATTCTTTTCAAACCCTAACATTAAGATTTTTCTGCCACATAATCTAAAGAGATGGATGGCTATTTGTGTTGCAGAGGTGGATTCTGTGGCGGTGGACATGAAGGAGAAGAAGATAACCGTAACAGGGGATGTGGACCCCATCTATTTGACCTCCAAACTCAGAAGATTCGGATCCACAGAGTTGCTGAGCGTGGGTCCTGCGAAAGAGGAGAAAAAAGAAACTGAGAAAAAGGAGAAGCAGCCTCAAAACGATGGAAAAAAGGAAAACAAGTCAAACCATACAACTTATATTAATCAAATAAAATTTTAAACCACACAACTTGTACTAATCCAATAAATGTTTGGATAAAGAATACGAACAATCTTCTCATCACTTCACTTCCCCAATGCTAGCATAGGAAAATTACTTCTCTACCAGGTCTTATTGGCCCTACTCGCAAATAAATCTTTAAAAACTAAAATGAAAAATGTTACCGTACAAGTCAGCTTTTCTCCCGAAACTGAAACCCTCCTCCAAGTAGGATATGATGCACAGGGCCTACCATGCCCTGAAGATCGAATCGGCAGCTCCATTACAATAAAGACTGGTTTCAGAAAAGAAAAATGCAACATACTTCTTCAAGAGATAGTGCATAGTATTCTCCTCACTGACAACACTGTATTCATAGGGTCTGTAGTCATAGCTGACATACACAACTCTTTGAGCTTCTGCTTTGTTTTCCTTCTTTGCATCGTTTCAGGCTTTTAATCCTCCTTTTTCCCAGTGTCTTTTTTCTCCTCTTTTGCAGGACCCACGCTCAGCAAATCTGTGGATCCGAATTTTCTGAGTTTGGAGGTCAAATAGACGGTGTCTAGATCCCCTATTATGGTTATCGCCTTCTCCTTCATGTCCACCGCAACAGAATCTAGTCCTGCAATACAAATATTCATCCATATCTCTTTAGATTATGTGGCAGAAAAATCTTAATGTTAGGGTTTGAAAAGAAATAGGAAGAGGTAGAATACCTTGGACACCTGCAGCCACCTCGACGAATTTTCTCTTGCCGTTGTCGTCCTCGATGGCTAGTTCCAGCACTATTTTCGGCATAAAGAACAGTGGGCTGGGCGTTCATATCATGTAATTAAAAAGTTATTAAATTGAGGCATGGGAATAGAGAAAATACCTTCATTTTGATTGGCGATGGAAAATTACAGTCGTTGCTACCTCCCAAAATCTGGGCAGGATAGAAGAAATCAGTATGGAATGTGGTGCATTGCAGAGCAGGGGTTTGAATGCTTATCAAGAGACTTAAAGGGACGGCAAAAGACGAAATTGGAACGCTCGGGGAAACGGAGAGCAACTTTTCTGGGCCCCAGTCAGAAACGAGGAAGGTGCAAAATCAATAATGAATCCAAAAGTCTGCCGGTGGACCATTAAAAAGTTGTACGAAACCCTCTTTCCAAAACTCAATAATGAATCCACGGCTATATATGACGTTCTTCAAAGAAAGAGCCTCCATTATAAAAGTCAAATAGGCAATAAAGTATATTAATGGCCATTTAATTACTCAATTTGATTGACGAAAATTGACATAAGGATGAGCTGGTATTATTGGATTATATATATGTTAAATAAATTTATATTAATAGTTGGTATGAGGGTGTAAAGGAAAATTGGAAGTAATGTATGTTTTTTTTCGTTTTTCTTTTCAATTTACATTTTTTTAAAAGTGTTTTTATCATTTGTGTTAAATTTTTTTAATTGGGGATTCTTTTATTATGATATTTATATTGGTTTATAGATGATGTTTTTTTATGTATTTATGTAGTATACATTTTGTTAACTTTTTAGTATTCATTTCACAATAATAATGAAAGTAATAAAATAAATTTCATAATTTTAATGTATTGTCTCTACATTAATAAAATTGTTTTGTTGATTTAAATCACACATTGAACATTGATTATTTCCATATTTAAATATAATATAGTCAATATAAATGATTCTTCTTCAACCATATTATATCATAGATTTACACTCTTTCACTTTACAAAAATCTTCTTAATAATATAAGAAATATTACATATTAATTTTTATATTAATATTATATAATATATATTATAACATTAATTATATATATATATATATGAAACTGATATATTTTATATAATATATAAATATTATATTTTATAATATATAGTTTAATATTATATAATATGTATTTTATTATTATATTATTATATAAAATAATTATATTTATATATATATATATATATATATATATATATATATATATATATATATATATATATATATATATATATATATATTATATTTTAATATATTATTTTTAAATAAATATTATATATTATTATGTAATATATTTTTTTTAATTATATTTTTTTATACTATTATACATATCTTAGATAAATCTTTGTAAAATATATTGATAAATATCATTATCAAGGTGTTTATATCATATCTATTGGTCTATAAAAATAAATATTTATTGTTCATAAAACATATTTAATAAAAGTATTTAATGCAATTTTAAAATGATAAATAAAGAGCAATATGATATTCGTTGAGTATGATTTATGTGATAAAATTATATATTACCTATAAATTAGTTATGATTATTTGTATATTATTTATTTATTTCCAATAAATTAGTTATGAATATATGTATATTATTTATTTATTATCATGTGGTGATATTTGTATGATAATTTATTTTTAATTTATTATTATTATGAGTATTTATAAATATGTTACCCTAATAAAATATATATATTATTTATAAATTAGTTATGATTATCTATATAATATTTATATATTTATTATCATGTGGTGACTTTTTTATGATAATTTATTTTTATGATTATTTATAAATATGTTGCTGTAGAAATTAATTATGATTATCTATATATTATTTATAAATATGATACTGTAAAATCTATATTATATTACTTAAAAAATTATTATGATTATCATATTATATATTTATTTATTATTATGGGTTAATATATATATATATATATGCTAATTTATTTTTGTAATTTCATTGTTATGATTATTTATAAATATGATGTGGTAAAATTTATATATTGCATATATGTGAGAGCTAGAGTAAATGATTTGATGAAGCACCAATAGTCATATTAGTCATATGTGTGTTATTGTGTTTGTTTTATATTATATTTTATATTTATTATTTCTTCTTGTTTATTGTTGTAGTTATCATGTTATAAGGACAACCATTATGTCATTTAACCTATAAAAGAGTTTTGTTGCTTTACTTTGAGGCATTTAATTCAACAATATATGTTAGAACAAAAGTAAAACAAAAAAAGTCACTTAGACAGAGCTCATATGTGATGCTTTCAGACTTTGATGTGATATTTTTCATATCATAATATGAAATAAAGGTTAGTCACACATAACTCATATGTGATACAAGAGAGATATACATGTCATATATTAAATGTACTCTTATATAACAATAAAGGTATACCAAGTAGTATTTTTTGAATGCAACAAGGACATACATGGATAAGGCTGCTGGTTTTTAATATAGATTAAAAGTTTTTATTTTTCTATCTTTTCCAAATAATAACTGATAAAAAATCAGAAGGAAATGTTGCCCATGGTTATTTTTAAATCAAAGATTAAATTAACCTTCAATGATAACTTGTCTTCCACTTCATTGTTGTCATCATCATATTCATCATCTTCTTTCTCATCCTCATCATCATAATCCTCCTCTTCATCATCATCCTTTGTATCTCCTCCATCAACATCATCAAATTCATCCAATTGGCTAGCCTCTCCAATAAACCATGAAATTGCATGCTGAATTATTTTGTTCCTAATAATTGAGTTAAAAACTTAAAAATTACAAAGATAAGTGACTCTAAAATTTTGTCAAGATAAATGACACCAGTAACACAGTGACTGAGTATTACTTAAATAATATAAAGATAAAGATAAATAAAAGGATGATAAATTTTAAAAACTGAACAAAATAATATTTGATTACACATATTATGTATGAAAAAAAAAAAAAGTAAACTTCTTATAATTTTCAAGAGAAGAAATAAGGAGCAAGGGAAGTGCAAAAAATAAAATCAAAGTGAAAGGCTAAATAATGTTTGTATATTCTCCCATTCTCATTTTAAGATCTTGTGAAAGCAAATTTTACCAATTCTCTAAGTCAAATAATATTCCATGGCTGCAAGAAGAAGCAAGTGATTTATTGGAAATTAAGGATTTAAATTTCTTCAAATGGTTTTGGTCTTGTGTTAGAAGCATATAAAAATTATGAAACTATGCTCTTAACATCTACCTTGTCCATACAAATTATTTTTTTGGTTTGAAGCATAATAATGTGTCCCATTTTTTGGTATAAAGGGGACAACAAAAAATGAAAATGTAAATATTTTTCAATTTGTATAGACGATAGTGACCTAACCATATAAAATGTGAAAACGGTGTAAACTAATAAAATGTTTCATTTTAAGTGTAGATTACATTTATTATTATTTTAAAAAAATAAAAATAAAAAAATTATATTTTTTAATACCTAAATATACAGTGTGTATGTTTCATGTACAAAAAGTTTTATTAATTACTTGATTTCTCCTCCTCATAATTTTCTCAAAACATAATATTTTTTCAATATTTTTTTACAAAGAGGTCTTAGAAACATAGACGTAGTGCAAGATTATTATTTTTTATAATTTTTTGATAAAAAAATAAAAAAATTATTAATTTTTTAATGATCAAGGTAGGAAGTATCAATGCTTATAACTTCTCCTATATATATATCTGTGTGTGTGTGTGTCAAAATAGACTAATTTTTCACCATTGGAACAAGGACATTAAATTTGAGTGCACTTATATTTTCCAAAATTTTTTGGCCTAGTCTTTTATTTTTCCCAGCGCCTCAAACATATGATACTTCATTTTATAAATAAGTATATTTTACTAAATAAATAAAAATAAATATTAAATATTATTAAAATTTATAAAAAATCATATTATTAGAAATCTCATAAAAATACCTATTTATATGTAGACCCATATATTTTTATTTTATTTTTTCATCCTAATGCATGGCATCCGAAGTGGAAATTTTAGGCCAATAGTAGCTCTCCACTTCAATGGGCGAGGATTTGATGCCACATGGGGTTCGAATGAGGAGGGTTCATTTGAACCCCCTTCATTCGAACCCCCTTTGTTTGAACCCCCTCCAAAGAAATCATTTCATTGGCTGGTTTATTTAAATTAATCAAATGCATAAAGTAAACCTTTTACCCCCTTTGTTTGAAGGGGCTCCATTCAAACCCCCTTCAAAAAATACATGTGTGGGTTCAAACGAAAGGGGTTTGAATGAACGAAGGGGGTTTGTTCAAACCCCATTTTTTTCTAGGTTTGGATAGACTTGGCTGCCAAGTGGGACTCATTTATGTGATTTAACCCTTTTGCAAGTGTTAAAATCATCAAAAAAATGTGACACCATACTCACAACATATATGTTGCCCAGACAAATGGTTTTGGGCCAATGTTGAAAGCATAAAAAAAAAATTGACACCATGATCTCAACATATATGTTGCCCATACATATGGTTTTAGGCTCACATTAGAAACATTAATAAATTGTGATTCAAAAACCTAACATATCCTTCATTTAGTTCAACTCAAGTAAGTAGGTTTGGCCCTTGTGAGTTTTGTTTTTTGCTCTTGCAAATTATGAATGTTGAATAAGTATATTATAGTAGGATTAAGAAAAATCTATGTAGAGTATATATAATATTACTAAGGTTGACATTGCTTAGATCAAACCTGTAAAAAGAGTTTGTCCTTGTGGCAAGCATAAAGCACCTATGGAAATAAATCAATGAATATTCTCAATGCCCAGAGGATACCATTTATGCAAATGTGGCTTGGAAGGTTAGTCATAATGATATGATAATTGTAAAATACTATAACCCAATGTTGTACCTCTTAAAACTCAAACTATAAATATGCAATGTTGACTATACATGTTATTGCACACTCATCTACTTTCTTGACATAAAATGGCATTACATTGGATAGAAAAATAAGTGATCATTATCAAATTCCTTTAGCATTCCTTAAGTGTTTGATTGCATTTAATGTTGTTTTGCAAGTATTTGTGTATGATTGGATTATTCTTCCACTTACCATATGATTAATAGATAAATTTCAAACTTATTCAATAACAATTCTAACAACATAAAATAATAAATAATATTGTTGGAATTGATAATATGTGAGATAACATAATAAGGAAGGACAAGAAAATAAAAAATAAGTAATGTCCTATAAGAATAAAGAACAAGACTTGTGTATCAAAAGTATCAATCACATCCATTTGCATATTAAAGTTGAACAATAAAATATGACCACTGAATTTAAATATCATTAATAGTTAAAATAGAAGAACATGTTGAAATCAATATCAAGCAACTACATAAAATCAGTAAATCATCACCAAAATAGATATTCACATGCAGTAGTTAAAAGGAACAAGTATCTAGTACAAAGCCTTAAAGGCATGGCTAAAACTAATAATAAACTTTGAAAACACCAATTTTTTGTGCATTAAAAAAAATTAATATGCAATGCATGATAATAAATTTAAAATAAAACTTTGTAATAAATAAAGGCATCCTAAAAGCTTAGAAATTTGACCTCCTCACAATAGTCTAGGGTCAATTTACAAAGTGAATCCTAGAGAGATGCTAATCAAGGAAAGTTTTTGGGTGAATTAATTACCTAAGACTGGCATAAATATTGTCACTTCCAAAAATATGAAAAATCAAAACACTTTTTAATGGCATATAACATATATTGGTCATTAAATGTAGTTTTATAGTATTTTTAAATCATTTTTTATAACTATGAATCATAGTTAGGGTAAATAAATCTAAAACAAAATTGCACACTATTTAATTTAACATTTGAGGAAATAGTCTTCACAATTAAAAAATTTTGAGGAAAAAGTCTTTACAATATAAAAAAATATTTGATAAAAAAGTGTACAGTAAGAGTTCAACTAAGCAAACCATAAATGACTATATATCCATCTTGTGTCATTTAGAAAATTGTAATGAGAATTTTTAAAGAAGAGCTTTAAGTTATGTTATGGACAGTGTCAAAATATGGTTATGGTCTAACAAACTCGAGCAACGATTTCCCCCTTAATTTTGTCTCTCAATATAACAACCACAATAGAAATCCCTTAAATCATTATAATTATGCTTGGTTTGGCAAGCTTGAGAGATGTGTACCCTCATAATTTTATTTCTCAAATCGACAACCACATTATAGAGCCTTAAATTTTGCTAATTATGCATGGTCTAGCGATCCTGAGTAATGAGTTCCTTTATAATTTTGTTTCTCAAATCAACAACCACAAAAGAGAGCCCTTTCTTCTATGCCAAAACATTGACATCAATATTTATTTCATCCTATACATACATTAAAAAATATTGGTATTCAGACCATTTTTTGGGGAAAAAACTATAGATTAAATAAAAGAATTTTAATTTTACTTACATAAGATTTGGTTACATAAAAATTTGAGATGTACATTGTGTGTATTTATGGTCATTGATAAGTGCACTCAAATGTTCATATCCCCTAGCATGGGGGCCATACCTTACATAGGTTTTGGATACATAAAAATAGGAGAGATTATGATCCACATAATCTTTGAGGGATATATTGCATGCCATGATGGTCGTTGAGACATGCACTCCAATGCTAGTATTCATCATATAAAGAAATATTTAAAATTACATGGTAATAAGCATAACCATTCCCTATTTAGCCGAATAAATATCAAAGTTACTGTTTATTGAAACAATACTATTCTAAACTACATAAACAATAATATATGGCTTGCCCTCAAATTTCATGACTGATAGAGATATGCAACAAAGAACATATTTATAAAACATACAAATAATGTTTATTTTAAAAACAACTAGAGGTTAACAAAGATTCAATGTAAAAAATATTCATAAATTATCCAACTAATGGTAACCTACATGATCATAGAAACTACTCCCCCCATTATCATAAGTGCAATTATTTTTAATTTCAAGAATGGATATGCAAAATAAGAAATAATAACAACAAGTCATATCGAATTTACTCTGGACTTAATAGCCTTTACCCTTTTTGGCATGTGGCCATTCTCTTTTAAACCTAAATTATAAAACGCATAATTCCAAATAGATTGTAAAATACACAACTCTAAATAGGTCATGAAAATCCTATAATACTCAAAACAAACCCTATTCTAGAATACCAAAACCTCTTAAAGATAAGAATTGTGCACACTATATTCATAAGCTAAACTTCCCCCATTATCATAAGTGCAGATTATATAATTTTCCATAATTTAAAGAATGGATATGTAAAATAATAAATAATAACAATCCATATACAATCTACTACATGTATTTTATATCCTATACCCCTTTTGGTATGTGGCCATTCTCTTTTTAACCTAAATTACAAAACCTAGAACTGCAAACATATTGCAATATCCACACCTCTAAACAGATCACTGAAACCCTGTAATACCCAAAATAAACCCTATTTGGAATACCAAAAAATTTAAGCTAAAAAAAATAACCACACCCTTACATACTACTACATGCATGAACAAAATCCATAAATCAATCATATAAAGATAAATCTATAGAAAAATCTTTAAAACAAGACAAAAAAGACATGAAATCATAAAGACTATAATGAATTGTAGAAAAAGGGTCTTTTAATAGTTTTAGGAATACTTTGACGAACATAAAATATAAAATCCATAACTTTAACAAATCACACAAAGCCTTAGAAATGCTTTGATGAACACAAAATACAAAACCCATAAACAAATCATAAAAACCCTGAGAGGTCCTATTTTAAATAATAACCCTTAGTGTTGTAGGATGTCCTTATAGATTTTAAATGCTACAATGCAGTTATTATATAGAGTATCTATAATTAAATTTTAGGGATTTTGTGCTATAATGCAGTAAACGGCTAAAATTTCAAAGCATATATACAAAACACACAGTGATACCTTTTTAGTGATTAGGGTTTATCTTGGTAGATAGAAAATGAATATATCTTGCCTTGTGCTTCTAAAATGAATGAGGGTTTCAATTATTTCAGGTGACAAAATGGCATCACTAAAAAAAAAACAAGCACATGTCAACTCCTATCGGACCTCTTGGCTATCGCATGGTTTAGCAAAAAAAAAATTTACCAACACAAAACAATAGCATGGTTTATGAAAGAATACTCCTTGACCATAACAAATTTTTGGTAAAGAATCTCGATGCATAAATGATAAAAACTAGGGGTAGAAAAACAAGATTCACATCTCCAAGGGTTTTTATCGTATTTGATATGAATCTTTGGGGTTGGCATTTTAATAGAAATGTCTCTTTTATTTATTTTTATATATATATATTTATTTATATTTATATAATATATGATAATTATTAATTTAAAATAAAAAATAAACATATGAAAAATAATAAAATTAATTAATATAATATTTAAATTATTAATTTTTAAATACAATTATATGTTTTGGTTTATATTTGTCTGTTATATATATTTTGTTTGGTACATATAGTTGCACTCAACAATTATGTATAGGACCTTTATTTTTTATTTGTAGCAATAGTCATAAAGACTATAAGTCATTTTAGAACAATTCCAAATTTCAAATTCATCCACAATAAACTCCATTCAATGAAATTTTATTAAATGATATGTCTAATTCGAATGTGTCTATTTTTTTTGGTTTCTCAACATTACCTTTATAGATCATAGTAAAAGATAGAAATATTAAAAGAAATACATATATTTTTTAATAGTTTGGTGTGCCAAAATTTCACATTGTATCTACAAAAAGTTTTGATTGTAAGTTAATACAAATAATGTACATAAATTCATGACTCATACGGTGATCATATTTAGTTTACAAACATAAACATAACTCTATTTTTACTTTAATTATAGATAATTAAATTTTTTAAAAATATTTTAATTTGGGACTTCTATAGTGTAATTGATATCTCCATACAATATTACTTCATCTCTCAAACCCCAGTCGTAGGTTCACTTAAGAAAAAAATAATATCACAATTATTAATCCATCAAAACAATAATTTTTTTAGCATATAAATTCACATAGTTTTTTAAGTATTATTTAATATATTTGGAGACCATATACAATGCCACTTGAAATACAATTTGGTGTCTTAGATGGAAGAAAAAGTGATTCTATGCAAACACACACCAACATTAAAACTTAAATAAAAATAACTAATTTTACTACACTTAATGAAAAACAAATTAGCTAGACTTGGCACGACAGAGAGCAAATGGTAATATAATTTGGTATTATGGAAAATAATAATGGTATACTCTTATAAATATACAACCTTGAAGTTTCAAAGAAGATAAAATTAATATGTGACAATGGAGGGTAAGCTGAAATTAAACAATAAGTGTTTTAAGTTTTTAACTTTTCATATTGTCCGCTCATAAAATTCTATTTTTTTATCAAATTTAATCTGATGATATAATGTCAGTCATATTATTATGATAGATATATCTAATGTGATAATGGTTTTGATTATGGATTATGACATTGTAAAGCCTTCTCCAGCAATGGTAGTGATCAAGTTAGGGGCACAAGAGAAAATGATGAATCCTAACGATGCAGCTAGCATGGGGTTGAGTATGGTGTCATCATCAAAGGAAGAGTGTAGGAGGGTGCATCTTAAGAAAAAGACTAGTAAAATGCTGATAGACTCAAGCAACGAAAAGGATAGCTCAAGGGATTTCAAGGTAAAATTCAAAAATATTGATAAACCATTCAAGTGAGGTTTTCAAAGAACTTGAGATTTCCCTTATGGATCAGGGTAGAGTTTCTTCAATTAAATCTATAATTGTTAATTTTGAAAATAAAGTTATGGAGGATATTTTGGAAGGTGAAGAATGGTTTGTGGAGAGGGATTTGGTATGTCATTTTGATAGGTTCTGGCCATCTCTTTCCTTCCTACACTAGTGGCTTTCAAAAATTTGGAAATCTTTGTTGGAAGGCACTATAGAAATATATCCTTATTCCAAAGGTTTTTTTTATTATAACTTTTGATTCTTTGACTGATTGAGATAAGATTTTTCAAGTGAAAATATGGAGCTGTGAAAATCACATTCTACTTATGAAACCCTGGACTCCTGATTTTAACCCTTTGATAAAAAAATCTTTCACTACGTCCCATTTGGGTGAGATTACTATATCTTCCACTTCTATTTTGGTTTGAAATAGGTCTTTCAATTATTGGTTTTGCACTTGGTGATATGTTGAAAATTGATGCTTCTTTGTTAAATTTTTTTTGGACTAATTTTGTCAGGATTTTGGTGTGTTTAGATATTTATTAGGATCTCCCTGAAAGCATTGAGCTTAAAGTGAAAAATAGAATCTAGACTCAAACCCTTGATTTTGAAGGAATCCCCTTCAAATTTTAGAATTATTTTCAGGTTGGGCACCTTTTTGCTTCCTATCAAAAATCAAAGCGTAAACATGAATCTTCTTGGGGAAAGGAGGCTAATGAGAAGCATCTTGTAGTTTTTGCAAAAATTCCTGATCAGTCTGAAGGAGTGGCTTTAGAGATGTTAAAGGCAAAGAATTTGGATAAGGTAATACTGTTGGTAAGAACAACTCAAAATGCTAAGTTTATTGGGTATAAAGGTAATAGTGTAAATAAGAGTGAAGTTTTTAGAGGTGAACCCAAGGAGGGAAATGGAGTGTTAAGTTTGGATTCAGACAAATTGCGTGATGATGAACAATGGAAGTTGGTAAGAAGTAGGAAAAAATATCGTTACATTCTTAGCTCTCCACCTAGGACCATTAATTATTTTTGCAGATGTAATAAGGTTAAGTAAGGTAATTATGGGTATTCCATTTGATTAATTTGGTTTTTAAGCTAAAGTATTCTTAATACTCTTAGTAAGTTGATCTTTTTATCAATAAGTTGGCTTTATGCCTTGATGGTAAGACCATTAAGCTAGCCTAGTTTTGTTCTATTGAATTTTATGATTATGGGTTAGGGACCCTATTTCGCTAGCATCGATCTAAAAAAAAGTTAGTCAGGTTTTAATCTGTAATAATGTTCATTTATAAAATTATATTTTTTTAATAAAATGTAATACATTGATATATAATACTGTTAGCTAAAAAAAATTTAGATAATTTTTTAAAATGATAATAAAATGAACATCAAATTTAAGATTAAAATTAAAAGTGAATATACTACTATATTACAACTCCTCGCCATCCCAACTACTATTTTAAATGAAACTATATAGAACTCCCTAATACTAAACAACGTAATCACTCATATTCAACACCAATATTATTCCCTCACCATTAGAAATGGTTATAAGTAGTATATTCTATTAAAGAATACCATAGTGTATTATCCATGTATAAAAACATAAAAAATTAAATTCACAAAGACACCATCCTTTAATGTAAATATTTAATATTAAGATTGAATGATGCCTATCTAGTTTAAAATACCGGTTAAAAGGGAACTATCAAGCACATTTTTATTCTTTCTAAAAGTAAAAGGAAAGGGCAAACAAAAACTAGAGATTTTTTTTAATGTAAAAGGAGGATTATAAAAAGTCGCAAATTAAGTTGTTTAGTAAATAATTTTAATCACATATAAGATGTTATAGATAATATTTAATAATGGGAAAATTTTAAATGTTAATCATTAGAAAAGTATTTATTTTATGTAATAGATTGAGGGTTTATGTGTTTATCCAATGAATCTCTAAAATCTATTGTTGATTTTAGGATTACATAAATCTAACTGATAAATTAATCCCTAAATTTTTTAAATAAGGTTGATTATTTTTCTATATACACAAAATATAATTAATAAATAATTTCATTTAAAATATATGAACACATGAATAAACGTTTAGGTTCTTTGTTGTTTTATAATCAATATAAATAATGTGTAGAAAGACTAACCTAACATGACCTAGCAATGCATAGTAAATGGAGGATGGTAACAACAATTTTGTCTTGAACCTATTCCTATTCCTTGTTTTTATAGTATATTAAATAACCTTATTATTAAGGTTTAACAATTGATCTCCTAGATTTTTATTATAAATTCTAGATGTAAATTTGGGAGGATGAATCAAAGATTTCACTTAAATTGTTGTGTAGGATTTTACCTTGAAATTTTTCCGTAATGAGGCACTGGCAATGGTGGGTCATGTGCACTTGAGAAGAAGATAAGATTCCACTACCACTCAAAACTTTACATCCTTATGTATCATGGATCAAGTAGAAGATGCTAGGTAGATTATTGGAAAAGAATGGTCATAAAATCTAATAATTTCAATGAATGATTTGGTGTAGAAACTGGACTTATAATTTGCAAATATTATTTGTGCCAACTGTTGCCTATATTGAACCCATTAATTTTTCAGTATTGATTATGGATCCAAGCTTCTCAAGCCTATGGTTATTTGGAGATCAGAATTTGAAAATTCACGTAAATGTTTTTATAAATTTAATATAATCTGATTTGATTTTTAATAGTACCCCAATCAAATATGCACTCTTTAAACAATGACTCCAATTTCCAAATTAAAATGACTAATCTTTATTTTTTTAATCACTTATTCTTGTATTGATGTGGATTGCAATGTTCAAGTAGTAACATGAATGGTGCCAATATTTGAACTTGAATGACATTTATAAAATTAATTTACACTTTTAACTATGCCATATAAAATTCATTTTTTAATTTTTTCATACATAACTTCTTAATCATACTTCTTCAACAAGTTTGAAAACCTTAGATGGATTATAATGGATCCAATTTTAACTTCTTAATCATTCTTCTTCAGATAGGCTTATACACCTTAGATGGATTGGAATGGGTTTAATTTTGATTAGTGCTCCCATGATTAATGGAAAAAACATTCAGTCACCCTTTTATCTTTAAAAAAAAACATATATGAGTTCTTTCCATAAGAGAATCTATACTTATCCATGATGAGACGAGAACAAAAACAAAAGAATATGACTTTGTGCATTATCTTCATGAACTTGTCACAGGTTAAAAATTGTGTTTTACATGGGCGAGTGAGCCTATTTTAGACAAAGGAGTTGGCAGAGGGCTTATTAAATTAAAAATAGGGCCAAAACTTGTGCATTTGTAGCATTTAACTGGTGCCACATGAAATTCACACCATAGTTTTTTTTCTCAGTTAAAAGGGTTAAAGGGTCTTTTTCCCATTTTATTAAATAAAACTAATTATCATATAAAATCAAAAGAGGCCAAAGATGATAAAAGATGGTGCTAGGATTAAAAAGTTGTAATTAAAAGCATGACCAACTAGCCAAAGAAACATCCAATATAAGTCAAGATAAACCATTGAAAGAAAAGTTACCCAACACTGAAACTATCACCACCACACTATCCAATCTCCAGGTAAGTCTGAATCAGCATGGTAGTTAGGTTTGACCACCACCTCCATTATCCAAAAGAGGTGACACTATTTCACCACTATCCATCCATCCATCCCCATGTAGAGTCCCTAAGTCCACCACGTGCTTAACAATAATGACCTCTATAGTAATTGGAGCCACCGCTAACTCACTAAGTTTGTCACCACCACCACCACATCCAACTTGCCTACCCTTGACACATTTGGACACCATAAAACCATTTAAACATAGATATCCATGAAAATCCTACATGCATCCATGAATGGCCCTAAAAAATATATGTCATCACATGATCGACCACCTCCCACCAAGCGAGATCTATCAGCACTTCCTAAGGGAGTAAATCTGATGTCGATGGCTCGAACAACCTAACTAGAATTTATTTTGCCTAGATCACAATTCTCAATGATTGAAGTTATAACACCACATATAGAGATACCATGGTGGCTTTATAGACTTGGACATTTAGTACCAAGGTAAAACCCCCATAGTTGACTAAAGCTTCTCTGCAAAGTCTAAAACAGTCATATATCTTTATTCGAGCTCGCATAAAGTGGTAAGGATAAAAATCCCCACATTTTCAAGACTAAAAAATATCAAATACTACAAATATGGCCCTCAAAAGTCCTCTATAGCATGAGCCAAACCAAACTAAAACCATGGTTTAACCAATCTTTTAGCAATTATGCAAACCAATTCCTTATCCTCCAAGTGAGCAGAAGGTTACCCACGAATATAGAGGCCATTTCATAGTTAACCTTGGCTCTACAAGTAGTTTCCAAATAAACTAGACCAATGAGTTCACATACTACATCCAACACAATTCCATATTGAATAAGACCTTTTTGAGGTGAGATTCTGTCACTCAGCCATCAAAGGCCATCTCTCATTTCGTAGTCATTAGACAGAGAAGAGGCATGCTAAGAACATGTATGTATTTATTTTTATTTTTATTTTGTGTAATTATTTATAATGTAAATTATATTTTAAATTTATTTAAAATAAGAAGTTTAAAATATATGAAAAATAGGTTAATCTTCTGCATATAATGAATATCTAATAGTTGTATATATCATATATCATTATGTAATTACTTATTTTATACTATTAAAGTATAATTTTTTTAATTTTATAGAAATATTTAAATATTATCTACTATTTTATTATGTTTCCTTTCAATTATGAGACTTTACCTAATTTATCCATTTAGAAATGTAAAAGTGATCTTTTAGATTAAAAATATTATGAAAAATTATAAACCAATTTTTTTTATCTTTACTTTTTTTTGGATCGATAATCACTTTTGACCAAAGATACAATCGTATCTAGGACATAATAGGGGACACAATCCCTGGATGATAAAAGGAGACATGAAACCTGGGTAAGGTTGAGCCATAACCCAAAAATAAAAACACAACAAAAAATCTTTGCAATAGGACAAAGACATCAAGCTATAAACTA
Source organism: Torreya grandis (assembly GCA_037957365.1). Classification (NCBI taxonomy): domain Eukaryota; kingdom Viridiplantae; phylum Streptophyta; class Pinopsida; order Cupressales; family Taxaceae; genus Torreya; species Torreya grandis. The sequence continues at coordinate 2,829,707 of JARHVA010000380.1, read as the reverse complement.
GAGCTTAGTACCCCACAAGACCTGTGTAATGAAATTACTTAGATGTTTGTACAAAATAATTATATAACACATAGAATAAGAAAATATGAGAGATCACACAGTAATAATTTACAGCAAAGCAGAATACTAGATAATATAGCATAGCCACTTCAAGGGGACAACCTCTACAACAATGCAATAAGAGTAGAATACTTAATATGATGATCAGAGACTAACCACTACTTATTATATATAGTCTACTTAGCCATGGTTATTCCATAGGTTGACCTAAATAAAAACATAGAGAAATGTAACAAGAATATAAAAGAGGTTTGTAAGCCACAAGTTGGCCACACATATCCCTAGACATGCCAAAGGTTAAGGGCATAGCATGCCCCTCCCCTTTAAAACAACATTGTTCTCAATGTTGAGGCAACTGTAGAAGTTTTTACACAAAGGATTCATCCGCCCAAGTGGCATATTTGCATGGCATATTCTTCCATTTGATTAGGTACTCCTTAATCACTCTAGACCATAGCTACTTAGTGTGCACTTGAAGGTTCACCTCAAGATTAAGAATAACTCTCCCTTCCTCATCCAATTCTAGTAACTTAGTTTGAGTATAAACTCTATGTCTAATGACTTTCTTCAGTCATAATACATGAAATATTGGATGTATACGAGTGGATGAAAGAAACTCTAACTTGTAGGCCACACTAACAATTTTCTACAAGATCTAATAAGGCCCATAATATTTAGGGGACAACTTGTTATCTTTTTTTAATGCTTCAAGGACATCTGCTTATATGGATGCAAGCAAACAAAGACCCAATCACCAATGTCAATATTCCTCTAACTCTTATGTTGATATGTTTGTTGCTTCATGTAATTCTGGGCCATGGATAAATTTTATGAAAACTTGTAAGGACCTCTTGTGGATGGTGAATATGTTCTTCAACTGCACGAACCTTGGGATGGACCTTCAAGGTTGAAGTGATGGATGGAGGGTGGTGTCCATATAGTGCCATAAAGGGAAACATTTTGGAATAACTATGAACATAATTATTATACCACCATTCAGAAAGTGGCAACCACTAAACCCATTTATCTTGTTCATCAAAAACAAAACATCAAAGATATCCTTTCAGACATTTGTTTACTACCTCAGTTTGTCTAGTTGATTGAGGACTAATGATGAACTATGAGCTAATTTGGTGCCCAAACATGCAAATAATTCAGTCCAAAAATTACTAGTGAAAATGGGGTCTATATCACTGACAATGATCTTAGGAGTACCATGTAGTTTTTGAACTGTATTGAGAAAAGTAGAAGGTACTATACTAGGAATAAATGGTTGTGATAAAGAAAACAAATGAGCATACTTACTGAGATGATCCATAACAATCATGATAACATTTTGATAATCAAATCTCAGTAACCCTATAATGAAAACCATAGACACCTCTTCCCAATGCTAGTTAGGGATGGATAAAGGCTGTAAAAGTCCTAGGGTTTTGATGGTTTCTCCTTTATTTTGTTGGTAGATCATACATTCAGCCACATATTTTTGGACATCCCCCTTGATTCCTTCCCAAATAAAATCATGTTTGATTCTATGATAGGTTTTTAAAAATCTTGAATGACCCCCAAGTGGAGTTGCATGAATTTCCTTAAGTTTTTTTTTTTTTTTGAGAAGAGAATCCCTACATAGGTATAATATATCTTTATACCATAATGCATTACCCTTCCATGTGAATTTTTCAAATCCACCCAAACCTTGTTGAAGATTATAAATAAAATCATGGGTATGACTATCATTTTTCCATTTTGATCTTGATTTCTATAGTAAATCTACCTGATAAATGGTCACGACACATAGCAATGCCTCAACTGATTCATCCCTCCTAGATAGTGCATCTGCCACCACATTTTCCTTGACTTTCTTATAGACTATTTCAAAATCATAGCCTAACATCTTAGTTACCTATTTATATTGTTCTTATGATGACAACCATTATTCCAAAAAATATTTGAGACTCTCATGATCAGTCTTTAACTAAAAGTGACAACCCATCAAATAAGGTCTCCATTATTTCACTGCATGTAGAATGACCATCATTTCCTTCTCATAGATGGTCTTGAGCCAATTTTTACTCATCAATTGATGAATTTAAAATGCAAATGGTCTTTATTATTGCATGATCATAGCACCCATACCATATCTAGATGCATCACATTCAACCACAAAAGTCTTAGAAAAATTAGGAGTGGCCAACACTGGAGTGGTGTACATAGCTAGTTTCAATTGTTCAAAATCCCTGGTAGTTATATCAGTCCACTAGAAGGAATCTTTATTCAATAAAGAGGTGAGTGGGGCTATAATGCTACCATAATTTTTGACAAACCTATGATAGTAACTAGTTAGCCCCAAAAATCCCCTTAGTTGATTGATGGCTTAAGAACTAGCTAGTCCACCATTGCTTGGATTTTTTTAGGATCCACTTTCACACCTTCATGTGAAACCATATGACCCAAATACTCAACCTCACGAGCTCCAAAATCACATTTAGAAGGTTTGAAATACATTTTGTTGTTCTAAAATTGAGAGTACCTATTTCACATGTTGCAAATGGTCTTCCCAATTTTTACTATAAATGAGGATATTATCAAAAAACACTAGAACAAATTTCCTCAAAAATGGCCTAAAAATAGTAGTCATCAAACTCTAAAAGGTGGATGGTGCATTTTTTAGACCAAAAGGCATAACCATAAACTCATAATGGCCCTCATGAGTTCTGAAAGTTATTTTGGGTATGTCTTCATCATGAATCTAAATTTGATGATACCTAGAACATAGATCTAACTTGGTAAAATAAAAAGCACCATTCAATTCATCTAGCAAATCATCAATGACAGGAATAGAAAACTTATCTTTGATAGTGTACTTATTGAGTTTTCTATAGTTAGGGCACATCTTCCAAGTGTCATATTTCTTTCTCATCATGACAACTAGCAAAGAATATTCACTTTAGCTATGAAAAATGATTCATGCATCCAACATATCTTGTACCATATTTTCAATTTCACTTTTTTGGGCATAAGGATACCTATATGGCCTGATGTTATATGGTGTACTACCAAGAATAAGTTTGGTGTCATGATCATTCATGCAATTGGGTGGAAGTCCTTTCGGCATGTCACCAAAAATAACTTAATGGGCGTCAATCACTTATTGTAGATCCAGAGGTGTAGATGGTTGAGTTGGCTAGACTTTAATAGAAAACAAGTGAGCTATAAATCCTTCAGCACCCTTTTGAAGAATCTTTGTCATTTGATGGGAGATAACAAGTTGTGGATATTTAGCCCTTAATCCATTTAGCTCAAATGTCCTTCCATCAGAATGAAAGTACATGAATAATTATTAGAAATTCATCTCAATAGTGCCCAAAGTGGTGAGTCATTCTACTCCCAAAATAATGTCAATTTTGCCCATGGAAATAACAAACATAGGAGAATCCAACAAGTAGTCTCCCATGGATAGCTTAATACTATGGCATTTTCTTGAAAAGCTAACAATATCACCATCTGTAATCATGACCTAAAATTCTAGAGTGGGATAAATGAAACAATTCAAATGAGCAACCAACTTACTGTTGATGAAGTTGTGTGTGCTCCTAGAATTAATCAATAAAGTGAGCTTCTGTTTCTTAAGGAAACCCACCACCTTAAGATTTTGGGGAGTACTAATGCCTAAAAGGTCATGATAGGAAATAGTAGGTTGAGAGTCTTCAGATTCATTCTCAAGACCTTATGCATCCTCACCAATTATCTCCTCATAATCTTCATTCTCATTAGCACCTTCGATGTAAAATAACTTCTTTTCAACATAACGATGTCCTTTGCTCCATTTTTTTATCACAGCCATAACACCACCCTTTGGATCTCTTCTCTTAAATTTTTTGAAGTTTCAATCTAGTGGTTTGAAGAAATGATGGCATTGGAAAGGTGTGATCATGACCAGTAGTGAAAGTTTTATGTTTGACCATCTCTTTTTCTTTATCCATGCTTGCCTTTGGGCTAGCTTCTGATACAAATGATGGGTTAAACATCCAAACCTCCAATTGGATGCTATCTTTGAGTCCACCCAAAAAAATATTAGTCAAATCTTCTTTAGTGATGTCTTCCACCCATAAGGATAAATTCTAAAATTGATGAATATAATCCTTTACAGTTATTGTTTGATGTAGTTTGGCTAACTGATTGAAGTAGTTCTCAGAGACATTATGTTGATAATGAGCCAACAAATCATTAGTGACAATAGGCCAAGTAATAGGAGTACTATTTTTTTAACACACAACCAGTGATACCAAATGAAATGCTTAGGTTCCAGATACAGAGATGCCACTATCACCTTCTAAGAACTAGGAGTTTGCTTCAGATCAAATAAATTCTCAATTTAGGTTATCCAAGTGAGATGATCCTTACCATCAAACTTATTCATGTCCATTTTTTGTAACGTCAATTTCACACCAAGATTAGAGTTGTTAGTGTTGAGAGGAGGAGGACTCGAATGATGAAGTGGAAGGGTGTTTAGCTATAACTAAGATGAAATGGTAGCCAATTGTGTAGTGATCTAATGCAATTGAGAATGCACCCCATTAATCTCTCTATGCATCCCTGAAACATCAGTTTGAACTGCAACAAAGTCATCTTATTGTACCAAGCCCTTTATGTCTACCTAAAGTTGAGAAATCAATGGATCTAAATTTTTAGATTCCATGTCATCGTTAGGAGTCTTAGGAGTTTCTTGGCCCCTTTCTTCATCAAGTAGAAGGACTCACCATGCACAAACCCTAAGATAATTTTTGCCCTAAAAAAGTGTACCAGGAGATGGTACCATTGTGATTGCCTGACCAAGATGAATTCAATGACTGCTTTTATGCACTAGGGTGAAAATTTTTGGCACCAAAAAAGTGTACCAATAGAATATAACATTACGATCATCTCGTTTTCCAGACTTTTTTTTCAAAAAAACATTTTGAATAATACTGCACTGATAGAAAAAATTAATTCTTCTCAAATTATAAGTTATATTTTTTTGATCCTTCCACTCATAGAAGTTGTGTCTCACTAGATCCAAAACAAATATTGTAGAAAACTTGCCCAAATCAAAGCTCTAATACCAATTGTAATGAAATTACTTAGATGTTTGCACACAATAATTATATATCACATAGAATAAGCAAAGATAAGAGATCACACAGTAATAATTGATAGTAGAGTATAATACTAGATAATATAGTAGAGCCACTTCAAGAGGACAACCTCCACAATAATGTAATAAGAGTAGAATACTAAATATGATGATCAAAGACTAACCACTACCTCTTATATATAGTCTACTTAGCCATGGTTATTTTATAGGTCAACCTAATTGAGAACATAGAGAAATGTAACAAGAATATAAAAGGGGTATATAAGCCACAAGTCAGCCACACATATCCCTAGACATGCCAAAGGTTAAGGGTGTAACAACTTAGAGAAACCACACACATTATGGAACAAAATAAAATAAACTATGAAATTAAACTAACATTAAAAAAGAGATAAAAACACTTTGGCATCCCAGCTACAAGGACACTCAACAACAAGCTACAAGCATTCTCCTTCCCCTGATGGAAAGAAGGGATTCCATTATCCGCTGAGTACCACCATTGATGGAGCTCAAAGCATCTAGTTGCAGTTGTCCCACTTTCATATTTCTACCTCTTTTGATTTTCTTGCCAAAATTACATTTTGAAAGTAGACATTTATGATATGCTAGAGATAAAACCTCTCTAGATCCAAATTGATCCTCTTCTTCATCATGAGAAGAGACATCAAACTCTTCTTGACCACCAATCCACAAATAGCTTTCATCCTTGAAAAGTAGACCATCCTGACACTAAAGCTTTTTTGTTTCTCTTTGATAATCAAAAGATGAATTGTTCAAATAAAATAAGCCCTTCTTACTTTTGAAATTAATAGGTCCCTTGTTTTTTATCAGATTACTATGTTCAATTTTGATCTTTTGAACCCCATATTATGTGGTAATGACCAAATTCCCCTGAAAAAGGCCCTTATTGGCCAAATATTCAACCATAGAAGACTCCACAACATCTAATATTGTATAAAAACTGAGTTTATTTTCTAAAGTCTACGCTGTAGGAAACTCTTTCTTAACTGTTGGAGAAGAAGAATTGATTAAAGGATATTTGTCATGACCTGAGGAATGGATACATGTTTTTTAAAAGTTTTTCATAAGATCAAATTTAGGGCAACCAGTATTTTTCACCCCATGCTTCAAGAGGGGGAGCCAGGACCTGAAGTAAGTTTCCTTGGCCACTCTACCACTTTAAAACCTATGGAAGGCAATGCTTCATTGTTGATGAAATGCATCTAGGAACCATGGGATGATTGAATCATGATAAAATGATGGAAGGGTTTAGATAAATCTTCCATGACATAGGCCCTTACATATCTCTGTTAAACAACTATCCTTATGAATTTTTACAAAAAACCCCATCTTCTTAACTAACAACTAAAATAGCTCTGGATCTCTCATGGCTAAAGGGAGATTATATAATCTGACCCAGATTAGAGACTTCAGTATCACTATCCTTGGTTTATTAAAAAAGGGATCCTAAGGACACATAAACACACCATGCTTTCCCAAAAATGAGGGTCTATTATCCTATGCAAAATATCACTTCTCCATAGTTTGAAAATGGATCAAAAAATAAACTATTTGATAGAAATCAAAGAGAAGCCTCTAAAATTTTAGGCCAGATTAATTTTGACTCATGATAAAGCTCCTCCCAAGAAGGGCATTTCCCCATACATCTATAAATGAGGATTTTACACCTAGACTCCTTGTCAATGACTTAAATATCCTCATCATTGATCTCTAAAATAGGGGAAGCATTAGAGAAAATCAATTAGATACCCTCAAAAAATGTTGGCTCAAAGTTAGTTTAAGTCTTCCCTTCAAAATACAACCTCAACTTTATATTGCAATAGACACATCCTCCACCACACCACCCCTATTAAACACAAAATTTGGAGGGCTCACCTATGAACCAATTATGGCAAGAGATTAAGGTTTGAGTGGATGATATTTGATTTACATAAGTCACCATGAGTGAAATTTTTTTGAAGCATTCCAACATTCTGGGAACACTAGGTTCCTATTCTTTTAATCCCTCACTGGAATCATCACTTCATCATCCAACCCTAATCAATGACCATCCCCTGAGTCACTCCCTATGCTTCTAGCCTTGTCTTCATCTTCCAAATACATAACATCTGACACCACCCTTTTACCTTTGCTCTTGCATCCTACACATGTAGTAAAATTTCATCTAAGCTCCCTAAAACTATGTCTACCATTTCTACACACACCATCACCACTCTCCATTTTTTTATAGTCATATTTTTAATCCTTACTATTTTTTTGATATGGGTAAAAAGAGAGTTTTGATGGGGTCTCACAACTCAAAATAAAAGCCAAAAAAATAACACCTAATCTAGGTTGAACCAACAACAAATACAAAATAAAACACAAGACCAATAAGGCCTTACTTATTGAAAAGGACAACATTCACAACCTTTAACCAAAAATCTACCAATAGCTAGTACCACCACAAAGCTTTCGCCAAACATCAACCATAAATCAAAGAAAAATAAGCAAAATGCTATAAAAGAAGGGTAGGTTCCCTAAAGGCCCAACACAACTAAATGAGCACAATGTTGAAAAGGACCAATAAATTTGATACAAAACAAGTAGGACCAACAAGTTAACCAATGGTCAGGACTCTTCTTCCTCGACAGGAGACGAAACCTTCCATTGTCCATTAAGACCCTTCCTTAACCAATTCAACAACATCTGAACTAAGATTTTTTGCCTTCATTATTCTTTATTTATTCTTAATAGTGGATTCCAATATAGATTTGAGTTTTGCTAATGGAGATGGTGATCCAAACAACATTTCAAGTGACAATTCAGGGGATGGTTCTACCCTAATTGGTGGTAAAACTTTTGGGAGCCATAACTTTTGCACCATAGCTCCGTTTGACTCCACGTTTGAACCATTAGGAAGCTAAGAATGAGAGGAACATCTTGAGATGTCACTAAGCTCCACTTAGTGCATTTTGAACCCTAAAAACAAATGGAAGTGCCTCAAATTTTAATTTTAGTAGTGCAGTCTAAAAATAATAAGTTTCTAAAAATAGTAATTCCTTGAATTCTATGTTGTTGTAAATCATGGAAGTCGAACCACTTAATCTCCCTCAAGATTGGTGACCTTCCACATCCTCCTCATAGCTTTAAAACATGTATAAATGAAGATGTAACTTGAAATGGAAATTTGACATCTCTTCTTAGAGATAGGCATATGTTTGGGTCTACAAATTTGATGAATAAAACATCTCTTCTCAGAGATAACATTATTGTTATTGTGTTGTTCTTGTTTCTTGAATTATCTTTCAACCAAATATTTTGAGTTTTGGATCAGTGGCATCAGATTAGTTTTTATTTAGAGTGTATGATCCCGAGAATGAGGTCAGATTACAGGAAGCTTGGGTGGAAAATAGAATTAGCAGACTATCCACCTATTCACTCCAAATGACTTCAAATGGTAGACAACACTGAGAAATCTGATCTTGTTAAGGAAATGGTGAATTAATTCCTCCAACAATATCAAGCATAGATGCTAAAAAAATTCACCCAAATTCTCCAACAAATTTTGATAAAACATTCTAGCTCCTCATCTACAACTCCACATATTTTCAGTGCCCCAACACCCTTCAAAGTTCAGGTGAATTTTGATATCCTTACATTTGAAGGCAAAATCAATGCTGATGTAGTAAAAAAATGGTTGGATCAATTTTCATCTTATTTTTATGTAAATAAATTCACATATAAAGAGAAGATCATTTTTTCTCTTTTAAAAGCATCATTCCCTGTCAAAACATGGTGAGAAGTGTACAAAAAGAGATTTAGTACAGATGATATTGGCCTTGAGGTAGAACCTACCTGGGATGATTTCATAGAAGCTATAAAGGAAGAATACTACCCCATTGGAGCATATGATGATCTGTATATAGAGTGGCAATAACTTTGTCAAAGTAAGGAATAGTCTGTTCAAGATTACACTATCATTTTTCATTCTCTATCTACGAGATTGGGCATACAAAAAAGGGAGAAACACAAGGTTCTCAAATATCGTGGTGGACTACAATGGTACATATGGGAAAAAATAGAACTCTTCAATTTGGAAACCCTCAGTGAGGCATACAAGTTTATAGTGAAGATTGAGCAGAAGCATGGAAGAATGAATACAAAGAGTTAGCCTTCAAAATGGAAAAGTGACAAAGAAGGTCAAACATGAGGCCAAAATTAGAAGAAAAAGGAAGCAAATACTAGGAAGTGGTGTGAATACCAAAATTATATAACTCACTCCAAAGAAGAATGTCAATCCATCAAGTCCTTGCTTTCTGAGTCACAATCCTCAACATCTACTACTCTCCCTCATACAAAGCTTGAAGTTGAAGAGGATGAAGAAGATATTGTAGATGCTGACCCTGATGCCATCATTGCTTCATCATAGACCTAGGAGGAGAGGCCAGATGACAAGGAGAGGTTGTTTTATTCTAAGTTATGGGTGAAAGGTAAGTCTCTGCATTTCATTCATAATAGTGGGAGTCAAAAGAATTTAATCTCTACTAATGTTGTGAAAAGATTAAATTTATCCATGAAGTCTCACCCAAAGCCATATAGTATTAGACGGTTGAGTCTAGGGAGCAACCTCCATGTCACCCACCAATGTCTTCTCTCATATGCAATAAAACCTTTACAAGATGAGGTCTTATGTGATGTGGTCAATATAGATGTTATTAGTGTAAGTTTTTATTTTTCCCTATTTATTAATTAGGGAAATTATATTTCTTGTGCATACATGGAGTTTTCCTACATTTGTGGAATAGGCTAGCTTATGTGGAGGTGTGTGTCATAGATGTGTCATAGGTGTCATAAGAATGTCATAAGTAACTCCCTTGATGGGAGTTACTTCTCTATTCTTAGCACCTTGTCACCACCTTTCATGGAGGAGTTACATTCTATTCTTGGGGTGCCTTGTCCACCTTTTGTGGAGGAGTTACTTACGTACTCTCCCATTTGTATTCCTCACTTTGGCCATCTCATGCTAATCAAATTTTGGTTTTCTCTATTTTGTCTTGTACAATTTCTCTTATTGTGTTATTTTCAAATTGCTTTAGCATCTATGTGGTGTGCACTTGCTTCAACTTGTGTGATCATGTCTCCATTGCACTCGCATTATCTGGATTCTGGCAACAACTCCAATATGGTATCAGAGCTAACCCGGTAATCTTGTGTGTGATTATGCTTTTAGCTTATTTTGAAATCAAGAGGAGTGGAGTTCTCTTTATTTTTTTTATTTTGAATTTGGTCTTTAAAAAAAATTGTCTATATCATTTCTGGTTAGTTTCCTTGGGATCCTTGCATTTGGGTGTCTTGGCAGAATAACACTAGCAGACAAGCTGTTTGCAGATAAATCTATAGGTTGATGCACTCAGGTGCCATTATTGAGCAGAGAGCAAGGAGGTAGGTGCCAAACTTCTATTTTTATCCTTGACTTATGTGCCTAGATTCTGGTCTGCACCCTCCAACAGTAGTTCCAGCCAAGCCTTCAACTGTACGGCATCCTTTCCTACCAGCCAAGCTAGCCATATGGCCCAGGTCTATTTTATTAGTTTTTTTGCAAAAAAAATTTCAGAACTGCACCTTTTTTGGATGCCACCTGCTATTTGGTTTGTTGTTTAAAAATCAGCTTCTGTGCCTCTTTTTTGGTGAAGTCTTCTGCCATGCCTCAGACAGGCTGTATGGTCCAACATAGGTCTGCTACTTCCATTTTGTCTTTTCTGCAAATCTGGACTGTGTTTTATTCTTTTGCGCCCCTTCCTACTTGGTGTCCCATGTGGACCTTTAAACGCTTTGCCATTCTATCCTTAACTTAAAAAATTTAGTGAAAATTGACTTGTAAAAAACAAAAATCAGTCAATTTGACAGAGTATTAAAGTTTTTAGATAGTTTGGTAATTTTGGGGGTTTGAATTTTAACTTGTATCTTTGACCTACGAAGATGAAGGGTGAGGCCCGGGTTGGTAGGAGGCCAATTCCCCCTCACACAAACCTCCTTTGGATTCCTCATTCTATGTTGAATCCAATGAGTGGTTAGAAGACCACTTTCTCTCTCAAAATAGGCATTTTTTTAATGTTTTAGTGCTTTTTTTTTGCAAAAACACTAGTTTACAGGAAAATTGAACCTTTAATATCTTGCAAATGATAGCTCAAATTGGGTGCCATATTTTGCAAAAGTGTTTGTAATTCAATTATCCATAGTGTAGGCTTGTTATTTGTCAAAAATGCACTAGTTTATAAAGTGCCAAAAATTTGGGTCTCTCGGGACACATTTTTGGCTGAGTCCGACGTCTTGTTTGCTTTAGTCTTGCACTGATTGCTCTAAGATGCATTTTTAGCTGAGCCTGATGTCTTTTGAGCGTGCACTTGCATATTTGGGAGGGGCTCAATATTTTGGGGGGGTGTGATTGCTTTTCACAAACTTGCAGATCTTTGCTTTCATTCTCCTTTTTGCATAATTTCACAACTTGCAATCAACACAACTTCACCTAAATTCATATAAAAAATAGATTATTTTCAATTTAAACCCCTAACACCCTTCAACTATCATGAATGGAAGGTTAAAATGTCAATCATTCTTAGAATCAAAGGGTTGTATAGGTTCACCATGGGTACTGAAGTAGAACCCAACACTGATGCTGAAAAGGTCAAGTGGTACAACCATAGTGATGAAGCATATGGATTACTAAGATTGTCTATGTCTCTATAACTTCTCTTCCATTTAGAATCCTCCTAGACTCCTAATGACATATGGGACACCTTAGAAAAGTTATTTGGGAAGCTTGATGAGATGAGAGGTCATGAGCTCGAAAATGAACTCATAAGTCTAAGTCCTAGCAACTTTGACACCTTACAGGACTTCTTCACTAAGTTTAAGGCCCTTAGATTGCAATTGAAAGAATTTGTGATAGAGAAGAAAGATGATCAACTCATACTTTCTATTCTCACAAAGTTAGGTCCAAGTTATTCAGTCTTTGTCTCCACTTTCCATGCCACAAAAAGTGCCCTTGACACTACATGGAAAATGCCTTCTTTGGATTCATTCATTGCCGACTTGACTAGGGAGCAAGATAAGCTAATTCAAATGGGCACAATGAATTCTACTCAACCCCAAGCTTTGATAGCTGGAAATGGTAAGGATAAGACTTCAACAAAGGAGAAGAAGAAAAAGAACAAGGACTAGGAGAAGAAGAAAGAAAACACCAATCTTGCCAAAAACAACACTGAATCTTCATCCTCCAATGCTAAACCCAAAAAGGAGAAGGTTAAGTGTGCCTATTGTAAAAATACAAGGCATGATGAACACAAATGCATGAAGAAATAAATAGATCACCTAACTCATCTTCTAGAGAAGAACAACATAGGTGTTCTTCAGTCCATCAAGCAGAATTCATCTACCTAAGATTCTACCAAGGCAAAAGGCAAGGGTAAGGAGAAAGAAAAGGGCAAGGCCCTTATAGCTACAACAGCTTCTACATCTTCATGGGTCATCGACTCGAGTGCTTCTCACCACATGGGTTCTTCACTAGTTGAGTTTTCATCTTTAGAGCCTTGTAGCATGACTTCAATTAGTTTGGGTGATGACACATCAGTTTTTGTTACAGGGAGAGGGTCAATTGAAATGGAAGGAGGAACATTCAATAATGTTCTAAGTGTTCCTTCTCTTTCAACCAATCTCCTATCAGTGTACCAAATCACTCACATTGGTCAGGGCATGAGAGTTGAGTTTTTACTAGATTTAGTGGCTATCAGGGAGTTACATAGTGATACTACAGTGGCAGTGGGTAGGGCAGATCACCAAGCTAGGTTATACACCTTCTCACATTTTGCATTAGATTCTTCTCCAACAGCATTGCTGACTCATTCAGATGGAGTTAGCAAATTGTGGCATGAGCAGTTTAGCCACCTTAATTACCACTACCTTGAGCAACTTTGCAAACATGACATGGTCATTAGCTTGCCTCGTGTCCAATTCTCAAAAGGACTTTGTGAGGGGTGCTCCCTTGGGAAGCATCCTGAAGCAAAATTTGACAAAGGCAAAGCTTGGAGGGATTCACAACCTTTGGAGTTAGTCCACGGTGATGTATCAAGACCCTTTCCTAAACCATCTTTCACAAGGGCCAAGTACATCCTCACTTTCATTGATGATTTCTCTAGGTACACTTGGATTTATTTTCTCAAACAAAAGTCTGAAGTATTTGAAAATTTTCTAGACTTCAAGGCTCTTGTTGAGAAATAGAGTGGCAAATCCATCAAGGTTCTTTGAACTGATAATGGAGGGGAGTATGTCAGCATCAAATTTGAGCAGTTTTGCACTACATAGGGGATTGATTTGTAGTGCATAGTCACTTAAGGTCCTTCATAGCATGGGTTTGAAGAACGCAAGAATAGGTTCTTGAAAGATATGGGTAGCTATATGATTCACTCCAAATCCTTAGCACCACAGTACTGGGATGAATCCATCAATTGTGCTTGCTACATTCAAAATAGGGTTCCTCACAAAGCTTTGAAATGGATAACACCCTTTGAAGCTTGGCATAAAAGGAAACCTGATGTTGAGCACCTCAGGGTTTTTGGATCCCCAGCCGTGGCCCACATTCAGAAGAAGAAACACAAAGTTATGGAACGTCAGTCCAATCCTTGCATCTTTGTAGGATATCCAAATGGTATTAAGGGATATCACCTTCTATATCCAGTCACTAATGATTTGTTCATTGAGAGAAGTGTCCACTTTCAAGAGAGTCCTAGAGACTCAACACTTGACACTTCTTCTCCCTCATCAGAACTACTTCATGATGATTCCTCATTAGATTCAGATTAGCCACAGTAGGTTGAGTCAGAGACATCTTCTTCTTCTTCAAGTTTAGACAGCGAGGATAGTGATGTAGTGTCATCCACCTCTAGTCAGTCAGAGGATGAGGAGTTAGCACCTGACTCACCTACTTTTGGGCCACTTTAGGCCAGACAGACACTTGAGAGTGTTGGCACTTGGGCAGGAGATCCCACAGATGACAGATGTACTAGGGGGATTTTTAGAGAGATCCACATGCCTTTTTTACTTCAATTTTGAATCTACAAACTTTTTGAGAGGCATGGGTACCTAAGTGGGATAGTGCTATGGAGGAAGAATATTCTTCCTTAATCAAAAATCACACTTGGGATTTAACTTCACTTCCTAAGGGAAGAAAGATGGTTTGATGTAGGTGGATATATCGGACCAAGTTTGCAGCAGATGGATCAGTTGATAAGTATAAGGTGTGATTGGTTGCCAAGGGTTTCTCACAGGCGGCAGGCATTGAGTACTCAGAGACCTTTGCACCCATTGCAAAGATGACTTCTATCTGACTCACCTTGGCTATTGCCACAACACATAGTTGGGATGTGCATCAGATGGATGTGAAGAGTGCCTTTCTTCACGGAGACCTAAAGGAGGAGTCTACATGGAGCAGTCACCAGGATTTATTCAGGATTCTTCCTTAGTATGCATACTTAGAAAATCTATCTATGGCCTCAAACAGGCCCCTCAAGCTTGGTATGCCAAGATGGATTCCTTCCTTCTCATAGCAGGTTTCACTAGGTGCCATTCTAATCCCAATGTCTACTTCTTACGGTAGGATGATTCACTCTTGATTTTGGTTCTATATGTTGATGACTTTTTGATCACCGAGAGTTCTTCATGGGCTATTGTAGTGGTGAAGGCATCTCTTTAGAATAGATTTTACATGATAGACTTGGGTTTGTTGCACTACTTCCTTGTCATCGAGATCTCACAGTCAGATTCAGAGATTTCTCTTGCATAGCCTAAGTATGCTCTTGACTTATTGGCTCAGTTTCACATGGCTGATTGCAAGCCATCTCTGACTCCCTTTCTATCAGGAGTCAAGCTTGAGGCTGATTGTTCTTCACCATTGGTTGATGCCACTTGGTATAACCAACTTGTTGGTAGTCTCATCTACTTGACTCACACCAGACCTGAAATTTCATATACAGTGGGACTTGTCTCCAGATTCATGCAAGAACCTCATGAGCTGCATTGAAAAGAAACTAAGAGGATCTTGCATTACATACAGGGTTCACATAGATATGGGATTCTTTATAGATTTGGCATAGAGGTTGACTTGGTTGGATATACAGATTCAGACTGGGCTAACAATTCATAGACTCACAAGTCCACTTCTGGTTACAGTTTCTCTCTAGGTTCAGGTCCTATCAGTTGGTTTAGCAAGAAGCAGAATGTTATTTCTATATCATCCACAGAGGCAGAGTACAGGGGAGCTATTAATGCAGCTATTGAGGCTATTTGGCTTCAGGGGATACTTTTTGAGTTTGGCATTCATATCAGGCAGCCCACTATCATTTATTGTGACAACTAGAGTACCATTCAAATTTTCAAGAATCCAGTTCAGCACCAGCAGACCAAGCACATAGAGATTCACATGTATTTCATTCAAGAGCTTATTCATAGTCAGGTCATTGACTTGATATTTTGCCAGTCTTCAGAGTAGGTTGCAAACATCTTGTCCAAACCGTTCACTGAGAGCAAGTTCATTCATCTACGATCTCTTCTTGGGGTGCGGTCCACATTTGTAGCAGCATCATCTTCTGGGGGGCCTTCTAGCCTCTTCTTTTCTTTTATGTCTCTCTTTTGGGGGGGAGTTTTTTCCTACGAGTTTTCTCCTTTTCTCTATCTTTTGGGAGATTGCATTTGTACATGGGTACCTCATC
This sequence comes from Torreya grandis, assembly GCA_037957365.1. NCBI lineage: Eukaryota > Viridiplantae > Streptophyta > Pinopsida > Cupressales > Taxaceae > Torreya > Torreya grandis. The sequence continues at coordinate 2,813,747 of JARHVA010000380.1, read as the reverse complement.
AGGCCTAGTTGTCGGGACCCATTTTATATTTCCACACTACCCACCTAAGCTGTGCTTATGGGGGGGTATTAGTGTAGGTTTTTATTTTTCCCTATTTATTAATTAGGAAAATTGTATTTCTTGTGCATACATGGAGTTTTCCTACATTTGTGGGATAGGCTAGCTTATGTGGAGGTGTGTGTCATAGATGTGTCATAGGTGTCATAAGAATGTCATAAGTAACTCCCTTGATGGGAGTTACTTCTCTATTCTTATCACCTTGTCACCACCTTTCATGGATGAGTTACATTCTATTCTCGGGGTGCCTTGTCCACCTTTTATGGAGGAGTTACGTAATATCCTATTTGTATTCCTCACTTTGGCCATCTCATGCTAATTAGATTTTGGTTTTCTCTATTTCATCTTGTGCAATTTTTCTTATTGTGTTAGTTTCAAATTGCTTTAGCATCTATGTGGTGTGCACTTGCTTCAACTTGTGTGATCATGTCTCCATTACACTTGCATTATCTGAATTCTGGCAACAACTCTGATAGATGTTTGTGATGTACTCTTGGGTTCGCCATTCATGTATGATCAACATGGCATCTATGAATCAAAAACTCAAAGGATCACTCTCACTCTTGGAACACAGTGCTACAGGGTACCATAGGTACCACCTTCTACATCTATCTCCATTATTAGTGCCAATAAATTTGTTCTTATGGTGGTCAAGCCATAGGAATGCAAAAGGGCTGATGTTGTAGCCTTGACTACACAAACAATACAATAACAGAAACCAATAGATAAAAAGCTAAATAATTTCATGGCCTTCCATCCATAGATTAATGGTCAAATAGAAATGGTGAACAATTGGGGCCTACAGAGCTCCACAAAGCACAATCCATTCCAACAGAAATGGTGAACAATTGGGGCCTACAGAGCTCCACAAAGCACAATCCATTCCAAGTATGCATTAGGAATAAAATCAAAATAGAAATGCCACACTTGATGAAAAATATTGATGTAATGGGGACCATTGCTTCTCAAGGAGGAAGGAATGATTCGAGCAACATTTTAGTTGACAATTCAAGTGATGGTTATACCCCAACTGGTGGTAGAACTTCTAGGAACCATACTTTTACACCATAGCTCCGTTTGACTCCCTGTTTAAACCATTAGAAAGCTAAGAATGAGGGGAGTATCATGAGATGGCACTAATCTCCAATTGGTGGGTTTTTAACTTTTAAAAAAATGAAAGTGCCACAAATTTCAATTTTAGCAGTGTAATCTAAAAATAGTAAGTTTCTAAAAATAGTAATTCTTTGAATTTTGTATTATTGTAAATCATAGAAGTCAAACCACTTAATCTCCTTTGAGATTGATGACCATACACATCCTCCTCATACCTTAAAAACATGTATAAATAAATATGTAATCTGAAATGGAAATTAGACATCTCTTTTTAGAGATAGACATATGTTTTGGTCTGTAAATTTGATGAATAAAACATCTCTTCTTAGAGATAGAATTATTGGTATTGTGTTGTTCTTGTTTTTTGAATTCTCTTTCAACCAAATATTTTGAGTTTTGGATCAGTGATATCAGAGCAATTAATCTTTAGAGTGTATGATCCTCAGGATGAAGTCAGATTACAAAAAGCTTGGTTGGAAAATAGAACCAGTAGACTATCCACTTATTTGCTCTAAATGACTTAAAATGGCAGACAACACTGAGACATCTGATCCTTTCAATAAAATGGTGAATGAATCCCTCCAACAATAGCAAGTATAGATGCTACAATAATTCAACCAAATTCTCTAACAAATTTTGATGGGAAATTTTGGCTACTCATCTACAACCCCACATCTTTTCAGTGCCCCAACACCCTTCAAAGTTTAGGTGAATTTTGATATCCCTACATTTGAAGGAAAAATCAATGTTGATGCAATATAAAAATGGTTGGATCAATTTTCATCTTATTTTTCTATAAATAAATTCATTGATAAAAAGAAGTGTCAAGATCCTCCTTAGAGTACAATTGATTACCTTTGTATAAGCAACTAAACACGGAATTTAACTGGAAGTAATATGTAACTAGAATTCAAAATCAGCAAAGAATATGAGATACGAGAAACAATACAATCTGTATTAACACTCTTCCAGAAGGAAATACAATGAATAAATCTCACTCTTCCCACACCTCTTAAGCATACAGTAATTCTCCCTCAAGAGTTCTCTCTCTCAATCAATTACAACCAACTCAATAGCCGAGTTGTTCCCTCCACCAGTCAGTGACAATCAACCCAATGGTTGTTGTTGCCTACTTCCAGTACCACCAAGCAGATCTAACTGACCTTGCTCAACAAGCAGACCTTCTTGATCTTGCACACTTGCAGATCAAATGATCTTACTTACCATGTATATCTCCCTGATCTTGCTACCTACAGATCAACTGATCTTACACCCCTTGAGACAACCAACCCAATTGTTGTTCTTGCCTTCAAGTTGAGGATCTAATCCTTTAGTCCTTAGTCTTGATTACAATACAGCCCCATGGGTCTCTTAAATAGATCCCAAACCAAACAATAATTAGAAACATAGACTCAAGACTAAAATTAGTCTTTACATGCAAACTCACTATTCATCTAAAATTAGAACAGTTCTAGAACACACAGATGACCGACATCGGTCTCTGTCTGTCTGGAGATGACTGACGTCGATTCCTATCTGACTGATGCTAGCTGACCCATAACCGATGCTAGTTGTTGTGTAACTAAATATGACTGATGTCAGTTGGTTTGATTAACGTCAATTACTATGACACTCAGCAACCTCCACCATTTGCATAATAGTGAAGCTTTTAGCTCCACAACTTAACAATTTCCCACTTGGAGATAAATAGTTGCACCTGTACCTGTACCTATATAGCAACATCCTCTAATTTTGTTTTTGGCTTGTATCCCCATTTTCAAGTTCAATCTTGAAGACCAACAAAAGTTGAATGAAGATTCAACTTCTCCTTTGTTCCCAGCTTTGTTAACATTTCCGCAGGATTCTTATCCTTGCTAGCCTCTGTGACTGCAACAACCTTCTGTAACTCTGAAATCCAGCTAACCGCCATTCCACCAATAGTGAACACATATCCTGTGGTGCTTCTTTTGCCATCTAAGTCACCTGCCATATCTGAATCTACATACCCATGTAGAGAAGTGCTTGACCCTGCATAGCATAAATACCTGTTGTTTGTCTCTCTCAAATATCTGAGAATCCACTGAACTGCTTTCCAGTGCTTCTTTCCTGGATTGGCCATAAACTTGCTAAAAACTCCCACTACTTGGGCAATATCAGGTCTAGTACATACCATGTACTCAACCTCATTATGTGATTTAAGATACCATTTTGTGCTTAACTTGAATTGTCTAGCCATAAGTGTGCTTACCAGTTTTGCATCTTGTAAATTGAACCTCTCCACTACCTTATTCACATAATCCTCTAGAGACAAAATCAACCTGTGATTTTCCCTGTCTCTAGAAATACTCATGCCAAGGATTTTCTTTGCTGCTTCCAAATCCTTCATGGCAAACCTCTGAACTAATTTTACCTTTAGCTCAGTACTTCCCTGCATGTGTGACCCTGCAACAAGCATATACACTACATACAGTAACAGGATAATGTAGCTAATATTATCCAATCTGGTAAAATAAACACAATGCTCACATTGACATTGACTAAAGCCATGCTTTGTCATAAACTTGTCAAACCTCAAACACCATTGTCTTGTAGCTTGCTCAAGACCATATAACCTGGCCTTCTATCTCACCTATCTATTCTCTCCTTTCTTTAACCTGTAAATCCATTCGTATTTTAGTGCTTTCTTTCTGGCTGGAAACTCAACCAAATCCCATGTTTGGTTCTTTTCCAAGGAATCAATTTCCTCATTCATGCCATGCTCCCACTGTTTTATGGATTCTACCTGCATTGCCTCTTCAAAACTTCCTAGTTTTCCACCATCAGTGAGCAACAAGTAGTATAAAAAAGGGGAATAATGAATTTGAGGCTTACTTACCCTTTTGGACCTCCACATGGGCATTTTAGACTCATTAACAGCTTGTTGTCTACCCAACTTTCATTCTAATAGTGACTGATCTCAGTCATCTCTCAGTCTGCACCTGACCAATGTCGGTTCCACCTGACCGATGTCAGTTCTTACTTGACCGACTTGATTGACGTCAGTTCTTACCTGACCGACATCGATTTCCACCTGACCACCGATGTCAGTTCCCTGACTGACGTCGGTGTCCACCTACCCGACATCACCTTTGGTCTCCACCGGACCAACGTCGGTTCCTACCTGATCAATGTCGGTCTCTGCCTGATCGATGTCGATGTCTGTGTTTTCCTGTGAGTGATGATTTTTACCTGCAAGCTCATTTTGGATCATAACCTTATCCAAATCAACATTGCCCTACTCAGAATTATTCAACCTCTTGAGCTGATCACTGTCCATCACCTTCTCCTTGAAAACCAAGGCTTTCTAGTTCTTAACATTTGACTTAAGAACATGCATTCCCTTCTCACTCATGTGACCAAGTCTACAGAGCCACATCTTTGCATCTACATCTGAAGTAGATAAAATAGAAGGAGAATCAATAATACAAGTAGATAGATAAAGTGTACCTACTTTCTTACCTCTTGTTAATACAAGTGCACCCTTGGAAACTTTCCAAGAATCCACTGTGAGAGTTACTGTGCAACCCTCATCACCCAACTTTCCTATAGAAACTAGACTCCTCTTCAGGATGGGAACATGCATGACATCCTTCAACACCCATGTGTTTCCAGTCTACAATTTCAGCTGCACTTCCCTTTTGCCAACAATTTGACAAGGCTCACCATCCCCTAAATAAACTTTTCCAAAGTCTCCATGGACATAATCATGGAAAAATTCTCTATTTGGGGTTGCATGGAAAGATGCACCAAAATCTAAAACCCAAGATTCTAATTTATCCAAGGAACATATAAGAGCATCCTGTGCAACAATACTTGCATCATTTGCTTCTTTATTTCCTTCATGCTGATCTTCTACCAACCAACAATCTTTCTTTACATGCCCTTTCTTTCCACAATTCTAGCAGGTTATACCTCAATTTTTAGATTTGGATCTACTGCCTATCTTTAACCTTGATTTCCCTTGCTTGCTCTTCTCTCTTTGCTTTCCCCTACTTTCAACACTTAAAGCATTACTTGATTATTCCCCTATGCTTTTCTTGTGAATTTCTTCATTCAAGATTACACTAACAACATCATCAACTTTCAAGATATTTGAAGCAGACGCAGTATTACTAACTGCCATTACCAAGCTATGCCAACTTTTAGATAAAGAGCATAAGATTAAGAGAGCCTTAATTTCATCATCAAAAACTATTTTGACTGAATTCAACTGGTTTACCAAACCATGAAAATCACTAAGATGACTATATACTGATCCACCTTCCTGCATTTGCAAATTAAATAATTGCTTCATAAGAAATACCTTATTCAAAGCTGAGGGTTTTTCATATAAATTTGCCAAAGATTCTATTAACTCTACCATTGTCTTTGCCTGTGATAAGTTGGAAATCACAGATGATGCCAGGCTCAACCTTATAGATCCCATAGCCTTTCTATCAAGAACATTCCATTCTTCATCTTGAATATTTGTGGGCTTCCTTGAAACCCCACCCAACGGTAAGTATAGATCTTTATGATATAGATAATCCTCTATCTGCATCCTCCATAATTGATAATTCTTGCCATTGAATTTCTCCATTCTTAGCTTACTTTCTTCTGCCATTGCTTTACTCCCACTCAAATAGAAACCCCTGTGAGTGACCTGTAATCAATAAATACTTAACACACTCTGAAACCAAGGTGTTAATGAACCAAGCTCTGATACCAACTGTTAGGATCCTCCTTAGAGTACAATTGATTACTTTTGTATAAGTAACTAAACATAGAATTTAACCAAAAGTAATATGTAACTAGAATTCAAAATCAACAAAGAATATGAGATACGAGAAACAATACAATCTATATTAACACTCTTCCAGAAGGAAATACAATGAAGAAATCTCACTCTTCCCACACCTCTTACGCATACAATAATTCTCCCTCAAGAGTTCTCTCTCTCAATCAATTACAACCAACTCAATAACCGAGTTGTTCCCTCCACCAGTCAGTGACAATCAACCCAATGGTTGTTTTTGCCTACTTCCAGTACCGCCAAGCAGATTTAACTGATCTTGCTCACCAAGTAGACCTTCTTGATCTTACACACTTGCAGATCAACTGATCTTACTTACCATGTAGATCTCCCTGATCTTGCTACCTACAGATCAACTTATCTTACACCCCTTGAGATAACCAACCCAATTGTTGTTCTTGCCTTCAAGTTGAGGATCTAATCCTTTAGTCATTAGTCCTGATTACAATATAGCCCCATGGGTCTCTTAAATAGATCCCAAACTAAAAAATAATTAGAAACATATACTCAAGACTAAAATTAGTCTTTACATGCAAACTCACTGTTTTTCTAAAATTAGAATAGTTCTGGAATGCACAGATGACCGACGTCAGTCTCTGTCTGTCTGGAGATGACCGACGTCGGTTCCTATCTGACCGATGCCAGCCCACCCCTAATTGATGTTGGTTGCTGTGTAACTGAATATGACTAATGTCGGTTGGCCTGACCGATGTTGGTTACTGTGACACTCAGCAACCTCCACCATTTGCATAACAGTGAAGCTTTTAGCTCCACAACTTAACAAGAAGCTCACTTTTGCTATTTTGAAAGCATCATTGCCTATCAAAAATTGGTGGAAAGTGTACAAAAAGATATTCAGTATAGATGATATTGGCCTTGAGGTAGAACCTACTTGGGATGATTTCATAGAAACTATAAAGGAAGAATACTACCCCATTGGAGCATATGATCATCTGTATATAGAGTGGCAATAACTTCACCAAGGTAAGGAACAGTCTGTTCAAGATTACACTAACATTTTTCATTTTCTATCTGTGAGATTGGGCATCCAAGAAAGTGAGAAACACAAGGTTCTCAAATATTATGGTGGGCTATAATAGTACATATGGGTAAAAATGGAACTCTTCAATTTGGAAACCCTCGGTGAGGTGTACAAGTTCATAGTGAAGATTAAGTAGAAGCATGGAAGAATGAATACAAAGACTCAGCCTTCAAAATAGAAAAGTGATAAAGAAGGTCAAACATGAGGCCAAAATTGGAAGAAAAATGAAATAAAGACTAAGAAGTGGTGTGATTATCACAAATCTGGAACTCAATCCAAAGAAAAATGTCAATCCATCAAGTCCCTACTTTCTGAGTCACAATCTTAACATCTACTACTCTCCCTCATACACAACTTGCAGTTGAAGAGGATGAAGAAGATATTGTAAATGTTGACCCCGATGCCATCGTTGCTTCATCATAGACCCAAGAGGAGAGGCCAAATGACAAAGAAAGGTTGTTTCATTCCAAGTTATGGGTGAAAGGTAAGTCTTTACATTTCATTCTTGATAGTGGGAGTCAAAAGAATTTAATCTTTTCTAATGTTGTGAAAAGTATAAATTTATCCATAAAGCTTCACCCAAAGCCATACAATATTAGATGGTTGAGTCCAAGGAGAAACCTCTGTGTCACAGACCAATGTCTTCTCTCATATGCAATAAAACCTTTCCAAGATGAGGTCTTATATGATGTGGTCATTATAGATGTTTTTGATGTACTCTTGGGTCAACCATTCATGTATGATTGACATGGCATATATGAATCAAGAAATAAAAGGATCACTCTCACTCTTGGAACACAATGGTGTATGGTACTAGAGTTACCACCTTCTACATCTATCTCCCTGATTAATCCCAAGAAATTTGTTCTCATAGTGGTCAAGCCACAGGAATCCAAAAGGGCCAATATTGAAGCCTTGAATACACAAACAACATAACAATAGAAGACAATAGATAAAAATTTGAAGAATTTCATGGCCTTCCATCCATAGATTAATGGTTAGATAGAAATGGTGAATAATCGGGCCCTACACAATTCTATAAAGTATAGCTCCACAAATCACAGTCCATTCTAAGTATGCATCAGGAATCAAATCAAAACATAACTGCCACACTTGATGACAAATCTTGATGAAATGGGGACCATTTCTTCTCAAGGAGGGAGAAATTATCCAAGCAACATTTCAGGTGACAATTTAGGCAATGGTTCTACCCTAATTGGTGGCAGAACTTTTGGTAGCCATAACTTTTGCACCATAGCTCTATTTGACTCTCCGTTTGAACTGTTGGAAAGCTAAGAATGAGGGGAATGTCATGAGATGGAATTGAACTCCACTCAATGGATTTTGACATGTAAAAAACAAATAGAAGTTCCCCAAATTTTAATTTTATTAGTGTAGTCCAAAAATAGTAAATTTCTAAAAATAGTAATTCCTCAAATTCTGTATTGTTGTAAATTGTGGAAGTCGAACCACTAAATCTCTTTTGAGATTGGTGACCTTCAACATCTTCCTCATAACTTCAAAACATGTAAAAAATAATATGTAACCCAAAATGTAAATTAGACATCTCTTATAGGAGATAGACATATGTTTGGGTCTACAAATTTGATGAATAAAACATCTCTAATCAGAGATAGCATTATTGTTATTATGTTATTATTATTTATTGAATTATCTTTCAACCAAAGATTTTAAGTTTTGGATCAGTGGTATCAGAGCAGTTTGTCTTTAGAGTGTATGATCCTAAGGATGAGGTCAGATTACAGGAAGCTAAGGTGGAAAATAGAACCAATAGACTATCCACCTATTCACTCCAAATGACTTCAAATGACAAAAAACACTGAGACATTTGATCCTTTCAAGGAAATGGTGAATGAATCCCTCTAGTAACATCAAGAAAAGATGCTATAATAATTTTCCCAAATTCTCTAGCAAATTCCAATGGAAAATTTTGGCTCCTTATTTGTAACCCTACATCTTTTCAGTGCCCCAACACCCTTCAAATTTTAATTGAATTTTGATATCCATACATTTGAAGGCAAAATCAATGTTGATGTAGTAGAAAAATAGTTGGATCAATTGTCATCTTATTTTTTATAAATAAATTTATCGATAAAGAGAAGATCACTTTTGCTCTTTTGAAAGCATCATTGCCTAACAAAAATTGGTGGGAAGTGTACAAAAAGAGATTTGTTATGGATGATATTGGCCTTGAGGTAGAACCTACCTGGGATGATTTCATAAAAGCTGTAAAAGAAGAATACTACTCCATTGGAGCATATGATGATCTGTATATAAAGTGGCAACAACTTCGCCAAGGTAAGGAGTAGTCTGTTCAAGATTACACTGACATTTTTCATTCTCTATCTGTGAGATTGGGCATCCAAGAAAGTAAGAAACACAAGGTTCTCAAATATCAGGGTGGACTACAATGGTACATAAAGGAAGAAATGGAACTCTTCAATTTAGAAACCCTCAGTGAGGCGTATAAGTTCATAGTGAAGATTGAGCAGAAGCATGGAAGAATGAATATGAAGAGTCAACCTTCAAAATATAAAAGTGATAAATAAGGTCAAACACAAGGCCAAAATTGGAAACAAAAAGAAGAAAATAGTGGGAAGTGGTGTGATTATCACAAATTTAGAACTCACTCCAAAGAAGAATGTCAAGCCATCAAGTCCCTAATTTTTGAGTGACAATCCTCAACATCTACTGCTCTACCTCATACATAGCCTATAGTTGAAGAGGATGATGAATATTTTATAGACGTTGAGCCTGTTGCCATCATTATTTCATCACAGACCCATGAAGAGAGGCTAGATGACAAGGAAAGGTTATTTAATTCTAAGTTATGGGTGAAAGGTAAGCCTCTGCATTTCATTCTTGATAGTGGGAGTCAAAATAATTTAATCTCTGCTAATGTTGTGAAAAGCCTAAACTTGTCCATGAAGTCTCACCAAAATCTATACAGTATTAGATGGTTGAGTTTAAGGAGAAACCTTTGTGTCACCCACCAATGTCTTCTCTCATATGCAATAAAACCTTTCCAAGATGAGGTCTTATGTGATGTGGTCAATCTAGATGTTTGTAATGTACTCTTTGGTTAGCCATTCACGTATAATCAACATGGCATCTATGAATCAAGAACTTTAAGGATCACTCTCATTATTAGAACATGGTGCTACAGGGTACTAGAGGTACCACCTTTTACATTAATCTCCCTGATTAGTGACAAGAAATTTGTTCTCATAGTGGTCAAGCCAAAGAAATCTAAAAGGGTCGATGTTGCAGCCCTGACTACACAAACAACATAACAATAGAAGATAATAGATAACAAGATAAATAATTTCACATCCTTCCATCCACAAATTAATGGTCAGATAAAAATGGTGAACAATCGAGCCCTACACAGCTCCATAAAGTATAGCTTCACAAAGCACAGTCCATTCCAAGTATGTATCAAAAATCAAATTAAAACACAACTACCACAATTGATGAAAAGTATTGATGAAATGGGGACCATTGCTTCTCAAAGAGGGAGGAATGGTCTGAGCAACATTTTACGTGACAATTCAGGTGATGGTTCTACCCCAATTGGTGGCAGAACTTCTAGGAACCATAAACTTTGCACCATAGCTCTGTTTGACTCCTCGTTTGAACCGTTGAAAGGCTAAGAATGAGGGGAACATCGTGAGATGGCACTAAATTCCACTCAGTCAGTTTTGACACCTAAAAAATAAATGGAAGTTCCCTAAATTTTAATTTTAGTAGTGTAGTCTAAAAATAGTAAATTTCTAAAAATAGTAATTCCTCGAATTTTGTATTGTTGTAAATCATGGAAGTAGAACCACTTAATCTCCCTCAAGATTTTTGACCTTCCACATATTTATCATATCTTCAAAATATGTATAAATGAAGATGTAACCTAAAATGGAAATTAGACATCTCTTCTCAGAGATAGGCATATGTTTGGGTTTGAAAATTTGATGAATAAAACATCTCTTCTCAGAGATAACATTATTGTTATTATGTTGTTCTTATTTATTGAATTATCTTTCAACCAAATATTTTGAGTTTTGGATCAATGGTATTAGATCAATTTGTCTTTAGAGTGTTTGATCCCAAGGATGAGGTCAGATTACAGGAAGTTTGGGTGGAAAATAAAACCAGCAGACTATCCACCTATTCACTCCACATGACTTCAAATGGTGGACAACATTGAGACATCTAATCCTTTCAAATAAATGTTGAATGAAGCCCTCTAGTAATAGAAAGTAAAGATGCTACAATAATTCACCCAAATTCTCCAACAAATTTTGATGGGAAATTTTGGCTCCTCATTTGTAACCCCACATCTTTTCAGTGCCCCAACACCCTTCAAAGTTCAGGGAAATTTTGATATCCCTACATTTGAAGGAAAAATAAATGTTGATGTAGTAGAGAAATGGTTGGATCAATTTTTATCTTATTTTTCTATAAATAAATTCATCAATAAAGAGAAGATTACTTTTGCTCTCTTGAAAGCATCATTGTCTATCAAAGTTAGTGGGAAGTGTACAAAAAGAGATTCAGTATGGATGATATTGGCCCTGAGGCAGAACCTACCTAGGATGATTTCATATAAGCTATAAAGGAATAATAATACCCCATTGGAGCATATAATGATCTATATATAGAGTGGCAATAACTTCACCAAGGTAAAGAACAGTCTGTTCAAGATTACACTGACATTTTTCATTTTTTATCTGTGAGATTGGGCATCCATGAAAGTGAGAAACAAAAGGTTCTAAAATATCATGCCAAACTACAATGATACATATGGGGAGAAATTGAAATCTTAAATTTGGAAACCCTCGGTGAGGTGTACAAGTTCACAATGAAGATTGAGTAGAAGTATGGAAGAATGAATATGAAGAATGAGCCTTCAAAATGGAAAAGTGACAAAGAAGGTCAAACACAAGGCCAAAATTGGAATAAAAAGGAAGGAAAGATTGGGAAGTGGTGTGATTATCACAAATATAGAACTCACTCCAAATAAGACTGTCAAGGCATCAAGTCCCTACTTTTTGAGTCACAATCCTCAACATCTACTACTCTACCTCATACACAGCCTACAATTAAAGAGGATGAATAAGAAATTGTAGATTCTAAGCTCGATGTCATCATTACTTCATCACAGACCCATGAGGAGAGGCCAGATGACAAGGAAAGCTTGTTTCATTCTAAGTTATGGGTGAAAGGTAAGCCTCTACATTTCATTCTTGATAGTGGGAGTCAAAATAATTTAATCTCTGACAATGTTTTGAAAAGCCTAAATTTTTATATGAAGCCTCACCCAAAGCCATACAGTATTAGATGGTTGAGTCAAGGGAGAAACCTCTATGTCACCCACCAATGTCATCTCTCATATGTAATAAAACTTTTCCAAGATGAGGTATTGTGTGGTATGGTCAATCTAGATGTTTGTGATGTACTTTTTGGTTAGCCATTCATGTATGATTGACATGGCATTTATGAATCAAGAACTCAAAGGATCACTCTCACTCTTGGAACATGGTGCTATAGGGTACCATAGGTACCACCTTCTACATCTATCTCCCTGATTAGTTCCATGAAATTTATTCTCATGGTGGTCAAGCCACAGGAATCCAAAAGGGCCGATATTGCATCCCTGACTACATAGGCAACACAACAACAAAAGCCAATAGATAACAAGCTCAATAAGTTCATGGTCTTACATCCATAGATTAATGGTTAGACAAAAATGGTGAATAATTGGACCCTACACAACTCTATAAAGTAAAACTCCATAAAGCATAGTCCATTCTAAGTATGCATCAGGAATCAAATCAAAACACAACTATCATACTTGATGAAAAATATTGATGCAATGGGGACCATTGCTTCTCAAGGATGGAGGAATGATTTGAGCAACATTTTAGGTGATAATTCAAGTGATGATTCTACCCCAATTGGTTGTAGTACTTTTGGGAGCCATAACTTTTGCACCATAGATTTGTTTGACTCCTCGTTTGAACCATTGGAAAGCTAAGAATGAGGGGAAGGTCATGAGATGGCATTGAGATCCACTCAATGTGTTTTAACCCTCTAAAAATAAATGAAATTTCCCCAAATTTTAATTTTAGTAGTGCAATATAAAAATAGTAAGTTTCTAAAAATAGTAATTCCTCGAATTTTGTATTGTTATAAATTGTGGAGGTCAAACCACTTAATCTTCCTCAAGATTGGTGATTTTCCACATCATCATCATACCTTAAAAACATGTATAAATGAAGATGTAACTCATAATGTAAATTAAACATCTCTTCTCAGAGATAGGCATATGTTTGGGTTTGCAAATTTGATGAATAAAACATCTCTTCTCAGAGATAGCATTATTGTTATTGTGTTGTTCTTATTTCTTGAATTATCTTTCAACCAAATATTTTGATTTTTGGATCAATGGTATCAGATTGATTTATCTTTAGAGTGTATGATCCTAAGGATGAGGTCAGATTATAGGAAGCTTGGGTGGAAAATAGAACCAGTAGACTATCCACCTATTCTCTCCCAATGACTTCAAATGGTGGACAACATCGAGACATCTGATCCTTTCAAGGAAATGGTGAATGAATCCCTCCAGCAATAGCAAGCATAGATGCCATAACAATTTTCCTAAATTCTTCAACAAATTTTGATGGGAAATTCTGGCTCCTCATCTGCAACCCCACATATTTTTAGTGCCCCAACACCCTTCAAAGTTTAGGTGAATTTTGATATCCCTACATTTGAAATCAACAAAAATCATCTCCTTTTTAGGGTCAAAGAAAGGGAACTAGGGATAGGCAAAAAGCATTTTATCCTTACTATTAATATATCAATCTTTTTATTATTTAGAATGATGTTTTGAACATTTTTTTATTTTAGAAATTTGATGCTTTTAAAAATTTATATTATAAACTTTTGAATTACAGTCGTTGTTACCTCTAAAATCTGGGGCAGACTAGAATAAATTTAGTTTGGAATGTGGTGCATTATAGGGTAGGGGGTTGAAAGGCTTATAAAGAAATAGAGGGAAGGCAAAAGATAGAATAGGAAGGCTCAAGGAGAGGGAGAGCAACTCTTATGGTCTCGATTAGAGAGGAGGAAAGTTCCAACTCAATAATGCATCAAATGGGTAGTCGATGGAATGTTCTTGCTAAAACAAAATTGTTTGAAACCATCTATGGATATTTTTTAGTTTATTAAGTCGATGGATTTCATGGCCATGAGCTACTAATGCCCCAGCTATAACCACGAGCATGGATGACGTTCTTGAAATAGCTTCAGTCAATCAAAGGTAAATAGGCAATAAAAGATATTAATGGTCACTGTTAAAGTCACTCTGATTGACAAAAATTGAGGATGATCTTCATGGAAATAAGGAGGTAATAATAATACTTATTAGAGTATGTCATATAAATAAGGGTGTTATGCGTTATGTTCATGAGGGGTAGAATATAATTGAATTTTGTTATAAATATTTGGTAAAAAATGTTGTAGTGGAGAGTATTTATATCTAGTTTATTATTTCAAAATAAATGATAAAAAGTTTTTTTCAAAGACAATCCTTATGAATTTTGAAAATTAATACTAGCACGCAGTATATTAAAGTTTAGTAGTGATCATAAATTGAAATTAAAAGGGACATTTCCATTAACTTTGTTTCTTTAATACACTCGATAAAAAAAAAGCTACAATTCAATGAATAATCACTTCCCAAAAGAGTTTGTAAGTTGAAAGCCATAAAAAATTATATTGATGATTTAGATGGTTCTTGCATGTTTGCTAAATTGGAGTTAAATTTTTAGAGACTTATTTTAAGGTGTCAATTACACTTTTCCATATAGACACATGAAACATAGATTTATAACATAATTTCAAAGAGATAACATATTTGTTAATACATTTTTATATATTTAAGTGTTATTACTAATTATATATTATATGATATCAAAAAAAGTCATAATAATTATGATTAAAGTTTTAATTTCAGCGGTAATTTATTTTTTAATATGAAAGTTGGATGCAATAAATTGACCTATAAAATATGTAAAATAAGTTAGAATATTTAACAAAATGCTAATGATTTGGGTATGAGTGAATTGAATATAAATCTTGGACATAGGCATTGGTGTTTACTTATTTCAATTTTAATACAAATATGGAGTTTTTTCCAAAAGGCTTGTGATTTGAAACTTAAATCCTCATTGTTGCAAATGCGCAACCATTGTTTTCTTATTTCAAGCTTCCTATCTCATATTTTTAGCCAAAAATTCTCATAAGTGTTGATTTTTCATTTTTCAATAGTTTACGCAATTCTCATTTTCAAGATAAAGATGGAGCATATTCCAAAATGTTTTTGTTTTAAGTATTTGGAATTAGGTCAATTATGCTTCAATCATTGAATTTTGAAACATAATTTTAAAATGCTTATAATTTTTTAGAATGCTTATGATTTTGGTGTCTGGGATTTGAACATAAAATCATCATTGCTGCACAGGGGCAGTATTTCTTCCTCAAATAAAACTTCACATGTTTGAGCTAAAAGTATTTACTAGTTTTGTATTTTCACAACTCAATATTCTCTCGGCCTTCAATTTTAGTACAAACATAGATCATTTTCCAAAAGCCTTGTGATTTTGGTTTTTAAGATTAGGTAAATTATTCTTTAATCATTGATTTTGGAGGCCAAGTTGAAGAACTTTACATAAAGCCAATGATTTGGATGGGTAGAATTTTGAACATAAAATGCTCATTTTTGCTCAAGGTGAGCCATTTTTTTCTCATTTTAAGTTTCTTATCTACGTAAATAATGCATTTGTCGGGATCCCACTCCTCAATAGGAGTATATATATGATTACCTTGTATAAGCAACTAAACACGAAATTTAACCAGAAGTACAAGTAACTAGAAATATGAAACAACACAGAATATGAGAGACAATACCCAATTGTATTAATACTTATACAGAAGGAAATACAATAAAGAAGATGCCACAGTTCTTCTCCTCACACCTCTAGAGCTCCCACACTTCTAGGGTTCACCAGTAATTCTCCTTCAACACTTCACTCTCATACCAAAAAATGGTCCCAACAACCAACTCAAATACTGAGTTGTTGTTCACCTCCAACTGGTCAGTAATACTCTGCCAGTACACCAAGTACACATCTATACTCCAAGTAGATCTCCTACTCTCTGCTGCCACCTGCAAATCACTAGACCTTACTCACCTTGTAGATGTCTCTACACCCTGAAGAACCCTTGTCCTTGCCTCACCAAGTCCTTATGATTCTTCAACCAGTACCCATGCTTGGCATTGATATGGAACTAGGAGGAACACACCATGCTCCCTTCAACCTGAAGGAGCTTATTTTGCTCTCTTACTCTCTAGCACACATTTACAATACAGCCAATGAGTCTATTATATAGATCTCATGCATACACAAATTAGACTATCTTAATTACAATAATTAGACTCACAACTCTAAGACTAAAATAAGTCTTTACATGCAAACTGTCGGTCCAAAAATAGACCTATCTAGAACTCGCATGCAAACTGCATGCATACACAGGTTGCCGACGTCGGCACCTTCCTGACCGATGTCAGCCGACTAGTAACCAATGTCAGTTGCTTCTGCACTACACCATGACCGACGTCGGTTGATCAGACTGATGTCGGTTGCTCTGCAACTCCCCGCAACCTCCGTAACTTCCACAACTCTCCTGTTCGCATCCTGGTGAAGCTTTTAGCTCCACAACCTAACAGCATTACCATTAGTATTATTAGCATTAGCATTATTATTTCTTTGGCTTTAGATCTTTTACAATAGGATTTTAAGGTCTTTGTCATGGACATTGTTTGTTGTTGTAGTTGGTTTAGTTTTTGTTGTGTAGTGTTAATATAAAACTTATACCTACTTTGTTTATATTTGGATATTGAAGGGTTTGATATTTAAAACTCAATAAACACTTTGATATTTAAAACTCAAAAAGCATCGTAATAGAATGATTTGATACTCATCAAATTGGAGCATTTCCAATTTTGTTAGAATCACAAGCAAGCTATTGCATGAGAATATGCTTAGCTATTTACGCAAATCAAATACTATGTCTATTAATTCATTTTAGCCTTTTAAGTGGTTTTTTTAAGTTTGTTTAGCACAGAACATGCTAGTATGTGATTTGAATGCGAAATCAAGGTGATTTAGGAATAGACTCTGATAGAATGATTTGTCAGTAAGTAAATTGGATAATTCCCAAATTTTTGCTTAGTTTTTAAGAAAATGACAAACAAATGACTTTATTTTTTCAAAAAAAATATAAGGCATGAATTACTTGGATAGAATAAGTGAATTTATTATCTACTTTTTGTGCTTGTGGTGAGAGATCTCTTCTAAATTCAAGTGAATACCTCACCATTTATAGTTATTGTCTTTAGCATATGCTCTATCACTTAAATACTTTATGACTGATTGTTTAACTAATTTGATTAATTAGTATACATGTGTTGCATCAAGAATAGTTCATTTCAACATAGAATTGTTGATAGAGGAAGAATCATCCAATGCCACGACATTGGCTATACTAGTATGGTATTCATCTGAGATTACAAAAGATGGATAATGTGAGATAAATCCATTTTTATAGATGCAGGGTTTTATTGATGATATTTTGAAATAATATCATGTTCAAGTGTTCTTCTATAGTTTTTTAAAAAATCAATTTTGACAAGATACAAATTAGATAAAATAATGACACAAAATATATATTTATGTCTTTATATTGGTAAAATTTTGGATTTTTAAATACTGTAAATGTAGCCATATAACTATATGATGAATTAACGATGAATAAAATATGCAAAATATGTGATAACTTTGATGGAAATAACTCTACATG
Source organism: Torreya grandis (assembly GCA_037957365.1). Taxonomy (NCBI): domain Eukaryota; kingdom Viridiplantae; phylum Streptophyta; class Pinopsida; order Cupressales; family Taxaceae; genus Torreya; species Torreya grandis. Next base: position 2,795,763 of record JARHVA010000380.1, on the reverse strand, counting down.
TGTACTCGAAGGACTCTCCAATCTTAAGGTAACATACCCAAATTTGGAAAAAAGAGAGGTGAACCATAATGGGCCCATAGAAATAGTTTAATGCTGAAATGCCACATGATAAATAGTTGTTCAACTTCTCATGAAACACCTGTTGAGTTTTTAGTTGACACATATTTTATTCTAGGGAAAGGCAAGTGAGCAAAAAGTTTTGTTGTCATTGAAACATGTGGTAAAAATTAAATAAACATAATATACTATGTTGAACACCAGTTAAATATAAAATATCACAGGTAAGCTTGTATTTTTTTGATATTGTGCTTGGGAATGACGCATAGTAAAGGAGTTACGTGTTATCACATTTGTCACTATTGGCCCAAGTATAGGCCAACTACTTGTTTATTTGAAACAAAATTGCAAGTGGTCGCTAAAAAACATTGAAAAAGAATAAGAATAATGTGGTCAATCTGTTTGAAGAGCTATAGAGGTCTCAAAGCCCTTTGGCTAGAATAGTAAAGGCTCTGTTTGGTGCTTCTGATTATTTCATGGGTATCATCATACTAGATGATGGGATTTTTGCTTGTAGAAGCTAGGAAGAATAGGAAAACATAAATATGAATTAGAAATACCTTTAAAATTCCATTGTTGCCTGAATCTCTTGAATTTAAGGTCTTGATGCCATCTCTATAAATGGGTATTTCATGATTTTGAATAGTTTTATTTGCTTATTAGAAACCTGTTTCATAACACTATGTTCAATTTTTGCATCGAATGTTTTATTTCTCCTTTTTTATTGTTGCAACTAACCCATGAAGCCACAATTATAAGATTTAAAGCTGAAAATATAGGGTTATGTCAATTCCATTGTGATGTGAAAGATCATTTATTTTTTTGGGATGGGTATTGAAGATGAAATCCCAAAATTACCAAGATCTATAATAGACTCTAGTCAATTTTCTCTTTGCAATTGAGTAAAAGCTCTGTGATATAGTCTTTTATCATCTTTATTTGATTTTTGAAACATGATTGATGTATAGCTCATCAAAATCTCTTCAAGCATTTGGATATGTATGAGACTTTGAGGGGTCATATTCCTAAAATAAATTCTATGTTTTGTGGTGAAAAGTATTTGATCATAACTAAGTATGTCAATAATGAACAAAATAATCCCTACACCTCAAATATTTCCATAATAAGGATGCTTACTATAGCACCATATTTTTTTAGGCCATTATTTTTTTAAACAAATGAAATTATTATATAATGCAATGTTATATTCGAGTGCAACTCCCGTGTAGATTTGAAATGGTACAATCTTCACCAGGAGTTTCTCTAAGATTATTTTTCTTATCATGAAAGAATTAATGATAATGAAATAGGTCTTACCTTCTCAACGGGATCATCTGAACCATGAATTATAACATAACCAACTAGAGCAATGACAAGGGCAAAGAAGAGTTTGTTATTTAGAAATATAAATTCTTAAAAAAATGGATGGTAGGGTGGCTTGAACTAGTCTTTAGAATATCGATGTTGAGATGGTTACTAGCCTTGAACATTCTCTCTAGTGTTGAAAATCTATGGTATCGGTGGCTTCTTAGGTTTGGTATCGGTCACTTTTATTTTATGGAAGCCATAAATGGAAGTCTCTTGACCCTATGCAAAATTGAAGACAAAGAAGATAAGACTAAAAGTAATGTCATTTATGAATTCGTATACTACTAGTAGGAGAGATGTAGGTATTTTTATTATTTAATATATTTGCTTTGATTTGAGGAAGAAAACCACTATCAAATATTAATGTTAATAGGAAATAATTCCAATGGTTTGGACATGTCAGTAGTGGTACTATCAAATAGGTATTTTTCATTACATCATCATTCTGCCCTATAATATCATGTATGTAATTTTAACTAAATAAAACATAGATAAATATCTTTTTCATAGTTTTTGTTAACTGATGTGCATCTTAGCTATTGAAAAGCTTCAATTTTTTCAAAGCATAAAAGATAATGGGTTTTAAGTGGTGGCCAAAAAGGGGCAGATTAATTAGAAGTTAAATAAAATTGAATGTTTTAGTTACCCTTCAAGACTAATAAGAATATAAGTATTAATAACAATTGTACAAAAGAGGTGTAATAACATGGATAGACTAAAAGAAGTGGATCCAAAGTAAAGGAAGATTTCAATGTGAGACATAAGATAGACTTTGAATTCTTCTTCACTCATCCTTCCCCTACCCCTCCCCCCGATGTAGACATACACACCATCTTGAAGTATTAGAAATTATTTGAAAGAGGGAGGAGGCAAAATATGAAGTTTTTGTAAGGAGAGAACTCTTGAGATTATTGTAAAATTTTGTCTTTGACATTTAGATTGTGCATGCATGTGCGTGCATGCGTGTGTGTGTGTAATGTAAGGGCTTGTGACTTATGTATTGTTTAAGCCTAAGCATTTTAAATGGAAGTTATTTAAGATTGGATTGAGTTGTATAAATGATCAGTACATATTCAAGAGATCTATTTGAGACATGAATAAATTTTTATCTTCAATGTTTGGTTTAACATTTATAATATTGAACAAGAGATTGTATAAATTTGATTGACTTAGAGCAGACCCTTTTTAATAAAAAAATATGTGAAATGTAATGACAATGTCAAAGGTTTGTGAAAGGGTTGAACCATATGACGTTCATACATTGGAATGTTCTATATTGGAGGGAGTTGACCAAACTCACTGACAATAATAATAGATCTTGAAAAAATATCTCACTTCTGTGATGTGGGAAGGTCCTATGATGTGGGAAGGTCTTGTGCAAGTAGTGATCAATATGTGTCAACAATTATATCTCTGTGAAACTCATTTCATCAGTTACAATGTATCAGATATGTTATAAATAAAAACATCGTGGTAACTTATATAATTTATTTTTAAGTGTTTGAATAACCACTAATCCCCACAAAATAATATGAATTATAGATTAATTAGGCATTCAATTAGACCAGTATAGAAAGGAACACAAGGGAAGCAAAAATCATGGGAAAGGAGGGGGTGATGATGAGGACGTTGGGGCCTATGCATCATCTATCCAATTTTGATTTAGAAGTTTTTGGCGAGGAAATAAATCATCCAGTTCAATTGGAAATGAGGGTTGGGGGAGCATGTGAGGAGTAATAAAGATGAATGTTTTAAGGGAGATTTTAAAGTTGTTATCTAATTTTGGCATTTACTTTCCAATAGGACTAGAGAATCAAAATTGAGAAGCTTGGTAACACGTGAAAGTTTGCAACACTTTCAAAAATGGATTTAAAGATGTGTTGTGAAACATATTCAGAATTGTTTTACATCAATGGGTTTCCTACAATGGGAGCCAAGTAAAGATGGTGCAGGGTGGAGTGCAATGTCCATGATTGCATAAAAATTAATGGATGACATTTGTTTTTGTCCATTTGACCGTTATAATCAATTTTATCTTAAAATCATGTCATGAAGAGGAGGGATATGATAATAGATGACCAAATTTGATGATTAGATAAAGGTAGAAGGTAAAGTAACTTTTTATGTGATGACCAACATGCATAATCTCCAATGTAAAATTGGGGTACTATTAGAGCATAATGTATATAAGAGGCTAGCAATGAATAGTGGATTTTAAATTTGACTTCAATGTGACTATTTTAGAACAAATTCAAGGTTAAATCTGATGTCCATTTAATTATCATAGAGAATTCAACTATCACCAAAGTCTGAATGAAGTGTATTAGAGATTTGAAACCATACAAAAGATACGTTAACTTGTTCAAAAAAAGCCTCGAACAATTTTTTTTTTAAATGTTGAAGATACAAAAGGCATGTGAATCATCTTGGTAAAATCTCTCCACAAAATGATTAAATACAATACACAAAATTGTGTTTTTAACTGCATTTAAGGATTTGTAGATAAATACTGCGGTAAGGTGTTGTTTTATAGATTGAAATTATTGTAGGGTAAATACAAACTTGTCAAAAAAAAAAAAATGTTACGATCAACACATCCCCATGTCATTTTAAATTAAGACTCACTTAATCTTATTAAAATTTGCAAAAAATATCCTGAAATAAAGACAATCTAATGCATTAGTAATTAGATTTCTAAGTGTTTATTCGAGCCTTTCAAATTCAAAAACTATTATATGTGCTTGGAATGTTTCACGTTTTTCTTCAGTTTTGTGAGCTCTTCAATTCACTCCGCTCCACCTAATCACGTATTCTATTATTCAAGAAGTTTTGAGCACAAACAAATCAAGAATCACGAGCCCTCATAAGTGTTTATTTCACTCTGACGTGTTCTTTTGCATAGTCAATTAATTACTTGATTATCTTTTGAATTTTACTTTTTTATAAATCTCTGTTTTCGTAGGAATATCATGGATCCCACAACACTGAAACCCCTCACTTTGGCAGAATTGCGTGAGTTTGAGCCAGTCGGAAGATTCTGTGCATAGCTTATCTATTTTCCACAGGCCTCGCAAAAATTAGAAATTTTGCACCATATTGCGTACTGTGCGACTCTCTATTAATTTAATAATTCCACACTTTGATTTCATAGGACCTCGTAGTATTGAACCATTACACAAGTCGAGCAAGTTCCATGAAGATCCTTCACATTACATAGTTCTGAGTACTTGCCAAAAAATCATTGATCAAGTAACTCGCAGTTCATCACATTGATTTTAAGGATTATTTTGCATCACATGACTTTAGAACAAATTTCAGAAGGCCACGTGTCATGTTTTGATTTATTGTGCAATCCAAGATCAATCAAATTTTTTAAACAGTTATAAAAGGGGGCAAAATCAAAATTTAACAGTTTGTATATATATATATATATAAAATATGATATCTCGTGCAATCAATATGCACAAACAACATAATTGAAGTAGTCACTTAAATGATATAAGGGACAGTTGAAGGTGGTCACAAATTTAAAAATTGCCTTGGTTTCCATATAGGTCATTGTTCAAAGTAGAGATAGAAGCTCTAACCTTCTAGAGAATGTGAATTGTCTTCATAAATTGTGTGCACTGCATGATTGTCGAGATATTGAATGCTCAATTTTTTGAGTCCAACATAAAAGGGTAATCAACATGGATTCATCCAATTTATCTTACGTAATGCCTCATATTTACATAAACACAAATTTTGCATCAGACGTATATAGTTTGGGTTTCAAGCACTATAACACCATTTTTACAGAAGTTGAATAAATGGAAGGAATATAGAATGATATAGACAACTCTCAAGCTGATGCAGATTATTCAGAGGATGTAATTTCCCACTGAGAAAATAGGTATCCATGGAGCAACCACAACACCATAGGTATTTTCATATATAGACCTCTTCTTTAATGTCTTCATTGGGACTATACATTACAAATATATGATCTTACCTCATAAAAATCATAAGCAAATAGAATTTCTCGTGTGCTTAGAAATTGAGAAGTAATATTAGTTTCTACCTACTCTGTAATAAAATAATGAGGTTAGAATGGATCAATAGCCACAATTTAAAATAGGTTCTCAGGAACTAGGTTGAAGATCTAGATAATTGGATAAATAAAGAAGTCAGTACCATTCCCATCAAGTTGTTTAGGCCTAGTGTAAGAATTGGAATGGCTTTGATTAAAATATTATATAGAACCTTAGTGTTTAACCCTTTTTGTAAATATATTGTGAAGGGGTAAACGGGTAGAATAGCCTATACACAAGGATGAATAAAAACTATTATAGAATAGGCCAATTAATTGCAAACTCATATAAATAAATATTTTGAATTAAAATACTAATATATGCTAAATATAGAAAGCATCAAATTTGAAAGATGTTATATTGATTGCAATGCCAAGGAGAAATGATGCTTAGCTAGGTTTATGAAGCGTGGGCGGTTTTGAGTTGTATATAGGCTAAAGTGTGTAGGATCAGGATTTTGAGATAGTCATCAAATTCTAGAAATAATATAGATCCACTGACACTACCATCAACCTTGGGAATCTATCGTCAACACTATTATCCATTATGCGATGTTAATATCCAGTACAAGATATGTGTTAGATTTTGGTGTGACCAACTTTGTTATTCTAAGATTTTTGTCACCTTTTTGCTGATGTATTTAGAGTTGAAACACAATTTGTACATGTCTACTTATAGATCAGATCATATCTCTACACCCTTCTTCACACTTCGAATTTATTTACCAAAAAAGGGTTACTTGGCTCACAGTGTTGAGATGACCTCAAAGACCCCTTTGTCAATGAACATTGTTTACATTGTCAATACTCCAAGGAGGGCCTCATACTTATGTAGTTATCCCTTATGTGTGGGAGTGTTTGAACAATAGTGTAATATGTTATATGTGTATGCATGTAATGTATTAACCCTAAATTGAGATGGGTCAATATAGTATAGGGTTAATAATATAGAAATGAATAAGCACAAGGGTGATAAATAGATCTATAGCAAACCAATTAATTATAAACTCAAATTAACAATATCTTAAATTTATAATACTGAGATATGCTAAAATAAAAATTGCAACTATTGATTGATATTATAATGAATGAAAAATACGAGTAATTATTTGGTTTACTATGTACATGTAGATTTGATATGGATCATATTAGAAGTAGACTAGATATAGATTCTAGAATAATTATTAAATTTTGTAAATTTACATTCTGTGTTCTTAGATGCTTACATCATATCTAGACAGTTATGTCAATGCTAGTGTCTTAGTTGGACATAGGTGTCCAATATAAAATATTGACTACATCTGGATGCGACCACCTGAAACCTTATATTTTTTGGTGACCTTTACTCTGTTGTGTTCAAATCACGTGCACATATTATTGCTCTTTTTCAAATTATAAAACCCTAGCTTCTTCAACCTTAAAGTGACTATAGAAAAAATGTATTAGTGGGCACATGGTATTAAGCTACCCCAAGAACCTCTCTATTAATGGGCACTACCTACATAGCCAATACTTCAAATATAGACATAGACATATGTAGTTCTCCCCTACATGTTGGATTGTGTGTGCACAAAGATGCAATGTGTGATAATCAAGAACATAGAGTGACCTAGATTGTAATTTAGCAAATATAGCTCATAAAATGCTCCTTCAATACTTCAAAATTGTAGATGGGTTATCCCTATGACTAATATTGAAATACAAAAGAATAGGGAAGCTTTTCTCACTTGAATTCTTGATTGATTACTTTTGGTAAGTTGTCTTTTGAGTTTTTAGGTCTTCAATAAGTCTTTTGATAGGTGATGAATGAATGAATATTGATCATGAATATATACCAATCCATTCGGGAAATATCTTACATTAAATAACTTAGGTCAATTATAAGGACATGTTATAATTGAAAAATTGATAACTTCAGGGCACTGGGCACTTAGTTTAGCATAGGACACTTGCATCAACGTAGGCGTTTGATTGAGATGTAAGTGTCCAAGAAGATAGAAAATAAGTACACATCCAAAACTTGTAGAGAGAGATATTAATCAATTTTATAGAATTTTGAGTAGTATATAAGGCCTAGTAATCATAATAATATATGGTCAGACTAAGAGATAAGCAATAGGCATAAAAGATAGCAAATATAAGTCTTTTGACAATGATAAGGTCTTAAGAACTGAAGGGTATAGCCATGAGAAGTACTTGCCAAGTATACAAGACTAAAATGATATATAATTTTTAACCTTGGATTGGATAAGGATCCTATTGGGTTAGGGTTAAGATTATAAAAATGAATAATTATAAGGGTGATAAATAGATCTATGGTAGGACAATTAATTGAAAAAATTAGATAAAACATCTACTAAATTTATTATCTTGAGATATGCTTAAAATGTAAAGTATAGCTATGTTAGATATTTCAATGATAATGAAAATAAGATACTTAGTTGGTTCTTATGCTAATACAAATCTGGATCTAGAACAGGTAGAAAGTAGACTAGATTTAGATTCTAGATCAGTCACCTAATATTAAAAATTACACCTTTGTAGCCATGGACACTTGCATCGACTTAGGATGGTTACATTGATGCTTATGTTTGACTTAGACACATGTGTCTACTATGGAATACCTATTGAAACTAGATGTGACCACATGGATATTTTTGGGTTCTAAGTCATCTTCACTCTGGTCCATTCAGATATGGGTCATGGACTATTGCTCATTATCAAATGATAAAACCCTAGTTCTTTATCTTCATATTGGTTGTGTAAAAAATAGGTTAGTGGGCATATGGTTTCAATTTTCCCTAAATAACCCTTTATCAATGGGCATTGCCTACATAACCAATACTCTGAAGTGGGCCTTAGACTTATGTAGTTATCCTCTACATGTTAACTTGTGTGTGTATCATGTAATATATGATAAGTGCATAGAGTGACCTAACTTATAACTTGGAAAATGTGGCTTATAAGATGCTTCTTCAGTCATTTAGACTTGTAGATGTGTTTTCCCTATCAATGATATAAAAATAGGATAAAATAAGTAAGATTTTCTCACTTGAGTGCTTTTGGTAAGTTGCCTTGTGAGTAAGTAAGAAGTTGCTAGGTTTGTGTTAGGTGAGGAATGAATGAGGATTGATCTTACATGTATACTAACCCCTTCGTATAATATTTCACATTAAATCACTTAAACAGACCATAATAAGTTTCATTTAAAAATTGGATGACTTCAAGGCAAGTAGACACTTATGTTGGGGTAGGACACTTGTATCGATGTAGATATCTGATTGGGACACAAGTGTCTAGGAAGTAGAAAAGTAGTTATATGTTCATAACTTATCGATATAGAATATAAGTATGTTTACAACATTCTAGGTAAGATATAAGGTTTGAGTCATCAGAATAACATAGGTTCAACTAAGAGATAGTTTATTCAAGATTTTCAACATGGGGAAAAGTATAGAATCTTAAGGTACACCCTTGATATGTATTTTCTAAGTTTACAATATTGAGGTGTTATATGATTCATAAATAGTGTCTACATTTAGCCATGTGATTCCCTCCCTTCCCCTTTAATATAGTAATGAAATTGTTAGTTTAAAGAAAACAAATGTGTATCTAGATGTGTATAACATACCTTACCTTTTGAGTCCAACTTGAGTGCTTTATTGGTGACTGATATGCAGCTAAGAGCATGTTATAGTATATAATCAGTGTATATAATCTAAAATTAAAAGAACTTTAAATGATTGAGATTGAAAGTACAAGGTTTAGGAGTACTCTTGTATATTGATGCAACCATGTTGCCTTTTAAAAAATTGATTTGAATAGATATATAATTTTGAATCATTAGAGTTGTAATTAGAACAAATATAATATTTGTAAAGTGCATATATCTAAAGAGATATAGAGAGATTAGAGGACACATCCCCAATTTTGAAGAAAATGTGAGTTACCACCCGATAGTTGAGATTTATTCAACCATGCAACCAAATCATACTTATAACCTGGTGAGCGTAAAACCATAAACTTGGTGAGGTTGGATGATGTAATCAATTCCAACCTATAAAATTGGCAAGATTGAGTAATTTAATGACCTCAATCATACCAAAAATGAACCAACTGTTGTAGTAGATTGGCTCAATACAGTCCATAAAAATCCAACCTAGTGGGTGATGGCAGTCCATAGAAGTGTTTTAAATCTAAATGTTGATTTGAATTTGCATATTTTAGGTTCTATTTGCATAACATATGCACCTTATATATGTCTCATGCTAAAATTATGTATGAAAATGGTACCAATATATATAATTATGTAATTTTCCAATTTGAAATCTATGTAAGTGTGGAGAACATGTTTCCAAAACATGTCTCCACTATATATTTGAATCTAAAAAAAGGTGTAAATTTGGAGAACATATTTCCAAAACATGCCCCCACTGTAATCTAAATCTAGTGAACTATAAAAATATGGAAGCCATGTCTTTATGGCATACCCCCACTAATATGTTCCCATTTTTTTAATTGAAAATCACACTTTCAATAATATAAAAATATATAATACATTATTAATCATACAAAAAATATAGGTGGAAAATTTACAACCCTAAAAAAACCAATCTTAAGAAGCCTCGAGAAGAGTATAGTCCATAAAAGGCCACCAAATAGCCAAATAATCAAGTTTGTTAACTCAAGTGCACATCAATAAAAAAAAGAGAGATAAAATCAAAAACAATAAAGAGATCATTAAGAAACAACAATAAACATGGAGGTAGGTGGAAGCAAAGGAAGTGGAGGATCATGAGGGTTCCCCCCACCTCTTGCACTAGGGGGTCTTCAACCAAGATGGGGTCCCTACCATCAATCTGATGGTTAATTTTAGTATCATTCTATTGATGGAAAGCCTATTTGGAAGGGGAAATGACCAATGCCAACCAAAATAAGTTATCTTGTAGAGGGGGCCTCCAACAGCGCCTCTGCCACCACCATTTTTGTTTCCCCTATCATATCTTCAGGGAAGATATGTCCAATGAGAGTGAAGAGAGATACTCCTCTAGATTCAAGACTATCAACTGTGAGATTGGTGATGTTTCCCTCCATGCCCTTATCCCCAAGGGGAATGGTGGGGAGTTGGATTAGGAGGCTCATAACTAACTACACAAGGAACATTCCCCCAATATTCTAGGAGGAGTTTTAGATGGTGGATCTTGAGCCAAACCTTATCTATTTAGCTCTAAATCTGGAGGGTAACATTAACAATCAAAATAATTTTATTAGTTGTAAAAAATATTTTTTCCATAACTTCATGATTAAAATATGATTTGTTTTTATTTTTTAAAATTTGAAAAAAAAATATCATTACAAAAAATATACCAAAATCCATTATATCTAATAAGAAGTAGGGAGGAGTCCCTAGGAGAGCCATCTTCCAAGTGAGCATTTCAGGCCTAAAGGGTTTGAAAAGGGTATGAATCTATCTCTACACAGTCTAGGCATGAGGCCAAAACTAAAATAAATGCTTAATGGATTCTATGTAGTGATATGTTGGGAAAGTGGGATTTAAAAACCCATGTGTTTTAGTTGGTCCCCCATAGGTAGACCTTGGTAAATAATATACCAAAGGAAGTGGGCTTTTGTAGGCTCAATACACGTTTCCCAAATATTATCAAATTTTTGAGCCCAAACATGATGGAGAGATTTAAAAGGCCACCAATGATTAATGGATTTAGTATTAGTATGTTGAGGGGTTAAAATATTATAAACCAGCCTAGGGGAATAATGAAAAAATAACGTAGTTGTGGCTTAGGAACAGTCCTTCCACCATAAGAGAGTAAATTCCAATTTTGTGTAAGCACTCTTCAGGTATGGAACTCCATAATTCATAACTAGATTCTACATCTTACTTATTTAGATTGAACTTAGACTTAACCATATTATAAGGAAGCCAATCCTGAGTGACCTTATAGAAGAGGTCTCCAATCATGTGAATGCCTTTTTTAAATAGTCTCAGGGTTTTAACCCAAGGAACCATGGCAAAAGGGACATCGTGTAAATTCAATGTGGGAGACCACCATAGGGATTGAGAATTAAGATAAAGACCATTTTTAAACCCTTCCCCCACCCAAATGAGGTGAGTTTTGATACTTTTCAAGGCCTTTTAGATGCTTTGCATGACAAAATTTCCCCCAATCTTAACTAGCATAGGAGTAATGAGAACACTGTTCAAACCAATCCCTTGCAAGTAGCAACGTTGAGTGATGTAGTTCCTTAATAAAATATTCTAGGTCTCATCCTCTTCTAATTTTTTGGTTATTTATTTAACACTTAGATCAAGCGCTTGAAGCTTAATATCAATGAGGCCAAGCCCACTAGCTTCTTTAGGGTGACAAAAAATAGCCCAAAAGACTCGATGAAAATTATGGTTCCCTTCAGAATTAGCCCAGAGATAGTCTCTCAGGATTTTTTTTATCTTTACATAAGAGGCATTGGAAGTATCTGAACAAGATGAGTAGTAAACATTAGTATAAGTGAGAACCTTAGAATATATATAGAACTTCCAAACCAAATTCAATGGTTTGGTGATCTAGAAGTATTTTTTTCTCAACCCTTTGAACCACATAGGACCACAACTTTTCAAGAGAGGATATAAAATCAAATGAAATGACTAATAATTTAATCTAAACACCAAGAAGGATCCATTGTCACTTATATGCCTCCAACCAGGGAGGTTTGAGTGAAAGGGATTAGCGATAACATTATGTTTTATGTCATTGAATGGAAGACCTAGAGGCAAGGTAGAAAATGTTAAGACATTCCATAGAATACCTAATAGATTCCTCATCCTCCTAAATATTGAGGAAGGATTCATCAAAAAAGTTCCCATTGATCAACTAGTTGTATAATTTAGGGAGAGAACTACCCTTCACCAAACCCCTAGAAGCATGGCTATCCAAAATATAAATGAAGCCCTGAGTATTCAAAACATAAAGGGAAGGTACAAAGGGACACCCCTATTTGATATATCTATGAAGCTCAAAGTGTTGGGATTGAGAGCCATTAATATTAATATAGGCCCCCACGTCTTGAAACAACATATTAATAGTGTAAATGAACCTGGGACCAAACTCGAGAACCTGAAGCTATGATAAAAGGTTGTTCAACCCAATCATAAGATTTCTAAAAATCAATCTTGATGAATAATGCCTTTTGGTTGAATATTTTGGCCCATTCCATACATTCCCAGATAACAATAACATTATCCAAAATATATCTATGTTGAATAAACCCTATTTGTTAACTTCTCACAATTAAGGGGAGCAAATGCTTGATTCTGAGGGCTAAGGATTTAGCTATAATTTTGTAAGATGCATTAAGCAAGGTGATGGGCCTCTAGTTGGTAATTACCTTGAGGTTACCAGCCTTAGGAATGAAATTGATGTTACCTTGTTTAATCGGATGGCCCAAAGAGTTTGATAAAATAGTTTTAGAGTAAATTTTATGAGAATCAGGTCCAACCGTATCCCAGAGGGTTTGATAGAATTTAAGGTAAACCCATCAACTCTTGGGTATTTTTCAGAGGCCATCTACATGAGGATTTCCTTAAGGTCACTGAGGCTGAGGGGCCTATCATAGGTAAATCTTTGATCTTTCAAAAGTTTATAAGGGACCACTTCAAGGCATTGGGAGAGAGAACAACTTCACAAGTAGGGGAGGATGGCTACACACAAAACACTCCATGATAGTGATGCAGAAAAGCTTGAAATATCTTAGGAAATTTTGTAAATCTATCTAAAGTGAATCTAATAGATTTAAGTTTTTCTGTAGCTTATCTTGAATGGAGGAAAGATAAAAAAAAATTGGTCACTTTATCTCTAACTTTCAACCAATGCATTTGTGCTCTAAGTTATGGTCCTTTATCCTTATAAGCCTCAGTCGATTGGATATTATGTCTCCACATGGTAGATTGAGCCTGTAAATGAGGGCTTAAAGGATCCCAATTCTTATAAAACCCTAATATATTCATAGTTTATAGCATTATGAATATGTTGCCTAAAAAGAACTACTTATTTGCCATAAATCTAGAGAAAAAAGGTGGTGTGGGTTATTACATTATCCCACCACTCAATCCATCCCTCTCTAAGTCTAGGAGCTAGGTTCCAAATCCTAAGGATATGCCTAATAGTCACCTCATGTTTGAGATGGTAAGTATTGAGGTAAAACTAAGAATGATGGGATTTAACTTATGGGGTAGTCCACTCAATGCAAAAATAAATAGTATTATGGTCAAATAAGAAAGTGTTTAAGATCATATAAATAATTTGATCGTCAAAAAGAATGAAGAAGAAAAGGTCTTGTTTTACTTGTATGATGCTTAAGAACTCAATCTTATCCTTGATGAAAATTAGACCATGTGAACCAAGGAGAATTTGATTCTCTCCTCCTGTGATGGTTGGGATTAAAAAGCACAAGTTTATTTTGAATGTAAAACCATGCCTCCCATTCTCCTACACACAATCTCATGGGGAGACATCCTTCTTTGTCTTCATCATACTTAATTATGTTGAAGTCACCACATATAATCTAATACACATCTAGAATAGAGTCTACCAACCATATTCAAATCAAGGTGTGTTCTACAACATCATTAGAGGCATATAAGTTAACCAAGCTAGTGATGTGATTACCAAAGTCAAAAAAAGTCTAAACCACCTGATGGGTGGGTTTAGAACCCTAGAAAATAATATTTTGAGATAGCTTAAGCACCAGAAGGGTGACAATCCCCCCAAGCTAGGATCGTGATAGGTGGCCTAACAAATTACCCAAGGTAAGATAGTATGAGTAGCAGAATGAAGAAAAAAATTAGAAATTTTGACTTGTTATATGCAAACAAATTTCATTTTGGAAAAATGATGACAAATATTATTGACCATATACATACATGTCAGATCAGTGAGCCCTCTAACATTCCAAGAATAAATTATCATTGGTAATCATTAAGGTTCATATAATTTCCCTATGTAATACCTAAGAGGGCTACGAACTGATTGAAATTTGAGCCAAGAATGGAATAGTCTCCAAGTTGGAAAGGTTGAATTTTGTTTGGAAAAGAATACTCATCCTTAGAAGGTGAGGGACTACATGAGCACCACAAAATATCCTTACGATTGAGGATAACAATACCAAGTCTAAATTTGAATCATTCACCCCTAAAGGGGCTATGAGGATGGATTCGTATGAGTGAGAGATAGGGAAGAAAAAAATGGGTGACCACTTAAGGATAACATGATATAGGAGGTAAGGGTTTAATTTATGTGGGCATGGGGACTTTACCAATAGATACTAAGGAACTTGGCCCCCCTGTGGGCTAGTACATAGCTAGTTGGGCTTTGGAATTTATATGGATTGCATTATTCTTCCTATTAGGATTGTTGTCCACCCATCAGAGTTTTGGGGTTTTGAATCAAACACACTTTTGTCTTAAGGAGTAGTAGGAGTGGGGACCATTAAAGGAAATTCTCAATCATATGGTCAAAATCCTAGCACTAGAAACAAGTGTTTAGGATGTTAATATAAATTACACACTGTGTGAACCAAAAAATACCTACTTGAAACTCATTGGACTCTTTGAGGTCTTTTGCAAGTTCTATTTCCAGACAAACCCTTCTCTACGTACATGACACATAGAAATTATGTTATTCATTATAGATAAAATGGCCCAAAGGCTTGATAAGTTGGTCAAAAAAATTACATAGAGGAAGAGGTAAGCCTAAAAATTCTACCCATATTGGGATTTTAAGTTTAGCTCATTCTAAGACTTAAAATTCTCAGGTCTAATGGGAGAAAATAACCAAAGTGTTGCATATAAATGAGGGGCCATGATTAATAATAACTTTGACATGTTCAAAGTTTGTGAAACAAAACAAGAATAAAGGCTTAGTGAGGTTTTGGACTCCTTCTAGCTTCACCCAATGGCCTTGCTAATGGTTATGAACCCACTACTTTAACATGCTCTCTAGAGGGTCTCAACCCAAAAAATAAGAAACCAAGGTCAAATTTTTAAAATAATTATAGGCTTTATCAATCTCTAGTAAATTCAAAACCACATCTGGTAGAGGAGTATCAGGGTTAGGGTCAATACCTCATGGTATAATTTCATAATAAACTTTTGATCTTGTTTTGGTGCGATTACTTCTCAGGCTCCGACTGGTAATCCCTACGTAAAATGATGTAGAAATGGTGGTGGTATTCATTTAATAAAGGGAAGGTAACACCACCTAAATGGTATAATTCCAACCTAACTCAACATAATTAATGCATTGTCAAAACATAACTAATCCTACCTAGATCAAATTATAAATTGATGGCATGAAAGATGGGGAAACCCTAAAAGCTTGTAGACATCTAGTGCTCTGTATGACTCTCGAAAATCCTACTTGGTGAGAATTTATTCCTTCAATCATCCCCCTTTTAATGTGAGGGAAGTAGAAACTGGAAGTCACCTTACCTCAAAAGGAAAAGATAATTGTATAATTTTTGTATGAACCAAGCAACATACAGAAGGAACATGCCTAGGTAGATATATCATTGAAGCATGAAAAATGTGATCACATCAAGTCCTCAAATGCATTATATAGATTATGACAATGTATAGATAGTAACAATACAAGATCAATATTAAATCAAGCAAACACACAATAGCACTCAAAAGTAAATCAAAATACAATGGTCCAAGGAGACCTCAAGTAAGGGGCATGTTCAAATTCTACACAATCAAAGGGACATGACTTAGTCAAATGTCCACAAAATCAAGAATGACATATCTAAGCATCCAGACAATAAATAGTGGCATATTCAAGAGTCAAAGAGGCAAACAAAGGCATGGGGGTTGCAAAAAATGGAGCATATTCGAATGCTCAAACAAGCAAGACATTAGCAATGAAAGACACTCAAGGAAGTAAATGAATGAAAGCATAAACAACCAATATAAACATAAAATATTAGACTATGGATCATATGTGTTAGAAAAAATGTTAAGTACATAGTATGTTAAGTAAAATGTGGAAGATACAAGCATGGATAAAGGCATGTGTAAGTACATAATATAAAACATGATAATGTAAATATTACCATAAAATGATATAACTTAGAATTATCATGATCAAATAAGCGGATGCCCCCAATGTCCATATGAAATGAGTAAAGGGAAGGCCCAACATCCAAAAGTGCATAGATCATGTATCTATGTATGCCTAAATCACACTCAAATGATGTGTGAAACACATGTATCTATAAAATACTAATATACCATCTACCAACATGGAACCAACAACATATATGCCAAGGAGATAATAAAACATGTAAATGTTGAACATATTTTTGGATTTTTGAAGTTTTTTTTATTTTTTAGTATTTTTGTAATATCTGAGACCTTGAAACCTTAAGTTGGATCCTTTACATTGTTTTAATCATGGTTGTATAAATGAAAATGGTGCATAACATGTTCCTCCTCATGTTTTACATTTATAATAGAAGAACCAATGCTATCATTTGGAATATGGATCAATTTGTATTCATGAGAAAAATAAATACCTTGTTGATTTTGTTCAATTTTTTTCCATTTGATATGACCAAAGAGTGCTAATGTAAATGCATATGGAGATTTTTTTGTCATAACCCAAACCTATGTTTGAATCACTTTAGAACCATAAGAAATTGGTAGTGTTATGTTTCCCAAGGAATCTTTCCAATCTCTTTTGTTAAATTATAAGTCTTTCAGATCAAAGTTAAGCTATTGAAAATGTCTTATATTGCAATTAGTTTTTGTTTGGGTAGGATCAATATGGTTTGTTGGAAATATTGTCATTGATGTCAAAGGTTTAGTATTATTGGTGATAAAGGCCCCATTGCATTTAATGTTATTTATCTTGGCTAATATGAGTTAATATTTATTTAATATTAACGAATATATTTTTGGTTGCATATGAGACAAAATAAGGGCCCATAGAGAAGTCGAAGAGTCACGGGATAAAGACAAAAGAAGGATGGGACGCATTTTCCCATGAAGAGTCATCTTGGGGAATACCAAGAGTCACCAAGTGAAGACAAAAGAGTAAAGGGCGAATTTCTCATGAAGGGACACTTAAAGGAATACGAAAAGTCACCAAAGATAAGGACAAAAGTGGGAAAGACATTTTTGGTCAAGGGTCACCACATGACTTTTCAAATGCTTGGATATGAAGGGTCATCCAAGATTGGCACCATTTTCCATGAGGAATGAAAGGTCAAAAAGGGGGAAGGCCAAAGGTCATTTGGAAAACTATAAATAAAGGCTTGAGTAGCCATTTATAATATGGAAGTGAGAGGTTGATTTGATATTGTAATATCTAGCTTAGAAGAGCAATTGTGAGAGATGATTTGTATTTGTTATATCTAGCTTAGAAGAGCAAAAGTGAGAGAGAGGAAGGAGGTGTTGTATTGATCTATCATTTGTTGAGATAGCAACATTGAGAGATAGGTGTGTGGTATACACAAAGGGGTTGGTGCTCCTATGGGTTGGTGCTCATGAATTGTTGCTGAGTTGGTGCTTGGAAAAGGGGTTGGTGCTCCTGTGGGTTGGTGCTCATGAATTATTGCTAGGTTGGTGCTCAACAAAGGGGTTGGTGCTCTTTTGGGTTGGTGCTCATGAATAGGTGCTGGGTTGGTGCTCAGCAAAGGGGTTTGAATCTCCTATGGGTTGGTGCTCATGAATTAAAGCTAAGGTTTGTACTTGGCAAAGGGGTATGGTGCTCCTATGGGGTTGTTTTCACGAATATATTTGAGATTGATTCTCTATGGTTTTTTCCCACATTGGGTTTCCACGTTATATCTGGTGTCTCTCTCTGTCTTATGTGATGTTTATTATTTGAGTTTTATTACATATCTTGAATGTTTGATTAAGTAGAATTTGGTTAAAGGAAAGATTTATAAGATATATAATATACTGATTCACCCCCCCCCCTCTCAGTATATTCCATGCTTAACAATTGGTATCAGAGTAGGTTCCTTCAGAAAGGGTTTAACAGCTTGAAGGTAGATCAAGGAAAAGCACAGATGGCCAAGCAGCTAAAGAAGGAGAATCAAGAGTTGAAATATGTGGTTGAGGCTCTTAAGGAAAAGGTGTGTATCTTGGATTCTAAGTTGGCTATAGAAGTAAAAGAAAATAAGATATTTATTCAGGATCTTAAGAATCAGTTAGAGGTTGCAACTTCAATTTTAACATCAAAAGAAGAAGAATGTAATCATTTGAAGGTTGAGTTAGGCTCTTTAAAGGATAATCATGAGAAGCTTATAATCAAGGTTGAAAAAGATCATGAAATATCAGTCCAAGGAAAGAAGGATGCAGGTTTTGCAGGCAAATCAAAGAAGCCAATCAGGCAGCCCAATGCTTTCGAGTTTTCAAATTCTTTTCATGGCCGTTGTTTTGTTTGTCATCATGTTGGTCATAGGGCAAGAGATTGTATGAGAAGAAGCAATCAATCAAAGGGACATCTCAGTCACATTCAATAAAAAGGTATGAGAAATATTGCTTGCTTTTTTTGTCATGAAGTTGGACATATTGCTAAATTTTGTCAAAATAAAGTAAAGAGATATTCAAAGTATGTCAAAGGTTACAAAGCCCCTAAAAGATATGAGAAGAGTCAAATTAAGGTTTGGAGACCTAAAATAGTAAAGGTTGATTAGGTTGAGTTCAAGAATGAAAATGAATTACTTGTTATAGTGGATAAAAAATCAGATAAGAAGGATTGTAAAGAATCTCTTGTTACATTTGAGCATGAACTTTGTCAAGATAAGAAAGTTGCAAAAGTTGAGAAGATAAAAAATATCATAAATGATAAGGTTAGTAGGGAAAAAAGGTTAGATATGCTTAAACGGATTCTAAAAGAAAAACACAAGAAGATCAAGGAAAAAACATAGGAGATGTGGGAATCTCCTGAGATTTATTTCTAGAACCCTTCTATGTGGGGGTGTCTCTTCTAGGCTTCAAGGAGACACTTTTAAGAAAATTGAAGCATGGTGGGTGCTATTGGGTCTTGGATATTTTGCATGACAAGAAGGTGAGTTGACAGATTAATTTATATATCTTTTGAGGGAATATATTTTTGAAGAAAATTTTGCATCAGTATTATGGTTTCAGGCTATTAGAATGATTCTTGCATATGCAGTGTTTCAAATGATAATGTTCATAAGATATTAGAATGTTGAAAAGAGCTAACAGTTTTAGAAAGAAGGAAAAGGATACTCATGCAGATTCAATGAAGAAGGATCAGAGTTTCAAAGTTCCATTCATCAGGAAGAAGGTTCAGACATGTTCATGGCAGAAGAAACAACCTGAAGATTCTATGATGGTGCAGATAGCTCTGCATGTGAGAGGTAAAGATCAGCCATGGTTCATTGTTAGCGGATGTTTGAAGCATATGATAGGAGATAAGAGTAAAGAAGATCAATGGTGGTGCAGTGAGATTCAGAGATAAAACCACTGCCAGGATAGCCAAAAAAGGTACTTTAATTTTGGATAATGGTAGAACCAAGACTAAGAATGTTTTATAAGCATAATCTATTGAGTGTAAGGCAAATATGTGATCAAGGATACACCTTAAAGTTTCATGTGGAAGGTTGTGAGATTAGAAGAAAATATTCAAATTAGTTGATTGTAGATTCTCAAAGGACAGATAAAATTAGATATCTTCTCAAAGATTAGCGAGAGGAGTTGGGAGTAATTTATTTTACTTCTTGCCATTGATGTTCAGCATCAAGTGAGGGGGAGCTAAGTGTAAGCTCCAGGTAGGCCCTTTGCCATTGATGTCAAAGGGGGAGAATAACAGGTGCAGGTACAGGTATAGGTGCAAAAAATAGGTACAGGGAATAGCTATAGGTTACTACAATAAGGGGGAGTTACTGTATGTTTTCAGATGATGATATGTGTAGGTGACAGGATGTGGCAATTTCAGGATTGAGGTTGCCATCAATGACAAAGGGAGAGATTGTTGGAAATATTGTCATTGATGTCAAAGGTTTAGT
The DNA here is from genome assembly GCA_037957365.1 of Torreya grandis. Taxonomy (NCBI): domain Eukaryota; kingdom Viridiplantae; phylum Streptophyta; class Pinopsida; order Cupressales; family Taxaceae; genus Torreya; species Torreya grandis. The sequence goes on along the minus strand of JARHVA010000380.1, from coordinate 2,775,218 downwards.
ATTATTGGTGATAAAGGCCCCATTGCATTTAATATTATTTATCTTGGCTAATATGAGTTAATATTTATTTAATATTAATGAATATATTTTTAGTTGCATATGAGACAAAATAAGGGCCCATGGAGAAGTCGAAGAGTCACGGGATAAAGACAAAAGAAGGATGGGATGCATTTTCCCATGAAGAGTCATCTTGGGGAATACCAAGAGTCACCAAGTGAAGACAAAAGAGTAAAGGGCAAATTTCTCATGAAGGGACACTTAAAGGAATACGAAAAGTCACCAAAGATAAGGACAAAAGTGGGAAAGACATTTTTGGTCATGAAGGGTCACCACATGACTTTTCAAATGCTTGGATATGAAGGGTCATCCAAGATTGGTGCCATTTTCCATGAGGAATGAAAGGTCACAAAGGGGAAGGCCAAAGGTCATTTGGAAAACTATAAATAAAGGCTCGAGTAGCCATTTGTAATGTGGAAGTGAGAGGTTGATTTGATATTTTAATATCTAGCTTAGAAGAGCAATTGTGAGAGATGATTTGTATTTGTTATATCTAGCTTAGAAGAGCAAAAGTGAGAGAGAGGAAGGAGATGTTGTATTGATATATCATTTGTTGAGATAACAACATTGAGAGATAGGTATGTGGTATACACAAAGGGGTTGGTGCTCTTGTGGGTTGGTGCTCATGAATTGTTGCTGAGTTGGTGCTTAGCAAAGGGGTTGGTGCTCTTGTGGGTTGGTGCTCACGAATTGTTGTTGGGTTGGTGCTCAGCAAAGGGGTTGGTGCTCCTGTGGGTTGGTGCTCACGAATAGGTGCTGGGTTGGTGCTCGGCAAAGGGGTTTGAAGCTCCTGTGGGTTGGTGCTCATGAATTAAAGCTAATGTTTGTACTTGGAAAAGGGGTATGGTGCTCCTGTGGGGTTATTCTCATGAATATATTTGAGATTGATTCTTTGTGTTTTTTTCCCACATTGGGTTTCCACGTTATATCTAGTGTCTCTCTCTGTCTTGTGTGATGTTTATTGTTTGAGTTTTATTGCATATCTTGAATGTTTGATTAAGTGGAATTTGGTTAAAGGAAAGATTTATAAGATATATAATATACTGATTCACCCCCCCCCCCCTCTTAGTATATTTCATGCTTAACATGGTTATGCAAAAAGTAAGCACCACCCATGAATAATATGATTTATAAATCTTGTTGGTGCCGATGATTTTTGGGTTGTTCCACTTGGGTTGTTTGAATAGGATGTGGGTCTTGGATTTATCCCATATTGAGTAAATTTTTTAAATGTCCCATATAAATATTAGGAACACCCCAATTTTTTTCATAATATTCATGTGATAATTCATCTCCCTCCTTTGTGTGAGGAATAAAACTTTGGTGTTTAGAATGGGATATGTTAAGCTCCTTTAGATGAGTAAGTATGAATGAATTATATTTATGTAAATCCACATATAAATTTGTAAATGAATCATATTTTTTGTGCAATGTTATTTATTTAAATCTAGAAATAATACATCTACTCAAAATGAATTACAAATCCAAATTTGAAGGTCTAAATTCTAGACAATATGATATATTATCAAATCAAATAGTATAATCTTGAAGGGATTCATTATCACATTGTTTGAAATTATGAAAATGCTTTAATGTAAGTTTTAGTACTTTATGGACTTTAAAATCCATGAAGAATGCATCTTATAAATATGAAAAAGTGGTTAAGGAACCCTTGGTAGGCTATAGAACCAATTATGATCCTCATCAAAAATACTCATATGAAATACTTTTAACAATAGTTTGTCATCTTTCACCCATTGACAGAATGTACATAAGTTATCATGTGGTTGAATGGGTCTTTATGACTCAAAATGAGTGGTAAATCTGGTAGTTAAAAATCTTGTGGATAAGGATATTCAAGTATACATTGTGTAAGAAGTTTATTGTTGAAAGAGGTAATATTTTCATTAGTATTATGGAAATCCATTTGCATTTGAAGTATAGAAACCAATTTTTGAAGATCCCCAATAGTGTTCATCATATAAATAAGATACTCCATCGGAATGGTGGCTGTTGGCATATGTGTTATCATTAATTATAATCCACCACCTCTCTTTAATCTAAGCATATGAGTATCATCATCCTCATTTATAACAAGTGCAAGTTATGAATCACTGGATTTAGGATACTTTGGTAATGGTATTAGATATCTAATTTTTTGTACTTTTTGTATGTCTTATGGAGAGTTTGGAACATTAGGATTCTTTGTCACCTTAGTTTTGTAATACTTATTTCTTCTTGGTGCCTTTAGTAACTTGGTAAGGATGCCATGGTGTCTTAGTTAACCTTTCAAAAAAAAATGTCAAATGAAGGGGCAAAAGAGTCATCACCGTTGATAAGGGGGATATTATTTATAAATGTTAGAATTATGGGGGTTTGAATTAATTTATTTGAAATAATATCCCCCTTATAATCAATTTGTAAATTAGCCATAATTTATGTGTACTTGTCATAACTTTTGATGATCATATGAATAATCATCTTGCACCTATGTATCATTTTTGGTGGTAGAAGGTGCATGAAGGGAATGATTAGACGACTTTCCCTATTAGTGATTAATAACATGGACTGAATAATCTCATATAAAGTGTTGTTGAATAGTGGGTTTGAGATGGTAGGTAGAAGTATCTTGAAAATGTTTTACAACTTTAGGCATCACATGTGCCCACTTATCATCATCTGGTATTGTTTGATATATTTGGTTTTCAAGCAATATATCTTGACAAATATACCTTATTATTTTTCAAAGTCATCCCTTGGTTGGGTCAATTTGGACATGGATAAATTTTTTAGTTTATTTTTTGAAAAATAAGGAAAGAGATAAATTAGGAATAAATAGAAAACCCTGTTAAACAACACCTTAGAAGATTTTACATTCGTATATATTGGGTTCACCAAATATTTAACCTAGGTCAGATAAATATCTTATGGGGTTAGGGATAATAATATATAAATTAATAATCACAAGGGTGATAAACAAATCTATGTCAACCCAATTAATTGTAAAACTCAAATAAAATATATATTAAATTTATTATGTTGAGATATGATAAAAATAAGAAGTACAACTATACTAGATATTGTAATGATAATTAAAAAAAGATACTTATATAGTTCTAATGCTAATATGGATATGGATCTAGAACAAGTAGAAAATATACTAGATCTAGATCCTAGATCAATCACCTAATTCCATAAAGTATGCCTCTATATTATGAACAATTACATCAACTTGGGATAGTCAACTCTTCTGTCTAACTTGGATGTAAGTGTCTAGTATGAAATACTTGGTGAAACTAGATGCAACCACCTAGATAATTCTAGGTTATTTGTCAACTTGATCTAGTGCATTTAGATCTAGGTCATGGACTATTGCTTCTTGTCAAATGATAAAACTTTAGTTTTTCATCTTCATGTTAGATGTGAAAAAAATGGGTTAGTAGGTACATGGTGTTGAGTTCCCCCAAACACCCCTATATCAATGAATTTTACCTACATATACAATACTTTGAAGAGGGCCTCAATAGTTACCTCTTACATGTTGGCTTGTGTGTGTATCATGCAATGTGTAATAAGCAAGTACATAGAGTGACCTAGCTTGTAACTTAGAAAATGTGGCTCATGGTATGTTCTTTCAATACTTTAGACTTATAGATGTGATGTCCGTATGAGTGATATGTAAATATGAGAAAATAGAAAAGTTTTGCTCACTTGAATTCTTTTAGTAAATTTTCTTGTGAGTAGGTAAGAAGTTGTTAGATCTGTACTAGGTGAATAATGAATGAGGGTTGATCTTTTATATATACCAAACCCTTTGTATAATATCTCATATTAAATAAATCATTTCAACCATAAGAATACATTTCATTTGTAAATTGGGTGACTTTAGGGCACACTTATGTTGGGTATGACACTTGCATTGACGTAGGTATTTGACTAGGATGAAAGTGTTTAGGAAGAAGAAAAGTAGGTATAGATCCAAAACATGTAGAGATAGAAGATAAATAGGTGTATAACATTCTGGACAAGATATAAGACTCAAGTCATTAAAATAACAAAGTTCAGACTAAGAGATAAGAAATAAGCATAGAGATATAGTGTATATGAGCCTTTTGATAGTGGGAAAGGTCTAGAAGTTGAAGGTACATCTACGATATATATTTTCCAAGTGTACAATACTAAGGTGATATATAATTTAGAAAGTGTCTACAATAATTCAAAAAAAATGTTTACATTTCTCCTCTTTAATCTAGCAATGTAATTATTGGTTTAAAAGAAAATAAATGTGTACCTGAGTGTGTACAACACACATTGACTTTGCGTGAGTCTCACTTGAGTGTTTAATGGTGACTGACCTACAACCAAGACCACATTACAATATATAATTAGTGCATATAATTTGTAATTTAAATAATTTTAAATGCTTGAAAGTAAAGAGAGTAAGGTTAGGAATGCACTTGTGTATTGATGCAACCATCTTGCATTTTTGCATTTCAATTTGAAGAGATGCTTTAATATGAAGTATTAGAGCTAAGATTATAATAATTTAAAAACCTAAAAGTGTGTGTGTGTGTGTGTGTGTGTGTGTGTGTGTTAGAGAAGAACTTTATCCCAACCTTAGAGAAAAGGTGATTTTCCACCCAGTAGTTGAGATTGGCTCAACTATGCAACCCAGTCATACCTATAACCTAGTGAGCATGAGTGATCCAAGTTAACTCAAACTATAAATTTTTTGAGGTTGGATGATTTAATCATTCCATCCTATAAACTTGGTAATATCGAGTGAGCTAATCACTTCAACATTTTAAAAAGTGAACCAAAATACTATAGTATATTGGCTCAATAATAGTTCATAAAATTCCATCTTGGTGTGTGATAAAGTCCATATAAGTATTTAAAATCTAAAATTTGATATTTATTTTGAAATATAAGGTTCCCTTTGCACGCTAAATGCACTTCATATATGTCTCAAGTTGAAACCAGGTATAAAAATAGTACCAATGTATAGAATGTTTCCATAAATGTGTATCTGGATCATATAATTATGCAATTTAGACAATTTAAAATTTTACAAGTGTGGAAGACATATTCCAATGATATGCCCTCACTGAAATCTAAATCTAAGAATTGGTATGAGTGTGGAGTACATATTTCCATAACATGCCCCCAATGTAATTTGAAAATGTTGAGTATTGAATAAGTGTGGAGGTCATTTTTTTGTTTGCATGCCCCACTAAACTTTGAAAATGTGAAGGTGTGAAATTCATGCCTCTAAGACATAACCCCACTAAAATTACCCCAATTTTTGAGGTGGGGGGAAGTAGAGATTTGCAGTTACCTTAGTTCAAAAGGATAATAAAACTATATAATATGTGTAGATCATGTAACATATATGAGTAACATGTATAGGTAGATATAACAATGAGTTACATAGTATATGATCACATCAAATAGTAAAAGTACAAGATTAAAAATTAATTGAGCACACATATAAGATCACTCAAAATCAAATCAAAATATAATGGTCCAAAAAGACTATTAGTGTAGGTTTTTATTTTTCCCTATTTATTAATCAGGAAATATCATATATTTGTGCATACATGGAGTTTTCCTACATTCGTGGGATAGGCTAGCTTATGTGGAGATTGTGTGTCATATTTGTGTCATAAGGTGTCATAACAATGGCATAAGATACTCCTATTCCGGGTATGGGAGTTATTTCTCTATTCTTAGCACCTTGTCACCACCTTTTTTAGAGGAGTCTTCTTGGGGTGCTTTGACCACCTTTTGTGGAGGAGTCTATTCTTTGGGTGCTTTGACCACCATTTGTGGAGGAGTTACTTACTAGCTCTCCTATATTTATTCTTCATTTTGGCCATTTCATGTTGAATAATTAGATTTTGGTTTTCTCCATTTTTGTCTTGTGCAATTTATCTTCGTATTTTCAAATTGCTTTAGCATCTTGTGGTGTGCACTTGTTCATCTTATGTGATCACGTCTCCATTGCACTCGCATTATCCGGATTCTGGCAACCACTCCGATATGGTATCAGAGCAAGAACGATAATCGTGTGTATGGTTATACTTTTAAGTTTATTTTGAAATCAAGAAGAGTGGAGTTCTCTTTGCTTTTTTAATTTTTTAGATTTGATCTAAAACAAAAAAAACTTTCAAAATCTCCTCTGGTTAGTTTTCTTGGACATCCTTGGTCTTTGAGTGTCTTCGTTGTCTTCACTTCAGGGGCTAGTTCAACAGTTAGCTTGGGCACCATTGCTGTGTGCAAGAAGCAAAGGGAGGAGCAGCTCTAAGCAACTTCAGTTCCTGTAGCAGAAGTCCTTCCTCCCAGCCACGCCATCAAAGGTACGGCATCCAAAACAGGGTGTTTTTTTTGTGAATATGGTGTTTTTTTCTTGTATTCTTCTACCCAAACCTGTTGTGCATTGAAGTCAGTAGATTCCAGCTTATTTTTTTGCCCAACAAGGTGCCAAATAGGCCGTACGGCGTCCAGCACAGGGCTGCAATTATTTTTTTGTCTTTTCTAAGTCAAAATTCTGGACTGTGCATTTTTGGACGCCCCTCCCTATTTGGCATCCTATTTGGCACCCTATGACACTTGTCATTCCTTCAATTTTGTCTATACTTCAATTATCTTAGTTAAAATTGACTTGATAAAATAAAAATCAGTCAATTTGACTGAATATTAAGGATTTTAGACAGTTTTGTAATTTAGAGATTTTCAAATTAAAACTTGTATTTTCGCCTGTCGAAGACGAAGGGTGAGGCCCAAGTTGGTAAGAGGCCAATTCCCCCTCACAAAAACCTCACTGGATTCCTCATTCCGTGCCGAATCCAACGAGTGGTTGGAAGGCCACTTTCTCTCCCTATAACAGGGATTTTTTTAATGTTTTAGTGCCTTTTTTTGCAAAAACACTAGTTTACGGGAAAATTGTAACTTTAAAATCTTGCAAACGGCAGCTCGGTTTTGGGTGCCATTTTTTGCAAAAGTTCTTGTAATTCAATTCTCCACAGCGTAGACTTATTATTTTTTTAAAATGCACTAGTTTATTAAGTGCCAAAAAATTTGGGTCTCTCGGGTCGCATTTTCAGCTGAGTCCGACGTCCGTTTGCTTTAGTATTGCACTGATTGCTCTAAGACGCATTTTCGGCTGAGTCTGACGTCTTTTGAGCGTGCACTTGCATATTTGGGGGGGGCTCAATATTTTGGGGGGGTGTGATTGTTTTTCACATTTTGCAAACTTTACTTTCATTCTCCTTTCTGCATATAATCACAATTTGCAATCAAAACAACTTCACCTAATTTCAGCTAAAAATAGATTCTTTTCAACTCAAACCCCTAACACCCTTCAACTATCATGAATGAAAAGTTAAAATGTCTATCATTCTTAGAAGCAAAGGGTTGTATAGGATCACAATGGGTACAGAAGTAGAACCTAACACAGATGCTGAAAAGGTTAAGTGGTACAACCGTAGTGATGAAGCCTTTAGGTTATTGAGTTTGTCCGTGTCTCCAGAACTACTCTTCCACTTAGAATCCTCCCAAACTCTTAATGACATATGGGACACCTTATAAAAGTTGTTTGGGAAGCTTGATGAGATAAGAGGTCATGAGCTCGAAAACGAACTCATAAGTCTAAGTCCTAGTAACTTTGACACCCTACAGGACTTCTTTACTAAGTTTAAGGCCCTTAGATTGCAATTGAAAGAATGCGGGATAGAGAAGAAAGATGATCAACTCATACTTTCTATTCTCGCAAAGTTAGGTCAAAGTTATTCAGTCTTTGTCTCCACTTTTCATGCCACTAAAAGTGCCCTTGGCACTGCATGGAAAATGCCTTCTTTGGATTCATTCATTGCCGACTTGACTAGGGAGCAAGATAAGCTAATTCCGATGGGCACAATGAAGTCTACTCAACCCCAAGCTTTGATAGCTGGAAATGGTAAGGACAAGACTTCAACAAAGGAGAAGAAGAAAAAGAACAAGGATCAAGAGAAAAAGAAAAAAAACACCAATCCTGCCAAAAACAACACTGAGTCTTCATCTTCCAATGTTAAACCTAAGAAAGAGAAGGTTAAGTGTGCCTATTTTAAAAAGAATGGGCATGATGAACACAAGTGCATGAAAAAACAAATAGACCACCTAACTCATCTTCTAGAGAAGAACAACATAGGTGGTCCTGAGTCCATCAAGCAGAATTCATCAACCCAAGATTCTACTAAGGCAAAGGGCAAGGGTAAAGAGAAAGAAAAGGGCAAGGCCCTTGTAGCTACAACAGCTTCCACATCTTCATGGGTCATTGACTCGGGTGCTTCTCACCACATGGGCTCTTCACTAGTTGAGTTTTCATCTTTAGAGCCTTGTAGCATGACTTTAATTAGTTTGGGTGATGACACATCAGTTTTCGTTGCAGGGAGAGGGTCAGTTGAAATAGAAGGAGGAACATTCAAAAATGTTCTAAGTGTTCCTTCTCTTTCAACCAATCTCCTACCAGTGTACCAAATCACTCACATTGGTCGGGGCATGAGAGTTGAGTTTTCACCAGATTTAGTATCTATCAGGGAGTTGCATAGTGATACTAAAGTGGTAGTGGGAAGGGTAGATCACCAAGCCAGGTTATACACCTTTTCACATTTTGCATCAGATTCTTCTCCTACAGCATTGCTGACTCATTCAAATGGAGTTAGCAAATTATGGCATGAGCAGTTTGGCCACCTTAACTACCACTACCTTGAGCAACTTTGCAAAAATGACATGGTCATTGGCTTGCCTCGTGTCCAATTCTCAAAAAGACTTTGTGAGGGGTGCTCCCTTGGGAAGCATCCCGAAGCAAAATTTGACAAAAGCAAAGCTTGGAGGGCTTCACAACCTTTGGAGTTAGTCCACAATGATGTATCAGGACCCTTTCCCAAACCATCTTTCACAAGGGCCAAGTACATCCTCACCTTCATTGATGATTTCTCTAAGTACACTTGGATATATTTTCTCAAACAAAAGTCTGAAGTGTTTGAACATTTTCTAGACTTCAAGGATCTTGTTGAGAAATAGAGTGAGAAATCCATCAAGGTTCTTCGAACTGATAATGGAAGGGAGTATGTCAGCATCAGGTTTGAGCAGTTTTGCACCATAGAGGGGATTGATTTGCAGCGCACTGTCACCTACAGTCCTTCACAGAATGGGGTTGCAGAACGCAAGAATAGGTTTTTGAAAGAGATAGATAGCTATATGATTCACTCCAAATCCCTAGCACCACAGTACTGGGCCAAAGCCATCAATTGTGCTTGCTACATTCAGAACAGGGTTCCTCACAAAGATTTCAAAGGTATAACACCCTTTGAAGCTTGGCATAAAAGGAAACCTGATGTTGAGCACCTTAGGGTTTTTGGATCCCCAGCCATGGCCCACATTTCGAAGAAGAAATGCAAAGCTATGGAACGTTAGTCCAAGCCTTGCATCTTTGTAGGATATCTGGATGGTATTAAGGGATATCGCCTTCTAGATCTAGTCACACATGAGTTGTTCATCGAGAGAAGTGTCCATTTTTAGGAGAGTCCTAGAGACTCAACACTTGACACTTCTTCTCCCTCATTGGATCTACTTCTTCATGATGATTCCTCATCAGATTCAGATCAGCCACAGCAGGTCCTTGAGCCAGAGTCATCTTCTTCTTCTTCGAGTTCAGACAGTGAAGATAGTGATGAAGTGTCATCCACCTCTAGTCAGTCAGAGGATGAAGAGTTATCACCTGACTCGCCCACTTTTGGGCCACTTTGGGCCAGACAGACACTTGAGAGTGCTGGCACATGGGCAGGAGACCCCGCAAATGACAGATGTACTAGAGGGGATTTTTAGAGAGATCCACATGCCTTCTTTGCTTCAGTTTTAGATCCACAATTTTTTTGAGAGGCATCGGGGGTACCTGAGTGGGATTGTGCTATGGAGGAAGAATATTCTTCCTTAATCAAAAATCACACTTGGGATTTGACTTCGCTTCCTAAGGGAAGAAAGATGGTTCGATGTAGGTGGATATATCAGACCAAATTTGCAGCAGATGGGTCGGTTGATAAGTATAAGGCACAATTGGTAGCCAAGGGTTTCTCACAAGTGACAGGCATTGACTACTCAGAGACCTTTGCATCCATTGCAAAGATGACTTCTATCTGACTCACCTTGGCTATTGCTGCAACACATGGTTGGGATGTGCATCAGATGGATGTGAAGAGTGCCTTTCTTTACGGAGACTTTGAGGAGGAGATCTACATGGAGCAGCCACCAAGATTTGTTTAGGATTCTTCCTTAGTATGCAGACTTAGGAAATCTATCTATGGCCTCAAACAGGCCCCTCAGGCTTGGTATGCCAAGATGGATTCCTTCCTTCTCACAGCAGGTTTTACTAGGTGCCATTCTGATCCTAATGTCTACTTCTTGCGGCAGGATGATTCGCTTCTATTTTTGGTTCTATATGTTGATGACCTTTTGATCACTGGGAGTTCTTCATCGGCTATTACAGCGGTGAAGGCATCTCTTCAAAAGAGATTTGACATGACAGACTTGGGTTTGTTGCACTACTTCCTTAGCATCGAGATCTCACTGTTAGATTCAAGGATTTCTCTTGCACAACCTAAGTACGCTCTCAACTTGTTGGCTCGATTTCACATGGCTGATTGCAAGCCATCTCTGACTCCCTTTCTATCAGGAGTCAAGCTTGAGACTAATTGTTCTTCACCATTGGTTGATGCCACTCAGTATCGACAACTTGTTGGTAGTCTCATCTACTTGACTCACACCAGGCTCGACATTTCATATACAGTGGGACTTGTCTCCAAATTCATGTAGGAACCCCATGAGCTGCATTGGAAAGCAGCTAAGAGGATCTTGCATTACATACAGGGTTCACATAGATATGCGATTCACTACAAATTTGGCATAGAGGTTGACTTGGTTAGATATACATATTCAGACTGGGTTGGTGATTCACAGACTCATAAGTCCACTTTTGGTTACAGTTTCTCTCTAGGATCAAGTCCTATTAGTTGGTCTAGCAAGAAGCAGAATGCTATTGCTATATCATCCACAGAGGTAGAGTACAGGGGAGCTGTTAATGTAGCCACTGAGGCTATTTGGCTTCAAGAGATTCTTTCTGAGTTTGGCATTCCTATCAGGCAGCCCACCATCATTTATTGTGACAATCAGAGTACCATACAGATTTGTAGGAATCCGGTTCAGCACCAGTGGACCAAGCACATAGAGATTCACATGCATTTCATTTGGGATCTTATTCATAGTCAGGTCATTGACTTGATATTTTGCCAGTCTTCAGAGCAGGTTGCAGACATCTTCACCAAACCTTTCACTGAGAGTAAGTTCATTCATCTACGAGCTCTTCTTGGGGTGCGGTCTACATCTGCAGCAGCATCATCTTCAGGGGGGGCCTTCTAGCCTCTTCTTTTCTTTTATGTCTCTCTTTTGGGGGGGAGTTTTTTCCTACAGGTTTTCTCCTTTTCTCTATCTTATGGGAGATTGCATTTTGTACATGGGTACCTCATCAAGCCTAGTTGCCGAGACCCATTTTTTATTTCCACACTGCCCACCTAAGCTGCGCTTATGGGGGGGTATTAGTGTAGGTTTTTATTTTTCCCTATTTATTAATTAGGGAATATCATATATTTGTGCATACATGGAGTTTTCCTACATTCGTGGGATAGGCTAGCTTATGTGGAGATTGTGTGTCATATTTGTGTCATAAGGTGTCATAAGAATGGCATAAGATACTCCTATTCTGGGTATGGGAGTTATTTTTCTATTCTTAGCACCTTGTCACCACCTTTTTTAGAGGAGTCTTCTTGGGGTGCTTTGACCACCTTTTGTGGAGGAGTCTATTCTTGGGGTGCTTTGACCACCATTTGTGGAGGAGTTACTTACTAGCTCTCCTATATGTATTCTTCATTTTGGCCATTTCATGTTGAATAATTAGATTTTGGTTTTCTCTATTTTTGTCTTGTGCAATTTATCTTAGTATTTTCAAATTGCTTTAGCATCTTGTGGTGTGCACTTGATCATCTTGTGTGATCACGTCTCCATTGCACTCGCATTATCCGAATTCTGGCAACAACTCCGATAGAGACCTCCAACAAGGGACATGTTTAAATGTCGCACAATAGAAGAGACATGACTTGTCAAATGTCAACAAGACAATCAATGACATATTAAAATGTCCATACATTAACAACATCTAGATATTAATAGTACAAGCTTAAAAAGTAATTGAACACACACACAAGAGCACTCAAAAGTAGATCAAAAGATAATGGTCTAAGGAAACCTTGAATAAGGGGCATGTTCAAATCTCATACAATCGAAGAGACATGACATAATCAAATATCTACAAGACAATCAATGACATATTAAAATGTCCATTAAATAAGCCATGACATATTAAAATGTCAAAGTAGGCAATCAAAGGCATGGGGGTTGTAAATAATGGAGCATATTCAACTATTCAAACAGTCAAAATAATGCAAGACAATAGAAAGCAAGGGAATACACTTAAGGAAGTGAATAAAATGAAGGCATGGAAAATTAAAAAACTAACATCAACATATTAAACTAGTTTATGTTTATATGTGTTAGTAAAAAAATGTTAAACACATAGAATATCAAGTACACTACAAAAGATATAAACACAAGGATAAAGGCATGTGTAAACATATAATCTCAAGTATGATCATGGAAAATGATCATAGAATGATATAACCTAGATGTATCATGGTAAAAAAATCAGATACCCCCAATGTCCATATGACATGAGTACAGGGAAGGCTTAACATTTTGAAGTGAATAGATCATGTGCCTGAGTATGCTTGTATCACACTCAAAAAATGTGTGAAACACATGTGTACAAAGAAATAGATGATATGTTATCTATCAACATGTAACTAAAATCATAGATGCCAAGGGGATAATAAAACATATAAATGTTTAAAATATTTTTGGATGTTTGATTTTTTTAATTTTTTGGGTATTTTTGGGGAATATTTGATTTAAAGGTGTTATGTACAAGTAAAGGTGTTACTATAAGCCTAGGTAATCATCAAGGAGATGTCTTTGTGAAGGTTATATATGATCTATGTCTTATTCATATGATACATAATCAGTATTAGTAGGATCATATCCAATATTTTATATTATTAGTATTATAATCATCAAGGTAATAATTATTATAAGATAAATGTAACCTCTTTTGTTGTTCTTGAACTTGTGATATACCATTTTGAGTATCTATTTATGAATAATGATTTATGCCATATTGTGGTTGTGACTATTTTGGTATGCCATTATTTGTATTCATGTGTAATTCATATGTTAATACCTTATAGACATCCTAAGTTGTATGGTTTACCTTACCTTTATTTGTATTTGGTTCTATACATTCAGGATATGGATTTAGTTTATATGTACTAGGACCTATAGGTATGAATAGATTATGTGGAAAGTTATCGAGCTGATCAAGATGAAGCTTTCTCAATTGTTCATATGTCATAAGCATTTGGAAATTTTTATCCCTTGGTAATGGTATTTTTTCTATTTATTTTTTCTTTTGACACTTCTTATGCTTTGAATTGTATTTTGATAACCATTTTTGTTGTTTTATCACTTGTGTTCTAGGATAAGTACTCATAATGTGAGTGGATTTATTGAGTGATGTATTAATGATAAGATCACCATTGTCTTTAAGACTTTGAATTTTGTTCTTTAATGAAAAACAAAAATATGTATGATGCCCATGCATTATATGATATGAATAATAGTATTTGGATCTCCTTATAGGATGTAGAGGAGGTAATTGAATCACTTTATTTGAAAGTATTTCTCTTAGGATTTCACTTGGACTCTCAGTAGCCTTTGTTATAATATTTGAATCACTTGGTTTAGATGTATGTTGTTTTAGATTTTCATTTGGAAGTGAAACCTTCTTATGTATGACATTGTTAGCAGAAGATGCAAACACATGATTAATGATAACACATTTTGGATAATGTAAGTATGTAATTTAATTTTTCAATTATATCACTTTTGAACTAACATATTGAATTTTCTTTTTTAACTCTTTGATTAACTTGTTCATGGTGGTGATTTAATCTTTTATGGCTTCACAAGTACAAAATCTAGTTAAATTTTATTGAACATGTTGACATATACCATCTACCATACCCCTTGAAGGAGTGATAACATAGATCTTGTTAGAGGGATGGTAGTTATCACCCTTATTAGGGTTAGGAGGAGGAATAAGTTTTTTTTAATCCATATTAAACATGATTTCAGTAAAATAAATTTTTGTTTTTGAAATAAATTGAAAAAAATGAGATATTAGAAAAATTAGAAACCCTAGAGCACACTAAGATTTGCATGGAAAGACAGGAAGATTGGATTCACCCAAATTTTAACCCTAAATTGAGAGGGGTTAATATATTTTATGGTTAATAATATATAAATGAATAAGCACTAGTGTGATAAATAGATATATAACAAGCCAATTGAGTATAAACTCAAATAAACAATATCCTAAATTTATAATACTAATATATGTTAAAATAAAAAGTACAATTGTTGATTGATATTTCAATGAATGAAAAATAAGACTACATAATTGGTTTATTATGTACAAGTAAATTTGATATAGAATGAGCTAGAAGTATTTTCAATCTATATTTTGTAATAGTCATCAGATTCTAAAAATTTACATTATGTGGCCTCTGATGCTTACATTCTATCTAGACAGTTACATCAATGATGGTGTTTGAGTTAGATGAAAATGTCTAGTATGGAATATTGATTAGATATGTATGAAACAACCTAAATAATTTTAGGTTTTTAGTCACCTTTTCTCTAATGTGTTCATATCAAATGCACATGTTGTCACTATTTTTCAAATGATAAAACCATAGCTTCTTCATCCTTAGAGTGACTATGGGAAAATGGGTTAGGGGGCACACGATGTAAAATTTCCCCAAGGACCCCTATGTTAATAGGAACTACCTATATAGATAATACTCTGAAGAGGGCCTCATATTTATGTTTTTCACCCCTGTGTTGGCTTATGTGTGCATAAGGATGCATTGTGTGGTAAATGAGTACATAGAGTGACCTAGCTTGTAACTTGGAAAATATGGCTCATGGAATGTTCATTCGGTACTTCAAGTCTATATATGGGTTGTCCCTATGATTGATATTAAAATAGGAAATAATAGGGAAGCTTATCTCACTTAATTTTTTTATTGAGTGTTTTTATTAAGTTGCCTTTTTAGTTTCTAGGCCTCTTTCTCAGTGAGGAATGAATGTGGATTGATCATGCACATATACCAATCCTTTAGATAAATATCTCACCTTAAATCACTTATGAAAACCATAATAACACATTATAATTTCAAATTTGATGAGTTTTAGGTAATGTACAATTAGTTTGGCACATGAAAATTGTGATAATGTAGGTGTCTAGCTCAGATGCAAGTGTCTAGGAAGCTAGAAAATATGCACATGTCCAAAAATTCTAGAGAGTGATATTAATCAGGTTTATATAATTTTTAGAAATATATAAGACATGGGTCATCATAATAACATATCATCAAACTAAGAGATAATCAATAGGCATAATAAGTAGAATATGTGAGCCTTTTGATAGTGGGAAGGTCTTAAGAACTGAAGGGTAGCCATGAGAAGTACTTGCAAGGTATACAAGATTGAGGTGTTATATAATTTAGATTAAGTTTATACACAATGATATAGCTTTTAACTTGACAAATACCACTCATGTATGTTATTTGGATGCTTTATACCTTTTGTATGACTACTCCTATGACTAATATGAAAATAAGGAGGGATGGGGCAATAGAACTCAGTTGTGCAATTTGATTGAATGAGATTGAATAGGTGTTTATTTGATAGTTTATAGATGATTAATGAGAAGGATTAGAATTATATTAATATCACACCTTTTAAAAATATCTCATGGTGGGTTTCAATAATACAAATAAGTTGAACCATAGGTTTTGAATATTTTGCAATTTGAATGATTTTGAGGACTGGACACTAGATAAGGATCTGGACACTAGCATCGATGCTAGTGTCCCTCTATGGTTGGTAGTGTCCTGAAGGATATAAAATATTTGAGGTACTAAAATTAACAATTAAGGATTTATATCAAGTTTTGATATTTCTTTATAGTATAGGACATCTAAGTCATTAAAATGATAAGGATCGGACTATAAGATAAGTAATTAGGCACAATGAGATGGAGAATGCAATCTTTTTAGTAGCAAGAAGGTCCAAAATTGAAGGGTAGAGCCTTGATTAGTATTTTTTAAATGTATAAGACTAAGATGCTATAAATATTTTGATTTAGTATCTACATCCCCCCCACCCCAATTAATCTAGTAATGCATAAGGATGAAATTACTAGGTTAAAGGGGAAAAAAATGTGCACCTCAGAGTGTACAACACACCTTGCCTTTGCTTGAACCCAATTTGAATATTTTTCTAGTGTATGAACTATAACCAAAATCATGTTACTATATAAATCAATGCATGTAATATGAAATTTTAATTAATTGTAATGCTTGAAAGGAAAGATAACAATGAAGGAGTACACTTGTGTGTAAATACAACCATGTTATCCCCTTATACTTTGTTTCATAAATATTATTCCTTATGAAGCATTAGAGATAAGAGAGGTTTTGAACTAAACATTGGAGATTTTAAGTGGGATATCGGAAGGTATTATGCCTCCAATATTGATTAAGGATGAGTTGTGACATGGTTATTGATGTCATTAAATCTCAATCACACAACCTAAGTGTGGATATATAATCTCATGAGGATAAGTGATTTAATCAACTCATCCTATAAATATGGTGAGGTTGGGTGATATAATCAACCCAATATATAAATATGGTGAGGTTGAATTGTTTAATCAATTCAATCTATAAACTTAACCAATTGTTGCAAGAAAAAAAGGTTTGATAACCATACTTTATGGTATAAAATGGTGCTTTCTGATGATAGTAATTTGGAGATATAATTGGTAAATGTTAAATTTTTGGTGTACTTTCATGACATATACACCTATAATATGTCTTAAAATGATTATATTTCACAGATATTAAAAAATATGCTTTAAATATTTTGAAAAAATGATACAATATATATGATTTTGACCCAAGTGTATATATTAATCATGTAATTATACTGGAGATTTTGCAAATGTGGATTTCATGATTTTTGTGACATGCCCCCACTAAAATTTGGAGATACTAAGAACTAAGTAAGTGTGGAGGTCATGTCTTTATAACATGCCCCCTCTAAAATCTAGAAGTATTGTAAATGTGGAGGTCATGCCTTTTTTACATGCCCTCACTGATATGCCCCCCTTTTGAGGTGAGGGAAATAGAATATGATAGTTACCTTACCTCAAAAGGGATAAGATAACCATATCATTTGTGTATGAATCATGTAGCATATAAGATTAACATTTTTATGTAGATATATCAATAAAGTATGCACACATGATATAGATCAAAGTAATGTTTATAAAGTAACAATACAAGATCAACAAAAAATCAAGAAAACATACAAGAGCACTCAATATAATACAATATAATGGTCCAATGAGACCTTTTACAAGGGGCATGTTCAAATGCCACATAATCAAAAGGAAAGGACATATTAAAATGTCCAATCAACATAAAATGACATATTCAAATGTCCAAATAACATACAATGGAACATGGGCCAATAGGAAAGAAACATATTCAAATGTTATACAAATAAGACAATAAAAAACAATGAAATACACTCAAATAAGTGACAAAGTGAATAGATAAAGTATAATCAGCTAGAATACTCATATCATACTAGTCCCTGTATATATGTGTTAGCAAAAAAATCATGTAACATAACATATCAAGTATACTGTGAAAGATATGGGCATGGATATAGTCATGTGTAAGTGTTAGGATATAATCTCAGTCATGATAATGTAGAAATGATGATAAAGGATATGTAACATGTATCAATCATGATTGATGAAGTAGATTCCCCAAACTTACTATATGATATGGGTAGAGGATAGATCCAACAATTGTATGTACATATATAATGTGTGGTGGGTATGATTGTATCATACTCAAATATGTGTAAACGTGTTTGTATTAAAAATGAAATGATATGATATCTATTAACATGAAGCAAAAAAAATAGGTTCCAAGGAGTTAGTAAACATGGGAATTCCAAATTTGTTTTTTGTATTTTTGAATTATTTGAATGTTTTTATATTTTATTGAATATTTAATTTTTTGGATTTTTTTAATTTTTTTAAAAAGCAAGGGCTTGTCAATTATCCCATCTAAGGGATGCTCATAAGGTTTTCTATACTCTAAATATGGTAAATCATATTGGTGATATTGCTAAAGAGCATATATAGGTGCCATATTTGGATCTAGAGAATCAACAATACTCTATGTATGTCTCATAGGAGTATGGGGTCATGAATTAGTAGTAGAAAAATTAGTGGTTTATGGAATGCATTGTTGAGTGCATTTTTGTTTCTTTGGAGTAGCAGTAATTAGAACATGTTTAGTTTCTATATGTAACTAGGTATGATGTGTAGGATTAGATGAGGATTCCATGTAACCCATTGTATATATTTGGTTTAAAGGTCTTGTAAGTATAGACCACCTAGGAAAGGGGATTGCCTATTGCTTACAATTCTATAGATTATTAACCTTAGTAGCTTTGATAATTAGTTATTTGGGAATAAAATTTTCTTGTTTATGTCGATGGTCATATCAAATTCCTTAAACTTTGATCAAAAGATTCAGATTTATAATATAAGCTATATACTCAAGCGTACCAATTTGCCCATCTAATGGGTGCCCATAATGTGGTGGAGGTTGATGCACATGATTTTTCATTTGCACGTATAGAGTTTAATTTGAATGGTCTTGTAATGGGCCATTGAAGATATTTCAAGGTTATGATGGTCACTAGGTTGTGACCCTGAATCCTTTGGAGGATCATCACTAAGTATTGATGAGGTCTTAGATCTTATGTTTCAATGTTAAACATTTGTCTATAGAATTTTTGGTTCTCTAATGGTAGTAATAATAAGCATTGACATCATATCCTTAAGGTAGTGGTTGTCTCATATTAACCTCTATATAAATATGGAGATAAAAGAGTAGACACCCTACAAGCTTTGTAAGTAATAAAGTTGGAGACTAAGGTAATTTTTTAAATTGTCTCTTAGATGATTTGCATGAGATAAGCTTATTAAGTTTTTGTGACATAGTATGGATCAGTGTTTTTTCATCCATTTTAATCTTTCCATCCATATTTAAATGAACATATGTTTGAATATGCAAGGGACAACAATGTTCATAAGCATATTTGGGTGGTAAATCTTTCTTTTCAAGAGAGGCATTATGGTTTCTCCATTTGATTGATTTTATTATAGAAGCCACATATGGTAGTTAGATAATATAGATAAGTTTGTGATATGTAATTTTTCCAAAATAATTTATTTGTATTGAGGAAACATTAATAATAAATCAAAAAGTGAGATAACATCACTGAAGTGATTTACTAGATTATATAACATTGATAATGATTGCATGCACTCCCTTTGGGTTCTTGTAGGTTGAATATTTATTTGTATGGATAAAGGTAGTCTTGATTGATGATATTATTTGACACTATATATTTACTATAAAAATTAATAAGATTTGTATTTCTTATTATATCTTGCAATATATCCTTAAAATAAGCCAATGTTATGTCATTTGGTACCTTAGTTTTCAACAATGCATCATATAAGATATCATTATAGATATTTGATTATTTGAAAATCTCATGAATTAAAATCCTAGTAGGTGTATTATGTAATTGGTTAATAAGACTGTACTCATTAGATTTTGTTACTATATTAGGCTTAGGTCTAACACTATATCCAAAAGGATTAGGAAAAGAGATTTGATTTTTATCTTTTGGTAAAAAATGCTTGTTTGTTCGACCCATGTGTGGTCTCTAATTTATCACATTATGGATTCATATGAAAATGTATGGGAAATAACAAGTAAAAATGACTATCATATATTGATCAAGGAAATTCCTATTAGATACATCCATATTAAACATGATTTAGTACATTTAAATAAGAAATTAGAAATCATAAAAATAGTAAATCAGGGAACCCTACATCAAGCTAGGGTTTGGAGACATAGAGGTCAGGGTCACCAAATGTCTAACCCTTTTTTGAAATAAGTTTTGAAGGGTTAAAAGGGTAGAATATCCTAGACACAAGGATGAATAAAAAATATTCTAGAACATAAAAATTAATTACAAATTTAGATAAATGAATATTCTGAATTAAAATATTGAGATATGTTAAATATAGAAAGTACCAAATTTGAAAGGTGTTATATTTATTAAAATTCCAAGGATAAATGATAGTTAGATTTATGATGCACAGGTGAATCTAAGTTGTGCACAGGTAGAAGATAGTTAGATTTATGATGCACAGGTGAATCTAAGTTGTGCACAAGTAGAAGTGTATAGGATCAAGGTTTTGAGACATTTTTTAGATTCTATAAATGATGTTTTTGGAGCCATAGACACTACCATCGACCTTGGTACACTATGGTTATTGATACTAACCATTATGTGATGCTATTGTCTTGTACAAAATATGTGTTAGATTTCAATGTGACCAACTTTGTTATTCTGGGTTTTTTGTCACCTTTATGCTGATGTATTTAGATTTGGAACATAGGTTGTATATGTCTATTTTATGGATCAAACCCTATCTCTTCACCACTTATTCACTTAGAACCCTAGCTCAATAGATAATTATAAATTAATCCAATAAATGAAAAAAATGATTTATGGATTGAAGTTTTGCTTGTGTTTTGAGCATTGCCTACATACTAATACTCCAAATAAGGATCAAAATCATGTGGTTCTCCCATGCGACATTGGTGTGTGTGAAATACTAGTTTAATTATGTGTTTTAACAATGAATTTTGACCTCGGAGGTGTATTCAAACTAATTTTAGGGTTTCTTGGGTTGTGTGGACTTAGAACTAGGAAAATAGGTCCTTTCCTCTCAATGTGTAGCTAGAATAATTCTATTATTTTCAATATATAACCCTCTTTCCAACTAGTGAAAAATGAATGGAAATGTGATTATATAGTGGTATTTTATGTATTTCCTAAAATGGTAATATTATTTGGAAGAGCCAAACACATATATAATAATAATAATAATAATAATAATAATAATAATAATAATAATAATAATTTAATTATATATTCAATAGACAAACATACATATATATAGGAGAGCCTGCTCCTATATTCAAGGAGACTTAATCTCCATAAATAATTCATACAACAATTCAACACTATTTTATGTGAGTTGTTGTAAATCACACAAGTAATATTGTTATACGAGTTGTTTATTTAAAAACTCTAACAATATTTACATTTATTATTTACATGAGTAATTCTCATGTTATTACAAGCATGTGAACACTAAAAAATTCCAACATTCACCCCCTTAGTGTGAACATGGGGAGAACATCAATCCCATATCTTCCCCTGCACTCATGATTTGGTGATTTTATCAGGACAAACACAAACCTTAATTATGGTTTTGTATATGACTTACCAACAACCAAAAAGGGATGGTCTTCAAGTGGTTTACCAAAAACCACAAAAAGATGGTTTTGAAAGTGGCTTACCACCAACCAAATCATGATTTGCAGTATTCTTATCAGCTCTCTTTACTATCTCACATTAGAGGAAAATACAAAGGAATTTTTAACTCACTTGTTACAAATGTGAGCAGTAATATAGCATATGTTTTTATTCACACATAACTAAAATTAAATACACAAATGAAACAAATGCACAACCAAATCATATGGACCCCATCGTTGTTGACTAACGAGAGACTTAAATGGCCTCCATCCTCTATTGTCTCTGACCTCTTTTAATAATAGTCACTTAGAATAAAAAATCTTCAAAATTATAACTATTGTCCTCATTCATTGGTTCATCCTCATTATCTGATTCTTCTTCAATGATTACATTGGCTTCGTTTGTTTTAAGTTTTCCATTGATAAAATCTTTAGCATGAATTCTACAATATGAAGACATATGCCCCTTTTTCTTTCAATAGAAGGATTCCATTTCTTCCTTGTTTTTGGAGAAATTCTTATATTTTTTTCAAGTACAATGCAGTTTCTTCTTCTACATCTTTAGTCCTTTTTTCTTTAGCTAGAAGAGTTGAAATCATGTCTTCTAGTGATTGTGAAGGCATCTATCCAAGAGTGAAAATAACATTATTGTATTTTAAAGGCGAAGGTGAATTAAAATTAGGTAGTGAATTCAATACATTGATAAAAAAATCCTTACACAATTTTTTTCAAAAAAAAAACCATTCTATTATACAAACTATAAAAATATAAAATCCTTAATTTTTTTTTGTTTTTTTAAGTTGCCCAACTGAAGCTCCAATTTGGGAGGCCCTCTAAATTTAGTGGAGAGAGTGCAAGGAGTCTCATGTCATGTTCATAATAAGAGATTCCAAGCGGCATGATATCAGCTTAGGGAGGGAAAGTGAAGATAAGAATTCCTGCATTAGTCTTAAAATAGAAAGTAACCACATAAAAGAGAAAAAAATTGACATTTTTTACATTCATGGTAACATTACAAAGAGAACTAGTTACCAATATGTTCTTTTCTTAAATCAAGTTAAAGCTTTACAACATGTATTTTCATATTTTCTTGCTTTCTATTTGGCATTTATCTTTCAATTTTTTTAATAATGCCATATTGATTTAATAAGGTTATCTATTGACTAAACATTATATTCATTTGTTTTACTTTCATAAAAAGTAAAACATTTTGTTTTATCTTTTTTATGTTAAGTTGTACATTTAGTGTTATTTTAGTCTTTATTAAGATAGCGAATTAATGAAATTATTTAAGTAAAAAAATATTGGTGCCCTAATAGGGTTTCCTACATGTGCATCATCGAGTCAATCCTTGATTTTATATTAATCTAGCTTATTTTCATACCATGACCCTTATTAGGTTACCTGCAGGATTAGCATTTATTACATTTTAGTGTTTTTCACCTTTGTGTGAGGCCAACCTATTTAATAACTTCTCCTCATTCTCTCTTGGCTGATTCAACTATGGAGGAGAATGATAGAGCATCGAGTAATGGGCCCCTACAAATGCCTGAGGAATTTCATATCGAAGGTCTACCACAAGGTAACTCTTTGGAACCTAATGTTATTTTACCCATTCTAGAATTTAACTCTGCTTGTCAATGGCTAGAAAAATTCTATTTAATGGGTTATTTTTTGGGTTGAATTCCATCTAAAAGTATGCTTAGATCCTAGGTTTAAGCCTAGTGGGCTACTCATGGCATAAAGCTTGAGAGCATCCAGAATATGACCAAGGGTTTTATTTTATTTTTTCATTTTGATGATCCTTCCCATGCAGGAGGTATTCTCTATAAGTCAGCCACATGGTATGTTAGGAACTCGCTCATGGTTCTCTCCCCTTGGACATGAGAGTTTTTAGTCTCTGAGTACACTACTCTTAAGGTCCTGGTTTGGGTAGAATTTCTAGGTCTCCTACTCCCATGTTGGTATTTTATTCACTAGTTTGTTTCTTCCATAGGTCAGGTTGTTTTCCATGACCAAAGCAAGTTCTACTCTACTAGGTCATAGATTTGGGTTTGTGTGGAAGTGGACCTTTCCTAGGACCTTAAATATTTTATGGAGATTCAAGTTGGGGATGTGAGACACTCTCAACAGGTTATGTATATCAATTTTCCCAATACCTAATTTTATTGCCAAGCCACCAACCATAAAATGTGAGACTATCCCCTCCAACTAGCCCATAACAATGTGCCCAATCGCTCATCCTCTCCTCCTAAGCCCTCTCTAGAAGTTGGAAAATAATTGGTTGAGGATGGATGGACTATGGTAGAGAAGAAGAACAACCACATTAAATTTGTGAGCTCAAACATAGGAAATCATAAAGGAAGTAAGTCATCAACAAGTAATAGCCTATAGGATCAAGCTCCTACTAAGAAATATCCTTCTCAATCATAAGCTAAAACTCCAAAAGTGATGGGGAGGGGGGTGAGGGCAACCGGTGAGGTATTTTCATTGTGGCTCTACCAACCCAAGTTTGATTATCCGTCCCCCCCAACCCCGTGGTACCGGTATTAGTCGTGTCTAGCTAGTAGCGCTGGTCACGGTAAAAAGTTTACCCGACTTTCAATAAAGTGAAAAAAAAAACTCCAAAAGTGATAGAAAACCTAGGGTTTATAACACCCATCTTATAACCAATATTCTATCTTGTGGTCTAGAGGCTTCTCTGTCAAGTTCTTCTAAAAAATTTAGACTCGTAGCCAACCTCTCTACCACTTCCTACTTAGTGGGATGCATCCAAACTCTCTTTAATCACTCTTAGTAGGTGTAAAGAGTCAAAAAAAGGAGAGTATCATGTTGAATATGCTATGAAGAAACAAGCAGAATTAGATGTTTTTTAAATGCCAATAGTAAGCATTTTTTACAGAATCACTATGATGCCTTAAAATGCCTAGACTCTGAGGATATGTCTCTCAACACCCATCAACTATGAATTACTTTTCATATAATGTTTTGGGTCTTACAAACCCAAAACATAAGTTTGTTGTGCATGATTTCATAAGGAAGTTTCTTGAGATGAACATTCTTTGTCTTTAAGAAGTGAAGGAGGTAGATTTTTTTGTTGTCAATAACCCTATTTGACATGATAGTATTATCATACATATTAATAATGAGGCAGGACATGGTGGTGTGATCATGTTTATTTCTCTAAGGTGGTATCCATACTTAATGTAACCTGGAGTGGACCTCACCAATTGGTTAGTTTGGGCCCTTTTCAACATTAAAAGTCATTATTTTGGATTTATTAATATTTATGCCTCAAATGATGCCATTGAACATACTCATTTATGGTGATGGATTGTGGATTATCTCCCTGATGCTCATTAGATCATTTTTGGTGACTTTAATATGGTCACATCTCCCAAATACAAAGTGGGCCACCTACCAATGCATTAGGTAGTTGGTAAAAGGGAGGCATGGTATTATATGTGCACTAAATGGGGATTTTATGACCCAAATTTGATCTACCAACCTACATATAGAGTGTGGTACACCTGGATCAATCTCAAGGATGGCCTTACTCAGATTTTGAAGTGCTTAGATCGAGCAATGGTGTCTACTCAACCATATTTTTCCTTTGATAATGGTTTTTCTCCTCTGATGTAGGCTATATCAAATTTGGGATTTTTGATCAATCTCCCATCCAATTTTGAGTGACATGGTAGTTCATGAAACCCAAGGTTTATAAAAGCCAATTCTTCTTTAATACCTCCTTGCTCAAGTATGGGCCCACTATGGCTCACATTCATAGAGTTTGGAATTTGGATCCTCATTCGACCTAAGATTATAGTTAGATTCTTTGGTGGAATGATAACATCGAAAGGACTTCTCACTTTTTGAGAATCTATGGTTGTCAACTTGCTAAAATTTGATAACACTCTTACTTTGCTACTTCCTCAGAGCTTAGTCATGTGGCTTTGGCCCTAAAAAAGATCACTTCAATGCGATCTTGTAAATTAGAGTCTCTTCATTGCAGCATCGCATCTAGATTATATATAATTATAATACTAGTGGAGCTCAAATCAAATCCAAACTTTACTAGCTCAAGATAGGGGACAAAGCCTCAAAAGAGTTATGTTAAATGCTTAGTGCTAAAAACTTGAAGTATCAAATTCAAGTTATCTCTAATGATGGTAGGAGATTATAATAGACACCACAAATTTTTCAAGCCTTTATCCACCATTATCAATAGGTGTTCAAATCTCAATCATCCTCTATAGAGGATGACATACCCCTTCAATAACGTCTCACAGTGGTGCCTTTCAAACTCACTCTCGCTCAATGAGTAGCTTGTGATAGGCTCATAGTGGATGATTGGCAAGAGGAAGTGGCTTATATGGTGAATGATAAAGCTCCAAGCATTGATGGCTTCCCCTATGAATTTTATAAAACTCTCTAAGATATTTTGGGTTCTGACTTATACCATGTCTATCAATAATCATTTTGCATCTGTAATTGGTAGTCAATCACCCTCCTGAATGGTTCTTACAAAATCATTGCTAAAGCTTTGGTTCTTTCATTGTATAAGTTGTTTCCACACATCATTTTCCCTAATAAAATAATATTCATCATAAGTAGGTATATATTAGATAATATCATTATGGTTTAGCAAGGAATGGACTATGCTAGGAGATCTAATCAAAAAGCTATGTTCATAAAATTAAATTTGAAAATGCTTATGACCATATTGAGTTGCCTTGTTTAAATCCCTAGGCTTTGGGCCAAATGTCATTCAAATCATGTAGATGTTAGGGTGTGGAGCTAAAAGCTTCACCCATATGCAAATAGGGAGGTTTTCTAAGTGACACAGTCACCGACGTCTGTAGGCCAACACCGACGTCGGTCAGGGGTGAACAGAAGGGAAACCGACATCGGCAGGAGTCAGCCGATGTCGGTCACCTCCAGGCAGATAGGGACCGACGTCGGTCACCTGTGCAGTTCCAAAATTGGTTGTTGATGGATAGTCAATTAGTTGAACAGGTTGTTTGCATGTTAAAGACTAAGTCGAGTCTTGAGCCGCAAGTCTAATTATTGTATGCATGAGATCTATATAATAGACTCATGGGCTGTATTGTTAAAGTGTAGAACTTGGAGAGTTCTTCCCATGGTGGAATCAACTAGGGTTCCCCATGTATGTAAGATCAAGTTTGATATGCAGGGTGTTGCAAGATCATGGAAGAGATCTACATGTGATAAGTAAGATCAGGTTGGTCTGCAGGGGTGTGTGTATGCGAGGGTCAAAAGGAGATCAGCGGGGTAGCAAGATCCAAGGTGATAGCAATACATCAAGGAGCAAGATCATGGTGAGATCTACTTGGAGTACCGGTTCATACTCAGTTGTACTGGCAGTATGGATACTGGCTGATTGAGGTGAACAACAGCTCTGTGTGTGAGTTGTTAGTTGTGACCTGTATTGAGAGAAGATAACTCTTGAGGGAAGATTACTGGTATGCCCACAAAGTGGATGAAAGAGTGTGATCTCTTTATTGTAATTTCCTTTCTGTAATGAGTTGAATATAATTGTATGTTGCCTCTCATATTCTGTGTTGTTTTCTCATTGATAGTTACTTGTACTTCTGGTATAATTCAGCATGTTTAATTGCTTATACAAAGGTAATCGTGTGTGCTCTTAAATCTGACAAGTTGTGTCAGAGCTTTGAGGAACTTAGGTCCTATCAAATGGTATCAGAGCGAGGTTGGATGTTCTCAGAGCAAGTTTGACTAACAGTTGGTATCAGAGCTAAGGCTGCAGGAAGCAGGGTTGTGTTTGATTACAGGGCACTCTCAGGGGTTTCTGATTGAGTGGGAGTATAGCAATGGCAGAAGACAGTAAGCTAAGAATGGAGGAATTGAAAAGCACGAATGTTCAATTACGGTCATATGGAAAGAAAGAGCAGGTAAAGAAAGATTGATGGTTGGTTCAAGATCAACATGAAGAAACTGAAGAAGCAGATGTTGCAGGTGGCGTTGCACAGGATGCTCTGGTATGTTTCTTGGATAAAGTAGAATCTTGTTTTATAGAATTTGTTGCCTCTTTCCATGCAGTCCAAAATAGAGTATTTTTCCAGGTTAAGGTCTGTGGAGACTTTGGAAAGATTTATTTAGGGGCTGGTGTGCCTTGCCAAAGTATTGGCAAAGGGGAAGTGGAGCTGAAATTTCAAGCGGCCAACACATGGGTGTTGAAGGAGGTCATGCAGGTCCTAGTTCTAGAGATGTGGCTAATTTCTTCAAGAAAGTTGGGTGATGAGAGATGCACAAGAACTCTCACAGCGGATACACTTGAATTAGCTGGTGGTAAGAAAGCAGGTACTCTTTATCTACTTGCTTATATTACTGATTCTTCTTCTATTGCAGAGATGTGGCTTTGTAGGCTTGGTCATAAGAGCAAGAAGGAGATGCATGTTCTTAAGAGGAGGTCAGATGTCTTTGACAGACTTAAGAACTGGAAAGCCTTGGTGTTTTTGGAGGAGATGACAGACAGAGATCAGCAGATGGGACTGAGTAACTCTGAGCAGAGCAGTTTGTATAGGGATTTGATTCAAAGAAATCTCATGGGTAAAAAGTCATCACTCACAGGCAAACACAGGTACTGACATCGATCAGGAGGAACTAGCATTGAACAGACAGGTGCCGATGTCGGTCATGTGCAGACCAGAGCTGGTGGTGTCAGGCAGGGTAAGACTAACGTCGGTCATGAGGACCGACGTCGGTGACAATAAGACTGATGTCAGTCAGGAGGACCGATCTCGGCAGAAGGTAGACACCAACGTCGATGGGGTCGGTAGTCAGGACAGGTGCATGAAATCGACGTCGATCAGATGCAGACTGTGGGGTGACTGAGGTCAGTCACTGTAACAGATTTTAGGTAGACAGCAAGCTGTCAAGGAGTCTCAAATGCCCATATGGAGGACTAAAATGGTAAGTAAGCCTCAAATTCGTTGTTCCTCTTCTTTATACTCATTGCTCACTGCAAAGTAGGAAGGATCTAGGAAACAGTGGGAGCATGGCAGGAATATGATGCAGAACTAGACAAGAGATTTGGTAGGGTTGCCAGCCGGTATGAAAGCACTGCAAGACAAATGGATTCCTTAGTTAAAGAATAGAGAGAATGGACACATGAGACAGAAGGCCAAGTCATATGGTCTTGAGGTAGCTGCAGGATAGTGGTACAGGGTTTGATAGGTGGATGACAAAGCATGGCTTTAGTCAATGTCAATGTAACTACTGTGGTTCTCTTTACCAGGTGGATGATGAGTCGCGACATTATCCTATTACTGTATGGTGTGTGTTTGCTTGATGCAGGTTTACACATGCAGTGTTGCTGAGCTAAGGTAAAGTTAGTTCAGTGGTATGTCATGAGGAATTTGGAGCAGCAAAATTCTTTGGCATAAGTGTGTTCTGGAGACATGGAGATCACAGGTTGATTTTGTCTCTGGATGATTGTGTGATACCGATCAGCACGCCCAGGGTTGGACAGTGCAGTGTCCTGATTCACATGATGAGGTTAAGTACATGCGTATTGAACCTAGGTTTCCCCAGCAGTGGGAGCTGTCAGAAAGTTTGGAGCCGATTTGGGAAAGAAGCACTGAAGGGCAGTTCAGTGGATTCTCAGGTGTTTGAGATGGACCAGCAGTAGGTCGACATGTGATGCAGGGTCAAGTTCTTTTTCTACATGTGTTTGTAGATGCAGATGCGGCAGGTTACTTGGATGACAAGAGGTTCACCATAGGTTTTGTGGTGGTTGGTCTTCAAGGTTGAGCTTGAAGAGGGATACAAGCTAGGATACATATTAGATGGGGTACAGGTATAGGTACAGTGCAGCTATTTATCTCCAAGTGGGAGATTGTTAGGTTGTGGAGCTAAAAGCTTCACTGATGCAAACAGGGGAGGAGGTTGATGAGTGTCACAGTCATTGGCATCGATTAGGCAGACCGATGTCAGCCAGTGGTGGATAGAAAGGCAACTGATGTCGGTAGGTGTTGGCCGACGTCGGTCACCTCCAGGTAGACAGGGACTGACATCAGTCACCTGTGTGGTTCCAAAACTACCAGTTCATGGAGAGTTCATTAACGAATCGAGTGTTTACACGTTGAGGGCTAATTATAGTCTCGAGCTATAGATCTAATTATTGTAATTAGATGTCTAATTATTGTTTGCATGAGATCTATATAATAGACTCATGGGCTGTATTGTAAACTTGTGCTAGAGAGTAAGAGATCAAAATAAGCTCCTTCAGATTGAAGAGAGCATGGTGTGTTCCTCCTAGTTCCACATCAGTGCCATGCATGGGTACTGGTTTGAAGAATCATAAGGACTTGGTAAGGCAAGGACAAGGGTTCTTTAGGGTGTAGAGATATCTACATGGTAAGTAAGATCATTGATTTGCAGATGATTGTGTATGTTTGATCTAGGTTCATAGGTGGTGCAGGACAAAGTTGATTTGCAGTGGCAGCAAGATCAGGGAGATCACAACACAATAGGGAGCAAGATCAGGAGGGATCTACTTAGAGTATGGTGAGTGCTCGGAGCAAGAAAGGAAGGCAAGGTAGTCCCTTCCAAAGTAAGATCATTTGGGTTGCAGGTTGTTGTAGATCATGGTGAGATCTACTTGGAGTACCGATTCCCAAATGTCATTCAAATCATGTAGATTCTTTTTCTAGATGCCTCAACCATCCTCTCTATTAATGGAGTCACCTTTGAATAATTTTGTTTGTTTTGGTCTATTCACCAAGGATGCCCCTTAGCACCTACCCTATATGTGCTTGCAACATAAGGTTTTGGATATATTCTTAGCAATGCCCAATCTAGGGGCCTTGTCAAAGGAATCTATCTCCCTCTAGATAAAGAAAACCCTCATGAAGATATGTGATTATTGAATGGCCATTTTGATGATGATTATTTCCTTACTATTATTGAAGAAGAGAACAATGTGGAAAATGCCTTGAAGTGTCTCAACAATTTCTGCCTTGCCTCTGGCTCAAGCATCCAATGGAAAAATAATTATTGCTAAATGTAGCCATACCTCCCCTCATTGATGTGGGCTACAAAATATGGGTGGACCTAGATCCAACATGATGAAATCTTTAAGTTTCTTGGCATCCCTTTTGATTTTAATGCCTCTCCACCCATGTTGTGGCAATATGTTATTGACAAAGTAGTAAATAAATTGTAGTATTAGGTGACTAAGCCCTTATCGTTATCAATAAAATTTCAAATCTACTCAAAAGTGCTTTCGACCACCCATGTCTACTACTCTTCATGTTGGGTGCCTTCCAAGAATTCTTACTAGAAACTTGAAAAGCTTCTTAAGGACTTCCTTTGGGCCAATTCTTCATGTGGCCATGACTTCCACAAGGTTGTTTGGGAATATTTTTGCCTCATACAGGATGTCATAGGTATGGGGCTCATCGATGTGGCTTGTCAAGGAGTTTTTTAATGTTCCAAATGGATTTTGTAGGCCATTGAAGGCAAGGAAGCTTGGAAGGTGTTGTTTTAACATTGCATATATTCAAGCCTTCCCAAAGGTAAAAAAATCTTAGAAAGGACTTGGCTTATCCAATCTTCTCATCATCAAAACCTTTGTTTAAATTACAAGGTCCTTTGTGACTAAAAGTATTCAAAAAGCATGGGATAAGATCAAAGCATGGCTTCTTTGTAATGGCTCAGGGTTATGAGATGGATTATCTATTAACTCGCATCTGCTATGGTGGTCACTTATTATCAATTTCAATGAAGTCCCTATGGCTGAGGTTTCCTAGATCAATACTCTCAAGTTGTTTCATAGAGGCATTCAAACTATCCAAGACATCTTTTGTAAGTAGTCTCGGTCTTGGCTATCCTGGGAGGGGGTGAAAACCAAATTTTAGTTAGCCAATGTTAATAGAGAATCCTATGAAGAAATCTTTAATGTTGTTCCACCTTCAATGCTTCAAAAAATCTTTGTTATTTATGCTTATCCTTGGTGGAAGGACTGGAAATGGTATGTTAAAACTCTATTTTATAATTACACTCCCCAAATCGGCTATGGGTGGCTTACTCCCCACATGCCTATAGTGGACAAGCTTAAATATTGTTGGGGTCTTCAATCTTTGTACCTGGTGATTCCTTGTCCATATTATCTGGGAGGCTTGATTGGAGCCCATGTTATCTCACTTCACTTGGTGTGTTTTGTATCAAGGCATGCCTATAGGAAGATGGCTTGTGCATTTAGGAATTTCCCTTCCCAAATTACCTTTCTATGGCCATCTAGAAATGTTCCCTTAT
This sequence comes from Torreya grandis, assembly GCA_037957365.1. Classification (NCBI taxonomy): domain Eukaryota; kingdom Viridiplantae; phylum Streptophyta; class Pinopsida; order Cupressales; family Taxaceae; genus Torreya; species Torreya grandis. Next base: position 2,743,098 of record JARHVA010000380.1, on the reverse strand, counting down.
CTTTGTTGGCATTAATCCAAAGCCCAACTGGTCTAGATGTGGATTCATGACCTTTAAGCATTTCCATCATGAGTTCTTTAGTGGATGCATATCCTTCTTAGAGATAAACTTGCCTTGCCTTTTAAATACATCCCAGTTTGGCATACTTTCATAGTGGAGATTCTATTTTGGTTATGGAAAGAAAGAAATAATGCAATGTTTAGCCATGTTTCTTCAGATTGTAATTTTCTGCTTTCAATAAATCTTCCATTATTTCTAATGTGCTTTTGTAGATTCAAGTGCAATAAAATAAAATTTCCATAGAGCTTGGCCATCTTTAGGACCTTCTCACTCATTGGGGAGATGCTCATTGTGCTATGGTGCATATTCCTCCTTCTCCACCCAGGGATAACAGAATTGTTGGAAGAAATGCTAGTCCTCCTTCTTGAGGTGGTTACTGATGCAACTGATCTCAGTGCTACTCTCACAGTGGTAACCTGTATCAACACATGTCTCCTCCTAGAAAACATTGAGGGTGGTAGCACCCATCTTCTTTCCCTATTGGGCAGGATATTTGGGGTGCTCTTCCTCCTCCTTTGCATCCATATGCTTAGGGGCCACCACTTGGAGGTAAGATAAACATGATGGATAAATTCCCTAGGCTCTCTCTTGCCATTTCTCCTACTCAACAATAGGAAGATGATAAGGACACTTCTTATGCTTTGGGTTGGGAATGTTAGGTTGTGGAGCTAAAAGCTTCACTGATGCAAACAGGGAAGGAGGTTACTGAAAGGTTGCTGAGTTGCAGAGCAATCGATGTCGGTCTGATCAACCGATGTCGGTCATATTTATATCAGATGGCTACCGATGTCGGTCAGGGATCGGTCGACGTCGGTCACCTCTAGGCAGACAAGGACCAACGTCGGTCGCCTATGCGGTTCAGAACTGCCAGTTTCACAGACAGTTAGTTAACGAACTGAGTGTTTTCATGTCAAAGGCCAATTATAGTCTTGAAGCTGTGGATCTAATTATTGTAATTAGATGTCTAATTATTGTTTGCATGGGATCTATATATTAGACTCATGGGCTGTATTGTAAAGTGTGCTAGTTGAGTTGAGCAGGACAGTTCCTTCTGTGTGTAAAGAGAGCAAGGGTAGCTTCTCCTAGTTCCATAGTAGTGCCAAGAGTAGGTGCTGGTTTGGAGAATCAAGTAGGATTCTTCATGGATGCGTGATCTTGGTCAGGAGGTGTACAAGGCCAGGTTAGAAGATCTGCATGGTAAGTAAGATCATTGATCTGCAGGTGTTTGTGTATGTTTTGATCTAGGTTCGCAGGTGTTGCAGAACAAAGTTAATTTGCGGTGGCAGCAAGATCAGGGAGATCACAACACAACAGGTAGCGAGATCAGGCGGGATCTACTTAGAGTACGGTGAGTACTTGGAGCTATAGAGGAAGGCAAGGCAGTTCCTTCCTAAGTAAGATCATTTGGGTTGCAGGTTGTTGCAGTTCATGGGAGATCTACTTGGAGTACGTTTGTGTACTCAGACTTGAGTATATACTCAGTGGTACTGGCAGTAGGGATACTGACTGGTTGGAGGTGAACACCAACTCTGTGTTTGAGTTGTGTGTTGGGACCATAAGAGAGAGAGAACTCTTGATTGAGAATTACTGTACACTTGAGGTGTAGGGAGCCTCTGAGAGGTGTGGAGAAGACGTGGCATCTTCTTTATTGTATTTTCTTTCTGGATGAGTATTAATACAATTATGTATTGTCTCTCATATTCTATGTTATTTTTGAATTCTAGTTACTTGTTACTTCTGGTTAATTTCGCATTTAAGTTGCTTATACAAGGTAATCAATTGTGTGCTCCCGGATGTCCCTGACAGGGAACCAATTCCAGATGATAATGACTTTCCTAGTTCAGGTTGGAGTCCAAATGATATGGACCCTCTGCCTTCTAACCTTGTGTTGGTAGCTTAATGTTTCCTTTTTTATGATGAAACATTATGATCACCCATTCCTAGGTGGGGCCTAGCATTTTTTTTGTTTTTGTTATAGCATATTCCTAAATTTGACCTAGTTTGGCTCATGACGTACTTCCATACCACCTTTTTTTGTGAATTATTTGTATATTATATATTTTATTAATATATAGATATATTTCATCCAAAAATATTATTTGAATAAATAATTTATATGTTTTAACTAATTCAATATTTTGATAAAAAATCTTAATTTAAAAATCTTAAAATCTAACAAACAAAAATTAAAACATATTCTTCTCTACATTATTATGAAATATTTTATTTATTAATTGTAACAATCAATAATCAATAGTATCTATTTTATAAAAAGACTAAAATAATTCTTATTTCAATAAATAAATTGTTTTAAGGCAACATTTATTTATTTATGTCTTGTCAATCAATCTTCATAACAATAAAACAAAACATTTATGTGGATACATCCCAACTATCTAGGGGAAAGGTCCTAGTAGGTGTGCACCCTAATTTTGGATAGTGAATTAAGGTGCCATAACGTCACATTATATTTCAAAAAAATTAACTATTTTAATATGTCGTCTTAACTATTTATAACTAAGGTTTCAAGGTCTAACACATTATACATTTTACGATATAGCCGATTTTATCATGAGAAGTTATAAAATACATTTTTTAAACTTGTGACCAAAACTTAACCTTTGGAGTACCAATAGTTGTGCATTAGAGTATCAATCCTTGAGTCTTACTTGTCAAGATGTAATTGGTTACTTTTAATTTTATAGAATAAATGTTGAACAAGTATTAGATACTACATATTCAACTTCTGGTGCACTTTAATATTTATACATACCAATATATTTCATCAATAAAACATATATTAATAAAAGCTTTGTTCGATAATTAGAACATGTACAACTATTGAGACCTTTCTCCTAATACACCTTAAACCTTTTAATTCAGTAAATAAGATGTAATACTCCAAACAAACTAAATTATCGTAAATAGAATCTAATCTTGAATTAAATTCTCTTTTATTACTAATCATGTCACATAGTTTGAAGGGCCCATAATGGTTTTAATGATATTTTTTAATATAAAAATATTATCCAAAGGCCTCACCTTCTTTACTATTACAATTCACCTTTCTATAAAGTGTATCACGATCGCTATTAAGCTTAATATAACCAAATTGTATGGCAATCCATGTAAGGTTGGGCTTCGATCTCGAGGGCCCTTTTCAAAAATAATGTCAAATCAATATGAAATTAAATGGGATGAAATGTTGAATATGCATGTGACTCGAGGTCACTTTTCAAAAATAATGTCAAATCAATGTGAAATTAAGTGGGATGAAATGTTGAATATACATGTGACTTTATATTTTTTTTAATAGTTTATTCAAATTTTCAAAAAAAATGATTATATTTTACAATAGAAAATGTAAATAAAATTATATGGTCATTAAATTTAATCTATCTTTATAATTAAAATATAAAATATAATTATAATATTTTTATATATATATATTTTTTTTGGATGTTTGGGTGTTTAATTATTTGTGTTCTTTCTTTTTATTACCTCTTTCATTTTATTTTCTACAGTTTTTGTGTCTTTTATTTATTTATTTTTTGGGAGGTGGTGTCCTTTGGCTCTATTTATTTCTTCTTCCTTCTTTTTTGTTGTAAGTAATGAGGCCTCGTTTGTGTCCCATACTGATTCATAGCTCTGATTAAAAGTGTTTTACCTAATCTAATGAAATATAATTATCAGTCAAAGTTTAATTATTCATATTAATTCATGTCATCAAATCTAATCTACTCTCATAATAAAAATATAAAATTTAATTACCAAACTACTCATGCTATTAAAATTTGAAGGAAAAATTATTCCACTATTAAATTTGAGGTTACACTTTAAGTTCGAGTCAAAGTACAAATACATCCTTAAAATGGCTCAAATAATTGTTATGTTTTATTTGATCAAAATTTCTACATTTAAGTTATAAATATCACTAATGTATAGTTAAATGCATTGATCATGGTGATCTTTAAACAAAAATTGTTCATACAATAAACTTGGATATACATAGATATGGAGAAAACCTCGTTAAGTTACTTAATCAAACTATTTTTATATTTAGAATTACTAAAAAATATTAATGATAGATTATATGATACATATACAATTAAATGAATTTATTACTTAAATATTTTTATTAATTTTTTTACATATTGTTTTAAAAAATAAATGAGTGGATAACATGTCTTAAAAAAACAATGCCCAAATAAGCTTTATCCTTACTATTTCATATTTCATATTCTTAGTTTGTCCAAATTATTTGTTAAGTGAATATTTCATGAACCACATTATTATTAAATTTATAAAATAACAAAAATAAGTTGAACATCATTTTTATAAATCCTCAAAAAAGGTAATAAATGGACCCACTACACTTTCTTAATATTTGGAAGCTATTATAGTGGATAAACAGTTCATATTTGACACTATCACTTTAACCTAAAGTGCACATTTCTAGATTCCAATTACTATATGAATGTAATTGATTTTTCATTTTATTATACATCTTTCCTATTATTAAAACAACTTCAACTAATAAAACTGATATTACTTAAGTACTTCCACATAATTACATCTCAACAAATATTGTTGAGACTAGCTACTATACATCTCTTGTTTATTTTTCTACTCAAATAATAATTTCTTCTTATTTAAATTTTTCAATTAATTTATTTTTTTAATTATATTTCAATGATTATATAGATGAGTTATTAAATTATACAAATTTTTTTAAGGAAATGTTAAATATACAAATAATTTTTAAAAATATGGTAAAAAGTAATCAAAATTTTAAAAAATATAGTAAAAAGTTATCAAAATTTTAAACTGATATATATATTAGATAAATTTATATAAAAAATGTGAGACATAATTTTTAAAATGCTTATATTATATTAAATTTATGACATAAATAAAATAAACATATAATATAAATAGAATAATTTATATAAATTTATATGAGATAAATATATTAATTAATTTATATTAAAATATTTACATTTTTATACTTTTCATTTTCATTTTTTAAAATTTAATTACCAAAAAAAAATACCAACATTCCAAAAGATATAAAATATTCGATTAAGAAAAAACACAATAGAAGGAATTTCCTAATCTCATTAACATGCCAAAACCTATTACCTTTTTAACACAATGACATTTACGTTTGTATATATTACACATAATATTACTATTCATAATATTTATAAAAAAGATTATCCTTTGAAAATATTTAAAAATAAGAAAAGATTACAAATGATTTCATAAACCATAACAATGATATTTATAATAAATACTAAAATCGATGAAATTTAGAAAAACTTAAACAAGAACTTCTAGATTTTAAGTTTAAAAGAAACTAAGTAGAACTATTTATAATGAACAACAAATATAAGTGGGAATAATATTCAATATTGATATTATTCTCACATCATTAGAAAATTAAAAATGGTTAAAGTTGTTTATTCCTTAAAACATATAAAATGACATAAATTCAAATTTAGGACGACACCATATTTTAATACAAATATTTAATACTATGATTATATGATATACTCAAGTTTAAAAATTATATTAAAAATGAACTATCAAGCATATTTTTATTCTTCTAAAAGTAAGAGGAAAAAGCAAACACAAATTAGATATATATGTTTTAATTTAAAAAGAGGATTATAAATAATTAGAAGAAATTAAGTAGAGCTATCTATAATGAACAACAAATATAAGTGGGAATAATATTCAACACTAATATTATTTCTACACCATTAGAAAATTAGAAATGGTTAAAATTGTTTATTCCTTAAAACATATAAAATGACATAAATTCAAATTCAAAACGACACCTTACTTTAATGCAAATATTTAATACTATGATTATATGATGTACTCAAGTTTAAAAACCATATTAAGAAAGAACTATCAAACATGTTTTTATTCCTCTAAAAGTAAGAGGAAAAGACAAACACAAACTAGATATATTTTTTAATTTAAAAAGAGGAGTATAGATAACTAAAATTGAGTTTTGAGGTAAATATTGTTAATCATATATAAGATGTTTTAGATCATTTTTAATAATAAGAAAAATAGAAATATATTAATATTTATTTTATACATTAAATTGATAGTTTATGTATTTTTTTAATGAAATTTAGAAAAATATTGTTAATTTGAGGAAATTAAAATATAAAAATTTAATTTTATAAGTGAAATTTTAAAAAATATTTTAAAATTTTAATTTTGTTTTTATATATACAAAATGTAATTGTTAATTAATTTGATTTAAATTGAATATAAGTAACCCTGAACAAGCCTTTAGTTTTTTCACTATTTTATAATCAATATAAATAATATGTAGTAAAACTAACCTAATAAATTGTGAGTAGATGAAAAATTGTAACAATAATTTTATCTTTAACCTATTTATTATTTTTCTTGCAAACTAAATAATAATATTATTAAGTTTATCCACTTTATCCCCTTAAATTTACAGTACAAATTCTATATAAAATTGAAAAGATGAATTAAAAATTTTACTTAAATCATTGTCTCCGCTTTTAGTGATAATTTGTATTTCTAACTATACTATTTAAAATTTAGCTTTTGAATTTTTTCACTCTTAATTTCTTAATTATACATCATGACAGTTTTGAACACCTTTAATAGATTGGAATGTGTTCAATTTTGACCGGTACTCTAATGCTTAAAGCGGGTCAAAATGAAATATTCGAGCACTCTTTATCTTTAAAAATAAAATAAAAAATAAGTTCTTTCCATAATATAATTTTTACTTCTCTAAGGGGAGACGAGAATAAATAAAAATAAACTATAGGTCACCCGGTTTTCTACAAGATTGTAACTATGCACCCTCTTTAGCAACTCGTCACATGATAAAAGATTACGCTTTGTCATGCGTAAGCGAGATTCTTTTCGAACAAATGAGTTGGGAAAGGGCTTTATTAATAGGGAAGAGGCCTAAAAGTTGGGTATTTTTTAGTATGTACGCACCATTTAAATAAATGGTGTCTTTACGAAGAATTTATTATATATTTAATATTTTTATTTTTATTTTTAGTGATTAAATTGAATGAAATTATATTTTTAATTGATTTAAAATAGATTATAAATTATGTTGATTTTAGATAGATATTTATCGAGAGAACATGAGAATACTATATGAAGGATGATAGAATAGATATAAGACTATTGACCGAGCAACTATATATATTAGGCACTTGTCGTCATTTGTAAGAGAATAGAGATATCAAATTTTGCCCCTTGATCATTTATTTTTTCTAGTTAGAAGACCCAATCTGTCTAAATATCTCCCTCCCTTGCTAGATCAGTTAGGAGGTCGAGGGGATTGCCCTTGATTGGCTCGACTAAATTCGGTTAGTGCATGCGACTGTTCATCCATCATTCAATGTATATAAGAGATGATCAATGATCTATGATTCATTTATAACCTTCACCTCACCTCCCATACAAATATAAGGGTGCCCCATAGTTCGAATAGGGGTAAGCACACCATATATAGATAGGGGCTAGGTCCCCACCTTTTTAACTATTGTGCATAATAAATCAAGGGGTTATCACTTTGATCACCCTGTAACTATGCCATATATTGTTTATAAGGTAAGGTGAATCTCCAATAAATAGAAAACGCAGGTAGCACTGACTCCAAGTATGTAATTATTACATAGAGTTGTTTCTCGAGCTTCCTCTCCTACCTACTGTTGATGACTTAAAATTGCGCTTGATCTTAACCAATCAACAATGGGAAGTTTCAAGCTGTGGGACAATGCTGTTAGGTTGTGGAGCTAAAAGCTTCACCAGGATGCAAACAGGAGAAGTTACAGAGGATCCAGAGTTGCGGGGAGTTGCAGAATCGGTTGCAGGAAAATCGACGTCGGTCAGATCAACCGACGTCGGTCAGATAGCAAAGGGGATGCAACCGACGTCGGTCACCAGTCGGCCGACATCGGTCATGGAGGTGCCGACGTCGGCAGCCTGTGGGAGAACAGGCAGTTCGCATGACGAATCCGGGAGAGTCTATTTTTAGACTGTTAGTTTGCATGTTGAAGGCTAATCTTAGTCTTGAGTTGCGAGTCTGATTATTGTAATTAGGTTGTCTAATTATTGTAAGCATGAGATCTATATATGGACTCATGGGCTGTATTGTTAGTGTGTGCTAGAAAGCCATAGAGCTTTTAGAGAGAGCTAGTGTAGCTCCTCCTAGTTCCAAAGGGGTGCTGAGAGTGTTTGATCAGGGAGAGTTGCAGGGTCTGCAAGGTCAAGGCGCTGATCCACCGGGGTACTGGTTGAAGAATCATAAGGACTTGGTGAGGCAAGGACAAGGGTTCTTCAGGTGTGTAGAAAGGCTTCTACATGGTGAGTATGATCTAGTTATTGCAGGTAGCAGCAGAGAGCAGGGGATCTACTTGGAGTGCGTGGAGCACTGGATTACTGGCAGTGAAGGATACTAACTGGTTGGTGAGGTGAACATCAATTCTGTATTGGAATTGATTGTTGTGACCAAGAGAGAGAGGGAAGAAGGTCTTGAGGTGTGGCAAACCTTTGAGGTGGAAGAAGAAGTGGCATCTTCTTTATTGTATATTCTTTCTGTATGTTATTAATACAAGATAGTGTATTGTCTCTCAATTCCTGTGTTGTTTCATATTTCTAGTTACTAGTTACTTCTGGTTAATTTCCGTGTTTAGTTGCTAATACAAGAAGTAATCATATGAGCTCTAATTGTGGTGGAGCAAAGAATCCTAACAAATGCGGCTTGAAACAACCTCTAGATTTTAGAGAAGCTAGTCTCTTCTTTTGTATTGGGTGTTGGGGAAAAGGGATAGGAAATTAAACAGAAACGCAAATGCAGGAATTGAAACCTAACTATGGCGATGCGCCTGAGTGTAATCCTAATCCTAACCTGAGCACAGTGAGACTATTATAGGATTCAATAACATTTAATAGTAGACAAGTGCATGATCAATGTAAAAGATTTAAACAACAGAAACAGAGGCTCGCAACAGGGAGGTCTTTCGATGAGATACAGGGGATGTCAACAAAGGCATAGTGTTCAATCTTCTTCACAGAATCTTCCAATCACATAAGAGGTGCAAAAGTCACGTACAGTTATGTAAACCTTCCAATTCAAGAAAATGAGACAAAATCAAATGACATTCCTAATTACAACTCCAGAAAATCTACAGTATAGACTACTTTGCAAATGACACAGACAACACCAACTGAGGCATGGAGCTCAAATTTCCTTAATTCATTCAGCCACATAAGGGGCACAGAAACATGCACGGTTATATCAACTTTACAACTCAAGAAAATTGAGACAAGAGCAAATGGTATTACTGGTCAAAAAGTCTAGAAAGTCTAAAACTATGAGAAAATCCCCCCCTTCCTAGATTTTACAATTCTGCTTATATAGCCTCGGATGTCTCCTTCCATCACTCCACTTCCCGCGTAATTCTTCTCCGTCCTTCACTCATCAGGGACAAACGGTGCCTTCAATGCTTTGGGGGCTTCAAAAATTGACGCGTGGTGACCTCCGCTGCTTCTGGGAAGACACGTGGTATCTTATGCTTCTCCTGCTAGGGGTATGTGGCGTCTTCTACTTTTTCTGGGAATGGAGTAAGAAGGGGCTCAGAGAGTGACACTTGGCAGCATCCGCTGCTTTATGGCACTTTAGAAAAAATAAGACGATGCCTTTATGTGTTGAATGAAAGCATTGGACCCAGGCCTTGAACCAAAGTCTCCCAGATGCTGACACATTGTGACTTTCGCTATTTCTTTTTAAAAAAAGTGGTTCAGGGCCTGCCACGACTGCCACCTGGCACTTTTCGCTGCCCTGCTGCTAAGCTTGTTGGAAGTCTTTGCTGAAAAATAGAGCAAAAAGCGGATGCCTCTATGAGACGCAGATGCTGACACATGGTGCATTCTGCTTAGTTGTTATTGGGTACATGGCATGATCTATGGTTCTCTGGAAAGCTACAAAAGGGCCTCGAAGGATGCTAGCTGATTTGCTCAGTTTCTCAGAAGGTGACACATGGTGACTTATGCTCGAATGCAACATTTTATGCAAAATGAAACAAAAGAGGAGTAACGAGGACCCGCGCCCAGAAAGTGACACTTGGTGGCCTCTGCTGCACTTTGACACTTAAGTAGAAATTAAACTCGCATTTTGCCCTAACTTTGTCACTACGACCAAGGTATATGGGAACCTGAACTGCAGTGCTCGATTGAAAATTTGAATGCAACGTAGAGAAAAAATTACTCTACAGTTATTGGCGACCATCAGGACTTTTGAGCCTGCTCAAAAAGAAAACTCCACCTCTCGCTAGATCAAAATTGTGAAAATTACAGCTTAAAAAGAGCCGTCGACACATGTTTAAAACACTTATTTAAAAGCAAAGCGAGACAACCACAGAAAAACAATGCGAGAAAGGGAAACTATTTAACTATAATATTGAGAGACCCAAGTCAATTGAAATGCTTTAAATAGATTTCGTTTACAGGAATCTCTTCAGATTCTCCTTCCATCGTCTCTAGCTCGAAAGAATTCTCCTACTTGCATGCGTGAATTCTATATGGGCCAGTCCATAGTGCCTCGAATTTGGTATGTTGATCTGCCTTTGCAGCCCGTGCATCCCATTTCAAAATAATCGAGCCCACCTCAAAATTAGGATTCAAAGTTCTTTTATCAAAACAATTCTTAACTATTCATTGATGCTTGATCAATGAGTCGTGGGCTATATCCCTCTTTTCTTGAACTTCCAGAAGTTCAGCGAGTCTGACTTGCATGGGGCCATTTTCTTCAATCTCAATTTGTTTGATCAGCTGAAGAGCAGGGATTTCCAAGATTAGGTGAATCACGACAGCCTTTCCATATACCAATTCATATGGAGACATTTTGATCACCTGCTTGGGTGTGATTCTATCAGCCCAACACTTTATGCCACTCTTTGTGATGATTTGCCCCTATTCTTTTCATGAGTCTTATCAGGTTCTTGTTGGTTGATTCTGCCAGACCATTACCTTGAGGGTAATAGTTAAATGAAATTTTCATATATATTCCATGCCTCAAGGCGAAGTCAAATACCTTAGACCCCAAGAATGCTTTAGCATTATCTGAAATGATGGTGCGAGGAGCTCCAAAGCGAGTAGTGATACCTCCTAAAAAATTTAGAATCATGTTCTCTGTTGCTTCTTTAAGTGGGACTGCCTCGGTCCATCTGGTGAAATAGTCTGTGGCAGTTAATATCCATTTGTGTCCCATGCTGGACACTAGATTTATCATTCCAATGAAGTCAAGACCCCATTGAGCAAAAGGTTCATCCACAACTATAGGACTAAGGGACATGGTTGCATTCCTCCTCATCCCCATATAATAATTGACAGGATTAACATTTTCTAACCAGCTGATAACAATCTACAAATAAAGTAGGCCAAAAATATCCTGCCTCACTTATCTTTATGGCTGTGGTCTTTGAAAAACAATGCCCCCCTGATGTTTCAAAATAATCGAGCCCACCTCAAAATTAGGATTCAAAGTTCTTTTATCAAAACAATTCTTAACTATTCATTGATGCTTGATCAATGAGTCGTGGGCTATATCCCTCTTTTCTCGAACTTCCAGAAGTTCAGCGAGTCTGACTTGCATGGGGCCATTTTCTTCAATCTCAATTTGTTTGATCAGCTGAAGAGCAGGGATTTCCAAGATTAGGTGAATCACAACAGCCTTTCCATATACCAATTCATATGGAGACATTTTGATCACCTGCTTGGGTGTGATTCTATCAGCCCAACACTTTATGTCACTCTTTGTGATGATTTGCCCCTATTCTTTTCATGAGTCTTATCAGGTTCTTGTTGGTTGATTCTGCCAGACCATTACCTTGAGGGTAATAGTTAAATGAAATTTTCATATATATTCCATGCCTCAAGGCGAAGTCAAATACCTTAGACCCCAAGAATGCTTTAGCATTATCTGAAATGATGGTGCGAGGAGCTCCAAAGCGAGTAGTGATACCTCCTAAAAAATTTAGAATCATGTTCTCTGTTGCTTCTTTAAGTGGGACTGCCTCGGTCCATCTGGTGAAATAGTCTGTGGCAGTTAATATCCATTTGTGTCCCATGCTGGACACTAGATTTATCATTCCAATGAAGTCAAGACCCCATTGAGCAAAAGGTTCATCCACAACTATAGGACTAAGGGACATGGTTGCATTCCTCCTCATCCCCATATAATACTTGACAGGATTAACATTTTCTAACCAGCTGATAACAATCTACAAATAAAGTAGGCCAAAAATATCCTGCCTCACTTATCTTTATGGCTGTGGTCTTTGAAAAACAATGCCCCCCTGATGTTCCATGATGCATTTCGTGTAGTATCCTCTTAGCTTCAACCTGTTCTACACATCTTAACAACTTTCCATCAGAATTTCTTCTGAAAAGGACTTGTTCAATTAAAACAAAATGAACTCCCTGTATCCTATAATATCTCCTCTTGTTTCGAGGGAGTTCTCTCAGATAAATCCCATTTTTCATAAATTGAATCTTGCTTATGACCCAAGATTCTGGATCAACCTCTTGTAATTTTAGCACGGTCTCGGTCTCTCCCTCTGAATCAGCTTCCTCAGGTAACATTTTTTCAAGCTCTTGGGTTATATATTGGCACAGACCCCTGCCTCTGACTAGCTTGGTGGGTCTGACTTCTACATCGTATTCAAGGATCTTAGTGATCCAATTGGCTCTTTTCTCGGTAATCTCCCCCTCCATGATGTATTCTCTGACACTTGGGTGAGCTACAAGTATCAAAATTTTGTTTTTTGATATCAGATGCCTGAATTTCTTGAAGGCTTTTACCATGGCATATGCCTGTCTTTCCACAAAATTATACCTGATCTCATACTCTCTGAGAGTTCTTGAGAAGAAGGCTATTGGGTGTTCCCCTTCTAGCCCGTCATTTTTTTGAGTTAAGACAGCAACAATACTCGACTCTCCTCCATAGACATACATTACAAAGGGTTTGGAAAACTCTGGGTTCTTGAGCACTGGGGCTGTTGAGATAGCCTTTTTGACCTCTTCGAATGCTTGCTTCCCTTTTGTAGTCCATTTGACGACCAGGTCCTTTTTTAGCAAGAGTGTCATTGGCCTAACCAAGCCTGCAAAATTAGATATGAATTTATTGACAAAATTGATCTTCCCTAAAAAGGACTGGACTGCCTTTTTATTTGCTAGAAGAGGTAGGTCCATTATAGCTACAATTCTCTCAAGATCTATAGAAACCCCTTCTTTAGACACTATGTGCCCCAACAGTTTACCCTGAAGTACAGTAAAAATAAATTTCTTGGGATTCAATGAGATCCCAAAATCTTGACATTTCTTGAAGACAGACTCTAAATGATCAAAATGATCATTAGCATTTTTTGAGAAAATAGTGAGGTCGTCCAGATAGACTAGGATGACCTTGTTTATAAGTTCACCAAAGGCTATATCCATAGCTCGTTGAAACGTGGCTCCTGCATTTGATAAGCCAAATGGCATCTTCGCGTAGGCAAATGTCCCCCATTTGGTAGTGAAAGCAGTTTTGTACTGGTCTTCCTCAGCTAGCCAAATCTGATTATACCCAGAGAAACCATCAAGTAAAAAAAACCTCTCTGATCCAACCACAATTTTCAGAATTTGTTCCATGGAGGGCAAGGGATAGTGGTCTTTCAGAGATGCTCTATTCAGATCTCTGAAATCTACACACAATCTTACATCTCCATTCTTTTTCTTAACTGGGACTAGATTTGATATCCAGGTCGAGTGTTTGATTGGAAATATTATTTTAGAGTCTAAAAGTTTCTACAACTCATCTACCATTAGAAGTTTGATCCTTGGATTTACTAGCCTCTGCTTCTGCCTAATGGGTTTAGATCCCTCGATCAATTCTATTGTGTGTTGGATAATGTCTCTGTTGTATCTATGAAGGTCTTCATAGCTCCAAGCTATGATTCTGTCATATCTCTGGCATAATTCAATTAATTTTTATTTTTCTTCTTTAGTTGTAGAATTTTCCACTTTTAGCCTCTTCCCGTCACTCACCTCTATCTCAGAATAGTCTACTTTATCTACCTGGAACCTTTTCTTTTTCAGACTTACATCCTCTAAGTCAAACAAGTTTTCTAAGGTGATCAATCCCTTGGGGAGCTTATTAGTCCTTAATTGTATAATTTGATCACCATATGCCTCTTCAATTTTAGTTTGCAACTGATCAACAAACTCATCTGATTGTTGTAAAAAAGAGACTACCTGAGCATCATTTTCAAACACTTGCCAATTTTTATCATTGTCTGGGATGGTCGGTCTCACTATAACTTTTACTGCCTCATTGTTAACCAATAACCCAGTTGCTGGGTTAAACTGTGAGCCAATTTGAGCCATCTTATCAGCCTCAGAGTTTTGACTTCTAGGGATTATCTCAATATTAAAAGCTTCAAAATCTTCTATCAAATCCCAAATCTTATGCATGTAGGATCTCATTCTCACATTTTTGGCTGCTGCATTTTCCCTAATTTGCTTTACTACTAATTCTGAATCTCCTTTTACTTTTAGGTTCTTTATTCCCTTTTTTGGGCTAACAGGAGCCCGTGTAATAAAGATTCATATTGTGCATCATTATTAGTGCAAGCAAATTGGAATCGGATAGCTGTTAAAATATTATCACCATTTGGAGCAGTAAAACAAATTCCTACTCCAGCACCATGTTTACTTCTAGCCTCATCAAAATTCAAAGTCCAGACCTCTGAATCTTGAGTAGTAGGTGCCTCTTTCCTTATAACATTTGGGATCACCTGATCCTCATCAAAAATGACATACGTGCCCAAACTAGTAGAGTCATAGTTCTCATACGTGTCGCTATGCATCGTAGCCAACAACTGGCTGTTTTCTTCTTCTTGATCATGCTCAGTCCATTGGCCTAGCTCTTCAATAAAAATCCTTTCTTCTTTATTCATCATGGCATAATCTGCTTCTAATCTTGTTGTTGGTTCGTTGGTTATATGGTCTTTGGACAGTGGCTCAGATAAAATTTTCATCTTTGAACCATATTTGGTTCTCAGAATGAGGTGAGACCAGTCAAGAGACATATATCCTCCTATCTTTGTTGTAAAGTCTCTGAATAAACATAAACCAAAGATAGGAGGGATATCTATGACAACTATGTTGGGACATGTGTATAACTGCAAGGGGAGTTGTTTAATCCTCCATATGGTTTGCATTATTTTTCCATCTAGCTGCATAACTTCCATTGCAAGGGGTTCATATTTTACTTTCAAAGCATTAGTTATTTGCTTGGGCATCACAGTTGTACTAGCTCCCGAATCTATCAATGCATTATGCAGAAGTTTCTTTCCAACTATCAGAGTCAAATAGAAAGGCTCTAGCTTTGATTTGCTTACTTGTGCTACATCATTCACAAAGGCTGTTGTCTTTGGAGGAACCGTATCTTTGAGCTTTTCCCTTCCAGCAGGTCCTTCCTTGGTAACAACATCTTTGTGCACTGCTTGCCCTTGCAAAGCTTCTTGCAGTAGTGTCTTTTGCTCAGGAATAGCCAAGATATCCCATATAGATACTTGCGCTGGAGTCTTCTTTAATTGGTCCACTATGTTGATTGGTCCCAAAGACTGAGTTTTTTGGAAATAAGGATACCTCATTCTTTCTTGAATCTGGACAGGGATCCCTTGATCTTGTACCAGTTGAGGTACTCCTTGTCTAACAGCAGTGTTCCTTTGATCTTGGGATGGAGGATTATTCTTGACCTGACCACTCGCAATCTCGGGCTGCTCCACCATCCTCCTCTTTGATCTGGTATAATAATCAGATTGTACTACTGGCCTTTGGGAGGTAGATGCTTCATTCAAGAAAACTGCTTCTTCATCCTCAACCCATGAGAACAAAGCATGTCCAGGGGATATTTCTTCTTCTTGTTGCAAATACATTCCTTGCATCTGAGCCACTATGACTGAATTTTGCATGTCGAGAGACTGGTAGGCTTGATTGTTACTGGTACTAGCAAACTGACCATCCATTCTTCTCTGCTCAGCCACCCTTTGTTGTAGATTACCTCTAGGGCAATCTCTGGGTGTGTGAGCATCGTTGCAAGGGAAACACCAAGCATTAATATCATCCACATAATTATTCTGACCTAGAACCATCTCCCTATTTGAGTTGGGAGGAAGGGTCTGTGAGGGTGTGGGAATTGCAACTAATTGATTTGTTGGTTGATGACTGGTTTGCCTTAGAGGGCCTTGATATTGGTTTGGTTGGGACGAAAACCTGTTTCTTTGATAGCCTTGATAAGGAGGCTTAGGAAAAGTATTTTGATGCCTCTTTATATTAATCAGCTCATTGGAGAATGTCCTTAGCATACTCTTGATATCATCCATCTCAGATGACTGAGCAGGGACTGGTTGTTTCGCAGGTAATGGAGGGTAAGCATACATAGACATAGGTGGGCTTACAGCTTTAGGAACTTATTGAGATAAAGGTAAGGTAATTTTTGGGAACATAGGCATGGGAGGCCTTAGAAGTAACTTTCCAGCATCAATTAAATGATTTTCAGCTCTGACTGCAAAGTCATAAGCCGCTGGCAAAGTGTGTCCTCTTAGTGACTGAATCATAACATATATATTTGAATTTAGAGCTTTGAAATAGAATACTATGACCATACCAGGTGGTGGTTTAGCTGCAACAGGGATTCTGTCCCAAGTTTTTTGGAATTTGGTGTTGAAGTCAGTCATGTCCTCTTGCGGTCCCCTTTGAATGGTGATCAACTGCTGTAATAGAGAAGACTTATCACCCTTCTCTGTAAATCTTTCAAAGAACTGATCTCCAAGTTGGTCCCATGTAGATATGGTATTTGGGGTCAAAGACCGATACCATTCTAAAGCCTTCCCTTTGAATGACGCTGCTAACAACCTTAGGGCCACATTTTGCTCTGTGACACCATGTATGGCACAGACATATGATACATCTTGAAGATGTTCCATGGGTGTTTTTGAGTCTTGCCCACTGAATTTGGGCAGAGCCTTTAGAGCATTTATTGGGATAGGGTCCCAAACAGTTGGTGGTGTTGGGAGGATTAAGGGGCTACCAGTGTTTCAGCTTGCATAATTTTGTGGGGGTACATGGGCTCCCATGTTTGGTACTGGTAGAAACTTGTTAGCTCTTCTTCTTGGACTAATTACTAGAGGTGGCAAAAGAATACTTGGATTTGTAGTAGATTGCGATCTGGTGACTGGTCCACAGCTCCGACTCCTCGTAGCTCTCTGGTTCATGCGGTCTTGAAAGAAACTTCAAGACGGGTCCCACCGAGCATGCCAGAAATTGTTGATGACTTAAAATTGTGCTTGATCTTAACCAATCAACAATGAAAAGATTCAAGCTGTGGGACATTGCGGCTTGAAACAACCTCCAGATTTTAGAGAAGCTGGTCTCTTCTTTTGTATTGGGTGTTGGGGAAAAGGGATAGGAAATTAAATAGAAACGCAAATGCAGGAATTGAAACCTCACTATGGTGATGCACCGGAGTGTAATCCTAATCCTAACCTGAGCACATTGAGACTATTATAGGATTCAATTACATTTAAGAGCAGACAAGTGCATGATCAATGTAAAAGATTGAAACAACAGAAACAGAGGCTCGTAACAGGGAGGTCTTTCGCTGAGATACAGGGGATGTCAACAAAGGCATAGTGTTCAATCTTCTTAACAGAATCTTTCAATCATATAAGAGGTGTAGAATTCACATACAGTTATGTAAACCTTCCAATTCAAGAAAATGAGACAAAAGCAAATGACATTCCTAATTACAACTCCAAAAAATCTACAGTATAGACTACTTTGCAAATGACACAGACAAAACCAACCGAGGCATGGAGCTCAAATTTCTTTAATTCATTCAGCCACATAAGGGGCACAGAAACATGCACGGTTATATCAACTTTATAACTCAAGAAAATTGAGACAAGAGCAAATGGTATTACTGGTCAAAAACTCTAAAAAGTCTAAAACTATGAGAAAATCCCCCCCTTCCTAGATTTTACAATTTTGCTTATATAGCCTCGGATGTTTCCTTCCATCACTCCACTTCCCACGCAATTCTTCTCCGTCCTTCACTCATCGGGGACAAACAGACGACGCCTTCAATGCTTTGGGGGCTCCAAAAATCTACCCGATGAACTGTTCCATCTACTCGAATTAACTCCAGCTAATTTTTCCTCCATTTCGCTTTGCGGCAACAAATACACGAAACACTCTATTATGTTGAAATGGGAGAGAACACTTAGTCAATTTCTTGAAAATTCTCCTATTACTAAGAAGGGACCGGAAAATGACACTTGGCGCTTTTCGCCGAATTTATCGGATACACGCGGCCCTCTCCACTTTTCTTTGGTTGTTCTGTGGTATCATTTAGGACACATATTAGATTCTCACGGATGGTGACACTTGGTAGTTTCTGCAAACTCTTGAAGTACACCTGAGGCCCACCACAATCTTTATTCAGCAATGAAACTCAAAGGCAGTATGTCGAAAGTTGACGCGTGGTGACCTCCGCTGCTTCTGGGAAGACACGTGGTATCTTTCACTTCTCTTGCTAGGGGTATGTGGCGTCTTCTGCTTTTTCTGGGAATGGAGTAAGAAGGGGCTCGAAGAGTGACACTTGGCAGCATCTGTTGCTTTATGGCACTTAAGCAAAAATAAGACGATGCCTTTATGCATTGAATGAAAGCATTGGACCCAGGCGTTGAACCAAAGTCTCCCGGATGCCGACACGTGACTTTCGCTGCTTCTTTTTAAAAAAAATGGTTCAGGGCCTACCACGACTGCCACCTGGGACTTTTCGCTGCCCTGCTGCTAAGCTTGTTGGAAGTCTTTGCCGTAAAATAGAGCGAAAAGCGAGTGCCTCTATGGGACGCGAATGCTGACACGTGGTGCATTCCGCTTAGCTGCTATTGGGTACGAGGCACGATCTGTGGTTCTTTGGAAAGCTAAAAAAGGGCCTCGAAAGACGCTAGCTGATATGCTCAGTTTCTCAGAAGGCGACTTCCGCTCGAATGCAGCATTTTATGCAAAATGAAACAAAAAAAACAAAAGAGGAGTAACGAGGACCCGCGCTCGAAAAGTGACACTTGGTGGCATTCGTTGCACTTCGACACTTAGGCGAAAATTGAACTCGCGTTCTGCCCCTACTCTGCCACTACAACCAAGGTATACGGGAACCCAAACTGCAATGCTCGACTGAAAATTTGAATGCAACATAGAGAAAAAATTACTCTACACCTACTAAGTTGAGAATAGGGTTGGTCCATCGACTAACCAAACAACTTAATTTTAATGTATTTTAAATCTCCTAATTTAAATTATAATTTTCAATCAATTTAATCACACAAAATAAATATTAAATATATACTAAATTAATTATAAAGTGAATTTCAAATGTATGTGACATCATTTTAGTGTCCTTCCTTATTAATTAAACCATTTTCTAATTTTATAAAATCAATATATAGAATGTCAAAAAATAAATATTAAATATATACTAAATTAATTATAAAGTGAATTTCAAATGTATGTGACATCATTTTAGTGTCCTTCCTTATTAATTAAACCATTTTCTAATTTTATAAAATCAATATATAGAATGTCAAAATAAATATATAGTAAATTACAATAATGTGTAAACATACATTTAAATTAGTGAGAAACAATTACGAATAAGAAACATCCATATCATCAAAGTAATCTAGAGCACAATCCTAACCTTAACCATTTGATTCTCTATATCAAAATAATATTTAAATTTAAATTTCATACTTCCTTAATCTATTAAAAATTTATGATAGTTTTTTTAAAAATATAAAAACACAATATTTCAAGAAGACAAATCATCTTGTATCAAAAACTTATAATATTTCAAATACAAAAAGCTCTTAATATATATTTATTTTTAAAAACTTGTAAATATTTTATTTTGTTGCTCCTTGCCGGTCAAAAACCCGTCAAACCATTCTTGTATTAATCCAATAAATACTTGAACAAAGAATACGAAGATTCTTCTATGGCAGTCCCCTCATCATTTCACTCCCACAATGCTCGTATAGGTAAATTAAATCTCTACCAAGCCTCATTAGCCCCACTCGCAAATAAAACTTTAAAATCTAAATGAAAAATATTCCTGTGCAAGTCAGCTTTTCTCCCGAAACTGAAACCCTCCTCAAGTCAGGCACAGGGCAAAGGGCCTACCATGCCCTGAAGATTGAATTGGCAGCTCTAATACAACAAAGACTGGTTTTAGAAATGGAAAACACAGCAGACTTCTTCAAGAGATAGTGCAGGAGTTAGGATTCTCCTCACTGACAACACTGTATTCATAGGGTCTGTAGTCATAGCTGACATACACAATTGTCGGAGGTTCTGCTTTGTTTTCCTTCTTTGCATCGGTTTGAGGCTTCTTCTCCTCGTTTTTCTCAGGCTCTTTTTTCTCCTCTTTCGCAGGACCCACGCTCAGCAACTCTGTGGATCCGAATTTTCTGAGTTTGGAGGTCAAATAGACAGGGTCTACATCCCCTATTACGGTTATCTTCTTCTCTTTCATGTCCACCGCCACAGAATCCACCCCTGCAATACACATTCACCCATATCTCTTCAGATAATGTGGCAGAATGAACATATTGTTAGGGTTTGAAAGGAAATATAAGGAGGTAGCATACCTTGGATACGTGCAACCACCTTCAGCACTCTTCTCTTGCCGCCGTCGTCCTCGATGGCCAGTTTTAGCAATATTTTCTGCATAAAAAACAGCGGGCTGGGCGTTCATAACTTGTGTTTTAAAGTGAGGAAGGGAATTGAGCACGCGAATAGAGAAAATACCTTCATTTTGATTGGCGATGGAAAATTAGAGTCGTTGCTACCTCCAAAAATCCGGCGCAGAATAGAAGAAAATTAGGATGGAATGTGGTGGATTGCAGGGCAGGGGTTTGAAGGCTTATAAAGAGACGAAGGGAGGGCAAAAGACGGAATTGGAAGGCTCGGAGAAAGGGAGAACAACTTTTATGATCCCAGTCAGAGACGAGGAAGGTGCGGACTCAATAATGCATCAAATGGGCCGCCGGTGGACCTTCCATAAAAAAATTGGGCGAAACCCTGTGTCGATATTTTGTAGTTTATGGATTTTCTGGCCATCGGCCCCCACGGCTATCGTCACGACTCACGGGCATGGATGACGCTCTCCAAAGAAAGAGCTTCTAAATCATTAGAAGTCAAATTGGCAATAAAGCATGTTAATAGCCATTTAGTTAACTGTTCATGCATGAAATTTGAGGAAAAAATGAGCTTCTAAGCATTTTGCAAGTTACATTGGGACTGTTTTTTTAAAAGTATTTATGTAACAAAAATATAGTGGAATGCTGCCCCTCTTTAATCTTTTAGTCATGCCATTTGGTGGTTTATTGTTTTTTTGAGCTCACATGATGATGTCATTTGGCATTGTCTTGTTGAGTTGGACCTTGGGTTCTTCCCGATCTCCTTCAAGTTAATCTGTGCTTTTCGAGTTTACTCTAAACTTGTTTCCTTCGAGCTTTCGCTGAAGAGATCAATGTTTCAAAGGAGAATGGCGCATCTTTAAGTTTCACCCATCTTTGCACAAGACATAAAACTCTTAATCTTAACAGGGTAAAACCAGTTATAAAATTCCAATGGCATTTGTGTACAAACATGACTGGTTATATAATATTAAATATTTTATATTAATAACAATATGTACATATATTTATATTATATTTATAACCTCGTATGCAATTTCTAACGACATTGCTTCGAGTGTTGTTGCCACCTTCTATCCCTTGGGACACCTATTACTTGTATTCGCTGACACATCTCTATCTTTCAGATGAATAAATGAATAGTAATGACGTCTCTGTCATTTCTCACATCTAATTCTATTCTTTCCTCTGCATTCTACCACTAAAATGATCTTGCAACTTATACTTTTTGTTGTTAGCTTTTCATGTACTTACCTTTGTAGAGTGTTGATATTAATTATTAGAATATACCCATAAACTATCTCATTTATATTTGCTTTCGACCTCTTTGGTAGCATGGTATATGGCATCCACACATTCCACCCACCAAAAGTTGTTATTGAGTGTGAAGGAGTCTATGTGTCTGTTTTGTGTAGGCCAGATTTCTTACTTCAAGACATCTATGTTGTCCAACACATACACTAAGTGCTATTATATTTGTATTTGGCAAGGCACATATTGGAAGATTGTTTTAATAACCAACTTTTAAAGACGTTGAGTGAATTAGGATTCCTTAGGTGGAGCTTGTCAAAAAATTATGATTGCAAATATCAATCCAACTAATTTATCTTATTTAGAAACACAACATACTTTACATTGGGTAGATTAAGCAAAATAAATTCGCACAAAGGTAAGATGTGACTATATTTTAATAAATATGCTATTAAAACACTTATGTTATAGGGGAAAAATGGGCATTTATAGGGTTTCACCTCGACAAAGGGCACTATCGACGAATAATGGGGAGAAGAGAGCTGATGACTCTAAAAATGGAGGTGATGTAAATGAGAGTGGCGGAGGATTGCATACTATAAGTAAAATTATGTCACTAGGCATTTTCTGTTGATAAATGGAGGCAAATGTAGTGCATAACAGAGTATAAAGGATTGCAAAACCATATCTAAGATCGCTGGTCAAACCCTAATATGCATAAGAAAAAATCCAAGGAATACACAGGGTTTGGGGGATAAATTTGAGGTTTTGACAGTACAGGAGGATGAAAATAGGGGAGGGCCAACCCCAAGCTATTAGAGGCAAGGACACAATCCAAAACTGGTGAACAAAAAGTTACAGGGAATTTATCAGGGGGAAGATCATTTGCAGAAGTTGTGGGAGGACGTAAAAGCTCTCATGGGATTCCAACCAAGGATACCCCTGTTGTTTTGTTTCATAAACAAGAGATTGAAGTTATTTCTAAGAGGGAAGAATGGCTAACTACGCAGGGACTGATTTGTAAATTTGAAGGGTTTTGGCTGACTGTGCTAGCATTGCATGAGTAGATCTCAACCTGATGGCAATCTATGGTGGAAGTTATAATACAAATTCAACCCTTTTCTAGAGAATTTTTTATTCTATACCAGATAAAGATGTTTTTAAAGACAATGCACGAGGGACGAGGATAAACATACTCTGTTGGTAAAACCTTGACATCCAGACTTTAATGCCCAAACTAAAATTTCTATTTTCAAACCAATTTGGATTAGGCTCCCAAATCTTCCTTGCCAATTTTGGGATGATTTGGTGTTTTCTACTATTAGAAATACAATAGGTAAATTTTGGACCACTGACAAATTGACTAAGGATAAGGGACATTCCACATTTGCCAAAATTTTGGTTTATGTTGATTTTTCTAAAGATCTACCTACTTAATTAGAACTGAGGGTGGGGAATTAAATGGATGCAATCCTTAGAATTTGAAGGTATCCCTTTTAGATGCAAAATATGTTTCAAAATAGGACATCTTATAAATGATTACCCTAGCTTCAAATTCAAGAAGATAATATCGTGGTGAAAAAATGCAAAAATTGAACATACTACGATCCCAGTTATGAATGATAGTGAAAGTGATAATGAGGGATCATAATTAGAGATCCCTTTGGAAGTAGAAGATCATAATAAAAAAAAATGAGGCACTATGTTGTGAAGTAATGACCAAGGCGGGGAGAGGGGGGGTGTTGTTGTGTTACAAGAGAGGACTAATGGAAATGAAGAGATTAGACCAAATCCATCAGCCCAAACTCCATTATAAATACAAGGCATGTTTGGCTCAAAGCAAACACAGAATCAAGTGAAATTTTTGGAAATCTTCATCCCTATATTGCCAAACCCTGAGAAGGGAGGAGAATGGAAAACTGTTAGTAATAGAAAGAAAGGCAAAGTTAAATAGGGTTTGAAACCCATGACAATGTCTCTTAGATCTAACAAAGAAAATATCATGGGAGACTCCTAGTTGGTTTCGTTTTTATTTTGTTTTAGGCAACAACTATTGTTGAAAATCTTGGCATTTGTGGTCATTTTCTTATTGCTTTTTATTTGTTCTTTGTCTGATTTTCTTTAATCTTTATTTTTCTACCGAGCGTATTATTTTGTTTCGCTGGTGTGACCTTAGCTTTGTGTTTCATTTCTAGGGTAAGGGTCCTTAGTTCAAAAAAATCCACCCTTTTTCTTTAATAAGATAAATAAATCTCTATGCTAACATTTTGGTGTACTTTAGAGATGGTGAAGAGTAAGATCATTGATGGGAACCTCAATGATATTACAACTAACTTGCCTTGTAAATGAAAGATTGGGGAACCCCAAATCTAGAATGCAGAATGATCAATTGCAACAAAGGTTACTATTGACCAAATTTGACTCTATAGGTCAAATTGGGACCCTTATAGGTAAAAACTTGACTTTTTAGATGTTTTAAGGGTCAAATATTTTGTCATGGGGTATATTATAGGTCTTTTGATGTCATTTAATGTTATATTAACTTTGGTCTTGGTCTAATTAGTCAATTTATCATTTAGAAGGCTTTTAGGGGTCATAAATGCAAGTGGTATAGTTTTCAAGGTGCTCAAGTGTCCTTATCTCATTTCAAATATCCAAGAAGTAATATTCCCTATCAAGAATGTTAGTCTCATCTGAAACTTGCAGGTTATCTAATTGAAGATCAAGTAATCAACTGAAAAAGGGGATTTTAGCACTTGTACAACCCATGAGGGAAGGTGACATGTGGGGGAAGGCCATGGAACATCTCTTAATATTCCTTAGGTTCATTTCCATTCTTGACATGATCTAGAAGTGCCATTTTTGAGCTAAAATCATTCTGCTTCTTTTTTGCCTTTCTAGATACATAAAAGTGGTCAACAGGTTTGTGCTTGGTACATACAGTTGAAGAGGTTTCAGGTCCAAAAATTTTGGGAGGTGGTATTAAACTCAAAGAGATCCATTTCTATAAAAATATTTCTAATATTGGTTAACCATTCTTTATGAACCAACCTTTATAAGTTAATTATGTTTTTTTGTTCATTGTTTCTTGTACCCTATAAGTTTTGCTCCATTTTGGACAAGTCCGAATAAACAAGTTGGTGATGTTGAATATAGAATATTTTGGTTCTATTCTCAGATGCTTTTCATTCTTGGTTTCATGTTTCAAGGTGTTTTAATGAGAAAATCACCTCAGGTTTGCAGATTGGTCTCTTTGAAGCTAACAGGCAATTTTCCATCATTTGTAGGATCTTCATGTTTTGATAATGGTTCCAGAGGGTTGTGATAGATTAATTTAAATATTATAAATGTTCTCTTTATTCATTTTTCCTATCAATATCATTTATAAATCAACATTATTTGAGTTATAGTCACAAAGCACCATGCAGTCAGTTGGTTCCATGACTGTCATGCACAGTGAACATAGTGAGCTAGGTTAAGGCCTTCAACACATCCATGGAGCCATAAGTATGGTATTAATATATTTAAAACATTACCATAGAGATAATTAAATAAAATTCTTTCACTTGGTGGAAGAGGGACTATCCTAGTCAACAGAGTCACCTGCATACTTAGTCTGCCATGGAATTGCACCTACATGTGCCCTCAATGATGAATTCACATTGAAATGGAGGTATTGATAATTATTTCATATCCATGATAGTGTGAATATGCATTTTTATGTGTTAGGATAGGAATAAAACTCATTTTATGGTCAAGGCAATGTGCACTACCTGAAATTCACATTACTACCTGTGCATAAGAACATCCACCTATAGGTGGCTTAACAGAGAGTCAGAGGTGTCATGAGGAGTGTTGGATCATGAGGTGAAACTCTTATTAAAGTCAAAAAATGTTATGTTGATAATTTAAGAACTATTTGAGGTGTGTATTGGTAAATGGAAATTGAAAACCATGCTCAAAGATTCAAATGATAGTGTTCACGCCCCTTGTCCCTAAAACATGAAAATAGAGTTCCTTGATCTTTTGTTGATATTTTGTAATAGGGGTAATAAAAGATTTGAGGCATCCAAATGACCTAGCCTTATATCCCCTACATAATAAAATAGTTATTCAAAGTTTGGAGGGTAGGTGATTAGTTGAAACTGGTTTTTGGGAAGCCTAAAAGTGCACTTTCATACACTATTCTCAGGCAGTGACATCTATGGTTTGGAGATCTAAAGAAACCTTCCACCTCACGGTTGGAATTAAAACTATGCTTCATGATTGAATAAGTATTAGAATTTTTAAGATATATTTCATGACCTAAGGGTCATTTCAAGGGATGATATTTTGTGTTTTGGTTCTCCAAACACACCTATAGGTGTCCCTTCCTCTGAAAATGTGCACCTACAACTAAGTAGGCAAATAGTGACCTAGGCATGGTGTTTTAGTGATGATTTAACTTATAAAAAGTGAAAAAAAGTATGATAAAATTATA
This sequence comes from Torreya grandis, assembly GCA_037957365.1. Lineage (NCBI taxonomy): Eukaryota > Viridiplantae > Streptophyta > Pinopsida > Cupressales > Taxaceae > Torreya > Torreya grandis. Next base: position 2,716,479 of record JARHVA010000380.1, on the reverse strand, counting down.
TGTAACCTTAATGTTTGAAGGAGGGCCTCTACACAACATGACCAAAGTCCAATCAGGGAAAAGTACACCTATAGGAGTCATTTTGATAGGGTAACACAGTCAAGAGGTAGAACTCAGTCTTATGAGCTCAAGGTACATGTAAAGATTATATGAAGAGTTGGAATGATAAAAAAATATTATGAGAACATTATTTAGGACCATTACTACCTTCATAAGCTTTTGACTGTGTAAAATAAGCTTACATAGACCTCTTAAGGCCCTATATGCACCTACAGTTAGGTGTTCAGTCATGATGAAGGTAAAGAGATGAATATGATTAGGATGAGAAATAAGGTTTGATAAAAAATTTAAAATGGTTCATTATAGGTTAATATATTATTTCCACAAGCTTCGAGACTCCTTTTAAGTGGACCATCTACTCTTCATACTAGCCCAAGGATGGCAGTCCATACAATTACACTAAGGGACTCATGTTGCTCAAAGGATAAGAATGACGAATCTAAGGGAGAGGAGTAGTTTTGGGTGAATATAAAGTTTATTGAGAATTAATTTAAGGTGTATAAATTTTTAATAAACCTAAGCATATTGGAGTTCTCCTTGACAGGTCATTCTTAGGTGGAAGTGAAAAATGTAAAAAATAGTCCTTTTTTGCACAGATTGAGTTGGTTAGGTGTCTAAATGGGTAAGTATGAATTAAAAATTTGGTAAAAAAATTAATTAGGACCTAATAAAACTTATAAAATCTTAAATTTTCTTTTAATGGTAGGGATATACCTCACTGTTTTGTCTCAGAGGTTAGCCAGTCAAGAAAATAAGAGTTTTGGGCAAAATAAGCAAATGAAGCCAAAATCGGTAAGAAAATTGATAGGATAATTTGGAGACCTCAAGGAACATATTTTGAGGTATATTTAAGGTTAATGGGTGATGATAAACACTCATAAAAGTTTTGGACTCTCAAAATGGTCAAAACTCTCTTGCACACAACTCAACCAAACAAGCTCCCACTAGGCCTAGTTGGTGAATGAGAAGAAGAGATGAGAAGGAGTACTAGGAAGGTTGTAGGGTGACTTGGTAATTTGAAACACATGTAGGGTATAATTATAAATATACCACAAAAGTATTAATCCCATCTTGGAGGTCTAGACCCTCAGAGTTGAAGGCATGCCTATTAGGCATGGTTAGGCCTAGAATCCAAATGGGGTGTCAACTTCAATTCTAGCTTTAGGAGTTGATTAAAATGGGTGAGGACATGTTTTTGGGATCATAATAGAGGTTTTAAATCTTTTTGAGTGCATGAGAAACAATAAGGAAACCATTTTGTCCCAAAGGCAACCTCAAACCTGAAGGAAATGGAGAAGCAAGCTTGATAGGTTAGTTTTAAAAGTTCATATCTTCTCTAAGAATGTGCATGGAGGCCAAAGGAGTTTAGAGAGGTTATCAAGGGTCCTTAGCATCATGTTTGTGGAATTTTTTGTAATTTAAAACTATAGGGATTTATGAACAAATCTTAAGGACAAAATGGACCGAAAACCCTACTAAACCCTTAGAAGTGACCCAATGAAGGAAATGAAGTTGCAAAGCTACTTAAATGGTATAATTTGCCAAGAAAAATAATTGGAGGTTGTAGAATACTCAGTCAGGCTCCTTACCATCAGGATTAGCTATACGAAATTGTATGGATGGAGTATAAAATAGGGTTTTCTTGACCTTTTTATGTGTTTCATAAGTTCAAGAAGGAGTCTAAAGATGTCAATAACATGGAGGAGAAGCTTAAGACTTAAGATAACTCCACATGACAATTTATTGCTTCAAAATAACTCTTAGGTGCCCCAAAAAATAGCTTCATCTCAGCCAATCAAAAGTGACATAGTGAGCATGATAGTGAGAAGGGTGAGAACTTCAAGTGATTAGAATTTTAAGGTATACCTAAGTATTCTAAGGCCATGGAGGGTCTTGAAAAGTGTCATCGACTCCCTCAAATGGATTTACATGGAAAACTAAGGCTAATTTTGAGGCCAAGTCTGAGGGGTGACTAAAAGAGGAATATTCTTGGATTGTAGGTAGTGATGGCTCACTTCTAGGAGATTCTAGGTGATCAAGACTAAAACCAATGCATGGAGAGGCATGTTTGAAAGCCTTTCCTCTCATTCCAATAATTAGACCTATCCCTAGTTAGTTTTGTGATGTTCAAATAGAGGTGAATTATGGAGGTAGTTTTTTGAGATAACAAAGGGAATTTCATGCCACTTTTCATGAGTTTCATGACTTGGAAATCCACTTGTCTCTTCTAACCTTGCATGGTCCATTTCACACCCTCTTATCATGAAAAATTAACTCATTCTTTCAGCATGAAAAGTATCCTTGTGGCCTTTGGACTTCTCCTCTCTCTCTCTCTCTCAAGCTCTATAAGAACTAGTCATTTTAGCCTTTGTAAACTATGCTCCACTTGAGTATGGTGAATCCATGATCATTTGTATACTATGGATCAATAAATACTAATGATTTTTACCTCTTCCATGACTATGCATAATTTTTTTTACTTAGATGATTGATCCTGCTTAGTGATGACTCTTGTTTCCTTAACATGTCTCATTATCTCACCTTCTTGTAGGGCATATAAAGTGTTCTAGGATGTGTTAAGGTCGAGTGAGTTAGTCTATTAAAATAGTGCCATTCTTGGCCTATTGTCTAGTCCTCCTAGCCTAAACATTCATCCATAACCTCATAATGAAATATTGATGTGAGAAGATGTAGATTGGAGAAGTGTATGTTTGGTTAGTTCCTTGTTCTCATGTGTAACATGAAATTGGTTGGTAGTCATCAACTAATTTGGTGTATCAACTCCCTTAGGATAGTTTACTTTCAATTTTCTCTTTCCCTTTTCCCTCACAAGCATAGTTATAATAGTGTTCTAAAAGTGATACATCAAGGGAGCTAGCCCTATCTAGAGATTTACCTCATTCTTAGGCTCACCCAAAATCTAGAGGTGTTTCAATTGTGTTACTTGGATGAGGAGAGCTAAGACATCTACTCAAATGGTTAAAATCTAAGTGACAAATTTTTTTGGCATGCCCAGTGGGACTCTTAGTCTAAGAAGTTGAAGGATTTTTGGTGTTGTCTTTCAACACATTAGCCTTTGGAGGCATCTATCCAAGCATCAATGGTGACTTACATCAGATGATCAAGAAGCCCAAGTTTTTCTTTGAAGATTATTGATATTCATTCCTTGTGTTTTTGCTTTCTAATTAAGTCCCATGGCTGACTTTGGTGTTGAGTATTGTTTTACACAAGTTGGTGAGGTTTATTAAGCTTATGGCATCCCCTATCAACCTTGTTATGATCCTTACAAGCTCCAATATGATATTTAACAACTCTAATATGATCCTTATCATCCCTATAACTAGACTTATCATGAGTTGTATCAGTCCTATAATCAACCTTTTCAATATATTGCTCCTCTTAGTCACTCCTCTAATCAATCCATTTCAACTTTCAAGCAAACACTCTTGGGATATGAAAAGTACATGTTGGATCTTCACACACTAAGAGGAAATGGTCAAGATATTCCTATTAATTTAATTAATAAGGTGAGAGATGCATTAGAGCTGGTTAAAAAAGAGTGGGCACCTATTGAGAGAGTTAATTGGCAAAGGCTCACAAGTGAGATGCTAGATGTGAGTGGCCTAGTTTCATCCTTGGAAGATAGGCTAAGAATTCATGAGGGATAGCCTCACCAAACCTATCAGCCTTCATATCCACTTCCTAAATATTACTATTAGTCTTACATGATTCCTATTTATGATCCCAATTAAGCTTGTTAAAGTCATCCTTTTCCAAATCAGCTGGAAGAGAGTTGAAAAGAGAAACCTTGTTTTTAAAGCAAATATTGATAGGCAGATTGAGTTAGCTAATAATTAGATGCAACAGTCCCTATCATCAGGAAAATAATTAGAATTTAAGCCCTCATTTCCCTCTCCCATTATACCCCCACCTCAAGAAGTGACCTCTAGATATGAGATTCCAAGTTGGAGACAAGGTGGGGAGTCTAAGCCTAAGGAGATCCCAAGTTTTTTGAACACTTCATCCACTCCTAAAATTGCATCACCACCTTAAAAATAGAATATTAATCCTAACATCCTAAGCTATAATAATATATTATAATTATGGGGAAAGAAAGTGGATAAAAACCTAGATAAAGAGTGTGAGGTTGAGAAAGAGTTTGATCCTATGCAAGTCCCTCCCACCCTTCCTCAAGAGACCTCTTGTTCTCCATAACATCCTTCTTGCACTCCTCATCCTCATGAAGATTCCTATAAAATTCAAGAAATACTTTTCCAAGAGAACATAGCTAAGCAAATTTAAGAGTTAGATTCAAGGATCAAATTGTTGAGTCAAGGTGTGATGGAAGGTTTAGAGCCCAAAGAAGATCTTATGCCTAGACACACCCCATATAACCTTCCTTAAGAGAGTGCTCAATATAAATCAAATGTCAATGAATTGATTATCAAATGGAAGGAATAAAATCTATCTATTTTAGCCTAAGGTTTTCCTCCTCTTCCTCAAGAACTTCCAAAATAATCCCTTACATTTCACTCTAAATCTGATTTTGAGTTCTATGCTCCACCTCCACCAACTAGTTCATCTTTTCCTCACCTTATCACTCTTTTCCTTGATGGACATATGGTATGGGAACCTAAAGAAGAAAACATGGTTGAAAATAATATAGAAATCTTTCTTGAGGAAAACATACCTCCTTGGTAGCCTCATTGGGCTAAGTCACCTGATTTCAAGATGCCTAGTCTTGGCATCACCAAAAAGGAGAAGGAGATTGAAGATCTTACAACCCTTGAGAACCAAAGTCTTGTTATGAGAGTTGAAGTTAAAGTTGAGATCCCTCAATATATTCTAAATGTTGAAGAAGAGGAAATCATTATAGGGAATCCCTTTGGTGATCACAAGTGTAATTTTGTCTTCTTGTATGAAAAGAAACATGATGAAGACTCTTTTAAAACTGTCTATAAGGAATGTGACAAACACTTGAAGAGGGAAGGACTTAAAGAAGACTCTACATATGATCAAAAATTTGTGGATAATCATCTAAATCATGAATATTAATGTGCTATTAAGGATGGAGAACAATTTCAATTCATCCCCAAAGAGGTTACAGTCTTAAGAAAATATCTTGAGATTAAGGTGGAAGTTATTTTTGAAGATGACCCAATAACTCAGCTTGATTCTGAATCACCTTCAAATGAATGGGAGATTTAATAACACCAGCTTGATGACCTCATACATTAATAAGAGAAGATTGAAGAGGTAGTGGTTCTAGATGATAAAGAGGACAAAGATGCTTGGTAGCTGCAAATGAAGTTCTTTCAAGAGCTTGAAGAGCTTTTCCAAATTGAAGGTCAAGTACATGAAAAGGTGAAGAAAGAGTCTCCCATGGAATACAAGGACCAAGATTGGGTATAATATTCAAAGTTCCTTGATGATCTATAAAAATTTTCAACTGAGAATAATCCCAATCTTATTGAGAGCACTATGAAAATCAAGAAGGTATGCCTTGTTGAACCACTATCAGAGGTTGTAATTGAAGATCCATAGGAGAAGGTTGAGGCTATTTGGAAGAAAGAAGATTTCATTTTCCATATCCAACCTATTTGGAACTTCTTGGTTCTCATTGAACATCATGTCAATGAAGTTGGCAAACATCATGAAAAATTTAAAGGCACCAATGTCAAGGATCAAAAGACTATATGTCTCATTCATTACTTCATGTCATGAAGCAAGAAGGGTTTCAAAATTCCCCTTTGATCCAGGAGGGATTTTTCATCTTAGGTTATTTAGTGTTTGATTCATTTTTTTACTTTGGTGTGTGTGTTTCATAAGTGCTCATGAAGCACATGTGTGTTAGCTTTTGTTTTGTGTGTTTTTGTTTTTTGTGGTTGAGGTAATCATTGGTCTTATCTTGATCAAAGCTTGTTTTCAAGTGTCAAGTCCTCTTGTTATGTTTCAGACTTTAGATGACTCCTTAAGCCCAATGGAATGATAAGGCTACTGGTCTAGTTAGCATAACAGGCATGCTACCACTATAAGTCACCAATTTGTTGATCAAATTTGACTCTATAGGTCAAATTAGGACCCCTATAGGTAAACAATTAACTTTTTAGATGTTTTAGGGGTCTAATATTTTGTCATGGGGTATATTATAGGTATTTTCATGTCATTTAATACTATATTAACCTTGGTCTTGGTCTAATTAGTCAATTTGTCATTTTGAGTCATTTAGAAAGGCTTTTAGGGGTCATAGATGCAAGTGGCATGGTTTTCAAGGTGACTGAGTGTCCTTATATCATTTAAAATTTCCAATAATTCATATTCCTTATCAATAATGTTAGTCTCATCTGAAACTTGTAGGTTATCTAATAAAAGATCAAGTAATCAACTAAAAAATGGGAGTTTGGCACTTGTACGACTCATGAGAGAAGGTGACACATGGAAGAAGGACATAGAATGTCTATTCATATTCCTTAAGTTAATTTCCAGGCTTTACATGCTCTAAAAGTGCTATATTTTTAGCTATAACCTTTTTGCTCCTTTTTTGCCTTTTTAGACACATAGAAGTGGTCAATGGGTTTGTGCTTGGTACAGATAGTTGAAGAGGTTTCAGGTCAAATTTTTTTGGGAGGTCGTATTAAAATCAGATATATCAATTTCAATAAAAATATTTTGAATATAGGTCAACCATACTTTATGAACCTTCCTTTACAAGCTGACTATATTTTTCTGCTCACTATTTACTACACCCTATAAGTTTTGCTCCATTTTGGACAAGTTTGTATAGATAAATTGGTGATGTTAACTCTAGAGGATGTTGGCTCACTTATAATATTTTATTCACACTTGGTTTAATTTTTTAAGGTGTTGTGATAAGCAAATCACCTTAGGTTTATAGATTGGTCTCTTTGAAGCTAATAGGCAGTTTTCATCATTTGTAGGATCATGTTTTGATAATGGTTCCAAAAGGTTGTGATATATTAATTAAAATTTTATAAATGTTATATTTATTTATTTTTCCTCTCAATATCACTTCTAAATCAACATTCTATGAGTTGCAGTCACAAAGTACCATGTAGTCAGTTGGTTCCATGACTGTCATGCACAATCAACACAGTGAGCTAGGTTAAGGCCTTCAACATGTCTATGGAGACATAAGTATGGTATTTATAGATTTAAAACATTCCCATAACATATATAATAAATTATAAATTTTCCTCTTGGTAGAAGATGTACTATCCCAGTCAACACAATCACCTGCATACTTAGTCTACCACGAAATTGCACCTACAGGTGCCCTCATGGATGAATTCAAGTTGAAAGGGAGGTATTGATAATTTTTTCATATCCATGATAGTGTTAATATGCATTTTTAGGTGTTAGGATAGGCATAAAAATCATTTTATAGTCAAGGCAATGTGCACTACCTAAAATTCACATTACTACCTGTGCATGAGAACATTGACCTACAGGTGGCTTAACAAAGAGTCAGAGGTGTCATAAGAAGTGTTGGATAATGAGGGGAAAGTATTATTAAAGTCACAACATGTTATTTATATAATTTAATACCTATTTGAGGTGTGTATTTGTAAATGGAAGTTGAAAACCATTCTCCAAGATTCAAATGACAGTGTTCATAACCCTTGTCCCTAAAACATGAAAATAGAGTTCCTTGATGTTTTGTTGATATATTTTAAAAGGGGTAATAAATTATTTGAGGCATATAAATAACCTATACTTAATCCCCTACATAGGAAAAGTTATAAATTTTTTGGAGGGCAGGTGATTAGTTGAAATTGGTTTTTTGGGAAGCCTAAAAGTTCACTTTCATGCACTATTTTCAAGCAATGACATCTATAGTTTGTAGCTCCAAAGAAACCTTCCACCTCAAGGTTGAAATTCAAACCATGTTTCATGATTAAATAATTATTAAATTTTTGAGAGATATTTCATGACCTAAGGGTCATTTCAAGGGATGATATTTTGTGCTTTGGTTCTCTAAACACACCTACAAGTGTCCCTTCCTCTGAAAATGTGCACCTACAACTGAGTAGGTAGACAGTGACCTGGGCATGGTGTTTTAGTGATGATTTAGCTTATACAAAGTGAAAAAAGGTATGAAAAAATTATATCTAACCTTAAGGTTTTAATGAGGGATTCTAAATAGCATGACCAAAGTCCAAATAGGGAAAAGTACACCTATAGGAGTCATTTTGATAGGGTAACATAGTCAAGAGGTAGAACTCAGTCTTATGAGATCAAGGTACATGTAAAGAGTATAGGAAGAGTTTGAATGATAAAAAAAGCCTTTGATAAAATTATTTAGTACCATTATGACCTTCATAATCTTTTGACTATGTAAAATAAGCTTACATAGACCTCTTAAGGCCTTATATGCACCTACAGCTAAGTGTTTAGTCCTGATGAAGGTAAAGAGATGAATATGCTTAGGAGGAGAAAGAAGGTTTGAAAAAAAATTGAAAATGGTTCATGATAGGCTAATAGAGTTTTTCCACAAGCTCCAAGATTCCTCTCAAGTGGACCATATATTATTCATACTAGGCCAAGGATGACAATCTGTACAGTTACACTAAGGGACTCATGTTACTCAATGGGTAAGAATAAGGAATATAAGGGAGAGTAGTTATTTTGGGTGAGTTTAAAGATTATTTATCATTAATTTAATGTGAAGAATTTTTTTAAGAAATATTAGGATCTTAGAGTACAATTGATTACTTTTGTATAAGCAACTAAACACGGAATTGAAACCATAAGTAATAAGTAACTAGAAATCAGAAACATCAAATAATAGGAGATACGAGAAACAACCAATCTTGTATTAAACTCTTCCAGAAGGAAATATAATGAAGAAATCTCTCTCTCCTCACACCTCGAAGATGTACAGTGATTCTCCCTCAAGAGTTCTCTCTGTCTATCAATTAAAATCAACTCAATTACTTGAATTGTCTATGAGCCATGCATTCTCCACCGTTAGATCCACCTCTTAATCAAAGGCTCAAATCTGTTCTGCTAAAAATAGAAAAGCTGGAAATGCACATCTAAAAATAGCAATTCTAGAAATGCATAGAATTCGGTGTCAGTCTGAAGATGACCAATGCCGATCGACCCCTAACCGATGTCAGTTGGTTTTGATCGATGCTTGACCAATGCCGGTCAACCCCTAACCAATGTCGATTAGTTCTGACTGATGTCAGTTACTGTGTAAGCCCAATAACCTCCACATTAGCTCATTAGTGAAGCTTTTAGCTCCACAACTCAATAATCTCCCACTTGGAGATAAACAGCTGCACCTGTACCTGTACAACAACATCCTCTAAACATCTCTGACTTATTTCTCCCTCTTCAAGTTCAATCTTGAAGACCAACAAAAGTTGAATGAAGATTCAACTTCTCCTTTATTACCAGCTTTATTAACATATCAATAGGGTTCTTATCCGTATGGATCTTTTCCAACTTCAACTGTCCATCCTCCAATACCTATCTAATGAAGTGGTACCTAAGCTATATATGTTTGGTTCTTGAATGAAAGGCTGAATTCTTTGCTAAATGAATTGCACTTTGACTATCACTGTACAATCTGCAACTCTCTTGCTCCTTTCCCAACTCTTCCATGAACTGAGTCATCCAAATCATTTCCTTGCTAGCCTCTGTGACTGCAATGTATTCTGCCTCTGTAGTAGACAAGGCAACAACCTTCTGCAACTTTGAAATCTAGCTAACCGCCATTCCATCAATAGTGAACACATATCCTGTGGTGCTTCTCCTACCATCCAAGTCACCTACCATATCCGAATCTACATACCCATGTAGAGAAGTGTTTGACCCTCCATAGCATAAATGCCTACTGCTGGTCCCTCTCAGATATCTGAGAATCCACTGAGCTGCTTTCCAGTGTTCCTTTCTTAGATTGGCCATAAACTTGCTGACAAATCCTATTGCTTGGGCAATTTTTGGTCTAGTACATACCATTACATACATCAAGCTCCCAACTGCTGAAGCATATGGAACTCTACTCATGTACTCAACCTCATCATGTGATTCAGGACACTGTTCTTTGCTCAACTTGAAGTGTCTAGCCATAGGTGTGCTTATTGATTTTACATCCTGCATATTGAACCTCTCCAACACCTTATTCACATAATCCTCTTGAGACAATCAAATTGTGATTTTTCCTGTCTCTCTTAATACTCATGCCAAGGATTTTCTTTGTTGCTCCTAAATCCTTCATGGCAAATGTGTGAGCTAATTTTACCTTAAGCTCAGTAATTTCCTACATGTGTGAACCTGCAACAAGCATATCATCTAAATACAGTAATAGGATAATATAACTACCATTATCCAATCTGTTAAAATAAACACAATGGTTAGATTGACATTTACTAAAGCCATGCTCTGTCAAAAACCTGTCAAACCTCAAATACCATTGTCTTGGAGCTTGCTTAAGACCATATAAGCTTTTCTTCAACCTGCACACAAGTTTCTCCTTACCTTTGACCTCAAAACCTTCCGACTGATCTATATATATCTCTTCATCCAAATCTCCATGAAGAAATGTTGTCTTAACATCAAGCTGCTCAAGGTGCAAATCCTCAATAGCAACTAAAGACAATACAGTCCGAATAGAAGTCATCTTTACTACAGGAGAAAAAATATCACCAAAATCAATACCTAGTTTCTGTGCAAATCCCTTTACTACCAACCTGGCCTTATGTCTCATTTGTCCATTCTCTCCTTCCTTTAACCTGTATACCCATTTGTTTTTTAGTACTTTCTTTTCGGCTGGCAACTCAACCAAATCCCACGTATGGTTCTCTTCCAAGGAATCAATTTCCTCATTCATGCCATGCTCCCACTGTTTCCTGGATTCTACCTATATTGCCTCATCAAAACTTTCTGGTTCTACACCATTAGTGAGCAAGAAGTAGTATAAAGAAGGGGAATAATGAATTAGAGGTTTACTTACCCTTTTAGACCTCCTTATGGGCGTTTGAGACTCATTTACAGCTTGCTGTCTACCCAAATTTTCTTTTGATAGTGACCGATCATGGTCATCTCTGATCGATGTTAGTCTACACCCGACTGATGTCGATTCCACCTGATCGATGTTGATTTCCACCTGACCGATGTCGATTTCCATCTGATCGACGTCGGTCTCTATGTTTTTTTATGAGTGATAATTTTTACCCGCGAGCTCATTTTGGATCATAACCTCTTCCAAATCAAGATTGCCCTACTCAGAATTATTCAGCCTCTTGAGCTGATCACTGTACATCACCTTCTCATCGAAAACTACATCATGGCTTCTAATAATTTTGTTATTTTCTAAATTCCACAACTGGAATCCAAAATCTCTAAAACCATAACCAATGAAAGTGCACTGCATAGATTTAACATCTAGCTTCTTTCTATTTTCTTTATCAATGTGCACAAAAGCTTCAGAACCAAAAACTCTGAGAAATGAAATATCTACCTTTTTACCTGTCCAAGCCTCTTCTAGAATTCTACCATCCAATGCAGTAGAAGGTCCTCTATTAATCAGGTAAACCACAATATCTATAGCTTCTGTCCAAAACTATAAGGGCAAACCAGCATGCAACCTCATACTCCATGCATACTCCATTATTATTCTATTCATCCTTTCAGCAACTCTATTTTGCTGAGGTGTCCTTAGAACCATCCTTTTCCTGCGTATTCCACTCATAGAATAGTAACTATTGAATTTATTGCTATAGTACTCACTACCATTGTCAAATCTAAGGCACTTCAATCTCAAACCTATTTCATTCTCAACCAAAGCTTTCCATTTCTTAAATGTGTCAAAAACATCAGATTTCCTCTTTATGCAATAAACCCATACCTTTCTTGTAGCATCATCAATGAAAGAAACATAATACTGTGATCCTCCAATAGAAGCTACCTGAGCTAGTCCCCACACATCTATATGAACAAGCTCCAACTTGTGCTTTTTCTTTGTTGACCTAGTTTTGAGAAACCTCACTTTCTTCTGTTTCCCAAAAATACAATGCTCACAGAAATCTAGATCTATGCTTTTTAAATCTAAAAGCTTACCTTTTGACTTGAGAACATTTATTGCCTTCTCACTCATGTGACCAAGCCTACAGTGCCACAACTTTGCATCTACATCTGAAGTAGATAAAATAGAAGGAGAATAATCAATAATACAAGTAGATAGATAAAGTGTACCTAATCTCTTACCTTTTGCAAATACAAGTGCACCCTTGGAAACTTTCCAAGATTCAGCTGTGAGAGTTACTGTGCAACCCTCATCACCCAACTTTCCTACAGAAATTAGATTCCTCTTCAGGATGGGTACATGCATGACATCCTTCAACACCCATGTGTTGCCATTCTGCAATTTTAGTTGCACTTTTCCTTTGCCAACAATTTTACAAGGTTCATCATCCCCTAAATAAACTTTTCCAAAATCTCCTTGGACATAATCATTGAAAAATTCTCTATTTGGGGTTGCATGGAAAGAGGCACTAGAATCTAAAACCCATGATTCTACTTTATTATCCAAAGAAAATATAAGAGCATCTTGTGCAACAATACCTGCAACTTTTGCTTCTTTATTACCTTCATGCTGATTTTCTTTGTTATCCTTCAACCAACAATCTTTTTTTGCATGCCCTTTCTTTCCACAATTCTAGCAGGTTATTCTTCCATTTTTGGATTTGGATATACTTCCCATCTTTGACCTTGATTTCCCTTGCTTGCCCTTCTCTCTTTGCTTTCCCTTGCTTTCAACACTTAAAGCATTACCTGATGTTTCCCCTGTGCTTTTCCTACAAATTTCTTCATTCAAGATTACACTAACAACATAATCAACTTTCAAGATATTTGAAGCAGATGCAGTATTACTAACTGCCATTACCAAACTATGCCAACTTTCAGGTAAAGAGCATAAGATTAAGAGAGCCTTAATTTCATCATCAAAAACTATTTTGACTGAATTTAACTGATTTATTATTGTATGGAAATCATTAAGATGACTAGATACAGATCCACCTTCCTACATTTGCAAATTAAACAATTGCTTCATAAGATATACCTTATTCGAAGCTGAGGGTTTTTCATATAAATTTTCCAAAGTATCCATCAACTCTACCATTGTCTTTGCCTGTGATAAGTTGGAAAACATAGAAGTTGCTAGGCTCAATCGTATAAATCCAAGAGCCTTTTTATCAAGAACATTCCATTCTTCATCTTCCATATTTGTGGGCTTCCTTGAAACCCCACCCAATGGTAAATATAGATCTTTCTGATACAGATAATCTTCAATCTGCATCCTCCATAATTGATAATTCTTTCCATTGAATTTCTCCATTCTTAGTTTACTTTCTTCTGCCATTGCTTTGCTCCCACTCAATCAGAAACCCCTGTGAGTGAATTCTATAATCAACAAACACTAACACACTCTGATACCAGTTTTTAGTGTTTATAGCTCTGATACCAATTTTTAGGATCTTAGAGTACAATTGATTACTTTTGTATAAGCAACTAAACATGAAATTGAAACCAGAAGTAATAAGTAACTAGAAATCAGAAACAACAAATAATAGGAGATACGAGAAACAACCAATCTTGTATTAAACTCTTCAAGAAAGAAATACAATGAAGAAATATCTCTCTCCTCACACCTTGAAGATGTACAGTAATTCTCTCTCAATAGTTCTCTCTCTCTCTCTATCAATTACAATCAACTCAATTACTTGAATTGTCTATGTTGTACATGCTATGAGGATCTAACCCTATTATATAGTATCCTACAACAATAGGGTTCATGAGCCATGCATTCTCCACCATTATATCCAACTCTTAATCAAAGGCTCAAATCTGTTCTACTAAAAATAGAAAAGATGGAAATGCACATCTAAAAATAGTAATTCTGGAAATGCACAAAATTCGGTGTCGATCTAAAGATGACCGATGTCGGTTGACCCCTAACCGATGTCGGTTGGTTCTGACTGATGTCAGTTACTGTGTAAGCCCAAAAACCTCCACATTAGCTCATTAGTGAAGCTTTTAGCTCCACAACTCAACAAGAAACCTAAGCATATTAGAGTTATCCTTGAGAGGTCATTCTTAGGTGGAAGTGAAATATGCAAAAAATAGTCCTTTTTGAAGGCCTTTTTTGGAAAGATTGAGTTGGTTAGGTGCCTGAATGGGTAAGTATTACTTATAAATTTGGAAAAAATATGAATTATTACCTAATAAAACTTATAAATCCTTCAATTTTATTTTAATGGGAGGGCTATAGCTCATTATTTTGTCTCAGAGGTCAGCCAATCAAGAAAATCATAGTTTTGGGTAAACCAAGCAAATGACGCCAAAATGGGTAATAAATTTGATAGAAGGATTTAGAGACATCAAGGAACATATTTTTAGGTGTATGGAAGATGAATTGGTGCTGAGATACACTCATACAAGTTCTGACCTCTCAAAATAGTCAAAACTCTCTTGCACACATCTTAACTAAACAAACTCCCACTAGGCCTAGTTGGTGAATGAGAAGAGGAGATGAGAAGGAGTACTGGGAAGGTTGTAGGGTGACTTGGTAAGTTTAAAAAAATCAATGGATGCATTAAAAATATCCCACATAAGGAGGAATCCCATCTTGGAGGTCTAGACCCTAAAAGTTACAGGCAGGGCTATTAGGCATGGTTAGGCCAAAAATCCAAATGGGGTGTCAACTTAATTTATAGCTTTAGGAGTGGATTAAAATGGGTGAGGAAATGTTTTTTGGGTCATAATATAGGTTTTAAATATTTTTAAGTGCATGATAAACCATAAAGAAACCATTTTTGGCCCAAAGGTAACCTCAGACCTATAGGAAATAGAGAAGCAAGCTCGATAGGCTAGTTTTGAATGTTCATATATTCTCTGAGGATGTGCATGGAGGCCAAAGGATTTTAAATAGGTTATAAGGGGTACTTATAATCATGTTTATGGAAATTTTTGGTAGTTAAAATGTCAGGGTTTTATGAAAAAAGCTTAAGGACAAAATGGACCTAAAACCTTACTAAACCCTTGGAAGTGACTTGATGAAGGAAATGAAGTTGGGAAGATGATAAAATGGAATATTTTTCCTATAAAAATTATTTTAGATCATATAATAATTATTTAGGATCCCTACCATCAGGATTAGTTGTATAAAATTATACAGATTGAGTATAAAATAGGGTTTTCTTGACCTTTTTATGTGTTTTTTAGGTTCTAGAAGGAGTTTGAAGATGCCAATCACATGAAGGGGAAGCTTAAGACTTAAGATAACTCCCCATGAAAATTTATTGATTAATAAAAAATATTAGGCTCCCCAATAAATAACTTCATTTTAGCCAGTCAAAACTAGCATAATGAGCATGATAGTGATAAGGGTGAGAACTTCAAGCGAATGGATTATTTAAGGTCTAACTAAGTAGTCTAAGGACATGGAGGGTGTTTTAAAGTTTAATACACTGCATTTCATGTATTTTCATTGAAAAATTAAGCCAATTTTGAGGCCAAGTGTGAAGGGTGACTGAAAGAGGAGTTTTCTTGGACTATAGGTAGTGATGGCTCACTTATAGGAGCTTTTAGGTGATCAATACTAAAACCAATGCATGGAGAGGCATGTATTAAATAATTACCTCTCATTCCAATCATAATACCTATCCCTAGTTTGTTTTGGGACATTCAAATAGAGGTTAATCATGAAGGTAATTTTCTGAGCTAGCAAAGGGAATTTCATGCCACTTTTCATGAGTTTCATGACTTGGAAAGCCACTTGTATCTTCTAACCTTGCATGGTCCATTTCACACCATCTTTTCATGCAAAAATAACTCATTTTTTTATCATGAAAAGTGTCCTTTGGAATTCTCTCTTCTCCTCTCTCTCTCTCAAGTTCTATAATAACTAGCCATTTTGGCCTTTGTAAACTATGCTTCACCTGAGTATGGTGAAGCCATACTCATTTGTATACCATTGATCAATAAATGCTACTAATTTTTACCTCTTCCATGGCTATCCATAGTTTTTTTTACTTGGATGATTGATCTTGCTTAATGATGACTCTTGTTTCTTTAGTATGTTGTCTCATTCTTTCTCCTATTTCTAATTGAAAATCTTATTTTTGTAGGTCATATGAAGTGTTCTAGGATGTGTTAAGGATGAGTGAGTTAGTATATTTAAATAGTGACATTTTAGGCCTCTTGTTTAGTTCTCCTAGCCTAAACATTCATCCATAACCTCATAATGAAATATTGATGTGAGAAGATGCAGATTGGAGAAGTGTATGTTTGGTTAGTCCCTTGTTCTCATGTGTAACATGCAACTAGTTTGTAGTCATCAACTAATTTGGTGTATCACCTCCCTTAGGATAGTTTAATTTCAATTTTCTCTCTCCCTTTTCCCTCACAAGCAAAGTTATAGTAGTGTTCTACAAGTGGCACATCAAGGGAGCTATCCCTATCTAGATATTCACCTCATTCTTAGGGCCACCCATAGCCTAGAGGTGTTTCAATTATGCTACTTGGATGAGGAGGGCTGAGACATGTCCTCAAAGGGTGTAAATCCATGTGACAATAGTTACTTTCTATAGAAAACTAAACATTAGCTTTTACTCCATTTGTGCCCTACTCATCTCCTATGCGAGATGGTAGGAATCATGCAAAGACACTCTGATTTGATGGTAATGTTCTTGAAAAGGATAGTCATAACATTGAAGTGTTGAGGAATAAATTCCAAGATTTAAAAGAGGACTCTATTTATGTGAAAACATAGTCTACTATGAAGGAGAAGCACATAATTATTTACTAAATATTTACCACCTATCGCATATTAAAATTATAAAAACAGTATGCACACAACTATTTACCAGTTGTCAATGACTATTCACTTTACTATTTACCAGTTGTCAACGACTATCCACATTGTTATTTACTAGTTGTTTGTTAAACATCAAATCACTTCTAGTTGGCCATGAAAATTTCCATTCAAAGCTAGATTCACATCTTCAATACCATATAAGATTCCCATTTGGCATAATCTCAAAGAGATAAAGCCCTGTAGGTGAATTTGTATCATCATTCAAGTCTAGATTGTTGATTTTCACAAGTAGAAGCTCCTTTGTAGTGTGGTGAAGGATAAAGGAAATATCAATATGTTTAGATAGTAGGGAATTAAGTATTCGATGGTCAAGCTGGATGTCTTTATAACAGGGGTTATGCTCCACTTTGTAATGTAGGGATTGCATGGCACATAAAACATAGAAGCGATTATTACTATTTTTGGCAATGCACCAGTGACAAGTATGGTCACCATCATAATTTCTTATTTTTATAACTGGATACAATTCCTTACAAATGAAGCATGTATGTGTTGAGGATAGACCATCTACCCTCTCACGAGCTATTTTTTGATTTTATTTGTCACTCCCCATGAATGTTTACAATGATCATAATAGAAACTTTAATTGTTAAATTCTTGAAAATGTTATGTATATTTTAATTTCTTGCAAGGTGGAAACTATACATAAAGTTGATTTACAATAGGATAATGTACTATCCTTTAAGCAACCTAAGTATAATATTAACACATAATGCTTGTCAAAAGGAAAACATAAGTTCTTCGAGTACACAAACTGGTATAAGTATAATAAGGAGAGTGTATCAAAATTTGGGGCCCATAACCATCCCATGTTAGGGGCTTCATAACATGAGCCTAGGTACCCAAACCATTGATGTCATGGCGCTCTTCAACATCTAAGATAACATCAATCTAGCTGCCCAGTGAATTACCAACTAGAAAAGTAACCAAAAGCCTTATTTATGGGTAATCTTGAGGCAAGTGGACAATAGATCCAAAATAAAAATAAGCACCTGACGAAGGTTCCCCCTAAGGTGGTTTTTATTGTCTTATAGAGAAGCAACTTCTAGGATAATAGGGAATTATCTCATCAAGATGATCAAGGTGTCCTCCATGTATCCGTGAATGATGTCTCACATGAAATCTCAGGTGATGGTGTTTTTACACCCATTGATAATCTTGTTACAAGGATTGTCCATCATGCCAGTGCCCTTGTTGGGGTGAAGAAGCTCCTCCCTGTAACTCAAGAACTTGAGGTAACCTTTTCTCTAAAACGTTCATCACACATCAAATAGTCTAAAGGATTTGAACGTTGATCTCAATGAGCTACCTCGATGGAGAGTCCTAATGTAACCCATTAATGGAACTCCTTATACCTTCCTTTTGTAACATACTATGCAATATAAAAGAAAAAGAGTTAATGAAGTGTTGAAATAATAAATTATAACCTATTATCATATTACCAACAATGAATATAACCTAGTATCATATTATCAACATTAAATATCACCTATGATCATATTACCAACATTAAATATAACCTATTATCATATTACCAACATTAAATATATAATTTATTATGTGGAGAGGGTTGGTTGATGGTGTATAATAGAATTAGATACATAAATATTAAATACTAAATAGGGTATAAAAATAGTTAGTATTTAATATAATACTTTATTGTTTATTATATATTACAAAATTATAATACATAACATATAATATTCTATTATATATAAGATAATAATGTCAAAATGAAAGAAAACAACGGGACAAAGATTTTTTGAGACTTAAACTTTATGTTTAGTTTTAAATAGTTATAATATTTAATGAAGCTACATTAGACAAAGTAAGCTAATGATTAACACGATTACAACAATAATAAGTAATCTTGAGAAAGATACACAAATATGTATATTCAATCATACATTAGACACTATCACTATCTGTTATAAGTTGTATAAATATTTAGACAATACATGAATTGTATAAACTTTCATATGCAGTTTACTAATATAAGCTAGCCTATTTTTTAATTCAAAGATATATAGAATGTTCGTTTCCTTGTTTACCTCACTCTTTTCCACCTCAACTGCTAAGATTAATAATCATAGTCAAGAAAATCTTAAGTGTTATAATATCAAACAATATTTGAATTTTATAAATGTTATGACATAGTGTAATAACTTTATTCTGACCTATTATTATGTTCATAAATCTATAAAATATTCATTGCCTTCTCAACATTGATAAATCACGATTATAATGATATTGACAACACTTATAAATACTATCAATAATAAAATATCAGCATTCATATTTAATGATAGAGTGTCCACCCATTAAATGAGTTTTGTCTTCCATAACTACTAACCTTATCACAATAGCCACTGTTTCAATGAGTTTTGGGAAGATGAAAGGTGATTTAGTTGCGTGGAGGTGAAGACATTGTTGTGTTTATGAGCTAATTGTCAATTCAAAAAAAAAAACCCAAAACTATTGTTAAAACCCATAGAGCATCACCAAAACCATATTTAAAATTGTAACATACCAAGATTCTCATCTGTTAAACTAAGAGATTAATCTAAGGGGTTGGAGCCCCAATATGAATGCCTCCAACGTAATAAAAAAAAATAGTAAAGTAATAAATTTATATAAAAAAATTCAAAGATGTTATTTGTCTTTTATATAGATTTATGGTAGTAAATTATTAATTTAAAATAATAAATAAATATATAAAAAATAATAAAATTAATTAGTATAGTATTTAAATTATTAAATTTTTAATTTTTGTTTTGTTTTTGTTTTGGTTTATATGTTATTTATTACACACATTTTCTTTGGTACATATAGTTGTATCTGACTACCATGCATAGGACCTTTGTCTATCATTTATATTAATAGTTATGAGGATTGGGAGTCACTTTAGAACACTTCGTTCATTCCAAATTCATCCATAATAAATTTCACTCGATGAGTATTTAAGTTTTAAAATTTTATTATATGATATGTCTAGTTTGAATGGATCCAATTTTTTTGTTATTCAACATTGCCCATATAAATAATAATAACAAAAGATAGAAACAATAAAGGAAATACATATATACTTTAATAGTTCAACATGCTCAAATTTTCACATTGTATCTATAAAACATTTTGATTGTAATTCAATACAAATAATTGTACATAAATCCATGACTCATACGATAATAAAATTTAGTTTACGAACCTAAGAATAGTCATTTTTTAATTTCAATTATAGATAACTAAATTTACAAAAAATATTTTCACCTAGAGTTGCTACACTATAATTGACATCTCAATAAAATATTGTTTCTTCTCGTAAACTCCAACCCCAGGCTCTCTTGAGAAAAAATAATATCATAGTTATTCATCTATCAAAATAATAGTTTTTTAGCATAGAAATGAACCTAGTTTTATAAGTACCATTTAATAGATTTGGAGAGCCTGGATACAATGCCACTCAAAATATAATTTGGAGTCTTAGATGGAAGCATAAATGATCCCATGCAAACAATCACTAAAATTATAACTTAAATAAAATCAACCAATTTACTGCATAGACTAAAAATAAATTTCTTGGTTAGACTTGATGCTACATGGAGCAAATGAGAATGGAATTTGATGTCATGGATAATCATAATGGTATAACCTTATAATTTTACAACCTTGACATGCCAAATAAGAGAAAATTAATGTGTAATTGTAGAGGTGGGTTGAAATTAAAAAAATACATGTTTTAAATTCTTAACTTGTAATAGTGTTTTCTCATAAAATTATATTATTAATAAAATTTAATATGATATAATAATATCAATCGATTTTTAGCTTGTAATAGTCTTCATTCATAAATTTATATTTTTAATAAAAGTTAATATGAATTATAATAATGTCCACCATTTTTTTTAAATAGAAAAAAATCTAAGTGACGTCAAATAGATGTCAAATATAAGTTAGAATTATAATTGAACACACTACATTACAATAATCAACCGTGACCCTTGACCCCTCCCTACTCTTGCCCCCTTCCTCTCCACCCAAATGCCATTGTAGAATGTCCCATCCACTGAGATGCCATCATAGAATGCCCCCTCCACTGAGATACCATCATAGATTGCCTTTTGATGTAAGTAGTATACATTTTTTTTTGATGTAAGTAGCATACATATCTTAGAAAAATATATGTAAAAGACGTCGAGAGATATCATTTGTCTTTTACATAGATTTATCTAAAATATGTATGATACTTAATTATTAATTTAAAATAATAAATATATAAAAATAATAATAAGATTAATTAATATAACATTAAAAAATTTAAAATTTTAAATAAATTATTTTTTCTAAGTCATGTTTTGTCTATTACACATATTTGCTCTACTACGTACAATTTCACTCGATAACCATGTATAGGTCATTTGTGTATCATTTATAGAAATAGTCGTGATGATGGGAGTCAATTTAGAAAGTTGTGCTCATTCTAAGTTCATTCCTAATAAACTTCACTTAATGAAAATTTAAGTTTTATAATTTTATTATATGATACATCTAGTTTGAATATGTCTACACAATTTTATTATTTAACATTACCCATATATTTATGATAATAAAAGATGGAAACTCTAAATAAAATACATATATGTTTTAATAGTTCGGTGTGATCAAAATTTCACGTTACATCTATAAAACATTTTGATTGTAATTTAATCCAAACAATGATACTGAAATCCATTAATCATATTATGACCAAATTTAATTTATAAACATTAGCATAGCTCTATTTTTATTCTAGTTTTAGATAACTAAACTTGAAAATAATTGTAACCTAGGGTTGCCACAACTTAATTCATATCTCCAAAAAGGATTGTTTCTTCTCTCAAACTTTAGCCACATGCTCACATAAGAAAAAGAAAGAAACATAATTATTAATCTATAAGAAAAAAAAAATTTAATGATAGAAATTATCTTAGTTTTATAAGTATCATTTAATATATTTACTCAAAATAAACTTTGTAGTCTTAAATGGAAGAAAACATAATTTCATGCAAACACATTAATATTGAAACTTAAATAAAAATAATCAAATTTACTGTATAAAAAGAAAAACATTTTTTTTCTACACTTGGCACTACATGGAGTAAATAAGAATGAAATTTGGTATTATGGATAATCATAATACCATAACCTTATAATTTTACAACCTTTACATGTTAAGGAAGATAAATTAATGTGTAAAGCTAGAGGGTGGGTTGAAATTTAAAAATATGTATTTTAAGTTCTAAACTTGTAATAGTGTTCGCTCATAAAATTATATTTTTGATAAAATGTAATATGAAATAATAATTTCAACAAATTTTTTATTTAAATGAAAAAAATTCACATGGTGGTAAAATGGTGAAATTAGAAGTGAATACACTCACTATATTACAACTCACGACTACCCCTCGAATATTGATTTAGAAGAAACTGTGTATAACTCCCTAACACTGAACAACATAATCACTCATATTCAACACTAATATTATTCCTTTATGATTATAAATAGTTATAAATAGTCTATTCCATAAAACAATCACATAATTCATCATCCATCTATTAAATGATGGAAATTTAAATTCAAAAGAACACCATCCTTTAATGTGAATCTTTAATACTAAGATTAAATGTTGTATTGTAGTTTAAATAACCAATTAAAAAGGAACTATCAAGCAAGTAATTCACAAGAACATCATTTTTTAATGTGAATCTTTAATCCTAAGATTGAATGATGTGCTCTAGTTTAAATAACTGATTAAAAAGGAACTATCAAGCATGTTTTTATTATTTTGAAACCAAAAGGAAAAGACAAGCACAAATTCGAGATTATTTTAAAAGAAGGATTATAAATAATCTAAGATTAAGTTTTTTTTGGCAAACAATGTCAATCTAATGTAAGATGTTGTTAATATTCAACAATGGGAGAAATATAAATGTTGATTATTGCAATAATATCTATTATATGTATTAGATTGAGGGTTTATGTATTTATTTAATGAATCTCTGAAATAAATTATTCATTTGAGGAAATCAAAATACATAAATCTAATTTTACAAGTGAAGCCTTGAAAAATATTTTAACACTAACTTTGTTTTAATATACACAAAATATAGTTGGTAAATAACTTGACTTGAACTGAATATAATAACCCTTGATTAAACCTTTAGCTTCTCCACTATCTTATAATCGATATAAATAATGTGTAAAAAAACTAACCTAATGCATTGGCGATGCAAAGTAGACAGGGGATGGTAACAACAATTTTGTCTTGAACATATTCCTTATTTTTATAATAGACTAACTTACCTTGTTACTAATGTTTAGCACCTCATCCTTTCAGATTTTCATTACAAATTTTATATAAAATTGGGAGGATGAATTAAAGATTTCGCTTAGATCATTATATAGGATTTTACCTTTAAATTCCTCCTTAATAAGGCATTGAAAATAATGGGTCATGTGCGTTTCAAAATAATATGAGCTTCCACCACCACCCAAACTTTACATCCTTATACACCATGGATGAAGAAAAAAATGCTAAATAGATTATTTACATAAAATAATCTATAAAAACAAGAATATCAAGTAATGATTTGATGTAGAAATTAGGCTTACAATTTACAAAGATTAATTGTACCAACCGCTACCCACATTGAACCCATTAACTTATAAATATTGATTATGACTTTAAGCTTTTCAAGCCTATGCCCTGTCGCTTGGAGATGAGAATTCGAAAATCCACATAAATATTCTTGCACATTTAATAAATTCTGATTTGATTTTTATTAATGTTGTAGTTAAAAATACACTCTTTGAACCATGATGCCAATTTCCAAATTCCGATTGTTTATCTTTATTTGTTGAATCACAAATTAAATAATCTTTTGTAAGATGTGGATTCCAATGTTCAAGTAAGAGTGAGCCAGTATTTGAACTTGAATGGCGTTTATAAAATGAACTGACATTTTTAACAATAATTTACACTTCTCACTATGCCATTTAATCTTTATTTTTTATTATCTTAACTTCTTAATCATTTTTTTTTTTTTTTTTTTTAAAACAGAGTTAAATATTTTAAATATATATTTAAAATTTATTTTTTTATTTTTTCATACTTAATTTCTTAATCATACACAACTTCTACAAGGTCGAACACCTTAGATGAATTGGAATGGATTCAATTTTGATTAGAACTCCCATGATTAAGGAAAAAAAACATTCAATCACCCTTTTATCCTAAAATAAATAAATAAATGAGTTCTTTCCATATTAGAATCTATACTTCACCATGCTAAGACGAGAACAAAGACTAAAGAATAGGACTCTGCATTATCTTCTCATCATTTCACTCCCACAATACTAGTATAGGTAAATAACTTCTCTACCAGGCCCCATTGGCCAGGCAAAAGAATCTTTAAAAACTAAAACTAAAAATGTTACTCTACAAGTCAGCTTTTCTCTCGAAACTTAAACACTGCTCCAAGTAGGGCACAATGCACAGGGCAGAGGCCCTACCATGCCCTGAAGATTGAATTGGCAGCTCTAATGCAACAAACCCTGGTTTTAGAAAAGAAAAACACAGCAGACTTCTTCAAGAGATAGTGCAGGAGTTAGGATTCTCCTCACTGACAACGCTGTATTCATAGGATCTCTAATCATGGTTGACATACACAACTGTTGGGGCTTCTGCTTTGTTTTCCTTCTTTGCATCGTTTTGAGGCTTTTTATCCTCCTTTTTCGCAGGCTCTTTTTTCTCCTCTTTTGCAGGACCCACGCTCAGCAATTCTGTGGATCCGAATTTTCTGAGTTTGGAGGTCAAATAGTCGGGGTTTACATCCCCTATTACGGTTATCTTCTTCTCTTTCATGTCCACCGCCAGAGAATCCACCCCTGCAACACGAATATCTCTTTAGATTATGTGGCAGAGAAATTTAATTTTAGGGTTTAAAAAGAAATAGGAAGAGGTAGCATACCTTGGACACCTGCAGCCACCTTGAGGGCTTTTCTCTTGCCGTCGTCGTCCTCGATGGCTAGTTTCAGCACTATTTTCTGCACAAAGAACAGTGGGCTGGGCGTTCATAACTTCTAATTAATTAAAATGAGAAAGTGAATTGGCCACGCGAATAGAGAAAATACCTTCATTTTGATTGGCGATGGAGAATCATGGTTGACATACACAACTGTTGGGGCTTCTGCTTTGTTTTCCTTCTTTGCATCGTTTTGAGGCTTTTTATCCTCCTTTTTCGCAGGCTCTTTTTTCTCCTCTTTTGCAGGACCCACGCTCAGCAATTCTGTGGATCCGAATTTTCTGAGTTCGGAGGTCAAATAGAGGGGGTCTACACCCCCTATTACGGTTATCTTCTTCTCTTTCATGTCCACCGCCAGAGAATCCACCCCTGCAACACGAATATCTCTTTAGATTATGTGGCAGAGAAATTTAATTTTAGGGTTTAAAAAGAAATAGGAAAAGGTAGCATACCTTCGACACCTGCAGCCACCTCGAGGGCTTTTCTCTTGCCGTAGTCGTCCTCGATGCCTAGTTTCAGCACTATTTTCTGCACAAAGAACAGTGGGCTGGGCGTTCATAACTTCTAATTAATTAAAATGAGAAAGTGAATTGGCCACGCGAATAGAGAAAATACCTTCATTTTGATTGGCGATGGAGAATCACAGCCGTTGCTACCTCCGAAAATCTGGGGGCAGACTAGAAGAAATTTAGTATGGAATGTGGTGCATTGAAAGGCAGGGGTTTGGAGGCTTATAAAGAGACGGAGGGAGGGAAAAAGATAGAATTGGCAGGCTCCACTCCAAGTCAGAGAAAGCGCCAACTCGATAATGCATCAAATGGGTAGTCGTTGGAACGTTTTCGGTACAAACAAAATTGTACGAAACCGTCTGTCAATATTCGCCAACTCAATAATGCATCAAATGGGTAGTCGGTGGAACGTTTTCGGTACAAACAAAATTGTACGAAACCGTCTGTCAATATTTTGTAGTTTATTAAGTCGATGGATCTCATAGCCATGGGCCAGCAGTGCCCAGCTATCACCACGGGCACGTATGACGTTCTCTAAGAGCTTCAGTCATTCAAAGTCAAATAGGCTATAACATATATTCATGGTCATTTAATAAAATGTTCATTGCTTGTTTAATTCACTTTGTGGAAAAAAATTGAGAGGAGGATGATCTTCACGGAAACAAGGATTTAATAATAATAATTATTAGAGTATGTCACATAAATAAAAATATAATTATTATTAGTAATTGTACGAAGAAGGGGTGATACAAATATAGATAGAGTGAAAGAAGTGGAGTCAAAGTAAAGAAAGAATTAAGGGTAAAATAGATGGTAGGTTTTGAATTCCTTGCTTTGGCATGTCCTTCCTTTTTGTTGTGGACGTACACACTATCTTGCATTCTTGAAAATTGTTTGAAAGGGGAGGAGGCAAAATACGAAGGTGTTGTAAGAAGTGAACTCTCGAGATTGTTGTAAAAGTTTGTCTTTGATATATATATATATATATATATATATATATATATATATATATATATATATATATATATATATATATAGAGAGAGAGAGAGAGAGAGAGAGAGAGAGAGAGAGAGAGAGAGAGAGAGAGAGAGAGAGAGGTTGCAAAGAGCGAATATTCAATACACACACACAAAGGTATTGCAAGGAGCGAAATGAATGTCAAAGAAAAACTTTTACAACAATCTCAGGTGTTTGCTACTTGCGACACCTTCGTGTGTCGAACTGAATGTCAAAGACAAAATTTTACAACAATCTCAAGAGTTCACTCCTTCCAACACCTTCGTGTGTGTGTGTGTTGGCAATGTAAGGGCTTGTGACTTATGTATTGTTAAACCCTAAGGCATTTTCAATGGAAGTTGTTTAACATTGGCTTGAGTTGTATAAAGGATCAACATATATTCAAGAGATCTATTTGAGACATGAATAAATTTTAATCTTCAATGTTTGATTTAGCATTTTAAATATTGAACAAGAGATCATAGAAAGTTTCTTGACTTGGAGCAGACCCTTTTTAATGAAGCATTTTGTGCAATTTAATGATAATGTCAAAGGTTTGCGAAAGGGTTGAACCATATGATGTTTCATCATACATTGGAATGTTCTATATTAGAGGGAGTTGATCAAAGTTACTAACGACAATATCTTTCAACAATATCTCACTTTTGTGATGTGGGAAGCCTTATGAAAATAGTGATCAATATGTGTCAACAATTATAGCTCTATGAAACTCATTTCATCGATTAAAATGTATCGGATATGTTGTAAATAAAAATGGCATGTTAACTTATAAAATTTGTTTTTTTTAGTGTTTGAACAACCACTAATCTCCACAAAACAATATGCATTGTAGGAAAATTAGGCATTCAATTAGATAAGTATAGAAAGGAATGCAAGGGAAGCGAAAAGCCTAGGGAAGGAGAGGGTGGCAATGAGGATGTTGAGACCTATGCATCATCTATCCAATTGTTCTCTAGGAGTTTTTTGGAAGGAAACAAATCATTCAGTTCAATTGGAAATGAGCATTGGTGGGGGATGGGAATATCAGGATTCCATACGAGAAGATGGGGTGCAATAAAGATGAAAGTTTTGAGGGAGATTTTAATGTTGTCATATAATCTTGTTGTTTAATTTCCAATAGGATACAAGAATCAAAATTGAGAAGCTTGGCAACACGTGAAAGTTTGCAATAATTTTAAAAAAATATTTCGAAGATGTGTGGTGCAACATATTCAAAAATATTTTTATGTCGGTGGGTGTCCTATAATGGGAATGAAGGAAAGGTGGTGTAGGGTGGATTGTAATGTCCATGATTGCATAAAATTTAATGGATGACATTATTTTTTTGGTCCATTTGACTATTATAATCTATTTTTAATAATGTCATGAAGAGAGGGGATATGATAACAAATGGCTAAATACGATGATCAGATAAAGGTAGAAGGTAAAGTAACTTTTTATGTGATGACCAATACATGTAATCTCCAATGGAAAATTGGGGTATTATTAGAGCATAATGTCTGTGAGAGGCTAGCAATTAATAGTAGATTTTAAATTTGACTTCAATGTGACTATTTTAGAGCAAATTAAATGTTAAATTTGATGTCCATTTAATTGTCATAAGGAATTCGACTATCACCAAAGACTGAATGAAATGTATGGGAAATTTGAAACCATACAAAAGGTAGGTTAACTAGTTCTAAAAATTCCTTAAACAATTTTTTACAAAAATGTTGAACACTACAAAAGGCATGTGAATCATCTTGGTAAAATGTCTCAAAGGAAATATTAAAAAATATACACAAAATGGTTTGTTTAATGACACTTTAAGGATTTGTAGATAAATATTGATTAGGGGTATGATTTTATAGATTGAAATTATTATGGTGTAAATACAAAATTGTCGAAAAATTTGTTATGACCAAGGCACCCCCATGTTATTTTAAATTAATACTCACTTGTATTTATATAAATTTGCAAAGGATATCTTGAAATAAGGATAGTTTAATGCATTAGTCATTACATTTTTAAGTGTTTATTTGAGACTTTCAAATAAACAAATTATCATGTATGCTTGGAATGTTTCATGGTTTTCTTCAATTTTGATGTGTGCAGGTTCTTATGATATCTTCAGTTCATTCCATTCCATGCAATCACGTATTCTATTATTCACAATGTTTTGAGCACTTATAAATCAAGAATTGCAAGCCCTTATGACTCTTTATTTCATTACGACATGTTCTTTTTCATAGTCAATTAATTACTTGATTATCTATTTAATTTTACTTATGTTTAAATCTTTTGGTTCGTAGCTATATCATAAACCCCACAACCCTAAAACCTCACATTGTGGTAGAATTGCATAAGTTTGATCCAGTTGGAAGATTTCACACGTAGTTTTTATCTATTTTCCACAAACCTTGCAATAATAAATAATTTCACCTCATATTTCATACTGTGTGACTCTGAGTCAATTGAATAATGTTATGCTTCACTTTCATAGGACCTCATAGTATCGATCCATTACACAAGTCGAACAAGCTCTGTGAATATCCTTTTCACTACATAATTCTGAGCCCTCCATATATTTACACTTGTCAAAAAACTCATTGATCACTTAACTTGAACTTCATCACATTGATTTCATTGCGTGACTCCAAACAAATGGAAGAAGGCCACGTGTCATGTTCTAATTCATTGCACAATCCAAGAATACATTATGCTTATTTCAAATATCTTTTCCTAATCCTTCACATTGTGTGTCTCCAAAGCAATCATGAAATGAAACATGTCCTTATTAGAAACTCATAAGTTACATGAGTATGGACAAGGTCAACAAGTTTACATTACGTGACTCCAAAATAATCAAAAGGTTTCACATGGATTGAAATGAGTTAGAACAAGTTTAAGCTTAGTTGGCATATAGTTGTTGAGGATATAAGTATCATGATTGTGACTATATTGTTTATAATCCCATGTGGTCCAAATGGTTTATAATGATGACATTTTGTGTCCCTCCCATAATCATGATGATGCAAGATGTTGACACATGGATAACTAAACTTATTTTTTAAACAAAGCCACAAAAGGGGGAAACACTAAAATTTAATAGGAAAAATATATGAAAGGACATCTTGTGCAATTAATATGCATGAATGACATAACTAAAGAAGTCACCTAAATGATCTCAAGCGAGAGTTAAATAAGGTCATAAGTTTAAAAATTGCACTAGTTTCCATATAGGCCATTGTTCAAAGTATAGATAAAAGCTCAAATCCTTCCACAAAATGTGAATTATATTAATAGATTGTGTGCACTCACATGATTGTTGAGATATTGAACACTCAAATTTTTTATTCCAACATAGAAGGGTAATCAACATGGATTCATCCCATTTATCTTATGGAATGCCCCATATTTACATAAACACAACTTTTGTATTAGATGTGTACAATTTGGGTTTCAAGCACTGTAACGCCATTTTCAAAAAAGTTGAAAAAATCAAAGGAATACATGATTACGTAAATTATTCTTAGGATGATATAGATTATTCAGAGTATGTAATTTCCCTATGAAAAATAGGTCTGCATGGAGCAACCAAAACACCATACATATTTTCATATAAAAACCTCTTCTTTAATGTCTTCATTGGGACTATATATTACAAAGAGATGGTTTTATGTCATAAAAATCATAATCAAATATAATTTCTTATGTTCTTAGAAATTGAGAAGTGATATTAGTTGTTGCATCTTATAGTAGTCTATAATACAATAGTGAGGTTGGAATGGATCAATAGACACAATTTAGAACATGTTCTCATGGACTGGGCTGACAACCCAGATAATTGGATATATAGATAATAATTCAATATCATTCCCATAAAGGTTGTTCAAACCTAGTGTCAAAATTGGAATGGTTGTGATTAACAAATTACTTTCCTACTCCTTATCTTAGGTGTTATTTCCTTTGGAGATGTTTATCCCACATTCATGAGGATGATGGGTTTTTGATTTACTTCCACCTATATTGGGAAAATTAATCCCTCATGCATGGGATAATCAAGATTCTCCTATCTTCTACCTAGTTGTACATCTCTATTATAAACTATTTCATATAGAGTGGATAATAGATAGTTTATTCTTTGTGTGCAATGCATTAGCTTCATGGTTGTGATAATGGATTCATGGAGAGATCTTAGTTGAAAAGTCTTATTAACTCTATTATGGTGTTAGAGTGGTTTCCAACTGCCATTTTACCAACTATGGTTTTTGTGCATTACTTGTCTACTCTTTAGATAAGTTGTATGGTTCCTTTTTCAGTTCTAAGTTTTTTTATTCATATTCAAAACACCTCTATTTTGGAGAGTTTCTAGTTTTGAGTATGCTTAGATATGTTGTATTTAGATCTAATCAGTCATAATAATTTGCATTTGATTTTCTTAGATCTATTATGCTATCCATACTTTTTGTTTTGGAGAAATTACAATTTTTTTTCCAAAAAATCATGACTATCTTGTAGATCAGTTTGCTCTTCACACAGGTGTTTGATTCAAAAAAATTCTTTCACTAATGGAAAGAGGAATTCGAGAGGTTTCTAGAAAGTGTTCATAATAAAGATTCTAATTAATATCCAAGGAGATATGAAGCTTTGAAGTTGACACTATAATTCTATTTTTTTACAATTTTTTTATGCGCGATCATGAAAAAAAACCGAATCTTGTATTTAAAGTGAAAAATTAGCATGAAATATTGATCTATGTGGAATATTTTTCTTTTCCTTTGCTACAAATTTTCTAAAAATCTAATTTTTCTAGATCTAGTAGAAATAATTTAATTTTCTCCAAGCAATATTTTTTGGTACAATGTCTTATTTTTAATCCATTTATGATGGGATAACCTTGTAAAAAATACATTTTTTGATTAGTAACTCAAAATCAAGTTTTATATTTTAAAAAATGTATATTTTTTATGCCCAATCTATTGGTGTCATTTATTTTGTAAAAATGCACTAAAATATAAAGCACCAAATTTGAGAGGGGGCTATACAATAACCATGGTGGATTTGCTTGAAACTCATTATAAATTTAGATGCATTTTTAGTTGTGAACGATGTCCTATTTGCATGAGCTTTAGCCCACATTACTCTTTTTTGGCTCACATTGTATTGCTTATGCCTCTCTTGTACTTTTCACTATTTTGGATGCATTTTTGGCTAACTTTGACATCCTTTGTATGTGTTTTATAGGTTGTCATGTTTGGTAGTTGATCATTTCAAGTGTATTTTTCCATACATGATGGATTTTTTTTACCATTTGCCACACTCTTTCATCATCCCATGACATGCTCATTTTTAGTTTACATATTGGTACTTTAACACACTTGTAGTTTGTGTCATGTCTCCATCAAGGCCCATTTATTAGCGCCGTGCCTTCTTCTATGTAGACACTTTTTTTATCCCTTATATTTGGACTATCTCTGATGATTTATGATGAGATTTTTGACAGGTTGACAATTTCCTTATTTGGATCTATTATGGTGAATCCTAATGTCTTCCTTGTTTTCATTTATTATTATTTTCATGTGAGATATGTTTTACTTGCATTGATTTATAAAGTGCCATGGGGGGTTTGTTGATTTAGCCTTGTCTACCTTCATGCATTTATGTGTTCTATTTTGAGCACCTTTTCACTTATTCAGTTGCTTGTCTCTTCTATCACCACCATGGTTCATCATCTTTGAAAGATCCTATTTGTATTTTTGACACCACATTTTTGATAGTTGATAGTCTCCCACAGCTTGAAGTATAGATATTCTAAGGAATCCCAGTGTCTTCTTATCTTCTTCGATAGTTTGATAGTCTCTTTCAATGTGATATGGAGCTATTATGGTGCAACAATGTCAGCTTGTTTGGTGTTCGAGTAGTGGATTTGGACCACTTGTACATAACTTTTTCATTCACTTTACCCATTATGGGGGGTGGTGTACATACAATTTTTTTTATTGTCACTCCACCTAGTCATTAGTATGGGGGTGTAGTGTACATTCTACTTCTTAGGTGTTGTGTGTTATTTGCACATGAATTACTTTTTTATAGTTTCATCACCATTGGTAGTCTTCTTGATTGAAGATATTCTAGTCAAGCCTAGTGTTATTTTTTTTGTGATTGAGTAGTGGATTCAAACCACTCATGCAGATTGAGTTCCTTTATGGATTTTGAGTACTTGGAGTGTAGACTCCTTTAACACCATCTTTGGGGGGATTTCTATCTCTCTCTGTTCTTTTCTTTTCTTTTAAGGGGGGAGTTTTTCCAACATGTTTTCTCTTTTTCCTCTACTTTATGAGATTTATATGTATATTTTGCACTCTTTTGAGTATTTTATGGATTACTCCTTTGTACATGGGTATCTTATTCAAGTAAATTGTTTTCTAGAACCCATATGAGTATTTTTTACTTGACCTCATGGCCTTCTTGGTGATTCTTATAGTGACACCAGTGTGGTATCTCCACTAATGACACCAATGTAGCATCCCCACTAGTCTTTGTGCTCACTTCTCACCATCTTGTTAGAGGGTGATCAAGCAATGCTTCCTCAGGTTCATTATCATTTTGTATACACATAATATTTTCAATCTTTACCACATATTAACACATTTTATCTTGCAGGAACCCATCGAGTCTCAATCTCTCTAAGTGTATTCCTTAAGGGGTGTACCAAGAAAGGGGTGGGTAGATGATTAGTGATTCACATGATTATTATCCCTTATTGCCACTTACTATCTACACACTTGTCTTCTAAAAACCATTCTCCTAAGCTTTGCCTCTTATTTTTCACCCTCCTCTAATCATTTTCCAACTTCATTAGCCCTTTCCCTAACTTAAACCCCTTGTAAATTTACATAATTATGTCAGCCACATCGAAATTGTATTATTATTATAAATAACTAGGTCGGCCATGGCCAACATAGTTCAAAACCTAGTTAGTTTTTGCTAATTTCAATACCAAGTCAACCAATTTGACCTTATCAATGTAAACTTTTAGAAAGGTTTAGGGTTAGGTCCACCTATATAAACAAATTCATTTCCATCATTTATAAAGAAGAGAATAAAAATTAATACATTGTGCATTTGCTTATCTACCATTCTACTTGAGGAGTAAAGCTTAGGGTTTCATACTTTCTTTGGAGATATGGATCTTGTCTTGTGGAGAAGTATTTTGGATTAATTGATAGGTTGTGTAGACCAGAGTTGATTTATCATTGTCATCCTTACATACAAAAATAACTTCTTGTGAAGTACCATGGCCAAGGGAGACATTAAGGTTTGGCAGGTTCATCTTTAAAGGTAAGTATTTCTAACTTTGTTCCTCCTTTGTAAGAGTAGATAGATATGCATTTACACTTCTCTTCCATACATTAGGATTCCATATACATTGAAATGAGTATATGTATTCTATGCATGTGTAATTTTAGTGTTTATTACCCCCTGCCCCCACTTTGTGGTACAAGCTTTGGTGAGCACTAGATTAGATTTTGCTTTACTTGTTATTAGTTTAGTGAATATGAAAACATAGGACCTAGTTAGGGTTATTGCATAGTTTTGCTTGACTAGAGGCTTTAAAACCATTCCTAGTGACATTATTATGGTAATATATCCCTTGGATAGGTCTAGCAAATCCATATTGGTCATGACCCTGATTATCTAATGTATCCCCAATCAGAAGTGTAAGTAGGATCTATCTTTTTCAAGCTAGGATTGATTTGTAGATATGCTATATTTCCCATTGCATATATTATATTAAATATAATTTGAATCTAACACTTTTAGGTTTTATTTCACACTTTCATTTATATCATTTTATTATTTTTCTATATTTGCAATACTATGTCGACCAAGCTAGTATAGTTCTAAATTTTATCCACAAGTTTAACACATAATCATACTAGAATGACTATGTTATTTCTATGTATATATTTATTAGATACATATTACTAAATTAGATAGGTTGACATAATACTCTTATTCAATCTGAAATAACAAAATATGTCAAACATGTTGACACAATACTCTTCTTCAATCTAAAATAACAAAATATATTGAACAGGTCGATGTAAGCTTTTAGTCAGCATCTAGATCAACAAACTTAGTTGAACAGGTGGACTTAGTCTTTTAATCAACATCCAAATCAACAAAATAAGTCAAATAGGTCAACTTAGTCTTTCAATCAACATCCAGATCAACAAACTAAGTTGAACAGGTCAACTTAGTCTTACAGTCAGCATCCATATCAATAAACTAAGTTGAATAGGTTGAATTAGTCTTTTAGTCAACATCTAATCAACAAATTAATTTGAATAGGTTGACTTAGTCATCTTATCTTACTTCAACACATAGGGTTTTGTAGAACTAGGTCAAACCAGTTGTCTTAGTTTGTATAATTTGAAATCAACATTCAAGTCACTTCAATAAAAAAATTATAATCCTAATAATCCTCCAAACCACCAAGGTTCCTCTCTTTCTCTCTCTATCAATTTATTACTTCATTACAGTTCTATTTTTTGTAAGTTTGTAGTTTTTAAAACTATAATCCTATAACAAACTAAGTCGACCTGGTTGACTTAGTTCTATAGCCTGTCTTCTATATAAAAGACTAAGTTGACCTAGTAAAATTTGTTCTTAAAGACTCTTGCTTCCATAGAATAGTAGTGACCTAGTCGACTCTGTTTTATACTATTTACATATAGTGTTGTCTAAACTAACTCTGTACCATTATCAATTTGGGAATTAATAACTATTGTAATTTACACTTTTAGCTGTTTGCTTGCCTAGAGTAGCTTACATCGTATAATTGGGTGGTTTTGCAAATTGTCATTTAATTACACTATTTTTCTCTTTTTACACACACTACAAAATCACACAATCTTCAAAATACATTTAACATTTGTCTTCCCAAGGTCTACCTACTTGAATTTCATCACCAAAGGGGAAGCTGACTTGGTTTTCTAGCCAAGAATAAACACATGGTTAATGGTATAAAATTGGTAAAGCACCTGACACCCTTCTCATTACAAGATTACGAATTAAGGGGGTAGACCCTAATACCAAGCTAGTACCATTACCAATACAGATCCCTTCTAGCATAAACATCCTAAAACCATCCATAAAGTGCTTTTTAGTTCCCCATTTTCAATCAACTTTCCTATCACACTTAAAATTGCACTTTATAATAATTTAACAACACTTAAGATGACCACTTAATTAGCATTTACTTTTTAGTTGAATGCTTGCTCTCTAATCATTGTGTGTTGTATGTAAAAGCTTGTATTAACCCATGTTGGTGCAAGGTTTTGTCTTGTGTGCCCCAATTAGATCATTCTCATTGATCCAATTGTTTGTGTGTCATATTTCTTGCTTCAATTACATTGAAAATCTTTCATTATTTTTAGCCACTATCATTTTATTTGACACATTCTTTTACAAACTCAATTTTCCCCTATTTACAATACTAAGTCAACATGGTTGACCCTATAATCTTTTTTTCTAATTATTTTATAGTACTATGTCAACCCGGTCGACCCTATGCTCTTTTTTACCAGTCAGGTTACAATACTATGCTGACCTGATCGACCTTGTATCCTTATCAGATTATGTGTTTCTTATTTACAGTACTAAGTCAACTTGGTCAAACCTATATCCTTATCTACCTTCTGTCTGATAGTACTAAGTTGACCTGGTCAACCTTTTTTATGTTTGGCCCTTTCTATCTTCATTTTGTGTCCTTTTATCTAAATAATACACATTTGACCTTGTCGACTCTATACACCTTGGTTGATACTATTCTATGTGTGGTTATCTAATAGTATTTCATAATGATGTCATAGTTTTAGCCTCCACTTAGTCAATAACATTGCATAATTAAAGATTTTGATCAAAACCTCACTTATTTTATTACTTTAGATAAAACTATTCACTTTCTTCCTTCTTCTTTTCCTAATCCAAAACCAATCACTACACAATGTAATGCAATTTAGGTCCTTCATTCTAGTCCTCCTCTTAATACCAATGTTGGGAATCCTACACCCAATACCCTTCCTCCCACCAGCACTAATAATCCACTTCCTAACAACACTAATACCCCACCTTCAAATACTAATGCACAAATTGACATAACTCAAATTCTAGCACAGATAGTCCAACAAATGAACATTATGCAAATAACTAATCATTCCTAAATAATGAAAATGCAACAACATTTATTACACATGACTAGTTAGCCACCTCAAGTCATCATGTCTTAACCAAATCATAATTTTGTCCCTCCTCTTAGATATGCCAATGGGAACATCATCCTTCAACCTCTAATGAATAACAAAATGCTTCAACATCTTCATTGCATCCGTATATATTAGAAACATTTCTCCAACTATCACATATGATGGGACTAAGGACCCTACTATGTTTTTAAATTATTTTATTAATCTCTATAAGGAATGGGTTCAAACTAACACCTTTGCTGCCACCAAGCTCTTAGCCAAAACCTTTGTTGGTGATGCACTTGAATGGTACAATCAACTTCCTAGAAATTCCATCTTACAACTAGAGGATTTAGTTAATGCTCTAGTGAAGGAATTTCAACATGATGACCTTCCTAAAAATTACCTTGGCCATTTCATCAATGCCAAGCAACTTCCTAATGAATATGCTCACACTTTCATCAAATGATGGAAGTCTCTAGCTCACAAAGTAGACCATAACATGAATGATGATACTCTTTTAAAAATATTTATTACTACTCTTAAATCTCCCCTTCAATATAAAGTTTGAATATTTTTCCCTAAAATTTTAGAAGAAGCCTTAGACAAATAAAAAAGGCAAGACTTTCTTAGGATTCAATTTAAAGAAATTGCCACCTTCCCTTGAGTCTATAACAACTCAAGAAAAAATTGCCACCCTGTAAACCTATGAGCTTTGATCCTTCCAAAACTCCTCCAAAATGGTACAGTCTTGATAAGTTTTATTGGTGGCATGCTACTATAGGTCATTCTCATGAGTCTTGTCATGATATTCATCAATTTACTCTTGCTTCCTTGCTTGGTCCACATTTCAATCTTGATACTCTATTAAAAATATGCTATCAAGATTATCTTCAAGCCTCATAACTCCAATCTAAAGAATCAAAATCACATCAACATCAACTACCTAATGAACAACAAAAATTATCTCATACCTGCACTTCATCCACTAATGTTGTTCAAACCATAGTTTATCCCTCTTCCTACACCAATAAGGAAAGGATAGCTAACATGAACAAATTTAAACATATCATTTCATCCATTGAACCTCAAACTCTTAGGTCACATGAACCAAAGGAGTACCTAGTTCAAATGCCTACTCTAAAGTATATCATACATGGTCCTCCTTTACATCCTTTACCTCTTCATACCTCTCCTACACGTCCTATGTCACATTCAACATCCCTAAAATATAACAAACCAACACATTTACCTATCTCTAAATGCACCTACCAACCCAATGTAAATGGTTTTAATGATTCAATGTTACCTCACTCCACCTCACATGTTGGAGCATCTTGCGATGCCCATCCACATGTCCATTCAAACTTTGGGGCATCTTGCGATGCTAACCTATACATTTAATTACCCAGTGGGGCATCTTATGATGCTCACTCTTATTATACAATGCATAATAACAAATAAATTTAGCTTCAATAAAACTTTTGAGACTTATAGACTTGTATTTCACATGCTCATCTTTGATATAGACATTAGCATAGATATTTATTATTATTTTTTGTCTCATGTTTCTTTGTTTTTATGTACTTTAATTCTTTTAGTTGTACCATTATTGCCTTTGGGTTTTTTAGTTTTCTTACACATTACATTTGGAATTTGTTTTCATTTTGATTTTTATATGTCTCTTTCATTTTTATCTTTTTTATGTCATTCTTTGCTTAATAGTTTTATGATTATTTTCCCCCCATTATTTAGCATTCACCTCATTGGTGTTCACCTTGTGAGTTGCAGTGTAAGAACATGGATAGGACCAAGCTCTCCTCACAAATTACCACTTTAAAATATCTTTAAATCATTTTTTGGGATGACTACTACTTTCATTGGTGCTTGTGCTAGATCTATTGTAGGTTAGTATGGATTCTCTCGTAACATGACTATCATAGCATAGCCCCATCCCTTTCATATAACTATTTTCCCTCCTTATGGTCATATATTCTCATATTCATCATTGTATCACTTATTAAATAGATGGATCTCTTATGATCCCCATATTTCCCTTATCTCCTTTCATTTGAGGCTCACATCAATCAATTTTGAGATTACACACTTGCTTGTGGGCAAGTCTATGAGTATTAAACACCTTGGTCGTTAGGTCCTTTTCAATAGTGACCAAGTGTAAGTTATATTTTATTTATCACCTATTTCACTCATGTTTGGTTATCTAAATCTGTATGGAGGAGGAAGAATATAAAAAGCCAAAAGAAGTTAAAATTCAAATCATAAAATACAAACAAAATGAAATGATTCAAAGGCAAAATTAATCTTAAATGTTAGAAAACACCAAAATATGTGATCTATATTTGGCACATCTCCTACCTTATTCAAAGCTAAAATTTCAAAATTGGCCTCATGATAGAGCTGAGGCCCATTAGGCTACAGTAGGCTAGTAGACTAGGGTAGGAAGTCTCATTATATCATATACTATCTAGTGCCACCTACTTTCTCACACAAGTACCCAATCTTCACAGTAGACCAATGGATCTTTAATGGGTCCTAAAAAATGGGAAACACATTTTGGGAATGTAGGTCCATTTTAAATTTTCATGCATATATCCTCATGGGTTGATCTATGTATTTCACTTGTTATCCCAAACTTTGTGTTCATTAATCAAAGTGTCCTAAGTCCTTGGTGTTGATAGTTCTTAGCCTTTATCATTTGCATGGTATGTCTCATTCTTGCTAATAATTTTCACATCACCAATGTGTCACCTCATGTCCCTTATTTACATCATATTTTCCTTATATTCC
Organism: Torreya grandis; assembly: GCA_037957365.1. Taxonomy (NCBI): domain Eukaryota; kingdom Viridiplantae; phylum Streptophyta; class Pinopsida; order Cupressales; family Taxaceae; genus Torreya; species Torreya grandis. The sequence continues at coordinate 2,676,882 of JARHVA010000380.1, read as the reverse complement.
CCTTGCTGGATATTGATTTTAGCTGATCACATCCTTAATCACCTATACCTACTTACATTTCTTGGTTTATAGTTTTTGATTTGCATTGTAAGACCTTCGATAGGACCAGGCCTTCCTTGAAAAACACCCTTACACCATTTATTTACCACACCATCTCATTATCATACTAGTCATGTCATTAGGTGGTTATGTTTTCTTACACTATATCTTAGAACAAGCACTAAGTTTGAGTTTTCATCCTTTAGAGATTTTAATTTTCATCGATTCATCATGTTCTTTTTTGATTTTTATGGACTTCACTTATATTACATATGACATTTGGCATTATTACATGTTTTTCTTTATGTATGAATTTTTCCTATTTGTCTTACATCTTGACTCACAATTCATTTTTAGTCATTCATGTTTTTCATTATGTTTGATTTGACATGCTTATCTTACATGGGGTTACTTGTCACTTAATTACATATCTTTGTTAAAGTTTTATTACATTGATATTTAATTTGTCATTCATGTTTAACATACTTCCCAATGTGATTTAGTATGTTCTCCATTCCTTTTTTTCATTTATGTTTTACATACTTCCCAATGTGATTTAGTATGTTCTACAATCATTTTTTCCATTTATGTTTTACATGTTTTCCAATGTGATTTAATGTGTTCTATAATCATTTGTCATTCATTTGCCATCATTTTTTCATTCATTTTCCTTAAATATTCTAACCTTTCCTTAACAATCCTAATTTGCCAATTTTTCTAAGTCCCTCATTGCTACTTTAACCATCCTACATATGGACTCATTGCTTCTATTGTTAGTTTTGTATCCCTAGGGTTTTTCAAATGTAGGTACTACACCCTCCACTATCAAGTCTAAGATGTTTGATTTTAATCATTTAGTGGAAAGGTAAGTTAAGGTATGTATATGGTATTTTCAGTTACTCTCATTTCATTTTAGCATTACTTTTCATATGTCATTTTTAGTTGTCTTGATTTCATGTGTTTCTATGTTCTTTCTCGAAGCACCACCACATATTACACTCATGTTACACATGATGATATTTTAGTGGGGTATATGTATACACATACTATTTTCAAAATTTACCATTTACTAACACTTTATATCTTTTAGGAACCTGTCGAGTCTCAATCTCTCTGAGTGCACACTTTAAGGGGTGCACCAGGAAAAGGGTGGGAAGACCATTGTTGCTTTGCAATATTATTATCCCTTATTTCCACTTGCTATCTATGCACTTATATCCTAAAAACCATTCCCCTAAGCTTTTCCTCCTATTTTGAGCCATCCTCTAGTCATTTACCACCTTTATTATCCCTTTCCCTAACCTAAACCCCTTTTGGTAGTTTACATAACTATGTTAGCCACATCGACCTTGTATTTTTATTTACAAAAGATTACTAAGAACTAGGTCAACTATGGCTGACATAGTTCATAACCTAGTTAGTTTTTGCAAATTTCAATACTTGGTCGACCAAGTCGACCTAATCAGCCTAAAATTTCAAAAAGGTTTAGGGTTAATTAGCTTATATAAAAACATTCATTTCCATCATTTATAAATAGGATAAGAAGTAATATATATTATGTAGTTTTTTATCCACCATTATACTTAAGGAATAAGCTTAGGGTTTCATACTTTCCTTGGTGATATAGATCTTTTCTTATGGAGAAGCCTTTTAGATGCATTGATAGGTTGTGTAGCCTAGAGCTGATTTATATTTGTCATCCTTACATACCACACCAACTTCCTTCAAAACACCTTGGCTAAAGGAGATATTGAGGCTCAGTGAGTTCATCTTCAAAGGTAAGTATTTCTGACTTTGTTCCTCCTTTGTAAGAGTAGATAGATATGCATTTGCACTTCTCTTCCATGCATTAGGATTTCATATACATTAATGTGAGTATATGTCTTCTATGCATGTGTACTTTTAGTTTTTGTTACCCTCCCCGCCCCCCCCCCCCCCCCCCCACTTTTTGCCTTAATCTTTAGTGAGAACTAGATTAGATTTTTCTTTACTTGTTATTAGTTTAGTGAATATGAAAACATAGGACCTAGTTACAATTTTTACGTAGTTTTGCTTGACTAGAGGATTTAGAACCCTCCCTAGTGATATTATTATGGTAAGATATCCATTGGATAGGTATAATGGATCCATATTGGTCATGACCCTAATTATCTAATGTATCCCTAAGCAGAAGTGTAATTAGGATCTATCTTCTCTGAGCTAGGATTGATTTGTATATTTGTTGTATTTCTCATTGCATACACATTCTACCTAGTATTTTTGAGTGTAGTGTTCAAATTAAGTGATCCTCATATTTAGTACCATTCCTAATTTAACTTGGTGGTTAAAGTGATTCAATATCCATGTACTTTGATAAGATGGATTAGCATCTATAAGGACTTATGGTTTCACACTACATCTTTTATTGTACTCACCTAAGCTATGCTTAATGGGGGTGTTGGTGTAGGATATTAATTTCCTACTCTTTATATTATTTAAGTGTTATTTCCTTTAGATATGTTTATCCCACATTCATGAGAATGATGGTTTTATGCCTTAATTCCACCTATATTGGGGAATTTAGTCCCACATGCATGGGATAGTCAAGATTCTCCTATCTTCTACCTATTTGTACATCTCTATTATAAACTATTTGACATAGAATGGATAATAGATAGTTTATTATTTATGTGTAATGAATTAGATTCATGGCTATGATAATGTATTCATGGAGAGATATTGGTTGAAGAGTCTTCTTAACTCTATCAGTGTGAAACCATAGACATTGTCTATATTGATAAACACTAAGTTCCTTCGATTTCAAAGATCATCAATAATAGTAAAACCCATTCCCTAGGGGAAATAATCTCATTCAATCTACGCAAGAAAGTCATAGAAGTAATATAATGGCAAAATTTATAGATGATTTCCTTCTAGGTGGATGCTACATGTGCCATGGAAAATTTTAATTAGATTCACAAATGGATTCCTACTTTCGAGACTGCAATACATTGGCAATTTTTGAAGTTGTATGTGTATAAGTATCAATATTTAATTAAATATTTTTTCAAATATTTATATAAACCTAATATATAATTCCATTAATGATGAATAAATTACAAGATTGTTTGAATAAATGAGGTGGTCTATTTTCTACATGAGAGCCTATTTGTGAAATTATGACTTCACAATCATTAGAATTGAGGGAATATTCGTTTTGCCCCTCAATTTTATCTATCATGTACTAGTTAGAAAATTTAGATCAAGAGGTGGCTTACAAAATTAGTCATGGATTTGGTGGTCATTGCAAAGAAAATACATAATCCCCATGGCCTCCTATGCCTCTCAAGATAGGGATATTTTTTTTGAAAATATGACCAACACTACATGCAATAGCATCACACATGTCATCATTCAAACTAAATGACCATTACCTCAAGCGATGGGATCCTGTATGAAATATGAGGACACTTCTGTGATCATTAAGAGGAAATGTTTTAGGGATATATCACCATGATCCTTGTCTTAATGATATAATATATATGAACCCATAAAATGTTGAGGAAGTAAATAGGAAAATGAGAGTTAAAGGTGAAGAAAATACATCAATTAGGAAAGCTCAAAATTAAGAAATTGAATGGAGGCCACCTACTCTTTCTCATTTTAATAGATAAACCTATATAAACCTTTATATTAAAAATAAAATATTATAATGGATACCTCCACCAAAAGAATTTCCGAGCACTAATCAAATGCCCAAGGTAACACAATCCTATTTTCCATCTCACTATAAACACATACACATCTACCCTGAAGTTCCACTCTCCATGAGATTACTTATTCTCCAAGAATTTAAATTGCCCCTTTAGAGGTTTTTCCATTAAAGGATTCCACATTAATAATTTATGCTCCCATTTATGAAATAAGAATAACTACTCAAGTCACCAAATTATACACAAGGAAAATGGCCCCTATAATAGTAACTCAAAGCCCTGGAGTTTTTACCATACATGTTTCAAGCCATGTTAAGGTTACTATACAAATAGGATTTCCTTCACCTCCTTGTGATACATCAAACATATCTCCTTTTTTGGTTACCCAAACAACATTGGATAGACAAGTTCCTCTCAAGAAGGTCCAATCTCAACTTAAAGCTCCATTATCAACAATTCACACTCTACCCCTCTAATTATTACAAAGTCATTGGTATGTTTACTTTACCTAGCATAATTGTCCTATAAATGTCCAAACAAAAAAATCCAAAAGGGAAATAATGTTTTTTGATACATTTACTCAATATTTCCTTGAGAAATGGATTTAATTACAATGAATCAATAACAACCATTCTTCCATTACAAACAAATTATTCCACTCTAATCACATCATCCACTCTTTATTATACCATCTAATCCCATTCACCTATCACATGTGCCACATTAATTATCACTAATCTCACATTAACCACTCCATTGGTCACCCCATTAAAATTTAAACCATCTACTTTGGTTACAACTCTCACCATTTCTACCACTCCATTATTATTATTAGAAGAAAAATGAATGGAATATATATAGTTAGAAAAAAATTAGAGATAGGAGATTATACTCATCAACGAGCATAGAATAAATTTATTATTTAAGTAAGCAACTGGGAAATTAAAAAGAGTTAAAATAAGAAGGATTACCAAAGGGGAAACTCCTACCTATAAGAAATAGAAGAATGAATATTCTCATTAACAAGGAAGATTAAAAGGTTGAGGCAATGAAGGAGAATAATTTTCATAAGACCTAAAGTTTGTATTAATTCTATTAGAGAAACAATATCCATAATGGTCGAGGGTGTGAAATATAAAATGATAAGATTGGCAACCCAAGCCAAATCTATAGTTCCTGAGAACATATTGAAGATGTAGAAAGGGCATTGCAATCATTATTAGATTTATTAATTACCATTTGTGAGGCCAAAAATAAAAGCATTTCTTTACATAAAAGAGTGAAGTTATATCAAGTGTATATCAATAAAATAGAAGTGAAACTAGGGAACCTAGCCAAAGCAATCAAGAAAGGGATGTTTTCACATCTCAAACTCATGACTCTATTTCATATTGGTATCTTCCAGAGTTTTGTCATGTATATGTGAAATTCCCTCCAAGAAGGAATGATGACATGAGCTATATAAAAAATACAATTGGTGATTTGATGGATAAAATTTTGTATTTGTTTAGGGAAGCTAGTATTTAATCAATGTTCTTTCTAAAAAATCAATTTATAACCACCACATATTTCACTAGTCAGCTGGTCATTTTTATGAATAATTTTAAGAATAGAGTATTAAAATAAAAAAAGGTAGGGAGAAATGAAGTCATAGACTTGGTTACTTATGCTAAGGAAAACATGGAAAAAAAAACTACTATGAAACGAGTTCGTTACAATCCACTTTTAAACCATGTAATTTTGTTAACCAAGGTAGAGTCTTTGTTCCATACACCTATTATTATGTTGATTGAGAAGAATTTGATTACCAAGAATGTAATCAAGCCTTTCAAAGTCAAAAAGTGGCCATCTCTAGAGCTCAAGATCATCCCAAGTGATTTGGGGAGATTCAAATCTATTTTAGATGTCTTTTTCTTTAAAATAGTTATTTCTTTAAACATGTACTAGTTTAATTTTAGATCCATGCTTTTATTTTTTCCATGCAAACTTTGATTTGGATATAGTAGTTCCAATTATTAGTTTATTTATTCACCTTTTTTTTAAATGTGAGGAAGATTTTTATGTAAAACATTGGCAATTTCAAAATCTTAAGATATGTTCTATGAGTTTGTCTTTATTTTAGCTTCTCAATTCTAAGGTGATGTTTGAGATATTTTAACTGAATTTATTAGTGTATGAACTTAATCTATCTATTGTGAATAAGTTGAATCATGTTGTTAATATGGTTTAATTATTTTTGTGATTGTGCTTTATTTATCATATTATCTTGTGGTTTGATGTTCTGAGTTAGAAAATTTCCATAGTGAATTATCTTTTGGAGTAACATTATAAGAATGTTTTGAAATTAGTTTTTCCATGGAATCTCAAATATATTTATTTGAATATGATTATTGCTAGAGTTGAGTAAATATTGGTTAACTTATATAGTGAATTTTAAAAAAAGTGATCAATTATTTTTGTTGAGCTTGGAAACATTTTTGTCTACATTACCTTCCCTCTCTATTTGATGTTTATGTTATCAAAATTGACCTTTGTATTTTATAATAATTGTTAATATCCATGTTTAGTGTATATTTTTTTGTTAGTTGAGAATAATAATGTCTTTATTAGATAACCAAGTGGTGAAAATAGTGGTTTAGTAAGAATAATCATGTTTCAATAGGTTAAAGTGATGCTAGGGGTTAAGGTACCTTGTTAAGTCATATGTCATACGTAAAAGTCATGTAATACCACCTATATTCCTTAAAAGTTTCTAAATAGTCTTTATGTTTTGCCCAAGATAAATAAGTCATTTTTAAACCCCTCTATAGGTCTCTAACTTGTGTAAAATGATCAAAAATCACTTTAAGACCCAAAAAAGGGCAAAAACCATGTAGAGAGGTATTGTAAAATGAATTATGAAGATTTATATAACATGAATTATATAATAAAATGATGACAAGTCAGTTTCAAATGATGATAAGAGGTTATAATTGAGTTTCAACACTTAAAAGAGGCTTGTCATCCATTTGTATGGACCAAAAAGGCTTGTTTGTAGGTGAAATAGGTTCATGAGTGTCTTGTCAGGATCCTACTCCACCAATAAGAGTATATATGATTACCTCTTGTATTAGCAACTAAACACAAAATTTAACCAGAATGAATAAGTAACTAGAAATATGAAACAACACAGGGTATGAGAGACAATACACAATTGTATTAATAATCACTCAGAAGAAAATACAATAAAGAAGATGCCACTTCTTCTTCCACCTCAAAGGCTTGCCACACCTCAAGGACTTCTTCCCTCTCTCTCTTACGGTCCCAACACACAACTCAAATACAGAATTGTTTTTCATCTCCACCAGTCAGTAACAACGCTGCCAGTACACCAAGCACACAACTGTACTCTAAGTAGATCTCCCTTTCCTTGCTGCCACCTGCAAATCAACAGACCTTACTTACCCTGTAGATATCTCTACACTCTGAAGAACCCTTGTCCTTGCCTCACCAAGTCCTTATGATTCTTCAACCAGTACCCTGGTGGATCTTCTACCAGAACTTACACACCTGCAACTCTCCAAGATCATACACACTCAGCACCCCTTTGGAACTAGGAAGAACACACCATTGCTCTCTTCTCTCTGAAGGAGCTTATTTTGCTCTCTTACTCTCTAGCACACTTCTACAATACAGCCTATGAGTCTCTTAAATAGATCTCATGCATACAATAATTAGATATCTAATTACAATAATTAGATATGCAGCTTCTAGTCTAAATTGGCTCTTAACATGCAAACACTTGGTTCATTAACTAACTGCCCATAAAACTTGCAGTTCTAAACAACATAGGCGACCGACGTCGGTCCCTGTCTGCCTGGAGGTGATCGACGTCGACCGATCCCTGACCGACATCAGTTGCTCTTCCTGTCTAATCCTGCCAACGTCGGTTGATCAGACCGACGCCAGTTGCTCTGCAACTCAGCAACCTTCAGCAACCTCCTCCCATATTTGCATCAGTGAAGCTTTTAGCTCCACAACCTAACAATCTCCCACTTGGAGATAAATAGCTGCACCTATACCTGTACCTTCATCTAATTCATTCCCTGGCTTGTATCCCTCTTCAAGATCAATCCTAAAGACCAACCACCACACAACCTGTGATGCTACACCTGTCATCCAAGTAACCTGCCACATCTGAACCTACAAACCCATGTAGTGAAGACCTTGACCCTGCATAACATGAATTCCTACTGCTGGTCCCTCTCAGATACCTGAGAATCCACCTTCCTCTAATTGGCTCCAAACTCTCTAACAACTCCCATTACTTGGGAAAACTCAGGTCTACACTAGACCTTATGTGATTTCAAACCCTGTTCTAAGCTAAGCTTGAACTGTCCAGCCCTTGGTGTGCTTACCGATTCTGCATCCTGCATCTTGAACCTCACCAACACCTTCTTCACATCAGCTCCCACTGGAGACAAAATCTCCATGTCTCTTATGCCAAAGAATTTCGCTGCTCCAAATTCTTCATGACATACCTCTGAACTAACCTTACCCTTAGCTCAACAAATCCCTGTATGTACGAACCTGCTAGCATATCACCCACATACAGTAATAGGATAATGTTGCAACCATCATCCACCTGGTAAGTCAAACACAATGGTTACACTGACATTGATTGAAGCCCTACTTTGTCATCCACTTGTCAAAACTTATACCACTGTCTTGCAGCTTTCTTAAGACCATATACCTTGGCCTTCTGTCTCACGTATCCATCCACTCTCTTCTTCAACTTGGGAATCCATCCGTCTTTCAGTGCTTTCTTCTAGTTGACAACTCCACCAAAAAACTCCTATTTGGTTCTTCTTTAAGGACTCACACTCCTCATCCATGCCAAGCTCCCACTGTTTCTAGATTCTACCTGCATTGCCTCTTCACGTCTTCCTGGTTCTCGACCATCAGTAAGCAACTAGTAAGAAGGTGAACAATAAATATGAGGTCCACTTACCCTTTCAGTCCTCCATATGGGCGTTTGAGACTCCTTGATAGCTTGCTATCTACCCAATATCCATTTCGGTGACCGATCTCGATCATCTCCCAATCTGCACCCGACCGACATCGGTTCCTTGTGACTGACCCTATCTATCGACGTTGGTTTCCTGACTGACACCGGTGTACCTCTTACCGACATCAGTTTTTGTATGACTGACGTCAGTTCCTTTTGCCTGACACCACTGACTCTGCTGATTTGTACATGACCAACGTCGGTGCCTGTCTGTTCGACATCAGTTCCTCCTGACCGACGCTGGTACCTATGTTTGCCTGTGAGTGATGACTTTTTACCTGTGAGCTCCTTTTGGATCAAAACCTTGTTCAAATCAACACAACCTTGCTCAGAATAATTTAGTCCCCTCAGTTGATCTCTGTCTGTCATCTCCTCCATGAACACCAAGGCTTTCCAATTCTTAAGTTTGTCAAAGATATTTGTCTTCCGCTTAAGAACATCCATTCCCCTCTTACATATGTGACCAAGCCTACAAAGCCACATCTTTGCAATAGAAGGTGAATTAGTAATATAAGTAGATAGATAAAGGATACCTACTTTCTTACCACCATCTAATTCAAGTGCATCCGTTGTGAGAGTTACTGTGCATCTCCCATCACCTAACTTTTCTGAAGAAATTAGACTCATCTCCAAGACTGGTACCTGCATGACCTCATTCAACACCCATGTGTTATCCGTCTGCAATTTTAGCTTCACTTCCCCTTTGCCAACAATCTGACAAGGCTCACCAACCCCTAAATAAATCTCTCCAAAGTCTCCAAAGACATACCCATGAAAAGATGCTCTATTTTGGGTTGCATGGAAAGAGGCAAAAGAATATGTAAACCAAGATTCTACTTTATCCAGAGCAGCCTATGCAACATCACCTACAACATCTGCTTCTACACGCTGATCTTCTACCGACCAACAATCTTCCTTTACCTGCTCTTTCTTTCCATCAATCAGACCATTCGTGCTATTCATTTTCTCCATTCGTAGCTCACTTTCTTCTACCATTGCTATACTCCCACTCAATCTGAAACCCCTGAGAGTAACCTGTAATCAAAAACACTAACCAGATCTGAACCACCTGTTAGTCAACCCAACCAAAAGCTCTGATACCAACTATCAGGATCCTACTCCACCAATAAGAGTATATATGATTACCTCTTGTATTAGCAACTAAACACAGAATTTAACCATAATGAATAAGTAACTAGAAATATGAAACAACACAGGGTATGAGAGACAATACATAATTGTATTAATAATCACTCAGAAGAAAATACAATAAAGAAGATGCCACTTCTTCTTCCACCTCAAAGGCTTGCCACACCTGAAGGACTTCTTCCCTCTCTCTCTTATGGTCCCAACACACAACTCAAATACAGAATTGTTGTTCACCTTCACCAGTCAGTAACAATGCTGCCAGTACACCAAGCACACAACCGTACTCCAAGTAGATCTCCCTTTCCTTGCTGCCACCTGCAAATCAACAGACCTTACTTACCCTGTAGATATCTCTACACCCTAAATAACCCTTGTCCTTGCCTCACCAAGTGCTTATGATTCTTCAACCAGTACCCCGGTGGATCTTCTACCAGAACTTACACACCTACAACTCTCCAAGATCATACACACTCAGCACCCCTTTGGAACTAGGAGGAACACACCATTGCTCTCTTCTCTCTGAAGGAGCTTATTTTGCTCTCTTACTCTCTAGCACACTTTTACAATACAACCTATGAGTTTATTAAATATATCTCATGCATACAATAATTAGACATCTAATTACAATAATTAGATCCGCAGCTTCTAGTCTAAATTTGGCTCTTGACATGCAAACACTTGGTTCGTTAACTAACTGCCCGTAAAACTTGCAATTCTGAACCGCATAAGAAAATGACGTCGGTCCCTGTCTACCTGGGGGTGACTGACGTCGGCCGATCCCTAACCGACTTCGGTTTCTCTTCCTGTCTAATCCTGTCGATGTTGGTTGATCAGACTGACGCCGGTTGCTCTGCAACTCAGCAACCTTCAGCAACCTTCAGCAACCTCTTCCCCTGTTTGCATCAGTGAAGCTTTTAGCTCCACAACCTAACATGTATATTAAACTTACCCAAGTAAAATACATGTTTTTAATGTAGGTACAAGTTCAATTAAGGTATAAAATGCTTCCTTTCCTCCATCGCTCCCTTGGCAAGCTCACAAAGGCCAACTTTAGATTCTCATTTTGTACAGTCAAGAGAGAGTTGGGACCTAAAAACTTTACCAAGGGAGGGGTTAATAATGTAATTAAAATTCATATTCATAGTTTTAATATTGGTGGTCCCTCCATTATGAACAATTGCTAAGACCCTAGAGTGCTCTAAAATTACCTATAAACCCTATAAGCTCGATTTCTAGTAGTCTCAGAATAGGAGTAATAGAATGAATGAAATGGATGATTTAAGGAGGTATTATAGAGTTTAAAGATCCATATAATAATTTTTTTTAGTATTCATTTGGCATGTGTGACCATCTTAAAAATAAAAATCTCCATGTTTATTGATGTACATGCTTAAATGAAGTTGTAGGCAGTTTTATTGAAAATTTTATGAAGTTTTAATATGTGGATGGTTTGATATAATGAATGTGTATTTTATTCAAGCATTAAAAATAATATATTATCCATCAAGAGCCATGAAATTAAGGATTTTCATGAAAGAGAGCACAATATGTATACACAGGTCTATTACACTCTCAAGGAGGAAAGAGACTAGGTTGCAGTGATGAAGTGGCAAACTAAGAGTCTCTAAAGACTAATGAGAAGAGAAGTGGAAAGGTAAATCTAATTCTCACCATAAAAATAATAATTAGCATCATTAAATTATATAGTCTTTAAAAGGCCCACCAAATGGAACCTAATAGTACAAGAGTTCAAATGTAGATCTACAGGCTATGACAGTCATCAAATTAAGGTTTAGTGTTTGATGAAAATAAGAGATGGGTGGGAAGTAGTTTAATGTGAAATTAAAGGTTATGATAGACATCCACAATGACTCTAACAATTTATAAACCTTATCACCAACTTACTAATGTAAACATATTGTCATTTTAGGCCACAAACTTTATTAAAAGCTTGTTTACACAAGAATACACCAAAAAGTGATAATCTTGTATTGCCAAGTGTTATATGAAGGACACAAGATAATTAAATAGGGTATGTTACATTAGAGGTTTTCAGTGATAAAATGGTCCAAGATGCATGTTTCAAGGGCATAACATGACAAAAAAACCTACAAGTGTGCAAACTTGTACGTCACATTTTCACATGAAATAAAATGCGTCTTGATTAGAGTATGAGGTTCAAGGGTAAAAATATGTATGGGAGTCATGTGAAAACATTATGGAGATGTGTAAAATCATATATAGGACAACTATGTCATTAAATATCTTCTCTTGACCTCTAATCAAACCTCAAACTCAAACCTCTATCTACAGTCAGACATGTTTCTAGGTAGGGTGAGTAGAGGAGCATATAGTGAAATAAATGAAGTTGTATAATGATTAATATAAACCATGAGAAGTATGATAATCATCATATATAATTTAAAACACTCTCTTATAGTGACAAAATAGCTCACAAGGTGACTGATGGTAGTATAGAGGACAAGAGGTCTAATTTGACCAAATAAGCCTAAAAGGGTCATATACAAGTCTGTGTGTACTTTCTCAAAGGAAGCATGAAAGTTTGAGTTGAATTAAAGTTTGGAAACCTTTTAATGTATAGTAAATATCAATTAATTATTATAAAGTGTTTGGATGTTTTGAGATGAATAAAAGGCACCAAAAATAGACCTCTAGGGTCAAGTAACTCAAGCTGCCAACAAACCCTCATGAAGAAATAGACCCTATTATAGACCATTTGAGGAGTAAATATATTTGAAAAAAAAATTTATAACATCATATGGGGTGTTTAAATCCTTTTTTAGTCATTATTGAGTAGTAAACAACATTTGGAAGGCTTTTAAGCTCAAGAAACTACTTCTAAACCTCACAGTCATAACCTGCCTAGCCTGAGAGGGTCTTTTTTGTACTCATTTATATGTTAGAATATTTCATGGTATAAAATTAATTTATGAGATATTATATTTGTATTTATAATTTAATTTTGTGTAATTATTTCATCCTAAGAAGGACCCATTTTTATGAACCATCCTTAAGAGTGTAAAGCACTCATAGGCTGCCAAAAAGCCTTTAAATGACTTGATAGAGGAGATTGATCTTATAAATGAATAATATGGATTTAAATAACCTAAAAAATATGTGTATGTCATATTTTATCCTCATAAAAACCTGAATGATCAATTTTTTGGCACATGTAAGAATAAAACCATACAGAATTGGCCTAAAAGTAGGGCTATAGGCCTAATGGCAAGTATACAGGGTTTTGGAAAACTCCCAAATCAAGTAAAAAGGATAAATAAGATAGGTAAGAGGTTACATGACCATTTATAAACATTAATATTTATATTAAGGTGACATTTAATCCATTTAAGTCACCAAGTTTGGTCAAGAAGGGAGAAATGCACTATTTGCTAACCAAAAAGCCTATCCATAAACCTATGGAGTAAAAAAAGAGAGCTCTCTTCCAGAATATTCAGTTGTCACATAATGTTAATTTATTTAATTTTTTTTTAAAACTATTATAACCTAAAAACTTCTTGAGAAACCACTCCAGTTGCCTCTTGAGCATGAACAAGCACCTAATCTAGGGTTTTGAACATTTCTTGGTTCACCCATCCGTACAAGGTTTATGAACCCCAAATTTGACATGGAGTATGGTCAAGGGGTATATAAAATTAATAAAAAATTATTTTTAGTTTAAAATGCATGGTAATTGGATTGATCCAAAACTTAGTTTTTAGGCCTAGAGGCCTAATGGAGGTCTAATTAGAGAAAGATAATAGGTGGATAAGTGTACATGCACTTGATTCCAAGTCATGAAAATTATAATAGAGATATAAGAGAATATTGGGTACTCAAAAATATTATTATTTTTCCAATATTATCTATATATTTTTCTACACAAGGAGCTTTGTGTGTTTTCAGGGCTACAAGGAATTGAAGGCAAGTATAGGCTTTTAGTGCAAAATGAGAGGTTTGTGAGTGTTTGATGCATAAAAAGGGGTTCATATAGGTTGTTTAAGATTGAGAGAGTCCTTAAATGGAGTAAATTTTTCATTCATGAGGATGAAATCAAAATTTGAGCCATTTACGCAAGAAAGGCATAGTAAGACCAACTGGGTTTCAAGACACCTAAAGAGTTATGTGATGGTCACCACTAAAATGTTAGTATAGGATAACTCTAAAAGGTATAAAATGTGTTAAAGAGTAATTTTGAGGATATTTCATGGTGATTTTATGACCAAGGATGCCATTTTTATTTCCTCACAAATCAAGGTGGGCAGTTTTTGAATGGATGATGAATCATTAAAGAAATGAAGACTCCTACGCCATTTAGAAGAAGAAACATCATCAAAGAAGAAGAAAAATGTCCTTTAAAGTCTTATGAAAATATTATTCAACCTATTTCTTGATTATAACTCTTGCTTGACACTTGTAATTTTTATCTTCTATGCCCTTTGTCTCTCTTCTATTCTTATTCTCTATAAATACAACATTGTTTGGATTTATATGGATCCTTTTGTTGAGTATGGAGAATCCTTGCTAAAATGAACACTTGTATTATGCCTTGGAATAATGAGTGATTATAATTCTTACCTCCTCACATTCTTTCAACTAGTGTACATGTGTTATTGTTGATGAATGTTAGTAGAAGTGATTGCACTCTCTCTCATTTATCCTTTCCTACCTATTTAAAAATGGATTATCTTCTTGTAGGTCACATGGTGAGTTTGATGTAGTTTTGCATAGATTTAAAGTGTATTTTCAGTCATTATTTCCTTTTTTAGACCTCTTGAATAACCCTCTCATTTGATGCATTCTCAAAAACCTCTATGTTGAAACATTCATACTTAAAAGTCCTTGGTTGAGAAGTGTAATCAGATTTAGGCCTAATATTTGTTCTTAAGTACATGATAGTCAAGTGGAGGGTGTTTTTTTCTTGTGTCACCTCTTTAGATAGGTTTTTTTTCATGTCTTTTTTGTCTCTTTTCTTTTACAATCAAGTTAGTAGTAGAGAATAATTGATACATTAATGGGAGCTAGCCCTATCATCTAGAGGTTTGGTCCACCTAAAGGTCACCCATAGCCTAGGATCAATCCTATTGAATAGCTCAAGTTGAGAGGGCTTGAAAACCCTATTAATGGTGAAAATTTTAGCCATAATAGGCCCTAGATAATAAAAACATGACCAACACTTTAGAAACTCATAACACATCTAATTCACCAAATACTACCATAGTGTTTGAAACTTTTCATTTTCCTAGTCAATAGAAAAAATGAACCAAAAGAGGGAACTGACGAAGTCCATGCTTTTCATAAATACAAAAGAGTAACTATGAAATATGAATTAGAACACAAAAATGATAAATTCTTACTACTTCCATGCCACCAAACAATAATGAAAATCCTCTTGATCCAAAAGCAAATAATGATCCTCCTCCACCAAAAGGAAATGAAAATCGCCCTTCACCAGATCCTTTCATGAAATCCATAAAAGGAGGCCAAAACATAGTCGAGGACATGAATAAAATTAAGGAAAATATTACATTGTAAGAGTTGGCCTTTATTGTAAAACATCGTGATTTATTATTGAAGTCTCTAATTAAGAGATCTATTTCAGATAAACAAAATGTATGACATGTAAATGTAGTGATTCATAAAAATAAGTTAAAATTTCCTCTTTTTATTCTCAATTTCATTAGTTTTATGAAAAATTTACACAACTATTTAATTTACTCAAGATCCTTATCCAATGTCATGCCAAAAAAAAATTGTAAAAAACTAGATTTGATGTCAATCAAGTTTGATAGGATTGATGAACAAATTATAAAATTATGAATTAAAAGTAGTTTGAGAGTTATTAAATGTACATATGCAATTAAAAAATAAAGACATGGCTCAATTTTTTTTTTGCATTTAGGTAGTTGATATCTTTGAGGCATATAAAATGTTGTTAAGTCACAATTGGTCCAAAATGTTCAATGTTTACATGGATACCATTATTTTACCATATGTGTTTACCATGTAGAGGAGTATATAATAAAATTCAATTATAAATGGAACCTAAGATGAATAAAATTATTTTAAAATATAAAACAAGGAATTAAAGGGTAAACAGCATCTATTCAGACATAGGTATTTACACACTCATTACAAAACACACTGAAAACAACCAAGATAATAATTTGACTCATTCAAATTATCGAAATTATATTTTTATGGTGTTCATTCCAAATAAGGATATGTTTCTATAATTTTAAAAATTTAACCACACGGGAAATAATAAATTGTTGCATACTATCTATAATTTCCCTTCACTAACAATTTTGTTAAGTATGAAACTCTAATTATTGGCTTGTAGTTTTCTTTAAACCATGGTGTGATAAATTATTTACATTTGGAGAATCATAATTGGTCATTTATCAACTAATGAGAAAATTATAGTATAAATTTTCTTATCTAAATATATATATAAACATAAATCATGGGACCTAATAGAATCATTTCAAGCTTTTAATATAACAACTATTCCTTGAGAACTAAATTAAAATGTTGATTCTTTAGCAACTTCAACTAAAAACTTGTATCCTCTTAATGAGTTAGGATTTAAAAAATTTATCTATCAAATTAGTCCCATTCCCTTATGTTCTTAATAACATTAAAAAATTTCAAGTGTTTTAAAATGACCAATAGATCATTCAATTAATTAACAAAAAAAGAGTTGTCCAATCACAGATAATTGATGAAAACAACATGTATCTCTTCCATGAAAATGAATGAAGTATTGAATGGATTATGAAACTCAAAGAAAGCAAAATACAAAATGGAATGGTCTCATTAGAAAGGTTATTTGACTTAGACACATAAGTTGATAATCATAGACAATCAGAGTTCAATGAACAAGAGTCTACTTCATGAATTTAGGATTAAAAAAACATCTGCAAGATGTTAACATAAGCTTGAGTTTATCTAAATATAAAATATAAAAATTGAAATATATGCTTCAATAGTATAAATATGTGATTTCCTGATACTATGATGGTTTAAATATTTTTTATCTAATGGTCGTCACCCATACCAATTTCCTTGAAGAGTAATAAAATCCTCTCAGACAAAGACAAATAACTACCAATCTTATCTTGGAACCTCTCTTATATAAGTAAGTGAAAAAAATTCTTGTATCCAAATTATATTTCCAATCAAACATTCAACTTGGGTTTCTAATCTAGTG
Organism: Torreya grandis; assembly: GCA_037957365.1. Taxonomy (NCBI): domain Eukaryota; kingdom Viridiplantae; phylum Streptophyta; class Pinopsida; order Cupressales; family Taxaceae; genus Torreya; species Torreya grandis. The sequence goes on along the minus strand of JARHVA010000380.1, from coordinate 2,659,724 downwards.
CCCATCTAAAAAAATTATGGAGAGATCAGAATTTGCATTGATTTCAAAAATATAAACAAATAATTAGAAAAGGATAATTATTATTTTCCATCACTATATGTGGTAATTTAGATAGTTAGTTGCTTTGAGATAATGTATTTTCTAGATGTATTTTTAGGTTACTATCAGGGCTTAGTTGATAGAGATGATAGGATCAAAGTAGCCTTTACCACTAAATAGGGACCCTTTGCCTAAAGGAGAATGCCTTTTTGTCTAATAAATATAGGTGAAACATTCAAGCATGCCATGTATTTTGATTTTATATGACTATTTGGTAAATTCATAATTATATATATATATATATATATATATGATCTAACTATTTTTTCTAAGGAAAGTTCAGAATATTTACATCTCTTGCTGATTTTTTTTTATAAATGTATAAGGTATGGCATTTCTTTAATTCCTTCCCCCAAAAAAAAATATTATGGTGTTACGATAGGAAAGTTACTAGGACATGTTGTCATAAAGGAAGGTATATCAATTGATCCATAAAGGGATGACACCATTTTTAAAATTCCACTTTCTAATAACAAAAAAGAAATGAAGTCATTTTTTTGGTAAAACTAATTTTGTTCATAAGTTTATGTTTAGTTTTACCGAGATCATAAGACATTTGAATGCTATCTTGAAACATTATTCTAATATTAAATGGACATATGAAATTAAAAAAACATACCAACATATCAAAAACACCATTTCTTAGCTCTAGTATTTATTAGCCTATAATTTACTAAGGACTATCACATTTATTCATTCACATTTGATCACATTATCATAGTTGTCCCTATATGAAATATTAATGGGTGAATTCTCAAAGTTTGGGGACAAAATGGGGTCATTTATAGGTTTTTTTTTTCATTTATTACAAAATTAAATCACCCTTTTTAAAATGACACACATACTTTAAAAAAAACCCAACTCAGACAATAAGTGGGTTGATAACAACCCTAAAGTGTGTACACCATTTTTACCACAAAGGGTGTAATCCTTGTGAGGTCCCAAAGGGTGTATGCCATTTGCATGTAAATATCATATGCCATTTGGTACTTTAAATGGCATACACTATTTGTGGGACAAAGGGCGTATTCACTTATAAGACCCTAAAAAATAGATAAAAAGACAAACCTGCATTTTATTCTTATTTCACATTATTTGATTGTAATTGAGGAGAAATAAAGAGAGCGTATGTGGGCTATTATTCTCCAATCATCTCCACTAAGATTCTACATTTGCATCATGATCCAAAGTATGTTTTTTTCTTAGGGCATGATTAGGGTTTGTAATGATATTTGTCATGAATTTAAAAAAACACAAGGAAAGAGGGAATTGAAAATAAAAATAAAATTTTATTTTAGAATTATTAAACTATATAATATAAATTTTTATTTTTATAATTTTATATTCTTGATTTGATGGACCCATTGCCTAAGGAAAACCTCTAATAAACCCTTGATGAAAACCCTCAAAGTTTTAACTTTGCAAAATAATAAGTAGAATTATATCAAAAATATAGTTGAAAGTGGAAACAATTAGAAATTATAATTTATTTTTTGCATGAATCTTCACAAAATAGTGCACACAATTTACTTGTTGATACATTGGACTTAATTTATAATGAAATGGGAAATGCCACTTCCCAACTTGATACAATGCTACATCAAAGAGATGTATTGAAACATTATTATAATTATTATGATAAATTATCATATGAGGATTTCAAATAGATTACTATTAAAAAAATAAGAATTATTTTCTCTGTTTCATATTCCCAAACCTTCGAACCACCACTAACTAGTCACAAACCCATTAACATTGATTGGTTTATTCATGTAGAGATTAAAAAAACATTTGGGATAAGAGGTAGATGGTGTTTGATGAGCCTTTATGCAATAGAAATGAGGTTCCATTATATTTTTTAAAAAATATTTATTTATTTTTCTCTAATAAATTCTAAATTATTTTTACATGAAGGCATCCAAAGGTAGGGAGGCAGGTCCTCATTTAATAGACCTAGTTCCTTAGCATGACCAAAACTGGCAAAACTACTCACAAGAAATAGAAGGATGATAACACATACTTCCATCCCAAAACTATTGCATCATAGTGCACAAATGGACACCCTTGAGATAGTTATTAATCTCACATAAGTTATAATTAACCATGTGATGTATACACGAAGGATTTATACACAAGCTGTAGGTGATGGAATAACTAACATGCATCTTATAGTTCTTAAACATAATTTCACATCATGTGGGAGGAAGTCTACTGGAACACCTATTTGAGTTAGAAATATCAAGGTTATATATGAAAATATAATATGTCAACCTATAAAGACTATACATAAATTTATATAATACAATTGCTTTAGCACCTCCAAACACTAGTACACAACTATATTCTATTTGTAGTTGCTTCAACATGTAAAGACACTAATACACAACAATATATGCCATTTACAATTGCTTTAACACCTCAGGTCAACACATAACTAGATATGTATAACTTATTTGTTTCACCATATATATTAACACATGTAATTAATTATAATTTGTTTAGGTATGTAAAGGAATATTAACTTTATCTTTTAATATGTTTACTTAATTGACTAATATTTGAATTATTTAATTTATTATTTATATATATGATAAGTGGTATTTTCGGTACTCCACTTCATATGGATTATTTTTTTGAGGCTATGATTAACACTATAGTAACCTACACTTAGGTTGTGAAAGTAAATTTTCAAGTTGCTATATTTTTTTAATATTGTCTACACCATATTTTTAGTCTATTTGCTTTATTGGTCTTCCAATATTCTTCTGAGAGATAGAGACATAGAAAGAGAAAGAGAAACAATGCTACATTATATATCTCTCTCCCCGTCCCCCTCTATCTCTCACTCCTTGTTATCACTATTTTATTTCATTATATCCTTCTCCCACTTTTTATTTATATAGAAGGAATACTTTTAATTTATCTTAAATAGGTTATGTACTTTTTTTATTTCATTTTTTATTTGTATACATGATTATAGATGTTATTAATATCCCATATAGACTAAAACAATCTAATGATAAAATTTTAGTTATAATTCTAGTTCCATGTTATTCTCTATCTCTCTTTATGTATAAGGAATAATTTAAATTTATCCTAAACTATGTTTAATTTTAATTGATTCATAATTGACCTCTTTAATTTTTTATTTGTACAGATGATGAGAGATGATATGGATATGCCACTTGGATCACAACAACCTGCTACTAACACTACAATTATGTCCCAAGATCAAGTATCTCCCCAACACCACGTGATTAAGAGATAGAGATAGGGCAGAACACAGTAAAATTATCTTTTTTAACTTCAAGTAATGATACTTTATGTCATATTTATATTTGTATAAAAATATCTAACTCTATATGTATGTTCCATAATATTTATATGACTGATATATTCAAGGTCATGTAACCCTAGGCACCTATTTAGGTAGTATGTGCTAAGGCCAGAATCACCTTGGTGCAAATTTTTTTTCTTGGAAACTCTATCATTTTCCATACATAATTTTAATACATTATTTTCTAAATTTTATATTGTACAACTATAATAGTTTTCTAAGGTAGTTTCATATAAATTTGATCCTTCACAAGCTAAAAGAAGAGTCTCTCCCCATAATGAGACATGCACTACCCTAGGTTCTAAATATATGGTGATGAAGCGTAATTTATTTGAAGGCACTTAGCAATAGGAGAGCTAGTTATAGTGTTAGGGGTAGTTGTAGGCATAATTTATTTTATATGCCCATACGGCCCATTTTGTATGTCATTATGGCACATTTGGATATACATACATACCATATGACATATCTATATGAATCATACACCTTTATAATTTTTGTATACATATTTACTTTTAATATGTGATTATTATTTGTTATTGTTATTGTTATACATTATCCTTAATGGAATTAGTCATAACTATATAAGTTTTCATAGATTGTTTGTGCCAATGAATAGATAATTGATGTTTAACTTTCATGATTTTTGTTTATAAAATATGTATAGAAAAAGAGTATAATTATAGCATAATTTGATCAAATTGAGAAGTTTTTTGTGACGATCTTTGTGACATGTATCTTTAAAACTAAATAACTTTGGAACACAATTTAAAACCATATAGATGACTCATAAGCTCCTAAATTTCCATGTGGAATCCCAATAATCACCCCCTAGAGGTTTATTTTATTTTTACCCCCCTTGTTAACCCTTTGTTTGCCCTCAGACTCCAAACTTATAGGAAACCAAAAACATCCCTACATAGAATCTTATCATTCCTATGGGAAATAATGGAACAAATTTTATGTAGCCATTATAGTGAAACCATTAGGGGTAGAGACAAATATTAAACTCATAAAATTGTAAGGGGGATTCATCTAAGCATAATTGGAAGGATAATCTTCCACTCTCAATGAGGATTAAATGACAACATGTTTTTTCTGCAATGAAATCTTGCTTAAGGGAACATAAGTTGGTTATTATAATGCTTAATTTTTGAACCATGTGACTAATAAAAAAATAATATTAATGGAAACATATGGATGGGAATATAAAATAAATAATATCTTTTATCCACCCTCTTTTTTCCCCTAAACTCAAAACTTATAGGTGGTCAAATACATCATTGAAGAGAAACTTGTCATTCTTAAGGAAAAAATGGAACAAATTTTGCATAGAAAAATCATGAGGGGTAGAGATGAATTGTGCACTCATATAGCTTCATAGGGGAGTAATTTAATCACAATACATATAACTATAATACACTTTGATGAGGAAGAAATGGTGATATGTTTTCTCTCATAGTGAAATATTACTTTAGGGAGAAAAAGTTGGTTAGTATAACGTGCCACTTTTGAACTATGCACCCAATCGATGAAATTTATTTGTGGAAATATTTGTATGGGTATATAAATAAAATAATGACATTTTTACACCCTCATTGATTCACCAAACATACATTTTTTATGAAGCCAAATGTACCATTGTGGAGAAACTTGTCATTCTTAAGGGAACAGATGGAATGAAATTTATATAGTCATTACAGGAAAACTCTAAGGTGTAGAGATGAATCGTAAGATCATAAAATTACATAATAAATTAATATAATCAACCCATATAGTATTATTTTACATTATTTATGAGAATTAAATGGTGGCATGTTTTCTCTCATAGATAAATCTTTCTTTAGGGACCAAAAGTTGGTCTATATAATGTGCAAATTTTGAACCATGTGCTAAATCATTGAAACATATTCATGAACACATCCAAATGGGTGTATAAATGAAATAATGGAATTTTTATTCCCTCTGTTATCCCATAGAATCAAAACTTATAGGTAACTAGATGTATCCCTTAATAGAATATTGTCATTCTCAAGGGGACAAACAAAACCAATTTTGTGCAACTGTTGCAGTGAAATTGTGAGGGGTATAGATGAATAATAAGCTCATAAAATTTCATGTGGGATTAATTTAATCATCCTCAAGAGTATTAAATTTCACTCAAGATAAGGAATAAATTATGACACATTTTCTCTAATAATGGAATCTTGCCTTAGGACAAAAAGTTAGTCAATATTACATGTTAATTTTAAACCGTACACCAAATTGATGAACCATCTTCAGAGACACATCTAGATGGGAATATAACTACAAGTATGGACTTCACCCATCCTATACCTAACCTCAAACTTGAAACTTGTAGGTGACTAGACACATCCTTGAAGAGAGACTTATCATTTTTAAGGGTAAAAATGGAATGAACTTTGTGCAACTATTGCAATGAAATAATGTGATTAGACCATAGTATGTCTCATCATAACCAAGAAGTAACAACATTTTTAATTCCATAAATTAGTTTTAAATAGGATTTAGATGTAGTTTTTGAACTTATGGATTTTTAAAAGTAAAATATAGGATATCTATGTAATATATTCCTTACAAGTCATTTTACTCTAATTTTTTGACATTTTCTACTATTTCTCAGGATATATGCAAAATTCTATATATGCAGGACCAAATAAGTCAAAAAGGAAAATAGATATATTTTTAGCATCAAGATAAAATATTGAAGAATAAATCGATAATAATTCTAAGTTAGCTATGGAGTATTTCAACTCCATAGTATAACATCATCCAGAGTACTTTAGCTCAGGAGATTTCATTTAGAACTATCTCTAGAATCTTTTAGATTTGAAGTAATTACACATGTAGCATATGAGAATGTCATCAAACTCATTCTAGAATAGATTTACAAATCCATATATGTATTACAACTCTAAAAGTGTCATGTGTATATATAATATCTCTAGAATTATGAAGGGTATTTATGGTACTCCAAACTATTGTTAATATCTCTGAATATAGTCAATCTAAAGATAACTATGAAAGACACCTAATTCCAAATCATTATATAAAAATATAGGAAATCCTTAGATCTTACATTATCTTAATATTTTCCCCTAAAAGAGTGAATATGAGTGTTATTTTTCTAATGATGTAAAAATAAATAAAGATCAAAAGACATGCACACATAATTTATTGGGACAATAACTAAGATTAGGGAGTTGATTAAGGGTATCATGATACAAAAAGAAAAGACATTAGGTTTTGAAATTTTGTAAACACTTTGTTAATCGATGAGAATTTGAATTTGGATCATTCAAATACTTTCACTATTTCTTATTGACTATTCTCAGTCCTATCTAAGGGAGGAGCAAGGTCTCACTCAACTTGAGGAAGAATGACAACTTCTTTGGTATTTATAGATTAGATTTATTCTCATTCTATTTCTAATCTGAACATTTTTTTATTATTTTAATATTGTTTCATTGTATAACCTACATGTATTTAGTGTGTAAAAATTTATAGTGGCCGCTACTTTAGTTGATTTCATTTTCATAATTTTTATTTGATGCTTTACTTTTAGTTGTTTAATTTTATTTATTTAAGTAAATTGGATTAGTATTCAATAAATGGAATATATATTATTCAGTTCATTATATTCATTTGATTTGAATTTGATAAAAAATAGATTTGATTTGAGAAAGTAGAGTGAATTTGATTTGATATTGGCAATTTGAAATTGATTGAATTTAAATAAAAAATGTTTATTTAATTGTTTTGCATGAATGTTATTTCAGAATAAAATAGCTATTAAATGAAATAATACTTTGGCCATTGCATATAGCCTTGTATAATGCCCTAGATTGACATTATTAAACTAAGTGTAGATGTCTAGTAACCCTCATCACTGTGAGGAGTAGAAATGAATCATAAGCTCCAAGAATTATATGAGGGAGTCCTCTGATCAACCTTTGGAGGATTATCTTCCACTCTTGATGAGAAATAAATAATGTAAAATTTTCTCTTGCATCAAAATCTTGGTTTAAGACCAAAAGTTGGTTGGTATAATGCATAAATTTTGAACTACACACCCAATAGATAAATTATTTTTCATGGAAACATCTGTATGGTTCTATAAATGTAAGAATAGCCTTCATACACCCACCATCAATGCCCAGACTTGAAATTTTCATGTCTCTAGACACATCCCTTAAGATAAACTTATCATTCTTAAGGAAAAAATAAAATTAACTTTATACGAGAATTACAAGTAATCTTTGAGGGATAGAGACAAATTGTAAGCTCATACAGTTGCATGGGGGAGTCCTATAAGAACCTAGTTGAATATTATATTCCAATATTAATTAGGAATAAATAATGATTTTTTTTTCTCTCATAATGAAATCTTACTATAGGGAGCAAAAGTTGGTTAATATAACATGCAAATTTTGATTTATGCACCTAATTGATGAACTGTATTCATGAACATGTATAGATTGGATTATAACTACAAGATTATCCTTCATGTGTCATTCATCATCACATAAAATAAATTTTTTTAGGGGAATAAATGCATCCCTCAAGATAAACTTGTCATTCTTAAGGGAAAAAATGGAACAAACTTCACAAAACCAATTTAGCTAAACTTTGAAGGGTAGAGATGAATCATAAGCTCTTATAGTTTCATGGGAAATTATTATAAGTAACATATATAGTATTATATTCTAATATTTATGAGGAATAAATGGTGGCACGTCTTCTCTCAAAATGAAATCTTGATTTAAGAACCAAAAGTTGGTCAGTATAACACATAACTTTTGAATCACACATCCAATTGATGAACCGTCTATGTGTAAAAATATGGATGGGTGTATAAAAATAAAATTGGATTTATTAAACCCTCCATTAGTGCCTATAATAAAAATTACAAGTGGATAGATGCATCCCTTAAGAATATCTTATCATTCTTAAGGGAAAAAATAGAATGAACTTTGTGCAATCATTGTAGGAAAAATGTGAAGGGTATAAATGAGCCACAAACCTAAAATTGAAAAAGGTATTTATATAAGCACCCTAAATAGTTATATTTTAATATTTATGAGTAATAAATGGTGATACATTTTATCTTTCAGTAAAATCTTTCTTTAAGGAACAAAAGTTGATTATTATAACACGTAACTTTGTAGCCACACCCCCAATCAACAAACCATATTTGTATAAATGTATAGATGGGTATATGAATGCAAGAATGGAATTTGTTCCCCGAATCTTGAATCTTTAATTCATCTACACACATCCCTACAAATAATATTATAGGTCTTAAGGGAAAAAATTAATTGAAATTTGTGTAGTTGTTGTATGAAAACAATGAGGAGTAGAGATGAACCATAGGATACTAAATTTGAATAAGTAATTCCTATAATAAAGATTATTATCTTACACTCATGATGATAAAAATGGTGGCATGTTTTTTGTCAATAAAATCTTACTTAAGGGGCCAAAATTTAGTCAATATAACATTCAAATTTTGAACCACATACGCAATTGAAAAACCATCTTTACGGGCATGTCTAGATGGGAATATAAATAGAGTAATGGTTTTTTATATCCTTTACCAACCCTCAAAATTGAAACTTGTAGGTATTTTTATGCATTCCTTAAGAGAAACTTGTCATTCTTAAGGAAAAATGGAACAAACTTTGCACAACCATTGTAGGCAACATGTGAGGCGTAGATATGAAGTGTAAGATCCTAAAATCACACATGAGAGTACTATAAGAAATGTTATGAATATTATCCTTAAATATTTAAGAGGAAAAAAGGGTTCCATTTTTATTTTGCAAAAAACTATTACTTTAAGGACCAAAAGTTGGTCAGTATAATGTGAAACTTTTAAATCATGTACCCAATTGATGAACCATCTTCATGTACACATATAGATAGAAATAGACAAAAAAGAATAAACTTTATACATATTATTTTGGCCCCCAAACTTGAAACTTGAAAGTGGCCAAATGTATCTCTTAAGATAATCTTGTCATTTTTAGGGGAAAAAAGAAAAAAACTTCTACAACCGTTGTAGGAAAACCATAATGGTGTTTAAACCTTTTTATAATTAAGGGTAGGGGAAATATCCTAATAAACTTAGATTAAGATATTATAAAAGCAATAAAATTAAATGAGTTCATATTTTTAATATTCTGATAAATATGTTGACTCTAAGAATATGCTAAATATAGAAAAGTAATGCTAAACAATATTATTCAAGTTACAATATGAAGGAAAAATAATACTTAACTTATTTAATGATGCATAAGTATATCTGATAAATAAAGGTGTGGAATAAGATAGGCTAATGTTCTACCTCAATTCATCATATTATATAAATTAACTTTATGTCATCGTAAATATTACTATAAAAATTTAGACACTATCATTGATCCTTCTATCTTGGTTTCAAATCTTCTATCTGGATTAGTATATAGACTCTTTTTATGGAACAACCACCAATTCCTATTAGGGTCCACTATCACCTTACAATATATCAACTTAGATCATGTGTATAGGTTTTAAAATTAGTCTTTTATTCAAAATCATAGGTCCTCCAACTTGGAATATCACCTTAAAAATAAGGGTTAGTGAGTTTAAATGAATTAAAGATTACCTTAAAGATTCCTCTATCAATGAGTTATACCTACATATTTATATACTTTGAAGAGGGCCTCAGACCAATGTACTTCTTCCCCTTATGTATGCTTATGTGTGAACATTTTTACAATATGTTATATGTGAGTTCATCTAGTGTTGTATCTTGTGACTTTAAAAATACTACTCATGAGTTACTATTTGAATGATTTAGAATTTTAAGAAGACTACTCCTATGAATAATTAGGAAAAGGGAAGAATGGGGCAGTATAGCTCAGTTGTGCAGATGGTTTTTAGTAGAGTAGTGTGATTTTGATTGATATTTATTAGGTTGATAATTAATGGTGTTTTATTTTTATTTGTATCACACATTTGGAAATTATCTCAAGGGAGGGTTAAAGGAATAACATAAGCCAAACCATACATGCAAAAATATTTAAATTTTTTATTATTTTTAAGGTAGGGACACTAGCATTAGATTTTGGAAACTAGCATCAATGCTAGTGTCCTAATTTGGATGTAGTGTCCTACAAGATGTAAATTTGATGAGGATACATGACCATATAAGTATGATATAAATTAGGTTTTATGTGGACTATGTGATACATGTGATATAGGTCATAATAATGTTAGGATTGGACTATAGGATAACTACTTAGGCATAGTGAGATGGAAAATGTGAGCCTTTCAGAAATGAGAAGGTCCTAAACTAAAATGTTGACCCATGATTGGTATTTTTCAAGTTTTATAAGACTAACATATCATGTAAAATCATATTTAATCTAGTAATGCATAGTGATGAAATCACTAGGTTTAAAGGAAATAAATGAGTACCTTATGTGTAAAACACATCTCAATTTTAATCAAGCCCTATTTGAATTTATTATTTTTTCATTACTTGAGACCAAGAGCATGTTACAGTGTAATGTGTACATGTAATCTAATAATTTAATAATAAAAAATATTAAAATTAAAGAAGCATATAGTAGTATCATGTCTAAGTATATGAATCAATAAAGCTTGTAGTTTCTAATTACAAAAAGACCTAAGATGCATGATATAGATCATGGAAGCATATAGAAGTAACAAGAACAAGCTCAATAAAATAACAAGAACACACACAAGATCACTCAATGTCATGTGAAAGGGGTCTAAGAGTAATGAAAATAATGGGCATGCTCATATGCCACATACTCATGGGGATGACATGTTCAAATGTTTGCACACTAAATGAACAACACTTAGTGGCACTATGGCCAATTAACAAGGAACCTGTTTAAATGTTCCAAAATCATAAAAAGGTGGAAAATAATAATTAAAGTCAAGTAATTCATGTGATAAGATGAATAATTGAAATATAAGCAACTAACATAAGCATATCATACTATTTCTTGCATACATGTTTTAGAAAAATGTCTTATAACATAACATATTTGGTATATTATGTAATATGTAATCATCAATATAGACATGTGAAAGCATTAGTATATAGGAAAATATTATTGTTGATGTGGGTTTTATGTACACCATGGAATATTATGAGGTATCCTCTAACATTTTATTATGAGTGAAAGAAGATTCATTCTAAGGCACGAGTTTTAGGGTATTGGGTTTTATAAAAAACTTGGTGGTGGAATAGCAATGAGCAGAGTAATAATTTACCTAAGATGGTTTGGATATGATGTAATTATAGACTTACTTGAGATGGGTGGATGGGTGAATCTTACCTAAAGTAGGTAGGACCAAAATGAAATAAAGGTAGTCCAAGAAATAAGGTTTGTGTGTCAAATTTATATGAAACCCTTCTATATTAGATCTTAAATTATGGGTTAGACAATTAGTCAAAGAAATAATGCTTCTTCCAAGTTACTATTAATACACAAAATAGTCAAACATAGTTAAGAGTCCATAGGAGCTAAACACAATAAAATTTAATGCTCATAATAAAAGGTTTCTACATTTGTTAGATTTCAATAACACATATACAAAGGGAGATTATGACTATTTAAACGTAAAACATTCAAATTAGCTATTTTTAAAATATGAATAACTATATCTAATAATACTTATAAATAACCCAAAGACTAAAATATTATAATAATGAAACTTCTTCAATGAATCACAGGTTTGGAGAAGAATAGAAGATTGCACATCCAGACAAACATAAAGAATAATCTATATCATTCCTTATTTATCTTGAAAGTCAAAAATTCTCCCCTATTTGGAATTGGGAGGATATAAATATATAATATTAGGGGGAGGGAGTTTATGTATCCTCTAAGTAGAGTCTAAATTTACATTGTGTAATAATAAACTATATGTTAAAACTCATGTATAATGTGCATGCATGTAATATATATATATACCCCTACCCAAAATTGATCAAATATGAAACATATATGCCAAAATATAATGGAGATTCAAATGTCTCTTACAATAAAGTACATGTAAACATATATACTTATATTCAATTACGGTGCCTTATTGACACTACTTGAAGAAGAAGGATATTTCATGCTTGATCTAATGACTGGAATATTTGGAGGCACTGCATGTGAAGAGATACCTAAAGTGGAAATTGATAGTGATGTGATAATAGTTGTTACTTGAGTGGCACTAGTGGGCCTATTAGGAATATGTATTATTGTATGAACTACCACCTAAGGCTGAATGATTATGAGTGGTACCGATGTTGTCCCCTATGTTATAATAGAAACTCTATCAATATCATTTAACTATTCCTATTGTGTATAGACAACATCAAGCTTAGTGGTAATTATATCAAAATTAAGCATGGGTGGATTGAATATTCATATGATTTCATCCATCAACATTTTATGCTTAGCCTTTGAAACTCTAAATTCTACTATGAGGGCCTCAACCTTGGTTACCTTATCTTTTTTAAAACTGATCAATTATAGAATATCTTCCCTAGTTTTATACACAGTGCCCTCAACTTCTACTTTGAATATATCAGTAACTACTTTGAGTACCCCTTTAAAATTGGGCCTATTCACCAATTGCCCTATAGGGGTAATCACACTGGTGACTCTCATATATATCAAGATTTGTATTACATCTATTTTGTGCTATAAAAATTATGTAACCAAAGTGTTCATTTTTTGGTGTAAGGTGAATACACCATCTCTCTTAGGAATCACATAATTCATGGCCCATATAGCCTTTGGGGCTAACATTAGGATCAGTTAGATGTAGGTGTTATTACTCACACATTGGACTAAGAAGATAAGTATTATTTAAAATTTCTTTAATTCATTCTATAGGGTGACTACCGTTCTCCTATTAGGTTGGGATTCAACCCTAGAAGCTCTTATCATGCTCATAATATAATATAACTTCTTGGATGCACACTAGACATTGTTTTCTATTTTCCTTAGAGCTTGAATAATTTGGCTCTATAGGTGCCCCTTTTTGGTGTGCTTTTAAATTTTATACATTTATTTCATTACTTATCCTATGGTATCCACACAAAAAAAGTCTTCTGTATATTCATTAGGGTTTTTTCTATTTCTTTGCCAAGGGAAATAAATTCTCCCTTTGCTTCAATATTACTTCATCCCCTCTCCTATCTACTATTTTCCTCTTCTTGACCCTTTATACAGTGACACTTTAATTATTGGTAATTCTGTAAGTACTAGGCTCATCTTATCCTTCTTCTATTCTTGAGACTCTTTGACCCAAGAAGGGATAATGAGTTCTCCTTGATCCTCAAGCTAAGTGGTCTCTGGAGAAGTGAAGGGGGGATTAAAAAATGGTGGAAACATGGAGAAACTTATTTGGATAATAAATTAGGGAAATGTAGGAAGGAACCTTCTATAGTCTAAAATTTTCCTCTAGGGTGTAGTCTCCACCACATATTTTGTCTACTCTGGAGTCCTTATGATAGTCATTATAGAAGACTTAGTTTGAGTGGACTAGGGAATAAACAAGTCCAATTGGGAAAATGGTATAGGTTATGATCAAGGATTAAAATGGAAATAAACACCAAATATTCAAAATGAACCTTACTTTTAAGGTATTGGGATTTAACTATGGTGGAAGGAATTAAAGAATCAAAATAATTAAAGGTTTGGGTCCTAATTTGATTAATACGAGCATGGGCATATAATGACTTGGTTTATTTACAATATTTATACAAGGATTCAAATGGAGAAAGAGGTGAAATAATTAAACTTACATATGACAAATTGACCACATGAGAATACATAATTGTAATGGAAGAATCAAGGGAGGACACTACCTTATTCAAATGATGTCTTTCTTATTTAGTAAGAATATTTGTACTTTGGTCAACAATTTGTGTCTCTATTGGAGGGGATGATTCTATAACAGTAGCTTCAGGAGAAGATATTAGAGCTATGATTGCATGTGCATTAGTAATTCCTATAAAAGGGCCTTTTTAAACATAGATGTTGTATTTGAATCTAGTGTCTTATCTTCCACTAATAATTTAGTAAATGCTGAATCATTCTTTTCTTGTCCTATTTATCCTTCAACGTCTGTATCTTTAGATTATTTTTCATTTGTTTCCTCAAGAAATTTAATTTAATCTTTAGGCTCCTTTTCTTCATCATTATCATCCACTTGGATAATTTATACTTCTTTTGATTCCTCTTTTTCCTCCTCTGATTCCTCATATAAAGGACCCCTTTTGGTAAATGAGCATTCAATAGGTATTTATTAAAGTGATACATTTTGAGGAGATACATGAGGTTTCCTAGGCTTTTTTTTATAAGTTAAAATGGGTGATTGGGTGGGAATGGGGCCCTACCTTGAAATGGCTGGAATAGGAGATGTAGGGGCTATAGGAGTCAAAGGTGGAGATGGAGGCACTAAGATTATAGGTGTCACTAATGGAGATGTTGGAGGTGCCAAATTTGAAATTAAAAATGGTAGGGTAATAAAATAAATACTCAAGAAAGCAAAAAGACTTATTTTTTGAACCATGGTTAATGGGGCAAGGGTGATAGACAGATTGATACTACTTGTTTGGTTGAAGGAGGTGAAGTCTTTGTAATTATTATGGGGGGTTGAATTTTAGCTATTGGTTGAGGGATTATAATTCCCTTGAGATTAGTATTCCTAATTTGTGGATACATATATCCTTAAGAGGCACCCTCCTCTGATATACCATCTTCTATTTGTTATGGAGAGGAAGGATGGCCATGCTTTGGTGATAATTGTCTTTGTGGCTATGGCCATTGATGGAGTGAAACTTTATTTGCCTCCTCCACTATCTTATTTTCCTACTTCTTGGTGATTATAAGATAATATTGGATCACTTGGGCCATTAGATAAACTTTAGAATTTTCTATAACGTTGATGAACATTTGGTCATGCTCAAAAATATTATGACCATAGGGAATGTGAACTCCTTTCTTGCTAAGCTCATTTAGGTATTGCCTCACTTTGTTTATGGGATCCCAATCTAGATATTAATCTTGATTTAGAACATTGTGATCCATGATTTTACCAACTAAATTGAGGTGTCTCCTTAGTGAATATTACATTTGGCTAATGCTCAGAGGGAACTTATGATAGTAACCTTGGTTCTTGGCAGTTATATCCTCATCTACACTATTATATATTTTAAAATCCACCCCCTATTCTACTACTTTGTCAATAAAAAATGAGGTAGATTCTAAAAAGGGGCCCTAGTTCTATCTATCCTAATTACAATGTAGTTAGGATAATACCATTAATCTACCATCTTTGAAAGGATTTTTTTTATGTTCTCAGAAAGACTAGGCATGGAGTGCCCATAAATAACTTGGTACATTAACAAGTATGTCTCTTATGTAATTTTATTTATCTCCCTCATAAATTTATAAACATGTAATATGGAAAAGTCATCATAGACTTCATTATTTACACATTCTATATATGGTTTCCAGGTTTGTCCATAGGTTGTGTGAATTATTCCCATAATTACATCTATTACAAAAGACATCATACAAAAAATTTCATCAGATGGCCTTTCATCAACTTTTAACATCTATGCCCTAAGCTAGACATTGATAACCTCCCCAAGTGCCATGATTTTATCATAAGTCAGAATGATAGCCCACAAGGGTACCCATGCTTTATATGCATAAGTGATGCTAAAAAATCCATATAACCTATTCAATAAAGCCATGTATATTCTAGTACCTTCCCTAAATTTGGTTATGGGAATTGAGTAAACATACCCTCAAATATTAAATTTCTCACCTTTCATCAGCCACTGCTTGATCTTACTTTTAACTATGTTATGGTCCAACTAAAATTAGGTTATGACTTGGTTATAAGTTATCTTAGACATTGGTAGGAACAAATACTTCTCAAAATCATCCCAAAAAAATATAAACCACCACATTACTATGAATCCTAAAGTGAAAACAACACCAATAATGGTGCTATTAAAAAATAAATATTGAAGTAAGTCTATGCATGACATTACCTCACATTTTTATACTACATTATGCAAACCCATCATTTTGATTGGTATTATGTCATCCACATATATTGTACTATCTTCATCTAGTTGGTCTTAGGCCGAATATGATTTGATGCCATCTACTTCATCTTAGAGGGTAGAGTAATGAGGGAATGGTAGTACCCCTATGTCAAAGTATTTAGTTCCTATTACAATATAATATTGAGAGGGAGTTTGGTTAGCTATTCAAGATGAGTAATCCATTGCTATGTTAAAAAATTTCTAGAAAACATACTAGATTAATTAATAAATTCACTTAACATGAAAATTATGGAATTTTATAGCTTGATGTCTCAAATTCATGGTTTTTAGCTTGTTAATTAATGGTAAAGTGATTTGATGTTCTCTGGATTTTTCCTCTATTTATTAAACCTTGAGACTTAAATGCCTAGTTCATGTAAATTTAATGCACAACATATTTTCTCTCTACTTCCCATTTTGATTTGAAATTTATAAGTCACGTTTGGCAGGTGTCTTTTACCATGTGGCAACTTTCCATTCATCATAAATGCTTAGTCATTTTATCTATCCAAGTGTCCATTTCTCATGTATCTAATTTTTCCTAGTTATCAAATCTTGCATTTATATTTTTACAATGTGTCTTCGAGGTTGTGACAGTTATTTTAATCCCACTTTCCAAATGAATTTAGATTTGTAGTTCTAATTTGTATGATATATAGACTATGAGTAAATGATATATTTCCACTTATCATGATCTTAGAGACTTTGAGATCTTTAAAATTTAAAATTTTTACCTCTTCCAGGAAAGGTTATGTGTGCATGAGATGAAGCCACATGGAAAAATTCTAGGGCCCTAGGGAAACTATTATATTTTTCTTCTATACATTCCTCTTGACAAGTCCCAGGATTCTAAAATGATGATACATGGATAGATCTTAAAAATATGGAAAAATCAATACTTTGGCTATGTACCTTTAAATGATGAAATTAGAGTTGATGAGATCATGCCATGCAAGTAGTTCTCGTTAACTTAGAGACTTATAAATTTTGGCACTATACTTTATATTTTTAGACTTTGAGATTCCTAGATTGTGCCACATGTATTGATATCATCAACTTGGAGATTTATAAATATGATAGTGTATTACAATTGATAAGGCCTAAGTGAATGAGATTATGCCACTTGTCATGATCTCAACTACTCAGTAATTTTGGATGTATTGGACCTATCTTAATCTTTTATATTCTAAGTCAATTAGATTGTGTCACATGGTGTATTGTTAGGGCCCTAAGAATATTTTGAATGTCGACTATGTATTTTCTGCCTATAGACTCCAAGTGACTAAGATGTCACCATGTGGCATAATCTCAATGCTCTAGGGCTTCATAAAATTAAAATTTTTCATGAAAATAGGTTGCATCTTGAGTTAATGAGTTTTGACACTTGGATGACTTAGAATGACTCAGGAACTTTGAATGTAGTTTGAAAGATGAAATTTGAGAGTGAATGATATGATTCCATGTGGTGTGATCTCAATAATTTAGATGCTTGGGGGGACTTAGATTATTTATATTATAAATGTGGTCAGTTGGAAGTAATATAAAATGCTGATAGATGTTGTGATCTAGGGAACTCAATGAAATTTTGTAGTTCTAGAATTAGATGCTATACATCAAAGCTTAAATACACTTAAAACATTTTATTATTCAAGATAGTCAATTAAATCAAAAATCAACTTTGAATATGCATTCAAAAAAGAGAAACTAATAAAAGGCGGTAAATAGTTCATGAATATTGTCCAATATTTGATTTTCTCCCTTTTTGAAATTTGTAATGTAAATTATAACTAAAAAATAACCTTAAACTTGTGCATTGACATTAGAATACCTAAGGTTGGTATGGATCATGAATATATTTTTCTTAGAAATAATGTGTCCCTATTTGAATTTTAAAATGGGGTGTGTTGGGGCACAATAATGATAATGTAAAGTGATTATAAAATAATATAACTTGTATCAATCATGATCAATAAAGTATATGTTCCCATTGTAGTGTGTCAAGTGGATGGAGGAGAGGTCCAACATTTATATGCTCATGTATCATGTACCTAGTGTATGCCCATATCACAATCAAGTACTTGTGAAGCATATATGTGTATAGAAAGGAAATGATATGCTATCTACTAATGTAAAGTAAACAACATATATAAAAGGCTAGTAAAAATGTACATGCTAAATATTTTTATATTTTTACTTTATTTGAATGTTTTTATATTTTCTTGTTATATTTAAAAATTAAAATTTTCATAAATTAATATAAGAAAACTTGAAGACAAGGTGAGCATCAAGGCTTTGAAATCAAAATAATGAGGGGGAGACTTGAACAACCCTCACAAAGTGTTTAAATAAAAACATGGTAAGTATGGCCATTTAGACTCATGTAAAAGTAGATAGAAGTGATCTTGAAAGTATAAGTGGGAACTATAACATGTATGGGTGTGTAATAATAAACAAATAAGTTTCCATAAAGATTGTGTACTAAAATCATAGTAAGATAGTTGTCTTAGATTATTCGAATTGGGTTTCCAAACGAGGGAAAGAGTGTCCCAAAATGAAATATAAAACCAAGGGTTTTGAAGAAATTTTGGAGAAGGTGTAGAATAAGTATTAAAGTAAAGAATAAAGAAACTATGTACAATGGAAATTTATATTAGAATCAAAGGATCTCTTCAAGGATATGCCTCTATGAATGCCATGCATCATGTGTTTCATATTCATATTCTTAATAATTTGTATCATGATAATAATATTAATTTAGAGTATCTTGATTTAAATTATGAAATACCACTCTTCTTCTTCTATTGTGTTTGTATATGAATAAATAACTTCCCCATACTCTGGTACTAGACTTTTTGTTTTGTCTTTTGTAACATGTACTATGTCTTGTGCTTCTATTGATATTCCATTAATTATATTTGTTTGTAAACTAGTTAAAGACATGCTTTCTTTCTGTTACTTTTGCTCTAAATATGTTCCTTCCTTGGAAAATGATGTGACTTTGCCTTGATCCAATGATATGCAACCTTTGTTTCTATCAATCATTGATCCTATTAATTTTAACCATGCTCCTCCAAACATAATATAATATGCACTTGGGTTTGAAATAATAGGAAAATTAATATGGCATTCTTTTGAATCAAAAGAAATTTTTAACTTGATTGATCCCATACTTTTTGTAGATGTACTAGTTTGATCTAAGTGTTGATACTTATTTCTATGACATCTTAGAAATGATAAAGAAAAAAAGGTATGTTGATAGTACATAAAATTGATATATATAAATTGTTTGTCATATGTGTGATTAGTGATAGTGAAAGGGTCCTGATACGAGGAAAGGCTTTTAATATTCCCCTTTGCAACCACATTTAGAACTTTAGCTTTTGCAAGTGTTTCTTGCATTTTGACCTCTTTTATTACAAATCTTACTTTAAGAACCTTTTTTTCTTACCTTAAATGTGATTTTTCAATTAATTTTTTTGTAACATTGACTTTGTAATACATTAATTTTTTAATTTTTCCTTTTCATCTTGTGCCTTTTGTAATTTTGATTTTTCATCTTGATCTTTTTGTAACATTGCTTGTTCTAGCTTTGAATTTTGATTTTTTCTTGCTCTAATTTTGAATTTTAAATATTTTATTACTCTAATTATTTAAATTGCAATTTTTTTTCTATGAATTATCCTTTTGTACTTGTAATCACCTAAAAGTGGCATTTGGATGCAAAGAGTGTTGCTTGAGACAACCTATTTATAACTTAGCCCTAGGCCTATTATAGAGCCTTTATCATACTTTTACATCCATTGTGAAGACCATAGACACCTTCTATCAACTCAAACATAGTCCCAAAACAAAATTCCCAGATCCTAAACCAATGTGCCTAGTAGTCTGCTAGCTGGACACTAGCACCACATTAAGGACATTAGAGCCACATGGTGCTAGTGTCCCCAACTTGGTGCTAGTGTCTCTTTCTCTAACTCTCTCAAACATATATATTTTAAAATGTGTGCCCATATTAAGGTAAACATAAGTACATCTTATTATCTTCACAAACTATGGATCACTATAAATACAAGACTATTAGACCTCTATCCACTAGATGAAAAATAAAAGCAAAAGCCTATCCAAATAAGAAATAAGTTGATCAAAATTAAGGTATTTGATCCCTATTTTGACCCACTTATTCATACTACCATCTAAAACTACCCTAAGCCTAAATTTAAAATATTTTCAATCTCAAGCACTCTCAAGAATTTCAATACCAATCTCGTTATAGCATTCACTTGCACTTATACCAAACACTAGTTGGGAGAACTACATTAGGCTTGATCCCTCCTCAGAGTATTGGCATGTAGGTAAATATCTTCATAATAAGGTGTTAAGGATGTCTAGCATATCCTACTAAAAATTACATATTTTCATCTCATTCCATACTTACAAGGAAGATTAGGGTTTGCACACTAAATTAAATTTTCTAGGCATAATACAGAGTTCTAGATTTAATGCACATAGGAACAGAACCCAAAAATACAAGCACAAGTGCTCTCAGAAAATAGGAACAATCCTATAAAGAGGGCACTAATGCCATTTTAAGGACACTAGAGCAACATGGCATTACTATCTAGGTGGGGTGCTACTATCCAATAAGAATAAAATCTTAAGACCTTATTGATGACGCTTAGACCTATCTAGAACCCAATTTTCAGAACCCAAATCTTCTATGACAGTCATTTTTAAGATAAGTCTATATTCAATTATATTTATCACTATTTTTAGAAATTCAAAATAAGTCAAAAGCTATAATAAATCAGTGGTTAATTATTTTATATTATTTAATTGATTTAGACAACTTAGCCTTTTAATCTAATTTAGGATTTACATTTATAAAACCCTAAAAGGTTAAATCATTTGATAAACTCATTTGGTGAAGTTAACTTACTATTGCTTAAAACCCTAGTTTTGCCTAGGGTCTACCTTATTAAAAAATTTATGCACTAAATTAGGGTTACAAATCCCTATTTTTATAGTTTTTTCATAACCTAGCCCATTTAATCAATACCACATTAGGGTTTCATTTGTTTTTGAATATTTGAAAAGTAACCCTAATCATATATAACCCTCAATAACCTTAGGGTTTGTATTTATATAATTCATTTTTTGGATCCATACACCTTCATATTTGTATTTCATATAATCATGATCATAATGATAGAATAAATTAGTCCTTTTTTGTTGCAAAGTATAATACTTTAAATTGCATGCTTGTTCCCTTTAATTCAGAATGAAGTCAAAAAAGATATAAACACATGTATAGATGATGCTTTATATTAATTATAATATACATCATATCTCATATCATGTTATCTTGATCCTATGTGTAATTTCATTAATAATCAAACCCATACACACATAGAGGATTTAACACATAAGCTAATAACCATGGTTCAAGTTTCAATGTCATATCCTATGCACATGAAAGAATCTCCTTCTCCTCCTCATCTCCATTAGGGTGATAAATACTTTACCTCTAACTAGATCCATGCTATCATTCCTCCACGAGATTAATCAACCTATAATAATGTCACTATTTCCCATATTTAGCCTATTCACACCTCTTCCCTATAGGGTATGTGCCTACATGTATAATCAGAAATAGCTAGGGTTTGTACTTATGAGACTCTATGTGATAAAATTATCAATATGAGAAAGATAATTACATGTTTATAAATTAGAATCAATTGTTACATGAAAATATTACAACAAAGGAAAATAATTTTAAAAGACAAAGGCCTCCAAGGCACAATAGTGTAAATCATGTATATGCATCTTGATCTAGTAAATTTGTGGCAAATAGTGTTACATATCTAAATCATAAATCACAACAAAGTACATTTAAAACTAGTGATTCAAAAATCATTCAAAGTTTAAATACAAGTTAAAGCAAGATACTATGAGAAATGATTAAATCAAGTTAATCAACCTAACCCCTATACACCCAGTAAGGAGACCTAGATATTATTGTACATATCATAGAATGCATGGGCATGACACTCATTCATGTTTAGAATTAAAAAAGAAAATACAAAGGTTAATGGATACATATGACTAACACAATGACACATGATCCAAATAACATACAGTGACACATATACCAATTCAAAAAGGGTCAAATTTAAAAATAGTACAAAAATGGTTACCAAAGCATAACTCATAACAACAAAAAGTTCATAAAACATAATCAGAT
The DNA here is from genome assembly GCA_037957365.1 of Torreya grandis. Taxonomy (NCBI): domain Eukaryota; kingdom Viridiplantae; phylum Streptophyta; class Pinopsida; order Cupressales; family Taxaceae; genus Torreya; species Torreya grandis. The sequence continues at coordinate 2,636,882 of JARHVA010000380.1, read as the reverse complement.
TAAGAAATAGTACAAAAAGCATAGGTAAATCAAGAAAAATATTCAAATCTACCTCTCTAAAATGAGGTTCAACTTTCAAAGTATTATGGGTTTCGTAAAAATTATTGACAATAGTTTGATTATCATGGTCAAGGTCTGGGCAAATAGGCCCAAGGGATCACTTCTCCTATTTTAGTCATTGATAATATTGGTCAACAAGGTTTGGGATTTATTAAACATCCTAAGGCACATCAGTAATAGATATAGTTTCTCAAGGAAAAATATCCAAGTACATAGGAAATATTACATAAAGATCAAGATATTAAGTTACAAAGTTAAAATCATGCTCAACTAATAAGCATTCTCCAAATAGGTTTTCTAGCAAAAGAGCCTCCATAACACCATATACCTAAAATAAAGATATTTTTAAAGGGAAAAATCATAATTAATATGACAAAGCATAATTCAAAAAGTTCAACTCCACAATATGAGGCAATTCCTTCTAGAATTTTAGGTTGTTATGATTTTGATGATGAACAATACTTAGATTCCTACTACAACAACTTTCAACTACAACATAAAATTCACACTACATGAGACATTACCATTCCTATTTTTGACACAAGCCATAGTGAGTGAGTTTCCCATGAGACTCATTGGTTAGTATGTTTCCTACTCTTGTACACACTTCCTTCTCTATCTCGCTCCTTATACATAGTTTGTTTTCATGTACTTGTACATAGCTTATATCTAGAAAAGACAAAAATAATATAACATGTCAAAATATAAAAAACATTCAAATATTACTCAAAGAAACACAAAATTTATAGATTGTATGCATTTCTATGTTGACATTTATACTAATTTGTAGATATTACATATGATAGATATATTAGTATAGTTGGTTTTATCATAGATTAGATGCTTCACTTGTTCTTATTATGTTATTGAAAATTACACACAAGACTTTGGTCCACTATAGTGATCTAGACTTGTTATCATCTACCCACTGGGGGCATATACAATTATCTAGGTTTATTCATTTACTACATCCACCCACTTGGGGTAATCTCATAGATAGTTGATAGTACGAGGTTATATCCTTACATTCTATACATTCTAGTTTATGCATTGATATATATTGATATTGATCATTTATACTTATATTTAGATTTTTTTTTGACTATCACTAGTTAAACTAAGTATATGTACATCTTATCATTTACATAGATTTTTAATACAAATTTATACATGTGATCTAATAATTTGACTCAAGAGAGGATGGTTAATATCGTGTTAGTTTCAAAATGAGAAAAAAATGAAAGGAACATAGTAACTAGCATAACATCTCTAGGCCTAGACACTAGGGAGAGCTTAGTTAACAAACATGAATAAAACACACAACTTAAATTCAAAATAAACCCTCTTTTACCTTCCTTGGATGCTCCAAAATTCTTGTTGTAGTGGCTTTCTTAGCTTGTGCTTATGAAGTCTTCATCAAAGGAGGCTTGGCTATCTCCTCTTCTACTTGGCACCTTGTGGATTTGGATTGGCTTAGATTGGAATCAATTTGGAATGGTAACACTAATTTAAATATATTTTGGAATAATTTGTGCACTATAAATTTGCATTATCAAGACTAAAAAATGATGTTCATAGCCTCTCTATTTAAAGATTTTTGAGATTGATCAGAATCAACCTAAACCGTCCATCTCAAGATTGAGATGTGTGGCTAAGGATTAATCTAATTATGTAATTAAAATACATAAATAGGCTCATTTATATTTTAGATAGAGGATCAATTAAGATGTATGGAGGGCTTTGATGAGGCATGGGAGGCATGAATCTTGATGTTTATGGCATTTATGGCCTAGGGATGTCTTCCCAAGAAATGAGGTCACGTAATGATGAAGATATTCAATATTCATTTCCAAAAATAATTATTCAACAAGTTTTTATGGAATTATTAATTAGGCTTTAGCTTGGATTAATTAGCTCTTAAGCATTATTAAGCACTTTGTGCACAAATTACTCAAATTGATCAAAATGCCTTGTTATTGGTCCAAAATTTGATTGGGTTAGAATTGGAAGTCAATGTTAGATGCATTGGAACCATATTCCCATTTAGGATGTTACCAAAAATAAATAACAAAGGCACGTGTCTTATGCAATAGATTTGATAGGAAATATCAATCCAAAGCACCTAGGTGTAAAATTGGCATTTTGACTCGAAATGATTTGATCAAAGTTAGCTGACCCATAAATTGCATTGCCCCATTTAGTGATACCCTAGCCAAAATTGGCACTTGAATATGTCAATTTCAATTCATTTAATGCATTTTAGTGTTTTTAGGCCAAATTGTGCATTTTAGGTGGAAATTGGTCAAAAGCTTGGTTGAAGGTTATTGGTGGCTAAATTTAGGTGTCTATAGTTTGCCCCTATTTGGGAAGGCATTGTAAGTTATAAGCATAATAAAATCTTCTCAAATAATGAAAATGTCCTATATGCCTACAAATACAATTATGATAAACTAGCTGCATGATGCCCCCCTCAAGGGAATGGTTGTCCCAACTAAGTTGGCAAATGGTCCCTCAAAAAGAAAGAAGTGAAATGAGAGGACCAAATAAAGGAAAGATGATGGGGTGAAAACACAATGATATTGTAAAAATAGTCAAAATCATTGATAATGCAAGTGGTATGGTATATAATGATTTTCTTAAAGGCAGTTATAAGCATTGTATCTCGATAGTGGCAATGTGGTATGATAACACAATGATTTGCCCAAAGGTAGTTATAATCATTAAGAAGATGGAGCTACCCCATTTAGGACAAACAAACAAGATAACAACATGCCCCCATATGGGTATAAAAAGTAAAGTAGTGAAAACATAATGATTTGCCCAAAGGTAGTTATAATCATTAAGAAATGCAGGTGGGATGATGTGCAATGATTTGCCCATAGATAGTTATAATCATTGGACCTTGATTATGGAAAACATGATAAAATTGGCTGAGGATGATGATAACTTAACACAGAGGGTGATGATGAATTGAAATAACCTACTAGTAGGGAGATGCTCATCTAAACTAATAAATGTTAAAATTCTTTCAAGGTTAATTACTCTATTTGGCATATGATTGGGATTGAATCAAGATATCAGTGCTAAAGAGATGTTTATACTACCATTGTTAAATAGACTTTTTGAAGCTGAGGTTTGTGGTAGAAAATGTCAGTAGGCATCATGGTATAACATCATGAGGACTTGACTGAAATATACATAAAGACTAACTCTCGTAATCCAATACTCAATACAAAATAATGCACCAATGATAGAAACCATGATGATAATGTAAGCATATGAATATGGATAGATTCAAGTGTAAGTGTGGGTAAGGAATCACCCAAGGAACACACATAAACTAAATCAAGGAAAAAGTGCTAAAAATAAACAAACATGCACACAAAAATAAAATAAACAAAGAAACACTCAATAGAAACCATACAAACATTGCCCTTAGAAAATAGGTGATAACTTAACAAACGATCAAAATGGGGGAATAAAAGAAAAGGAAGGGGGTGTCCGAGCTATCTCCATATGCACTAGGCAAGTGGACGCTACCTACATAGTTCCATGGATGTAATATCCAATAAAAAACTTCAAGCCAAATGTAGTTCTCCCAGGGAATGGGAAGAATGTGATAACTAATGAAAACAAATAGAATGTATGTGATAGAAGGGGAATGGTCTTGAAAAATGGCAAGTGTATGAGAGAAAAGTCCAAAGAGGATGGGGAAACTAAGTGACAAGTGGTTTGCTTGAAACTTAGTAAAAGTTCCCAAAATACTTAAGGGAAAGAAGTGGTATGTGTTTTTGTTATTCTTTTCTAGAAGTTTTATAATTGTTTTTAGAAAATTTTAAAGTATCTCAACTTGATAAAGAATGATGAGACACTAAATGGTTCAATCTCACAAAATAATGAGAGTGTTCAAACTTAGGTTGCTCACAAAATAGTGAGAGTGTGGCAAGAGGGTGACTGAGCTAACCTCAACAAGTATCAAGTGCTACCTACATAGTCCCAGAGTAGGACCTCAAGTCACTATAGTTCTAGCCTATAGTGGAGGAATTTGACTAGTGTAGTAGTCAATTCAAATAAAACAAGCACAGTTGGTTAAAAAACACAACATGGCATAGGAAGTGGCAAGTTGGTACGTCAAGGCCTAATAAACAAATGTTGCCCCTAGTTTTCCCATAGGTGGTTATAACTAGGACATAACATCATATATTAATGGGACTAATTTTCCCAAAGGTAGTTATAACTAGTAGCGAGACTGGTGATAAGAAAGGAATAACAAATGAAGGATGCAACTATCAAAACTAACTATAAAATTGCTCCAAAATATGATCTCTGTTTGAAGTAATTGAACCAACCGATGAAATTGATTAGACTCCTCAATGCTTAAAATACGTAATGAATGGCAAAAATTGAGGTTAAATGGGCTAGGATTTAGAACATGTCTGGGTCAATAGGTCAAAAATGTAAAGTGGATATGGCTAAGAGGATGAATAAGAATGCTATTTGTACAAAGAAGAATAGTGATAAGATGACATAACTGAAACTATCCTTATAGATAATATACCTTAGCACTCAAGCATAGTACGACTTAAAGTGAATAATATTCATTAGCTTAGGAAGTTCATCTCCATCTGGTGTGGTAAGCCTATATGCTCTTGATTCATAATCTACAATAATGATGAAAGGCCTTATCAAGTTTGGTTTGAATTTACCTTTATGCTTCTTCTCAACTATAGTATTCTTTTGGTTTTCTTTAAGAAAAAGATCACCAATTTGAAATTTTTTATATTTGACACATCGATTGTAGTGGAATTTGAGTTAGTTTTGATATGCCTAAAGATTTTTGAGCGTAACTATGCATTTTTCATCAAGTAGGTCTAGCTCTTTTAGGCAAGCTACTCGATAGTCATGATCATCTAGGACATGTTTGAAACATATGCATAGTGAAGGTAAATTGAACTCAATGGGAAGGATGGATTTAATACCATAAATAATTGAGTATGGAATGGCTCTTGTAGGAGTATGATGATTAATACAGTATGCCCAAAGGGTAATAAATATCTGTAGGTGCCAATCATGACCGACATCATTAACAATCTTTTTGAGAATATAGACAATGGTTTTTTTTGATGCTTCAGGTTGGCTATTACCTTGAGGGTAATATGCTATAGAATTTTTTTATGTAATGTTATATTTAGTACATAACTAATCTACATCCTTGTTCTTGAATGATCCTTCATTATCAAATATAATGTCAAAGGGGATACTATAGCGGCAAATGAGATGGTTGAAGATGAATTTGGAAATTTGCTTTCTAATCATGCAAGTGAGGGGTATAGCTTCAACCCACTTAGTGAAATACTCGGTGGCAATAAGGATATGCTTATGGCCATTAGATGAAGTGAGGTTGATCTTCATAATGAGGTTAAGTCCCCATGTAGCAAATGGACATGGTGTCAACATCAATTTCAAATTTTTGGCTGGGGTATGAATCATATTAGCATGACATTAACATTTGTCACACTTCTTTACATATGCAGCTTCATCTGCATCCATCATGGACCAATAATAACTAGTATGTAAGAGATTTTTGGATAGGATTTCCTTGCTAGAATGAGATCCACATACTCCTTTGTGAACTTCTCTTAATGCTAGTGTAGACTCTGCCAAAGTTAAATAATGAAACAAAGTTCCATCAAAACTATGACTATAAAGGGTGGATCCAAGTAAAGTACAATGAGTGGAATGATGAATAAAGGCTTTGGTTTATTTCTAAGATAGGTTAGGTGGTAGAACTTGGTCATGAATGTAGTTTTAAAGGTTTGAGTAGTAGATAGAATTAGGAGTAACAATATCACAAATCATTGCAATGGTTGAAGGTTCATGAGCTAGTTTTGACAAATTCTTGATGAGGAACTGATACTCTCTAGCTTTATCTATTTTTTAAATCAGAGAGCCAATAGTATCCATGGCATCTATATCTATATTAATATCCCTTGGTATGTGCTCAAACTAAATGTTGGCAATTTGTTGTTTAAGAGTGTTGACCATAGCTTTATTTGGAACTAACTTGTCATCTTTGGTATAAAAATGATCTATGACCTAATTGATGATTAAATGAGAATCACTATAAACATGGAGATGAGATATGTTCCAATTCACTACCTATCAAAGTCTTATAACAAGTGCTTCATACTTGACCATGTTATTTGTATAAGAAAAGCTGATTCTAAATGATTTAGGGATTAGATCGCCCTATGGTGTAATAAATAAGAGGCATGCCCTTGATTCATGTGCAATAAATGAACCATGAAAATATAGCTTTCAGTGTTGTTCCCCAAGAGGTGTGTCAATTATGGTCATTATGGATTCATCAAGAAAACTAAATGTGAGTGGCTTTGTGTTTACAAGGGGTGCTTGAGCAAGTTGATCTATAAGGACCTATCCTTTGATTGCCTTTTGATTGACATAATCTATGTCAAATTCACTAAGAAGAATGATCTATTTGGCCATTCTACCTTGTAAATCTATTTTAGATAGTAGATACTTGAGTGGATCTACTTAAATGACCATGGTCTTATTGTTTAACATGTAATGGCACAGTTTTTGAGATGTAAAGACCATGTCTAGACATGATTTTTTAATAGGTGCATAGTTATGTTTATATGCAACTAAGGTATGGATTAGGTAATATATGGCATGCTATTTTCTATTGTCATCATGTTGAGCCAAGAGTTCCCCCAGATCATTGTCAGTAGCTGATAGGTATAAAAAAATGGCTTTCATGGCATATGAGGTAATAAAATAGGTGGATTAGATAAATAGTCCTTGAGTTATTGAAAAGTTGTTTGGTAGTGATCATCCTAGTGAAATACAATTCCCTTATTTAGAAGATGTGTAAATGGATGACACTTGTCTGCTAATTAAGAGATGAAGCATCAGATTGATTGGATCTTACCCTGTAAACTATGGAGTTGCTTCAAATTGGTTAGTGGTGGCATCTTGATTATAGCATGGACTTTAGCTGGATCAACTTCAATACCTCTATGTGATACAATTAAGCCAAGTAATTTACTTGAGGTTACACTAAACACACATTTTTTTGGATTGAGTCTAACTTTATACTCCCATAATATTTCAAATATATGTAGTACTGTTGGATGGTTGGCCTTGTTCTTGGATTTTTCTAATATGTCATTAACATAGTCTTCAAAAATATCATGCATCATATCATGGAATATGACAATCATGGCTCTTTGATATGTAGCTCCAACATTCTTAAGGCCAAATGGCATTACCTAATAACAAAATGTTTCCCATGGAGTGGTAAATGCTATTTTATGTTGGTCTTCTAGTGTTATTCTTATCTAGTTGTATCCTAAAAAGACATCCATGAGTGAAAGCAATTCATAACATACCATGGATTAGATGATCATGTCAATATTAGGCAATGAAAATTCATCCTTAGGACAAGATTTATTGATGTCTTGAAAATTAGTACAAATTTTGATTCTTTTAAGCTTTTTGTTAATAGGTACAACATTAGATATCCATTCTAAGTAATCAATGAATCAGATACATTCTTCTTCTAGGAGTTTTTCCAAATCTTTCTTTACCAAGACAACAATGCAAGGATGCATCTTACATAGCTTTTGTTTTATTGGTTTGGCATCAGGATTCACCATAAGGTGATGTAGAATCAAGGCAAGGTCCAAACCTAACATGTCAAAATAAGTCCAGGCAAAGATATCTACAAATTATCTCAATAGAGTTGTAAAGACTTCATGTTCCTCCTCAATGAGGGATGTGCCTAATTTTATCCATTTGGGGTCTGATGGAGTTTTGATGTTTACCTCTATGGTATCTTCAACTAGAAAGGTTGAACCATCTTCTAGGATAGTAGGTAAAAACTTGAACTATTGGACTATATCAGGGTCCTTTGCTAAGACTTGCTCGCCAACTTCTCTTAGGCATGATGAATCTAAATATCTTAATGAGATATCTATCCATATGATAAAAATACTAAAAAATTATTGAATTTTTTTAATCAAATACTTGTGCAAAAATGAACTTGGATCCATAGGCAAGTTCATCATTGGTGGTCTCCTAGTCTAAATTTGAAGAAGAATGAACACCCCCATTTGATGGCACCTAAAATAGGTTTTTACCATTATACTAGCCTTTATCTTTACTTTTTCCCTAGTCAAAAAGTGCCTCAAAGAGGTTTTCACTTTGGGACCTCAATGTTTTATCTATTTTTTTTACCTAAGGGTGTTCACCTGCTCTCCAAAATAGGCTTTAAGATACAATGTGATTGAGAATCCTAATTTGTGATCTCCCAACTGAACATTGTCTTTGAGGCCTAAAAATTCACAGAATGTCTCATCATTTTGAAACTCATCAATTGACAAATTGGATTCTTATTGGTCCTAATATATCAATTGGGGATAGTATAATGGCACTGGGTTGTGATGAATGACTAGGGTAAGGGTAAAAATGGCATTGTTATCAAATAGGTTAGTCTCAGCTAGGTCATCAAAGGTGAGGCTATGATCAGACTCTGCTTCACTATCAATATCATCATCACTAGCCACTAGTGATGGAATTTGAATAAGATATGTGGGGTCATCCCCATGCATTTTAAATCCAAGTCCATAGGGTATTTTATACTTAATCATGGAAATTAGCTTGATGGTTCCTTGTTGATTCAGTTTGAGGCCTCTCCCTTCATAATATTGATGCTCCATGATCCTATTACGAATAGGATACTTTGTACATTTATAATAATTAGCTTGGTTATCATTGTACAACCAGGATTCATCCCCTTGAAGAGGGCATGGTTCTAGGCTAGCTGTTGGTACAAACATAACATGTCCTTTATCTTTGTTCTTTTATTACCAATGCATGTGTGGGGTATTTTTAGGTCACCCAAAGGTCTTTAGATTCTAAGGGAAAATGAAAATATGGAAGGACTCATGGGTGACATACTCCCCTGTGCCATTATCTAAAATGGTGAAATGATTGGAAGCTTTAGAAGGTGGCATGTGGGAAAGGGAATCCAAGGTATTAGGATCTATGCAATTATCTTGTAGTATATCAATAAGTATGGCCTTTCCTTTATCTTGCTTGGAATTCAGATTTATGCCATATTGGTAATTATAGCTTTGAAACTTGGCCTCAAGATGTTTTTAGTGTTCATATGGGTGTAAATCTCTTGGAATATTCATTTCCATCCCTAAGTGGGAGAACTTGATACATTGGTGAAATGTTAATGGGACTACATGAATCTCATGTAACCAAGGCGTACCTAGAAGCATATTATATGACAACTCAAGATCATGCACATGGCAAAGTGTATCATGGGTCAAAGGCCCAATGATAACTGGTAAGCTAATGATGCCTTGTGATTCTCTTTCTTGATTATCATAGGCTTTGATAGTTATTGTTTTTGGCTAGAGATATGCTAGTGTGTACCCAAGAAGTTTAATGAGCCTTAAAGACACTATGTTGAGGCCAAATCCATTGTCTATAAGGACACATGTCACTTTATGCCACTTTATATAAACTTCTATGTACAATGGATTATTATGAAGTGGGCCAAGGGAAGACATATCACTTTAGTTGAATGTGACTTGTTGGGCTAGAGCTAGGTGTCCAACCAAAGCTTGAAATTTATTAGGGGATATGTCACTAGAAATAGTGGATTGGGTCATGAATTCATTCAACATGTACTTGTGGATTGTTGATGTTTTCAAAAAATCTAAAATAAAAATTTGTGCTAGTGTCTTCTACAATTGTTCCATAATATCAAAATTCTTATCTTGGTCAATAGTGAATGGTTTATTCTGAGGTTAAATGGTTGGTTGGATAATAGGAAAAGTGGTAGATGGTTGTGGGCTTGGGCTAGTAATCTTTGACCTCTAAGTTGTGATTTCACAATCAGGATTAGATACTAGACCATAATTGCTAACAAATGTTGGGAATGATGTGGGACTAGATAAGACAAGTCTTAGTTGCTGGTGCACTTCTATGTGATCACGTGGCAAGACTGAGTTGTCGATGTAAGGTCCAAAAGTGGAAGTCCTAATTTACTAGTTTGCCTATGTGCTATCTTGGTTCAAAGAAGGAATATCCATATAATGTGGTTGAGTGTTATTATTTAGCAATGGTATAGATTGATTAACACTTAGTATAGGATTAATGGAAATGGTATTAATGCTACCCCCTACAATATGACATACAATCCTATTGTAGTCATGTGCAACTGCATGGTAGGTTTGTTGGTTGTTACCATTTTGACCTTAGTTTTGTTCATTGTTCTGACATTGTGGGTTCTGTTGTTGATTTTGCTAGTTCAGACTTTGATTTTGATACTATTGATTTTATTGTTGCATTGGCTGGTGTTATTGTTATTTCTAATTATTCTATTGCTAGTGATCATTATGTCAAGGAAAGGGGTTTTGATAAATCCCAAGAGTTTGATTGGAAGTGAAATCACCATTATTCAATGTTATCTCCCCATTATCTAACATATTCTTGATTAAATGTTTTGATTTTCACACATCTATGTAGATTATGCCCATTGACCTGATGATATTCATAGAATTGATTTTCATGGTACCAATCAAGATAAGGAATGACTTATGGATAATGCTTTGGTACATGCCAATTAATTAGATTAGTAGTGGCAAGTTTATGGAATATGACTTCAATAGGCTCTCTTAGGTCACTAAAGACATGATGCGCAGGCATCATTCTCCTTGGAGGAGGGGTTTGTAATGGTAAAGGTTGTTGTATTTGTTACATGGGTCTTAGTTTTTGTGCTTACAATATTGGTGGGACAGGTTGTTGGATAAGAGTCAATTGAAAAGGTGGTATAGATGATGTTTGCACCATTTGGACATGATGTGACTCAATTAATCCATTACCCACAACATTCCTATTATGATTAAATTACTTTGGTCTTTCTTGGTTATTGGCCTATGCCAGTTGTGATATTTGCACTTGAATTGGATGTTGGTTTTGGCCACTTTCCTGATTGGTACCTTGATTCTAGTTAGTCAATGTAAGCTTAATGATCCCTTTATTAATAAGAGCTTTCTCAATCAACAAGCCTTTTTCAATGATCTTCTTAAAATTATGTACACATTGTAGTTTTAGATGATAAGCTATCTCACTATGAAATTTTTTAGTAAACATAGTGATTAATTATTTATTTAATAAACTATGGGTGAATCAGCTTGTAAGAGCTCTCCATCATTGTAGATAACTTGTAAAACTCTCACCAACTTTATACTTTGCTTGCGTTAAGTCCACTAATGAAATCTCATGTTCAAGATTATAGGAAAAGTGCTGCACAAATTTATCAAAAATATCATCAAAATATATTATTGAATTCTTGGGCAACTTTAAAAACCACTCCAAGGCTTGTCCAACCAAGCTCCTTAGAAACAACAACAAAAGATATATATTGCTATATGCTACTGGTGTCACATTCGACAAATAATTCAGTTAAATGGGCATTAGAGTCACCTTTCCCTTTGTATTTATCAAAATTTGATAGTTCACATCTTGGAAAAAATGGTATCTGCAAGTACTCCATGTTGAATGGATAAGAACACATGTCATCCAACTTAAACTTTTTAGTTTGTTTTCCAGCCTGAATGACAACAATTACATCCTTCATCTATTGCAATTCTTGGGATAGGAAACTGGTAGGAACATTGGTTTGAGGGAGATTACTATTTTGGGTAGATGGTTGGGAGGTCACAAGTGGGACACTTTTACCAGGGTATGATGGAGATACCTTTTTGGGTATATTGGTTTGGTTGGGAAATGGACCAGGAATATGCATATGTGGATTAGGATGTACTTAAAAGTGTACATTTAGTTGTGTGATATTCTAGTTTGGGTTGGTAATAAAAGGTTTGACTTGGAGGATTTTGTAGTTGGAATAGAGCGATATAACTATACTATTCCTGCTATGCTTGAAAAGGGACATGTTATTGACTAATTGAACCTTGTTATTGAGTGGGAACTTGTGGACCAAGACCCTGTCTCTGAATTCATGACACATTTTGAACCGATGGTTGTCTAGTAGGCACTTGAGAAACATGGGAGCCTCCTTGTTGCATGAATCCCTATGGGTAAGTGAAAGTAGGTTGAATATTTGACATCTATCATTGACTAATATTTACACATTGTTGACTAGTCATCACTTAGTTATGGATTGGTACACTAGTATTTGACTGAAGAGGTATGTTTTCCATTACCTAGTGAGGTAGAAAATTAGTTTCCCCTTACTAAGGTGGCAATATATTCATCCTCTATTGCATTGGTACACTAGATTGTGCCTATTGTTATGGAATAATACTCATCACTTGTTGAGGAGGAGTAGGATTCATCACATTTAGTTGTTAAGGCATGACATTGCTTGCTAGTTGACTACCTAATCTTGTTGGTTGCACACTTGATGAAGTAGCTGGTTGAGGTTGGGATGCAAAAACTCCTACTCCCTGGTATGATGGTCCACTCATGGTATTAACTATATGCACATGTTGTTGACTATTTATTTATGCATTAGTAGCACTTTGATTTGGATTGGATGTTGCTTACACATTGTCTACTATATTTTACTCATTATTCTACATAGAAGAAGAAGACACTTATTTAATAATGGGCATATGCAGTAAGTTATTTATTGAATTATTTTACACAAATGGGTATGAAATTTTATTCTCTTAACTAGTTAACTCTGTCAAAACTCCTATTGAAGGAACTAAGTAAAGAAGAGGTTTGCTCATCATGGTCATCTAATTGAAATTACATGCTAGATTCAAGTAGGTTTGATATGCCATGTACATTTGGCTAAAGTGGTCTTTCATGAGGTTTTTCCCTTTATTAGGCATATTAGGGTCTTGATATATTTTTGGACTAAAGCCAAAGGATTTATAAAAGAAGCCTGTTGATCGTAAATTATGTTGTGGGGCACTCTTACTAGGATTCGTAAATTTTCATGGGGGAAGTCTATTGGAAACTTGGCCCTTACCTCTATGGCTCTAACCAAAATATTGTCTTTTTTATCTAAAAAATGTTTCTCAAACAAAAATGGATCATATGTGGAAGCTTTATTAATAGAATATGATTGTTAAATAACTGGCTCGTCCATTGTGGGTATTATAGCTAGGTATTGTGCAGTTTGTTCTTGGTCTTGTTCTAAATAAGTTGGTGTGTTAACCAAATAGTTAGCCAATGGATCTTGGATTTGTGCCCCTAATTGAGTATTATAATAGGGATAAGAATCCATCTCATAAGGAATATTATCTATGTAGGGGTCTTCCACCATTTCTTCCTATACAACCACATTACTAATATTCGAATTGTACATGAGTCCACTATGAGTGTAGGAATACATGTTGGGATCCATTGTAAATTATTTAGGATAGAAAGAGAGTTATAAAAACTCTAAAAATGAAAATGTCTAAAATATATGATGTTCAAACTTGGTCTAGATTTGTCAAAAGGATCAAAAAAGGTTTATGTAAAGCTTTGTGAGGAAACAAGCTAGTGTTAAGTATTTAATGCCTTACTGTTCACATAAAGATAACCAAGTAAATAAACCAAAAATTGAAATGCCAAAATCTAAGGTTGAAGTGTTTCAAATCAATCTAATCTAGGAAATTTAAAAGTTGCTAGGTCTTTTGGTCAAATGCGGAATCAAAATCTAGGCTCAAACAAAGCATGTGCTAGGACTCTTGGCCAAACAAAGTCAAAAGCTAGACTTTGAAAATAAAGATGATTTTTAATCTAACAAATTTGAAATACTTGTAACACATACTAGGTATTTGAGTTTTGGATATAAACTTGACCAACTAAGTATAAGGTATGAAATAAAAGGTACTTTAGAGATATTTTATTTTTTTCTCACAAATAATGGTATAAAACTTAGTTATTTTGACAAATAAGCTAGACAAAAAGTGAATAATTTAACTGTGCTAGACAAAGGTTCATAAAAGGTACACTTAGATTGGTTTGAAAATGTGGGATCAAAATTGAACTATATGCAAGAGGGTCTATGAAACAATATTTGAAATGTTTTGGGCAGTGTAATGATGCTAAACTACCCAAAAGGTGTGGCTAAATGTTTGTTTCAAAAACTCTCTAAGGTAAAGATAGTTTCCCACAATTTTGACATCATAAGACTAATTTTATTGACTAAAAATGTTGTGGTACATAGACTCAAAGTACAAGTGTTTAACACAAAATGGATTAAGTTTATCAAGTGGTGATAATGATCTTGAGTTTAAAACAACCTTCAACCCAAATTGAAAATTGAACCTAAGTTCCCTCAAGTTTAGTTCAAATGGTGAACCTACTTAACACATCAACCTTATAAACTTATGAAGGTACAATGTTGAATTTATATTATAATGGACTTAAACAAACTTTGTCAAAGGTCTAGACTCAATTGGGCAACATAACTATGCTAAAGTGGATGATATGAATCCAAGTTTTGATGAATTTGAACAAGGCAAATTGATGATTTCACATGGATAGCATAACACCTCTTTACTCAAAACAAAATGAAGGCCATGTGTTTTGGTTTGTATCATTTGTTTACACCAAGTTTTGACTTCAAACAAGACTTTAATCTAGGATAAAACTCAACTGATTAATCACTCTTAGACTCTAAACTAACAAGGTTGCTTGGTATTGTTAGAATCCATCAATATACGTCATTTGAGAGGATTTTAAGTGTTCATATAAAAGTAAATGTGCATTATATAGTAGGGTTTTTACACCCCCGCTTCTCTCAAATGATAGTACTATGACGTGGATATTGAGGTGCATCTTGCATCAACAATACTTCCATGGTAAGTGGGGTTTTGTCTAAGATTTACAAGTTTTTGAATGTTATATGGGAATCAATTACATAATGAATTTCATGCCAAACAATGCAAAAGAAAAGCATGGATTTTGGGTTTGTATCACTTGGCTTATTGTAAAAATGTCTAGTCCTTTTTGCAACCACTACATCTTGTTATTCACTCAGTGTAGTGTGATGTCCAAAGTGCCACTACGTCTTATGTACAACTCTAATTAGGAGCCAAATGAAGTCAATGCTAGGAGGTGAAACCTTGGGTCAAAGCTTCCCTAAAGAAATCGTGGGAGGTGATGAAGTCCCCCTCACAAGCCAAGTTTGTATAAAAATAAATAAATCATGAAATATAAAGACTTTAGGGTCATTTTCAAGGTCACCCAAACTTTGACAAGTTTCTGGGGAGTGATTCAAATGACTTTATTTCTAAGCCTTGGACTAGGTTATTTGCAATAGGAATGGCACTTTTGATTCCAAGGGTTCCCTAAAGGGGACAAATGGAAGAACATACACGTAACACCCATCTTTTTTCCAAACAAAAATCTAATTTAAATAACTAAGTGAATACAAAAATCTTGGAAATGTGAGTTAATTTTAAAGCCCAAATGGAAAGGTGTGATGGTGTTCTTTTGACCCCTTGGTTTTAATTGTAAACTTTAAAAACATTCATCATAAACATCTAAATTTTTCATTAAACACCAAAATAAGGTTCCTAATCCATTTTACAGCATGCAAAAGGTGATATAAATATATTTTTAGAAAATTTAAAGCTTGGTCCTATAAAAAAAATGTTAGTATGTCCTTGAGCCTTGAAGCTAATTTGGGTTTAAAATAATGAACTTGAAAACAAGAGATCTTGGGTTTGTGTTTCTAAGAAAAACACAATGATCGATGTCAGTTCTACTAACCAATGATGGTTACACTTACTAACTGATGAAAATTATCTAACTAAAAATGCTTATACCAACAATGACCGATGATGGCTATGCCAACCGATGATGGTTTTACTAATTGATGATAGTTACTGTGTAAAACTATGACAAGAAAAAATGGAAAAACATAGTTAGAAATTTAAATTGTAAGAGTTTTAATGATCCAAATGAAGATTTTTAAGTTACATAATGATATTCATGTATAAGATGTGTCTAGTTGCATCAGACATTCCATTATGTGATCTAGGAATTTAACTCAAGAGAGGATGGTTAATATTGTGTTAGTATCAAAATGAAATAAACACACCAACTAGCATAACATATCTAGGCCTAGACACTAGGAAGAGATTAGTTAACAAACATGAATAAAACACACAACTAAAATTCAAAAGAAACCCTCTTTTACCTTCCTTGGATGCTCTAAAATGTTTGTTGTAGTTACTTGCTCAACTTGTGCTCATGAAGTCTTCATCAAAGGAGGCTTGGTTATCTCCTCTTCTCCTTGGCGCCTTGTGGCTTTGGCTTGGCTTGGATTGGAATCAATTTGGCATGGTAACACTAATTGAAATAGATTTTGGAATCATTTGTGCATTATAACTTTGCATTATCAAGACTTAGAAATGATGTTCATGGCCTCTCTATTTATAGCCTTTTGAGATTGATTAGAATCAACCTGAACCATCCATCTCATGATTGAGATGTGTGGATAAGGATTAATCAAATTATGTAATTAAAATACTAAATAAGATCATAAATATTTGGGATAGAGTAGAAATACAGAGGCATGGGAGGCATAAATCTTGATATTTATGGTATTTA
The DNA here is from genome assembly GCA_037957365.1 of Torreya grandis. NCBI lineage: Eukaryota > Viridiplantae > Streptophyta > Pinopsida > Cupressales > Taxaceae > Torreya > Torreya grandis. The sequence continues at coordinate 2,620,199 of JARHVA010000380.1, read as the reverse complement.
TGGCCTAGGGATGTCTTTCCAAGAAATGAGTTCACTTGATGATGCACATATTCAATATTCATTTCCAAAAGTAAGTATTCAAGAAGTTTCCATGGAATTATTAATTAGGATATAACTTGAATTAATTAGCTCTTAAGCATGATTAATCACTTTGTGCACAAATTACTCAAATTTATCAAAATGCTTTGTTATTGGTCCAAACTTTGACTGCGTTGGAATTGGAAGTCAATATCAGTGCATTGAAACCATATTCCCATATAATATTTTACCAACAAAAAATAACACAGGCACGTGTCTTGTACAAGAGATTTTATAGGAAATAACAATCTAGAGCACCTAGGTGCAAAATTGGTATTTTGACTCAAAATGATTTGATCAAAGTTAGCTGGCCCATAAATTGCATTGCCCCATTTAGTGATACCCTGGCCAAAATTGGCACTTGAATATGTCAATTTCAACTCATTTAATGCATTTTAGTGTTTTTAGGCCAAATTGTGTATTTTATTGGTGGCCAGATTTAGGTGTCTACAGTTCATGCTTTTACTTCTATCTTTCTAGTTTAGACTTGATTATGTTTCCTATGCTTCTTCCATTTTTTGGCATTTGACTATGCCACTGCTCTTTGGATCTATGCCACTTCTATGTTTGTATACCTTGGACATGTGCCCATGTCCATTGTGTATGCTTTCTTGATTTATATGTAGACATTTGAATGTGTAATTCTATGTAGATCTAAGCCAGATTAGTTTTTTATTGCATGTGGACATTTGAACATGTCCTTGTATGTCTTCTATGCTCAGATTTAGTGACATGTGTCCATGTCCCTTATATTTTAGTCCCTTTGCCTAATTTTGTATGCCTCATACGTTTTTTATATATTGTTCCTCATATGTATCTTCACCATGACACTTATCTTTACTTGTTACACACACTAATTTTTTATGCCATGAGGGACCTCATACATCTACCCTTCCTACTTGGGTGATGTGATGGACATCATGCCCTGTTCCCCTAGGTAGCTACTTAGATTCGCTATTATACACATTGATTACATCTATCTTGACACCCTTTTACAATGATAGATTAAAACATACATCTTACATTACCTAATTATACTTAGATTATTTTACGTTATATTGTTATGTTTACACATTATATTGGAATATCATGTAGTTATCATATATATGCTCTAGTTAACACATTTTTTAGAACTACTTATTTTGAGAATAATTCTTACACATGTTTCACAACCACCCTTAAAAGATGGGGAATTCATATGGGTTTGTCATAGATAACATGCTCCTATATTCCTATTCAAATATTATTTTCAGCACATAGGGTCAGTTTCAAAAATTAGACATAGGTCAGACACAAGAAAAAATAAGAACTCAAAAAGTAGTTTAGTCACCTAGATTTCAGACCAAATAGACATTAACACCTAGATTGAGACACTAACACCACAAGGTGCTACTATCCACTACAAGGTGATACTATTTAGTAGCCTTAACTTCATGACAATCCAGATTAGCTAGAATAGTACACTAGGTACAATATACATTTGCACATGTATAGTCATAAGTTTGATAGTTATGTTTAGTTTTTGCTTAGATACACTCATTTCAGCTTAGATTCATACTAGTTTCTTAGATTTGGGGGAATAATTCATGACATGATCACTCCCACATTCAATTCAAATACACATATTTAATTATTACATACTCAGTCTAGAACTAATATACTCATATATCAGATTGGGGGCATGTGCATGACACATAGTTTCCATATGCTCAATTATACACAGGTTGATCAAATAGAATGGCAAGATCCATGTCATTCTATATGTTGTATAAAATTTCTATCATATTCTAAGTTATCACTAGTTTCATGCCTTAGTCCATCTATAGTGGTTGGCATTCCTGAGTGGCTTAGAGATACCTAATGTACCTGAGTGGCTATAGAGCTGACATACACAGTTAAATATACCTAGTTAGATAATTTCATCACTTTATATAGTTCAATTTTAGATACATCTACTTCACATAGGTGGGTAATGATGGAGTCATAACCTACTTGAGTTTTTGAGCCACCAACATGAGAGGGTTAGACACACTTATAGTCTTATCCAATCTATTCACAGGTCATGATCCATTGAGAAGGGGTAGGAAATGATGGAGTCAAAATTAGATTGAGTTATTGAGCCACCCACGTATGAGGATTAAGCAAGCTATCAACTCAATCCAATATATTCAATGATTTGATCACTGTGTATACTCACACACATAATTTATCACTAAGTTCATGCATTGGTTCATGTACCCAACAAGGTGTATTCAATCCTTTCTTCTTTCCCATCTCTTTACTCAACTTTACTTAGTTACTTTACTCAACATAATCTTTTGATTTTGATAATCTCTTAAGTAAGGACCAATTTTTGTATGTTTCATTGTAGGTAATTTATTTGGATCAAGTTTCACATATACAAACCCAACTTCACATACTTAGACTCAACCACATAGGATTCATTTCCTAGATAATTCTAGGTATGCTTCTTTTTCCTTTATACTAGTCATTTTGCTTTCCTAAATTTATAGCATAAAGTAGGGGGGGTGTGTGGGGCAAATGTACTCAGCTAAAAGTGGTATTTGGATGCTAAGAGTATTTCTTGAGATAGCCTATTCCTAGATTAGCCTTAGGCCTATCCTAGATACTTTATCAGACCTTTCCAACCATTGTGCATACCACATACATCTTTTTTTAGCTCAAACATAGTCCCAAAAAAAATTTCTAGATCCTAACCCAGTATGCCCAATAGTCTGTTAGATGGACATTAGCACCATATTAAGGACACTAAAGCCACATATTGTTAGTATCCCCAACTTGGTGCTAGTTTCCCTTGCCCCAACTCTCCCAAATGGATATATTTTAAAATGTATGTCCAACCTAAAGTTGATCTAAGTAAATTTTATTATCTACACAAGCTATGGATCACTATAAAAATAAGACTATTATACCTCTATCCATTAAATGGAAAATAAATGAAAAAGCCTATCTAAATAAGAAACAAATTGAGCAAAATTGAGCTATTTGATATCTATTCTACCTTACTTATATTTATTACCATATATGTCTACCCTAATCCCAAATTTCAAACATTTCTAGTCTCAAGCACTCTCAAGGCATTCAAGACCACTCTCATTCTAGTATTCACTTGCACTTTCACCAAGCACTAAGTGAGAGAACTACATCGAGCTTGATCCCTCCTTGGAGTATTGGTATGTATGAAACTCTCTTCATAGTGATGTGTTGAGGATGTCCATCCTATCGTACTAATGAACACACATTTTTTTATCTCATACCATACTTACAAGGAGGATTAGGGTTTTCACACTAAATTAAATTTTTCAGGCACAATATAGAGTTACAAATTTTATGCACATAGGAACAAAACCCTAAAACACAAGCACATGTGCTCCCATAAAATAGGAACAATCCTTAAAATAGGACACTAGTACCATTTTGAAGACACTAGAGTAGAATAGTGCTACTATCCAGGTGGGGTGCTACTATCCACTAAAGAATCAAATCTTGAGACCCTATTGATGACACTCAAACCTGTCTAGAACCTAGTTTTCAAAACTTAGATCTTCTGTGACAGTCATTTTCTAGATAGGTCTTTATTTGATTATATTTATTACTATTTTTATAAATTCAAAATAAGTCAAAAGCCATAAAAAATCAATGGTTAATTATTGTATATTATATAACTAATTTAGACAACTCAACCATTTAATCTAGCTTAGGATTTACATTTGTAAAAGCCTAAAAGTTTAAAACAATACTCATACTAGTTCTTTTTGCACTTGTGTTATGGAAGATGCACTCATAAGGTGAGTGGGTTTCTTGATTCATGTATCTATTATTAAATCAACACTATCAATTAGACTTTGTATTTTTTTCTTCAAAACCAAACAATAATCTATATGATGTCCATGCATTATATGATATGCATAATTGTATTTTTATCTTCTAAGAGGATGTATAGGAGGTAATTTGATCAATTTGTTTTGAATCATTTATCTTGAGATTTTATTAGCCTTTTGTTCAATTTTTAAATCACTAGTAGTATATGTATTATATTTTGGACTCTAATGTTGATTTGAAGTCTTATTAGGCAAACAATTTCTAGGTGAAGATGCAAACACATGTTTAACAATAGTACATTCTAGATTCTATGTTTATATAATATGATTTTCTAATGATGTGATTTTTGAATTGAATTACTATTTTTGATTTTGAAATTCTTGTTTTATCCTTCCCATAGTGATGATTTGATATTTAAGGGATTCAAAATCACAAAATCTAGGTATTTTAGATTAAATATGCATACACATCAACTAGAGGAGATGTAAGAGGTGTATGGGTATAAGGAAGGGTATGTTGGTTACCTTATGTTTGCATTATAGGATGGGATACCATACTTTTTGAAGTAGTGATTGATTAGACCTATCTAGAGGGAAAGTAGTTATCACCCTCCTTAGGGTTAAGATCAGACTCTGCTTCGTTGTTTACATCATCATCACTAGTCATTATTGAGGGTGTTTGAATAAGATATGTGGGGTGACCCCCAGGTTGTTTAAATATAAGTCCATAAGGTGTTTCATACTTAGTCATGGAAATTGGCTCGATGGTTCCTTGTTGATTCGGTTTGAGGCCTCTTCCTTCATAATTGTGATTCTCTATGATCTTATTAAGAATAGGTTACTTGGAATTTTTATAATAATTAGCTTGGTTTTCATTGTATAACCATGATTCATCCCCTTCAAGTGGGTCAAGAATTAGGCTAGATGCTAGTACAAATATGATAGGTCCCTTATCTTTGTTCTTTTATTGTCAATGCATATGTGGGGTGACTTTAGGTTTCCCAGAGATTTTTAGATTCTGAGGAAGATTGGAAATATAAAATGTATCATGGGTCACATACTCTCCTAGTCAATTATCTGAAATGGTGAAATGATTAAAAGCTTTAGGAGGTGGCATATGGGAAAGAGAATCTAAGGTATTAGGATCTATGCAATTATCTGGTGAAGGATCAATAAGTATCACTTTTCATTTATCCTGCTTAGAACTTAGATTCATATTGTATTGATAATTATAGATTTTAAATTCAGCCTCAAGATGCTTGTAGTGCTCATATGGGTGTAAATCTCTTAGATTATTCACTTCCATCCCTAAGTGAGAAAACTTGATACATTGGTGTAGCATTGACGGGATTGCATGAATCTTTGTAACCAAGGCCTACCTAGAAGCATGTTGTATGATAACTCAAGATCAAGCATATGGCAAAGTGTATCATGGGTCAAAGGCCCAATGATAACTAACAAATTAATGGTGCCTTGTGATTATCTTTCTTGATTATCATAAGCTTTGATGGTTATTATTTTTGGGTGGAGATTTACCATAGTGTACCCAAGAATCTTGATGAGCTTTAGAGACACTATGTAGAGGCCATATCCATTATCTATAAGGACACATTTCACTTTATGTCATATTATATAAACTTCTATGTATAATGGATTATTATGGAGTGGGCCAAGGGAAGACATATCACTTTGGTTGAACATGACTTGTTGGGCTGGAGCTAGGTGTCCAACCAAATCTTGAAATTTATCAAGGGATATGTTACTAGAAATAGTGGATTGGGTTAAAAACTCATTCAAGATGTTCTTATGGATTATTGACATTCAAAACAAATCTAAAATAGAAATTTGTGCTGGTGTCTTTTGTAATTGTTCCACAATATCAAATTTTGTATCTTGGTCAGTAGTGAATGGTTTATTTTGAGGCTAAATGATTGGTTGGATGATAGGTAAAGTGGTGGATGGTTGTGGGCCTAGGATAGTAATCTTTGACCTTTGAGTTATGATTTCATAATAAAGATTAAATATTGGACCATTAATGCTAACCAATGTTGGAAAGAGTGTGGGACTAGATAGGACAAGTCTCGATTGTTAGTGCACTTTCATGTGGTCACATGGCAAGAATGAGTTGTCGATATTAGTTCCAAAAGGGGAAATCCTAATGTATGCACTCCCAAGTCAAAGAAGGATTATCCATGTAACTTGGTTGAAAGTTATTATTTAGCAATGGTCTAGACTGATTAGTATTTAGTCTAGGATTAAAGGAGATGGTATTAATGCTACCCCCTACAATATGACCTACAACCCTATTTTAGTTATGTGAAATTGCATGGTAGGTTGATTGGTTGTTACCATTCTGACCTTGATTTTTTCAATTATTCTATCACTGTGGATTCTGTTATTAATTTTGTGGATTCTACTAGTTTAGCCTTTGATTTTGATACTATTGATTTTGCTACTACATTGGTTGTTGTTGTTGCTGATTATTCTATTGATATTGATTGTTATGTTAGGGAAAGGGGTTTTGATAAATCCCAAGAGTTTGATTGGAAGTGGAAGCACCATTATCTAGTTTTGTCTCCCCATTTTCCAACATATTCTCAATTAAATGTTTGATTTGGACACATCTTTGTAGATTATGCCTATTGACCCGATGATAGTCAAAAAATTAATTTTCATGATACTAATTAGGATAAACAATGTCTTGTAGATAATGCTTTGGTATAGGCCAACTAATCAGATTAGCAATAGCAAAATATAGACTCAATAAGTTCTCCTAGGTCACTAAAGACATGATGTGTAAGCATGATTCTCCTAGGAAGAGGGGTTTGTAATGGTAATTACATTGTATTTGTTGTGCAGGTCTTGGTTTTTACACTTGAGGTATTGTTTGGAGAGGTTTATAAGTAGTAGTAAGATGAAAAGGTGGTACAAATGATGTTTTCACCATTTTTACATGACGAGATTCGATTACTCCATTTCCCATAACATTCCTATTGCAATTGAATTGCTTTGATATTTCATGGTTATTGGCCTAGGTTGGTTGTGATGTTAGCGGTTGAATGGGATGTTGGTAATTTCCCTAATTAGTACCTTGATTATGATTAGTTTAACTAAGCTTGATGAATCATTTATTGATGAACACCCTCTAGATCAACAAAACTTTATCAATGATCTCACAATGTAATTTTTTGGTAAACACAATGACTAATTATTTATCTAGTAAATTATGGGTGAAATGATTTGCAAGGGCTCTCCACTACTGTAAATAACTTGAAAAAATCTCACTAGATTTTTGATTTACTTGTGTTAAGTCCACTAATGAACTATCATGATTGAGATTATAGGAAAAGTGTTTCACAAACTTATTAGAAAGATCATCAAAATTTGTTATTGAATTTTTGGTAAATTTTAAAAACCACTCCAAGGCTTGCCTAGCCAAGCTCCTTGGAAATAATAACAAAAGGTATATGTCACTATATGCCACTGGTTGACATGTGACAAAGAATTTGGTCAAATGAGTGTTAGGGTCACCTTTCCCTTTGTATTTATTGAATTTCAGTGGTTCATATCCTAGAGGAAATGATATCTAAAAATAATTCATGTTGAATGGATAGAAACATACACCATCCAATTTAAAATTTTTAGTTTGTTTGCCAACTTGAATGGTAGCAATTGCATCCTTCATCTATTGTAATTCTTATGATAGGAAACTAGAAGGAATGTTGGTTTGAGGGAGGATTTGGGTAGATGGTTGGGAGGTCACAAGTGGGACACTTTTACCATGGTAGTATGGAGATACATGTTGAGGTACATTGGTTTGGTTTGGGAATGGACTAGGAATACACATATGTGGATTAGAATGTATTTTAAATTATAGATTTGGTTGTGTGATATTCTAGTTTGGGTTGGTGATAAAAGTTTGACTTGGAGTATTTTGTGGTTGGGATGGAGGGAGATAACTATACTATGCCTATTATGGTTGAAAAGGGACATGTTATTGACTAATCGAACCTTGTTGTTGAGTGAAAACTTATGGACCAAGACCTTATCTCTATATTTGTAGCATATTTTGAACCAATGGTTGTCTAGTAAGTACCTGAGAAACATGGGGACCTTCTTGTTGTTTGAATCCTTATGAGGAAGGGAAAGTAGGTTGTAGATTCAACATCTATCATTGACCAATATTTTCACATTGTTGACTAGTCATTTCTTGGTACATTGGTTTGGTTTGGGAATGGACCAAGCTCCTTCAAAACAATAAAAAAAAGTATATGTCGCTATATGCCACTAGTTGACATGTGACAAAGAATTCGGTCAAATAAGCCTTAGGCTCACCTTTCCCTTTGTATTTATCAAATTTTAGTGGTTCATATCCTAGAGGAAATGATATCTAAAAATAATTCATGTTGAATGGATAGAAACATACGTCATCCAATTTGAACTTTTTATTTTGTTTACTAGCTTGAATGGTAGTAATTGCATCCTTCATCTATTGTAATTCTTGGGATAGGAGACTAGAAGGAATGTTGGTTTTAGGGAGGATTTGGGTAGATGGTTGGGAGGTCACAAGTGGGACACTTTGACCATGGTAGGATGGAAATACCTACTGAGGTACATTGGTTTGGTTTGGGAATGGACCAGGAATACACATATGTGGATTAGAATGTATTTGAAATTATACATTTGGTTGTGTGATATTCTAGTCTAGGTTGGTGATAAAGGTTTTAATTGGAGTATTTTGTCATTGGGATGGAGGGATATAACTATACTGTTCCTATTGTGGTTAAAAATAGAGATGATATCGACTAATCAAACCTTGCTATTGATTGAGAACTTATAGACGAAGACCCTATCTCTATATTTGTATCATATGTTAAGCACATGATATACTGAAACAGGGGGGTGAATCAATATATAATATATCCTATAAAAATTTCCCTTAATCAAATTCCACTTAACCAAACATTCAAGATATGCAATAAAACTAAAACAATAAACACCACACAAGATAGAGAGAGACACCAGATATAACGTGGAAACCCAATGTGGGAAAAACCACAGAGAAAAATCTCAAGTATATGAATGAGCACCAACTCAAACAATATTCACAAGAACCAACTTGTAAGAGCACCAACCCCTTTACTAAGCACCAACACAAAAAATATTCGTGAGCACCAACCCACAGGAGCACCAACCCCTTTGTTGAGCACCAACACAGCAACAATTTGTGAGCACCAACCCATAGGAGCACCAACCCCTTTGCTGAGCACCAACACATAAATAATTCATGAGCACCAACCCATATGATCACCAACCCCTTTTGCTGAGCACCAACACAACAAAAATTCATGAGCACCAACCCACAAGAGCACCAACCCCTTTGTGTATACCACACAACTATCTCTCAATGTTGTTATCTCAACAAATGATAGTTCATTACAATATCTCTTTCCTCTCTTTCAACTTTGCTCTTCTAAGCTAGATATAACAAATACAAATCATATTCATCTCTCACAAATGCTCTTCTAAGCTAGATAATTCTATCTCAAATCAAACTCTATCTCTCATATTGCAAATGTCTTCTCAAGCCTTTACTTATAGCTTTCCAAATGACCTTTGGCCTTCCCCCTTTGTGACCCTTCAATCCTCATGGAAAATGGCACCAAACATGTATGACCCTTCATATCCTTGCCTTTGAAAAGTCATGTGGTGACCCTTCATGAGCAAAAATGTCCTTCCCTCTTTTGTCCTTATCTTGGTGAATTTTCGTATTCCTCAAAGTGTCCCTTTATGAGAAATTGTGCCCTTCCTCTTTTGTCTTCACTTGGTGACTCTTGGAATTCCCCAAGATGACTCTTCATGGGAAAATGCATCCCATCCTTCTTTGGTCTTTACCCAATGGCTCTTTGACTTCTCCATGGGCCCTTCTTTTTTCTCATATGCAACCAAAAATATATTCATTAATATTAAATAAATATTAACAGACATTAGCCAAGATATAACTATTACAAACATCATTAATGGGGCCTTTATCACCAATAATTCTATACCTTTGACATCAATGACAATATTTCCAACAATCTCCCCCTTTGTCATTGATGGCAACCTCAATCCTAAAACTGCCATATCATATCACCTGCATATCCTGTCATCTAAAAACATATAGTAAATCCCCCTTACTGTAGCAACCTGTACTTGTTCCTTGCACCTATTTCTACTCCTATACATGTACCTTTTATTCTCCCCCTTTGACATCAATGGAAAAGGGCTTACCTGTAGCTAACACTTATCTCCCCCTCAACTGATGCTGAACATCAATGGCAGGAAGTAATAGAAATTACTCCCAACTCCTCTCATAGATATTTGAATGTGTCCTTTGATCATGCCTTTGAGAAGATATTTGACAATACATACACATTGTTCCCTATCCTTTGAGCATCTGCAATCAAATCATTTGAATCTTTTCTTCTAGTCTCATAATCTTTTGCATGAAACTTTAATGTGTATCCCTGATCACATATTTGACTAACACTCAATAGATTATGCTTAAGACCTTTTACATAAAAAACATTCTTAGTCTTAGTTCGACCATAATCTAAACTCAAATTACCTTTTTTGGCTATCCTAGCAGTGGTTTTATCTCTGAATCTCATTGTGACACCATTGATCTTCTTTAGAGTTATGAACTTAATTTTATCTCCTGTCATATGCCTCGAACATCTGCTATCAATGAACCAAGGTTGATCTTCATTTCTTACATGCAAAGCTATCTGCACCAACATAAAATCTTCAAGTTGTTTTTTCTACTATGAACATGTCTGAACCTTCTTCCTGATGAATGGAGCTTTGAAACTCTAATCCTTCTTCTTGATGAATGGATCTTTAAAACTCTGATCCTTCTTGACTAACTCGAATATGATTCTACAATACCGAGCTATGTGTTCGAAGTTATTACACTTGTAGCATACTATGGTCTCTTCATCAAATCTTGATAGAGGAGTAAAATATTTATGGCTTTTGCTTGACTCTACTTGATTTTCCTTCTCCTTATTTCTGAAACTGTTAGCTCTTTTCCTACATCTTAATTTCTTTTGACCATATCCATTACAATGAAAATAATAGCCATAAAAATAAGACATGTCTGTATATCTCTGACCTGATTGCCTTTTGTAGCTTTGTTCCCTCTAGACTTATCTATTTGAAATGTCCTCTGTATTCTTCACTTCTTCCCTTATTTTCTCTTTTTTAAGAGCTTCAACATAGCTCTTATTTTCAAATCCGATACCTATCTTATCTGAATTTGCCTTTTGGATTTCTAATATCTTATTCAATATGTTAGTGCTATCTTCAAATTTTGAGTCACTAACTACTTTATCATTAACTGCTTTCTTAATATCTTCTTTTAAAGAGGCAATTTCAATAACATACCTTTCACATTCTTTTCTTGCTATTTCCAACTGTGCTGTTAAATCTTCTTCATTCTTCTTGGCTTCTTCCAAGTGTGTTGTTAGATCATCAATAATTTCCTTTGACTCCTTTTAATTTTTCTTGATTCAGTGCATCAATCTTTGATTCTTCTTCTCAACAACTTCTAACTCTTCTAAGGCACAAATGATTTCTCCTTTCATATTCACTTTAGCTTCCTTCTCTTCTTCTTCTTGATCATCTTCATGTATGGCCATGAATAGCATCTCTTCTTCTTCTGAATTTATAACTCCACTATCTTTGATTGAGCTAGGATCCTTAGAATACAGGCTCTTCTTCTCGAATCCCTTCTTGGATTTGCCTTTGAAATTCTTCTTTAATGTAGGCTTTTATTCTTCATCATCATTACCCTTATTGGGTCATCTAGCTAAAAATGTCCAATCTTTCCACAATTAAAACATTTAAAAGGTAATTTTCCTTGATATTTATCTGTTCCCCTTTTTGGCTTACGAATGAAAAGTGATCTATTGTCATATTCATCATCACTGAAACTATCACTTGATTCTTGAATCTTAGATTTTTCTTTCTTATATGTCTTGAAAGTTGCTTCTCTCTTTGAGGGTTTATCTTGTTCTATCCACATCTCATATGCCATGAGAATACCATGAAGCTCATCCATCTTTAGCTTGGCTAAATTCCTCATCTCCTTGATTGCCAAAACCGTTGCATCATATCTCATTGGTAGAGATCTCAAAACCTTTTGTACCACCATTGACTCTTCCAATGTTTCTCAAAGACCTTGAATCTGATTTATGATTTGATCAACTCACAAAAGATAACTTGCTATATCTTCTTCTTCTTCCATGTTCAAACTTTCAAACTATCTTCTAAAAGTCTAAAGCTTAACTTGCTGAACCTTTCCATCACCTTTGTAAATATTTTCAAGTTTTACCCAAGTTTCATGAGTAGATTTACATTGCATAACTTTAACAAATTTAGATTCACATAAACCACATAAAATATCATTTAAATCTTTAGCATTACATTCACTTGCCTTCTTTTCTATTGGAGTAATTACAAGTGTCTGTGGCTCTTCATATTCCTCCACCACAACTTTCCATATGTCAAATCCAAGGGCCATCAAATAAGTCCTCATTATTATGCTCTAAAAAGCATAATTCATCCCATCAAACAAAGGGGCCTTATTTCTAGAAAATCCTTCATGTGATCTAGCCATCAGGCTTTCCCGATCTACCTTCAAGCTGTAAAACTTTTTTAAAAAGAACCTGCTCTGATACCAATTGTTAACACATGATATACTAAGAGGGAGGGGTGAATCAGTATATCATATATCTTATAAAACTTTTCCTTAATCAAATCCACTTAACCAAACATTCAATATATGCAATAAAATTGAAACAATAAACACCACACAAGATAGAGAGAGACACCAGATATAACATGGAAACTCAATGTGGGAAAAACCATAGAGAACAATCTCAAGTATATGAATGAGCACCAATTCAAACAATATTCACAAGCACCAAATTATAAGAGCACCAACCCCTTTGTTGATCACCAACACAACAACTATTCGTGAGCACCAACCCACAAGAGCACCAACCCCTTTGCTAAGCACCAACACAACAACAATTCATGAGCACCAACCCACAGGAGCACCAACCCCTTTGCTAAGCACCAACACAACAACAATCTGTGAGCACCAATCCATAAGAGCACCAACCCATTTTATTGAGCACCAACATAGAAACAATTTGTGAACATCAACCCAAAAGAGCACCAACCCCTTTGTGTATACAACACAACTATCTCTCAATGTTGCTATCTCAACAAATGATAGTTCATTACAATATCTCTTTCCTCTTTTTCACCTTTTTTCTTCTAAACTAGATATAAAAAATACAAATCATATTCATCTCTCACAAATGCTCTTCTAAGCTAGATATTTCTATCTCAAATCAAATTCTATCTCTCATATTACAAATGGCTTATCAAACCTTTATTTATAGCTTTCCAGATGAACTTTGGCCTTCCCCCTTTGTGACCCTTCAATCCTCATGGAAAATGGTGCCAAAGTTGTATGACCCTTCATATCCTTGCCCTTGAAAAGTCATGTGGTGACCTTTCATGAGCAAAAACATCCGTCCCTCTTTTGTCCTTATCTTGGTGAATTTTTGTATTCCTCAAAGTGTCCCTTCATGAGAAATTGTGCCCTTCCTCTTTTGTCTTCACTTGGTGACTCTTGGAATTCCCCAAGATGACTCTTCATGGGAAAATGCATCCCATACTTCTTTTGTCTTTACCCCATGGCTCTTTGACTTCTCCATGGGCCCTTATTTTGTCTTATATGCAATCAAAAATATATTCATTAATACTAAATAAATATTAACACACATTAGCTAAGATATAACTATTACAAACATCATTAAATGCAATGGGGCCTTTATCACCAATAATGCTAGACTTTTGACATTAATGAAAATATTTCCAACAACATATTTTGAACCAATGGTTGTCTAGTAGGTACCTGAGAAACATGGGAACCTCCTTGTTGTATGAATCCTTATGAGGAAGTGAAAGCATGTTGTAGATTCAACATATATCATTGACCAATATTTGCATCTACATTTGGTTAAAGTTCTCTTTCATGATGTTTTTGCATTGATCAGATATATTAAGATCTTGGTACATTGTTTAGACTAGATCCATAGGATTGTTTGAAGAAGCTTGTTGATCGTAAATGATATTGTGGGGCACTCTTACTAGACTTGGTAAATTTTCATGGGGGAAGTCTATTGGAAACTTAGCCCCTACCCCTATGGATCTAACCAAAATATCATCTTTATTCTCTAAAAAATGTCACTCAAATAAAAATGGATCATACGTGGAAGCTGTATTAGTAGAATATGACTATTGAAGTACTAGCTCATCCACTTTAGATATTTTAGCTAGGTATTGTGCGGTTTTGCTCTTGGTCTTATTCTGAATAAGGTGGTGTGTTAACTAGATAGTTAGCCAATAGATCTTGGCCTTGCACTTTTGATTGAATATTATAATAGGGATAAGAATCCATCTCATAAGCAATATTATCCACATAGGGGTCTTGCACCATTTCTTCCTATGCAACCACATTACTAATCTATGGATTACACATGAGTCCACTACGAGTGTAGGAATGCATGTTGGGATCCATTGTCAATGTGTTGCGATAAAAGGTCAAATAGTTCTACAAACTTTAAAAAGGATAATGTCTAAAATAGATGATGTTCCAACTTGGTCTAGATTTGTCAAAAGGATCAATAGGTTTATGCAAAGGTTCATGAGGAAACAGGCTAGTGTGCAGTATCTAATATTTCACTATTCAAACAAAAGTAAGCAAGTAAATGGTTTTAAAAATCAAAATGCCAAACTCTAAGGTTAAAGTGTTTCAAATCAGTCAAATCTAAGAAATTAAAAATTTTCTAGGTCTTTTGGCCAAATGTAGCATCAATTGCTAGGGTCAAACAACGCATGTGCTAGGACTCTTGGCCAAATGACGTTAGAAGCTAGACTTTGAAATAGATGAAAGTTTTAATCTAACGGATTTAAAACTCTTCTAAAAAATAATAGGCATTTGATTCTTGGACATGAACTTGATCAACTGAGTATAAGGTATGAAACAAAAGGCACTTTATAAATAGTTTATTTCTCAGAAAAAAATGGTATAAAACTTGGTTTTTTTGACAAACAAGCTAGACAAAGGTGATCAATATAACTATGCTTTAGATAAAGGATCACAAAAGTATTCTCAGATTGGTCTGAAAATGTAGGAAATTTTTTGAAACTCTATGCAAGAAGGTCTATGAAATAAAATTAGAAATGTTTTGGGTAGCGTAATGACACTATACTACCCAAAAGGTGTGACAAAATGATTTGTTTCAAAAACTTTTGAAGACAAAGACATTTTCCCACAATTTTGATAGCATAACCCTATTTTTCTTGGCTCAAAATGTTATGGTGCATAGACTAAAAGTGCAAGTATTTAGCAAAAAATGGATTAATTCTATTAAATGATGATAATGATTATGAGTCTTAAATGGCCTTCAACCTAAATTGGAAATTAAACCTAAGTTCGCTCATGTTTAGTGAAAATGGCAAACCCACTTAACACATCAACCCTATGAAATTATAAAAGTGTAATTTCAAATTTAGATTATAAGTGAAGGACTTTAAACAACTTTGGTAAAGGTTTTAGACTCAATTTGGCAGCATAACTATGCCAAAGTGGATGATATGACTCTCAAGATTTTGATAAACTTTTGAACAAGGAAAATTGATGATCTTATGTAGGTAACATAACGCCTCTTTGTTCAAAAGAAAATTTGGACTATGTGTTTGGTTTGGATTGTTTGTTTATACCAAGTTTTGACTCCAAACAAGACTATAATCTAGGACAAGACCAACTAATTAATCATTATTAGATCCTAAATTGACAAGGTTGCTTGGTATTGTTGGAATCCATCAATATACATCATTTCAGAGGATTTTAAGTGTTAATCCACAATTAAATGTGCATGATATAGTAAGGTTTTTACACCCCCTTCTCTCAAATGACAGTACTATGACATGGACCTTGAGGTGCACCTTACACCAATAATACTTCCATGACAAGTGGGGATTTGTCTAATATCTAACAAGTTTCCAATTGATCTAGGGGAATCAATTTCACAATGACTTTCATGCCAAACAATGTAAAAGAAAAGCACAGATTTTGGGTATGTATCACTTGGATTGTTGCAAAAAGGTCTAGTCCTTTTTGCAACCACTACATCATGTTGTTTGCTCAGTGTAGTGTGATGTCCAAAGTGCCACTACATCTTATGTGTAACTCCAAAGAATCCAAATGAAGTCAATGCTGGGAGATGAAACCTTGAGTCAAAGCTTCCCTAAAGATCTTGTGGGAGGTGATGAAGTCCCCCTCATAAGACAAGTTTGCATAAAAATAAATAAATCATGAAATAGAAAGACTTTAGGGTCATTTTCAAGGTCACCCAAACTTTGATGAGTTTTTGGGGAGTGTTTTTTGATGACTTTCTTTCTAAGCCTTGGACTAGGATATTTGCAATAGGAATGGTACTTTTGATTCCAAGGGTTCCCTAGAGGGGACAAATAGAAGAGTATACACACAACATTCTTATTTTTGACAAACAAAAATTTGATTAAACAAAATGAAATAAACACACTAATTGCATAACATCTTCAGGCCTAGACACTAGGGAGAGATTAGTTAACAAAATAAAATAACATATACAACTAAAAAGCAAGGAATTAAAACATAATAATTCCTTCACCTTCTTTGGATGTAGTGGTGGCTTGCTCAACTTGTGCTCATGAAGTCCTTGGTAATAGAAGCTTGGCTATCTCCATTTATCCTTAGCATCTTTGGCTTGTGGACTGTCTTGGCTTAGAGTCATTTTGACATCGTAACATTAGTTGCTTGAAGCTTTTGGAACCATTTGTGCATTATAACTTTGCATCAAAATAGCTTAGAAATGATGTTCATGGCTTCTCTATTTATATATTTTTGCAAGTGTCTAGAATCAACCTAAACCATCCATCTTGAGATGAAGATGTGTGGTTAAGGATTAATCCAATTTTTAGAATTAATTTTTTAATTATCCTCATCATGACATTGGAAAAATGGGCAATTAAGAGGAATGGAGGGCATCATGGAAGGCATGATGAGGCATGGAGGGCATAAATTTTGATATTTGTGTCATTTATGGACTAGGGATGTCTTCCCAAAAAATGAGGTCACCTTATGATGTAGATATTCAATATTCATTTCCATAAATAAGTTTTCAACAAGTTTACATGGAATTCTTAATTAGGCCTTGATTTGAGTTAATTAGCTCTTAAGCATGATCAAGCACTTTATGAACAAGTCACTCAAAATGGTCAGAATGCCTTGTTATTGGTCTAAAATTTAACTGGATTAGAATTGGAAGTCAATGTCAAATGCATTGGAACTATATTCCCATTTATAATGTTACCAACAACAAATAACAAAGGCATGCATCTTGTGTAGAAGATTTGATAGGAAAGAGCAATCTAGAGCACCCATGTGTAAAATTGGCATTTTGACTTGAAATGAATTGATCAAAGTTAGCTGGCCCATAAATTGCATTTCCCCATTGGCACTTGAATATGTTAGTTTCACATATTTTAGCGTGTTTTAGGGGTTTTAAGCCAAATTGTGCATTTTGAGTGAAATTGGCCAAAACCTTGATTAGAGATTATTGGTGGCCAGATTTAGGTGTCTACATCTAAAAAAAGGTGTATACAAGGTAAAGTGAAGCTAATCTATAAATAAATCCTAGATTAGAGAAGATAAATCAAACTTACCCTTATACTTATTGGTAATTTAGAAAATTGAGGTTATGACCAAGATTGATATGCTAGACCTAACTAAGGGATCCCTTACCACAATAATATCACTAGAGAGGGTTCTAAAGCCTCTCAAAGAAACACCATGTGATAAACCTATCTAATTCCTATGTTTTATTATTCATAAAGTAAATGAAAAATTAAATTAAAATCTAACCTAATTCTCACCAAATCATGTGGCACAAAATGGGGGTAAGAAACATAAAAGTAAATGTGCATAAAATATCTCTACTCAAGTTAATTTAGAGGAAATCATAATGGATGCAGAGAGAAGCATATAAAATAAAAAATGCAAATCTATATACTTTAATAAGGAGGAGTAAGATTTAGGAATATTTACCTTTGAAGATGAACCCATCGAGCCTCAATATCTCCCTTGGCCAAGTTGCTTCGCAATAGTCTATTTTGGTTTGTAAGGAAAATATATATAGATAAGATCTAGGCTACATGACTTCTCCTATGCATCCAAAAGCATTCTCCATAAGATAAAATTAATATCTCCAAGTGTAGTATTAAAACCCTATGTAATTTTCCTCAAGTATAATGGTGGATAATCAGATGTGCAAATAATGATTTACTTCTTGTCTCTCTATGAAATGGTAGAAATGGATGTGTATATATAAATGGATATATCCCTAAACCCTTTCAAAAAATTATCTCATAGAGTCAACCCAATCAACCTTGTATTGATAATTAATAAAATCAGTTAGGTCTTAGACTGCGTTGACCAAGGTCAACCAAGTCTCATAATGTGTTCATATATTTTAAGTATATGGTTGGTCCAGGATGAATTTATTTAGTAAATGTCAAAAAGAGTTTTTGGCTTAGGTCTGAGTTGTTTAAGGTGATGATTTTTTTGGAGGAGTGTATAAAGGAGGTGTCAAAGATTAGAGAAGTGTATAGGATAGGCTTATGTTGGTTGCAAGTGGTGATATAGGGGACAAAAATATTATGAAGCACCAATGGTCTACCTACCCCTTTCCTAATATACCCTTTAAGGCATACACTCAGAGAGATTAAGTCTTGATGGGTTCTTACAAGAGAAAAAACATCAATAATTGATAATTTTTTTAAAATATTATGTGTATACATATGCCCTACTTGAAGCTCATCACATGTCATGCATGTGTAAGAGGGAGATGATACTTCAGCAAAAAAAAAAAAGAAACACATACCACTGAGATAAATAAATTATAATAAGAAGAAAATAAGATAAATTAAATGTTAGAATTGAAAAATATGTATCTTTACTTACCTTAGTGTTGTATAACAAGAAGAAAGTGAGAGAAATATGAAGGTGTCTAATGTAGGGAATATTAGGTGAACCTATAAAAATAAGCAAAAAATAAAATATTTTGAAAAATATACATGTATTATGTGGAAAGATTCTTTATACCATTAAGATTCTAGAATATCTTGTGGTTCAAAAAAATAGCTAGTCGAAAAAAGTTATGGTCAAAAAATGGAATCTAATTATAAATAATTGATAGATAAATAATTTTGAATAGTAAATATAAATAGGGTGAAAATTAATTCATTTGTTATTTTTACTATTATGAGAAAATATTACTTTTGGAGACCTAATTGATACCAAAGAGTGACCATGGTGAGGAGATGACTGCTATAACATGGAGGATGCCTAGTTGCCGCAATGAGCGCAACTCAGGTAAGTGAAGAATTAATTTCAAAATTTTGAGTAATTTTAATTGAAATTAAGATAAATATAGAACATTATATGTTAGGCAAATTGTAGATACCAAAAATGACCCTAGGAAATTTTTAGGTAGATTAAAAGTAGAATGAGGTAGTGGGTAGGAAATGATTGGACCAATAAATTACTAACACATTTATGGCAAATGGTCAAAAAGTCACCATAGATTAAGAATAAAGTTGGCCTTGTCAACTCAATTTTTAAGGTGAGAGAAATCTAAGGGGCTAACTGCATAGTAATGGGTTGATGTAGTATCACTAGAGGTGGTTGACTGCATAGTAGTGGGCTGATTTAGTTGTAAACTAAGAAATAACTAAAATAGTATCTTTCAGCCAATGTAATACATAATATGTGGCTAATATAGTCTGTTGAGTGAGGATAAGTTCATGGTAGAGGATTCATGTAATATGCTAAAAAAAGGAAAAAGGCTAATTCAATATCAAATAGGTTGATTGTGTCTATAGGAATGGGTCAACTGTGTAATGAAAGGTTGAAGCAATATGAAAAATAAGGGATAGGGTCAATTTACTATCAAACAGGCTGATTATGTAGAAAAAAGTGATAAATAGAGAAATAGACTAAATAAGTTGATGAAGTAGTTAATTTGAATATTTTTGAGAATATATAAGTATGTATTTTATTATTATGAAATCAAGATCTAATAGATTCACTATTGTTTGATATTTTATAGAGGTGATGGAGATTTTGGTGTTTGGTGGATGTATCTTAGGTAATAGATTTGTTGGAACATTTGTCAGATGTGGATTGAGATTGGCTAGTGAACTTGGGTTTTGGAGGCATCATGGAGATGAGATAGATCCTACTGAGTGTTGATCTCATTATCATATTCCTAGGAGCATGGGAACATTTGACCAACACTTTATGATGGGAGGTGGAGGGAGACATTATAAATGTGTCTATCACCTTGGAGGATGTCCATGCATTGCTTGGACTTCCTATCATTGGGATGTCAATGATGTGTGATACACTAGAAAGAGAGGATGATAGATGAGATCTATCCTAGTAGGAGACATACTCAGATAGGATATATTATGGTTTACACGTTATCTTTTTAGATGTTTATATCATGGCCATTTTGGATGTTTAAAAGGCCTTGATAGGGCTTGTAATAGTACAAGTGTTGTCACAAGTAAGATGTGAAGGTTACATTATATGAAATAGCCTTGTGTTAATCCATACTAAATCAAGGTGCCTTACATGATCTTGGTTATGTCATTTGGGTACATCTCATGTATAATATGTATGGGATGCTAACCTAGGGCTAAAAGATGATGAGCCCTATCATTCTATTGAGTGTATGGATCTATGAGAGATTTACTATGTACTCATCAATTATATTACCCCATGTAGTCAATGATAGGTTACCTTAAATTGAATGGTAGAGTTAGGACCATGTAGCACATGTCATGCCCCATGTTCTAGATTTATAGATTGTTACACAAGGGTAGATAGTGTGGTAGCCTTACACTAATATTATGCCATACAACCATCTTGGGTGATTATTACAACTAGTTTGGTGTATGTTTGGATCACAAGACACTATAATTCAATGGTGGAACTACATCCATTAGCTCATGTACCTAGGTAGATAACTCTATCACATCCACCAAGCCCTCTAGTAGTGCCTGCATATTGGGCATAACATGATAGAGAGCTGAGAGGGAGAGGAGTCATAGGGGTAACTATTGAGATACTTGTGATTAGGCCTTGGTAGGTGAGACCATATATAAGGTAGGTAAAATAATAGGAGTTAGTAAGGCCTAGTGATAAGGATGTTATGAATGTGGATACTATAGGTGGGGATACAAGAGAAGAGCCAAAATAGGGGTGATAGTGGTCGTATTGAGCTCATCAAAGATGGAGGCATCATTGATGAGAGGAGACACAAGCATGGGAAGTTACAAAAGGTGATCTTACAATGAATACAAGACACAACTAATTGATAGAGAGTCCACTAAGGAGGGGATCATAATGGGATTGGGTGGTGACTCCTAGCTTTTCACTTGTGTGGAGGTAGTTGGCATAGGAAGTGATTAGTGGGTGAGTGGATGGGGAGATCGAGATCAACAATACCAACACTGATGAGAAATGTTTTGACTTGTTAAGTTTTTTACATATATAACTAGTTAAATTTTTGTTTATAGATTAAGTGATAGATAGATGGTTTGATATATATATATATACTTGAGATATGATGTATATTTGGTTTCTATTTTACAAGTACTACAATAGATGATATCAAATGGGAAACCATTATTTTGCCTACACATCATGATGTTTTAGATAGGGTGCTAGTGCATTATGAGTCATCCACCTTGGTTGATCCTATTGTACATTTATCCCAGCTTATGCTAGTTTTTTTATATTGGCAAGAGAGGTTGTTTGATAGATTATATGATATAAGAATTTGACTCAAGAGAGGATGGGTAGTATGGTGTTAGTTTCAAAATGAAAACAAAAAGAAAGAAACACACTAATAACATAACATCTCTAGGCTCAGTCACTAAGGAGAGTTTGGTAAAAAAAAATGACAAACACAACTAAAAATTAAGGAATAAAACACAAGAATTCCTTCACCTTCCTTAGATTCTCCAAATACCTTTATATTAGTGTCTTGCTCAGTTTTGTGCTCATGAAGTCCTTGGCAATGGAAGCTTGGCTACCTCCATCTCTCCTTGGCACTTTTGGCTTGTGGGTTGGCTTGGCTTGGAATTAATTTGGAATGGTAACACTATTTGTTTGAATATTTTGGAGCCATTTATGAATTATAAATTTTCATAATCAATATTTATAAATAATGTTCATGGCCTCTTTATTTATAGATTTTTTCAAATGTCTAGAATCAACCTAAACCATCCATCCTGAGATTGAGATGTGTGGTTGAGGATTAATTCAATTTTTGGAATTAAATTTTTAATTATCATCATCATGACATTGGAAGAAGGGGAAATTAAGAGGCATGGAGGGCATCATGGAAGGCATTAATGAGGCTTGAAGGGCATGAATCTTGATATTTTTGGCATTTATGGCCTAGGGATGCCTTCCTAAGAAATGAGGTCACCTAATGATGTAGATATTTAATATTCATTTCCAAAAATAATTTTTCAACAAGTTTAAATGGAATTATTAATTATTCCTTGATTTGGATTAGTTAGCTCTTAAGCATGATTAAGCACTTTATGCACAAATTACTCAAATTGATCAGAATGCCTTGTTATTGGTCCAAAATTTGACTAGATTGGAATTGGAAGTCACTGTTAGATACATTAGAACTATATTCCCATTTAGGATGTTACCAAAAAAAAATAATGAATGCACACATCTTGTGCAAGATACTTTGATAGGAAAGAACAATCCAAAGCATGTAGGTGCGAAATTGGCATTGAATGATTTGATCAAAGTTATCTAGCCCATAAATTCCATTGCCCCATTTAGGGATACCCTATCCAAAATCAACACTTGAATACATTTGTTTCACATCATTTATCATGTTTTAGTTTTTAGACCAAATTGTGCATTTTGGGTGGAAATTGGTCAAAAGCTTAATTTGGAGGTTATTGGTGGCTAGTTTTAGATGTCTACAGTTTTCCCCTATTTAGGAAGGCATTGCAAGTTATAAGAATAGTAACATCTTCTCAAAGAATGAAAAGGTATTATATTCATACAAATATAATGATGATAAACTAACTGTGTGATTCTCCCTTAGGGGTACGGTTGGAACAAGTAGGTTGGCAAATGGTCCCTTGAAGAGAAAGAAGTGAAACGAGGGGACCAAAGAAAGAAAAGATGATGGGGTGAAAACACAATGATACTAAAAAAGTAGTCAAAATCATTGAAAATGCAAGTGGGATGGCATGCAATGGTTTGCCCAAAGGTGATTATAAGCATTGTAGCCTGATAGTGGCAACATGGTATGATAACACAATGATTTGCCCAAAGGCAGTTATAATCATTGAGAAGATGGAGCTGCCCCTGTTAGGATAGACAAACAAGATAATAAAATTCCCTTGTATATACAAAAAAAATTAAAGTGGTGACAACATAATGATTTTCCCAAAGGTGGTTATAATCATTGAGAAATGTAGGTGAGACAATATGTGGTGATTTTCCAATAGGCGGTTATAGTCATTGGACCTCGATTATGGAAAACATGATAAAATTAGTCAAGGATGATGATAACTTAATATAGAGGGTAATGATGAATTAGAACAACCTACTAGTAGGGAGATGCTCATTCAAAATAATAAAGATTGAAATTATTTTAAGTTTAATTATTCTATTTGAGATATGATTAGGATGGAATCAGGATGTTGTTGCTGAAGAGATGTCACCATTGCTGAATAGACTTCTTGAAGCTAATGATTTTTGTATCATGTGTCGGTAGTCATCATGGTATAACATCATGAAGGATTTGGCCAAAATATGCATGAGAATTGACTTCCATAATCCAATACTCAATATAAAACAATGCACCAATGATAGAAACCATGATGATAATGTAAACATCTAAATAGGGATGGATTCAAGTGTAAGGGTGGTTAAGGAATCACCCATTGAACACACATAAACTAAATCAAGGCAATAGTGTTGAAAGCAAACAAATAAGCAAACAAACAAATAAAATAAGTAGAAATAAACAAATAAACAATGGAATATAAATCCTATGAACATTGCCCTTATAAAATAGGCAACAACTTAACAAATGAACAAAATGGGGGAATAGAAAAAAAGGAAGGGGGTGGCTGAGCTGTCTCCATATGCACTAGGAAAGTGGATGCTACCTACATAGTTCCATGGATATAATTTCCAATAAAAAACTTTAGGCCAAATGTAGTTCTCCCAAAAAATGTGAAGAATATGATAACTAAGGAAATCAAATATAATGGATGTGATGGAGGAAGAGGAATGGCCTTACAAAATGGCAAGTGCGTGAAGAAAAAGGCCAAATAAGATGGGGAAATTAAGTGACAAGTGATTTGATTGGTAATTTAGTAAGGGTTCCCAGAATCCTTAAGGCAAATAAGTGGTCAATGTTTTTGTTCTTTTCTAATGATTTTTCAAATATTTTTGGAATTGTTTTGGAGTATCTCAACTCAATCGAGAATGATGAGACACTAAATGGTTTAAGCTCAAAAAATAGAAAGAGAATTAAAATTAAGGTTGATTGAAAAATAGTGAGAGCATGGCTTAGGTTTCTCATAAAATGGTGAGAGTGTGGCTTAAGTTGCTCACAAAATGGTAAGAGCATGGCTTAGGTTGCTTACAAAATAGTGAGAGTGTGGCTTAGGTTTCTCACAAAATAGTGAGAGCATGGATTATGTTGCTCATAAAATGGTGAGAGTGTTCAAACTTAGGTTACTCACAAAATGGTAAGAGAATTTAAACTAAGATTGCTCACAAAATGGTGACAGCATGTGTTAGGTTGCTCATAAAATGACAAGAGTGTGGCTTAAGATACTCACAAAATGGTGAGAGCGTGGCTTAGATTGCTCACAAAATGGTGAGAGCGTGGCTTAGGTTGCTCGTAAAATAGTGATAAGATATGGAAGGAGTGACTAAGCTAACCTCAATAAGTATCGAGTGCTGCCTACATAGTCCCAGAGTATGACCTTAAGTCACTATAGTTCCACCCTTACAGTGGAGGAATTTGACTAGTGTAGCAGTCTATTCAAATAAAACAAGCATAGTTAGTAAAAAACATAGTATGACATAAAAAATGGCAAGTTAGTACATCAAGGCTTAATGATGCCCCTAGTTTTCCCATAGGTGATTATAACCAGGACACAACAACATAGATTGATGGTACTAATTTTACCAAAGGTGGTTATAATTAATAACAAGATCAATGGTAAGAAAGGAATAAAAAATGAAGGATGCGACTACCAAAAGTTTTGTCAGACTATCCCAAAATATGATCTCTATCTAAAGTACTTGAACCAACTAATAAAATTGATCAAATACCTCAATGCTAAAACTGTGTAACGAAAGGAAAAAATGAAATTCCAATGGGCTTGGCTTTATAACACACTAGGTTGATAGAATGAAAGAAAAAAGTGGATACGATGAAGAGGATGGATAAGGATGGTATTTATACAAAGAGGAATAGTGATAAAATGGCATAACTAAAATGGTCCTTACAGATAATACACCTTAGCACTCAAGCATAATATTGCTTGAGATGAATAATATTCATCAGCTCTGGAAGTTCATCTCTATCAAGTGTGGCAAGCCTATATGCTCTTGATCCATAATCTGTAGTAATGATGAAAGGCCCTATCTAGTTTGCTTTAAGTTTCCCTTTATGCTTCTTCTCAGCCATGGTGTTATTTTGGTTTTCTTTAAGAACAAGATCACCAAGTTTAAATATTCTATACTTAATACATTGATTATAGTGGGATTTGAGTCAGTTCTGATATGCTTGAAGATTTTTGAGCATGGTTATGTGTTTCTCATCAAGTAGGTCTAGCTCTTGTAGGTGAGCTACTCGATAGCCATGATCATCCAGGACATGCTTGAAGGAGATGCATACTGAAGGCAATTCGACCTCAATAAGAAGGATGGCTTCATTACCATAAAAAAGTGAGTATAGAGTGGCTCTTGTGGGGGTATGATGATTGGTATGATATGCCCAAAGGGCAAGGAACATATGCAATTGCCAAT
The DNA here is from genome assembly GCA_037957365.1 of Torreya grandis. Classification (NCBI taxonomy): domain Eukaryota; kingdom Viridiplantae; phylum Streptophyta; class Pinopsida; order Cupressales; family Taxaceae; genus Torreya; species Torreya grandis. Next base: position 2,594,015 of record JARHVA010000380.1, on the reverse strand, counting down.
CATGACCTTCATCATTGACAATCTTTTTGAGAATATTGATAATGGTTTTGTTTGATGCCTCATCCTGGCCATTACCTTAAGGGTAATATGCTATAGAAAAATGTTGTGTGATGTTATATTTAGTACATAGTTGGTCTACATCCTTTTTCTTAAACGATCTTCTATTATCAAATATAATGTAGAGGGGATACCTTAGCGGTAAATGAGATGGTTAAAAATGAATTTGGAAATTTGCTTTCTAGTCACATAAGTGAGGGGTATAGCTTCAACCCACTTAGTGAAATATTTAGTGGTGGTAAGGATATGTTTATGGTCATTAGATGAAATGCGGTTGATCTTTCCAATGAGGTCAAGTACCCATGTGGAAAATGACCATGGTGTTAACATCAGTTTTAGAGTTTTTACTGAGGCATGAATCATATTAGCATGCCATTAACATTTATCACACTTTTTTACATATGCAGTGGCATCTGCATCTTTTATGGGCCAATAATAAGCAATACAAAAGAGATTTTTGGATAGGATTTACCCACTGGAATGAGCTCCACATACTCCATGAAATCTTAATGCTAGTGTAGACTTTGTCAAAGTTAAACAATGAAGTAGAGTTCCATCAAAACTATGATGGTAAAGGGTGGATCCAAGTAAAGTATAATGAGTGGAATGATGAATGAAGGATTTGGTTTATTTTTAAGATAGGTTAGGTGGAAAAACTTGGTCATGAAGTTAGTTTTAAATATTTGAGTACCAGATAGAATTAGGACCAACAATATCATAAATCATGTCAATAGTTGAAGGTTCATGAGATGGTGTTGACAAATTTTTAATGAGGAAATTATACTCCCTAACTTTATCCATTTGTCAAATCAGAGAGCCAATAGTAGCCATAACATCTATAGTTCTGTTACTAGCCCTTGGTATGTGCTCAAATTGAATATTGGCAATTTGTCACTTAAAAGTGTCAACCATGGCTTTATATAGAACCAACTTATCATCTTTGGTCTAAAAATGAACTGTGACCTGATTGATGATTAATTGAGAATCACCATAAACATGGAGATGAGATATATTATAATGCACTACTTATCAAAGTCCTACAAAAAGTGCTTCATACTCAATCATGTTATTTGTACAAAGAATGTTGATTTTGAATGATTTAGGGATTAGATCCCCCTTTGTTGTAATAAATAATATGCCTACCCCTGATCCATGTGTAGTTAATGAACCATCAAAATATAGCTTCCAAGGTTTCTCCTCAATGGGTTTGTTAATGATGGTAATTATGTATTCATCAGGAAATTGAAATGTGAGTGGCTGTGTGTCTATGAGAGGTGCTTCAAAAAGTTAATTTGTAAGAACTTGTACTTTGATTTCCTTTTGATTGACACGCTCTATATCAAACTCAATAAGAAACATGATCCATTTAGCCATTGTAACTTTCAAAGATATTTTAGATAGTAGATACTCGAGTGGATATATTTTTAAAATGACCATGGTTTTATTATTCAGCATGTAATGGTGTAGTTTTTGAGCTATGAAGACCATGGCTAGACAAGATTTGTCAATAAGTGCATAGTTATGTTCATATGTAACCAAGGTACAACTTACGTAGTATACAACATGGTCTTTTCCATTGTCATCATGTTGATCCAAGATTTCCCTCAGAGTGTGGTCAGTATCTGATAGGTATAACAAGAATGGAGGTAATTAACAAGATAATATTTGATTTGTTGAAAATATATTTGGCAGTGATCATCCCAGTGAAATGCAACTCCCTTTTTAAAAAGGTATGTAAATGGATGGAACTTGTCTTCTAATTAAGAGATGAAACATTGGATGGAATGGATCTTACCCTATACACTATAGAGTTACTTTAAATTAGTTGGTGGTAGCATCTCAGTTATAACATGGACTTTAGCTGAATAAACTTCAATACCTCTATGAAACATAATGAAGCCAAGTAGTTTGCCTGAAGTTACACTGAATACACATTTCTTTGGATTGAGTCTAACTTTTTACTCCTATAATCTTTCAAATATCTTACACAACACTGTTGGTGGTTGGCCCTAGTTTTGGAGTTTCCTAATATGTCATTGACATAGTCTTCAATAATATCATGCATCATATCATGGAATATGATAGTCATGGCCCTTTAATATGTAACTCCTATATTCTTAAGGCCAAATGGCATTACTTGATAACAAAATGTTCTCCATGAAGTGGTGAACACTATTTTATGTTGGTCTTTTGGTGCTATTTTGATCTAGTTGTATCCTAAAAAGCCATATATGAGTGAAAGAATTTAATAACATACCATGGAGTTCATGATCATGTCAATATTAGGAAAGGGAAAATCATCTTTAAGATAAGCTTTGTTGATGTCTCAAAAATTATTACAAATTCTGATCCCTTTAGACTTTTTGCTAATAGATACCACATTAGAGATCTATTTTGAGTAGTCAATGGATTAGATACATCTTACTTCTAAGAGTTTTTCCAACTCTTTCTTTATCAATACAACAATGCAAGGATGCATCTTACATAAATTTTATTTTACTAGTTTGGCATCAAGATTAACCATAAGGTGGTGCAAAACCAAATCAGGGTCTAGACCTGGGATGTCATAATAAGCCCATGCAAAGATATCTACAAATTCTCTCAATAGAGATATAAAGACATCATGTTCCTCCTTAGTGAGGGATGCTCCTAATTTTATCCATTTTAGGTCTAATGGATTCCTGATATTTACCTTTGTTGTATCTTTGATTAGAAGGGTCAAACCATCTTCTAGGATAGTAGGTAATGACTTGAACTATTGAATTATGTCAAGGTCCTCCATTAGGAATTGCTCTTCAACTTCTCCTACGCATGATGAATCTGAGTCCCCTAATGGGATATCAGGCCATGTGACAAAAATAGTTTGAAATTCTTGCAGAATTTGATTAAACACTTATTGTTATCCATAGGCAAGTTCATCATAGGTGGTCTCATGGTCTAAATTTGAAGAAGAATGAACACCCCCATCTAATGTTGCCTAAAATAGGTTTTCACCACTAGACTAGACTTTATCTTTACTTTTTTCCTAGTCAAAAAGCACCTCAAAGAGCTTTTCACTTTGGGACCTCAATGTTTTACTTATTTGTTTTTGGCTAAGGGTATTCAATCGCTCTCCAAAATAGGCCACATGATCCAATGTGATTGAGAATCCTGATTTGTGATCTCCTAATAGAACATTGTCTTTAAGGCCTAAGAAATCATAGAATGCCTCATCATTTTGGAACTTATCAATTGATAGATTGGATTCTTGCTGGTCTCAATCTATCGATTGGGGATAATATAATGGCAAAGGGTTACAATGAATGGCCTAGGTAAGGGTACAAATGATATTGTTATCAAACAATTTGGTTTTAAATAGGTTATCAAAGGTGAGGCTATGATCAAACTCTACTTCACTATCAGCATCATCATCACTAGTCATTGGTGATGGAGTTTGAATAAGATATGTGGGGTCACCCCCAGGCAGTTTAAATCCAAGTCCATAAGGTCTTTCATACTTAGTCATGGAAATTGGCTTGATGGTTCCTTGTTGATTCGATTTGAGGCCTCTTCCTTCATAATTATGATGCTCAATGATCCTATTGGGAATAAGATACTTTGCAATTTTATAACAATCAACTTGGTTATTATTATATAACCATGATTCATCCCCTTCAAGAGGGTCAGGGCCCAGGCTAGATGCTGGTACAAATGTAATAGGTCTCTTATCTTTATTCCTTTATTTCTAATGCATATGTGGGGTGACTTTAGGTTGCTTAAAGGTTTTTGGATTCTGAGGAAGATTGACAGTATGAAATATATCATGGGTCACATACTCTCTCAGTCTATTATCTAAAATGGTGAAGTGATTAGAAGCTTTAGTAGGTGGCGTGTGGGAAAGGAAATCTAAGGTATTGGGATCTATGCAATTATCTGGTGAAGGATCAATAAGTATGGCCTTTCCTTTCTCCTACTTGGAACTTAGAATCATGTCATACTAATAATTATAGCTTTTGAAATTTGACCTCAAGATGCTTGCAGTGTTCATATGGATGTGAATCTCCTAGAATATTCATTTTCATCTTTGAGTGGGAAAACTTGATACATTGGTGCAGCGTTGATGGGATTACATGAATATCATGTTACCAAGGCCTACCTAGAAGCATATTGTATGAAAACTCAAGATCAAGCACATGGAAAAGTGTATCATGGGTTAAAGGCCCAATGATAACTGAAAAAATAATGGTGCCTTGTGATTCTCTTTCCTAATTATCATAGGATTTGATAGTTATTATTTCTAGCTAGAGATCTACCATTGTGTACTCAAAAAGCTTGATGAGCTTTAGTGACACTATGTTGAGGTTGGATCCATTGTCTCTAAGGACACATTTCACTTTATGCAATCTTATATAAACCTGTATGTATAATGGATTATTATGGAGTAGGGCAAGGGAGGACATATCGCTTTGGTTGAATGTGACTTGTTGGGTAGAGCTAGGTGTCCAGCCAAAGCTTGAAATTTATCAAGGGATATGTCACTAGTAATAGTGGATTGGGTCAAAAACTCATTCAAGATGTTTTTATGGATTATTGACATTTATAGCAAATCTAAAATAAACATTTGTGCTGGTGTCTTTTATAATTATTCCATAATATTAAACTTCTTGTCTTGGTTAGTAATGAATGGTTTATTATAATGTTGAATGGTTGGTTGGATGACAAGCAAAGTGGTAGATGGTTGTGGGCTTGGGATGGTAATATTTGATCTCCAAGTTGTGATTACATAATCAAGATTAAATACTGGACCATTATTGCTAACTAATGTTGGAAATGGTGTGGGACTAGACAAGACAAGTCTCGATTGCCTATACAGTTGTATGTGGTCACATGAAAAGAATGAGTTGGTGATAGAAGGTCTAAAAGGGGAAGTCTTAGTTTTCTAGTTTTCCTATATGCATTCCTAGGTCAAAGAAGGATTATCTATGTAATTTGGTTGAATATTATTGTTTAGCAATGGCTAGGATGATTAGTTTTTAGTCTAGGATTAATCGAGATGGTATTAACGCTACCCCTTATAATATGACCTACAACCCTATTTTAGTCATGTGCAACTACATGGTAGGTTTGTTGGTTATTACTATTTTAACCTTGGTTTTGTCCATTGTTTGGTCATTTTGGGTTCTGCTACTCATTTTTTTGATTCTATTGGTTTGGCCTTTGATTTTGTTACTATTGTTTTTGTTGATGCATTAGTTGTTATTGTTGTTATTACTGTTACTGATTGGTATGTCAGGGAAAAAGGTTTTGATAAATCCCAAGAGTTTGATTGGAAGTAGAAGCACCATTATCTAATGTTATATCCCCATTATCCAACATATTCTCAATTAAATTCTTGATTTGGACACATCTTCATAGATTATGGCCATTGACCTGATGATAGTCATAGAATTCATTTTCATAGTACCAATCATGATAAGGAATGCCTTATGGATAATGCTTTGGTATGAGCCAACTAATCATATTAGTGGTAGCAAGCTTGAAAAATATAGACTCAATAGGTTCTCTTAAGTCACTAAAGACATGATGTGCATGCATGGTTCTCTTAGGAGGAGGGGTTTGTAATGGTAAAGGCTACTATATTTATTATGTAGGTCTTGGTTGTTATGCTTACAACATTGGTTGGAGAGGTTGTTGGGTAGGAGTAAGATGAAAATGTGGTGTATATGATGTTTGCACCATTTTGACATGATGAGATTTAGTTACTCCATTTCCCATGACATTCTTATTACAATTAAATTTCTCAATCTTTCTTTGTTATTGGCTTGTGCCAGTTTTGAGGTTTGTGCTTGAATGGGATGTTGCTGTTGGTGATTTCCCTGATTGGTATCTTGATTTTGATTAGTTGAATTAAGATTGATGAATCCTTTATTGATGATCCTCTGCTTGATCAACAAACCTTTATCAATGATTTCCTTGAACATATGTGTACATTATAGTTCCAGATGGTAAGTTATCTCACTATGCAAATTTTTGGTAAACATAGTGGCTAATTTTTTATCTGGTCAACTATGGGTGAAATGGTTCACAAGGGCTCTCTATCATTGAAAATAAATTTCAAAACTCTCACCAAATTTTTGCTTTGCTTGTGTTAAGTCCACTAATGAAATCTCATGCTTGAGATCAAAGGAAAATTACTGTAGAAACTTATCAGAAAGATCATCAAAATCTATTACTAAATTTTTGGGAAACTTCAAAAACCACTCCAAGGCTTGTCCAACCAAGATCCTTGGAAACAACAACAAAAGGTATATGTCTCTATATGCCACAAGTTGACATGCGACAAAAAATTTGGTCAAATGAGCCTTACAGTCACCTTTCCCTTTGTATTTATCAAATTTTGGTAGTTTGAATCTTGGAGGAAATGGTATCTAAAAATACTCCATGTTGAATGGATGAGAACATACATCATCCAATTTGAACTTTTTATTTTGTTTACCAACTTGAATGGCAACAATTGCATCCTTCATCTGTTGCAATTCTTGGGATAGGAAACTGGAAGGAATATTGGTTTAAGGGAGAATATTAGTTTGGCTAAATGGTTGAAAGGTCACAAGTGGGACATTTTAACTATGGTATGATGGGGATACTTGTTGGGGCACATTGGTTTGGTTGGGGAATGGACCAAGAATATGCATACGTGGATTAAGATGTACTTGAAATTACATAATTGGTTGTGTGATATTTTACTTTAGGTTGGTGATAAAGGTTTGACTTGGAGGATATTGTGGTTGGGATAGAGGGATATAACTATACTATGCCTATTATGGTTGAAAAGGGACATGCTGCTGACTAATCAAATTTTGTTGTTGAGTGGGAATTTATAGACCAAGACCCTGTCTCTAGATTTGTGGCACATTTTGAACCAATGGTTATCTAGTGGGTACCTAAGAAACATGGAAACCTCCTTTTTGCATGAATCCCTATGAGGAAGGGAAAGTAGGTTGTAGATTTGGCATTTGTTGCTGACCCATATTTGCACATTATTGACTAGTCATTGCTTGGTTTTGGATTGGAACATTAGTCTATGACTGAAGAGGTACATTCATCATTACCTGGCAAGGTGGAACATTAGTTTCCCTTGATTGAGGTGGTAGTGTATTTGTCCTCTATTGCATTGATACACTAGATTTTGCATGTTGTTATGGAATACTACTCGTTACCTATTGAGGAAGAATAGGGTTTATCACATTTTGTCATTGAGGCATGACATTAGCCATTATTTGATTACCTAATCCCATAGGTTGTACACTCGAATAAGTAGTCAGTTGAGGTTGGGGTGTAGAAACTCCTATTCGTTGGTATGATGATCCACTCATGGGATGAATTATAGGCACATGCTATTGGCTACTTGTTTGTACATTAGTACCATTTTGATCAGGATTGAACGTTGTTTGCGCATTATCCACTATGTTGGATTTATTATTTTGTGTATAAGCTAAAGACACTTCTTTAATAATGGTCATATGCATCAAGTTATCTATCAAAGTGATTTGTATGAATGGGTCAAAATTTAGATTCTCTTATCTAGTTAACTCTATCAACACTCCTATTGAAGAAATTAGGTCAATAAGAGGCTTACTTACCATGTTCATCTGATTGAAATCACATGCTAGATTCAGCTAGGTTTGTTATGCTATCTGCATTTCATTAAAGTGATCTTCCATGATGTTTTTTCCTTAATTAGATATATTAGGATCTTGGTATGTTGTTTGGACTAGATCTATAGGATTGCTAAAAGAAGCTTGTTGATCATAAATGATATTATGGGGCACTCTTACTAGACTTGGTAAATTTTCATGGGGAAAGTCTACTGGAAACTTGGCCACTACCTCTATGGCTCTTACCAATATATCATCTTTGTTCTCTAAAAAATGTCATTCAAACAAAAATGGATCTTACATGGAATCCATATTAGTAGAATATGACTATTGAAGTATTGGCTCATCCATTGTAGGTATTGTAGCTAGGTATTATGTGGTTTGCTCTTGGTCTTGTTCTGAATAAGGTGGTGTGTTAACCAGATAGTTAACTAATGGTTCTTGGTTTTGTGCCCTTGATTAAGTATTATAAGAGGGATAAGAATCCATCTCATAAGTAATATTATCTGCATAGGGGTCTTGCACCATTTCTTCTTGTGTAACTACATTACTAATCCCTAGATTGTACATGAGTCCACTAAGAGTGTAGGAATACATGCTGTAATCCATAGTCAATGATTTTATGATAAAAGGTAAAATATTTCTACAAACTCTAAAAAGGACAATGGATAAAATAGATGATGTTACAACTTGGTCTAGATTTGTCAAAAGGATCAAAAGGTTTATGCAAAGTTTTATGAGGAAACAAGCTAGCATGAAGTATCTAACATTTTACTATTCACACAAAGATGAGCAAGTAAATGGACCTAAAATAAAAATTCTAAATTCTAAGGTATAAGTGTTTCAAATTAGTCTAATCTAGGAATTTAAAAGTTGCTAAGTCTTTTGGCCAAATGCATCGTCAAAATCTAGGCTCAAATAAGGCACGTACTAGGACTCTTGGCCAATTGATGTCAAAAGGTATACTTTGAAATAGATGAAAGTTTTAATCTAATGGATTTGAAAAACTTCTAACAAACACTAGGCATTTGATTCTTGGACATCAACTTGATCAACTAGGTATAAGGTATGAAATAAAAGGTGCTTTAAAAATAGTTTATTTTCTCACAAAAAATGGTATAAAATTTAGTTCTTTTGACAATCAAGATAGATAAAGGTGCTCAATATAACTATTTAAGACAAAAGATCACAAAAGTACATTTGGATTATTCTAAAAATGTAGGAACAAATTTGGAACTCTATGTAATAGGGTCTATGAAATAATATTCAAAATTATTTGGGTAGCGTAATGATGGTATACTACCCAAAAGGTGTGAAAAAAAGGTTTGTTTCAAAAACTCTCTAAGGTAAAGACATTTTCCTATAATTTTGATAGCATAACACTAATTTTCTTGACTCAAAATGTTATGGTGCATAGACTCAAAGTGCAAGTGTTTAGCACAACATGGCTTAAGTCTATCAAATGATGATAATTATTATGAGTCTTAAATATCCTTTAACCTAAATTGGAAATTAAACCTAGGTTCCCAAAAGTTTAGTGTAAATGGTGAACCCACTTAACACATCAACCCTGTGAACTTATAAATGTGTAATTTCAAATTTAGATTATAAGTGAGGGACTTTAAACAACTTTGGTAAAGGTCTAGACTCAATTGGGCAACATAACTATGCCAAAGTGGGTGATATGACTCTTAAGATTTTGATAAACCTTTGAAAAAGGAAAATTAATGATCTCACATGGGAAGCATAATGCCTCTTTATTCAAAGGAAAATTTGGACTATGTGTTTGGTTTGGATTGTTTGTTTACACCAAGTTTTGACTCTAAACAAAACTTTAATCTAGGACAAGACCAACTAATTAATCACTCTTAGATCCTAAACTGACAAGGTTGCTTGGTATTTTTGGAATCCATCAATAAAAATCATTTGAGAGGATTTTAAGTGTTCATCCAAAATTAAATGCACATTATATATTAGGTTTTTTACATCCCCCCCTTCTCTAAAATGATATTATTGTGACATGGACCTTGAGGCGCACCTTGCACCAACAATACTTTAATGATAAGTGGGGATTTGTCTAAGATCTAACAAGTTTATAAGTGATATAGGGGAATCAATTTCACAATGACTTTCATGACAAATAATGAAAAATAAAAGTATGATTTTGGGTCTATATCACTCAACTTGTTACAAAAAGTTCTAGTCCTTTTTGCAACCACTACATCCTGATGTTCGCTCAGTGTAGTGCAATGTTCAAAGTGCCACTACATCCCATGTGCAAATCCAAAGAATCAAAATGAAGTCAATGATGAGAGATGAAACCCTAGGTCAAAGCTTCCTTAAATAACTTGTGGGAGGTGATGAAGTCCCCCTTGCAAGCCAAGTTTGCATAAAAATAAAGAAAGCATGACATAGAAAGACTTTAGGGTCATTTTCAAGGTCACATAAACTTAGATGAGTTTTTGGTGAGTGATTTAGATGAATTTATTTCTAAGCCTTGGAATAAGCTATTTACAATAGGAATGGTTCTTTTGATTCTAAGGGTTCCTTATAGGGGACAAATGGAAGAGCATACATGCAACATTCCTCTTTTTGCCAAACAATTTTTTTATTAAACAACTATTGTAAACAAAAATTGATAAGTTTGTTTAATTTTAAGCCCAAATTAAAGTGAGGTGGTGTTCATTTGACCACTTGGTCTTAGTTTCAAAATTTGAAACCATTCATCATAAATATCTAAAAAATTTAAACACCAAAACAAAGTTCTTAATTGATTTAAACATGTTTTTGTCAAATGTCAAGCTTGGTCCTACAACATAAATGTCAGCATGTCCTTTAGCTTTGAAGATATTTTTGTTTTCAAATAATGAACTTTATAAAAAGATCTCTTGGGTCTATGTTTTAAGAAAAACATAGTGATCGACGTCGATTTATATAACTAGCAATGGTGACATTTTCTAACCAATGTCAGTCATCCAACTAACATTGGTTATATCAATGTGACTGATGATAGGTATGGAACTAATGCCATTTTTACTAACCAACATTGGTTAATATATGCAACCGATGTCTATCTTACTTGCTAACATTAGTTACTGTGTAAAAATTGTGGCAAACAAAATTGGCAAAATAAAGTTAGAAAATCAATTTACAAGAGTTTTAAAGGTCCAAATGAATATTTTAAAGTTGAAAAATGATATTTTTTAGGTGTGAGATGCATCTAGTCCCATCGAGCATGCCATAATTTGATCTAATAATTTGAATCAAGAGAGGATGGTTAGTATGGTGTTATTTCTAAAATGAAAACAAAATGAAAGAAACACACTAATAACATAACATCTCTAGGCTTAGACACTAGGGAGAGCTTGGTACCAAAAAAAAATGACAAACATAACTAAAAAGTAAGGAATAAAACACATGAATTCCTTCACCTTCCTTGGATGCTCAAAATGCCTTTGTAGTAGTGGCTTGCTTAGTTTTGTGCTCATGAAGTCTTTGGCAATAGAAGCTTGGCTACCTCCATCTCTCCTTGGCACCTTTGGCTTATGGCTTGGCTTGGCTTGGAATAAATTTGTCATGGTAACACTAGTTTATTGAAGCTTTTGGAACCATTTTTTAATTATAAATTTTCATAATCAAGACTTAGAAATGATGTTCATGGCCTTTTTATTTATAGATTTTTGCAAATGTTTAGAATCAACTTAAACCATCCATCCTGAGAGTGAGATGTGTGGTTAAGGATTAATTCAATTTTTGGAATTAAATTTGTAATTATCATCATCATGAAATTATAATAAGGGAAAATTAATAGGCATAGAGGGCATCATGGAAAGCATTGATGAGGCATGGAGGGCATGAATCTTAATATTTATGGCATTTATGGCCTAGGGATGCCTTCCTAAGAAATTAGGTCACCTGATGATGCATATATTCAATATTCATTTTCAAAAATAAGTTTTCAAAAATTTTCCATGGAATTATTAATTATTCCTTGATTTGGATTAATTAGATCTTAAGCATGATTAAACACTTTGTACACAAATTACTCAAATTAATCAGAATGCCTTGTTATTGGTCCAAAATTTGATTTGATTAGAATTGGAAGTCACTATCAACTACATTAGAACTTTATTCCCATTTAGGATGTTACCAAAAACAAATAATTAATGCATGCATCTTGTGAAAGAGACTTTGATAGGAAAGAGCAATCAAGATCACGCAGGTGCAAAATTGGCATTTTGACTCAGAATGATTTGATCAAAGTTAGTTGGCCCATAAATTGCATTGCCCCATTTAGGGATATCCTAGCCAAAATCAGCACTTGAATATGTTAGTTTCACATCATTTATCATGTTTTAGTGTTTTTAGGCCAAATTGTGCATTTGGGTGGAAATTGGTCAAAATCCTGATTAGAGGTTATCGATGGCTAGTTTTAGGTGTCTATAGATTCAGGCATGAGGAAATGGCTCACAAAAACCTAAAAAATTAAGAGAGGGAGAGGATCAAGCCTAGTAGGCATTGGCACACAAGTGATATGCTCATATGGAGACCACTATATAACTTGGATGCATGCAGGCTCCAATGGACAACCTACATGAATAGATTATAGCTTGAGATCCCAGACTACCTCATTATAGTATACCATTTAGAGAAAGGCATACATGGGTAGCATCAATTGGACACATGATAGACATGATAGAGCACAACTTTAGATCTATAATTATTGTATTTTATACTTGTATTATATAAAACTCATGGTATATATATTGATATTGACATTTTTTGGTCTATGATTTGTACTTGTATGTGGATGGATGTATGGATATATTTCCTTTCTAGCACATGCATTTTAATTTTTCTGTATATGATATAGGAAATATGTAATGCATGTTTTTTTATATCAATATGTGATACACATGCATGGTTAAAAGGAAAAACAAATGACTTGGAAAAGTATAAATAATCATAAAATGTAGTACACACTATATCATGATGGCAAATATATAAAAATAAAAGATAAATAAATATAAGAAACCAAAATGGTAAAATAAAAGGTAACAAATGTTTTCAAATTATGTAAAAAGATTTTCACCAAATTAAAACAAATAAAAAGTCATACCATATCACATTGGGAAGTATGAAAATTTGTAATAAAATGGAAAATATGTGAAATTCAATGATATAAAAACAAACTAAAAATAAATTTAATCAATCATACTAGATCAAGATGAGAAGCATGAAGATAAAATCAAAATGTAAGTTTAAATCAAATTAATCATACTAAATCAAGATAAGTAGTATGAGAAATTTAATAAAATGGTTGTAAATATACATGCAATCGGAAAACAATAAGAAGATAAAAGTGAATTGTTTATGAAGTAAGCATAAAACATATTAAATCAAGATGGAAAGTATGTCAATGATGTTTAAATCATAATGTAACACAAATTATCTCAAATTTTAAGATTTTAATTTTATTATGACTTGGTTATAATATGAACTAATTATTATAATATTTTGTGAGGAGGGCCTGGTCCTATCTAAGGTCTTACACTATAACTCACAAAGGGAACCCTAATGACGTGGAAACGACTTTGGAATTAATTTTAAATATGTTTTGATTTGGTAATTTTTGAGGAAAGCTTGGTACTATCCATGGTCATACACTACAACTCACAAGGTAAACACCAATGAGGGGGATGGCTATAAGGGTAAAAGTAAGGAAATGTTTTGTTATGGTAATTTGTGAGGAGAGCCTGGTTCTATCTATGGTGTTATATTTCACCTCACAAAGGGAAACCTTATTGGGAATGATTAGTTGAAAAAGTAATATTCCTCAAGGGGAAATATTAGGATTATTTTAATGAAATAAGGTAAAAATCATCACATATGAATCTATGAGAAAACCTTAGGAAACATGAGGCATACTAAATACAAAGGAGAGACACTAAGATTATAGAGACCATCAAAATACAAAGGATACCTACTCACAGTAAGCGTAAAGCTATATAAGAAAATAGGTGAGATGCTAATATAAACTCATGAAGGTTATATGAACAATAAAATTAAAATGGACATACCTTCCCACAACATGTTCCCTGTTCTTCAGGAGCTCTTATAGAGCCTTTAGTATACTAAAAATATTGGGTAATTGTGTGAGAAAATAGGTATCACTTATAGATTTTTATTTGGTTTGCCTATCCCAATCTACTGGCATATCGCACCCCAATAGTTCTCGGCTCTATCATGAGGCCAACTATGGAGTTTGAAATTCAATTGATAATAGGATATGTGTTATGAATCACATCTTTTGGTGTGATTAGGCTCTTGAATTTGTATGTTGTATTTTTAATGATTACGTTTTGTTTTAAATGATTTGGATTTTATCTTTTTCTATGGATTTTGTGATTCCTCCTCCATACAGATTTGGAATAACCAACATGAGTGATAAAAGTGATACACTAGAATGAGCTTTAGACTTTGGTTTAAAGGAGACTAAGTAACAAGAGATATGACTGACTTAACTCTTAGACTTACCTATGAACCAATATATAATCTCAAGTTTCAATCGTATGTATGTTTAGTATGTGAAATAGGAATAAGGGGATAAAGGAGATCCAAAATAGATCAATATATGGTAGTATTACAATGAGAAGTCTTATTTTCTAATTGATCATATAGTAGAGATATAATACTAAGGGAATTAAGGTTGTATAACCAATTGACAATAATAATTATCTAATTTTTGAGTGTAATAAGATAACAAATAATCATTGTAAAAAGGAAAATAAAATAATCCATGATAGAAGTGAAATCATGATCATATGTGTGCATGCATTACAATAATGATAAGAATCCATAATAAAAATGTGAAAGAGAATGAAACCATATGAAATACATAAAGTATAATGTATTGATCCATGAAAAATAGACAAGTAAAATCCAATTTGACACATAGTTAAGTGTATAAGAGATATAAATATGGATCACAAATCTAATCTAAATCATAAAATAGAACAATGTGAAAGAAAAACATTTCATGTTCAAAAATAATGATATATTTGACCAAAAATATTATCCATAACATCTAAAACATATTTATGAAGTTGAATTCTGATGCTAGCTAGAGTCTCATCAATCTTCATAGAAAATTGTGCAAAGACTTCCTTCCATATCATCTCAACTAAAAAGGTAGGGTTAGCTAATGAAGAGTAATGCTCATGTGGGATATCATGATTAGTATACTCAAGGTAAGGAATGGATGTCTTGATGGGAATAGTAATTGTGGGGTGAAAAGGAAGTATAACCTAAAGAAGGAGGAGCCTCCTTACACGGGTGAACTATAGAAGGAGGAATGACTAGTATTGGTGTTGACTGTGGGAAGTCATGAAGATATTTTTGGAGAACTTGACAATGATTAGTCTGATGTATACCAATTTTTTTCCATAAACAATATACTTCCCCATATTTAGGGATATACTCTGGTAATACTTAGGAGGTGGTATGGCCTTATCTTTGGGTTGAATAGTGGTTGGGTGTAATGTATCGATGTACTGCTTATGATTTTGGAAATGGGTAGAAGAGTGGTTATTTATCCCATAAAATCAAAAAATACATATATTAGTAGAATGTGGGGGTCTAATAGCTAAAGGGGTGGAAGGAGAAGAGTGGGGTGGCTGAGATAAGTGGCAATATTTGGTCTAATGAACAGTAACTTTTTGGATATCACAATAAGGTTGATTTACCCATTTTATGGGAAATAGATCAATATATGGTACGGGAATAAGGCCATCACCAAAGAAGGGTGGGGATGGATTAAAAATTGGACTAGGCTCATTAGAAGGTAATGCTAGCTATTGAGTAGGTTTAAGTATAATAGTTAACATCTCTAGAAGAAACAAACTATAAGGGTCATGGTATCTGCAAATTGATAAGTTCTTATCATGCTATGCTCCATAAGCATACTATTGAGGGGGTCTACCATGATTGGAGGCATACCACGTGAGTGATCCATATTTACCCTATGAAAAATAGTATAAAGACTAGTATTAGGTTCTATAAAGGAAGGAATACTAAAAGAAGAATGAAAAGACTAAAACAAAGAAGAACAATATTGATAACTTCTACATTTATAGCTTGGATGAATCAGGTTAAAAATGGGTTGTCTAAAGCATAACCATCATCATAGTTGGGTGTATGCAATTTGATGGCACATTTAAGAATTAATTTTTTATCAAAGGAATCATGATGGATAGAGTATTTAGTTTTGGATAAGATAATAGGTACATCATTGAAAGGTTACTGACAAGATCAAGGTTGCAAATAAGGAAGAAGTTGGGTGATGATGTGAGGGGAAAGATTTGAGGTTTTGATCTCAAGGCATATCTCATCTTCTCATCATCATTAGAGTACAAGAGATTAGGTGTAATGTTCCCAATTAATTCAGGATGACCATTATAACCTCGAGTGGAATTGACTAGATAATTGAAGATTTGGGATTCTTGAAATGGGACACTAGGTAGGGGTTCAAGTGTAGGTATTTTAAAAATGCCACATTCTTGGAATTATTCAAACTTCTAAGGTTTTATGTCTCCTTGAATCTTGTAGATATATCCATTGTGAGAGAATTTGAAGCATTGGCATGTGAATGAGGTGATTGATCTCATACAATGAGTCTAAGGTCCACTAAGTAAGATTTTTTATGAAAATGGAATGTTAAAGATCATAACTTTCACACAGATTGTGGTAGGATAACTGGTAATGGGAAGTCAAACACAACCTAGAGGAGGCATTTACCTTCTATCATATACTTGACATATACTACATGTAGATTTGAGGTTGTATTTAGAATATCCAAATGTCTTAATAAAGTCAAGGTAGGCAACAAAAGTGACTAAACCTTCATCAATTAAGGCATGCTTAACTTAGATATCACTAATTTAGATGCCAATTAATATAAGAGGATCATCTACATGAAATAGTATCTTTTCAAGAATTATGAAAGTGATGGGGAACTTAAGTGTGAGACAAGTGTCTAATATTTAATCAACATAGATGGACATCTCCTCACATTATTAAAGTATAATATCTTTGGATCCATATAAGGTAGTTTCACATCCTATAAGAGGAGGATGATGGATGTTCATTTTAAACAACAATTACATTAGGTGGTTTCAATGATGGGGAGAAGTCTCATTAGTTCTAAGAAAGGTATTTGAGATGGGAGATGAGAAAGTTCCATAATGAGATCCCATTCATCATAACCTATGGGAAGGTTTCTAGATATAGGTATATAGTATTGAAATAACTCATAGGAAGTAGGGATGGAGGTAAAATTGAAGTTGTGTTGATAGGGTATGGTTGGTTTAAATTTATTATAAAAGTGTTTAGTTACTTTAGGTGATGTGGTGGTTGGTTGAAGTATTTATTATGGTTGGGTAGAATAAATAGAATTGGAAGTTTGGGGTATGTTTAAAAGAGTTGTAGCCAAGATCACTAGATCAATGAATGCATAGGATCAAGTGATCTCATGAGTTGGTCAAGTGCACATCATAATGAAGCTAATAGTAAATGAAATTATGCATAGAAGAATATTGCAAAGGAATAATAGCAAATAAAATCCTTTATATCATCCCAAATTATGAATACAAAGGGATGAAGTTCATATCTCTCACATCTCTCAAAGATATCATAGCTCACAACTAAGTAGATAAAATAATCCAAAATATACTGCATTAGAACTATGAAGGGAAAGAGGTGCAAATATATGTTAGAGAGAGAACAATACCACACATTCTAACTAATGTGGGACTAATATTTATAAGTAAAATAAATGACCTATAGATCCCTAAGAATGATAATACAACTGTGTAGGCAAAACCTAGTGGGAAAAAGGCCTACACCAACCCCCCCCCCTCCCCATAAGCACAACTTAGGTGAGAAATGATACAAAAAATGTGTCGTCACAATAAGGCCTGATAAGGTACCCAAGTAAAATGCAATCCCTCATACATAGATAAGAAAAAACCTAGTGGGAAAAACTCCTCCAAAAGAGAGAAAAGAAGAAGAAGAGACTAAAAGACCCCCCAAATGATGATGTTAAAGAAATTATTACTCCAAGTATAGCTCACAAATGATAAAGGTTGATGATGAGATCATCTACCTAAAGAATGTGGAAGCTCCATCTACATTGAATAATGTTTCTTCCCTTTGGCAATTGAAGAAATCAATGTGTGTACTAAAAGTTTGCCCATTCTGAAATGGAAGATGAAGGTAAAAGTATGAAGATCTTTTAATTTGGTCTAAATCATATCTATGGCATAGGTTTGACAAGAATGTGTGTAGAATCTGAAAGCAATACCATTGAAGTGAACTAGTCATAAAAATGACATGGAACATTTACTAAAAGAATGTCCATGTGAAGAGTGGAGCATGACTCACCAACTGAAGAAATGAATTCCATAGGAAGAGATGAGTCATCGATGCTCACAATAAGTATACTCATACTTTAAATAGTGGAGTACTCTAAAGTGGAAGGTTGTGAAGGTTCTAGAAGAGCAATAATTGGCATAGGAATAGAAGTAGATTTGGTAATAGGATAACTAAGGTATAGAAAAATATTATCTTGTAATGTGGGCTCAACAAAAGGAAAATCACTATTCACCATGGACATATCATCAAAATAAATAAAATTAGGAGGTAAGAGTACAACTATCTCTGAAGAGATGATAGGAAAAGGAGGATGTGTGATGTAAGTCTCAGCTAGATCTTCAAAAAGAGATTGTAGGATGCTCCAAACAATGCATGGAAACTCTATATATTCCACATGGAAATTAAGATCCATGTAAATGTGTAGTAACAAAGTGAAAAAACATTATCACAATTATTATCCCACTTATTGAATCGAACAAGATTAGTGGGTATAAGAATCTGTTCATATAGGAATAAAATACGATTATTGTGTGTGAGCAAGTGTTCTATGTAAGCACTCTAGAAAACATAATTATCCTTCCAAAGAAGGATCACTAGAGATAAAAACTTCCTCATTTGGTAGTAATAGTACATGTTCTAGAGATGGACTTGAGACTACACCAAAAATGAGTCCAATCAAATGAGAGTAATCAGTGCACAAGTGATAATGCATGCTCAAATAGATATCTGGCTCAACTAATAATGCATCTAGGAATATAAAGTAATCTATGAAAATAGTCACTAAATGGGCACAAATAATAGTTACAAAAAATTTAATGTGTAGAAGAGAGAAAGTAGGTCCCAAAATAAACTTCCCTAAGACAATCAACAGGTAGCCCCCCCTGCCCCCAAATTTTGGCACTTTATAAAGTAGTGCTTTTTACAAGGAAAATTGACCCAATTTGTGAGAAATAAAAAATAAACACATTTACAAAAGATGGTACTCAATTTAGAGTTATGAAAGATATTAACAATATAATTTTTTGTATATAGGTCTATTGACTAAAAAGTTGCACTTGAAACTTAAAACAAATACCCTTGGACGAGGTAAAATATGCCTTCTAACCAATATTTGGAACTAGTACAAAACCATGATCTTCCTCAAGCTAGCTAAAAAGAAAAACCAGTTTGCCCATACACCCATACATGCACTTTAATTAAAAGGGCATACTTTGAAAGTGTTTATTTTAAAAATAAAATGTTATTTCAAATAAAATTAAAACATGAATTAGATATTTTATCTTTCAGGGCATCATTAGGTTTTTAACATTTGCATATCTATTGAAAAGAGACTTAGAGTCACCACCATGGGAGGTTGGACACTAGCTTAGGTCTGTAGATATAGATTGTCTCTCCTTCACTAGATCCTTATATGCCATTTCTTGAAATGCATGTCTATAAGATTAAAAAGGGATAAAGAAGGAAAATAAAAAAACTCCACATAGTAAAAAATGATGCCAAACCTCCAACATAAAAATCCAATGCTTGGTTGATATGGAATGGTCTGATCTTCATATCTAATCTCCTTTCTCCTCCCAATACAGGTCTATAAACAAATTCCAACTAGTGAGTGGGTTTAAAAGTATGTCACATGAGACTTTGCTAGGCAATCAAATATGTAAGAGGATGGTTGTATTAGTAGCCAAGATGGTGGGGGAGTACAAGAGTATGTTGACTAGTTGTAGGTGTCCAGGGAGGTCGTGTGGAGGTGTTAATGATAGTTGGTGAAGGATGGTTCTCTGGATCAATCTACAGCTTGGCCAACCCTCTAGATATATAAATGGAGTCAAATTTCTCCAAGAAATGCAAATAGATGCTATGGATAACCTTTTCCTTCAAAAAACCATAATTTTGTATAATAAAAAATAAACACCATGAGGGAATGCTTGAATAGGCAGCGAGACTAGATGAAAATTGGAAGGCCACGTGGGATTGTGTAGATACCAAATAGATTAGTAGATACACCTTTCCAATTATAAAATCTAAATGTATTAGATCTGAGTGCTTAAATCCATATCATATTAAGACAAAGGTGTAAAGACAATAGATCACTGGAAAAAAGCACTAAGTCAGGGCCATAGTGAGTCATAAGCCAAGTGCTAGTCATGAGAACTAGAAGAAGGATTCAAGGTCATTAATGGAATACATGTGGGTTATCAAGTAGATGTAATTTAATGCTTACAAGAGCTATGTAGCACTCAATCATGTAATACCCTCAAGATTATGTCCTCCATCAATTTTGATCCACCTTGATGACCACTAGATGCTGAATCATAACTTTAATAGATCTAAAAACCAAGTGGTGAGATGAAGGCAAGCCCCACATGGCATGAAATGATATTAAATTTTGATGGATTTGATCATATCCTTAGTATAAAATCCAAGTTTAAGGATGGCAAAAAATTGGTGTTTACTCACTAACTAGATTTGATACTATTAATAGAATGCCAATGGATAGGCCATAATAACCCTCAAAAGCTATGTTTTGGAACTGGGTTAACAAAATCTACCTATAAACACATGAGAGACAAAAATAAGAATATATCCCACCTCCAAAACAAAAATATCTTTAGATTTTTTAGAAAAGGACCCTTACAAATTTTTTGGTCACTTTAACAAATCCTAAGGTTTTTGATATATTATTCAAAATCAACCCCAAAATTTTGTAAACCCACTAAAAAAATGCCTCAAAAATATGCAAATAAATTCTATAATTCAATGAAAGCTTAACAACAATAAAAACTAGACAATCGAATACTAGACTATCATTTTAATACCATAAAATATTTGTAGCCAAGATCATCGGATGAATGAATGCACATGATGGAGTGATCTCACGAGTCGAGTAAGTGCACATCACAATGAATTTGTTAGTAAATGAAATCATGCATATAATAATATTGTAAAGGAATGAGAGCAAATAAAATACTATATATCATCCTGAATTATGAATACAAAGGGACGAAGTTCACAACTCTCACAAATCTCAAAGCTATCACACCTCACAACTATGTAGCTTAAATAATCCATAATATACTAAATTAGAACTATGAATAAAGAGAGGTGCATATATAGGTTGGAGAGAGAAATTTACCACACATTCTAGTGAATGTGGGAATAATATTCCCAAGTAACTCAAATGACCTATAAAGCTCTAAGAAAACTAATACAACCATGTATGTAAAGCCCAATGGGAAAGAAGGCCTACACCAACAATGATGTCTTATTGTGTGAATGTTGGGGAAAGAGTAAAAATGGTATGATAGGTATAATCAAGTTTTGTGATCAAAGCTGATGCTTGTATGGGCATAGGTTCCTCTTTCCCTAATTCCATTAGACGGGATGGTAAAGTGTCCTGAATGACACATAATGGTTGAGAGGTGTGATGTGTAGGTGTTGGATTTGAGTTAATAAAAGAAACTACTCTTCTCATGTTAGTCATATTAACCATGTTTTCATCATTGGTGGTAAGGTTTATAAGACTTCCAACATTATTATTAGTAGGAGTTAGTTTTTTTATGTTATCTTGGTGGTTAAGAAGAGGATGCTTTTAGATAGCAAGATGAGCACTAGCTTAGTTTAAAGCTTGGATTTTATTTTGTGTTTCATGAGATTTAAAATCTATGTCATAATCTTGTTGATGCTTTTAAATAGGGATTTCATGATCAAAGCTGAGACCAAGAAGATAATCCATAAAAATATTACATAATTGTCTACAAGTCTCTTGAGAATGGCCCTAACTTGCATGAAACCAAAAAAAATTGTTCAGATCATACCATGATTTAATGGGGTCAAGATCTTATGGTAGAGGTCTTGGAAGATGTTTTTGAAGTTATGTTATGGATAGTGGTTTGTGTGCATTAGTGTGGTTGGTTTGAGAAAATGTGGGAGTAGGAGTGTTGTTAGTAGGAGTATCATGTTCCATGGCGTTGTTTGGAGAAATTATTTGGATGGTATGTATATCATCATAGGTGTTAGTAACACCATCATTGGTTACATGATGGTTTTTATTGTTGATGAGCATGCAAATGCTTGTTTTAGGTTACATAGGTTTGAATTGATGCATGAAAAAATATTATCATTTGGCCTAGTCAAGAGATTCTTTCAAGGTTTTTAGAGAGAGGTTCTTAACCCAAAATTATAATTTGGGTTATAAAGCATTAGTGAATCGGTAGAAGAGGTTGTCATCCACCATATTATGCTCACATTTATTAGAAAAGCTTTTTCATTGTTTTTTGAAGGCTTGTGCCATTTTAGTTTTGAGTTGTTTTCAATTTATAAAGTGGGATAAATTATTCTTGATAAAATCACTAGTTTGGAATTCTTAGACCAGTGAGTTGAACAAATATTCTAGGCTAGTGTTAGAGTGGGTTTTTAATTAGTAACACCAATAAAAAACATCTCTTGAGAGTGTTTTATCCAATAGTTTGGTAGTAGTTAAGGTGTTAATCTTAACCTAATATTTATAAATGTTACTATAACTCTGAGAATTTGAATGGAACCATCAGTGTTTGGTAGGGTGCTAAATCAAATAACTAAAAGTCTAGAAGGCTCGGGGTTATATGGGCTACATGAGGTCTATAATGGCTATCCAGTTTACTAGATTACACCAAGCTATGGACATACTTGTAAACTAGGTTGAGGATAGAATGAAAATGTATAAAAAGTACACAAGTACCTGTAGTAGACCCAACCATAATAAAGAAAGTAACTAAGACTAGACTATTGATTGCATATAAATTATGGAAATAACAATACTGAATAAAGATAACTTACAAATGAAATGTAAATCCAGATGCTAAGGCACTTTAAAGATAAATTAAATATGTTTCAAATAATAAAGAAATTTTCAATAAGGGGTTAAATAGCATGCCTAATCTAGATTTGAGCTATCTTTTGAATTCAACACTATTGTTTTCTAACAATGTAATGTTCTAGTTTAGCAAGAGAGGGAGATTGTTTAAGCAAGTTGTCTAGTTTGTGTTAAGCATGTAGAATCCTACTATGTAATAGAAATGTTTCCAATACAAGCATAACATGTAATGGTAAATATTTCAAGCAATGAAGATATCTTATAACCACATATGAATGCATAAAGTTCAAAAACTATTAGAAAAAATGTATAAAATAATTAAATCACCGAAACAAATCAAACCCTAACATATATACTACAAAAAATAATAGAGTTTCACTTTTCATAGCAAACTACCTTTAGATTAAGCTCAAAGAAGATGTGCAGATGTTTTACCAACTAGGAATCTAAGATAGGAGGCAATACAGGAGGAAGACCAAGCTATGTGCAAGATGAAGTCCAAACCAAAAGCCAAGAACAAAGAAGGAGGTGAAGTGAGAACTTGAAATGGTGTAAGATATCCAACCAAGTGTACAATTTAGGTGTAATGCCAAATGTATAAGCTGGAAGCAATCCATAAAGAAGCTGTAATAACTAAGAGTAGCAATGGAGTCTCTAAGAAAATGTGTAGTAGTATATGGGATATTCTGCAACAATCAAGCTTAAGAGTGCCAAGAATAAATAAAGAGAGATTAAAGAAGGCATGAGAGTCAAGAGAGGGAAGAATAATGAAGAGAGAGAGTGGAGAGAGAAGAGACAGACTCAAATGAATAAGAATGAGGCATATATCCCAACCTCGAATCCACCAAAAGACCTAAAACTAGCCATTTTTGACCATTTGGATCCAAATCAGCACTTTTTCATGCATTTCACCTAGGTCATGGATTTTTTGAAGGAAATGTGTAGCCTATGCCATGGGTTTCATTCACATAATCTATGGCTTGGGTCAAATAGAGGCCTAGGCTGGTCAACAAGCTCCCAAAAGGCCTAGGGGGTCCCTAGAGGGCCTATCTTACATGTGAAAGGGCCAAGTTGGACTAAGGATGTATGGAGGATAAGAATATGATACAAGAGAGGTCCAAAAAAGTGGTGGATATCTCAAAGTAGGATGACCAAGTTTGGTAGTTTGTACATGAGTTGATGTGTAATCATAGGGAGGGGAAGGGTCATGGGAAGTATAATTACATATACCCCCAAGGTATAAGTAGTCAGTGTTTAAATGAATAAGGAGTGATGTGAAATACTTAGAATCCACACCAAAATAAAGGAAAGAAAAAACCAAAAAGATAAAATAAAACATTAATTGCACTTACTAGATAAGGATAGCGATGGAAGAAGTTGACAACATGATTCATGGGTGAGAGTGCAAATGTTGCATAATCTAAAATCTAACTCCAGTTCTAGTTTCTACTCCTATAAATAAGGTACATAAGTGATATCAAATCAAATTATACTATCTAGAATGACATTAACTAGGTACATAAGCGATATAAAATCAAATTATACTATCTAGAATGACATTAAGTAGACATCCTTAATGAAAGAGAGCAAATCGCATGATACCTCAAAGAGGGGGAACAACTCAGAGATAAGGATGTCCTAGACACCAATGAGTTGAAACATTTCTAAGAGTGAGTTAGATAATAACTGCACATATCATGTAGCTAAATCATAGGCATCAATCAAGGTGTTAATGATTTCATGATACTCAATGACATTATTTATCTCACTAGTAAGGAAGAAAATAGCTAAAATAATCTCATGGTGCCATATATCATTGATAAACCAAGTGGTCACTTTCAGTCTTGGGTTACTTTGACTATCATCATCTATGTGAATCACCACTAAGAGTGGATCATGATGGGGGTCAAGAATGTAAGACTAGCAACTACTAAAAGGTGATCTTAAAGTGAAGCAATGTAAGTGAGTTATATGAAGGAAAAAAATAATGAAACCAAGCCACAATCATAATGGTTGATCGACACTGGAAATGGTGAGAGGTAACAAAGAAAGTGGGTGGAAGTTTGGAGAAGAAGAAGAAGACTAATCAGTAAGACAAGAGTAAGTCCCAAACCACCATAGCTAGCTGACAACCCTACCTATAACCACAAAAAATAAGAGAGATAATGAATTAGAATAGATCAAATATGTAAAATAAGAGAAATGAGTAACTAAAAGAAGAATAACAAGTAACTTCTATCCCTAGGTGCTCATGAAATGGGACACAGACTTGGGAGGTCAATAGGGACCCAAATGGGGTCTCAAGAACCAAAAAGGGGCCAGAACGAGCCCAAGGAAATGTCAAATTAAAAAATGGATGCCTTAAATGCAAAAATAATGTGCCAAAACCCTTAAAATGGAGGTTTTGTAGTCTAGAACACAAAAAAGGAAGAAAAACACCCAAAAAGGGCCTGCAAGGTGTATTAGGTAAGGAGTACACAAGTTTGATAGGATAGAGGATTTGAGGGTCCAAAAAATCAGAATGGTACCAAAACATACCTAAGGAGGCCTCGAGGAGAGAAATAGACCCTACCATTACATCTAAAATGGGCCAAAACCCCTAAGGTGAAGGTTTTGGGGTTCTAAGAGCAATGTCAAGGTGAAATAGAGGACTAGAGAGGGCAAAAAACAAGATTTTGGCCTATGCCATGGCCCAACTAGGTAAAACTCATAGCCTAGATCTTGATAGACTATGGATTAGCCCTAAAAACTAGGGCTTGGACTAGAAGAGGCTAAAAATAGGCATGAGGAAATTGGATAGGGCCCATGACTTGCCTAGAATAGAGCGAGAGGAGGGGAGACAAGAAAAATAGTCATCAAGATTATCTAATCATGTTTTTCTCATTCCCACATGCACACAATTAATTTAGGGTCACATCTCTTTATTGTGTAGATGTGAGGATGAGTTAGGGTGCTAGAGGCATGACAGACATCTCAACAAATAGAGCTAATGCTGATGTACAATGGCTAATTGTGAGAGAGTGCCTCAATGCCAATCATAATGATAGGAAAGGAGGTATAGTAGGAGGCTTGTGCGACATGAATACTAGCTAGGGAAGGATATATAAAGTCTCAAGTAACCACAACCACTAACCCTCACCACCTATAATAACTATGGAAAAAGAGAGAGGGAGTTGGTAGAGGGTTAACTACAAGTGAGTAATAACTTGACCACATAAAAGAAGCACAAGACTTTGCTTCTATCCCAAAGTGTATCTAAGGAAGAGTGCACAAACTGAATGGCTATAAAGACCCATAAGGTTTGATTTTGGATGTTATGAGAGGGACACTCCATCAGATGGGGGCCTAATGAGGGTGTTCTAGTAATATATTAAGCTCACCAAAGCACTATAGGCCTAGGCCCACTCCTGCCCTTGAGGGTAGGCTACCACCTCACCCTAACTAGAGGCATACCTTGAAGGTAGGCCACTACTTAGCCTATAAAGAGGCCAAACAAGAGGGAGAAGTTAGGGAGAGGGATATGAAGCAACCATATCCCTAGGTTCACTAGTCATGACCTGAAACATAAGAGTTTCATGGGTAGGGTCCTTGTTAGTGAATGAGACCTCTGAACCAAGATATGTAAGAGGATGATGGCACGTGTGATGCATGGGCATGATATTCTAGTAAGTTTTCCTCTCATTGATTAGGTTGCATGCTATACCATGGATGGAATAACACTCAAGATTGAACTCAACCACTCTATCGGTCTCTATGGGAGACATATTAAGAGAGCTGATACTTTGATGGGAAAAGTATGAAGAGAGGGAAAGATTGACATTTGGGGAAATATATTGAAAGAGGTCTATAAGAAGGGAAGAACCACCTTGGGGATGCAAGATAGGAGAGATAGTTGGGAAACATGTGACAAAATATGAAGGAGTGAATGCTTCTTAATACTCAACTAGATCGTAATGTTCATCCTTGAGAAAATGAGACTTAGAATTTAGGGGTGTGTGACAATCTATAGAGCCTTGTGAGGAGATAGACAAAGCCTCAATTGAGGGCTTTGTATTTACATAGAGCAATGCTCAAGGATCTAGGTCAACCTCCATGTTATAAACCTCACCTTCATGTACAAACTAAATCATGTGAAACATGGTTTATGCAACATCTTGTATGGCAGGGGTCTAATGATGGCCAAGAATCATGTTATATGAGAGATCAAGGTCTAACAGACAAAACTCAATCTTGACTATCTATGGGCCAAACTCGAGCTAGAGCTTCACATTCTCCACTGGTGTAACTATGTCATTATTGAAACCCACACTGTTATGGTGAGAATCAAAGAGCTTCTTTCAAATGGTCATGAGATTACTAAATACATGTAGGGGCATGATATTCAATGCATCTCCTTCATCTATGATGCACCACTTAATGTGGCAATCATCAATATAAGTATTGATATAGAGAGGGAACCATGACCTCTTTGACAGAATCAAAGCATCTGACAAAGAGGCTAGGTTGAAAGATAAGATAGGAGGATGAGGGTGATTGTGTGATCTAGGAGGATCTATATTTTGATCTAAAAATAAAATCTTCAAATTATAGGTTTATCAATTCCATGGTGAAGGGCTCGTTGAGAGATTTATGATGCATTTCATAGTTTATAAAATAGAGCCCATATGTATGAGTTATGGTATCTAGAAGATCATTCTAGGTAAATTAAAAAAAAATGGTTTTGTTGACAAGCGATGAAAGGTCAACAGTCGATGAATGTTGACAAGTGGCAAATGGGACATTTGATCACATGGTGGGTCTTCAAGCCAACACATGGCTTGCCACCAATTTATAATGGCCTAATTTTTATAACTATATAATTAATTAATACCTCATTCCATGCCACTTATAACATTTTATCCAACTTTCTACGTGACCCCTCATTCTACCATGAACATGCCACACACTGAAAGTTCATGCTATATGCTAACCACAAACATCCATGTATTTTCCCATGGTCCCCCCACATACTCTCCACACTCCACCATTATTCCATGTAATATGTGGTAATGTCAATCACTTGGCATATAACACCACAAAGTTCATGGTTTTTAAAATCTTTGAACTAATCCCCACTAATTTAAATATTAATTAAATTGTAATTAAAAAAACCAATTTTAATTTTGTAATTAATTAAATTGTTGATTTTAAGTAAAACATTAAGTTAAGGTTTTAATCCAATTGAAAGTGTGTTTTCTACTATTACGACACTTGTTTGATTATGATTATGGATCAAATTTTTATTATCAGAGCAGAATTCATATTTAATTATGTGGATTGCTAGTGTATGTTGACAAGGTCAAGATCTAGGTGGGGTGAAGGAGAATTAGCAAAATACAAATCAAAGAAATGGGAGATGAATTTGAGTATGAACAAGCTTTCTAACAATCCTTCTTAGAAATGAAGGACATGGTCAAGGAACTTTACCAAAAATGATGAATTAAGATGGATCATGATGGAGGTGGTAAAAATTATGAGAAATCTTCCTCCTCTTCGGGTGATGGTAAAGATAAAAATTTTGTTGAATCTCTTCCTTCACTAAAACTAGATATTAAGTTTGAATTGCCGATGTTTAATGGTGAGATTAATGTAGAAAAGTTGGATAACTGAATAAAGTAAATTGATGTATATTGTAGGATCCAAAAGATTACAGATGATGAGGCTAATATTCATTTGGATACTCTTTAAATGCGAGGCATATATCTCATCTAGTGGGAGAGTAATTTGAAGGAAAATGAGATTAACATAGGTAACTTGATTTCTACTTGGAGTGAATTTGTTGATGCACTCAGAGAGAAATTTTATCCTTTAGGCTATATGTAGCAAGCCATGATGGATTGGAAATCTTTTAGATAAACTAAAGGACAAAGTGTTCAAGATTATACACAAGAATTTAGGAAAAAGGCTTTACTTTTGAATATTCCTCTCTATACATAGGAAACATTGCTTAAATATATAGGTGGGTTACATACTTACTTGAAACACATGATTTTGGTTCTCAATCCCACTAGTCTAGATGAAGTATGTGTTAAATCCATTCATTTAGGGGCTACAGGAAAATATACAAAATAATATTTTCCTAAAGTTAAAAGTAAGCAATCTGAAGTTAAGCATTCTAAAGGGCAAAGCTCTAGAAAGGGTAAACAAAAATCCACTATTACTATTCATAAAGAAGGTAAGCCATTTTGAAATCATTGAAAAAAAAATCATGATGAGTCTAAGTGTTAGAAATTACATCCTGAGTTAAATCCTTTTTACAGGTTTAAGAGGAAAGATAAGAAAGTTAGTACTATAGTTCAGGATCTAGGTTAAGATTCTAGGGATGAAACTAAGAACACAGCTATGAGTATGCATAATTTTTCTTCTCTTTCTATTTAAAGAACTATGTCATCTATTGTTGCTTCCTCTTCAAAACAAAAATCTGTGCATGATAATAAGAAAATAAATGAGTTGTTCCACATTAGGTTTGTTGAAAAACATACTAATATTGACACCCTATTTGATAGTGGATCACAGGCAAATATGATTTTTGAAGAGATTGTTAAAAAGTTAGGATTAAAAAAAAAAACCCATCAGAAACCCTATCCAGTTGGTTGGGTGTGTGATGATGCAAAACTACAAGTAACTAAAATTTGTAGATTGAAATTTGTCATCATATCCAAATTCATGGATGAAATTAATCTAGATGTAATCCCTCTGGACATATGCGGTATTGTTTTAGGAAGTGCTTATCTTTTTGATAGAAAAGCAATCTTTTATAAGGAAGAAAATAAGTACTCTCTTGCTAAGGATGTCATTAAATATATACTCAGAGTACATCATGTGAAGATGAGTCTTTCCTTGGTTATAATAGGAAAAATGAAAAGACTAGTCAGTTCAATCAAGAATTTTTATCTCATGTTGATTAAGTCTAAGGAAAAAGAATATTCCCAAGCTATCAAAAATTGTGATCCTAAACATAAGAAAGAATTGGTTGAAATCATTTCTAGTTATGAAGATGTGTTTCAGGATCCCAAAGGGTTACCCCCTGAAAGGGGAGTTCAACATGAAATTTAGTTGTTACAAGATTCTCCTCTCCCTAACATTGGCATGTATAGGTTATCAATGGTGGAAAATGAGGAAATCAAGAAGCAGGTAATGGAACTTTTGGAAAAGGGTGTTATCCATCCTAGTACATCTCTTGTTGGTTTGTCTATCATTTTGGTACCTAGGAAAGATGGCACATGGTGAATGTGCATTGATTTTTGTGCTTTAAACAAAATTAATATTAAGAATTGTTACCCTTTTCTTCATATTGATGATTTCCTAGATCAATTAATAAATGCTATTTATTTCACTAAGTTAGACTTGAAAAGTGGTGATCATCAGGTTAGGATTAATGATGGTGATATTTGGAAAACTACTTTTAAGACAAAACATGTATTTTTTGAGTGGCTTGTGATGCCTTTTGGGTTTATTATTGCACTAGATACATTCATGTGATTGATGAATGATGTTTTCAATCCATTCCTTGATGAATTTTTTATAGTCTACTTAGATGATATTTTGATCTTCAGTCAGTCTTGGGAAGATCATGTGATTCATATTAGGAAAGTCACGGGTGCATTAAGAAGGGACAAAATTTATTTAAGATTGTCTAAATGTGAATTCGACAAGACCTATTTGATTTACTTGGGTTATATTATTAGACATGGTGAATTGAAAATTAATCCTGCAAAGGTGGAGGTTATAGTTAAATGGCCTAAACCCAATAATGTAACTGAGGTTAGAAGTTTTCTTGGTGCAGTACAATATTGGAGAAAATTCATTGCTAATTTCTCACTTATTACATCAACCTTGCATTCTTTGACTAGTAAAAAATAGGTCTTTTAGTGGGGAGGAAAGCAACAAAAAGCCTTCGACACTTTGAAGACAAAGATTAGTACTACTCCTATCTTGGTACTTCTTGATTTGCATCAACCATTTGAGATCGATATGGATACAAGTGATTATGCTATGGGAGCTATTCTAACATAGGGAAAGAAGCAAATATGTTATCATTTTGAGACCTTCATAGGTATGGTAAGAAACTATCCAACTTATGATAAGGAATTGTATGCATTGGTTTAGAGTGTTAAGAAATGGAAATATTACTTGATGGGAAAGGATATAGTGATACATACAGATCATCAACCCCTCCAGTATCTCAAATCATAGGCCAAGCTACAATAGTCTAGGCATTTTCATTGGATGGGTTTCCTATAGCAGTTTCATCTTGTGATCAGGTATAAGAAAGGTATTTAGAATAAAGTTGCTGACATGCTTTCTAGGCCTCTTATGGTAATTGCATCTATTATTTTATAGCATAGTTATTTGACTCATGAAAGTTATAAATAATAACATGTTGATGATGTTGACTTTAAGGATGTGTATAAAGACTTGATGAGTGGAAAATAAGTAGAAGAATCAGACTATCATGTGCATAATGGACTTTTATATTGTTTGGGTAAACTTTGCATTCCTCTAAATGAAAGGGTGCACATGATTAGGGAAGCACATATCTTATTTTTGGTCATTTTGGAGTTGGTAAAATGGTTACACATTTAATAATGTATTATTATTGGCCCCGTATGTAGAAAAATATTGCCAAATATATCAAGGGGTGTATTCATTGTGTCACAAGAAAACCTAGTAACAAGAAACTAGGAATTTACACTCCCTTACCTGTTCCTACCCATCCTCAAGAAAGTCTTTCCATGGAATTTTTAGGGGGTTTGCCATGTCATGGAGAAAACATGATTACTTGTATGTGGTAGTGGATATATTTATAAGGATGTGTGTCTTGATTTCTTACACTAAATAGATTAGAGGGGAAGGTATGACACACTTGTTCTTTCAACATGTATGGGTTCATTCTAGTTTGCCCACTTCTATTATTTCTAATGAGGATTCTTGATTTCTTAAGGAACTTTTGTCAACAGTATGGGATTGATGGAAACTAAGTTGAATAAGATCACTACATTTCATCCACAGACCAATGGTTAGATAGAGGTTATAAATCACACAGTGGTACATTTACTTAGGGGTTATTGTAGTAAACATCCCAAGTTATGGGATGAGAATTTATGATATATACAACATGATTACAACCATGCATTTCATTATTCTACTATGAAATCTCCATTTGATGTTTGTTATGGATATTTTCCTAAATCTCCTCTAGATGTTTTTCATGGATAGGATTCAGCTACTCGTGAAAGTAAAGATGGTATTAAAGCCAAGAAGTTCATTGAAAAGATACCATAGGTACATCAGAATATTTGAAATTAGTTAGAGAAAAGTCAAGAAAAATACAAAGCAAGACATGACAAACATCATGTTGATCACCAGTTTGATGTAGGTGATTTAGTATGGCTTCACATTAGTAAAGAAAGACTGATAGGTGAAGGTAAAAATTTGAAACCAATCTAGTATGGTCCTTGTTAGATTATGGAAAAGATTGGTAAAAATGCTTTCCTATTGGATTTTCAATCTTATATGCATATTTATTTAGTTATGAATGTGAAAAATCTAAAATTGTGTGAGCCTTAGATGATCGTAGATCATGATGAGAGTGTATTTATTCCTTCTGTTGATGATTTTGTTCATGAGTATCTAATAGAACTGTAGGAAGATACAATACTTGACAATAATGTTTGGACATCATGAAGGGGAAATGTTGAATATCTTCATGTTGGTCTCAAAGGAATGCCCCTGAACAAGGCCAAATGGATGGAAGCCAAAAAAGTGAGGGAGCAATACCCTCACCTCTTTACCAATTAATTAACTTTTGGAGGTCCAAAAGCTTCTAATGGGGAGGATTGATCCATGAGGATCTATATTTTTCTCTAAAAATAAAGTCTTCAAATTGTAGGTTTATTAATGCCATGGCGAAGGGCTCATCGAGAGCTTTCTGACACATTTCACAATTTTCAAAATAGAGCTCGTATGCACGAGTTATGGCATCTAGAAGATTATTTTAGGCAAATAAAAAAATTGCTTTTGTTGACAAGCGATGAGAGGTCAAGAGTTGATGAATATTGACAAGTGGTGAATGGGACATTTGAACACATAATGGGTATTCAAGCCACCATGTGGCTTACCACCAATTTATAATGGTCAAATTTGTATAACTATATAATTAATTAATACCTCATTTCATGCCACTTATAACATTTTATCCAAATTTCCACATGACCCCTCTTCAAGCCACCATGTGGATTACCACCAATTTATAACAGTATAGTTTTTATAACTATATAATTAATTAATATCTCATTCCATGCCACTTATAACATTTTATCCAACTTTCCACGTGACCTCTCATTATTCCATGAACTTGCCACATACCGAATGTTCATGACATGTGCTAACCACAAACATCCACATATTTTCCCATGGTCCCCGCATATACTCTCCACACTCCACCACAATTCCATGTAATATGTGGTAATGCCAATCACTTGGCATATAACATCACAAAATTCATGGTTTTTAAAAGCTTCAAACCAATCCCCACTACCACATGTGGGATATAAGATTTACTTAGCCCACCAAAAGTGATGGAAGTGGGATTCGAACCTTGCCTAATTGGGTAAAAATATAAGGGCTTACCTGTTGAACCACAAAGCTCAAACAATATATAAACAAGATGAGATAGTATTTGAGGGCATATTTTTGTTCATGGAGAAGAAAACAAGGCAAGTAAAGAGTATTTTTGGAGACTTAGATTTTTTTTGAAGGCCTTGAACAATATTATTTTGTTTTAAGAGTATCTCTTCGATAGAGTAAAGTATGAAAATAAAATTTTGAAGACTTATTAATATTGTAAAGTGATTTTGCTACAATTAATAAGGAGTGATCCCCCATTGGAGTGGATCTAGAGATGTAGGCTATATAGCTGAACTCTGTTATCAAATTGTGTTTGGTACTTCTATCAAATTTTGTCTCTTTATTTTATTTCACTCATAAAATTATGTGTATTTTGGATATTTAAAAAGCAATTTTAATTCCATAATCAATCAAATTGTCAATTTTAAGTAAATCATTGAATTAAGGTTTCAATCCAATTACAGGTGTGTTTCTACTGCTATGATAGTTATTTAATTATGATTATAGATCAAATTTTTGGTTTTAGAATGGAATTCATATTTAACCATGTGGATTGCTAGTGTATGTTGACAAGGTCGAGATCTAGGCAGGGTGAAAGAAAATTATTAGAATACAATCCAAAGATTGGATCAAGACGTACTATAAAAATGGGAGATAAATTTGAGTATGAACGAGGATTTTGACAATCCTTCTTAGAAATGAAGGACATGGTCAAGGAAATTTACTATGAATGATGAATTAAGATGGATCATGATGGAGGTGGTAAAAATTATGAGAAACCTTCCTCCTCTTCGGGTGATGGTAAAGATAAAAAAGCTATTGAATCTCTTCCTTCACTAAAGCTAGATATTAAGTTTGAATTGTCAATGTTTAATGGTGAGATTAATATAAGAAATCTAGATAACTGGATAAAGCAAATTGAAGTATATTATAGGATCCATATGATTACAGATGATGAGGCTAAAATTCACCTAGCTACTCTTTGAATGGGAGGCACAACTCTCATCTGGTGGGAGAGTAATTTGAAGTAAAACAAGATTAACACAGGTAACTCAATTTCCACTTGGAGTGAATTTGTTGATGCAATAAGAAAGAAAATTTATCCTTTAGGATATATGCAATAAGCCATGATGGATTGGTAATATTTTAGATAAACTAAAGGATAAAGTGTTCAAGATTATACACAAGAATTTAGGAAAAGGCTTTACTTTTGAATATTCCTCTCTATACATAGGAAACACTGCTTAAATATATAGGTGGGTTACATACTTACTTGAAACACATGATTCTGGTTCTCAATCCCACTAGTCTAGATGAAGCATGTGTTAAAGCCATTAATTTAGAGGCTAAAAGAAAATAGACAAAAGAATATTTTCCTAAAGTTAAAAATAAGCAATCTAAAGTTAAGCATTCTAAAGGGCAAAATTCTAGAAAGGGTAAACAAAAATCCCTATTATTGTTCATAAAGAAGAAGGTAAGCCATTTTGAAATAATTAAAATAAAAATCATGATGAGTCTAAGTGTTGGAAATTACATCCTAAGTTAAATCCTTTTAACAGGTTTAAGAAGAAAGATAAGAAAGCTAATATTGTAGTTTAGGATCTGCGTTCAGATTTTGGGGATGAAACTAAGATCATAACTATGAGTATGTAGAATTGTTCTTCTCTTTCTATTTCTATCACTATGTCATCTAATGTTGCTTCCTCTTCAAAATATATATCTATGCATGATAATAAGAAAAGAAATGAGTTGTTCCACATTAGGGTTATTGCAAAACATACTAAGATTGACACCCTATTTGATAGTGGATCACAAGTCAATTTGATTTTTGAAGAGATTGTTAAAAAGTTAGGCTTAAAAACAACTCCCCATCAGAAACCCTATCCACTTGGTTAGGTGCGTGATGATGCAAAACTACAAGTAACTAAAACTTGTAGATTGAAATTTGTCATCACATCCAAATTCATGGATGAAGTTGATCTAGATGTAGTCCCTCTAGACATATGCATGATTATTTTAGGAAGCCCTTATCTTTTTGATAGAAAATCAATGTTTTATAGGGATTATAATAGGTACTTGCTTGTTAAGGATGGCATTAAATATATAGTCAGAGCACATCATGTGAAGACGAGTCTTTCCTTGGTTACAATAGGACAAATGAAAAGACTAGTCAATTCAAGAAAGAATTTTTGTCTCATGTTGATTAAGTATAAGGAAAAATAATATTACTAGGCTATGGAAAATTGTGATCCTAAACATAAGAAAGAATTGGTTGAAATCATTTCTAGTTATGAAGATGTGTTTCAGGATCCCAAAGGGTTACCCCCTCAAAGGGGATTTCAATATGAAATTTAGTTGTTAAGAGATTCTCCTCTCCCTAACATTGACATGTATAGGTTATCAGTGGTGGAAAATGAGGAAATCAAGAAGCAAGTAATGGAACTTTTGGAAAAGGGTGTTATCCATCCTAGTACATCTCTTGTTGGTTTGCCTATCATTTTGGTACCTAATAAAGATGGAATATGGTAAATGTGTGTTGATTTATGTGCTTTAAAAAAATTACTATTAATAATTATTATCCTCTTCCTCATTTTGATGATTTGCTAGATTAGATAAGAAATGCTATCTATTTCACTAAGTTAGACGTGAAAAGTGGTTATCATCAGGTTAGGATTAATGATGGTGATATTTGGAAAATTACTTTTAAGATAAAATAAGGATTGTTTGAGTGGCTTGTCATGCCTTTTGGATTATGCAATGCACCGACTACATTCATGCGATTGATGAATGGTGTTTTCAGGCCATTCCTTGATGAATTTTTTATAGTCTACTTAGATGATATTTTGATCTTCAGTCAGTTTTGGGAAGATCATGTGATTCATATTAGGAAAGCCATGGATGCATTAAGAAGGGATAAACATTATTTAAAATTGTCTAAATGTGAATTTGGCAAGACCTCTTTGATTTACTTGGGTTATATTGTAGGAAATGGTGAATTGAAAATTGATCCTGCAAAGGTGGAGGTTATAGTTAAATGGCCTAAACCCAATAATTTAACTAAGGTTAGAAGTATTCTTGGTGTAGTACAATATTGGAAAAAATTCATTGCTAATTTCTCACTTATTGCATCACCCTTGCATTCTTTGACTAGTACAAAATAGGTCTTTCAGTGGGGAGGAAAGTAGAAAAAAGCCTCCAACACTTTGAAGAAAAAGATTATTACTAATCCTATCTTGGCATTTCTTGATTTGCAGTAGCCATTTAAGATTGAGATGGATGTTGGGTGTCGTTATTCCCTATATTTAATCAAATTTCTGTTGATTTCATATTTAACCAGAGATGTGTCTAAAGCTATATGCAACAAGAGGAATCATATTGATTTAGTAATTGATTGTAGGTATTTTTTTTGGGGGATTTTTAATATCTTAAGAACTTCTTGGTCAAAAACTTATTGGAATCAAACTATGAAAACTTCTGAAAGTAAACACACATTTTCAAAAATGAATTTTCTAGAAGTAAACACTCATTTGTAGAATAAAATAGATTGCTTGGAAATAAACACACATTTGCAGAATGAAATAAATTTTTGGAAATAAACACATATTTACAAAATGAAATAGATTTGTTGGAAATAAACACATGTTTGCAGAATAAAATAAATTGCTAGAAAATAATTACAAAGAAATGAGAATTTAATCTAAGACGTCTGCTGGAACAAATTTACAATAGATTTTAACTTAAAGGAGTTGGAAGCATTTATAAATTTAATAGAGTTACCTATTTTCTTGAATAAAATATAAATACCGACCAAAAAAAATGAAGATCCTAGTTCTTTGGAGGAGTGGGCCCTTGCTCCACCTAGAAACAGGTTTGAACAATTTAATTTGCTTTCAAAATAGAAATGGCTATTTATTTGATAAAATATTATGTATTAAAAAATGTACTGATCTATCTTTATCTCTCTATTCTTCAATGATTTTAACTAATACATCTTAAATTCCCAAGTCTGTATATATAAATGCTTTGATAGCTGTAATTGTTTCATAGCTATAACTATTTCATAGCTATAACTATTTCATAGATATAATAGAACTGAATCACGCCCAAAATAGATGCTGAATCAAGATGTGGCTGGATGTCTAGCTGTGTGATAAATATCTTGGATCTACAAGTACAAAAATTGGGAAGCTACTCCTGATTTAATGGGATCATTGACCTGCCAGATCACCAACCATTTGGAATAGATACTTATTAGTTCCATATCTAGCTATGAATGTTCTGAATCTTATCTACAGGAGTTCTGGAGCTAATTCAAATAATTTTGGAGCTAAATATAGAGTTTCGGAGCTAAGTCTGAAGATGCAACAATCTTGAAATAGTATGGTGGAGTTCCAAAACTAAGCTGAATTGATTCCAATGCTTTCAAAAATATGCAATCCACTTCATATTTGTTATTTAGCCTGATGATGACCTATTTTATTGAAAAAATTGAATTTTCCAACACACTTTTTAGGAATTACAGGGTTTTTAAATGTTATAATCATAATCAACAAAAGATGAATAATTACATCCTAACTCATCTCAGATCAAAATAAAAGTTACAAAATGCAATCAAACTTAATAGAGAAAGAGAGTAAGATGAGGTCATTTATTATATATTAATCAGGCATATCCTGGCCTCATCATTTCCCGCATACTTACTTGTTTGTAAGTCCCTTTACAAACATTACTCTTAAAATTTAGGATTGTATATTTTGCATTCCATTTGATAGCTTAGATTAAATGGATAGAACTGAATATTCCAATGTTTAGATTCAGAAGTACTATACCCTGCTTCCACTTTCTTTTTCCATTCCTCAAATTGAGTGGGGTTTTGAAGTTCTCTATTTTGCCAAGGAGATATGGGAGTGAGAATTAGAGGTGGTCTTGTCTGCATGCCTATCCATATACACAGGGGAGTTTCATTGATCCAGGGAATTATTGTGCATAAAGCTTTTGCCCTTTCTAGGCTCCAAATCAAATTTGAAGGGGATATTACTTCCCTTCTTTTCAATGCTACTAGGAAAAATTCCCATCTTTTTAAACATGCATCATAGATATTATCAAAATTTGGCTTCTCATAAGAGGTGAAGACATCCATGATTTGATGTAAATTGAAAAGATAAGGTCCCCTAAACTTGTCATTAAATGCATGGGATTGGAAATGTGTAGAAAAGACAAGTGGGTTACCATAATGAATTCGCATACAGAGACTAGATGAACTAGATTTTGACCAATGCTTTGACTCCCTTTCCTTCCATGCAATATAATTTTGAAGAACAGAGACAAATGCATTAAGCTAACTTTCCCCTACATACAAGTTGATCATAAAACCTATATTTCTTTCTAGCATAAAATTTCAGAGGTAAAATTCACAAAGAAGATTTTTCTATTCTATATTGGCTAAGGAGTAGGCGATCGAGAAATCAGCTTCATCTTTTATTTCATGTGGAAGGCCACATGCTATCCTTGCCAACTACTAGTGAATGAATTATTCTTCTAAAAACATGCTATAAATAGGAGAAGGTATTCTACATGAAAGAAGTTTCTCACTTAACATATAAACTAATTATATTTTCACAAGACATTTATACTTATCATTTTCCTCGTAAAACTTGTCTTCCCATTCCTTCCTTGCTTTCTCTTCTTCTGCCAGTTCGCTTTTCAAGTCTATATTGGATGCCTTGATTACACTGAGTTCTTTGCATGTATCATCCCATAACTGCTTGAGTGGCAGATAAGTCAATTTAGTCTATGTAGATACTGTTGACACAGAGGTTTGTATTGTACATTTTTCCTTGTTCTCCATTAGTTGCCTTTTAATCTCTACTAATTCCTCATTCTTGGCTGTGAACTGGTTTGTTAATTCTTCAAGGAACATATCTTTTTGTTCTAATTTGAGTTTGAGGAAGTTTAATTCCTCATATTTTTCCTTGATAATGAGTTCTACTATATATAAAAATAGAGCTTGTTTAATCTACTAGTTTATTCTTTCTCTGAAATTTCTTGGGGAATTAAGTATTCCTCTTCCACCATAGGGGATTTCCCTTTTCTTCTCCAAGATGCCTGTCCATATTCTGCATGTGATGGTGCTGCTATCTCACTCATTTCTTGGAAAGCTTGTTCTTCAAATCTTTCATTTCCTTCTTCTTTTTCTGTTTGACTTGGTCCAGGAGGAGTCATGGCCATGCTGCCCAAAATATGAGCAGCTTCAGTTTCTAGCCTTTCTTGTTCTTCCATCTCCTCTATACTTTCTTTAGAATTTTTATGATTTCTTCTTTCTTGAGGAGCCTCAAAATGTGCAGACATAGGTCTCCTTTTAGAACTTCTTTTGATGTTCACCTTTTTCTTAGGCCTAGGTGAACTGTCACTATTAGAGACAGGGATCAATTATTCTATAGCTTCTACAGAAAAAGAATTGTCCTGAGAAGGCATAAGAAGGTCTATAATTTTAACTTTTCTTTTAGATTTTATTCTTTATGGTATTTCTTCTTCCCTTAATCTTTTCTTTTCTTCAGCAATGGTATCAGCTTTCAAATGAATTGAAGGGGTAGGAGGAGTTGCTATTGTTCTTCTAGAAATACTAGGGTTTTGCCCAAATTTGCCAAGAAATTTGTCCCACATTTCTTCCCCATTTTTCTTTAAAATGAAATGGTGCTGGCATACTAAATGCACTAACTCATGATGTCTAATTGTTCCTACACCCCAAGAATACCTCTAGGCCATTGTATGGATGGATTCAAAAAGAAACCCTGGAAGTTTTACTATATATTCTGGTTTTTTAGCTCCAAACTTTACCATAATTCTATGCCAAAGGAAATCAACAACTGCTTCTTTAGTAGCATTCATTAA
The DNA here is from genome assembly GCA_037957365.1 of Torreya grandis. Lineage (NCBI taxonomy): Eukaryota > Viridiplantae > Streptophyta > Pinopsida > Cupressales > Taxaceae > Torreya > Torreya grandis. Next base: position 2,553,479 of record JARHVA010000380.1, on the reverse strand, counting down.
AGCCTGCACTTCTGCCCATTTTGTTACATAATTAGTATACACAAGAATGTGCTCTTTTCCCTATGAAGGAGGATTAAAGGGTCCACCAAAATCCAATCCTCATCTCTCAAATGGTTTACTCACTACTTGTGGTTGTAGAGGCATTTCATTGGTAATGGTTGGCTATCCCATCCTTTGACAAGGATCACACCACCTGATATATCTCTTCACATCTTTGTATAGAGATGGCCAATAGTAACCAGTGCCAAGTATCTTGTGAGCTATTCTTTTCACTGAATAGTGTCCTGCACTTGATTCATCATGACATGCCTGGAGGATGTCAAAGATTTCATCTTCTCTCACACTCCTGTGTAAAACCAAATCAATACCACATTTAAATAGTATTCCATTTAACCATTTGAATTGTGCACTGGTTTTGATTAACTTCTTTATTTATTAGTGAAAGAAAGAGGAAAATTCCCTGTTGCAAGATAATTTTCCATGTCAACAAACCATGGTGTATTAGCTGAAATAACAAACAACTGTTCATTTGGAACGTTGTCCTTGACTAGATCCTGTTCCCTTGTAGTGGTCAGTCATGACAAGAAATTGTATACCACATTAGATTTACCTAGATTATCCACAATGGTAATATCAAATTCTTGTAGAAGTAATAACCATCTAGTTATTCTACCTCCAACCACTAGTTTGTTCATTAAATATTTAATTGCTGAGTGATCTGTATGTACAAATATTTTGTACCCTATAATGTAATGTCTAAATATATTTATTTCATAGATCACGGCTAAAAATTATTTTTCAGTGATAGTGTAATTTATTTCATTGGGAGTGATATTTTTACTTAGGTAGTAAATATCATGCATTCTTACTTCATCTTTCTATCCCAAAACTACACCAATTGAGGTATTTGAGGCATCAATTTGGATGTGAAAAGGTTTCTCCCAATTAGGTCCTTACAGTACTAGGGCTGTTACTAATTTCTCTTTAATTTCTTCAAAAGCATGTTGACACTATTCATCCCAAAGAAATTCAGTCTTTGGCAAGCAACTTAAACATGAGGGCAGCAATTTTACTAAAATCCTTAATAAAGCACCTATAGTATCCAACATGCCCTAAAATTGACTTGATATCTGTGGGGGTTTGAGGAATAGGCAAATCTGAAATAATCTTGATTTTGTTTTGGTCAACCTAAATTCCTATTTTTGAAATATGGTGTCCTAATACAATCCCTTCATCAACCATTAGCAAACATTTCTCATGACTAAGAGACAAGTGATGTTGTTCACATCTTATTAATACTCTATTCAAATTTCTCAAGGCATCATCAAATGTATCTCCATGCACAGTAAAGTCATCCATATATACCTCTACACAGTCATTTATTAGGTCTACAAAAATTGCTAATACAACTCTTTGAAATGTTGCTAGAGCATTACATAGTCCAAATGGCAATACCCTGTAAGCAAAATTACCCCATGGACAAGTAAATGTAGTTTTTTCTTGATCCTCAGTAGGAACTCTAATTTGATTGTATCCACTAAATCCATCCAAGAAGGAAAAGTACTATTTACTTGAAAGGTTTTTTAAGACTTGATCTATGAATGGTAAGGGAAAATAATCTCTCAGGGTGGCTTTGTTCAGTTCCCTATAGTCAACACAAATTTCTCGATTTTCCATTCTTTTTAGGGACAATTATAAGAGGAAATACCCACTGGCTATCTAACATAGGGTAGATAAAACCTACTTGTAATAGTTTTTCAATTTCTTGTTTGACTATATCTCTTAAGGCTAGATTAATCCTTCTCTGAGGTTGCCTAGCTGGTCTAATGTTTTTAGTATAAATGTGATGGGTGAAAATACTTGGATGAATTCCCCTCATATCTTTATAGTCCCAAGCAAAAGCTTTAGTATGATCTTTCAGAATATAAAAAATTTTGGCTTCTTCATCATTTGTTAACCAACTATTAATATTCAAAAAATTTCCTAGTTGAATCTCAACATGTTTGGTTCCAAGATATGATGAACTGATTTGTTGAAGGGGTTCCATTAAGGTGTTTAGTGGACATGCACGTGGTAAAAATATATGACATGTAGCAATATCTCCAAAAGTTCCTTGAGACAGAATACTAGACAAAGGACAACAAGAAGAGTTATTATACTTATCTTATTGTAGCTCAAAGTCCTTGTTATTATTGTTGTCTAAAAATTCTTCATCATCTCGTGATATCTGTAAAGCTAAAACTACAGATCCTTCCTCTAGAGTGAAATTATCTCTATTTATAGAGAATTGGTGTGGTTTTGAAATTAACTATGATGGTTTCAGAATAGATTCTATAGGTTCCAAAGCTAATCTTGTTTTCTCTAATGACAATTGATGTTCAGATAATGAAGAATTAACCATCTCTTCTATTTCCTGTGCATGATCCTGCAATGTTATCATAGCCAAAGAGGATAGATTTTGCTCATTAATATCAAGATTATCAACCCATAATTTTTCTTGATTATCAATAAAAGTTTGTGTAAAAGGATATAATGAAATTTGCTTAGAATTATTACCATTGGAAATAGTCATATCACCTGACCTACAATCAATTAAGGCAGCAACTGTAGCTAACCATGGCCTCCCCAAAATAATGGGATAACCAAGAGTTTTACCTTTTGGCTGTAAGATAAGGAAATTGATTGGATATTCCCATGATTCTGCCATTACGACCACATCTTTAATAACTCCTAGTTTTGCTATAGATTGATCTATCATCTACAATATGGTATTAGTAGGTTGTATGCCTAGTAATGGTAATGTTTTCAAAGTATCCACTATCATTACATTGATAACTACACCCAAATCAATCAAAACATTATGTATATCCTTATTCCCTATAGAAATAGAAATAACAGGGCTTCCAAGATCTCCATATTTGGGTAGTAGGAGTTTTCCTGCTAATAAATCAGCAAGTTTCTCATCTACCAGAATAGTCCTAGGGTACTGCTTCTTTGTTCCAAGTTTTTTAAAACATAACAGTTTGATTAACTTGTTCAATTCTAGAATACCCTTGATTGCCTGTAATAATGGTATTTCAATATTCAATCTTCTTATTTCCTGAACCAATTCAGATTCCTTAAGTTCTATGGTTTCTTTGAGTCTTTCTGGAAATGGAATCTCAGTAGAATTTATTTCTGGTTCCTTATCTCTTTCTTTGTCATCTTCCTTAGGTGTAACTATGCTAAGGGTTTTAGATTCTTCTACCATTTTAGTGATTATAATAGGGGGACTAATAACTATTTTGCCAGATCTCGTTTGAATGTTTTTACGATCCATTGTATTTAAATCAACTAATTTTTCTAATTTTGTTTCATATATAGGAGCTGTTTGTTTGTTTCTTGGGTTTACTACTTGTTGTGCTAGCATTTGTGTTTAAACTATGTTTTCAAACTATGGGTTTTGTGCTAGAGGTCCCATTATGGCTGGTTAGTTCTAATTTGGATATGTTTTCCCTTGCACATAATTACTAGGGTCCCATCTAGGTTGTGGCCAAGCATAAGGATTTCCTTGACCAACCCAAGGTTGTTGATGTCCTTGAGTATACCAAGATTGACTTACCAAATCCTGAGGATGCCATGTGGGTTGAGGGGCCCAAAGTTGCTATCCCCAACTTTGTGGTATTGTTTGTGCTGCCCATGGCATCATCCAAAGATTAGGAGCTGGTCTTGGCATAAATTATCCTTGGCAGGGTTGTCTCTGAACAAAATTCAATTCTTCTGTGGTGGATGATGTATTGGTTTGTTTGAGCTGATTTGTTATGAGTGGAAGAAGAAAAAAAGTGTGAGTATCATGTTCTTTAGATTCACATACAAGACATACTTCTGTTCTATCCAAAGGACATTCCCTTATTGAATGCTTCTTCCTGCATCTAAGACAATACATGGCTAATGGTTCAAGTTGGGAATTTGCTTTAGATTGTAATCCATCTATGGTGGAGGTTAATTGAACTAATATGTCCATTTTAAAGTTTGCCAATTCATCCATCAATTTGTTCATATCATGATTCAAATTTTTAACCATTTTCCCTTTTCTAGGTCCACCCCTTGTCCTTGAATAGTTTCTACAAATTTTGATGATTTCATCCATTCTTAATTGAGAAATGTTTCCTCCGCCAATTAAATCAAGGGTTTCCCTAGATTCATCATCCAGTCCTTTGAGAAAAATGGTTTTACTTAAATCTTCTTGAAGTATAAATCCACATCTTTTACTCATAAAGAGGAATTTTTCCAAATAATCTTCCATATTTTCATCTTCTTCCTATTTGATTTTGAAAAATTCTTTCTTTCAATTTCTTCCTCTACAATAATCTTGATATTTGTCTAGGAAGACAGTTTCCATTTGTTCCCAATTGGTAATAGAATTAGATGTTAATCCCATAAACCACCTCATTGCTACATCCTTCAAAGTAGATGGAAACAACTTAAGTTTTTGATTATCTGTCTTATAATCTTAAGTTTGACATAGTACTTTAAACTCAAATATAAATTGGTTAGGATCCTCAGATGACATTCCTCTAAATGTGGGTAAGTGTGCAGGTGAAATTTTTTTCATAGTGGTTTCATCATCCTTGATCTAAATGGGATAGGTAAAGGTTCTCTCAGGTTCTCTTCTAGCTTCTTGTGCCATCTCTATAGTATTTTCTAGTCCCTTCCCCAAATCGATGTGGTACGTAGTCTATTTTGGGGATGGTGAAAAGTCAGGAGTAGGAGGTTGACTACTCAATTGAGAATCAAAACTTTTCCTCAATGGATCTTAAGAAATAATCCTCTTCCTTAAGGTTTTACTTGGTTCTGGTGACTGATCCAAAAATTCCAAGAATGGAAATTTTGCTTCTTGTCTTGTAGGAGATAATGGTGCCTCCAATTATTTCTCAACATCTTTACTTAAACTAGAAGATGATGGAAATTATTGTTCAAATATTTTACAGAGAAATCTACCCTTGGAGTCTCGTGGTCTACTCATAAATTAGGGAAAATTTATTTAATTACTAAATGAATGATTGTTGCTTTTGTTGACACCTAATTAGAAATTTCCAACTAGTGATTCCTCGGCAACAGTGCCAAAAATGTTAGGTGTCATTATTCCCTACATTTAATCAACTTTATGTTGATGTCATATTTAACTAGGGCTGTGTTTAAAGCTATATGCAACAAGAGGAATCGTAGTGATTTAGTAATTGATTTTAGGTATTTGCTTTTGGGGGATTTTTAATGTCTTAAGAACTTCTTGGTCAAAACCTTATTGGAATCAAACTATGAAAATTGCTAAAAGTAAACACACATTTGCAGAAATGAATTTGCTAGAAGTAAACACTTGTTTGCAAAACAAAATAGATTGCTTTAAAATAAACACAAATTTTTAGAATGAAATAGATTGCTGGAAATAAACACAAATTTATAGAATGAAATAGATTTGCTAGAAATAAACACATGTTTGCAGAATAAAATAAATTGTTGGAAAATAATTGCAAAGAAATGAGAATTTAATCTAAGACACCTTCTAGAACAAATTTACAATATATTTTAACTTAAAGGAGTTGGAAGCATTTATAAATTTAATAGAGTTACCTATTTGCTTGAATAAAATATAAATACCGACTAAAAAAATGAAGATCTTGGTTCTTTGGAGGAGTAGGCCCTCGCTCCACCTAGAAATATGATTGAAGAATTTAATTTGCTTTCAAAACATAAATGGCTATTTCATTGATAAAATATTCTGTATTAAAAAATGTACTAATTTATCCTTATCTCTCTATTCTTCAATGATTTTTCCTAATACATCCTAAATTCCTAGGTCTGTATATATAGATACTTTGATAGCTGTAACTATTTCATAGTTGTAACTGTTTCATAGATATGATGAAATTGAATCACACCCAGAATAGATGTTGAATCCAGATGTGGCTAGATGTCTAATTTTGTGATAAATATATTAGATCAACAAGTACAAAAATCAGGAAGCTACTTCTGATTTAATGGGATCATTGACCTATCAGATCAACAACCATTTGGAATAGATACTTATTAGTTCCATATCTAGATGTGAAAGTTCTAGAGCTCATCTATAGGAGTTCCAGAGCTAATTCAGATAATTTTGGAGATAAATATAGAGTTTTGGAGCTAGGTCTGAAGATGTGACAATCTTGAAATAGTATGGTGGAATTCCAGAACTAAGCTGAATTGATTCCAATGCTTCCAAAAACATGCAATCCACTTCATATTTGTTCTTTAGCCTGATGATGACCTATTTTATTGTAAAACTTGAATTTTCCAACACACTTGTTAAGAATTATAGGGTTTTTAAATTTTGGAATCATAATCAATAAAATATGGATAATTACATCCTAACTCATCTCAGATCAAAATAAAAGTTACAAAATTCATTCAAACTTAATAGAGAAAGAGAGTAAGATGAGGTCATTTATTATATATTAATTGGGCATATCCTAGCCTCATCAATGGATGTAAGTGATTATGCTATGGGAGTTGTTCTAATGCAAGGAAAGAAAATAGTATGCTATCATTCTGAGACCTTCATAGGTGTAGTAAGAAACTATCTGACTTATGATAAGGAATTATATGCATTGGTTTAAAGTGTTAAGAAATGGAAACATTACTTGATGGGCAAAGAGATAGTGATACATGTAAATCATTAGCCTCTCTAGTATCTCTAGTTATAGGCCAAGCTATAATAGTCTAGGAATTTTCATTGGATGGGTTTCCTATAGTAGTTTCATCTTCTGATCAGGTATAAGAAAAGTATTTAGAATAAAGTTGTTGACTTACTTTCTAGGCCTCCTATCATAATTACATCTATTATTTTTAGAATAGTTCTTTGACTCATGAAAGTTATAAAGAATAGTATGTTGATGATGCTGAATTTAAGGATGTGTATAAAGACTTGATGAGTGGAAAGTAGGTAGAAGAATCAGACTATCATGTGCATAATGGACTTTTGTATCATTTGGTTAAACTTTGCATTCCTCTAAATGAAAGGGTACACATGATTAGGGAAGCACATACTTCTCTTATTTTTAGTCATTTTGGAGTTGGTAAAATGGTTGCACATTTAGAAATGTATTGTTATTGGCCTCATATGTAGGACAATGTTGCCAAATATATCAAGGGGTGTGTTCTTTGTGCCACAAGCAAACCTAGTAATATGAAACTATGACTTTACACTCCCTTACCTTTTCCTACCTATCCTTGAGAAATTATTTCGATTGAATTTTTAGGGGGTTTGCCTATGTGATAGAGAAAACATGATTACTTGTATGTAGTAGTGGATATATTTAGAAAGATATGTGTTTTTATTCCTTACACTAAATAGATTACAAGGGAAGGTATGACATACTTGTTCTTTTAGCATGTATGTGTTCATTTTAGTTTACCCACTTCTATTATTTTTTATTGAGATTCTCTATTTCTTGGGGAATTTTGGTCAACACTATGGGAATTGATGGACACTAATTTAAATAAGAGCACTAAATTTTATCCAAAAATTAATTGGTAGTCAGAGGTTATAAATTTCACAGTGGTACATTTACTTAGGGGTTATTTGAGTAAACATCCCAAGTTATGGGATGATAATTTATGCTATATACAACATGTTTACAACTGTGTACTTCATTCTTCTACTATGAAATCTCTTTGTGAAGTTTGTTATGGATATTTTCATAAATCTCCTGTAAATGTTTGGTATGGATAACATTCAACTACTGATGAACGTAAAGATGTTATTAAAGCCAAGAAGTTCATTTAAAAGATACAACAAGTACATTAGACTGTGGAGAAAAGTAAGGGAAAATACATAGCAAGACATGCCGAACATCATGTTGATCACCAATTTCATGTAGGTGATTTAGTATGGCTTCACATTAGTAAGGAAAGACTAACAGGTGAAGGTAAAAAGTTGAAACTAATTTGGTATGGTTCTTTTCAGATTATGGAAAATATTGGTAAAAATGCTTTCCTATTGGATTTACTATCTTATATGCAGATTTATTCAGTTTTGAATGTGGAAAATCTAAAATTGTATGAGCCTCTAATGATCATAGATCATGATGAGAGTGTATCCATTCCTTCTATTGATGATTTTTCTCTTAAGTATCTAATAGAATTTTATGAAGATACAATACTTGACAATAATGTTTGGACATCATGAAGGGGAAATGTTGAATATCTTCATGTTGGTCTCAAAGGGATGCACCTGAATAAGGCCAAATGGATGGAAGCCAAAAAAATGAGGGAACAATACCCTCACCTCTTTACCAATTAATTAACTTTTGGAGGTCTAAAATTTTCTAATGGGGAGGATTGATCCAGGAGGATCTATATTTTTATCTAAAAACAAAGTCTTCAAATTGTAGGTTTATCAATGCCATGGTGAAGGGCTCATCAAGAGATTTTTGATGAATTTCAAAATTTGAAAAATGAAGCTCATATGCATGATTTATGGCATCTAAAAGATCATTTTAGGTAAATAAAAAAAACATCTTTTGTTGACAAGCGACGAGAGGTCAACAGTCAACAAATGCCAACAAGTAGTGAATGGGACATTTGACCATGTGGTGGGTCTTCAATCCATCATGTGGCTTGCCACCAATTTATAATGGTCTAATTTTTATAACTATATAATTAATTAATACCTCATTCCATTCCACTTATAATATTTTATCCAACTTTCCATGTGACCCCCCATTCTTCCATGAACATGCCACATACAGAATGTTCATGCCACATGCTAACCACAAACATTCATGTATTTTCCCACAGTCCCCCCATATAATCCCCACACTCCACCATGTTTCCATGAAATATGTGGTAATTCCAATCACTTGGCATAAAACACCCCAAATTTCATAGTTTTTAAAAGCTTCAAACCAATGCCCACTACCACTTGTGAGATATAAGATTTACTTAGCCCACCAAAAGTGATGGAAGTGGGATTTGAACCTTGCCTATTTGGGTAAAAATATAAGGGCTTGACCATTGAACCATATATATTAAATAGTATATAAAGGGGATGAGATAGTATTTGAAGGCATGTTTTTATTCATGGATAAGAAAACAAGGAAAGTAAAGAGTGTTTTTGGAGACTTATATTTTTTTCTAAGGCCTCAAACAATATTATTTTGTTTTAAGAGTATCTCTTCAAAAGATTAAAGTCTAGAAAGACAATTTTGTATACTTATTAATATTGTAAAGTGATTTTTCTATAATTAATAAGGAGTGATCCCCCATTAGAGTGGATCTGAAGATGTAGGGTATATAGCCGAACTCTGTTATCAAATTGTGTTTGGTACTTATATCAAATTTTGTCTCTTTATTTGATTGCACTCTCAAAATTATGTTTATTTTAGATATTTAAAAATTGATTTTATTTTTGTAATCAATTAAATTGTAGATTTTAAGTAAATCATTGAATTAAGGTTTCAATTCAATTACAAGTGTGTATTCTACTTCTACAACACTAGTTTGAATATGATTATGGATCATTGTGTGCATTGGAGTTGAAAAACACTTTAAAATCATCACATAGTGACCCCTCATGGGAGATACCAATCTCATCAAAGATGAGACCCCTTTGCTTAAGGTAAACATGAAGAAGGTCCCAAATGGAGATCCTAGTCGAGAGGCCCTATAACTCCTCTATGATAGAGTAAGTACACTATCTAGCCTAAAAAGGGAGGTTATGCCTAAATTAAAATCTAAATTTAGGGTTCCCTACCCCCATGGGATAGATGATAGGCCCAACACCACTAGTTTCTCTAATAGGGTTGGTGGCCTGATGGTAGCATGTGTTGATAAAACACTCATACCCAATAGAGGCTATGTTGATAGCAGCAACAACCTTGATACTCCTACACCTGGCTTTCCCTATCAGGTCATCTGAGGAAGAAGAGGTATAAGAATAAGAAAGATAATGTGGGGCTTTAGCCTTTGATTTTTTCTTTTTCTTCTTCTTCTTCTTCTCTTTGTTGTGGTTAGGTAGAGGCTCTTTAAACACATTCAACTTATTATTGGGTTCCACAAGAGGATAACTTTGAGATGAAGGTAAATCTTACACATCAAACTTTTGGGTAGCAAAATTGGCATCATCATGCACCCTCATTTGATGGAAATTGCAAAAATTTGTGGGGTCATAAGGAAACACCATCCATTAATTTGATGTACTTAATTTAGAATCCTTCTTTTCAGCTAGATTACTTCTCAAAGCATTCACCACATGACTTTCCTTCTTTTCCTTCTTCTTAGGAGGAGAATTAATGACACCATCATTGGTTGCATTATGTTTATGATTGCACAAAGAGGTTGAATTTTAGGAAGGTACATGCCACATGTTTGTGTTCACCTCAAACACTTCGATCCTCAGACACTCATTAATATCTTCATCATAAGAGGTGGGTTCACACTTGAGGACCTCAAGGTGAACCTCTTGCCTCAATGATCATGTGAACATATCATAAATTTAGTCATCCAAGAACCTAATCCTACATGTATTAATAGCTAAATACCATCTACGCACAAAATTAAAGTTTGACTCACCCTTTTCCTATGCCATGGAGGTGAAATATTTAAGGTAGTCATCTAGAAGGAGACAAAAAATAAATAGGGAATTTAGAGGTAGCTTCTGAAACCAAACTAGAGCTTCAACTCACAAAGAGTGAGTGAAGAGATTCAACATCATGCCTTCATCCTATTCCTAATCCATACATGCCATCATGAATATCATATTATGCTCCATGGGACTGGAGTCCCACTTCTTATTTACCTTAGGCAACTCAAGGATGCGAGTAGGAAGAGGATTAACATGCACCCATAGGGCTAGAGGATTGCAATGGAGATCCTCATAAGAACAATTGATAGCAAGATGATGATTAACTTTGAGAGAGGGATCATGATGGTGATGATGTTTCCTATGCCTATAGGAATCACCATGACCATGATCATGGGGAGCATGATTCTAAGGTGTCTCTTGATAGGGAAGACACTCATGATGGAAATCATCTCTACCACATGATGGGGAACAACCATGGGAAGTATGACGGTCCCCATAGGGATGATGGGAAGACATGGCATGCTCATGAAAATGGTCATGATAAACAAAATATCCATGATTCTAGTCATATGCCATTAGATGAGGGTCAATTCATGGCCATTGATTCCCTTGATATGCATCTCACAAGTATTTATTCTACAGGTGCTGATCAAAATCAACATGCTCATCAAAAACTCTAAAATAAGGACTAGGAGGATAAGAGGATCCCCCATGATGGGGATACCTCATCGAGTTAGAGTACCTATGACACACAACATGGATATGGGGATGTTATTTATATAGAGTATCTATCTAAGAAAGAGGTGGGTAACTCACACAAGAACTAATTGAGGCACTTGAAAATGAGTTGGTATGAGTTCTATTTCTAAAATAAACATGCCCCCAACTCTTGGGGGGAGAAGGATGGAGATCATTCACCTAGATATGTCTACAAAAATCATCAATGATCACACATAGCTCATTAATTCTTATTTTTGCAAGGGGATCCTCATCACCTCAAATGGGTGAATGAGATATAACATGAAGCTGAAACAAAACATCCTCAGATGAATGAAGCTTAGACTGGTGAAAAGGAGACCAAGTCTATTGGTTATAGTCCTACCAATCTTGTTCCCTTTTGAATGCAAGATGGTGTGGACTGCCATGCTAGGTCAAGGTAAGCTCCTAGATCCTACGGTATCTATGGCATTCCATTGTAAGTACAGATTGATCATGAGTGAGCTTAGGGATGAGACCCTAAATCCACTAGGATAAGAATCCCAAGGGTGGGAGATCAGACATGGATGCAATGAATCAAGAGTAACATGTAAGATAATAGAAAAGGTAAATTGATGGAGAACCAATAGGGAGAATGACACAAAGTAAAATAAGGATAAAATAACCAAGGCAAGAGCCAAAACACAACTAAAAGAAAAGCCTAACAACTAATAGAGGGGAGTTGGCTAATAGAGTTATAAATGGGATAAAACTAATTTGAAAATATATGTGAGTCCTATCAATCATGCTATAATGTAGCTCCAAAAATTTTAATGGAACCACCAATGTTTGATAGGGTGCTAAAGTAAACCACTAAGAGGCTAGAAGGCTCAAGGGTTCTATGGGCTATAAGAGGTCTATAGTGGCTATCTAGTTTACTGGATTACACCAAGATACATATAAAATTTTAAACCAAGTTAGGGTTATCATGAACAAGTGAAAAAAGTATTAAATTACCTCTAGTGGATCAAATCAAAGTAAAATAAGTAGTTAATACTAGACTAAAGATTTCATATAAATTACAGAAACAATAATATCGAATAAAGAGAGATAAAAAATGAAATGTAAATATATATTCTAAGGTAATTTTAGGCCAAATGATATAAATTTTAAATAGTAAATATGTTTTCAAGAAGTAGTTAAAGATCATGCCTAATATAGATTTGAGATATCTTTTGAATTCAACACTATTATTTTATAATACTGCAATGTTCTAGTTTAGCAAGAGAGGGAGATTGTTTAAGCAAGTTGTCTAGTTTGTTTTAATCATGTATAATCCTAATATGTAATATAAATGTTTCCAATAAAATCATAACATGTAATGATAAATATATCAAGTATTGAAGATATCTTGTAAACACATATGAATGGATAAACTTTAGAAACTATTCTAAATAATGCACAAAATAACTAAATCACCAAAATAAATCAAACCCTATCATATATACTACACAAAATAATGAAATTTCACTTTTCATATCAAAGTTATCTCAGGTCAAGCTAAAAGAGGATGTGCATATGTTCTACCAACTAGGAATCCAAGCTAGTAAGCAATGTAGGAGGAAGACCAAGCTATGTGCAAGCTGAAGTCCAAACCAAAATCCAAGAATAAAGGAGAAGGTGAAGTGAGAACTTGAAATGGTGTGAGATCTCCAAAAAAGTGCACAAATAAGGTAAAATTCCAAATGTATAAACTGGAATCAAGCCGCAAGGAAGCAATAATAATTGAAAACAATAATGAAGTCTCCAAGCAAATGTGTAGCAACATATGGGATCCTCTATCACCAATCAAACTCTAGAGTGCCAAGAATGAATCAAGAGAGATTCAAGAAGGAATGAGATTCAAGAGAGGGAATAAGAATCAATAAAAAGTGTGGAAATAGAATATATAGGATCAAATTAATGAGAATGAGGCATATATCCCAACCCCCAATCTGCCAAAAGACCTAAAACTAATATTTTTTATTGTTTGGGTCCAAATTGACACTTTTGCATGCAATTTACCTAAGATACAACCTAGGCCACGAATTTTTTGAAGTAATAATGTGGCCTAATCCATGTGTTTACTTCACATAAATCATGGCCTGGGTCAAATAAGGGCCTAGGCTGGTCAACAAGCTCTTAAAAGGCCCTAGGGGGTTCCTAGAGGGCCTATCTTATGTGTGAAAGGCCCAAGATGGACTAAGGATGTATGGAGGGTAAGAATATGATTTAGGAGTGGTCTAAGTGAGTGGTGGATATCTCAAAGTGGGATTACTAGGGTTAGTAGTCTATTCATGAGCTAATGTGTAATCGTAAAGAGGAGTAGGGTCACGAGAAGTATGCTTACAGTTACTAAATGTTTTGGGATACAAGGTGGGATCGTATATACATTATAGGTGATGGTGGGTATGATACCTCCTATTTTAATGATAGAAATTTGAGGTACTATAGGTTCATTTTTTAGATGTTTGGTGGTTTTATTTATGACTGGTGGTTTTGGTATAAGGTTACCATGGGAATCCCTAAGTGGGGTGGTGAAAATTAGGATTTTATGCTCCCCATGAAAATTGGTGAGGTTGGTTTTGGAGATAAATGATATGATTTTGCATCTACATCATATGATTTACATTATTGGTTTGAAAGGTATGCATTTGGTTAAGTGTTTTCAATAGGATTTTGTTAGTTTGAGTGGTATTTTGACTAGTAGACATAACATGTGATACATTAGTGTTAGTATTAATAGGTTGAGTTACACTATGAGTGTGGGATGAATTAGTAGCATGTTCGCACTATTGGTGAAATAAGTAGTAGTGTAATGAGATGCACTATTAGAAAAATAAACTTTGGTAGAAAAAGATGCACTAGTAGCATGGTTATGGGTGTGCGCCTTTTGAAGAGGCCCACTATAAGTTGAACCTACCATGTTGGTAGAAATAATTAGAATAGAGGTTGAAGAAGACATAGGAGATTATGTCATGGTATGTGAAGGAGACATTATAAAGGAGAAATATTGAGATGCAAAGAAAGGGGTTCAACCAAATCCATGGGAAAAGGTAGGGGGAGGGTGAATGGGGTTATCCTATATGAGGCCCCATCATGATATTATAGATGGTTATAAGATCTTTTCCTCTATGTTGAGGGTATTAATTGATAAAAAAAATAATTTTAGCTATTTACTTTAAATCACACTCATATTCTAAAGAAAATAAAATGTTAAGTGCTGAGGAAGAATGGGGAGGAATCCCATAGTTAGTAGTGCAATTGGAAACATGGACATTTATTTGATCCATGGTGCGTGCCACAAGATGTGTCTTAGAATCTATATTGGGATTGGTAAAACTCATCATGTGTGTTTAATTAAATTTTGTATTATTATCAAATAGGAAATACATGATGGAGGGAGACTAAAGCCTTGTGCATAAATAAGGATCAATTGGTAAGATATGGAGCTGAACCAATTGACACTATTTTGAAGATAGTAAAAATAACATGTTATAAGGGACATAGTCAAACTCGTTGGTTATGTGACATAAATTGATAAACTGAAGGAGTAGGAAAGACACACAATTGAATAGGTTAACTATGTACTAAATATAAATAGAACAAGTAGCCTATAAGAGACTGAGTCGATGGGGTTGACTATGTTATGAAGATAAGGTTTTTCTCAAATATAATAACTAATAAAATTCAATTTAGCACATAATAAATTAGATCAAATGTGTTTGATCTAATTGTAGAACATAACATAAATATTATACTAATTTTGGCCAGTTCAAGTTTTTTAATACAACATACAATTTAAAAAGAGAATACAACAAAACTAAAATGTAAATGTTAATATAATAAGCAAACATTCCTAGTGTGTTGTTAGATTATAACTTTTATAAATAAATATGATAGGTATTTAGTTATAAGAAGGAACTATAAAATCAATCTAAGGATATTTTTTAGGTAGTTTAGGTTGAAAGGCTCTGTATTGGTGATGGTATTGGCTTTGTATTGGGGCCTACCCCCTCACTTTGAAATCTTGCAATGATGAGGGTGTCAAGTGCTTTGATAATATATACCATCAACCATGTATTTATACTAGGCTAGAAAACCAAGTCATCTTCCCCCTTGGTGATGAAATCTAAGAAGCTATACCTTGGGTAGAAATTGTTTAATGTTTTTTAATGTTATGTGATTTGAAAGTGTGTGAAAAATAAAAATAATGTGACTAAATTGGTAAATTAAAAACTGCCTATTTAGTTTATATTTTTTACTATAATAAAGTAAGAAATAAAAATGAAAATTGAATTAATTACTAAGATAGGTTAATTTTTTTATTTTTGAATAGTATAGAGTCAATTCAGGTGATCCTATATACAAATAATATAAAAAAGAGCTGACAGGGTTGATGTTATCTATGGAAGAAAGATCCAAAAGAACACAGATGAATAGGTCAACTGAGTCTTTCAGACATGAAAGCAAGCTACATAACTGTGTCACCATAGTCAACCTAGTTTATATAGGGTTACAATTTTATAGATTGCAAAATATGAAAATTAGGACTGAAAATGAAGAACAAAAATGACTAAGAAGGTAAGAGTGAACCTGATAATTTTTTAAGATGTTTAATTTTCTATTTTTATGTTGTGTCACTCAAATGATGATTTTTTATTTTGTTAATATATTCAACTAGGTTGACTAAGTCTACAAACCTATATGCTAAAAGTGACCTGCTAATAGAGTCAATTAGGTTGATTCATTTTAAAAACTTGTGGTTGAAAAAGAGAACTGAGTTGATTTGGTTGGTCTAGATACCTATTGTTCGAGAAGACTTGTATAAAGAAATACAAAGTTGATTGGAGTAACTATGTGTTAAACCTATACAAAGGATGTTAGACTATATCAATAGGTTTGATCCAGTACCATATAAAAATATATAATAGATGATAATAAATGAATGCATGAAAGAAAACCTAAAAGGTTTAGACTCATGTGGGGTTCACCAAAATGTATACAAGGGAAAGTGAAGCTGATATACAAATCAATCGTAGCTCAGATAAGATAAGTCACACTTACCCTTCTACTTTTTGGTACATTTAGATAATAAGGGTCATCCCCAAGATGGATCTACTATACCTAACTTAAGGTCCACTACCACAATAATATCACTAGAGAGGATTCTAAAGCCTCTAGTCAAACAACACCATGCGATGACCCTAGCTAGATCCTATTTTTTCTTATTCATAAATTAAATGATAAATTAAAGTAAAATCTAACCTAGTGTTCACCAAAGCATGTGGCATAAAGTGGGGGTAATGTTATAGCTTATAATTGCACCTTTTTGAGAAAGTTCTTTAGGCTCCCTTCTATTTATAAGCATGGGGCAACCTCAGGATGTGGGTATCCTATGGTGAGGTTGAACCTCTAGGATTTTTTATGAGGCTAGTTCCTTAGGTGCTTCACTTTAGCTCTTGATCTCACACTAAAATCTACTATAAACTAAGGAAAATAGATAGGAGGATGACTGAAAAGGAAATCTAAGATAAGGGAGGTGATGCACCAAAATAAGTGATCTACTTGGTCTGGGAAAAGAGCCAACTACTGATGAATCCAAATAGGACACAAACTATTCTAGTTCTATCTCAAGGCCATAGGCATGGAGCTTTTATGTGGAGGTTAGAGATAAACCTTACACTTTAAAGGATAAAAAATAGGTCTAATGGAGACACAATGAACTGGTAACACTTCAGAAGGATATTGACACATAGACACTTCACATAATCTTGTTTTAACTAGAAACAAAAATTGAACCTCTAGGATTTTTTATGAGGCTAGTTCCTTAAGTGCTTCACTTTAGCTCTTGATCTCACACTAAAATATACTATCAACTAAGGAAAAGAGATAAGAGGATGACTGAAAGGGAAATCTAAGCTAAGGGAGGTGATGCACCAAAAGAACTGATCTATTTGGTCTAGGAAAAGAGCCAACTACTGATGAATCCAAATAGGACACAAACTATTCTAGTTCTATCTCAAGGCCATAGGCATGGAGATTTTATGTGGAGTTTAGAGATAAACCTTACACTTTAAAAGATTAAAAAATAGGTCTAAGGGAGACACAATGAGTAACACTTCAGAAGGATATTGACACATAGACACTTCACATAATCTTGTTTTAACTAGAAACAAAAAATTCTTCCTTATATTGCTTGAAAAGAGTCTTTTACAAAGTGATTTTCGGAGAGTGATTTTATCAAAAATATAGGGATCATTTCTTAGCACCAAGGCCTCTATTTATATATAAAAATGGGGAAAAGAGAAGGGGAAGAAATAAGAAATCACTGATGGTGGGAACTCTCACATTGTACTTCCTTATTGTGCCTAAATGCATCACTCAGGATCACTCAATAATCCTCTTAAGCCCCTCCCATATTTAAGTTTTTATTTGGTGCATCTAAGAAGCCATGTTATGAGAAAATATAATGTCTCTTCTTGGCATGATGCATTTAAACATCAAACAATTATTGTAGGGAGTGAACTATGGTGGATGAGAGCCTTCATAATTTCTAGCTACCAGCCGCTTGGACTCTCCTATGCTTATTAGTCATCCTTTTGCCACTTGTCCTTTATTGATTGGCCCTTTTTAATCTAGTTTATGCCACATTTAAACCTTTCATTCATTGTATCATGATTCTCATGTTGCAATACCAAGCTTAAGTTGAGCACTTGGAGAATCCCAATTTACTCTATGTAGAGTAATTTGGGTTCTTTGATCTCTCTAACTTCAGGCTTTCCTAGATCCTTTACTTATAAAGCCTTTTAATTAAAGTAATAAGAGAAACTTGATTTACTCTATGTAGATTAATTTAGGTTCTCTAAAATTAATTACTTTGAACTTATCCATCTTGAAGTATTCTCACTTTGTTGTTTCCAAACCTTAAGACTTTGGTCTTTTCGAACCCAATTACTTTCAACAGCTAGTCACTTATATTGATTTTGACATCCATTAACCCATCATTTCCTTTGGACACTTGGTCTCAAGGTTTTCTTCTGAAGGAATTCCTTTGGCCTTTTATTTTGGGCAAAACTCTAGAAGGAATTTCTTCAAACAATTTGTTTGAAGGAATTCTTTCAGACCTTTTGTCTGAAGCTTCCTTCTTTCTCTCTTCCTTCGAAAATTGCCTTTCAAACATTTTTCAATGGATTTTCTCAAAGGGTGAGAGACCCTTAAGTATTCCTATGTGTACCCTTGGACTTTTGAGAATGATCCTCTTGAAGGGAAAGATACCCTTTGGGAGTTTTGAAATGGTCCTTCCAAAGGGTAACATATCCTTCAAGAAACTTACAACTATCCATTTGGAGAAGAAAAAGCCCTTCAAATTTATGAAGTGTACCTTTGGGTTCTTAAAATACCCTTTTAAAAAGTTCAAGAGGACCTTTGGAAAAGTTTATTGGTCCCTTTTTCCCTAAGCCCTTTAGCATTTTGAAAATGCCCTTTAGATTTTTTAGTGGAATTGTCCCTTGAAGAACTTGAGAAGCACTATTTTCAAGACCAAATCAGGTTTGTCAAGCCCTTTTACTTAATTTAGGATTATGATTGTTCAAAAATTATGAATTAATCATGAAGTGATCCTTGGATAACCAAAAATACACTATCCATGAGTAATTTAAGTTTTTAAACCTGAATTACTTCTACTTATAAAACCTTTAGAAGTTAAGCACTATTGAAAACCTGATTTACATTATGCCCTCAAAAACCCAAAGTTGTCATTGCTAGAAAACCTAAAGTCCTCCTAAATACTTTCCATTTTATTTTCTAAAATCTCCCTTTTTCATACTTAGGTAAATTTTTATATGTGGGCCAAAAATGGCCAGAATATTTGGTGACTCATAGGGAAGCATGCCTGCTATGCTTGAGAATCCAGCTCATTTGCTTCATTCGATCCACTACGCATGGAGTCACTACTTTTGTAAAAAGTTGGATTTATATATAAATTTACCTTGAAGCAAAAATAACAACCTAAATGAAACAAACTATGTCCAAGGCACTTAGGGAAGGGAAAACACACAACTAAAATGGATGTGCACAAGGCACTTAGAGAAAAACATGAAAATCTATACAAAAGGTACATATATATAATGACTAAAAACTCATTTAATAGTAGGTATTTAGATGGATCTCATTGACTGGGATGGGTAATATCTCCCCATCTAGTTGGGCAAGCTAAAAAGCATTATGTTATTTGTGTTCATAGATCACATAAGGGCCACTCCACAATCTGTCAAACTTGGTATGGTTACCTAGTTTGGCCTTTTTTGAGTCCCATTTGAGAATTAGGTCTCCTTCCTTGAAATTAATTGCTATAACTCTCTTGTCAAAAGCCTTTTTGACCTAAGCTTGATGTGACTCTAATGTTTCTATTACAAGGTCCCTTATCTCCTCAAGCTTTGTGAATTTTGCCAATCTCACATTTATGGGTTCATCTTTTAGGAGCTCCAACTGATGGGATAGTTATAATGCAAGAAGGTAAAGGGAAATGGGTAACTTATCCTCCCTTCCATATACTAGAACATATGGATAATTTCTAATAGCAACATTAGGAGTTACTTGATCAGCTCATAAGGCTGTCTTTAACTTGGTGTGCCATGTCCTCTGATTCTCCTCCATGGTCCTCTTGATAATCCTCAACAAATTTTTATTTTTGGACTCAACCAATCCATTTCCTTGAGGATAATAATTTGAGTAAGTGTTAAGTTAGATGCCCATTTTAATATCCTATTCACTTATTTTCAAACCAAGGAAAGCTAATGCATTATCAAATATTATAGTAGATGGAACACCAAACCTAGTCACAATGTTGTCATAGAAATCTAAGACTACACTTTCATTGGATTCCTTCAATGTAATGGATTCCACCCACCTAGTGAAGTAATCAGTTGTACTAAGAAACCTCTTATGCCCTACACTTGATGGGGGGTTGATCACACCAATGAAATATAAACCCCACTACATGAATGGTTGCTCTACTTGAATAAGGTTGAGAGGGAAAGCTACTAACCTTTGATTACTTGTGAAAAAATCACATTCTTGACACCTCCTCACCCATGTATAAGCATCCTTAAATAGGCTGGACTAGTCGTAACCATCCCTCATGATCTTTACTATAGTAGTTCTTGGAGCAAAATGACCTCCTACAGACCCATAATGGAAATGCTCTAAAAGCTTGGCTACTTGATCATCATCTATGCAACTTAGGAGAACTCCATTGAGGTCTCTTTTGAACAAAACCCCATCAACTAAATCATAAGGTATGGACTAAAGTCTAAAATACCTTCTTTTTGCTTTGTCCATACCTTAAGGTCACTCACATATTAGCAAAAAGTTCATCATATCATGGAACCAATTAGTGTGAGGTGGAGGTGTATCTTCTTATAGGTTATCTTGTGTAAATGACCTCTTTATATTCATGAAATTTATCAACCATATGCTCATATAAGCCTTTACCTATTACTATCTTAGTGACCTTGATCTCCATTTCATACTCCATGACTTTAGTAATACAACCAACTCATTTTTCGCTTAAATCCTTGTTAAGAAGAAAGTCTCTTACTTTAAGATGAGACACCATAAGGTGGATCTTACTATTGGATATCATTGTCATGAACTTATTAAGGCTCCTTACTACTGCAAGAACTTACTTTTCTACAAAGGTATACCTCACCTCATACTCTTCAAGCCCGTGACTTAAAAATGCTAATGGCTGCTCAAGTCCTTTACCATTTCTTTGCATCATCATAGATGATATATTATTAATATTGACAAAATCATATAATATGAAATCCATTAGGAAATGAGGATTCATAAGTTTGGGTGCTTGAGCAATGGCTTGTTTGATAGCCCCAAATGCCAACTTTCCTTCATTTGACCAAGTGAACACTTGGTTCTTTTTTAGAATAGCAGTGATGGGTCTGACCAAACTTACAATACTAGGGATAAATCTTCTCATGAAGTTTATATTTCCAAGGAAACTTTGGAGTCCCTTCTTATGCTTGGGCAAGGATAAGGCCAAGATGACACTTGCTCTCTTAGGATCAATAGACAACCCCTCCTTTGAGATGATGTGGCCCAATTGATTACCTTCATGTATGGTAAACATGGACTTTTTGGGATTCAAATAAATCCCATACTCTCTCAACCTTTCAAAAATCAGCCTGAGGTGGTCCATATGATCGCTGGCATTCTTAGATAAAACTATGATGCCATCCAAGTAAACTAGCACCATTTGGTTTAGTAGCCCTTGGAAAGCCATTTCCATGGCTCTTTATAAAGTTGTGCCAGTATTTTATAGACTAAATGGAATCTTTTGGTATACATACATGCCCCATTTGGTGGTGAAAGTAGTCTTGCATTGATCTTTATCTTTCACCCAAACCTGGTTGTAGCCAGAAAATCCATCCAATAGAGAGAAGTGTTCTAATCGTACAACTACTTGGAGAAGTTGCTCCATGGATGACAAAGTGTAGTGATCCTTCAAGGAGACTTTGTTCAAATATTTGAAGTCCACACAAAGCCTAATATCCCCACTCTTTTTTCTTATAGGAACCAAGTTGGCTACCCATGCTGAATGTTTGATGGGAAAGATGATACTAGACTCGATCAACTTGGTTAGCTCCTTCCTCATCAAATATTCAATATTGGGGTTAATGGGCACTTAATTTTACCTCACATACTTGGAATTGGCCTCCAAATCTATGGTATGCTGAGCTAACTTAGGATCAAAACCCTTGAGGTCATTATACTCCCAAGCAAAAATGTCTACATAATTTTGGCAAAGTGTTATAAAAGCATGCCTCTCAACCTTACTACTTACCTTCCTACGCTTGAGAATATTGTCCTTGAAGATGAGGAATCTCTAATAGTTTTATTCATTAGTTCATATTACTACTTTTTCTTCTCTCATATGGTTTCCTTCATGAAAAAGGCCCTCAAGTGTAACTAACCCCTTATGAATTTTTTTTGACTTTAGCTGAACAATCTGATCCTCATATTGATGCTATAATTTAGCTTGGTTGGAGGAGGAGAACTCAAATTTTTACTAAAATAAGCAAGCATTTTATTTCACTCTAAAAAACCTACTAGTGGGATTCATTATCTAACACTAATGGCCTCACCACCACCTTGACATGTGGCTAAACCTTGGTTTCTTTTAGCTCACTTAGAATGTCAAATTGAGCTCCCATGACTGCCATCCTATTAGCATGTTGGTTCTAATTTATTTGGATAGCTTGAATGTCAAAGGCCTCACAATCCTCAATTAGGTCCCACACTCAATTTTTGTAGGACCTCATCAAGGAAATCTTTGTAATGTTCAAGCCTCTGACTTGGTTTACTATGAGCTCATTATCCCCATAAACTTGAAATAGTTTTATTTCTATTTTATTAGCCCATTAAAGGCCATGGATCAAGCCTTCATATTCTAATAAATTTGAAGAGAAACCAAAATGGAACCTATAGGAAGAGAAAATCTTATTACTTGAGGGTGAAACCAACATTGCCCTAGTACTTACACCATTTTTTCTCTTTGAGCCATCAAAGAACAACTTCCATAAATTATTGGGGTCTTCTTTAGGTCCAATGATGGAAGGTATGGGTTGATTCTCTTCATGTAGTAGATATACACCCATGTCTCTTTCCTCAACACCTTCCAAAGGGTTGAAAAAATAGTTGTCTCCCCATAGCTCATCTAAGAATAAGTCTAAAACCTCTTCAGGATGAGTGTTTAGGTCTTCGCCAATTGTAAACTCATCCTCATCAAAGATAGTATAGTTGAGGTTTATGTTATTTGGATGATGGGGTTTAATGTGGAATTATGCCATGGGTTTACCCTTGATCGAGACCTTAGTCCCATACCTTATTTTGAATGCCATGTAAGACCAATCTACTATAAGGTAACCCCCAATCTTGGCTATGAACTCTTTGGAAAGACAATGTAAAGTGAGGAGTGACATCCAAGATCAACACATCTTACACCATGGACATGCTAAGATAACCATGCAAGGTTAGGCTCAAATTCTTTATGATACCTAATGGCTTTGTAGAAGAACCATCAAGCTACATGACTCCTTTCATGTGTGGCTCATACTTGAGGTTAAAATGGTCAGCAACAGACTTTGGCATGACTAAGGTATTAACTCCACTATCCAGCAAGCATTTGTGTACTAAGGAGTCACCAATGATTAATGAGATGTAGAATGGGGGGGATTGGTCATACTACTTGACATTTATCCCAAAGGACCCATGGCTGCATTAGTGAAGACTTTAGCTTCCTTACTTGTAGCTATATAAACACTCATCTTGGACAAACCTTCCTGAAGAATTTCTACTTGGTCGGGGATGGAAAACATGTCCCATATTAGTACACTCACATTGGATTTCTTCATTTTCTCCATAATGTTCATTGGCATACCCCCAACCTTTGCCTAGGTTTTGGGATTAACTACGATTGGCTTTGTTAGTGAAGGAGTGGTTATAATAGGTTCTTTGAAAGCTTCCTGATTGTCACCCATATTCCTTCTCTTGAACCTTGTGTTCACTGAGATTGGGGTGTGGGCCAAACTAGGAGTAGCTTATGAATTGGATGCATAGCACTCCTCTTGCTCACTAATGACCATTGAGGTTTCTAGTTGGTTTGACCCTTAATCTAAGCCTTGTTCTTTTGGAGTTTGCTCTTGCTTTGTCAGTGTGGGCACCTTTGTGATTTGGGCCATAAGAGCTTGGTTATATCCATAAGTAATAGCTTGCTACCATTAATCATTGGACACTTGGTTGGAGCCATTAGTTGGGATAATGGATTATCCAAAGGAATGATTCCAAAGCATTATCCCTTCAACATCCTGAGCCACATTGTTTTAAATGAGGACCAAGGAGTTGGAAGGGCCTGTAGCATTTGGATTATAATTATACTACCTAGTATAGTTAGGCTATCCCTATCCTTAGAAAACTCCTTTTTAAGGTGGGCTATTATCTTGATAAGACTACTATTGAGGCTAATACTGATCTTGATAAGGTTTTCTATAAGTCTACTACCTCTTGAAATTGGCCACATTATTCCCCAAATATTGGAGCATGATTTTGAATTCTATGTAATTCTCATACTCTTAGAAGTTATTAGATCCACTAGTAGAGGCCTTATTTTACTTAGGTGAAGGCACAATAATAATTATTAGCATTGGAAGTATAACATCAAGTGGAGGAATGACTACAAGAGGTGGTCTGATTTCTAGAAAAAGAGGCATTCATGGTCTAGAAGTAAGCTTGCCATCCTGAACTAGGCAATTTTCTACCTTGATGGCCACTTCATATGCATCTAGTAGCATGTCTCCTCCCATAGATGTTAAGCATGAGATATACTGAGAGGGGGGGGGGTGAATCAGTATATCATATATCTTATAAAACTTTCCCTTAATCAAATTCCACTTAATCAAACATTCAAGATATGCAATAAAACTCAAATAATAAACATCACACAAGATAGAGAGAGAAACTAGATATAACATGGAAACCTAATGTGGGAAAGACCATGGAGAACAATATAAAGTATATGAATGAGCACCAATCCAAATAATATTCACAAGCACCAACTTGTAGGAGCACCAACCCCTTTGCTGAGCACCAACCCAATAACTATTCATGAGCACCAACCCATAAGAGCACCAACCCCTTTGTCGAGCACCAACCTAGCAACAATTCATGAGCACCAACCCACAGGATCACCATCCCCTTTGCCGAGCACCAACCCAGCAACTATTCGTGAGCACCAACCCATAGGAGCACCATCCCCTTTATGTATACCACACAACTATCTCTCAATGTTGCTATCTCAGCAAATGATAGTTCATTACAACATCTCTTTCCTCTCTCTCATCTTTTCTCTTCTAAGATAGATATAACAAATACAAATCATATTCATCTCTCACAATTGCTCTTCTAAGCTAGATATTACAATATCAAATCAACCTCTATCTCTCATTTTTACAAATGGCTTCTTAATCCTTTATTTATAGCTTTCCAAATGACCTTTGGCCTTCCCCCTTTGTGACCCTTCAATCCTCATGGAAAATGGTGCCAAACTTGTATGACCCTTCATATCCTTGCCTTTGAAAATTCATGTGGTGACCCTTCATGAGAAAAAATGTCCTTCCCTCTTTTGTCCTTATCTTCATGACTTTTTCGTATTCCTTAAAGTGTCCCTTCATGAGAAATTGCACCCTTTGTCTTTTGTCTTCACTTGGTGACTCTTGGAATTCCCCAAGATGACTCTTCATGGGAAAATGCATCCCATCCTTCTTTTGTCTTTACCCCATGGCTCTTTGACTTCTCCATGGTCCCTTCTTTTGTCTCATATGCAACCAAAAATATATTCATTAATATTAAATAAATATTAACTCACATTAGCCAAGATATATCTATTACAAACAACATTAAATGTAATGGGGCCTTTATCACCAATAATTCTAGACCTTTGACATCAATGGCAATATTTCCAACAATATAATGAATCATTATAGCTATGTTTATATTGAGAGCCTTCAAATAATACTAGAAAGAAAAGTTTGGAGATGGTCTTATATTTTCTATAATTCTATCCCATGCCTTTTGAAATCTCCTATTGAAGTCTTGCATGACTTCATAAGGATCTCTCTTGATTGTGGTCAACTCCTATACAAGTGATAGATGATCACTCTTATCTGCAAAGATTTTACATAGGGATATTCATAGCTTATCCCATGAGTGGATAGAATTAGGATCTAGGGCCCTATACTAGTCTAATGCCTTTCCTTTGAAAGATATAACCAATATCCTAACAACCATGTTCTCCATTGTGATATTGTGAATGTTGCACAAGTTAGTTATGTATGTTATGTGTTTAGTAGGATTTACATGTTGGTCTCTTATGTAATAAGGAACACTTTTGAGGGATGATAATAGCAAAGATCATAATATGGTAAGTTCAAAGGGATTTGGCCACTAAATCCCATAAAATCTCTTTGGGGAATCATATTAGCAAGAGGGATTGTCAAAGGTCTCCTTGTATAAGTATGCTTTATGACTGGTCTAAGAGGAGGGTGCCCTACGTAAGGGTGAGTATGGGAAAACCTTAAATTTCTAGTTGAGTTTAAAGGTAATTCAATAAAATCAAAAGGACTACTTTTAGAAGTTGATCTTATAGTTACCTTTGGTATGAAAGATATCTACTACTCTACCACCAGATGCTGAAGGATGAATGCTACCACTGCTACAAAATGATCAAAACAACATCAAATTTGACTAATCTTTCATAAAAATGAAAATGAAATGGTAGTTATCCCACCAGGCATGCCAAAATTTTTATAGATTGGAATTTAAACCCTGTGAGAGAGTTATTTAGGTTCCCTCACTTTCAGCTACAAGCATGGGGACAACCTCAAGATGTGGTTATCCTATGGTGAAGTTGAACCTTTAGGCTTTTTTATGAGGCTAGTTCCTCATGTGCTTCACTTTAGCTCTTGATATCACACTAAAATCTACTATCAACTAAGGAAACAAGGTAGGAGGATGAATGAAAAAGAAATCTAAGCTAAGGGAGGTGATTCACCAAAATAAGTGATACACTTGGTTTGGGAAAAGAGCCAACTATTGATGAATCCAAATAGGACACATGTTATTCTAGTTCTATCTCAAGGGCATAGGCATGGAGCTTTTGCATGGAGGTTGGAGAGAAGCCTTATGCTTTGAAGGATAAAAAAATAGGTTTAAGGGAGACACTATGAACTGGTAACACTTCAAAGGGAGCTTAACACACAGATAGTTCACTTAATATTATTTTAACTAGAAACAAAAAATTCTTCCTTGTATTGCTTCAAAAGGGTCTTTTACAAAGCAATTTTTGTAGAGTTATTCTATCAGTAATTTAGGGATCATATTCTTGGCTCCAAGGCCTCTATTTATATATAAAATGGTTGAAGACAGAAGGGGAAGAAATAAGAAGTCACTAATGGTGAGAACTCTCATGTTGTACTTCTTTATTGCACCTAAATGTACTACTCAAGATCACTCAACAATCCTCTCGAGCCCCTCCCATATTTAAGTTTTTCTTTGGTGCATCTAAGAAGCCATGTTGTGAGTAGCTAGAATGTCTCTTCTTGGCATGATGCATTTAAACATTGAATGATGATCATGCAAAGTGAACTATGGTAGATGAGAACCTTCATAATTTCTAGCTACTAGCCGCTTGGACTCTCCCATGATTATTGGTCATCCTTGTGCCACTTTTACTTTATTTATTGGTCCTTTCTACTCTATTTTATGCCACATGATGGACTTTCATTCATTGCATCATGATTCTCTCATTTCCAAACCAAGCTTAAGTTGAGCACTTGGAGAATCTTGATTTACTCTATGCAGAGTAATTTGGGTTCTTTGATCTCTCCAACTTTAGGCTTTCCCAAATATTTTACTTATAAATCCTTTTAAGTAAAGTACTTGGAGAAACCTGATTTACTCTATGTCGAGTAATTTATGTCTTCTAAGCTTACTTACTTTAGACTTGTCCATATTGAAGTCTTCTCACTTTTTTATTTCCAAACCTTAAGACTTTGGGATTTTCAAACTTGATTACTTCCAATAGCTAGTTTCTTATCTTGATTTTGATGTCCATTGACCCATAATTTCCTTTGGACACTTGGTCTCATATTTTTTTTCCAAAGGAATTCCTTCAAACTTTTATTTTGGGAAAAACTCCCAAAGGAATTTCTTCAAACAATTTATCCAAAGGAATTACTTTAGACTTTTTGTCCGAAACTTCCTTCTTGCTCTCTTCTTTTAGAAATTACCTTTCAGACTTTTTGCCATGGACTTTCCTAAAGGGTGAGAGACCCTTCAGGCTTCCTATGTGTCCCCTCAAACTTTCATGAATGATCCTCCTGAAGGGAAAGATACCCTTCTAGAATTTTGAAATGGTCCTTTCAAAGGGTAACATAGCCTTTAGGAAACTTGAAACTATCCATTTAGAGAAGAAAAAGCCCTTTGGATTTATAAAGTGTACCTTTAGATTCTTGAAAGACCCCTCAAAACAGTTGACTGGTCCCTTTTTACCTAAAAAGGCCCTTTGACATTTTAAAAATTCCCTTCATATTTTTGAAGTGGACTTGTCCCTTGAAGAACCCAAGAAGCACTATTTTCATGACCAAATCAGGTTTGTCAAGCCCTTTTACTTAATTCATGTTTCTGGCTACTCACAACTTATGAAGTAATCATGTAGTGCTCCTTAGAGAACCCAAAATACACTGTCCATGAGTAATTTGGGTTTGTAAACCTGAATTACTTCTACTTATAAAATGTTTAGAAGTTAAGCACTATTGGAAACTTGATTTGCACTATGCCCTTAGAAACCCAAAGTTTTAATTGTTGGAAAACCCAAAGTCCTCCCAAAGACTTGCCATTTTCTTTCCTAAAAGCTCCCTTTTCATACTTAGGTAAATTTTGATAGGTGGGCCAAAAATGGCCAACATGTAATAAACATAGAATAAAATATGCATAGAAGATCTCAACTCAAGTCAATGTAGAGAAAATCCTAATGCATGGAGAGAGAAGCATATAAACTAAAAAATGTAATTCTATATACTTTAATGAGGAGAAAGAGTTAGGAATAATTACCTTTGAATATGAACCCACTGAGCCTCAATCTCTCCCTTGGCCAAGGTGCTTTGCAAGATGTTGTTGTGATTTATAAGGATAAAAAAGATAGGTTAGGCTACATGACTTCTCTTATGAATCTATAATACTTCTCCATAAAACAAGATTCATATCTCTAAGTTTAGTAATAAAACCCTAAGAAATGGTGCTCAAGTAGAATGGTGGATATGAATATTCACAAATAATTATTTACTTCTCATCTATCTATAAAATGGTGAAAATGGATGTGTATATATAGTTAGATCTAACCCTAAACTCTTTTGAAATTATCTGACATAGTCAACCCAATCGACCTTGTATCATTAATTAATAAAAATAGGTAGGTCCTAGACTATATTTGTCGAAGCCTATCTAGTTCCATAATGTGATAATATATTTTAAGTACAGGTCAGCCCAGGCCAACTTTGTTTGGTAAATGTAAAAAAGAGTTTATGACTTAGGCAGGGGTTGTTTAAGGTGGTGAATTGCTTGGAAGAGTGTGTAAATGAGGTGTCAAAGCTTAGATAAGTGTATAAGATAGGTTTGTGCTGGTTTTTAGTGGTGGCATAGGGGAAAATAATAATTGAAGCATAAATGGTCTTCCCACCCCTTTCTTGGTACACCCTTTAAGGTGTGCACTCAGAGAAATTGAGACTTGACGAGTTCCTACAAGAGAGAAAGCATTAGTAATTGATAAAGTTTTAAAAGTATTGTGTATAGTAAAGGCACTAAATTATGATGTGTAACTATAATAAAGGAAATAAATGTGTCACCATTATGTGTTTAAAATAGTTATAATAATATATCCAATTGATTTATATAGATAAGAGTGTGCATACCACCAATGGGTAAAAGTCTACGTATGCTCATGTATAATGTAAGAGTAGAAATATGGGATCATGTAAGTGCAATGGAATCCATAACATATAGATATGACATAATAATAAAGTAAACTACCATAAATATTGTATATTAAAAGCATTTTAAGATAGTTATTTTAGAGTGTTTGAATTAGTTTTAAAGTCAAGATGGCAAGTGCCCAAAGTGAAAATAAATATAGGGGCTAGAAGAAGGCTTATAATTTGGGGTGAAATAAGCATAAAAAAAGTAAATAAGCTATGTTCAAAGGGAAAATATGCCACCATAATCCCAAGATATCATCAAGGGGATGCCTCTATGTATGTCTTATATCATGTGTGTTGTAAGCCTCAATTATATTACCATATTCATATTGAATATTATTTGTGTCATTCCAATCATATACTACATAATCATGATCATAATCATAGTCATGTTCTTGATCTTAAAATTAAGGTATGCCACTCATGTCTTCTTTTGTATCTATATGTGTAAAACTAACTTCTCCATACTTTGGTATTGACCCTTTTAATTTCTTTTGTGTAATATGTATTGTATTATGTACCTCTATTGATATTCCATTAGTTTTATTTATTGTAACATTAGTTAAAATAATGATTGTTTGTTGTTGTTCTTGCTCTAAATATGTTCACTTTTTTGAAATGGAAATGCCTTTGCCTTAATGACCAAATGTAATGAAATCTTCATGTTTATCAATATTTGACCCTATTGATTTTAACCTTGATCTTGTGAGCACAAAATTTTATGAACTTGTATGAGAAATAACATTGAAAGTAAGACTCTACTATTTTGAAAAAAATAATACTGTTAACTCAATTGATCCTAGACATTATGTTGATGTAGTAGTTTGATATAAGTAATGATTATTATAACCAAGAGGTACAATAAATGATGTGGAACAAAAAATGCATTCCTAATAGTCTAGGACATTGATATTGGAGGATTTCTTGCCCTTTATGTGAGTGGTGATAGTGAAAGAAACTTGATACGAGGAAGGGATTATAATTTCCTCCTTTGTAACCATATTTGTAACATTAGAGTTTATAGGAATATTTTTATTTTTAACCTTTTTTTAAGAAACCCTTTGTCAAGGATACTTTCTTGCTTAGGTTGATCTTATTTTTGTAACTTATATTTTAGTAATTATCTTTTTATAACATCTCATGATGTAACTTTTGTAACCCTTGCTTCTCAAACTTTTCCTTTTGTAAATGTTATTTTTGAGATATTTCTTTTTCATCGAGATAATTTTGTAATATTGATTTCTCTAATTTTTCCTTTTGAATCTTTTTTACTCTAAATTTTCCATTTGTAACTATTTTTTATTTGAATTATCATTTTATACCCATAGTTGTTGTCTTTGTTCCTTTTCCACTAATTCTAATTTTTAAACTTGTTCTAATTGTATTTTTTAATTAAGAGATGTAATCATAATGTGAGTGGGTTGCTTGATTGATATATCTATTATAGGATTTACATTATCAATTATAGTTTGAATTTTATTCTTCAAATCCAAACAACTATCTGTATGATGCCCATGTAGTCTATGATATACATAATAGTATTTTGATATTCTTAGAGGAGGCATAGAAGGTAATGTAATTAAATCATTTCTCTTAGAATATCACTTAGAATATTATTATCAAATTTTACAATTTTTGAATTATTAATTGTAAATATATGTTTCTTTTGACACTCAAGATAGATAGATGAAGATGTATATACACGATTCACACTAACATACTCTAGATTCTTTGTAAATGTGCTGTGATTTTCAGGTGATAGGATATTTGAACTAAATGTTAATTTTTATTTTGTAACTCTTATATTTAACTTCTCATAGATGATGATGTGATCTTGAAGGGTTTAATAAGAACAAACCCACGATAAATTTGATTGAATATGCATACAAACACCATCTAGAGGATATGTGGGGGGAAGAACATCATTAACATATTTATTTTAACTATTCATGATATATAATGAATTTAAACATGATACATATTATAAATAACAAGCTTAATGATGAAAAATAATGTTGTATATATAACAAAGCTAATGACTATGAATACAATACAAGTAAAAATAAAGGTATAAAGTGTGATCTAGGTAAGGGTTTGAATGATTTTGTAGGATATTAAATATAATTAATCATTTTTAGAGTGTTTTCATCTCAATGTTTTAGATCACTAACTACAAATACCAAATCATGACTATAACACACCATCCCATCTCTTAGGGTATAGTTATGGTAACTTCCTTGAGTGCTACACTCTTTTTAGATGGAAAATAATTGAAATGACTTAACGAGGCTTCCTATAATCTAAAGAAGGGACTCTAGGTGTTTGAAATATATCATGAGGTACTAGAAAACTAAAATCAATATATAGCACTATCAAAGGCCTTTGTGTTGGGATAATATCCCTAATTTCACAGTCATGGTAAAATAGGTCATCACTTGGCAAAAAAAACTCTTTATGTAGTTTTATAGATACTAGAAAATAGTTTTAAAATAAAATAAGAAGAAATAGAAAAAAGAGAAAAAATGTTAAAAGGTTTTTGTGTACAAAGAGCAATAAATTTCAACTTGAGGTCAAAGAGAAATTCTTCAGTGTTAGATGTTTATCTAAGGTGAAAATATAATATAGTCAATGTCAAATAAAAACCAAAGACCAAAGAACATTGAATTATGGTGTCAAATTTATATCATGTAGACACTCTAATTTAATTATTAAGTGCTTGAAAATGTTTACTCTTGACATCCTTACCCTTACTTATCTTGTTCACCATTTCATTAACTTTCAATCTATATGA
This sequence comes from Torreya grandis, assembly GCA_037957365.1. NCBI lineage: Eukaryota > Viridiplantae > Streptophyta > Pinopsida > Cupressales > Taxaceae > Torreya > Torreya grandis. The sequence goes on along the minus strand of JARHVA010000380.1, from coordinate 2,520,745 downwards.
TAACATTTTCTATTCTATTAACTATCTTAAAAATACTAATAACATCATTTATACATACATAATCTACTTATATACTCTTATCAGCTTAGTTATAACAATATTTATCCTTCTAGGATAAGGCCTCACTAGATAAAATGGGTTGCATTGTGGCCTTGTCCCCTGTGCTCCAACGGTAACTTTTCAAGTTCAATACATTGAATTTTACCCCTTCTACACTTTTATAAAGTTTAATTAAGATACATATTTAAAACATTCATATATATATATATATATATATATATATATATATATATATATAAATATATAATCATATCAAGGCCTCTCCAAACACATATAGTAATCATTTTGAAATTCTACTATATATTGAGTAAAAATACTACTCTTTCCAATTCAATTTTTAAAATATTATAACAATCATAGGCCAAGTTTAAATTTGTTTTATTGTACATCAAGGGAAATAATTTTAAAGAATTCAAAATAATATATCTATTTGAATTTGTATAATAAATATCAAAATTCAAACACTCAATCTATAAGAGAGAACTACATCACCCTAAGGGCCTTTTAATTTATGTAGATTGCACTCAAATTACAATAATTTGTTGAGGATAACTTGGATATTCCACTTTAATGATTTCCCCATTTGTATTATATCTCTATTTGGTTTATTGTGTAGGAGCTAGGGTTTGCATTTTATAATTCTTCTCTATGGAAAATTAGAAAAAAGTTAATCAAAAAACCCTCATAGATAAGTGTATGCACTTAGATCAAAAAATCAGTTGCACAGATACCCCCAGTCAATAAACAAGGTTGAAGTGTGACCCCATCCTCCTAGTGTGTCTTTTTCTTAGAGCAAATTTTATTCTTTTATTTAAAGTATAAAATAACTCAGGTCTTTTCACAATCAACATAAATTTAGGTTGGGCTAGCTTTGCATATTTATTTGTCCAATTAATATTTTTAGCTCATTTCAAATTCTATAAATTCTATATTTTACATTCAGATCTATATATTTATGTAGATCTAAATATGTTTTCTATAGTTTATTTGTTCTTATATTTTAGTATTAAATAAAAAAGAACAATAAACATTATTGTGAACCTATATTTTATTTAGAACATTATTTATTGTTTACTTTATTTTTGTCATAGAATTTATTACAGTTTTTTGTAAATTCTTAACACTCAAAGAAAACACACTTCAACTTTATATCTAAATTTTGAAACCACAAGTCAATCATCTTCCACCTTGGATTTAATCTAACACTAGAGAAGTTATCTTATCACCTTGGATAATATTTGACACTAAATCTCTTTATTTCAATCCCAAGTTGAAATTTATTGATTTCTATACACAAAAATATTTTGATTTTATTTTATATTTATTTAATACTTATTTTTATAAACTATGTTCCAAAAATTTCAAAACTACTTAGTGACTACCATTACAGGTTGAGCAGTGATCTATTTTATGGATACAATAGTGTGAGAGGTATTGAACCAATACTCAAGCCACTATATATAAATAAACATAGAATTTAGTTTCCCCATACCTCATGGTAAATTGTAAATTCTTAGGGCCCTTATTTATACCATAGGAATCCTCTTTCAGTCATTTGATTTGTGGTACACCTGAGAGGAGCGTATTGCTTAGGGAAGTTACTCTCACTATAACATTAGAGATGAGATAGTGGGATACATGCATGGATTAACATATGTAGTTATTAATCTAGAATATTGAGCCAAAAATATTTTATGAATGAGAAAGTATATTTTAGAGATATCACAATCATTCAAACCCTTACCTATATCATCCTTTATATCTGATTTTTAATTGTATTGTTTTCATAATTGGATATTTCTTTCATATTTTACATATAATCATGCAATTCATTATTACATCTTGTCTTAATTTTTATCTTGCTATTAATTATGTTTTTACATGGATTCAATGTCAAGTTAATCAAGAATTCACACTAAATAATGTTCAATCTCATACCTTCTTATTACAAATGTTTGTACAAATTGATATTTGGAGCTCTACATTGATGAGCCTCTAAGTTTCACCCATCTACTACCACATTATCAATATATTGTAGATAGAGGTAGGATTTAGATTTATTGTTAATTTATTACTAATTTTTATTAGAGGGTAGTAGGGTGTACCCCTATTTTTAATGTCATCCACCACTATCTCTGTATCTTTAGATTCAAGGATAGTCAGTGTGAGTGAGAGTGACCATGGCACTGAAACAAGCATGGAAGTTCATTCCAAAGATTTTTTATGAGTTACTTCTGCTAACCAAGATATTCCCTTGCTTTATTTTGTTCTTGATCTAGCTAACTTTGATAAAGCTTGTAATGTTTTTGAGAATTACACTCTATTTGCTTATTTTATGGGAAGAGTCCCCCCTAAGATCCTCTTGAAATAATGGATTCATAAAGATTGACAAGGCCATGGTGTGAATCTATGAGTATAGAACCTTACCAAGGGTTTCTTCTTGTTTTAATTCACTAACCCATAGCAATATAAATCCATTTTTAATCATGGTCCTTGGTTCATACACAACACACTAGTGGTGTTTTCTCATTAGACTCAAGACTTTCAAGTTTTAGGTTAAGTGAAACAAAAAATTACACTCTATGTCAAATTTATTGGATTTCCTCTCCCCTCTTGGGTTTTATCAAATAGATTATAAAACCCATAGGGTAATTCAAATTCCATGAACAAATTTGTTTTTATGGTCCCTCCCCAAAAAAGGTTTGTGTGGAAGTGGATGTATCCCAAGATCTCAAAGAGTCTATTGACATTGAAATAAGAAATAATCAATTTAATCATTAGGTGATATACATAAATTTATTTAATCCATATTTTTAGTGATAATCCTTATATCATATTATCTGGGAGTGTCCCTTAATGGTACATACTCCTCTTGATCCTCAGATAAAGGTTGATCTAAAGCTAGAACCTAGAATGTAAATGTTGATGGTTGGACCACTATCATAAATAAAATGAATAATTTAGTAATAGGTAGAGGTAAGACTTAACATTTTAATTATTTAATAGTCATGGATCCAAATGGCTCATCCCCTATTGTAAAATATTTCCTAAAAAGGCTTCACCTCTACTTATGCGCATAACACAAGTGGTGACTAGTTTTGCTTTGTTACTCCACCTTCAGCTCTGCAAGCTCAATTATCACAATCCCCTACTAGGGTGACCTAATTAGAATAAGAACATAATATTATTACTTTAAACCATAAAACATTTCTTCAACACTATATAAGTCCATCTCCTTATCATGAGGATAAATATATGGCACATAAGTGGTAGACTTTTTAGATGGGTGATTTAATGAAGCACAAAACCTCTTTCAATCAGTTTGATTATTTTGAAAATATAATAAATTAAAATTAAATTAACCTCAATGTTTCCTAATGTTAGTCTATTTATGGAATGTTTGGGGCTTTACTGATTTGAAACATAAGTATGTAGTTAGGAACAATTGTCAGTTTTTTAGTAATATGGAGATTATTCTTATGAAATAATTCAAGATCTCTAGCTTTATATTATATAATAAAAGTTAAATAATTTGTCCTAAGTCCATTTTTTATAATACCTTTCATGACTTTGGTTGTGGTGAGGCCATCACTCTTTTAGCTCTGGATATTTCTCAACACATTTTTCTTAGGGATCTGACCCAATTCATCATATTATTTAGAATCTATTTGAATTTGATAATCACATCATTGGGTTGGTAAATCTATATGCCTATAATGATGTTTTAGAGTAGGCCTTTCTTTGGATATTATTATAAGACACACTTCTATATGCTCACTAGATACTTTATGGGTATTTTAAAATGGTATAATTTCTTAAGTATAAAGAGGGTCATATTCCTATGCATTGGAGTGTTGGTGAATGGGAATCATAGTTTTATATGCACAAGAAACTTGGGGTGTTTGATCCAAACTATGAATATAGGAAGGATTTAGAGTCTCCTTGGTTTACTTGGTGTAGACACCTAAATAGTGTCTAACCCTTGGTCACCTTCCCCCTTGGTCCATTCCTAACCTATTCCTAAAAATTACTAATTTAAAATAATAAACTTATTTTGAATTAACCCCCCTCCTTGGACACATCACCCATGACACCTCACCTAGGACACCTCGCCTTGGACTAATTCCCATCCTATGACTCACCCAAGACCTATTCTTACTTCTCTCTAACCGCCTAACAAACTCTCGTGCGTATTTAGCCCAACCTTTGACATTCTCCAACGGATAGTGCACTTGGCGGATGAAAAATGGGCTTGGTGGCTCTTTTTTACCCATTCTAAACCCACCGACATCGGTCAAATGTCGGTCGATGCAGGCGGAATCACCGACGTCGATTATACTTAACCAACTTTTCTGACTCTTTGATGACCCCAATCACAATCGGCTAATTTTGGAAGCAAATCACGAATACTTCAATCTTCAGTCTTCGACCATCTGTCAATCTGCCAAATCTCTCAGTCAAGCCTCTCACTCTCTCCCTCAGGTGCAACAATAGCTTCAGGGTTCTCCATCAGAAACAGGTTCTCCACACAGGCTAAATCAACAGCGGGTACGGGAATCATTAGTGGCACACCTTCAACAAGGCACAGGTAAGTATATTGTCTGTGTTTTCTTTGTGTTTTCTAGTCATTTGCTTCTAAGTATTATGAATTAGATTCAACATTCCCTCTCCCCAAACCAGACTGTTAACCAAGCCAGACATGAATCTTTACTTCTCTATCTCCGTATTGCCTCTATCCTCTGTTAGACCATACACTCTGTCCATTCAACCAGACTCTCAAACCCAGACCCCAAACCATTCAACCAAGCCCAAAACTTTGTCTCAAGACCACTAAAATAAACCCAGACCCTGACCAGACCCTGTCCACGGACCACAGACCTAACCAGACCTCGTCCAAAGACCTTTGCCTCTATCGACGCTGGTCACTACCCCAACTGACGTCGGCAGATCAACTGACGTTGGCACATTTACCAACTGACGCTGATAGGACAACCGATGTCGGTGACTGTGACTAGTTTGACAGCTTCTTTCAAGTAAACCTTTACTTCTCTTTTTCATTCCATCTTTTATCATCTCAATTCTTTATCATTCTATTGTTTATTAGACACTTCTTTTTATTGATTAGTGGGTTTATATCCCTTAAGAAAGTCTTCATACTTCTGGGATCAAGCTTTCGCTTGGCAACCCACCATCTATCCATTTAACGCCTTCTTTTGTCCAAGTTTCTTTTCTTTGCAGGTGTCATTCCTCCACAACCGAAGAGGAGTACTCACAGCGTCTGGATTACGGTGCACAGACTACATCCAGGTACACCTCAAGCCTTGACCATTCCTTCTTAAGGTTCTCATTTTCTCTCCTTTGAATTTGAAAGCAAAATTTGAATAGAAACATTCTGGCACGCCTGGTGGGACCCCTTTAGGGCATTCCTTGGGTTCCTTTTCCTCTTTGTTCATTTAGGTGCATTAGGTTTCTTCCTCTTCACCTCTTTCTTCTTTTCTAAAGACATCATAAGCAGGAATAAAAAGAACTTTTCTTTTCCTTTCTTGCATTTCCAGGCTAGTCCAAAATCATTTTCTTCAACCCTTTCTCAAACTTGTTTTCATTCCAAATTAACATTTCGATTTGGGGCTTTAAAATATACTGCATTCCATTTCTTGCTTTCTTGCATTTTCTTAGTCCACACTTAGTAATTAGTAAAATGCATATTGAATAAATCATAGATCACTTGATGTTAAACAACCAAACCACGAGCACTCAATTAAACATCAAACTCACTTGAGACAAGGCCCGACTGGGATTTCATTACCCAACGGATACCTTACCCATCCCGGTGATCATACTTGGATTTCACCACCAAGGGGAAAGCCAACTCTGTTCTCTGGCAGAGTCTAAACTATAGGGAAAGTATATTTTGGCTAAGTGAAACCAGTTAACCACTGGAATCGTGAAGTGAGGGGAGCTTGCTCCTTAGCACCAGGCCTATACGAAACCTAATATAGACTTTTGAGCGCCTAAAACATACCTGAAACCATCTTTAGATTACCTATTCTAGGACCCTTCTTACAGCCAACCTCCTCAAACATCACATTAAGGCATAAGCCACACGATCTTAATAAAATTGTTTCTAGGGATTTAATGCTAAGATCTATCTGTCATCATCATATTTTCTATTTTTATCTATTTTTTTTGAGCTGGTAAGGACGTCTTCTTCATTTCCAAAAACTTTTTTTTTGAGTTTTTGGAAAACACAGTAACCAACATCAGTTTTGTAACCGGCGTCGACAATTTTTCTGTACCGGCATCGGTCATCTGACCGACATCGGCAGTCTTCTTCACCGACATCAGTTTTTATACCGGCATCGGTCACTGTCCATTTTATTTTTTCCAAAAATAGCAAGCTTAAAATCCAACTTTCTAGCTATCTAAACATCTATTCTGGTTTTCTGAGACTGAAAAAACACAATTTTCTGAAACCTGACCCTTTCTTGCCTTGAATGGTTTTGACACGCAGTCAAAGCAAGACCCTTCTTGACCACGCTAGTCAACAACCGCTTCCACCTTCACCATCTATAACCAGTCCTATAATGGAGTTCCACTCGGAGACTGAAAGAACTCCTACTCGCCCAACCCCGCCTCAAACTCCTATTGTCCCAGAAGGAGACGAAGATTTCGCACGATTCTTGGACCTTAACGTCAAAGCCTTACAACACTATCTCATGCATAGCCAAACGCGAGACTCCCTAGGCAACCCAATCTATGGGATGCCGACTTCCTTAGTCAAGACAAGAATCACATCAACTGCACCTACAATTCAGCCACTAGACAACACCTCCACCAATAACCCAACCGTGTCTTACCTTCAAAACGTAGCCACTCCATCTAAACCTACCTCCATGGGGGTTTCGGTACTCCCTCAACCTAAAATCACTAAACCAAACGCCACACCTTTCCAAAACCTACTAGTCTCTATCCCCCCTACTCTTGCACCTATCAACACAAGAGTAACCGTTTACCCATCAACAAGCGTGGCTACTCCTCAACCATCCTTGACGGCCCCTATCCAACTTGTGCCTACCAACCCCATAACACAAGTGCCCTTCGCTCCAAATTTTGCTCCCATAACCAGTTACCCATATGTTGCGTCTACGCAACCAACTGCATCATACGCCCCTCCCAATATCTTTCAAGCGCCTTATAATCTAGGGGGTACTCCACCTACCAATCCGTCAGCAGATATCATCAAAATGCTGATGGATAAGATGTCTAGCTTAGAGACCTCCGTTTTTGGCTCACGCAATACTCTCTCATACGAGTAGATTTGTAATGAGCCCATTCATCCTTCCGTTTTGATTAGACCATACCCTAACCAGTGGGAGCTTCCCAAATTTTATCGCTTTCAAAGCAAGGAAGACCCACAGCAGCACTTACAGGGATTCAGACATGCCTGTTACCTTATTGCCCATGACGATGCATTGCTCTTGCGCACATTTCTTATGTCCCTTTTTGGCGCTACGCTTGACTGGTACAGCTTGATTGCCAGCCATTCCCTCTTCACATTTACACAACTGACCCAGCTCTTTCTTGATCACTTCTCCATTAACATCACGAAGAAGGTCTCAATCACAGACCTCTACACTATCTGCCAATTCAAGGACAAATCAATAGCTGACTTTGTTGCTCACTGGAGAGGCCTCATCAATCAACTATCCTTTTCCTTACCTCAACCTAAACTTATTGAACTATTCTCCCGAGCTTGCGCCAAACATATTTCTTCCACTTTAAGGGTTCAGACCTTCCATACCTTCGATGAAGCCTTCATGATGGCCTGTAAACTTGAATTACGTGCCATCGAGGAGAATAAAGTCAAGTTGCAGAGCAAGAATCCAAACTCTAAGACTAATGACTCTTCTTCTTCTAAACCTTCATCATCTAATCCTAAGTCTAAAGCTTCAGCTAACGCTGTGGTCGTTAGACCTTCGTCCTCTTCAACCAATCAACTTGAGCCATCCACATCTCAGAGAGCCACCCGTTAATTCCAGCAGAGATACGTACAATGACAATATACTCTTCTTGGAGAATCATACACGTCTATACTATAAAAACTTGTTAAATAGGGGATTCTCAACCTCCCCCAGATTTGACCACCGCCACAATTTGATCCCTCACGCGCCATCCCTGCGTGGTATAGGGAAAATGACTTTTGTAATTTCCACCGTGTCAAAGGTCATGACACAAGAAACTGTAAAACCTTTAAAAACATAATCCAAGACATGCTTGAAAAGGGTGAGCTCGTTCTAGATAATCCCAATGCACCTCCAAACCAGGGCATCGACATATTCAAGCAACCATTCCCCAATCATCCACCGACCCAAAATAATGTCCAGACCTTGATTGACAACACGCATGAACACGACATTCGAACGGTCAATACGGTCTCACCCTTCATCCCCAACCAACCTCAAGAGGTCAGTCCATCTACCAGTCCATCACGTGTGGATGAACCTCTTTCTCCAGTTAGTTCTCCGTCAACCTCTCTCATCTTGGAGGATGCCTCAACCTTATCGGCACCACCGGTCTCACCATCCTCCTTTCTTCTGCCTATGGAGGACCTGACCTTACCTACTCCTCATCTGCAAGTGGAGGGCACCATAATCCCTGCCCTTTACCCACTTGAGGAGTCACACTCTCCAGTTCCTTCTCCACCAAGAGAAGAACCTGACTCTCCATCTTCTTCAATCAACAATCCAGTTATAACTCCCACACACCTTGGGTTTGAGACTACTGCCACACCTAACACATCTTCTAAAGAATCCAAACCTCATCCAACATCCTCTCAACCATTTTATCGACTAGTGGAGAAATTAGAACTTCTCCCTTCAAGGAAAGTGGAGCATCAAGGATTGTGGGAGTGTCTTAAAGTTCTTCAACATTCTCGTGCCCTCTCATCTCATGCTGCCAATCCTCCTAAGGCAGAATCACCCAAGACTCTCAACAAAGACCAAACCCCCACTTCTAAACCTGCATCTACCCAATCTAAACCAATCAAGTCACTCGGTATTCACCCTGTCTCTACCCTCACTCACCCGCAAGTGAAGGTGGACTTAGATCAGACCTCGACCAAAATTAGTCTTCCAACCAATTCGAAGAAGACTGCCAAACCACAGAAGTGAACCCCTCCTCCACCGTCAACTTTGCCCTCCATTTTAGGTCCTCATCCTTCTACCCTAATCGGCATGCTTCCTACTCTGACCCTTAATCAAAACAAATTGCCTCCATTACTTCCTTTGCCAACCACAAGTCAACCCCCTCTCAAAAATTTGGCACCTCTCACGAAGAAAGTGCCGTCTTCACCTGTCACCGTACCATCAAACCAAAAGGTGGTACAAAAACCTTCTTCAACATCCCCCAAGTAGAAGTCACCAATGCGTCATGCATCAACAAGCATGGACCCCTTAGTAGGTTCATATGCTTTGATATTATGCCAACTTTGCAAACTTCCAGCATTACCCTTCCTTCCATCAAGCCATTCCAACCTCTCAGGTCAAAACCTTCTTGGTTCGATGATACAAAAATTTGTTTATACCATTGTACGCCAGGACACGATACCAAGACTTTTTGTGCCCTCAAGGTAGTCGTTTGCCGCTATATGGAGAAAGACACTCTTCTCCTTGAGGACACTCTTGACCAACCCTCGACACCTTCCCATCCAACCTCTTCAACCATATCAACATCTCACCAACAGGCCATAACCCCTTCTTCACCTACTATCTTTGAAATCAATGCTATTCATATAACCACTAGGTCACAAAAGGACAAGGCAAAAGAAAAAGCCGCCATTCCTTGGACCTATCCTTTTGTCCAGGCACCTCAACCACCGAAACCCAAGATTTCCATCTTAGGTGCGTCTCAACCCCCTTCTTCAGAGGCAATCAAAGAATCTATGATAAAACAACTTCACCAAATGCCTGTGAAGATGACCCTATATGACCTTATCCAAAGTTTCCCCCAGCATTGCCAGGCTCTAATCAAAGCCCTATAGGCAGCAGAAGTCCAACCTGAAGACCCTCAACCACTAGCTGCCCTAGTCCATTCTTTATCCCCTATCACTTTCAGTGATTCTAAAATTCCTACCTCTACCTTGGAAGATCAGGACGCTACCCTTTTCATCACAGCCTACGTTGATTGAACCCATATTAAATGAGTTATGATCGACGGGGGTGCCAGCATTAATATCATTTCCACCCACGCCTTTGATCAATTGGCTCTTCCCAAGAATTGCGTATCAAAAATTGACGCAATCCTTAGATCCTTTAATGACACTACCGCTAACACTATTGGCACTGTTGTCCTCCATATCTGCATTGGTCCACACACAATCCCAGAGCTCTTCTACATCATCGAGGGAGAATTCCAATATAACATGCTATTAGGACGACCTTGGATCCACACCATGGCTTGCGTCCCTTCAACACTTCACCATTGTGTCAAATTTGAACACGACAAACAAGTCCATGTCATTCCTGCCAACCCATCCCCTTTTAAGACTTGTAACACAACCTATCACCCCAACGATGTTCTCATCCTGGTCAAGGCATCAACCCAAACATCATCTCCATCCACGGAAGCGTCAACTAGTACACAAACAGCAGTGGCCACCACATCATCTTCTCAATTAACAACCAAGGACCCCATGGACGATATCTTCCAAAGACTTTCACTGGGGGAATATCGCCTACTTACCCTAGACATGTTCCAGACTCCTCAAGAGTATGGACAGCTTCATCAAAACCCAAGCTATGATTGTCAGGTCGGAATGGTCATTCCTTATGGTCCTCCTAGCCTTCGAACCAATCTCATCTATGGGGGGTTGGATCAAGCTCCTATTGAATCAAATCCTTCCTCCTCACCTCAAATATTCACATCCAATTTCTCCTTTCTTGGCAACCCCACCTTTGCACATACCTACCTTTATAGGTGTGCATGGAAGGGTTTTGGCTTTGGGCGCTACGAACAAGGCTCCCATCGGCATATCGAACCACCCAATGACGATAATGCCAAGAAATGGTATGGACTGGGTTTCCAAGAACCCACTGAGGCTTCCACAAACCTTTGCCTCGAACCAACCATCGACCAAACTCTTCCAGACTCACCTATTCTTCCATCCTCACCTACGGAGTCGGTGGTTTCCATCCCTCCTAGTTTTTTTTTGCATAAACACCATCCGCTTGGAACCCCTAACCTATCAGCTCAACGGGGTTCCCAAGTCTCTCCCTCTCGTTTATCCTAGCATGATAGACGATGAATCGGCAACCATCAACACAGTCCACTGCATAGATGATGATGCCATTCTTACCTATATGGGAGTCGATGATTCTTTCATTTAGCGCTCCCTCCCTTCTGAAACATAGGTTATGTTAAATGAATCAACCATCGACATTAACCTTTCATCTTCTGATGTTCCTCAAGTCTTAAAGATTGGTTAATCTTTAAACACTCAGGAGCAGGTCGACTATACCACATTTCTCTCAGACAATCATAAAGCCTTTACCTGGACCTACGCTGACATGCCTGGCATCGACCCTAACATTGCCACTCATAACATTGTCACAAACCCAGAGGCTAAGCCTCTTAGGCAAAAGCTTCATAAAATGCATCCTCGTGTTGCACTTCTTGTCAAAGAAGAGCTTCAACGCCTTCTTTCTGTCTCTTTCATCCAACCCATTGACTATCTGCAGTGGGTCTCTAACATTATTCCTATCACCAAGGCGACTGGGGGGATCCAGATCTGCACAGACTATCGTGACCTTAACCTAGCTTGTCCCAAGGATGACTTTCCTCTTCCAAACATTGACCAACTTGTTGATCTTACGGCTGGCCATGAGATGTTATCACTCATGGACGGATTTTCAAGATATAACCAAATCCTGATTGCACCAGAAGATCAGCACAAAACCACCTTCATTACACCATGGGGAACTTTCTGCTATCGAGTCATGCCTTTTGGTCTGAAAAATGCAGGTGCCACATATCAGCATGCCATGGCTTACATCTTTCACGATCTCCTCCATAAAATCATGGAGGACTATGTCGATGACCTGCTTGGCAAGTCTAAGCTTCGTCGCAACCATTTGACTATCCTCAAAATCATCTTCTCTCACCTTCTTTAGTACCAGGTCCGTTTTAACCCCAAGAAATGTGTCTTTGGGGTCCTCTCAAGAAAGCTCCTGGGATTCGTTGTCTCTTTTCGTGGCATCGAGATAGATCCTGCTAAAATTTGTGCTATCCTCAAAATGCCACCTCCAACTAATCTCAAGCAACTTTGCAGTCTACAAGGAAAGCTTCAATCCATCCGCCATTTCATTTTGCAGCTTTCTGACCGTTGCCAACCCTTTCATCACCTCCTCAAGAAGGACGTCTCCTTTAAATGGGATAAAGATTGCCAAGAGGCTTTTAAAGCCCTCAAACGCTATTTGGTCTCTCCACTAGTCCTTATTCCACCAAAAGATGACCAACCCTTCTACCTCTACATCTCAGCAACCAATCATTCGTTAGGTGCCATGATCGCGCATCGAGACGAGCAACACCGTGAGCAAGCAGTCTATTATATAAGCCGAACACTTGTCGACTATGAAACTCGGTATACTCATACCGAGAAACTCTATTTGGCATTAGTCTTTGCCACTACCAAGCTTCGTCACTATCTTCTCAATCACAAAACCTTTGTCATCACCCACACTGATCCCCTTAAATACATGCATTCCAAACCATATCAAACCCAGCGTATGGCTCGTTGGCTCATGCTTCTTGCCGAATTTGACTTAGAATTTGTCCAGCAAAAATCTATCAAAGGGCAAATAATCACTGACCAACTAGCAGATGACCCTCTTCTCGACAATCAACCTTCTCAGTGCGAGTTTCCCGATGAATCTATCACCACTCTCTCGACTGATGACACATTCTACCAAATGACGATGTTCTTTGATGGCTCTAAATGTCAACTCGGTGGGGGTGCGGGGGTCATCCTCATTCCCCATGAAGGTGAACCCATGCCCCTATCTTTCAAACTCGACTTTGAATGTACCAATAATATGGCCGAATATGAAGCCTTAATTTTGGGACTTCAAACTGCCCTTTCTTTAAACATCAAGTCCATCAACATCTTCGGTGACTCACAACTTGTCGTCAATCAAATCAATGGTTCATATCTTTGTAAAAATGAAATTTTACAAAGATACAAGCACCGTGTTGACACTCTTCTAGTATCTTTCGACCATCACTTATTGCAGACTGTTCCTCGATCGACGAATAAGTTTGTTGACACCATGGCTTCCCTCGCCTCGCATATTCCTTCTTCTTCATCATCCTCGTCAAGAATTTATGTCATGGTACATCATGTGCCATTGCCTTCATACATTTCCACTGACATCAATCTCGTCCACACCATAGAATCTAGTTCACAAGATGTATGGTATAAACAACTTGAGGACTACTTGGCTCATTCTCTCATTCCTCCCAACCTCTCTAGCAATGCGCGACAGGCTTTCATCAAGCGCACCGCTCGCTATACCATGCTAGGGGGCCTTCTCTATAAAAGAGGTTTTGACGGCCTTCTTCTTCATTGTTTAAACTCCACCGAAGCTTCTCATGCTGTTAAACAAGCCCATGATGGGATTTGTGGCAGACACTTCAGTGGTAACTCGGTTGCCAAGCGCATCCTTCGCCTGGGTTATTATTGGCCCACTCTTCATCAAGACTGTAGCGATTATGTTCAGCGTTGCATCAAGTGTCAGTAGCATGCTAACTTGCTTCATCTCCCTAGTCACGCCTTACAAGTCACTCAGGATTTTTGGCCTTTTTCACAATGGGGCTTAGATCTCATCGGCGAGATTAACCCTCACTCGTCTCTTCATCATCAATCCATCATCACTGCCACCGAGTATTTCACTAAATGGGTGGAAGCTATTCCTCTTGTCTCCACAAAAGTTGACAAGATTGTTGACTTCATCAACACCCACATCATCTGTCATTTCAGTGTACCTCACAAAATCATCATCGACAATGGCAAGTCATTTAAAAACAAGACCGTCCAAAAACTCTGCGACTCATTTGGCATCAAACTCAGCTTTTCTTCGCCTTACTACCCACAAGCAAATGGGCAGGCCGAGGCTTCTAACAAAATCTTAACTAAAATTCTCATGAAGGTGGTCAACAACACTGGAAGGGATTGGCACGTTCAAATACCCTTCGCTTTGTGGGCCTACCGCCGTAGCATCCGAACCTCTACGGGTGCTACCCCCTTTTCTCTAGTGTACGGATCAGAGGCTGTCTTACCTCTCGAAGTACAGATCCTGTCTCTTCGCATTTCACTCCATGACATTCTTTCTAATGATGAATTTTGTCAAGATTGATTAGCTCAACTTGAGTTACTTGACGAACGTCGTCTTGCTGCCCTCAATCATCTCCATGTCGATCAAAATTGCATCAAACGTGCCTATAATAAAACTCTGAGAGAACGAGATTTCAATATCGGAGACCTCGTCCTCAAAGAGAACCAACATGTGACCAATATGGAACGGAGTAAACGAGGTAAATTCGCTTCTAATTGGCTCAGACCTTATATCATCATGCACAAGTATGGATCAGGGACTTATCGTCTGTCTTCTCTTGAAGGCCGACCAGAACCTGAACCCCTTAATGCTTTGCATCTACGACCATTCTACTATTAGTCAAGTACTCATCCACTTGACATTTAACTTGAGATCGTCCCTTGAGCAATCCTTGTCCTTTTAATCCTTAAATCCATTTCACCTTTTTTCCCTTAACAAAACCCTCTACAACCCTTTTATGACGTATGGATGCTTTGTCCTAATAAAAGGGAGACCTTGATCCTCTATAAGTCTTGTCCATGACTCAATATTCTGTCAAAACTAAATCAAGATGTCAAAATATCCACAGTCACAAAACCAAATCAAAAAGCAGACTGCTCCCTCGAAGGACAACTGTAATATCATTGCTGTAACTAATAGACTGCTCCCTCGAAGGACAACTATTCAACATCTATAAAGCAAAGTATAGACCACTCCCTCGAAGGATGGATATGACTAAATCTTGCTTCAAACAACACTTTCCTAGAAGCTTCTCACATCGATCAGCTTCAAAAATGACCACCAAACAAATGACATCTTTATGTGGACTTCCCGCATTGATCAGTCCGCTCTTAAAAAAAAAAAAAAAAAAAAAAAAAAACCGGGTCATGGACTTGACTTATAGTTGTCTCAGGGTCTCCTATAAAAAAGGTGTTGGAATAATGCATATTTAAGCTTACCTAGGGTTAATAGGGTAAGTTATTTATTACCGAGGGTAAAATTTATTTACCTCGGTTAATTTATTTTATTGTTGAGAATTTCTCAACAATATATTTGTTCGTAGTATGAGAAAACAAATAGTTTGTTTTCTCTATTTTGTAATCATTACAAATAGTTTGTTAACATGAAACAAACTATTTGTATTATAAATACTTTCTATTATATGAGAAATTAATGAGAGATTATTGAGAATATACAGATAAATTTGTGGATTATCACCTATTTTTTAGGTGTGACAAATTTATTTATTCTCTGGAAATATTTGCAGGTTATTTGTTGTGGGTTCTCTCTCCTGGATTGATCCTGTGGATCCTGTGTATCTGCTGCTCATTCCTTCATGGTATCAGAGCTTGGAGTTCCAGTTGAAGATCCTCTTCCCTGCAATTTTTTATCTTTTAACACATTCAAAAATATTATTTTATTGATGTGTTACAGATATTTTTGATTCTCTCAAATTCTGGTTCTTATTTACTAGTTTTTTTTTGGAAAATTATGTACTTTATGCTCATTAAATGACCGTACAGATTTCAAAACTCAGATTTTTTTTTATGGAGGCATAGGAAATCAAGCCAGGAATCCATTTAAATTTGAATTTTTGCATTTGGATTAGGATGTACAGCTCTTTCATTCAAAAACTTGCAGACTGGTTCCTGTTGGCAGACTGCAGTACCTGTCCGTTTTTCTGATGTGGAAGATCGTACTGTTGAATTTTTTCAAATTTGAGATCTGTTAATGAAATATGACTCTTATATATTTCTATCCATATAATTTTTGACAAATTTGGATCAGGCCGTACAACGTTTTGGAAGCCAACAACAGGAAATTAAAAACTGTTTTTTGTCTGCTGCATAGCTGTACGGATTTCTTATTTTTGAACGCCTTATGCTGCATAAAATCCAAATCTGAAAATTTCATGTGATATCAGAATTCAAAATATTTCATTTCATGCTGAGAAGGAAGGATTTGGAGTAGGACGTACAGTCTTTTTTGGCAGATCAAGTGGAGCCATTCTGCATTGCTGAAAGGTGTTTTTTCCTTGGCTATTTTTCTCAAATATTTCCCTGACCACCACGCCTTGCTGGAAAAAGAGTTTATTTTTGATAAAGAAAAAGATTATTCAGCTGATATCTCACATGTGTGAGTCATTTTTGGCCTTTTTTTAAATTAATTATTTTAATTTTTAGTGGTTTAAATGCAAGTCTCTAGCTTTGAAAGTTCAAATTTGACTTTGCTAAAGCGGCTAGAGATATTTTGTTGAAAATTTGTAGGGAGGAGGTCTTGGGGTCAAATCCCCCTACATTTTTTTGCATAAAAGCCATTTTTTAATTTTGTATAATCCAAGGCTAATTTTTTTTTTATTTTCGTCGGGAGACGTTAAATTGTAACGGGAGGGGTGTTTTTTGAGGAAAAACAAATGTCTAGATTGTTCTTGTCAACTTCATCATCTTCCTCGAGAATGGAATCTCAATTGTTTGAACCTCTAAATTATACAAATTACCATGTTTGGAAGCCAAAAATGCAACAACTCCTTCAATCAAAGGGCTTATGGAGAATTTTTTCTGAAACGACACCTGCATCATTCACCACTGAAAAAGACAAATATGCATATGGATGTAAGCAGGATGAGGCTCTTGGATTGATTTGCCTCAACGTATCAGATAATCTTCAATTTCACATTGCAGATGCTACTACGCCAAAAGAGGTATGGGAAAAATTTAAAAACCTATTTGGCAAAGTTAATGCGTTTAAAATTTTGCAATTAGATGCAGAATTGAGTACTCTCTCTCCATCAGATTTCCCTTCAATAGATGAATTCTTAGCAAAATTCAAATTTATAAGGTCACAATTGAAAGCTGGTGACAAGGATAAAAGTGATCAGGAGTGCATTTTCATGATTTTGTCAAAGTTGAAAGGACCATATAGTGTTTTTTCCTTTGCTTTTTATACTATGATGGATACATTAGGTGATGAATTCAAATGGCCTTCCTTTGAAGTTTTTTGTGAAATATTGACTAGGGAACAAACAAAATTAATGGCCTTAGATGCTCTACCTGGTCCTAGTCATGCTCTAGTTGCTAATTCTTCTAAAGGAAAACCTACACCTAAGTCTAAAAAGCAAGCACCTTCAAATAACCCTCCAGAGTCCACCACCCAATCACCTCATCATTCTAAATCTACTAAGACCAAAAAGTCCTTTAAGCAAAAGAAGAAAACATTTGGTCCATGTAATTTTTGTGGTGGTCCTAATCATGATGAAAGTAGATGTTTTAAGAAGATGGAAGCATTAGAGGCATCGGTTAGACAACACAAAATTTCCATTCCGTTTCCATCTCCTTCTACTTCTACAGGAAAAGGGAAAGCACTTTCAGCCAGGGCTATATCTTCATGTCAGGATCAATGGATTTTTGACTCAGGTGATTCTCACCATCTCACACATTCTAAGGATCTATTGTCTTCCCTTACAGATTGTAGTACATCACATATTGTTATGGGTAACTCCTCACAGATTGAAGTTTTGGGATCAGGTACTGTTGATAAATAGGATGGATGTTTTAACAATGTATTACTTGTACCCAAAATCTCTTCTAATATTCTCTCTGTATATCAAATATGTAATTCTGGTACTGGTAAAACTATGGAGTTTACTTCACATGATGTTGTAATAAGAGAATGTAATGATCCTAGTGAGATAGTTACTACAGGTACATTAGACCATACTGCAAGACTCTATACTTTTGATAAGTTTGAGTCTTTTGTGTCTTCTGGTTCTTCACTTATAGCACATGGTAATAATCTCAGTAAATTGTGGCATGAGAGATTAGGACATTTGAGTTATGGATATATGCAACAAATGAGTACAAAACATCTTGTAAAAGGCCTTCCTAAGGTCTCATGTATTGATGGGGCATGTCCTGGTTGTCTAGTTGGTAAACAACACCAGGATCCATTTCCAGTTGGTAAGGCCACACGTGAAAATGCACCCTTAGGGTTGGTTCATAGTGATTTGATGACTTTTCCAACTCGTTCTTTTTCAGGGGCTAAATATGCACTCACATTCATTGATGATTTCACTCGTAAAACTTGGGTATATTTTCTCAAGTTGAAAAGTGAAGTTTTTGAAACTTTTAAGGCTTTCAAAGCCTTTGTTGAAAAACAATCATCTCTTCCTCTTTAGAAGATACGCACTGACAATGGGGGGGAATATGACAGTAATGCTTTCTATGATTTTTGTATTGAGCATGGGATACAACATCAGTTCACTGTACCACACACTCCTCAACAAAATGGTGTAGCAGAGAGGAAGAATCAAACATTGAAAGAGATGGCTAATTGTATGATTCACTCTAAAAATTTGGGTCCACAATATTGGGCTGAAGCTGTAAATTGTGCAAACTACATTCAAAACCGTATGCCTCATAAAGCTGTGCAAAATATGACACCAGAAGAAGCTTGGTCTGGGATCAAGCCTGATATTTCAGATTTTCGTATCTTTGGGAGTCAAGCATTGGCATTCATTCTTGATGACAAATGTAAAGCATTGGAGAAGAAAAGCCAACCACTCATTTTTGTTGGTTATTGTGAAGATGTAAAAGCCTACCGTCTTTTTGATCCTGTCACACATGATGTGTTGTTTCGATGGGATGTTCAGGTTGATGAGCTACCCACTCCACAGGAGTGTACATCTAGTTCTTCTTCTCCCCCTCCTTCTACTGAGGATAGTGAGGATTTGCTTTCTATTGTTGATGATGATGATGTTGCACTTATTCATCCACCACAGCCATCTTCTTCACCACCTTTGCCTAAATGGGCAAAGAGCACTCTACATGCAGCTGGTTCTTTTATTGGTGATCCATCTGATTCTCGTCGCACTCACTCACAGACATCTGGTGTTGCTCTTTTGGGACAAGATTATACAGATGATCCACTTTTGTTTTCTGAGGCTATTGGTATACCTGAGTGGGATGTTGCTATGTATGATGAGTATTCTTCATTAATGAAGAATGATACTTGGGATCTTGTCCCTCTTCCTAAGGGAAGAAAACTTGTAAAATGTAAATGGGTCTATAGGACCAAATATGCTGCAGATGGATCAGTAGATAAGTACAAAGCTAGATTAGTAGCTAAGGGTTTTTCACAGGTTGAAGGGGTTGATTACTCTGAGACCTTTGCCACTGTAGCTAAGATGGATTCTATTCGGCTTGTACTCTCTCTTGCTGCTTCACATTCTTGGTCTATTTTTCAGATGGATGTGAAGAGTGCTTTCTTACATGGTGATCTCCATGAGGAGATCTATATGGAGCAGCCTTCAGGATTTGTGCAGGACTCATCCTTGGTTTGTAGACTCCGTCGTTCTCTTTATGGCCTCAAACAAGCTCCTAGAGCTTGGTATGAGAAGATGGATAGTTTTCTTTTGAGTTCTGGTTTTATTCGTTGTGAGTTAGATCATAATGTATACATCTTGAAGCAAGGTGAGGAGCTTGTCATTTTGGTTTTGTATGTTGATGATCTCATCCTCACTGGCAGTTCAGATTCCTTGATACATGACATCAAGGACAAGTTGGCAGATAGGTTTGATATGACAGATTTGGGACTTCTACATTATTTTCTTGGTCTTCAAGTTTTTTAGTCTTCTGAGGGCATTTCTATTGGATAGTAGAAGTATGCGATAGATCTTCTTCATCAATTTGGCATGGTTGATTGTAAGCCTGCACCCACTCCATATCAGTCAGGTATTGTGTTGTCTGCCACTTGTATGACTCCTCTTGTTGATTCCAATTTGTATCGGCAACTTGTAGGTAGTCTTTTATACCTGACTCATACCCGTCCTGACATCACATTTGCTGTGAACCTTGTCTCTCAGTTCTCACATGAGCCTCATGAGAGTCATTGGCAAGCAGCCAAGCGTATTTTGTGCTACATTCGGGGCACCACTCACTTTGGTATACATTACACACCACAGAGTTCTACACAGCTTGTTGGATACACTGACTCTAATTAGGCTGGTGATGTTGACACTCGTAAGTCCACTTGTGGATTTGATTTCACACTTGGTTCAGGTCCAGTTGCTTGGGCATGCAAAAAGCAGACTGCTATTGCATTGTCCTCTACTGAGGCTGAGTATCGAGGTGATGTCAAAGCTAGTCAGGAGATACTTTGGCTTCGACAGTTGCTTGGAGAGTTTGGATTCACACAGCAAGGTCCTACTACTCTTTGGTGTGATAACCAAAGTGCGATTGCTATTTCACGCAATCCTATTGAGCATCAGCGGACAAAACACATTGAGATTCACATGCACTTCATTCGACATCTTATTCAGGATGGATTTCTTTCTTTGGAGTTTGTGCCTACAGGTGAGCAGATTGCAGACATCTTCACTAAACCTTTGGCTTCTCCTCGTTATCTTCAGTTGCGAGCGATGCTTGGGGTGAAGGAAGTTGTCCTTGGGGGGATTTCCCATGAAGTCCTTCCTTCTTTTATTTTTCATATATTTTGATTGGTTTGTACATGGGTACCTTATCAGGCCTAGTAGCCAGGACCCATCCTTGTTTGTCATTCTCCCTATGTTTCACTTAAGGGAGGGTGTTGGAATAATGCATATTTAAGCTTACCTAGGGTTAATAGGGTAAGTTATTTATTATCGAGGGTAAAATTTATTTACCTCGGTTAATTTATTTTATTGTTGAGAATTTCTCAGCAATATATTTGTTCGTAGTATGAGAAAACAAATAGTTTGTTTTCTCTATTTTGTAATCATTACAAATAGTTTGTTAACATGAAACAAACTATTTGTATTATAAATACTTTGCATTATATGAGAAATTAACGAGAGATTATTGAGAATATACAGAGAAATTTGTGGATTATCACCTATTTTTTAGGTGTGACAAATTTATTTATTCTCTAGAAATATTTGCAGGTTATTTGCTGTGGGTTCTCTCTCCTGGATTGATCCTGTGGATCCTGTGTATCTCCTGCTCATTCCTTCAAAAGGGGCAAAGTTCTCCATACTCTAAAAATAGGTTACCCTTTTCCTCCTATCATATCACCTACTCAAGGGACTTTGAGCTCACTTTAATGTCAAAAGTGATTCGATTACCGCTCTAACATAACTATGGTCAATGATGCAACGCATGAATGGGGCTCTTGGTTCTAACAACCCCTGTCTATGTTGTCTTTTTGGTCCTTGTCAATAAAAGGGCATTTATGCCTTTTACTTTTTGCCTACACTTTGGTCACATTCAACCACATCATTTGTCAAGATGATTCAATCCGACTCTTTTCAAACCACTCACATAGCCTAATCATTCTAGTTTCCATAGACAACAATACACATGGAAACTATCAACCACCCAATTTATGTCAAGCATAAACCATTACTTGCTGAAACATAAATCAACCTGCAATTCATTTCTAGCAAACATCCATCACGAATATGGATAGTCGCTAGGGATGAAAAACCCTGACCAATGTTACAGCTTACACCATTTGGAAAAAGCTGTAGCATCATCTTCTCCTTATCATTTCAAGCATGTACCCTCAGACATATGGGAAATGCTATATCTTTATCATGACCAAAATCAACCACTTCGATCTTTTTTCTCCCTTCTTGGGAGAACTACATTGGCCTGAGGCCCTAATGACATGGGCTATATAGGCAGCACTCAATTGACATGGGGTCTTCTGGGGTTAGCTCGGCCATTCTCTTCGTCACTTTCTTCCATCTCTTTCTCTCGTCACCTGCCAATCACATCACAAACAAGCACACATTTTCATAATCTTTAGCATAATCATTTTTCATCATTTACATCATAATCATTAATCACAACCACATTATCATCATCACACACTTAAGCATTCACATCATATAATCCGCAAGTCATAACATAAAATATCACTATCACATAACCCTTACGCATCATCATCTAATCTAAAAGTCATGACCATTATCATTATTATCATTATCACAATGCATCATTATATTAAACATCATCATTATAATCATTGACCATAACATTATCATCATCACATTTAATCATCATCACATTATAATCATAAACATAATATCAAAACATGCATCATCATCATAATAAAAAATGCTCAATATATTAAACATTCAACAACATCCATAACACATCAATAATACAAAACCATCATCATATATATATCAAAATATTTTATACAATCGCACAATCTGTGCCTCTGTCTCTCTCTCATACATCTCGCATCAACAGCTCGCAGGCTGGTATATACATCAAAAATAAATCTCAAGGTCTGCCCTCAAGGCTATGGCTGTGGTGGTGGTGGCGGTGGCTGAGAAGATGCTGTATCCTCTCCCCCCTCTGATCTGTGCTGTCTGCGAGACCCAGAAGCCATCACTCAAGACATAGACCTTTGTCGGCTTTGCTTTGCCCACATCTCTGAGTATCACTGTATCTGAGGGAACCCCCTGATGGCCCTCTCATAATAAGCGATCTCGTCTAGCGCATCACTATATCTAACTAGAGATATAGTCTGTGGTGGACCCATCTGCCCTACTGCTGTGCCCTATCCTGACCCCTATGGCTGTGGCTAACCTAGGTGCACTGATGCCGATGGTCCTGCCCCCTGTGAAAATGCCGGCTGCTGAGATGGCTGTTGTAATGGGCCCTACCCTCCAAAGCTCTGACCTGCCACTACCTGTGCCTAGGATGCAGCCAACTGTCCCTGTAACAGAGTGACCTACCCTGTCAATGCTACCACCTGACCTATCATCTCTGTCAGCTACCCTGTAACCCCTGCCAGCTATCCCTACAAAATTGCAACTTGGGCCTGAGCCGCGTCTCTCTCCTGCCGCGCAGTGTCCCTCTCCTCGCAGGCTGTATCCTGCTCCCTGGTAACAGCTTGTAGATCCGGCTAGAGACCCACTTGTATGCCTATGTACTGCCCTACCCACCATGCCATGTAGGCCTCTGTACACCCTGGGTTAGCTATCCCAGGTCCTGTCGGTAACTCCTCAAAATCTAGCTCCTTTGTCTCCTCTAGCAGTGAGAGCGGCACCTCTATATCATCTCGTCTGTATGGTGGGAACACAAGAGGTACATCCTGTAGCAGCCCGTACTGGCGCCGCACTCTCTCTACTAGGATCCTCTTAAGCTCACCGACTCGCCTACCTCTGACCCATCGCATGCTCTGAGTCCCGAGCATCTGCTCGCCCTGGTCTCTAAATGCTAGATACACCAAATATGGTCTCCAGACGATATCTGCTGGAATCAGGGCCTCCAGTACCCCTCAATAGTGATCAATATCCCTGACCACTTCGTCCACCCATGTTTGTGACATCATCTCATGCCATCACCTAAATTCAACCCTAAAACTAGCTTGGATCACCACCGGGAGGTCGAGAGGTCAGGTAACCACAATATGCTCATATGCCCAACAGTGTAGAAGGTGGCCTACACACAGACTGTACCGTCACCACCAACTGATGCCCCATAGCTCTCTGTATACCTGGGCCAAAAAGACGGGCACCTAGGTGAACACTGTCTGCTACTCCAGCATGTCCATCAAAACCCCAGTCATGGCCACCGAGAACCTGCCCCCCTTTGCATCCGATAATGCATAGACTGTGATGCCGATCATCATCAGAACTGCTAGCTGATGTGTGCCCTCATCTACCACGTACAAAGGCTCGTAAGCAAAATTGGCTGAATGGTAGCTCATCTCTGTGACATGCTCCCCAAACAGCATGACCATGTGTATATCATGCACCTCTCTCGAGCACGCATAGATGTCAGCTCTGTGTACCGATAACCACAAAATCTGGTACACGTCCTCAACCGTGACCGTCATCTCACCTGTGGGCAGGTGGAAGGTGTTGGTGGCATGGTCCCACTGCTCGATCAATGCCACCATGAGACTCACATCCCTCACCACTCTGTAGTAGTGTCTCAGACTGCCTAGCCCCACTGCACTCATCTGCGCCCACTCCTCGACCGTCATGCCTCCGTGCATCCGTGTTAGCAAGGTCAAGAGGCAATCCCGCAGCATCAGAGTCTGCCTCGCCTGCATCCATCCACAGTCAATCTCATGTTAAAACTATTCCTACTCTTCTTATTTTAACCAACCATTCTAACCATCTATGCCTAACCCAACACTCGGGAAGCCCTTGGCGTAGCTTTGACCTTTTGACTTGAACATTTTTCACCACTCTTTTTGACCAGGTAGCCACCGACATCAGTTAGCATGCCGGCGATGACACTCACCTAACCGGCATCGGTCATTTAGTGATCGACGTTGGTAGGTTAGTGACCGATGCCAGTCGCCGATTGGCCGATGCCGGTAGAATCGCCGACGTCGGTGACTGGTTCGGCCCTAGGGCTGAATGGGGCGAGCCCTAAAAATTAGGGCTTCCCCTCTGAACCCCCCTACACCCTCCTTAACCCTCCTAAATCACTCCTAACCTATCCTAGATCCTTTACCTACCTTCCTAGCTACCCTCCCCCCTCAATTTCTACCTAAAGCAAATAAAATTTCAAAAATTAAATATAAAACACAAACGGTCCAAATAGAGTTCAGGGCCCTCCTACCTCATCACGATATCATCGGCGTGGTGGCACAATGGGTGCCACTGGTAGTGGACCTCCCGTGGGTCCTCTACTCCCCTCTACCATCTCTTCCATGCCAATGACTCTGCACACTCCTGCTGGCCCACACGCATCCTTGCAACATCCAATCGACCCCCTCTCTTCACGAATGTTCCTCTGCCACCTCACACCGCTCCTCGGTCAACTCTGGGTCACTTTCACTCAATCAACTCCAGAGCTCTTTTTTCTCTCAGTCAACAAGTAGCAAATGACTTTTGGTGGGCTGCCAATCTAGTTTTGTCAAATTTGGCAGGCCACCGACGTCGGCATTATCGTGCCCTAATCCACCGATGTCGACCATTTTTGGATACCGATGTCGGTTTCCCTTACTGACGTCAGCATCCTTCCAACCTCCTTTTTTCTCCGTTGCCCCAAAATCATGCCCCCAATCAGTTAGTCCTTCAGACCACGTCATTTTGGCCCCCTGGGGCACACTTGGATCACTTTTGCCTCCATCCATCGACCACCAGACATTGGAGATCATGACCATCTCCTTTAACCATGACTACTTCCAAAAGCAATTCTGCCTTGGTTGTTTTTGCATATATGCTACCTCATGATTGGTTAGCAAAATTGTGCACAAACTTTTGACCTTCACAAGTATAGGATCACAAGCCAGTTGATCCGCACTACTTGTGACATTTTCGTGTTTTTGGGAGCACTTCCTAAACCTGGGATACCTGGAATACGACGACCATTGGAGCTTCAGCTTAGATTGAAAACCCAATCAGTAGATGACTAAATGCTGGGGACCGGTTATTTCAATTTTGGCACTCCTTGACCCTCGACCTGCGACAATTTGACCTGACCATCCTCGTGAAGTGGTGTACGTGCAATTACACCTTTTACAGCATTCACACTCACACTTTCACCCTTTTTATTCACTCTCTGTCAAATCAGCACCCAATTTTAGGTTTCTTTCCCTCGACTCCTGCTTTGAGGGGGGATACCTCATCCATAATCAGGGCAACCAATCCTCGCCTATTTTTGTCTTGTAGTTCACTTGAACAACCAAAAAGATGAAATCAACCTTATCCTATACCTGGGGCAACCGACTCCTATTTTTGTCTTGCAGTTCGTTTAGAGCAACCAACAAGACAAAAAGGGGCAAATGTAGACACCTAAATAGTGTCTAACCCTTGGTCACTTCCCCCTTGGTCCATTCCTAACCTATTCCTAAAAATTACTAATTTAAAATAATAAACTTATTTTGAATTAACCCCCCTCCTTGGACACATCACCCATGACACCTCACCTAGGACACCTCGCCTTGGACTAATTCCCATCTTATGACTCACCCAAGACCTGTTCTTACTTCTCTCTAACCGCCTAACAAACTCTCGTGCGTATTTAGCCCAACCTTTGACATTCTCCAATGGATAGTGCACTTGGCGGATGAAAAATAGGCTTGGTGGCTCTTTTTGCCCGTTCTAAACCCGCCGACGTCAGTCAAATGTCGGCCGACATCGGCGGAATCGCCGACGTCAGTTATACTTAACCAACTTTTCTGACTCTTTGACGACCCCAATCACAATCGGCTAATTTCAGAAGCAAATCATGAATCCGTCAATCTTCAGTCTTCGACCATCTGTCAATCTGCCAAATCTCTCAGTCAAGCCTCTCACTCTCTCCCTCAGGTGCAGCAACAGCTTCAGGGTTCTCCATCAGCAACAGGTTCTCCACACAGGCTACATCAATAGTGGGTACGGGAATCATTAGTAGCACACCTTCAAAAAGGCACAGGTAAGTATATTGTCTATGTTTTCTAGTCATTTGCTTCTAAGTATTATGAATTAGATTCAACATTCCCTCTCCCCAAACCAGACTGTTAACCAAGCCAGACCTGAATCTTTACTTCTCCATCTCCCTATTGCCTCTGTCCTCTGTCAGACCATACACTCTGTCCATTCAACCAGACTCTCAGACCCAGACCCCATACCATTCAACCAAGCCCAAAACTTTGTCTCAAGACCACTCAAATAAACCCAGACCCTGACCAGACCCTGTCCACGGACCACAGATCTAACCAGACCTTGTCCAAAGACCTTTGCCTCTATTGATGCCGGTCACTACCCCAACTGACGTCGGCAGATCAACTAACATCGATACATTTACCAACCGACGCTGGTAGGACAACTGACGCCAATGACTGTGACCAATTCGATAGCTTCTTTCAAGTAAACCTTTGCTTCCCTTTTTCATTCCATCTTTTATCATCTCAATTCTTTATCATTCTGTTGTTTATCAGACACTTCTTTTTATTAATTAGTGGGTTTATATCCCTTAAGGAAGTCTTCATACTTTTGGGATCAAGCTTTCACTTGGCAACCCACCATCTATCCATTTAACACCTTCTTTTGTCCAAGTTTGTTTTCTTTGTAGGTGTCATTCCTCCACAGCCAAAGAGGAGTACTCACAGCGTCTGGATTACGGTGCGCATACTACATCTAGGTACACTTCAAGCCTTGACCATTCCTTCTTAAGTTTCTCATTTTCTCTCCTTTGAATTTGAAAGCAAAATTTGAATAGAAACACTTGGTCTAATTTTAACAAAGAGAGGATCAGGTTCTTCAATAGTTGGACCAAGATCTGTTAGCTGAACAAGATCTCTTATTTTTTACTCATATTTGTGATAGGCTAGTTTATTTTATCCTTGACACCTTCTTATCAGATCAACATCCTATGTTCTTCAATATTAAATGTTCTACCCCTCAAGTGAAGCCTACTATAACCTAGTTCTATCTCAATACTACTCACCTTAAGCATGAGAGAACTGTTGGGCACATTGTCATAATTTGGAATTCAGTCCCCAGGCCTAAAGGGAAGTCTATTTAGATCCACTGGTAGATGTATTCTCTTGTTCATACTACCACATTTATTCAAGATTATGGTAAATAAACTTCTTTTATTTTCTAACATATTCATAATGCTAAAAATTGTGAATACCTCTAGGTATCATAGGATTTTAAAGCCTCTTTTTAATTTTCATTTACGAACCTAAGTAGCTTATTGGTGTCACAAAGTAGCTTGTTGGTGTCACATATTTCAAGTTAAGGAGGTACATAAGGATAGAGGGGCTCAAATTTGAGTTTAGATGCATTGGCTAAAAATTAGGGACATGGTCATGAAGGAATTTTATTCTCTCTTGAATTCTAGAAGGGCTATTGATAGAATAAAAGCTATCAAGGAAGGATTTGTTAGATTTAACAAACTCCCTAATATTCTACAAAAAAAAATTCATCATTATTAAGGTGTTTTTTAGATCCATCCCAATTCTCTTGAGCATGAATTTTGTCTTTCCCAGTGCCTTCAATATGTCCCTTGTATAGTTTTTGATTCTTAGTGGGTCACCTATGATAGGTCTTTGACCCTAAATTATATTAAAGAAGTAATTATTTAGATGGAAAATAATAAAGAATTAGGCATTGATGGATTCTATTGTGAGTTATACTATACATTATGGGTACTATTGGTCCATATCTACATAAGGTTTATTTTAAAGAAATGTTGAAGAATTCTCTAGGACATCTTATAAATCAAGGTAACATCATGTTTATCCCTAAGGCTAGTGATTATGAGGTTATTACTGACTAAAGACCTATTACTCTTATCAATTTTTCTTATATGATAATTTCTAAGGTATTGGCTCTCAGACTTAAGAATCTCCTTATTTTAATTATTAGAAGTGACCAAACATGATTTATCCAACATAAATACATCTTAAACAATGTCATCATTGTTTGGGAAGGCATGGAATGGGCTCATATTTCTAGTCAAAATCCCCTATTTTTAAAGATTGATTTTGAAAATGCCTATGTCTGCATTGAGAGGCATTTTATTTTATCCATGTTCCAAGCTCTCAATTTTGGTCACATGTTTATTCAAGTGGTTGATATGCTTTTTCAAGATGTTGGGGTGTATATTATTATTAATGTATCCTATTCCTTGCAGTTTGAAATTCATATAGTTATTAGGTAAGGGTGTCCTTTAGATTTTTCACTTTATGTGTTTGCATTTGAAGGGTTTAGCTATATACTAGATAATTATGCCTCTATAGGCTTGGTGAAAGGAATATCTCTTCCTAATTATAACCACCAATTTCTAAATGATCACTTGGAAATGACTCTTTTCTCACTCTCTAGGAAGAGGAGTCAATTATGAATGCTATGGATTATATTTATATTTTTTGTTTGGACTCTAGATCATCCATTCAATGGTAAAAAATACAGTTTTATTTCCGTTTTCTTTCTCCCAAACCCCCCTAGCTATATGGATATCAATGGTAATGACTTCTTATATGGGATTATTTTAAGTTCTTTGGATTTTCATTTTATTTTTAGGCTTCTCATACTGAACTACAATCCTATGTGGTTCAAAGTGTTGAGAAAAAAATTATGTTTGGATCCTAAAACTTCTGGCCTTGGTAGGTAAGTTTCATATTTTCTCTAAGGTCTTGGTAGTTATGCATGTTTACTATTTTTCTTTTTGGGTTACTTCTAATATTACTTATGGTATATTGGAAAAGATTTATAAAATATTTACTCAGGGCTAATTATAAATAGTACAAAGGCTTTCATAGAGTTTCCTAGGATATTTATTATCATCTTAAAGAAGTAGGTGGTTTGGGTCTTGGATAATAAGATTCAAGGTCTAGATCTTAGTATTAAATGGGTAATCCATGGATTGGAAGGTAATATAGTTTGGAAGATCTTGATCTGTCACTTTATTTATTAGGGAATTACTTTTGTAAGTCATGTTTGGAAAGGCCTTGGGTTACATACTCTTCTCATTAACCTTTTTCTCGTTAAAATTAATGGTATTTTTATCATTCAGAGCATTTGGAAAGCTTTGGAGAAACTCAAACCCATCTCATCTGTATAAGGGAGGGTTTTAGGAATGGTGTTTCACTTAACTCTCACTCCCTTTGGTGTTCTCCCTACCCAAATTTTCATAATGTTCCCTTTACTTTGGTCCCTTACATCAAATATTTAAGGCTATTCAAATAAGGTGTGAAAACCATTGGGGATATTTTTTGTAAAGTGATTCGATCTTGGATTCCTTGCCATCGGGTTCAGAATAAAATAAACTTACATAATGTAGATGCAAAGTCTATTATGTAAATTCAATATCCATACGTGATGAGTATCTTCATAAGGTTGGAGTCAATTCCCTTACTTCCTAACGAAAGTATTGGAATTGACATACTACTACTCCATTTATTCATTATTATCAGGAAGTAAGGGAATTGACATACTACTACTCCATTTATTCATTATTATCCTCATCTAGGTTATAATCTTTTATCCCCCCAATATATTCAAGATGATACTCTCAATCACCAATATAACCTTTGGTCCAACCATGTGCTTTAGTCTAGAAGGTTTCACACTATCTGGGCTACTCCCATTGAGATAAAAAAGGCTCACTTTCTTTGGTGTATTCTCTATTAGGTTTTTCTATTGGGTGAATGGATTAAACACATGGGCATTCTAAATCTAATTTTCCCAACATGTCATCAACCCAATATTATTAAGCATCTTTTCTAGTTTTGCTCCCATACTTAGGCTATATTGAAATGGATTCATAACCTATTTTATTTGTTTAGGCCTAAGTTATTTACATGGAATATGGCTCTCTTGGGGGACTTCATCCTTCTTCCTGGAAGATACAATAGTGTTTGGTAGTTTTTTTGTGTTGATATTCTTTTTCAAATATATAAAGTTAGAAATTATGCTAATTTTAATCATGAGGAAATGGAATGTATATTTAATATTAGTAATTAAATTACTTTAATTTTTAATGTTACTCTATAGATTAAAATCTAGAATGACAAATTTCACTTGGAGCTTAACCACCTCCACCATTTACTTTATCACTGGGGGAGTTCCCAATTTATAGTTAGCTGAGAGCCTCTAGAGATTCTATACCTATAGTTACCTCCTCATAGGTGAGGATGTGGTATGCATTAGTATCATTCCAATAACATGCAAAAGAGCCTCCCTCCTCACTGGTCACCCCCTCACTAGTTGTATCTATGATAGAAGGGAATGGGGCCCTCCCCTATAAGACAAGTATATGTTGTTAGCTCTTACTATTTTATTTGATAGACACAAGGAAGATAAGAATAATACTTAGAAAAATTATGGTATGGATCTTTTACCTATGGATGAAGACCACCTACTCAAGTGGGATGGGGTGACAAGCTATAGGATCCACCTCCTCTATCATCTACTCTGACCCCCATATTTGTTGCTAAAGCTTAATTGTTTTCTTTACTAGTCTATTATTTTATCTATATCTTATTGGTTGTTATACACCTTTGATAGTTTGATGTGATGTTTTTTTGTAATGGTCATTATTGACCCTCATTTGGACTTTATATTTCCCAAGGGTTTTTTAACTCAGTTTGACTATGCTTGAGGGGTGTGATTTTTTCCACCCATTTTTTGTATGGATAACATTATACCATTACCTACTTATATTAATATAGATAATTAGGTAATCACTAGGATCTGTAGATCAAGTGAATGCATTGATTCAATAACAAGAGTAAAACAATTACATAAGCATTGAGAAATTTAATGAAACCAAAAATGAGAAGGATTGAAAAAGCATATAGGTGAATATCCAATACTCCATGTATAATAGCTCACTAAGAGATGTATAAATAGGAGATAAATGTAATAACTAATCCACATGGGGCCTAAAATAGGCATATACCTCTTATGATAGAATAATCAAAGAGTAAATCCTATGATAGAAGTACACCTAAGTATGCTAAATCAAGTGTAAGAATAAAACTTATAAAAATAAATAAATACCCTACACTAACCCCCTCCCCATAATCACAACTTAGGTGGGTAGAAGAAATGGGTCCTCAAAATAAGGCAAATCTCATAAAATGGAGAAAAGGATACACCATGTAGGAAAAAAACTCCCCCCAAAAGAGAGAAAAGAAGAGAGAGCCAAAATTCCCCTAAAGATGATGTTGAAGTAGTTTGTACTCAAAGTACAACTCACAAAATGACCAATGTCAATGATGAGATCCTTTGCCTAAAGACTATATAAGTTCCATCTGAATCGAATAATGTTTATTCATTTTTATGAAGGAAGAACTTGATGTGTGTACTCAAAGTTTTCCCATTACAAAATGGAAGATGACAATAGAGGTATGAAGTTATCTGAAAGAGGTCAAAAAATAAGCTATGGCATAGGTATGATAATATTGTGCACAAGAACTAGATGTAATTTAACTAAAGTGAACCTATCAAAAGAAGGACATGAAACATTTTTTAGAAGAATGTCCATGTGAAGAGAAGAACTCAATTCAATAACTGTCAAAACTAAATAAGATACCATAGATGAAGTATGTATAACTACAATATGAATATCCATAAGAACATTTGAGTTGTCAAAGCTATTAATGGGTGTAATCACACTATAAATAGTATAATCCTCCTAAGTATAATATTATGAAGGTTATAGAAGAGAAACATTGTGAATAGTGATAGAAGTAGAATCTATAATAGGATAGCTAAGATTTGGCATAATCTCATCTTGTAGTGGTGGTTCAATAAAAGGAAGATCAACTTCCATCATGAACATGTCATCATAAAAATAGGAGTTTGAGGAGGCAGTAAAATAATCTATGAAGAGATGAGAGGAAGATGAAAGGGAGGAGGGATATATATCTCAGTAAGATCTCTAAAAATAGATTGTAGGATGCCCAAAATAGTGTAGGTGCACTGTGTATGCTCCACATAGAAATAAAGATCCATGGAAGCATGTAATAGTAAGGTACCAAGAACCTTGTCACAAGTGTTATCACACTTATTATACTAACTCAAGTCAATAGGGGTAGAAATATGTTCATATAAGAATGAATTATGATTATTTTTCATGAGAAAGTGTCCCATATATTCATTCTAATAATCATAGTTGGACTTTCCAAGAGGAACCACTAATGTAGAATAAAATCTCCTCATCAGTTGGTATCTCTCAAGTGGAGTTGACATGACTGAGAGAAGATACCAAAGATGAAATGATAAAAAGACTACACAAGTAAAAATGCACATTCAATAAATGGACATTAGGATATATTGATAATTAATGTAATAATATGAGACAAATATATGCAAAAGAGATCAAACTGGCACATGAGACACATAAACTGAGTGTGCACATAAGAGATAAAGTAGGGCCCACAACAACCCATAGAAGAAAATCAATAATGATCCCCTTGTGTTTTCAACTAACACATCACACTCAAGTGACTAGATGTTAGGCTCAATTGATAATACATCCATGAATGTGAGAGAAATCTGTACCAGTGATGTGATTACTATTTCATAAGTGCTAATACACATATTAGTGAGTGGATGTTAGATGTAATTGATAATACATAAAAATGGGAGAAATAAATGAAAAAAATGAAAATGTAAACATTCAAAGGAGGACATTATGCTCTATCGATAATGCATCAGTGTACAAATTTAAGTATGAAAAGTCTTAGCTAACTCACCAAAGCACCCACATGTGCATTCCATTGAAATAAAATTTAGTTCACCTTTGTTTTCGAATCAAACCATTAAAAAAAATTAACATGAAGGATATTAAAGGGTAAGTGCATGGAGTTGGGGGGCAATTCTATGGACATTTTACATAACATGATCATGTTGATAAATAATGTCATCACATTATTTAATTAATGTGATCGTATTATTCAAATCATGGATCGATAATTACTGAGACATAATGTTATTGTGTTAATAGATAATGTGATCACATTAGCTATTAAGTATAAGTTTACATTTATATTGTTACATTTATTTTCTTATAATTTAAATTTATTTTATTAAATATAAGAAATTAGGGTCACTCAACATATGATATAGTTGGTCTCATAGTTGCATGTTTTATGATGTGGAAAATAGTTTTTCAAAATCTAATCAAGTCAATACTTAGGCATTTTTAGGGTATAAGTATTAAACCTAGGCCTTTAAGGACATAATTTCTATAATTTATGTCTATTTTTGGTAAACATATAGTAGTTTTTTAATGTTTTTATGCCTTGCAAATTGATTCTTAGAATTTATAGAAATCTTAGGTTTGTCAAAATTGGAGTTTTCAAACCACTCACTTTGAAATTGATGTAAAGTGGTGTGATTGGGGTATCATAGGTCACATTGATGACCTTCACACATCAAATAACCACTTCATGTTAATTTCACTTATTCATCATCCCTCCCTCATCCCTAATCACTTTTTACTCATATCTCATCACCCCTAATCACTTTCTCAATATTATTCATTGCCCCTAATCATTCCCTCATTGGACCTAAATATCCATAGTAATCTTTAATCACTCCCTTATCATCCATGATTACTCACTGATTGACCCTCATTATCCCTCATATTCCCTAATCACTCAATCCTCATCCCCCATCATTCCTCATCTCTCCCTCATTGAACCTCACCATCCCTTATCATCTTTAATCACTTCCTCATCATCCCTAATTACTCCCTCATTGGCTCTCACCATCCCTCACCATCCCTAATCACTCCTTCATTATCTCTCACCATCCCTAATCACCACTTCATCATCCCTAATCACTCCCTCATCATCCTTCATCATCCCTCATTAGCTCTCACCATACCTAATCACCACTTCATCATCCCTATTCACTCCCTCCTCATCCTTCATCATCCCTCATTAGGTATCACCATCCCTAATCACCACTTCATCATCCTTAATCACTCCCTCATTGGCTCTCACCATTCCTAGTCACCACTTCATCATCCATAATCACTCCCTGATTGACCCTCACCATTCCTCATCATTTATAATCACTCCCTCATTATCCCTACTCATTCCCTAATTGACCCTCACCATCCCTCATTATCCCTAATCACTTCTTCATCATACCTCATCATCTATAATCACTAATTCATCATCCCTAATTACCTCTAATCACTCCCTCAGTGATCCTTATGATTTATTATAATCTTTAATCACTCCCTCATCCACCCTCACCATCCCTATTAACTCCTTCATCATCCCTACTCAATTCCTCCTCATACCTCCTCATCCTTAATCACTCCATCTAATACCTTGATGGTGGTATTTTGTTGGGTTTTAATAATTTTAAGAGTTACAAGTGGCGATTTAAGTGCTATCATAAAATATAAGAAATAATGATCAAAATGATGTTGAGGAAAATTTGAAACATAAATATTTAACATCAATGATAAAATATGAGCCTATTATAAATTATGTAATTCATAATTGAAAATTTTTCAAAAAATGAGAAGCAAGTAAAACCACCATAGCACCAAAAATGGGTAGTAAATACATGAGGATCACCAAGATATGTGATTTCCTAAAACCAATTAATTTCTTTCCATATGAGGACATTTTATGATGTGAATAATTACATTGAAGGCCTTCTATTTGCATGTATATTGATTGAGCCATCATACCAGAGAGTGGAAAATAATTTTCAAATGATTAAAATAAGTAGTTTAAGATTGGAAAGTGGTTATTAATTCATAAATTTAATATTAAATCTAATGAAGAGTGTCACATTATGATCTCTCTACTTGCACATCTCAAGAATTTGGTAAAAGTTATGTAGCATTATAAAAAGGTAAGTAGATAATAGATTATGAACCCAATGATATCGTCGGTACTAAAAATATCTCTACTTCCACCAAAAATAAATTATATGAATTAAAAATATTGTTTCATAACAAATTTAGATCAATGGTGAGCCAATACTCTTAATTTCTAATGGAAGTCAAAATAATTTAATTTATCCTAAAACATATTTTCAAAAATTTAACTTGAAATTTATACATCATCCATAACCATACAATAGTGTATGTTCTAGTGTAGGCTTTGATAAATAGATCACCTAGCAGTGTCACTTGGTGTATAAAATCAAAATTTTTAAAGATGTAATCCTTTGTGACATCTCACCATTATAGGTGTGTGATGTTTTACATGAAGTCAACCATATATCCAGCATTGTGCCTTTTATGTTAATTCATGTAACAAATTCATTTATTTCAAGATGTTGA
This sequence comes from Torreya grandis, assembly GCA_037957365.1. NCBI lineage: Eukaryota > Viridiplantae > Streptophyta > Pinopsida > Cupressales > Taxaceae > Torreya > Torreya grandis. The sequence goes on along the minus strand of JARHVA010000380.1, from coordinate 2,484,618 downwards.
ATGAAATCCTTAAGCCATTTACCTATGTCATTTTTTAAATCTAATTTGATGACATATTAATATTTATAAAATATGGGATGAACATCTACACCATGCTAAAATAGTGTTTCACATTTTTTAGAAACATATTTTTATGATAACATGAATAAATGTTAATTTTTCATGCAAGAGATAAAAAAAATTGGGATACAATACACACACAAGGAGTGTATGTGTGAACTTGGCCACGATTAAAGTCATATAATAATGGGAAACACTAAATAAATTTACATCTAATTAAAATCTTCTCAGAGTTAGAAAATTATACAAGAGATTTGTGTTTAATTTTTATCTTTTGAACCAAAATACCAAAGGTAGAATCAAATAAAGTTTCATCTATTTAACACAATAAATATAATTTGATGAACTAAAATTTAGACTCTATTTTATGTTATTACTTATGTTAACTGACTATAAATTTGGAAGATCATCCAATTCATTTAGTAATAAAATTGACTATCATAAATTGGTATTGACAACACACATCTTAGAAAAGAGTTAGTTTATATTATAATGGATTAAATAATATATGATTGGAATCAAAGATATCTTTAGATTATATACTTACAAAAAATGATCAGGGAGTGATTAGGGATGGTGAGGGAGTGATCATTGATGATGATGGATGAATAAATATTAATTAAAGATTATGAGGGATTAAGAGGGAGTGATTAAGGATGATGAGGGATGGTGATAATCAATGGAGTGATTAGGGATGATAAACTCAAGTGATTAGATATGATGAGATATAATGAAGGTCAATGAGGGAGTGAATAGGGACGAGGAAGAGATTAGGGATGATGAGTGATGAGGAAAGAGTGATTAGGGATAATTAAGGATGGGGAGGGAGTGATTAGGGATGATAAAGGATAGTGAGGATGAATGAAAGAGTGATTATGGACGATAAGGGAGTGATTAGAGATGATTAGGGATAGTGAGGGATAATAAAGGAGTGATTAGGGATAATGAGGAATGATGGGATAGTGATTAGAGGTAATGAGGGATGAGTAGAAAGTGACCAAGGATGAGGGAGGGATGATGAATAAGTGAAATTAATATAAATTTGTTGTTTGGTGTGTGCAAGTCATCAATATGATCTACACTACCTCAATCACACCACTTTGGATCAACTTCAAAGTAAGTAGTTTTTAAAAGTTAATTTGTACAAACCTAAGACTCCTATAAATGCCAAGAATCAATTTGAAAGGCATAAAAACCTAAAAAATGATTATATATTTACCAAAAATGGAGATAAATTGAAAAAATTATGTATTTAAATCCCTAAGTTTAATACCTAGACCTTGAAAATGTCTAAGTAGTGACCAGATTAGATTTTGAAAACCTATTTTCCACATCATAAGGTGTGAAACTATGAGATCAAATCTATCATATATTGAGTGACCCTAATTTATTATGGATAATAAGGTATGATGAGGGATGAAGAGGGAGTGATTTAAAATTATGAGGGATAGTGAGGGTCAATGATGGAGTAATCAGGGATGATAAAAGAGTGATTATAAATGACTAGGGATAGTAAGGTTCAATGAGGGAGTGATTAAGGGAAATGAATAATGATGAGAGAGTGATTTGAAGTGATTAAGCATGAGTAAGAAGTGATCAAGGATGAGGGAGGGATGATGAACAAGTGAAATTAACATAAAGTGGTTGTTTGATATGTGAAAATCATAAATGTGACCTATGCTACCCAAATCACACCACTTTGCATCAATTTCACAGTTAGTGGTTTGTAAAATTCAATTTTGACAAACCTAAGACTCTTATAAATGATATGAATCGATCTAGAAGGCACAAAAACCTAAAAAATGACTATATGTTTATAAAAAATGGACATCAATTGCAAAAATTATGTCCTAAAATCCCTAGGTTTAATACTTAGGCCCTGAAAATGCCTAAGTACTGACCTGATTGGATTTTGAAAAACTATTTTTACATTGTAAGGCATGGAGCTATGAGACCAACTTTATTAGATGCTGAGCGAGCCTAATTTATTATATTTAATAAATTAAATTTAAAGTATAAGTTTACATTTATTTAAAAAATAAATGTAAACTTATACTTAATATTTAGAGTAACAAATATAAGCTTCTAGCCAAAGTTGCCTTCATGTACAACCCACACATGATTTTGTGTGAAAAATAATAGAAACACGCTCACGTTATCTATAATTTGATTGTGTTACCTATTAACTAAAATTCACTCCATTTGTTTAAATGTGAAAAATAATAGTAATGCAATCACATTTTTGTTTCATAATAATGTGATCATGTTATCTATTAACACGATTGCGTTATATATTAACATGATCACATTATACAATAAAATGATCATGTTATACATTAATGTAATCACATTATACATTATAGTGAGTGTAAAAAAACATTAATGTGATTATGGTATTTGAATTTGAATTCAATTCTTGCAGCTTTTAGCTCAAGAATGGCTTGGATTCCTGAACCAAAGGCTTGGACTATCAATGTATAGTTGAGTTTTTAAAGGTATGAAAATAAACAACAAATTTCAACTTTGATTGCTAATTACACTAGGAATTTTAACATGAAAATTCAAAAACTTGATACCATCATGATGAGCATGCTCTTCACTTTCCAAAAATATGTTTTTTTATAATTTTTGGACTAATTTAAGGTTTCAAACTATTTTTATTTCTTACTATGCTTTTTTTAGGCCACTTCATGCCAAAAATGTACATGCCTATACATGCTCATTTAATTTTTCTTTCATTGATCCAAGTGAAAAAAAATATATGATGATGTAGTCAGCCTAATTCTACACACATTAAAAAAATTAATTTTCATTTTTTTTGAGGTAGTTAGGCATGTTTCACAGATGGCTATCCATTTATTTGTTAGTTTTTAGGATCTATTTATTTGAAAAATTCATAAAAAAAATTATTCAAAACAATACAAACAAATATATGTGATGTGCTAGAAGATTTTATCTAATTTTTCTCCAAAGGGTTTCAAATAATATTAAATGCTATTCAAAACATGGTGCACATCATGACCATCTATCTACTATGTTTTTTGAAAAAAATAAGAGTTCCTCTTCAAATTTTAGATGTTTGACCTAGTTATACCTAACAATATTTTTAAAAAAATAGTGTTTTGAAAACTAGACTCAAAATTCTACATTTCATGTCTTTATACCATCTTCAAATTTGGAGTGTAGATATCTCAAATTATTTATATAAGTTCAAATTTATAAAATTTTAAAAAAATCATGTCTTCAAGTAAGCCACCTTTTATTCCCAAACTTTTTGCACTTACCCTAAAATGTTTTTAGGGTAAATTATTGACTTAGAATTTGGAATGCTTGGTAGGTTTGGCACTACCATGGGAGAGAGAGTTAGAGATCAATATTTATGGAGTCTAGGTGTTATTGCTCAATATTTTGGCACTGGTACAATCATGGTAGATATGGAAGTAACTTAGAACAACATTTTAGAGGATGGTAGGGGATCAATGGAAGTTTGAAACTACTATGGAATGAGCCAAGTTACCAAGAAAATATAACATACAAAGAAAGATAATAGTGGGTTGAAAGTACTATGGAATGATCAGGTGAGTGGAGGCTCTATCCAAGGTAGAGAACATACAAGTAGGTCCCAAGGTGCAAGTCAAGACACAATGGTGCCAATTGAGTGGACAATTGGCTACTATAATGAACATGATGATTATAGAGTCATAAAGAGATGAAGATCTAGTGATTGACATCTAATTAAGGATAATAAGATGTATTTATCTTGATCCTCAATTTGATAGTTTATGAAACCATAGAGTAAATATAATAAAGGAAAAACATTGATTAAATTCATTTGGGGTGATGTAAGTCCAATAATATTCAATGTGGGTAGATTTAACAAGTTTCTTTCCATAATGTACAAACTATGCCTAGATCAGACTACCTAGAGACATCTCTTCAATGCTATTATAACCTATAAAAATTAAAAATATTAAATCCAATGATAACACCAAATTAAAGTAGAGGAAGGTCACAAGAGGTATTTAAACCAACCAAGTCATGAGAGGAGGCCAAGAGAGGTTATTGATCCACCAACTAGGTCATGAAAACCCTTAACCAAGTTGTTGATCTTTGTTACACACCAAAACCAACAAAAACATGTAAGACAAAAGGCCAAAGATACTTTAAATATAAAAGTTCCCATGATTTTGGAAAACTAATAGTAAAAAGTAACCAGATAATCAATAAACCATATTGGTCCTTTGATACCATATTGGGGAATTGCCAAGATCTTTAGATCAAGTTAATGCACTGATTCACAAACAAGAGTCAATAATTACATAAGAATTTCTAAAATTAAATGAAACCACAAGTGATAAGGATTTCAAAATCATATAGGTGAATATCCAACACTCCATATAGAATATATCACCAAGATATGTACAAATATGAGAGAAAGGTTGTAACTCCTCCATAAGGAGCCTATAATAGGCATGTAACTCTTATGATATAATAATAAAAGAGTAACTCCTATGATGGAAGTACACCTAATCAAGTTAAACAAAGTGTAGGAATAAACATAAGTGTAAGAATAAACCTAATAAAAGGAAAATAAATACCATACACTAGTAAGGTACACTTTTCAATCAAAAAATGTTTGCATTACTATATCATGTCATTATTCTCCAATATCTTTTGTCAAATCTTACATGACTTGGGAATAAGAAACATATAACATACATTATCTAAAATCTATAACTTTAAGGTATCTTCCTTTGATTATTACATATCCTCTTAAAGGGCACATCATGGCTCTCATTTCAAAACCCAGTACTCAAGAAATGTTTTGTTAAAGTAACGAAACACAATTTATGGAATATATCCATGCACATCTAGAAAATTTTGTCTCACTCTTATATATTGTTAGAGATGAAGAAAATAAAGGGTGCCAATAATTTTATTCCAATGTTTCCACTTCCACTATCACATCCATTCCTACTTACATAACATCATCCTTTGGTTTGGGAACATTAATTGGTTTCCAAAAAATATCCATGCCTATTCCTACTCATGCTACTTATACTTCTCACTTATCTCTACAAATCCTAATATTAAGTATATAGCTCTTGCCTTATAATCCAAGCTATCTCATTTTATTTTATATGTAACCCTTTGGTATTGAAATTGCATCTTCTCCATTACCAGTTAGATTTGGGGCTCCTAAGCTTCCTTTATATGAAGGAAAAGGTGATTATAAACAAAATTTTAATGCCTTTCATCTAGCTTTTCTAGAATTTGTAGGTAATGTTAGATTGTTGATAATTTTTTTCAAGAAGTATCTAGGAATATTCTCTTATATGGTATTATGATCTTTTTCTTCAATCAATAAAGTCTTTCAATTCTTTGGAAAATCAGTTTTTAACACATTTTTGTATAAAAATTGGTGAAAGTATATCATATTCTCAACTTTAAATGATCAAACAAGAGTCTAATGAAATAATCATTGTGTTAGGAATAAATACCTGATAAGACATGTTAGATCAATGAGCTATATCATATAATGAAAGTAAATAAATGTGGAAAATAATTTACAAAAATAATAGACAAGTAAGAGGACATATTACACAAAGATTACATGGAAACCTTGTAATGTGCAAGCAAAAACCATGGGAAAAATGGTAGCCCCAAAATTCATTTTAAACTCAACATCAACATCTCTTGTATAATAAATCCTCCATAACAACTCCATTAGTGCTAATAGACAAGCACTCAATGCTTCCATCTGAAGCATTCAGGTTGTGAACCAAGCTAAACTAACCTACATTATACAACCTCTAATCATGAAATCCCAAGGCTTGCTTGGATCCACTAATTGGATAAATTACAAGGGATAACTTATGATATATTAATAATATTTACAACATAAAGATAAAATAGAGATAGAGGAGAAAAATTTGCAATCCTATAGTGGGGAGCACTATTTATCAATAGGGAACCATTCCCCCTCATGTGAAAAGTCAAGCCTTTGAATGTCATCTCATAATTCCCCCTTGACTACTCCATGTGCACACCCATGTGATATGCCCCACTCTACATATGACCTCAATATATTATAGTGATCCTTGTCTCTCACTTTCCCATGTGCACACATGTGTGAGTCAAGATATTCCAAGCTTTTGACCACTCCCAATATGAGCCCATAGACCAACTATGCCCCATAAGAACATGCTTAAGTGGAATTATTAGATCCACTATCATTATGTCCTCACATAATTCCACAAGCCAACCCATGTGACTAAGTGGAGAAATTCACCCCATTTCTCTCTCCTCTTTTCACCATCAAATATGCTTTGTGGGCCATACCACCCACCATGGGTCATGTCAAGTCATTATCTAGACACATCACTAACCATCCACATCACCATCAGGCTACATCACCATGAATAGTGCATATGAATAGTGATTCATGAAGAGTGACTGTGAATAGTGATTTATGAAGAGTGAATATGAATAGTGACTTCACATTCTAACATACTAACACTTGAAATCAATATACATAGGTTTTTACCACACTAAGTATTATGAAATTATTTGCTCATCAATGCCCTTTACTACCCTAACACAAACCCAATATAAGTTTTCTTGCACTTCTAAAACTTCTCTACCTTGATTGGCTTTGTCAACATCTATTCCTCGATTGTATATTGTAGCACCTAAAGTGACAAATCACTTCTCCACACATAGACCAATCCTCCAATCAAGATTTTTCTATGAACTGATCATAACTCCCACTGCTTGGGATTATCCATTTAGTGTTCACCATGGAAACATGAGGATTCTTACTCTTGATGAATCCAATACATAGGAAAACAACATGTCTTTTATACTATTATAGGATTATCTTGGTAAGGCAACTAATAATTCAATAAGTGGGGTACTTCCTTGCTCTCTTATCCTTGTGAATATCCATCCTTGGTTTGCTTTTCATACCACCTTCATTGCATCCTAATCATTGATCCATCAAAATAGTGATCATATTAGGGATTGCATTTAACATGTCACAACACATAGGCTCTCCATAAAGGTACTAAAAGTATTGTACTACATGTGTGACATCTAAACCAACCTATATAGTGACTTTAATGTAAACCAACAACTCTTTGCTTCATCCATTTTATCTTTATCTCTCCCTGAGAGAGATCATGATGTAGAAATCATGTTGATACAAATCCTTAAATAGTAACAAGTACACATATAACTATTGATAGTAGTGGATAAATAAGATGACATAGAAGTCAATACCATATTTCTCCTCATAGCCTCTATCTATAATCATGACACAAGTGGACCAAACATAGCTTCAGGGAAGTCATCATGCTACTCAATGCATCACTACACCTACTAAGTTTTCAAGCCTCAATGATGCATCCAAAATGTATCATGATCTACTTAATATTACCAAAATACCAACTCATGTGTCTCCAATGTTAGTCAATGCATCGAGTTACCTAGCCAATGCCATAATTGTATACACAACACTCTATCACCCTGAGTCATATGGCCAACACTAGCCTTCTCCTTCCAAAAACACCAGGTCTCACTTGTTCATCTACATCTTCATCTTCCTCAATTAATTCAAAATAGGTACAACTTTAGGTTTTTATGTACCTCCTTCCTTTACATGGATTTTTTTATTTATCTTCAACATCTCAGCTAACACCATGTGGTCAGTAGGATACCACATCAATACCCCTTCTATTTGTTTCTAGGAACCATAACTAGGTCATGCCTTGTCTTCCACATCCTCAAAAGGAGACCAAATTGCTCCTTGAGCTATAGAGTTTCTTCTCCAATAGGAACACTATGTAGGCAGCTGACTTATCTGGAAAAGATTGTTAGCTTTCTCCTCCAACTCTCCTATGGGCTTCTCCTTAGCTACATGAAGATATCAAGATCTTCACGAAGAGATCCTCCACCTTGATCCACAAAAATATACCTACCAAAAAATAAAACCTCTTGTTTTCTTTTTTAATCTCCACTTGGTCTCTCATCCTATCATAGTAGCTTCACCTTGCACACAACCAACCAACAATAAAAAAACACTCACACACATGGAGTTTTTCACCATGGATCTAATACCAGATGTTAGGAATAAATCCCTGATACTAGATGTTAGATCAATGAGTTATATCTTATAGTGAAAGTAAATAAATGTGTAAAATAAGATATAAAAAGAATAGATAAACAAGATGACATATTAAATAGAGATTAAATGGAAACCTTGAAATGTGAAAGGAAAAACCATGGGAAAAATGGTAGATCTAGCTTCATATTAAACTTAGCATCAACATCTCTTCTACAACAACTCCTCCATAACAACTCCATGAGTGCTAAAAAACAAACACTCAATGCTTCCATTTGAAGCTTTTAGGTTGTGAACCAATCTAAACTAGCCTACATGGTCCAACCTCCAAGCATGCAAGACCTAAGGATTGCATAGATACACTAATTAGATAAATTATAAAAGATAGGTTATGTTATATTAATAATATTTACAACATAAAGATAAAATATAGAGAGAGAAAAAAATGTGCCATATTATAGTGGGGATCATGATTCATCAATAGGGAACCATGTCCCCTTTATGAAAAGTCAAGCCTTTGAATGACATCTCATAATTCCCCATTGAATGATCCATGTGCACACTCATGTGTTTTTACCGATTCCACATGTGACTTTAATCTAGCATAGTAATCCTTGTCTCCCACTTTCACATGTACACATATGTGTGAGTCAAAATATTCCCAACTTTTGACCACACCTAACAAGAGCCCATAGACCAATTGTGGCCCACAAGCACATGCTTAAGTGGAATCATTAGATCCACTATCATTATGTCCTCACATGCTTCCATAATCCAACCCATCTGACTAAGTGGATAAATGTGCCCCATTTCTCTCTCCTCCTCTTTTCACCATTAAAGATGCTCTATGGGCCATACCACCCATCATGGGTCATGCCAAGTCATCACCTAGCTACATCACTAACCATCCACATCACCAGTAGGATACATCACCATGAATAATGATTTATGAATAGTGACTTCACATCCTAACACAATGAATATGTTCTAAGATATAAAACTATGATAGAAAAAATGAAAAACAAATTGGATAGTAATGAGTTATAAGATAGCTTCACTCAAAGTTTGTTATCTACACTTCAAGAGTCAATTATGTTTGATGATTTTAAATATTTTGATGAATTATGCCATACATTTAAAGTGCATGAAGTTAAATTTATTACTTTGAGAAAACTCAGTTACACTTCAAGCACTCCGTTTACTTTAATTGTCAAGTTTCAAAGAATGCCAAATAATAAGAGTAAACCAAATGAAATCAATAATGAATCTAAGATTATAGTTAATGCCGTATCAAAACTAACACAAATTTTAAATTACATGCTCCACCAAGGAGATAATTATAAAGGTTACCATCACCTCCTTAGTATTGTTATAGAGGATAATTGAATTCAATCACATCACTATTCTTCCACCAATAGAAGTGGATATGTCTTGACCACAATCTAACTTTTTAGATAAGAATGTATATTATGACTACCATCGATATATTGGGAATTCCACAAATAGATTTTTCAATATTAAACATAAGATATAATATCTCATTGATGAGAACATTATTGATATTGGCACGCCTACTGTAAAGGCTAAGCCATAAGCAAATGACAATTCAAATATTAAATTTCACAAATATCCTTTTCCAAATCATGAAACAAAAAAGAACAAGAAAAAGTGTGAAGTAAACTATGCATATAATTCCCATACTCCTACTTTTGCATATGAACATCCACTTGATAGCATCTTGGGTATAATTTAAAATAAATAATCATCACATCTTATGATTACATTTGATGATAGTGAAGTTATAGATTATGATTCAAATATGCATGCACTCTTTATTTGAGCATATGTTGACAATAAATCCATACATAGTGTTATGATAAACAATGGATAAGAAAAAATTCATGCACCATAACACTTCTCCACTCTGTTGGTTATATAAAACAAGATTTATATGTGTTTCTACTCATTTTCACTTTTTACATTTAGAAGAAATGAGAAACTGAAGTTAAATGGTCAGGGGTTAGATGATACCCGGATGAAGTTGCACACCGTATCCAGATGATTGAAGGAGCTCCTCTTTGGCTGTGGAGGACGACACCTATAGATGAGAAAGACTTGAACAAAGAAAATGTTAGATAGATATATGGTGGACTACCAAGCAAAGCTCGGTCTCAGAAGTGAAAAGACTTCCTTGAAGGATGACAGTCCACTTACTTAACAAAAGAGTGTTGGATAAAGAGAAATAATGAAAGACTAAGAAATAAAAAATAGACAACGCGTACCTGCTATAAGTCTTCCACAATCGTCGATGTCGGTGGTTTTGCCAGCGTCGGTTGGTAAGGCTACCAACGTCGGTTAGACTGCCAATGTCGGTAGGGGCAATGGTCGATGTCGATCAGGGCAATGGCCTTGGATGGGTTTATGGTTGACAGAGGGGTCTGGAAGGAGTCTGGGTCTGTTTAATGGTTTGTGGAGGATTGCAAGACAGTGAATATGGTCTGGGATAGGGCTAAGGTAGAGGACAGGGGTGGAAAGGGAATAAGAATGAGAGGAAGGCCCTAGGAAGAAATTCAGGTTATTTATCAATAGTACTCAAGAATATTCAATGGACTAATCACCAATGCATTCTAAAAATACTAAAATATAAACTGGAAGAATACTTAGCTCTTGGTGGAGAACCAGAAGTGTAGAAGACTTGTTTCTGTTATGGCTGATGTAGGAGACCTCATGCAATCTTTTAATCTAATGTGAAGTGAATTCTACAGAGTTTCTTAGCCTAGAGAGTGGTGATAGAATGCTGATGCCTACAAAGAGTCGAGGAGCAAGAGAATTCAGATCCCAGGAGCAAGAGAATTTGCATTCGGGTTTGCAGTCGAGGTCAAAATTTGGTTTTAAGCAACTGACGTTGGCGATACCGCCGGCATCGGTAGACTGTTAACCGACATTGGCAGCTAGAGAATGGGAAAAAGGCTATTGTTAGCCTTTTGCCCATTTTTCCATCTACGAAGTTTGGTTTTCATTGTTAAACGGTCCAAAGGCAAGTTTAATAGGTGTGAGGATTAGTGGGGGAGTTGAAATAGGGCTTAGGTAATTATGATTAGTCATAGGGTGATAAATGGCCTAAGAGCTAGGAATCCAAGGTGGGGTGTCTAGGGGGGATTATTAATTTAAAATAAGTATTTTAAATTAATAGAGTATAGGTTAGGCATGTTGAAGTTAGAAAGGGACCAAGGGGGGGTTGACACTATTTTGGTGTCTACAATATGATACTTCTAAAGTTTTCAAAGCATTTGATAGTCATACATATGATAATGTTGGGCATGTAATGATACCTTTACAAGTGGAACATCTCACTATGCCCACTCTATTATTACTTATACCATGCACATGGGTCTTTGATATACTATTAGAACACACTTGGATATAAATTAATAGAGCAATAACTTCTAAAATGCATAAATGTATCAAATATATTCATGGTAATCAAGTGGTCAAAATTCAAGGAATACATTGTGAACATAATTTGGAACCAATGATATTTACTCCTCCTATAGGACAATTGGTTGGCACATACATTGAGCACCATGGTAATGAAATAGTCTACAAAAAAAATCAAGAACATGATATATATTAAAAATCATATTATAAAATTAGTTTATCCATTTATTTCTAAGCATGATCCAGTTATATATAATAATATTACAAGATCAATTTCTCCATCTACTTATGAGAATGATAAAATTACACATGGACATAATCAACTAGCTTCAATGAGCATGGTATAATATACTAAATAGAAAGTGGCACCTAAAAATATTTCTTCTTCTCATAAGGCACCATAGGTTATTTAAAGACCTTCACCACCTGTACAAGTAATTACATATTTCCCTCATGAAGATATAGTTTCACATGGGTATATTATTAGTGATTTAGATGGTTATATTACAACATAGGGTTCCTATTTAAATTCAAAGGAATATATAGTTAAAAATTACTCTTCATAGGAATTTATTCCTCCATACCACGCCATGGTTATGCATACATGCCTCCCATTATTGATATAATTGACTAGTTACTTGAATTTTTTACTTTGTATATAACCTCTTTAATTTTAATTTATTGCTACTTACTCTATCCAAAATTCCAAGCATTCTTTATCCATTGGCTTTATTTTCACCTTGGGTATATTCTCTCTTAATTTTCAAATTGATTTGAACAATAAAAAACAACTATCTTATAATGATTTAAATGTACATTCTTTATGTTAATCCACTTACTTACTATTGTAGACATCAAATTCCTAACACCATCTATGTTGATATTGTTAATCTTACTCAAATTACACTCAAATGCACATTTTAGGTCAAAATCCATAAAACACCCTAAATAGTTTGAACTTGTCATTTACAAGTGCCAATTTAGGTCAAAGTATCCCTAAATGGGGTAATGCATTTTATGGGCTAGCTAACTTTGATTAGATCATTTTGAGTTAGAATGCCAATTTTGCACCTGGGTGCCCTAGATTACTCTCTTCTATCAAATCTCTTACATGAGATATGTGACCTTGTTATTTTGTGTTGAAAACATCCTAAATGGGATGGCAGATCCAAAGCATCTAACATCACCTTCCAATTCTTCTTGAGGTAAATTACGATCTAATAATATGGCTTTTTGACCATTTTTATTAATTGAGAGCCAATTTTCAAATATTTGCACAAATATTGATTAACCTTGTTTAAGTCTAATTGATGAAAATCAAGAGCTTAATGGATTTTCCATGAGAGTTGTTGAATATTTCTTTTTGGAAATTGATTCATATTAATTGAATCACCTAATGACATCATTTCTTGAGAAGACATCCCTAGGCCATAAATGCCACAAATATCAAGATTATAGGTCTCCCATGCCTCATAATGACCCTCCATGCCTCTTAAATTAATCCTTAGCCATAAATCTCAATCTTGAGATGGATGGTTTAGGTTGATTCTGATCAATCTTGAAAATATATAAATAAAGAGGCCATGGACGTCATTTTGAAATCTTGATTTATGCAAAGTTATTATGCTAAATTGTCTCCATAATACATTATATTTGACTATTGATTTTAATTTAAAGCTTCATTGATAGGTTGGTTTAGTGATTCCAAAACATGAGCCAAGGTTTTACAAAGAGGTCTTGAGGCATTGGAGGAGTTGGCCATAATGTTGTTGAAGACAAGAGCTCTTGATCATGGGATAACAATATTTTGAGCTACATTGGTATGGTGAGTCCATATGAGAAGGTAATATGATGTTGATTTTTTTCATTTGTTTCTTTCTATCCTTTATAATTCCCACATGAATAGATAGGCTTAATTCAGTCTATTCTTATGCATTCTTCCTTTGATTTATTGGACTAATGTTTGACTAATCATGTTATGTAATCCTCTCTACATCTTGACACACCTAGTGGGACTGCAACCCACAAATTTTCTCACAAAGCCTCTACAAGCAACTCACTAATCTTTTCCATGCAGGATCTTGGAGTTAGAGGCCCAAAAAAGTGAAAATTTAACAAAAAATTTAATTTTTTTGATAATCACATTTTTGTTTCTAAAAACCTTAGTTTTGCTCTCTAGAATGATATCACTATTACATAGTTGTGATTTTGTGTAAAAAAAATTCTATTCGCTAAACAAAAATTACATGGACTTAAGTAGTGATATTGTCATCCAGAGCAATGCTATCATCCTTCTGGGCAATGATATCATTCTTTTGGGAAACTATATCACTCTTTTGGGTTGTGATTTTGTCATTTTGGGCAAAGATTTTACATAACAATGATTTCATCATCTGAATGAATTTTGTATTTTTTATGTTTTTTTTTTTGCAAATAGTGATATTTTATCACCCAAAGATAGTGATATCATCATCTAGTACAACGATTTTGTTTGAAATAGTGATATTTAATTTTTTAATATTTTTTAATCTTATATTGGTGATTTTGTAGGAAATAATGATATTGATTGGGTAATTTTGATTTTATAATAGAGACCTTAAATTTTAAAGTTATTCATTCTATTTTTAAACCAGCTATAAAGCTAAAGGATACTCTAACATTTTTATTGTAGGATCAAGCTTGGCATTTGTTAAAACATGCATTTTAGACATTTTTGAGAGTTGAAAATGAATTAAGAACCTTGTTTTTGGCATTGAACAAAGAATTTACATGCTTAGGTAAATATTTGACAAATTTTGCTTTCAAAGTTACAACTTAAGACTAAGGTATCAAAATAACACCACTCAATCTTTTAAATTTTTGCTTAAAAATGAAGTCATTTTTCCAATTTTTTGCATTCAATAGTTGTTTAAACTAGTTTTTGTTTGGCAAAGAGAGGCATGTCACGTTTATGATCTTTCAATTGTTCCCTTTAGGGAACCCTTGGAATCAAAAGTGCCCATCCTTATTTTAAAAACCCTAGTCCAAGGCTTAGAAAGAATGTCATCTAAAACACTCCCCAAAAACTCATAATAGTTTGGGTGATCTTGAAAATGACCCTAATGTCTTTCTTTTAAGTCTTTTATTTTATTTCATCTTGGCTTGCAAGAGGGACTTCATTAACTCCCATGAATTATTTAGGGAAGCTTTAACCTGGGGTTTCATATCCCAACACTGACTTCATCCACTCCCACTAGGATCAGAGGTTTGAGCAATTAAACCACCTTCTAGTGATGTAGTTGCACACATGACATATCTATACTTTGGACATCACACTATAATGAGCAAATAGTAGGCTGTAGTGGTTGTAAAAAGCAAAAGACCTTTTTGAAATAATCCAAGTGCCATAAACACCTAATTACATGCTAGACCTTCTTGTTCTATTTTACATCATGACATGAAAGTCATTATGTAATTGATTCCCCTAGAAATGTCTGAAAACTTTCTAGTTTAGTTGACCCCACTTTGCCATACCTTGTCAATTAGACTTAATATAATTATTTTTTGTCATTAGCTTACTTGGTCTTGATTTGTGTCTAAAACTGATTGTTAACTCAATGAACGTAACCAAAACACATTGTCCTCAATTTTCTCGAGCAAGGGAGGCATTACACTGTCTCATTGGAAAATTTATCTTTTCCTTATTCAGATTATTATCAAAATATTTTATGTCATGTCATCCAATTTGGTGCATTCATGATACCTAATTGAGTCTAGACCTTTTACATAATTTGTTTAAAGTCCCTCATTTATAATTCACATTTGAAATAAACTTTTCTGAGTTTTAAGGTTTGGTGTGTTAAATTGGGTTCACCATTTGCACATTAAACTTGTTCTAACTTGGGTTAAATTTTATATTTGGATTGAGGGTTATTTATTAGACTCAAAATCACATTATCATCTTGGTGGAGTCAATTCATCTTACGTATCGCTTATGCTTTGAGTCCTAAAACATATTTTATCCTACTAGAACCATGTGGTGATGTTGTGCCACCCATTTGGCCCTAGTTTTGTACTTAGTGATTCATCTATGTTTTCACATCTTGAGTTTCTTAGTTCATTTTGTCTTCTTCATAATCTGGAGAGATTTCCTCTAATTTTCTAGGGTCAACTCATCAAAGTTGGAACTAGCTTTTATGGTATAGTCTTATCACAAAGATTTAAGCTTTTGGTGTACTAGTTTTCACCTTAGATCTTTGAGTTACCTTATCCTCTTCCAATATATATGATTTCATCTTTACCAAAAGCTAAGAAAATTTGTGAACTAAATCTTCTATTTGTGTGTGGTTCCAAGCCACCCTCATTTATATTCTATTTGGTACCTTAGTTATTTGTTTGTAAGAGAGCCAAAACATACTTTATTTGAATGTTTGAAAAACATTGATCCAAATCTAGTCAAGCATAGAGAATAACTCTTTTTAGACATGACTCAAAGGTTCACTCATAGTGGGGCCTCTTATGGCCTTAACTATGAGGGTGAACAATTTTATGATGGTCAAGATAACCATATTATTTTTGATGACATCCCCATAATAGTAGGATCAAAAGATGATTACAATTAATATCAACCCCAAGGAGATCAAGACAAAATATTTCTTAGGTTGATATAATCAGTTACTATAATACCTTCAAAATTTCTTACAAAACAATTGCATACCTTAGTAAGAGAAGGAGAATAATGATGGCAAGAGAAATATTTTTCATAACTAGACATACATTCTTCTTCTTACAAAGGAAAATAACTATAAAAAAATTCAAAACCCACAAATCTAGATCTTCTAGCCAAGATCAAGAAAATAAATAAATGATATGCTGATCAACTTGTCATAGACTTAACTGACTCATTAGTTGCCTCATAATGATGCTTTGAAATAACAGGGAAATGTGGTTGAAGGTATGCAAAAAACATTTGATGAAAACATAAGCATAGTGGATCAAGATAACCTAAATAAACATTTAAAGTCACAAAAGATCTTAAAAAATGTTCTATTTGACATGGAACATACATTCTTTAATCATCTAGAAGCTCTTATTACTTTACAAAATTAGAGACCTAAACCTTTAGTGCAAATTGATGAAATACCTCAAGACAATTTGGCTAGTTCATTTCAACCAACGTAGAGATTGGCAAATAAACACATAACTATCCCAAATCAACAAGGTACTAAACAACTAAATTCAGTGAATGTTTACAATCCAAGAATAAATAGCCTATTTTCTTGACTCAAGGAGCAAATCAAAACCAAAACATGGATTGAAAGTTATACATTCCCTATAGATCCACACAAAACTAGGGGCACATTTCACCCCAATAGCAATAAAACTAGGGGCACATTCCACCCCAACAATAACAAAACTAGGGGCACATTTCACCCCAATAGCAAGGGGCACATTCCACCCCAACAACAACAAAACTAATGGCACATTCTTCCCCAACAACAACAAAACCAAGGGCACATTCTACCCCAATAACAACAAAACCACGGGCACATCCAATCCCAACAACAAAGAAACCAGGGGTAAATATCACCACAACAACATCTTATCCAATCCACAAATACACCAAACATGCAAGAGTGGAATTATATGAAAGAAATTATTTAGAGATTGGAGATGAATAATAGAGTTAAAAAGTACAAATTTGATGAGATATGCACATATCCATTTGATTTATCTATTCTCCAAAACCCCTTTCCACCTCATTTTGAGGCACCCAAATTTGAAAAATATAAAGGAAAAGGAAATCCATGTGAGCACACATAGTCATTCTTTGTCTTATGTCAAGAGGTTACTTATAGTAGTGATTACTTCGATTATTTTTGTGAATATTAATGAGATAGGTTTTAGATTGGCTACTTAAACTACCTAAGGGATTAGTTGCAAAATGGAATGACGCATCAAAAAAATATGTTAACCATTTATCATATAACATAGAGCATGAATTGATCATTGTTGACTTGTGAAAGTCTAAATAATGTGATGGTGAAAGTTTTTTTACTATCTGCAAAGGTGGAGAGCATTGGTAGGATGCTTTCAACATAACTTTCCAGAAAAACAGTTGGCTGATATATTTGAAGAAAACTTGTATCCTAAAGTCATGCATAATATATGATTAGCTTGTGCTAACTAATTTGAAGAAATTATTGACAAAGGAGTGCAGATTGAGAAGGATCTTATTGCTAAAGGCCTTATCAAGATTTTTGCATAGGGTTAGACACCTAATCAGATTAAATCACTAGTTCAAATGGTTATACAAGATAAGATTAAAGGCTTTAACAAGAATAAGAACATTGTGTGAAATGGGGTGACTAAAACAAGACATATACAAATGGTACAGGCCATGCCTTCCCCAAATGTATAATTAACTCCCCCAAATTCACCACCTATTTTGCAGAGACAACCTCCATGAAGGACATTTCATAATAATTTTAGGGTATTTAGCAAGTTAGAAGAATCAGTTGAAATAGTGTTACAAAATCTCATCATAGCTAATTTGATTATATGGCCAATATCAAGGCCATTTCCTCAAGATAAACTAAAAACATATTTGTAAAAAGAGAAAAAATGGTGCAACTTCCATTGTGTTGTTGGTCATGGTGCATATAATTGCATCTAATTTAGACAAATTATTGAGGACTTTATTGAAAATGGTGAACTAGAAATTATGTTGGCCCCTAATCAGGACACAAATTTGGATACGAGAATCTACAAAGACCCCTTTCCTTGACATAATCCACTACCACCAAGAAATAATCAAACCTAAGGTCAAAATCCAAGACAAAGGTAGAATTAGAACCAACATCAGGGTCATAATTGTAACAGCATAATAGGGATCATAATGCCCATACTAACAATGTGGCTTATAACAAAATGACTTATGACTATAAAAATATTGTGGGGCACATTTTTATTGCCCACATTACCACTATTACTATAAAACCATGTGGTCAATCTCATGTTCTTCATAGCATGGGACCCATCATTATAGGGTCAACACCCTCTCCCCCTAGTAATACCACATCAAGTTCACATAATCATGTTGTGACTCCATTTGCATGGGTTACTAGTTTTGAATAGCATCACCCTTCTTCTAACTATAAAGGCTCCTCATTGACTCAAAACTATATCAATATAGCTAACACCCATGAGTCATCATTCAAGGCCCTTCACCTTCCTCTTCTAATTATGAAGAATCCTTGCCACCTCTAGGTTGTGTAGTTGCAACCAGATGCCTATGAGTTACCATCCAGAGACCTTCACCCACTTCTTCCATGAAACCCAATGATAACATTGGACTGACAGTTCCAAAACTGAATACTATGCCAACAAAGACAAAACTAGTTCAATCCACAATCTAGAAGCCTTATAGTTTAGTAGACCAATTAAACAAAACCCTTGCATAAATTTCCATATTAGAACTCTTGTAGACATCTAATGTCCATAGAACTATTATAAATAACCTTTTGAAGGAATATACTGTGCCTAATGATATTAACCTTAATCAGTAGTTGGACATTTATCTTCATTTCAACAAATCACATTTGATAAAAAAGACATGTCCACTCTTGGCCCAAACCACAATAACCCACTATACATTGAGATAATTGTTATAGATCATAAGATCAAGTAGGTTATTATAGATAATGGTTTAGGGATAAAAATCATATCTCTTAAATTGGTATGATGATTGGGCTACATGGATAAGGACATTCAACCAAAGACTATTACAATCAAGGCTTATGCCAATGTTGAGAGGGAGTCTTTAGGTAAAATTTTGTTATCAGTCATGGTTGGGTCCATTTCTCATCACACATTATTCCATATTATCGATATTGAACTTATTTATAACATAATTCTTGGTCATACCTGAATCCATGAAGTATAGGTAGTCCCATCTACTCTTTACCAGTACCTTAAGTTTCCCCATGATGAGATCAAGGTTACTATTCCCACTAATTAGTAGCCATATCAATATTACAAACATCTTGAAGCTGAGTTTCATAATTATAACTATTGACCAGGTTCTAAATTCATTGCAAATAACAAATCCATCATTTCCCATCCATCTTCATCTAATCATATTGACCTTGGTGATCTAGCTTCCACTTTGGCTGATCCATTTCTTTCAACTCTTACAAAATAGGTTGTTATTAAAGATGTGAGTATTTCCATGTACCATCTTGAGGATGTCTTCCATATTTTTAAATTGTATGAATCCCCTTAATCATTTATAAAGCTTAAACCATCTAAAACTCCTAATAAACCCAACCAGATTTGGTAACCAAAAAAGAAACAACTAAAGCCACATGTAGTTTTTGTACCTGTAATCACCCCAAAAAAAGATTGAGAGGCTTTTACCGAGGGAGATTGATTATATTCTGAAGGCCTTGTTGATTGCTTTCAAAATCCAAATTATCCTATCTCTAACTAAATAATGGATCATCTTGACTATACAGGGAAAGGCCTTGGCCCGTGAGCACAAGGAATCTTGAAGCTCTTATTAGCTAGAGTTGTCAATTAGAATCATGGTCTCAAATTTATACCACCAGAGGGTGACCTCATGAATTTTGATAGTGACTCTTCTAAAGTGACTAGTGATGAGAATCCTAGTAGTGACACAACATCCCATTATAGCATTTTCAATGAGCTTACTGACTTGGATTTATTTGATTCAAAAGCCATATTAACCATAACACCTATTGGAGCTTCCCATCTTAAAGAAAGAACCCATCCTAGTAGTGATTCCCTTCCTAAAGCAAGACATTATATCTTTACCATTGGAGATTCCCATCCTGAATCAAACCCTCATTGTTCCTTATGCCTTTGCCATACTGAACTCATAGATTGGGACTAGAAAAATTTGGTCATATGCCTCAATGAGTTTCAAAATGAAGAATCAATTGCAGAATACATGGGCCTATGAGATGGATTTCCCATATTTGATCACAAATAGGTATTTTATTTTTAATTTGATCATTATGCCTACTTTAGAGAGCAGGCAAACTTTCTTGGTCATGATAAAGAATAATCATTGATATATTTGTGTAAAAATCTCTTTGAGGCACTCATTGATTAGGGAAAAAGTAAAGAAAAAGGCAAGCCTTTGAGTGAAAACCTATTTTAGGTGATCCTAGGTGGGAAAGTTTTCTCATCCCCTCATGACAAGGAAGGTCCATCTAGCTCAATTTCTATAGCTAGTACTAGCATTTCTTCAAAATAACATCAAATATTTAAGCATCTTGCTCTTGAGTTTCTAAAGGTTTTTTTTAATTGGACTTTACCTGTGAAGGCATATTTTGATTATTCATACTATCTAAATCTTTAGGAGGAACAACAAGAAAATATGGTAGAAGAAGATTATCATGATCATACCTTACCTACAATTCTAGAAGATGGATCCACACTTTTTTTGGAAAACATGATATAAGTGAACTTGGGGACTTATGTGGATCCAAAAATTATTTATCTTGGAGCCTCCCTTACTGAAGCAGAACATGAGCATATTATATCCATTCTTAAGGATTATATAGAAATATTTACATGGGCATACTCTGACATACCAGGCTTGGACCCTGATTTGGTTGTGTATTGCCTTGTTGTTCAAACTGATCCTAAACTAGTCAAGCAAAAATTGATAAAAATGTATCCATACATCACCTTATTGGTTAAAGCTGAACCAAAAAATTTGTTAGTAGCCAATTTTATTTGACCCTTGAATTACTCTAAACGAGTTTCCAACATAGTTGTAATACGTAAAAAAAACCCTGGGTATACATATTTATATCGATTTCTGAGATATCAACAAAGTGTGCCCCAAATATGATTTTCCTCTACCCAACACCAACATGATCATCAAATCAATTATTGGGTATGAGAATTTGTCCTTAATGGATGTATTTTTTTTTATAATCAAATCAAAATAGGTCCTGAATACCATCACAAGACTGCATTCAACACTCTCTGGGGGACATTTTGTTACCAAGTTATGTCATTTGGTTTGAAGAATGGTGGAGAAACATATCAATGTGAAATGAATATCATATTCCATGACATGATGCATGACATTGTAAAGTAATATGTTGATGATATACTAACAAAATCATGAACAAGAGCTAGACATCCTGACATTCTATAGAGAATATTTGAGAGGCTTCATGAATTTTAAGTCTGCTTGAATCCTAAGAAATGTGTCTTTGGATTCACATCAGGTAAATTTATAAGGTTCATTGTATCACAATGAGGGATTTTATTCAACCCTATAAAGGTCAATACTATTCTATAAATGCTTCCACTAAATAATTTTAAATAACTGTGAAGCCTACAAGGAAAGATCTAGTCTATATGCAGGTTCATTTCTCAATTCATAGATAAGTAACACCCATTTACTCATATTTTGAAGAAAGGGATAACATTTCAATGAGATGAAAATTTTTAGATACCATTTTCAAAGTTTAAGACATACTTGGCCAATCCACCAGTCCTAAGACTGCCAACATAGGGAAAGCCACTACTTCTTTATATATTAACCACATAACATACAATGGGGGCACTTTTGGCCCAACATGATGATCATGGTAAAGAATATATTGTTTATTATTTAATCCACACATTGGTGGATTATGAACATAATTATATACCTTTTAATAAGGCATGTTTAGCTATGGTGTTCACCACTCATAAATTGCAACATTATATGCTAAATAACAAAACTATTGCTATCACCAAGGTGGATCCTCTCAAATTCCTCTCATTTAAAGCATCTTTTCAAGGATGCATGGCTAAATGGGTTATGCTCCTAAGTGAGTTTGATATTGAGTACCAGAATTAAAAGTTAATAAAATTGAAAGTAATTATTGATCAACTTGTAGAAGCTCTTATTAAAGATACTCAACCTCTCAAATTTGACTTTCTAGATGATTCTATCATGATGATTGAACAAGCACCATAAGAACCTAAATAGTGGACACTCTATTTTGATGGATCCTTCACATCTAATGGATTTAGAATTAGCATATTGTTGATCACACCATAGGGGGACTTGATTCCCAAAGCATTCCATATAAAAATTCATTGTATAAATAATATGGCTAAGTACAAGGTATTTATTGTAGGGCTCCACCTTGCTATATAGTGGGATATTCAAAGCTTAAAGGTATATGGAGATTCATAGTTGATCATCAATCAAACTACTGATAAATATCAAACAATAGATGATAAGCTTATTCCTTACAAGCAAATTGTCGCTAACCTGAAAACACATTTTAAATATCTATATTTTGAACAAGTTCTAAGAGTTAACAATAGATTCACTGACATAATGGCAACAATTGGTTCCATGATTCAAATGGATGATAGTGCTAAAGAGTATTAGTTCTTGATTGAAAATCTTCTTCAACCTACTCATATTATAATAGATTTAGAAAGGGTATTCACCATTCTTGGTATTAATCCTTCACTTAAGCTACCATGGTACCAAGAATTTTATAACTATTTCCATATTCATGTCTTCCTTGCTGACCTTTCCAATAACTAACATAAACTATTACTTAATCACTTAACATGTTATAATCTCCTTGGAAACATGTTTTATCTTAAAGGATATGATGAAATACTTATTTTTTGTTTATCTTTGGGAGAATCCAAGCTAGCACTAAAGGAGGTTCATGAAGGAATGTGTGGGGCTCATACCAATAGTGTAGTCTTAGCAAAGAAACTCATTAGAATAGGGTATTATTGGCCCAAAATGGAGACTGGTGCTTGAAACTATGTGAAGAAGTGTGTTCCTTGTTAGTATCATGGAGACTTGATACATGCACCTTCTTTACCACTATAACCAATCACAACACCATGACCGTTCTCAACTTGGGGTCTCGATCTCATCAAGAAAATTAACCCAACATCTTTATATGGCCATAAACACATTTTGATTACAATTGAGTATTTTACCAAGTGGATTGAGGCCATTCTTCTCACTTATGATACTAAGAAGTAGATATCCAAATTCATTCATTACCATATCATCTATCGATATGGCATCCCAACTCATATTATATTTGACAATGGTGGATCCTTTATGAATCAAGATGTGAAATCTCTTTGTGTGAAATTTAAGATCACACACAAGAAATCAACTCCATATAACCCATAAGGCAACGACTAAGTTGAGGCATAAAAAAACCATTATAACCACCTGAAAGAATATTGTCAATGATATTGGCAATAATTGGCATTTGTAACTCTTTCCTACCCTTTGGGCTTATAGAACCAATCATCAAACCCCAACTGGAGCCAATCTATACTCTATTATTTTTGGTATTGAAGCTATTATCCTAGTCAATATTGAGATACCATCATTACTAATACCACTGGAGCACATTGAACATGATGAAGACTATAGAGCCTCATGGCTACAAGAACTAAAACTTCTTGATGGTAAGCATTTGGCTACCATAGAAACTTGTAGGCCTATCAGAACAAATTTTGGAGAAACTATAACAAGTGTATTCTCCCTTGAGAATTTGAGATTGGTGAATTGGTTTTGAAAGAGAACCAAAAGAATATGAATGTTGAATAAAAAAAGAAAGGTAAGTTTAAACCTAATTGGTTGGGACCCTATATTGTCACAATAAACTATGGATCAGAGGCATATCGACTGGTAAACCTAATAGTGAATAACTTCTAAAGCCCATGAAAATCATACACCTTAAGAGGTTCCATGAATGAACAACTTTGAACCATTATCTTCAAGACCCCTAACTTGGGAACAACTTATGCTGAAGTAATTTTATCCCATCATTTTATCATACCTTGAATGCATTTTATACTACCTTGGCCTACTCATCACAACTATGAATAGTGAAGGCTTTGAATAGTTAGCACTTTGAACACATTTTATCTTATCCTAGACCATTCATGTGTTAGACCCTATTATTTGGATTGTTCTCAAAATATAACCATTTTCTTTGTTATATCTTGGGCATGTTATAATATTAAACACTTTTATCCCTTGATCAATTATGATCCTAATTATGTCTCATGAACATTATGATTATCTTTAGCACCAGTTCTATAAAGAAGTTTATCCAAGATAGTATTTTACATCTTCTTTAACATACAAGTGAGAAATAACATCTTTTTAGTTCTAGACCTTTGCTACACTGTTACAGATAGGTGAATGCAGATACTCCTTTGGAGTTACTTCATGATACACACCATTCTATATTACATTTACTACTCTTTTTTATCTTATTAGGATCCTTGCTCTCACCAATTTGTGATCATGGGCCATTACAGTTGGCTTAGCTACTTTATTGGAATTTATACTCTTGAATGTACATCTCCTTGACTAGATGGTCCCATTTTGTGCATATTTTATCCCAAAACACCAAAAACTTTGGTAATACTTTGAAAATACCAAAAACATCATAGCACAATCCACAAAGGAATAAAAATTTTATCTCATGCTTCTATAATTTTTTACATTCCTATTCCACCATGCTATGCTCTTTCCATTTTTCAAGCAAAAAAGCACCAGTTCATCTTATCCCATGCATTTTACATTTTGTAAGATCATTATTTCTCATCCCATCAACTTGTTGTTTTCGATACCATTCTAATTTTTTTGTCATATCTTCCATTTATTTTATAACATTAATCATGTTGGTCTGTCATCATTTTTCTTCTATCCCGTTTCCTAGGTGAACTACATTGGCTTGAAGTTCATGTTGGAACACAAGTCCATGGAACTATGTAGAAAACATCCACTTATCTAGTACATCTGGAGTCAGCTCAACTAAACCTTCCTTTTCTTCTCTTCTCCCATTTCTTCTGCCATTGTTCCTCTTTAATTAAGGAATAATTATTGTGTCATTGTTCTTTGTTATGTTGTGGTAGAAAGTAACACCTCTACCACACGTGCATGAACTTTTGTCTTTAAACTGCACTAACTTGGTTTTTTTAATTTTTATGTGTTTATTTATGTTTTCTTGGTGTTTTTTTTAATTTCACACCTCTCCTTTTATTTCTTCTCCTTTTCTCTTTTTATTACTTCTTGTCTCATCTTGGTCTTGTGTTTTCTTGTATGATTTTGCTTATCTTTTTTGTGTTTCAGAACATCTTGATGATTCACATGGTTCTTGATTATTTATATCTTGATCCTATGTTATTAAGTTATTCTTGGACCATTTTGTTTATTTGATTGTTGTTGGTGTCTTATTTTTCTATTTGATTTTGCTTTTCTCTTTTATGTTCAAGAATGTCTTGATGGTCCACATAGATCTTGATTATTTATATCTTGGTCTCATGTCATTAAGATGTTCTTGCTTTTTATTTTTAAACATTTTTGCTCCTACTTAAGTCTTGATTGATCATATCTTGATTTCAAGTTAGGCTCATTTATGTTTATATTTATCTTTGTCTTTGCTTTTTTTAAAAATGTAAATAGTTGTAACTCTAGTTTTGGTCATTTTTTTACCATTATCCTTAGTTATAAGAATTCACATTTGAAATTGCTTAGTGCAATTGGAATATTATGTCATTCTAAGTTATTAATAATTATGATTCCTAATTTTTTATTTTTTTTATAGAAAGCACTTTATGCTTAGGTTTCAATGTCTTAAATGTCAACATAGTTCTGATGAACAATTCTCAAGAACACTTTGCATAATCTAGGCTCATGATTTAGAATTTAACATCTAGGTATTATGCATTTTGGCATTTTAATCTATGCTTAGACATGCATCTCTTCACATAAATTTTGAGTCTCATCAATTCTTGGTCAATTTGCATCATTCCTCATTCCATTTTGTCCCAAACTTGGGTGAACTGCATTGGCTTGAAGTTCATGTTGGAACATGAGTCCATGGAACTATGTAGGAAATACTCAATTTCTATTGAGGTCAACTCGACTATCTTTCATTCTTATTTTCATCTCTCTCATCACTTTATAAATTCTCATATGTTGGGTTTTATATGGATTTCTAAGCCATTACACCATCGCATGTATGTTTGTGCTTGCTTGTTTTAACATATATTTTGGGTTATATCCTTATGTTATTTTACTTACTAATTGCCCATGCTAGGGCACAACATCTGAATAACATCAAAATCAAATCAACTCTACTAGGGAAAACCATTATTTATTCTTTATCAATGGTCAAAATTCACCATACTAGGGTAAAACTATTTTATCATGATCATATTTACTCTACTAGACTTATTATTATCTTCTCTTTAGAGACCCCATTCTATTGGTGTTTCCCTTCCTAAAGTAGAACATTCTCTCTTTACCTCTAATTACAAGCTCTCCACATTAATATCCATGATGGCAATATTTAGTTTGAAACTTTTCTTGGGATTGATCAATGTCGTAAGCTCATAGTTTTTACTATCAAATTAGGTACATTTAAAGTGTGTCCCTTACATTTAAGGATTATATCTTTCTCATTGTCCTTGTATTTGGGGCATATTATACCTATAATTATCTTTTTATCATTTAGATAATCACATGTGCAAGCATTAGCTCATGAGATGTGATTTATTCCATGTGTTAATCTCTCACTTCCTCTCTCTTTTTGAGAGTCCATCCTTTTCTTTATCCTAGTATGTCCTAATGAGGGAGCATCATGAGTCTATTCCAATTTCTTCTTAACAACTCTTTTCTTTAAAAATATTTTATTTCATTCGAGTGTCTTGCCACACCTTCTCAAATAAGGGCAAAATGTAGACGTATAATTCCTAACACCATTTGTGTTGAAATTATCAATCTTACTCAAATTGCACTCAAATGCACATTTTAGGTCAAAATCCATAAAACACTCTAAATAATTCAAACTTGTCACTTACAAGTGCTAATTTAGGTTAAAGTATCCCTAAATGTGGCAATGCATTTTATGGGCCAACTAACTTTGATCAGATTATTTTGAGTCAGAATGATAATTTTTCGTGTGGGTACCCTGGATTACTCTCTTCTATCAAATCTCTTGCATGAGACATGTGCCCTTATTATTTTATGTCTACAACATCCTAAATGGAATGGTAGATATAATTTATCTAACATAAACTTTAAATTCTTCTCGATTCAAATTATAATCCAATAATATGACTTTCTAACCATTTTGATTAATTGAGGGCCAATTTTCAAATAGTTGCACAAATATTGATTAACCTTGTTTAAGGATAATTGATCCAAATCAAGAGCTCATGTGGATTTTCCATGAGAGTTATTGAATATTTATTTTTGGAAATTGATTTCTATTAACTTCATCACCTAATAAAATCATTTCTTGGGAAGACATCCCTAGGCCATAAATGCCACAAATATCAGAATTATGGGTCTCCCATGCCTCTTAAATTCTCCTCTATCCCAAATATTGATGATCCTATTTATGGATTTTAATTACATAATTGAATTAATCCTTATATACACATCTTAATCTTTAAATGGATGGTTCAGGTTGATTCTGATCAATCTTGAAAATCTATAAATAGAGAGGCCATGATCATCATTTTTAAAGCTTGATTTGTGCAAAGTTATTATTTTGAATTGTCTCCACAATCCTTTGTATTTGACCATTGATTTTAGTTTCAAGATTTATTGATAGGGTAGTTTAGTGATTCCAAATCATGAGCCTAGGTTTTACTAAGAGTTATTGAGATATGAGTTTGCCACCATTATTGTTGAAGATAAGAGCTATTGATCAAGGGAGAACATGCTTTTGAGCTGCATTGGTATGGTGAATCCATTTGGGAATATAACATGATGTTTCTTTCTTTCATTTTTTATTGCTATCCTTTTTAATTACCACATGAATAGATAGGCTTAATTTAGTTTGTTCTTATGTATTATTCCTTTGATTTATTGGACTAATGTTTGACTAATTGTGTAATGTAATCCTCTCTACAACTATTGCATATCTATCATGCTATGGCTTTCATTATGCTTACATGATCACATCTACCTACTTCCACATTATAAATTACTACACAATTCTTGCCTATTAAAGGCATGGACATTCCTATCTACATTGATATAATTCCTTTACACATATATTGGGGGCACCTTGCTTGTTGTCCTTCTTGCCACACTATTTTTAACACCTCATTACATATTGTTTGAATCATTCCCATTTATTCTATTTTTGAAGCCTAGAATCTTATCAATTTTAAAATATTTTAAGTTTAAATATTTCAAAAAAGTTAAAAATTAAGAATTCATATATGTCAAAAATTCAAAAATATAGAAATAGTTGCAAAAATTTAAAATATAACCTATAAGAATTTTTCAAATGTTGCTTGATTAATTATTTACATATGTTAATTATTTCATGTAATGTAGATAACATATTCCATATTTAAAAGTCACATTGATTTTCAAGAGATATTTAATTGTTATATAAGACATACAATTACATGTATTTTTGATGTCAGACTTCCGTTTTTACCTAACATTTTTGCTAGCTTGGGGGAATCTCTTTTTTATCCATGAGAACTTCAATAATTTGTATCTATCAAAAACCTTTCTAATATGCTAAGATATATATCATACAAATCTTTTTCTAATCACTAATTCTTTACATTATGTTACATGAAAATTTTATTTGTTAACAATGATATTGATATATATGGGTGATGTAGACTAGTCTCATTTTCTATGTGCTTCTTTTTAAGAATTACTAAAATACATGGTAAGTTATGATTTAGTTGATTATTATATGTGGCTCTTGGCCTTGTGTGTGCAAAATATGCATATTATTACTTGTATGGTATTATCATGCCATTTATATGTGGCCCTTGGCCTAATGTGTTTATACAAAATTCACATGTCCCTTGTATGTGGCCTTTGGGCCTTATATGTGGCATTATATGTGAAATTACTTATATGTCCATTACTTATGGTTTCATGATTAATATCATGCATTTATTTTAATTATTATTTATACTCTTACACCATGATACAAATCATGCAAATGTTGTTTATATGCTTCAATGGTATATCTCTATAACACATGATGCAATAAAATTAAAATTTTCATATGATACTACATGATTACATTTTTAACATATTAGACACTTCTATTTTGATGTTAGTGACTTGTAAGTTACTGTATGCACCCAAAAATTACATGGTGAAATATTTTTAAAAACTCTAACAATGATGCAACATATATGCTCAAACCCTAAGTTATCTTAGTAATTATTTCTTTTTATATCATTTTGTGACATTTTAACCCCATAATGATTGTAAAATTTCCATTCATTTGATTTATTTACATTAAATTTTGACTTTACTTCATCTAATTCTAAACCACTAATCTTCATTATGACACACTGCTTCAGTGACATTTACACCATGGTGTTTTTATAAACTGTTATGATGAATTTGTTACATATGAGGATGTTATGTAACACACCACAATAATTTTAGTTTTGACCATGGAATTTTCATCTATGACCATGGTGGTTTCATCTTTGCCACCTACACAAGGCAATGAGTTCATTACTATTTATATTTTTTTAAAATGTAGCTTCAAAAACTTCACCCTTCACATGTTTTACATGCTTTTGATCATTTTTCTTGCTCATCTTAGAATTTTTTTCACTTTCTAGATGGCCCAACTTAGTCCTACATTATTTTTTTATCAAATATTATCTCTCTTATCTCTTCTAAATTTGGTTCAAGATCTAGTTAAACTATCACATGTAACCAATTTATTACCTTACAAGTATCTCTTCTTCCTTGGGTTTATAGATCCAAGATTTGAATTAGACATTGATGTTTTTGAGTCTTACACATCTCTAGCCTACTTGTTTTGATTTTTTAATGAGTCTTTAATTTGATTTGTGATCATATTCACGTTGTTCTATGCAAGCTTGGAGAGGAGAATCCATGAATTGACAACTACTTCTTTGCCTTTGTGGATTAATCAACCAATATTCAACTTCTATTTTATTCAAGATTGTGTCCCTTTTATTTTTTTTTGTTTCATTTTTTGTTTGATATTCCTAAGGATCGTGATTGAGAAAACAAGGAGCTAGCATACTTGAGGATAGTATATTCACTACAATAATATTTTGTCTTCACTTGGTCATCAACATTGATGAGGTTGGGGATTTTTAATTTCAGTTTTGATTTATTATATTATATTATTTGTTTATTATATTAGAATTTATATTTAATAAATAATAAAAGAAATTAAAAATAAACTCTTTCTCTCTTCTTTACACTAAAAAAAGATTAGTTCTTTTAATTTTTTTAAATGTAGAAAATTTTAAAAGCATGTAGTTTGAATAAAAACATAGGTGATTAATTGAATTTAGTCATTAGTTATAGCCACTAAAAATGATCTACTTTAAGTTTTAGAACAAGCATACACACACATGTAAATACCTAGAAAAACTTAGAAAACCTAGGTAAAAGAAAGTTTGCATCTTAAGTGTAATTTTATTCATTTGAATAAGAGAATAACGACGTATTAGATTAGAAAAATAGAACCATATTATTTTATTCATCTCATATTAGTTCATTTAGTTTTATAAATAATCATTTCAAAAACCCCAAAAGAGTAGTTTATAGCTTGCATACAATTTTGTTTTCTAAATGCTTGGAAGTTATACTCCCTAAGGTTTGAACCTGATTTTTTTTTTTGAATGTTAGGAAGTTTTAATTTCAAAATAGTTTCATTCATTCATAATTGAAAAATACCAAAAAAAGTTTAGCTTGCGTTTAGGTAAAGATCTTGCATCTAGAAAAGGGTAAAAATTAGTATTTTCACTCTTAGTCTAGATTTTAGTTTTAATATTGCATTCATCAAAATATCATTAAAAAAACAAAAAATAGTAATTAATTTAATTTCAATCCTTCACTAAAAAAATTGAAGTTAATTTTAGTTCTCATTAATGAGAATAGTTTTCTTTAATTTATCAAATATTGTCAAAAATAAACATAAACACTATTAGTTAAGTATTTTTAAGACAATTACAAGTCCAAACCTTGATTCTACACATTTATAACAACACATACCTTTTACATATCATTTTATAGATAAAATATATGCTTAAGAAAATCCATTGTATCATTATATTTTTGTCTTTTATGCCATTTCTTGAGTGTCCATACCTTATTAAAGTTGATGTCTTTCTTAGGGTTAGATCTCCTATCCAATGCATCAATGTTGAAAGTGATATCAACTTAAAACTTATAAATGATGTTTTACATTCCACTTCTATTCCCCATCTCATCATTGGCCATCTCAATGTTATTGATGAGCAAGAATATGTGCAAGTGAATCCCATAATTATATCCATTCATATGTGAGGGCTCAAATATAAACATATCCAAGTCTATAGCTCCATCATTCCTCTTTTATTTCTCCTTAAGACTATCCTCATCATATTTTAATTCACTTTGCATATGATATTGAATAGACATATTGAAAGAGTTGATTAGATTCATAGAGTGATCTAGCCTAATTATACCTAGTTTGCCATCCCTATAATTGATCACTCCAATACATCATCCTTACCAACACTAGAGTATCTTGGAGTTATCTTTACCATTAATTAGATTATATCAACAATAAATTTGATGCTACTAAGATCATTTGGTATCATCATGAACATCCTTCGCTAACCATCATTCAAAATCATATTCTAATATCTCAGCCTAATTTCCTTAACCAATAAGCTTAGTCATCCTAATTATATCCTTATCATCTATCTTGGCTTGACCTTAGGAATCTAAGTTAAAAATGTTGGCATGTCACTTTCCATGTATATAAATCTAGTGAACCTAATATGAATTAAATATCCTTTTAGATATTCCTCTTTTTATCTATTTTCTCCACTTTTCTCTCTTTTCCATATTCCATGGGTAATTATTTACTAACTGAATATGTCTAGTTAAGAAATATTTGATATAACCATAGAATTTGATACCTATATAATGAGTCTTTAACCTGGTGGTGAATCCTCCCTCCATAATTGGAATAATAACACTTCCACTCAAAACGTAGAAATTCAATATCAAAATAACACATTTAACTCATAGACTAGATTAAGGATAATGTTTAATGAGGTGAGAGATTAATATAAAAATAATAGTTATCACCTTAATTTGAATAATATTTCCTTTAGTAGCAAAAGTGGGACCAATCCTCACTTGAAACAAGACCACTAGTTAGTCTCCAAAGTCCAGATGCTGAAAGTGTAGCCAAGTATGATCAAGACATTGATTGAATTTATAATATGTAAGATGGGATAAATAGACTATAGGTAACTTAAGATTTAAATTCCATAAATTAACACATTTTAAAACCACATGAAAAACACCTAATATATCCTTTAGAGACCTCTAACCCAAATATTTTCACTAGTGGTCATCAAATCACACCTCCTAAGCTTGCTACTAATGAGGTGACTAGAATCAAAACTAATTTTTTCTTAAATGAACTCATAAATTTTAGTGGCTTGCATTTGATATTAAGAGGGTAACCAAGCTTTTATAAATAAAAATATAGTTAATAATCCTCCTAACCAAGGCCATTCCTCCCTGATTCCTTTTTAAAAAATTGTCCAACTGCCACTCTACCCATCTAACCCACCTCTTGGCAATCATGCCTCTAGATAATGTCTTAGGGAAATCCTTACCCATGTCATCCCAAAAATTCTAACTTCCAACATTCCATGATCATATCAATCTCCCCTTCAAAACCATGTTATAATTATTTATACCTACTCCCCTCCTAATAATGTAGTGACAAATACACCATTAATTTACATCCCTTCGAGTTATGTAGAAACCAATTTGCCACTCATATACACTCATTTTCAAGTTCCACATCCTATTCTTTAATCTAATTATATTCTACCCTATTATCACATCTATTCTAGGTCCACCTAGCTAGACATCTAATTTTCAGCTTACTACACCCACCTTATCAACCTTATTTTCCTTCTAATATTTTTCCACCTACTTTTTATTGATATCCCCCTCTTCAATCCCATCCCACCATACATTTTTAATAATTAAATACTATAGTGACATATTCTAAATATCTAAAATATGCCCTCAATGATGATATATGAGGATTTAATTTACCCCTTTCCCTAATTGACCTTCCTAAATTCAAAGGGGAAGGAGATCCTAGTGAAAGTGTCAAGGTATATGCTACTTCATTTGAGATATCTTGCCTTGGGCTAGGGTAGTTATGATTTTTTACCCAAAACCCTAGAAGGAATTACCATTGATTAGTATTATTTCCTCACTAAAGGTTTTATACATTCCTTTCACATACTCATGGAAAAGTTTATAAAATCCATTTTACATGAACAAGATTGTTAATAATGGCATACAAGAGTTCTTGCACATCAAGTAAGAAAAAAATGAATCAGATGCCCACTTCATCACAAGATGGTGAAAAATCTTATTCTCACATGCTATTATGCCACACATGAAGTAAAGAGAACTATATAATATATTTTTACATTCCCTTAACAAGGAAACAAGGGAAGATGTTAAAATTTTACCTTATCAGTCCTATGAATAAGCACTTGAAAGTGATCTAAGAATTGACCAAGAAATCATTGATATTAGTTGTATAACCCATGGTACAAATGGGATGATAGTTGTCCCAAATCAAAACAATTGGGGTTATAAAAAATCTAACCATATTAATCCCAACAATAAAGATCCTAAGGTTATAAATAGGAACTAAAATTACACTAAATATGGAGTATTAAACCAAAGAAAGAGACAAAACACTATCAACAAAAACCCTCAACCCATGAAAAATAATAACTAATAAAAAATGTAAATGTGAGGAAATATAATACTCAACCCAAAATTCATGTGATTGATTTTAATCATCCTCTACCCCATAACACACAATCTTATAATCCACCTCTAAACCAATTTAAAAATGTTGACCATTATTCGTAATACCAAAATGAATAACGTCATCAAGGAAACTATGCACAATGTTTTAGTTAACAAAACCATGATCTTAGGCTAAAGGATCATTATCCCAATGTTTATTGTGTATTTCATAAATTCATTAGACATGATAATCATGATTTCATGGAATATAAAAAATTCATTCAAATAATCTCTAAGGACCAACTAAAAAAATTTACATACATATTCTTAGGGAATATTAATGCAAACCCTCAAACCTTAGAAACCAGTCCTGTGGCACCATAAAATGCCAACTTTGGCATATATAAAAATTTATTATAAGACCATTAGCAGGGCATTATCTAAAACCAACCATAGAGAAACCAAACCAACCAACCTCCACTAGTTGGTACTCATGATGCCAAGGCTTCTACCTCTGGCAATATCAACCCTGATGTGGCTCATAAATTGGGACCACAAAAGAAAACCCACATGATAGTAGTTTTGGAGTTAAAAACTGAAGAAGAGGTGAACATTTTTATTTACACAAGAGAATCTTAGCCCATAACTCCTTTCGTGAAAAATGCATTTAAGACTAACACCAACCCCAAACCTGTGGGGAACTATGATTTAATTTATGAGCTCATAAGTATGTTTTCTTATATATCTTTCTTATCGTTGCTCAAAAAATATCCTACCCATTTTTAAACATTTCTTGATGCCTTGGGATTGGGCCACCTATCCACTTTCATGCCTCCACCATAAGCTTAGATCAATCACACATATTTGGACAAGTTCCCACCTAGAAATAATTTGAGAGGTGTTGGTTACTTATTTGACCTTAGGAGTCTAATTTCATATGCTAAAATGTATATAAAATGTGATTCAACTTTATATCTACAATTATATATCTATAAAAATATGTTAATAGAGAAACCATTTCTATTTCTCTAAAAACCTAGTTATGGAAAAACCAATTATTGTACCTGTAAAAACACTTTATGATGTTATGGCAACCTCAAGTCTACCTTAATAGGAACCATCTTGATTCTAGTCACTTTGGGTTCAAATACCGTGTTTACATAATTTTATGTAATTGATAAGGATACAAGTTAAAACATAATCTTAGGTAGACCTTGGATTCCCATAATGAAGGCAATACCTTCTACCATGTCCTAGCAAATTAGGTTCCTCTATTTTGGGAAAGTCTTAGTCACTCAAGGGGACCCTAAGACCTTTTATTCCATTCAATAAACCATATATTATGTGAATAACATGACTTAATAAAATTATATAGTATATTTTATGGACACACATGTGAATTGCATTATTTTATCTTTTGTATAATCTTTTGTATGTATTCAACCTTTATAGGAATAACATTAGACTTCAGAATGTGAAGATTCTTTTATTTTGGGCATAGAAAAGGATAGAATATGAAGAGGAAACACTATGTAAAACTCTATAAATATTGCTTATTTGTATACTAAGATGGTTCCAATGTGATAGAGATTAATATAATGTTTTAAAATGGTTTTCTTATGTCTTTTATTTATGATCTATATGTATTAAGTACTCTATTTTTTAAATTTGTTATTTGTATAACTTATGATGAATGTTATATATATAATAATTATATGTTTCTTCATATAATGAGCTATAATTTATCTGTTAATGATGTTACTTAGTCAAAATTACCATTGCTTATTTCTTTTTATTAATTTATGCACAATATATCCCTGTATTAGCATGTTTTGGAGTATTTTCTAGGAACCTGTACTAATAATGGTGTAGTGAGAATGGAACATTTTTGTTGAAACATGTTGAGATGGTTTTTAGGACAAAGAGATATATAAATATGGTTATATGAAAGAACCCATTTTTTTGATAAGAAGAAGCAAGGAGAATTAGAGAGATTACAAAAGAAGTAATTCAAGAGCATATATACAGAGAGAGAGATGAAAATTTTTGGTGTGAATTACCTAGATTATTAGTTGTGTGGTTATCAATATTGGAGTATTAATATTTCTATCCAAGAATGACAAATTTTATATCTTGTATGGATGAAAATTTATATTGTAAAGTCTAGATACCAATTGGACCTGTGTATTGGATTATTGGACCAGGACTACAATTGATAGTTACATCCTATAATTTTTTATGAAAGGTTATTTGGATTTTAAAGATACACAAGACATATTTATCATAGGAATACACAGTAAGTTCCTCCAATGAATACCTACATTGATATATATGTTGGTTATAAAAAAGGCCATGGTACCCACTCCTACCAATATAAAGTAGTTGCTTTGGGCATCATGGGGATGCATGTAATATAGAATTGAATGATGCAGAGTTGAGAAGAGAAACTTGAACCTAAACCCAAAATATGGGGGACAAAAAGATACAGATTGAGAATAAAATTTTGGGATTGGAAATAGAATTATGAGAATAGAGAATATGGAATAAAATAAGTAATCTAGAAATAGTGAACAAGTGTATGAATAGAGTAGAATATGCTAAAGAAAAAATATATTAAAGAGAGGCTGCACAAGATGCTATAAGTAAAGAGTGTGGATATTATTTATAAAGGATTGAGGAATAAGAATAAAAAAAAGGATAGTATGGATATAGAACTGAATGAGCAGGAAGAAGAAACTAGGTTGAAATTAAAATAGTTAAAGGATAGGAATAAATCAGAGTTAATAGGAGTAACATTGTTTGGACCAGGGAATGAATACTCTCAGGAATAAGTCATGCTAAATTATAGAAAAGGCATAGGTTCAAGTTCACATAAAGATAAATTTTAAGACATAGATCATTCATTTTGAGAGTATACATCCCTTGAGCCTAATTTATCATCGAGAAGAGAAGAAGTATAGAGGAAGGATAAGATAGAAGTTGGTTTGATTCCTTTACAAATAATTTTGGTAAGATAAGTGTGAGTAATAAGTAGACAATAGATGAAAATATGGTAGAAGACTCAGGATTCATTTTTAGGACACTTGAAAAAACTAGTGCATAGAAGCCTATAATTGCAATCACCAATGTGAAGAAACCTAAAATCACAATTATTAGTGTAAATAAATTGGTATTATAAATTTTAAGTGTGTTATGGAACTCAATAAAGGCATGTTTATTGCTTTAACATAATATGATGGTTCCACAAACCCTAAGTAGTATTTGTTAACCTGAAGTATGAAATGGCAAGTTAAGGAAATAACATATAATGATGTAAAGAAATGAAAAACCATAGGGCCTTTGAAAGGTCAAACCTTAAAGTTAACTTTTAAAAGGGATGTTAATGCCCTAGATCTTCAACAAATAAAAAAACATCTAATTGCATAGTTTAAGATGAAGAAATGCACAAGTCAGTATATTCAAGATTTGAAAGATATCTGACAATGAAGTGGAGAATTAGTTTGGGAATATGATCATAATTTTTTTGATGTGATGAATAAGATTAATTTTATCATGGAGGATAAGGACAAGGCTACTTGGTTTGTATAAGGGATGTGACCAAGAATTATATTTTCCATTATTCAATCTCAATTCTTAACTAAGGATAATGACTAAACTAATTCTCTATGAGTAGAACAAATTGAGGACTATCAAAAAATTCTAGCACTTGGTTCCAAGGTTGAAGCAAAACCCAATTCTTTTATGAGGATAATAGATGAGATGCACAAGAGAGATAAACCTAAATTGGACTTGTGGTGTATGGAATGTGGGTGAGAAAGGTACCATAAAAATGATTTTCTTAAACTCAAAACACATTTTTGTGAAATATGTAGAGTAGTTGGACATGTTACTTAAAAGTGTCATCTTTTACAATAGTACATTCAAAAATCATAGAGTTTATACTATAATTTTTTAAAATCAATAAATAATGATGAGAAGAGTTGTAGAGATATGCAAGAATTATAAGAATATATTACCAAGAATGTATTATTAGTTTCCACACAATAGTTACCAACTGTGAATTAGGGTATTCTAATCCCATACATTGACATGAATAGTGCAACATAATGTAGCCCTCAATGGATGACTTCAACACCTCAATATTAGCCCCAGGGTCTTACTGGATGGATACCATCATCATCATAATATTAGTATCAATACTCATGGAAAATGGGAGTCCTGAAAATAAGAAATAAAATTAGTTTCCAACATCACCTCAAAATTAGTATGGTGAATACAATACATTAAAAACACATCAAGGATGATTTGTTGGACAATAGTCACAAGGATG
This sequence comes from Torreya grandis, assembly GCA_037957365.1. Lineage (NCBI taxonomy): Eukaryota > Viridiplantae > Streptophyta > Pinopsida > Cupressales > Taxaceae > Torreya > Torreya grandis. The sequence goes on along the minus strand of JARHVA010000380.1, from coordinate 2,445,816 downwards.
GAGTTTCTAGAAAAATAGAGGTGGATACAGAGGAGGATATTGGGGTGGATATTAGGGAGGCTATAAAAATGATAATTGGTAAGCTCACCCACCCATGTAATGTTATTTTTGTAGTGAATATAATAATTAGACCTGTAATTGCCCATTAATATACATAGATAGGCATATTGTGTTTACTATAAAATTAAAGGGTAGCATCAAATTAAATTTTGTCTGGTATTAGAAAATCAAATAAAGGAAACTTTGTACATAATATAAATATGTAAGCTAAGGAAAATTCATTTATGCAATCAATGACCAAATAATAATGCATAGAGAAAGGTCTGACACTATTGGAAATGCCCAAAAATTGAGGAATTAGAAAGTTTTAACTAGATGAGTATGCTAATATTGCTTGAGAAAAGAGTTTAATGTATCCAGTGTCTCATGTCCTATAAAATATACATCAATAGAATGTTTCATAAAGAGATACAATAACCATTGGTGTGTAGATATATGGGAAAGTTATGCACATAATGAGGTAGGAAGGAGTTGTAACTTCTTTAATAGATTTCTTAAAGTTAATCAGTACTCTATGCAATGAGGACACATCACATAAAATTCAAAACCTATTGCATAATCTTCTAGAGTGTGCACAACTAGGCCAACATCATACTGATAAGGTTATCTAGTATGGAAAACTAAGAAGCCTTGGGATGTTGACTCTCTCATGGATATTAAGCTTGTAGGATATGAGATGCCTAATATAGTATTTGATTTTTAGAACACTGTCAATATGATTCTATGATCTACTTTGGAGGCTATTGGTTGACTAGTATTAAGATACAACCCAATTACTCTTAGTCTAACAAACCATGGAAAGAGTAGAGCCAATTGGTCAATTAGAATAGGTGAAGATCAAAGTTCCCAAGCTAAGTATGCGTGGAGACATTTAGGTCATCAATATGAAAATAGTTGAGACCCATTATCCTCCCTTGATAGGTAAGAAATGGGAATATTATGGTCAAATGACAATAATCATGGTTTGTAATCAATTAGAGGCACACCAAGGGGATAAGATAGTTTTTATCCCATTGTATAAATCAAATCATAAGCCCTATATTATTTCTCAGTAACTATAATCAAATTATACATATGGGGATAAAAAATAGTTTAAAGTTAGTGAAAATATGAAGCAAAATACTATGTGAGTTATAGAATATCAATTACTTAAACCATAACTTGATCAATATACATAGTCATAGATAATATAAAAACTAATTGAAAAGCTAGTACTAACCAAGTCTCCAACTCTATAATTTCAAATGTAAGGATGTAACTCGCCATATCTATGATCTTTGACCAAGTCTGAGGTGGAATTCTTATATAACAAAAGTACAATAGCCATGAACTAGACATAACCCACCCAAGAAGGCACCCTACCTTGGGAAGCAACTTATTCCATCAACGGTGATTCAAATATACACATGCTGAATTAGGTGTGAGGATACCATGAGGTATGTATTCTAAGAATGGTATTAACTATTGAATAATAATTACCTCAATATTTTATAATTAAAGATGTCAATCAATTTATTCTAAGATTAGAGCACCATGTTTGAGATATAGATTAAAGAATCAATGTACTTAGTTATACGTTGAATGTAATTGTTGTGATATGGTGGGAGGTTCATAGAGAACTAGAAATACCATGGGAAGAAGTGTGTGAATTTTAATGAGCATGATTTTAGCTACCACACACTATGAAAGAAGAGTGGCCATTATTTTAATAAGGCTAATGTGTAGAACTACATATTCATAAATGCATAGACATATGGTCTGCACAAGGGGTTGAGCCAAGATATTTGGTGCATATTTTTATCCATACTTTAACACCACTTCCCACTACATGGTATATTCATCAAGATTTCATAAGGGAAACTAAGCATTAGACACAGGTGTAATAAGATTTTATTAAAAAAATTGTTTTTTAGGATGAAAACCCAATAGTTTACAATGTGTTGAAAAAATGGAAAACATTTCTATGCTATGGGTGGTTATGATACTTTGGGACTGAGACCTACTCATCAACACACCAAGAAGTAGCCTATGATATGAATGTCTCAATCCATAACTATAAGGATAATAAACAAGATTAACCTCTTATTAAAACTTATAATAGAATTATAGAAGAGTTGAAAGAATCAAGTGATAGTGATGGGGACCTATATTTTGAAGGATTATTCAAACTAGAATGAGGAATAGAGCCATCATAAGTTCAAATCATAAAATAATCTAAGGAAGATAGATTGCACAATTTAAACATTCTAGAATAGAAAATAGAAAGAGATCCATAAGATTCATTTCCTAGTAGATCTAGCAAAGTATACCAAGAAACATTAAGGAAGATGTAAGAAAATATAGGAATAGAGTTTATGCCCAAACTTGTGACGTTGGGATTTTATTGGAATCAAAATGAAATTTTAGAGGCACCATAACTACTAAAAACAATCAGTGTATCTTTTTGACCAAATTCATAAAGGTTAAATGGGTACATCCTTCAATAGGGGAGATGCAAATTGAGTTGAAAGAGTGTGATAGACCTATTAAAAAACATCCATAAAAGCTATATACCAACATAAATATTGAATTAAAATCTAAATTAGATCACATGCATGAAACTAGAATCATCTATCCAGTAGAAAAGGTAGATTGGGTCAACCCTATAGTGGTGTAGCCAAATCATTCTGGTGATATTTGAGTATGTGGAGATTACCACACACTAAATTATTCTTTTATTAATGAACCATTTCACATACCTTTCATACACAAGGTTCTTGAATCAACTATAGGCTATGAGGTATACTCATTTACAGGTGGATTCAATGGATATCATCAAATTCCTATTGAAAAGGAATAACAAGATAAAATGACTTTTATAATTGAATGGGGTTTGTTTGAATACAAGGTAATGCATTTTGGTCTTAAAAATGCCCCAATTTTTTTTCTAGAGTTATAGTCACTACATTTAAGTATTTCATTCATGTCTTTGTAGAAGTCTCTTGAGATGATTGGGTTATCTTCTCCCTATTCAAAGATCATATGTCTAAGTTGCATTTAATGTAAGAATCCTTTCAATCTATGTGCATTACATTAAATCTTAAGAAGTGCTTTTTCTTCACACTGGTCAGTGTCCTCTTGGGTCACATCATGTGTAGTGATCAATGTTTGGTGGATCAAACTAGGATTTTAGTTATATTAGGGATGCCACATCCCACTAGTTATGAAAATTTTACACCTTTCTGGGTCACATAGGTTATTATCATTGGTTTATCAAAAGGTATGTAGACATATTTGATTAGTTAGATAAGTTATTATGCAAGGATATAAAGTTTGACTAGATGTAAGAATGCCAAAAAACCTTCATTGAGCTCAAACAAAGGTTGATAACAACTCCTATTTTAGTCTTTCTAGACTATAATTAGCCATTCCATGTGCATGTTGATGATTTTGGTATCACAAAAGGAGATGTGTAAGTGCATTTAGGGGATGGTGGATTGGACCACCCCATATATTTTTTAAGTTGAAAACTATTAGCTATATGAAAAATTATACAACCATAGAAAGGGAAGCCTTAGTAATGTTGTTTTCTTTGAAAAAAATTAGGCATTATCTTTTAGCTATACCATTTGAGTTTTTCATAGATCACTAGGCCTTATGATACTTGGATGATAAACCTATGGTAGGTAAAATAATTTCCAAGTGATTCATGCTCTTTCAATAGTTCCAATTCAAAATCAATGTGATATTAGGAAGGGAAAATGTAGGACTAACTCACTTGAGTAGGATACCAAATGGAGAGGAAGAAAAATAAATAGAGGATTAATCCCTAGATGCACACTTATTTAGGTCTACTACAATCCATAATAACATGGAAGACATTTAAAACTTTTTGGAGTAAAGAATTTTCCCTACACATTATGTTAAAAGGGATAAAAAATAAATGGTGACAATCAATCTCGTATAATTTCATCGATGGATTTATGTACAATATTGAAAAAGATGATATGATACACAGAGTAATATTAGAGCATGAACAACCATAACTTATCAAAGAAACACATCAAAGAGTTACAAAAGGTCACTTCATAATAGAATCCATTATGATAAAAAAAAATTACAAAGTGGTCTTTGGTGGCCAACTTTGTTTTAGGATGGTCACATGGTGGCTAAACATTGTGATGTGTGTCAAAAAATTAGAAATCCCAATCAATGTGATGAGATTCCTTTGGTCCCAATGCTAGCTTATAAACCTTTTGAATAATGGGGCATAGATTTTGTAGGATCAATAATGCTTCCAAATAAACACAACCATGCATGATACATCATTACTATAATAAATAACATCACGAAGTGGGTAGAAGTTGTTACAACAAACAAATTTAGTGTGAAGGATGTTTTTAAATTCTTGTATGAAAATATCATTGAAAGATTTGGATGCCCAATTAAATTGGTTAGTGATAGAGGAACTCATTTCCTCAACAACATTATTCAGACCCTTATGGAAGAGTTCATGATATCATACCATAAGAGCACAACTTATCATCCACAGGTGAATGGGAAAGTTGAGGCCTCAAATAAAATATTGTATAAAATGCTAAACAAAATATGTAATGTTTAAATTTATGATTGGGAGGATCACATTACTATGATTCTTTGAGCATATCAAATAAATTATAAATGAACAAAATGCTTCACACCATTTTAATTGGTCTATATTATCGAGGTGGCTATGCCCATGGTGTATATTATTCCTTGTTTATGTATTGAAATGGTTATGAGGCTAGGATATCAAGACTCTTTTAAATCCTGATTGATGGATCTAATTAGATGGAAGAAAATAGACAAAGAGTCTAACAGACACGAGATTAAAAAGATTAGACAAAAGGCATGGCATGATCGTAACTTATGACCTAATAAATTACATCTAGAACATGTGGTACTAATGTATGATATACTATTTAAAGCATTCTTGGGAAAGATATGCATAAGATGGAATGGATCCTATATCATTCATGATGTCTCATAATAGGGAACCATAGTTTTAAAATATCTACAAGGAACCATATTTCTAGGACGTGTAAATAGTTCTAGGCTTAAGCCTTACTATCATTAATCTCTATCATTATTTATAGATAAAGAGAGAGGGTACTGAGTAGTACCATGTTGTTAAGTTTTTATTTAATGTTTTTTATATTTTGTATTTTACGTTATTATGGTTTCACAATATGATCTTTGGGTTGTAGCACATCAGAATGTAGATTAGTTAATCAAGATTGTAAGGTGCAATTACTATTCAAATTCAACCTGAAGTGAAGACAACTAGTGATAGATACATGGGGTTTAATCATTAAGACTAGTAAGGCAATACTGATAAGATAGGTACAATGAAAGGATGAACACTATTAATTTAAGACCATTAATAATGATACACTTGGGATATTGTATCTTTATTAAAGTAGATCAAATAATAGATAGACAAGAGGTTTAATAAAGGAAATGGGATTGCTAAAAAGACATCACATCACATCAGATGCCTATTATTGAATTAATTAAGATGCAAAATGGTAACCACTATATCAAACATAATTAGGTGTCATTAATTCAAGACATAAACTCATGTGCAACTAGATCAATACATTTAAATTCATCATCCAGATGCATTTGGGTAGAAAACACTATATAATAGTGGTTGTAGACAACACAAAGACATTACTCACTCTTGAAAACAAGTGAACCTTGTGATTTTTAATTAAATCAATTATTTGTACACTTATATTTCACCACCACTAGATAAAGTGAAGAAATGTTTTGATTCAACCCATTATATCAACCATGGATAGTTCATAATTAATGATTCCAATCATAGATACACAAAAGGAGGAAATGGTGATTAGCCTACACCTAAAACAAATTAGATATAATGATTTATACCCCTTTTATTTCATTGATACGATATAATCTACCCCATTTTACCATGATCTATAGGAAAACACACAAGTAAGAGCCCTAACACTTCAACATCTTTTTAGAGGATCTGTTCCATGAAGAGTAATCAAATTACCTAATTTTAGGAACCTAGATGAGGCAATGCCCACTCTACTTAGTAGATATAATGAATGTGTTATTTATTTATCATAATATGTTACTATATTCATTAATCCTATGAACATGGCTTGAGAAACTAGGTTTCTAACTCATAGTAAATCCCTCCTACCTTACAAATCCATAGGTCCAATCCAATCCAACACCATAAAAAATATTTTACAAGTATAGGTAGAGGAATGCCCACTGATTTGATAGAATCTCTTTCAATGTACATCATGGTTGAATGCATCACCACATGGTTCTATTAAATAATAAAACATGTGAAGAAGGTAAAAATGGAATTATAAATATTATGTATCATGTGATATGCCTATATGAGAATTTTTACTAGACCAAGTTTTTGGCCTATAACCTCACAATGAAAATTGATAATATCCTCATAAACACTACACATGCATTACAATACCAATTTTTGGTACTACTACTCTGATTCACATAATGGAAATCAGCAGAAGGCCCAATCAACCCTACTACAAATTTTTGGCTTACCATTACATTCACTAATATTGTGTGGATAAAAATAGGGAAATATTATGATCAACTAGGGAGGTTCAATATATGGTGTATATAAATCCAAACCATGATTAATTCTCACCCTAGGGTACCCCAAGATAGGATTTTATACCTTGGACAACATGCATTAGTGAAAAAGCTACACAATGACATATAATTCAAAGTGCATTAGCTACCTAAAGTAATCAAGAATCCACTACCATTCTTGATTACTAAGTTGGATGCAAAGGTAAATTTTTTGAGATAGAAATCCCTAATAGTTAGATCGATGCAACATCTATGATATAAACCTCCAAGTATGAAACAACCCATGATAACTCAGGTGCAAGCTCAACCCTAGATTTAAGCTTAATCGTAGGCATCCCCTCAACTAAAAATGGCTCGAACCCAATCGGATAAAGGAAAAAGGAAAGAACTATCATGGTGAGATCTTACATCACCACCAAAGAAGAAGATGAGTTATACCAAGTCCTATATTGAAAATAAACATGTTCCAAATTTTGTATCTAAGTGTGACTTGGTAGAGTTGGGAATAAGAGAGAAGGAATTTCTTTAGTCCATGCTTGCATACATTAATAATGATGTTTATGATCAATAATAAGAGAAATTATTATTTTATGGAAAGTAGTATGCACCTATTTGGTGTAAAATTAGGTAAGACAAGATCTTTGGGTTGACATCACTCACCCTCCTCCATCCATCATAGTTGACACTGAATGACAAGAAGTATCCAGGCAACTTTAGGTAGAACTTTTCCATGAAGCTCTAATAACATCTTTTGTTGTGCAGGTCACATATTCATTGACATAAGAAAGACCACTTCTAGCTCTAAAACATAGACTAAGGACACATGATATAGTTATACCTTCTCCAATGATAAAAGATAAGATGGCATATTTCATAGACCTAATAAAGGTGAGTGCATCATAATAAGAATAAGAGTCTCATAAAAAACCATAGTTTACACTATGAAGAGAATAAAGAAAAACCTCATCCTTCTACCAACTTCTATAAAGAAGATAGTTGCATGGAGGGGTACTATTATATAATAATCCACTTTAGAATATTTGAATTCAATTATAATGCTAGATTCATCCACCCCCATGGATCTGATTGAATAAGCCAACTTACCATAACTAGAACCCTAACAAAAATCTATGTATGAATAAGAGGATCCATCAAAGGTGTAAAATTTAGCTATGAGGAAGGATAAGGAAGAAAAAAAGAAAAGAAATAAAGAAGAAAAATGCAAGGCTACAAAAGAAGAAGAGGATCACAAATAATAGGTTGAGGTGGAATAACACAAGAAACAAGCCAATGAAGTAGAGGCTTGAAAGAAAAGATATGAAGAGGTAGAGGCTAAACAAAAACATGTCGATGAAGTAGAGGTTTAAAAGGAATGATCTGAATAAGGAACAAGAGGAAGTAGTAAGAAAATACCAAGAAGCATAGGCTATGTAATGGAAGAAAGAGGAATAAAAAATAACTAGGGCTGCACATTTAATATCACTTTCTAACCAATGGTGTGGAAAATTCCCAACCAAATATTTGTAAATTTGTCCCTAGGTTATACCCTATAATTATAAACTGAGAGAATTTCCACATCAACCTACTGGGTGGGTCATAAAACTACATAAATAGTTTGTTCACTACATTATTATGTTCATGTGCATGTTTACATATCTTTCTATGGAGATAATTTATTGTTACTTAGTGCTTAGTTCTATGAATTATTATCATCCACATATTTATTGTGATGTTTGTATTTCTAATAGATGTTTTGATGATTTATATCATGCATATACTATAATTATATTTATTACATGTTTCATCGACATATCTAGCCATATATGACACATGTTTTCAAAATAATTATCATGGTCATATCTTATGGGATGATAAAAAAAAAACTACCCTCACCTTGGATTATATGTTTCAAATTACAATGTTAAAAATATTTGTGTGAGGACATATAATATCATGTTTGTAGATGTACATTACATATTATAATTTTTGTATATAACACACATAACTCTTGATTTTGAGATGGATATTTCAAAAGAGTAATCCCTTATATCAAAAATGGGGTTCCAATGGTATTATTTTAGAGATTCATGCCATGTCAGATACAATGTTTTACATTCTAAGAGAGATTATATGGTTCAGAATGGGTCATACTGAGCAAATTGTGTAAGCACTTATATTTTATGTTAAACATTATAATTTTTAATTTGACCTTATTCAACATACTTGAATTATGAACACATACATGACTCTTTTTTTATTTCTTCCTTACCCATTTACACATATATAGGCTTGACCCTTTCAAATTCTAGTTATTGTTACATAATACCTTCCTAGTATATTCCTAAAAAAACTAATATCATTCTTAGACTTATTTCTAGTCTCAGATCAATGTTCATGTTCTTTAGACAAGTTCATGCCTCCTCATAGAGTTGCATTTCCATGAAATTATCCAGTTAGGTCAAACCTATCCCCAGACCCTTTAACAACTAGTTTCACAAATTAAATCTATTAGGAATATAGAACACATATTAATATTAATGAATTAAAGATAAATAAATTACAAAAAACACAACATAATAGAGACACAGATTTAATGTGGTTCACCCACTATGGGATACATCCACACAAAAACAACTAATACTTATTATTCAGTCCAACAAATGAAGGAAAAAACTTAAAATACATCCACTGCAATATCCTCTTCACTCATACATAGTATGATGCCATGATTACAATGCCCTCATATCAAAGGAGGGTTACATATTAGGGAAAAAATTCATAAACATAACTTCTAACATTAAATCTATGACCTAATAGTGAATGGTCCAAATTTACTATGAAATTATAGTATTTTACAATGCATTTTGAACAAAATTTTTCTTCAAGGGCATTTCCCCTTAACCCTCACTAGGGGGGATACAAGTATGGTCACCACCCCACTAGACCCCCATGGAGACCCTAGTGGGGGGGAATATACCCCCACCCTACACCCCCCATTGGGAACTAGTTAATATAATAATATTCGGCTCTACCATCTAACAATATCCCACTTGGATACTAATTGGTGCAACTCCATTGCTACAAATATTCCTTGGAATTTTATTTAAAATTTTACCTTGGCATGTTTCTCATCTTCCTTGTTATTCTTGAAGACCTATTGAAGCTGAATAACTCTCAAAGTTCTCTTTAGTGGCTGCCTTTGTAGCATATCTATAGGATTCTAACTTGTATGGATCTTTTCCAACTTCGGTTGATGATCATCCATAACTAAACAAATGAAGTGATACCTGAGTTATATATGTTTAGTTATTGAGTGTAATGATGAGTTCTTTTCTAAATGAATCACACTCTAGCTATCACTATACAACCTACAATATTCCTACTTCTACCTCAACTCTTTCATGAACTGTTGCATCCATATCATCTTGATTTATTCTACAGATGCAAATATCCTACCTCTATATTTGATAAAGAAGCTATCTTCTATAACTTTTAAATCTAACTAATTATTGTGTCACCAATAGTCAATACATAACATGTGGTGCTCTTCCTACCATTTAAATCGCTAGCCATGTCTGCATCAACATATCCTTGGAAGCTAACATCTTACCCTTAATAACACAAATATCTATCAGTGGTCCATCTCAAGTAGCTAACAATATACTTGATTGTATCATAGTTCTCTTTTCCTAGATTATTCATAAACCTATTGACAACTCTCACTACATGAGCAATGTCTGGTCTAGTGCACACCATAACATACATTAAACTTATAACTTCTAAAGAATATGTCACTTTGGACATGTAAATTATTTCTTACTACATTTTAGAACATTGTTCCTTACTTAATTTGAAGTTCCCTCATAAAGGGGTACTCATTAGTTTTACATCTTGTATATTTAATCTGACTAACACCTTCTTAATGTATTCTTCTTGAGACAATGTCAAATTTCTATTTTTAATATCTTTTTTTATTCACATACTGAGAATATGATTGTAACACCTAAATCATTCACTACAAATGAATCTACTAGTTTTATTTTGAGATCATTTATGTCATGCATGTTATACCTTGAAATAAACATGTCATCTACATACAATAACAAGACAATATAGCTATCATTATCTAATCTCTTAAAGTAAACATAGTGGTCACAATGGCATCTAGTATAACCTTGTTCTATCAAAAACATGTCAAATTTAACATACCACTATCTTAGAGCTTGCTTTAGGCCATACATGCTCTTCTTCAACCTGCACACCATTTTATCCTTACCTTTAACTTCATATCCCTATGGCTGCTCCATATATATTTACTCCTTCAAGTCACCATGAAGGAATGTTGTTTTGACATATAAAATATTCAAGTTGTAAATATTCTAATGTTACCAAAATTAAAATAGTTCTTATATAAATCATTTTACCTACTGGATAAAATATTTCATCAAAATCTATACCTTTTTTTGTGCAAACCCCTTTACAAAAAGTCTAGACTTGTACCTCTTTTTGCCTCCATATTCTTCCATCAACTATAAACCCATTTATTCTGCAATGGTATTTTACCTGTAGGCAACTAAACCAAATACCAAGTTTGGTTATGTACCAAAGAATACATCTCTTTCATGCCTTGTTCCCACTACTTTCTGGTTTCTACTTGCATTGCTTCTTCATAGATTTCTAGCTCACCACCATTAGTCAATAATAAATAATAAAGTGAAAGAGATTATCATTCAAGGAGTCTACTTACTCTAGTAGACCTTTTAACTACACTTTTAGGAGTTTGAGGTACTTATTGTATTTGTTGCACATTTTGATTTTAGAGCACTTTTGGAATTTCATTTCCAATGATTTGATTAAGTATTGCATATTCAATATTTGGATTTTCTTGTTTCTTTCCCTATAACTGATCTCTATACATGACCTTCTCATTAAATATCACATCTCTACTGATAATGATTTTATGATTTTCAAAATCCCATATATGGTAACCAAAATCGTTAACTCCATATCTAGTAAAAGCACATTTCTTAGATTTTGCATCAAGCTTGGATAAATTTTCTTTATCATTATGGAAAAATTCTTCACAACCAAAAGTCTTAAAAAGGAATAATCTACCTTGTTACCTATTCATTCTTCTTCTAACATGCTACCATCCAAAAGACTTGAAGGACATTTATTTATTAAGTAAATAATAGTATCCATAACATCTACCAAAAATTATAATGGTAACTCTACATGTAATCTCATGCTCCTTATACACTCCATGATTATTTTGTTTATCCTTTATGACACACCATTTTATTTTGGTGTTCTTGGAACCATCTTCTCTTTACGAATCCCATGGGATGAAAAATAATTATCAAATTCCTTGTTGCAATGTTCACCTCCATTGTCTGATCTGACACGCTTCAACTCATTTCCTATCTTACTCTCAACCAACGCTTTCTATTTCTTAAAATTATCAAAAACATCAGATCTTTTTCATATGTAATAAACCTAGTATTTTATAGTTGCATCATTAATAAAAGTAACATAATAAGATGAGATACCAAGGGATGATACTTGAGCCGGTCCCCATACATCTTTATGTATAAGCTTTTTCATCCTTTTTTATCTTCCCAACTCTGAGAAATATAACTCTCTTTTATTTTCCATACACATAGTGATAACAAAAATCCAAATTCACCTTCAAATTTGGTAACAAATTCTTTGAGTAGAGAACTTGCATCCCCTTTTCACTCATGTGCCCAAGTCTATGGTGCCATAATTTTATATCTTCTTCTGTATAAGATAAAGCAAAATAATAGTAAACATTACCATTAGATAAATTAATGTACCTACCTTTTCTCCTTTTTTTATTACTAATGATCCTTTAGTGACCTTCCATGAATTTTCTACAAATGTAACTATGCAACCCTCATTTCCCAACTACCCTACTAAAATTAGATTTCTTCTCAACTTATGAACATGCCTCACCTTTTTCAAAAACCATTTTTTTCCATTCTATAATTTTATCTATATCTTAGCCTTTCCTACAATTTTATAGGGTTCAACATCACCAAATAAACCTGCCCAAAATCACCTTGAACTTCTTGAAAATATTTCTTATGAGGTATAGCATGAAATGAAGCCCTTGATCTAACACCCAAGAATCATTAATTTTATTTAAATAAAGGATTAAAGCATCTTATAACACATTACCTGCTACATTTTCTTCCTAATTTTTATCTTGTTGTCTATCTCCTTGTTTTCCTTTTTGAAACCAACAATCTTTCTTCAGGTATCCTTTCTTCCCATAAATCCAACATAAAAACATTCCTCTAGATTTGGATATGCCCTTCTTAGAATTACCATGATTATTTGGGCCCTTTCCTCTATCCCTTTATCTTCCCCTATTATTCATAATCAAAGCATTACTTTATGTCTCACTTGTGCTTTTACATCATATTTCCTCACTTATAATAACACCAATAACATCATCAAAATTTAAAGTGTTTGAACCAAAAATAGAATTACTCACAGCCATGACCAAGTCATTCCAACTTTCTAGTAATGAGTATATAATCAAAATATCCCTAACCTCATTATCAAAATTTACTTTTAAAGAGCTTAACTAATTTATGACCATGTTAAATTCATTAAATCATCAACAACAAACCCACCTTCTAACATTTAGAATGATTCATAAGAAATACCCTGTTGGAGGCTACGGGTTTTTCATACACTCTATCCAATGCCTTTATCACATCTTCTATTGTGTTTTATTTTGAAATATTGAAGGCTACCGATACTACTAGGTATAATCATATTATTCATAATGCCTTTCTGTCAAGAACCTCCCATCTTCATCCTTCATAGTCACTGACTTTTTTACTATTCTTCCCAATGGTAGGAAAATATCCTTATGATATAGATAGCCCTCCATTTGCATCTTCTATAACTGGTAGTTTTGTCTATTAAAATTCTTGACCTCAAACTTTATTTCTTTTACCATTGTTCCCACTCGAACCAGGAACCCCTACAAGTTTATCTACCAAATAAACCTTTATCTCTAATACCATTTGTTAGGAATATAGAACACAAAGTAATATTAATGAATTAAAGACAAAAATAAAATGCAAAAAATACAACATAATAAAGACATATATTTAATGTGGTTCACCCAATATGGGCTACATCCACAAAAATTTAACCAATCCTTATTATTCAATCAAACAAATAATTTAAGGAAAAAACTTTCAATACATCCACTACAATATCCTCTTCACTCACACACAATATTCCACTATGATTACAATGCCGTCATATCAAATTAGGGTTATATATTAAGTCAAAAATGCACAAACATAATTTCTACCATTAGATCTATGACCTAATAGTGAATGGTCCATATTTACTATGAAATTAAAATGTTTTACAATGTATTTTTAACATAATTTTTATTTGAGGGTGATGTTCTCGAATCCCCACTAGGGGGATATAAGTATGGTCACTTCCCCCTTGGACCCCCATGGTGACCCTAGTGGGAGGCATTGCCCCCCCCCCCGCCGCCGCCACACCCCCCCGGCCCCCACCCCCCCCCCCCCCCCCCCCCCCCCCACCACCCCCCCCCCCCCCCCGCCCGCCCCATAACCCCCTATCGAGAATTGGGCAATATAATAAGATCAAGATCCACCATCCAAAAAAATCATTCATATGGGTTAGCTCAAATTTTTTACATGTTATTTTAGATGAAATTATAAAAAGGATCATAGAAACATAAAACCTAGGACTATCTAGGATTTAACTATATATCACTAGAAAATACATAACACATTGAGAAGAACTTCCCTAAAGCTTATAAATCTGAAGCCCCTAAAGGAGAAATACCTAAGCTAAGTAAAAATACCATTTTCAAGGTCAATTCATAATTTTAAAGTTTTAAAATCCATATACATAATTTCACTATATGTTATTATTACATGGGATTGTACACTCAACTAGGTGGGAGAAGTACATTTGGTTTAACTTCCCTCTTCAAAGTATTGGATATGTAGGCAAAATGTATTCATAGGATAATATATAATGTTATTTCAAGCCTTCCTTTTCACATATTTTCCCTATTTTTATATTTTCCTTTGGTGCATATTTAGGGCTTGAAGCAAGGGAAAGGATGATAGATACATTTGGTCATGCCCAAAAAATAACACAATGGATACACACACAAAACCAAGACATTTTTTTAAGAATGTATAATGCACATCCTACACATTTTCATTACCCATTATCTATACAATAATATGACATGGGTCACATAATGCATCCAAATAAACTCTCATGCTAAAATGACATGGATCATAATGCACAAGTGGTCGCATAGTCTATATGTAGCCATGTTCGCCCCACTTACTCTAGTTAGCCTATCGGTATCAACAAGCCTAAAAATATCTAAGCTAGCATAGTGGGCCCAAAATTCCCAAGGAAAAAAATAACATTCAATTAATTCAAGGTAGGTTTGAGTAACCACTGGATCAAACTATACTATCTAACTACTTATAGTGCTTAAAAGCGTCTCTAGATGAATCCTTCCAATCATAGAGCTCAGTTAACACTTAAGTCATAATAAAAAATAAATTTTTAACTTAATTCAAAGTCCCCATATGACCTCTAAAGGGGTCTAAAATATCTCGAATATGCCCCTTGAGGGTGGATCATTCCATCTCAACCATTAGATTGATTCAACCTCGACTGTTAGATTTAGGTAAAGGTGAAGAATCCCTAGAATTCCTTATGGAAGTTAATAAAAGATCAAAAATAGACATTAAGTCACAAATTTATATTTTGGAATAGATGAAGGGGGTGTTTGATAATGACTTATCCATAGTCATCCCTTATTTCCTTCCTTAGCCTTGGACGACTGCCATTAATGGAGTCTCCAAGCTTTTGATCCTGTTTTCAATTATTTATTTTTAAGAAATATTTCAATACATGTTTAAATAATTTGGTTTTATAGGTACCCATATTTTTGAAAAGTTCTAGGGGGTATCAATTGTCTACAGTTTCCAAAATAGTCTTGGGAGCTTCAAGTTCTTCGACAACCATTAATGGCCACCAACAAAGTTAAAAGTAAAATTTTAGAAAATTTTATTTTCAAGTTTGTAGATATGTCTTAGATTGAAGTGGGAAAAACATTTACAGGGTTCCCCTTTTGGGTCAACCCATTTTTGGATTCCCATGAGACTATGATAGCCAACAAGGCCCAAAAATGCCTTGCTAGGACAAAACAAACACAAAGATTTAAAAAAAATGAAGTTTGAGGTCCCAAAATCACTTTCATGCAGAAGGGGACAAAAATTTGATTGGGGTCCCTTTTTATCTCACCTCTTATCCACCAAGTCACTACAATTTTGGTTACAAAATAGGTGTACTAGGTTATAGAAGAGGTCTAAAAACATCCTTGTGGGAAAGAGATCATATCTAGAAAAATACTTTGTCCCATGCCTAGAAAGTTGTTTCAAATGGAAGAGTGTTAAAAGTGAAGGGGTTAGGAGAGGTACCTTTTGATTCCATCCCACTCTTCAACCTTCATCATGCTAAAATCATCTAAACAAAACTCATAGCCAAGTTAATTGAAGTTCTAATTTTTAAATAAAATTTCTAGTTTAAAACTTTATTAAAAGTAAGGGTTGTTTTATATAATAATATTTTTAATTTTTTTAAAATGGCCTTGTGGTTAGGATGACTAACCTTCATCTCTAGTTTTTTAAAAGGGTTAGCAGCTAGATAAATACTAAGATAATAACTTATGATGTCACCCTTAACCCTCAACCACTCAGCAAGAACTACCATCCTTGTCATCAACACTTAGGGATAAAATAACTAGCCATGTGGTCACATGGGTGATCATCAGTCCTAGCCCATGTATACCCTACATAAAGGTTCTTATACCATTTATAAGGTCCCACACCAAGCAATAATTCCTTATAAATAATCAATTTAAAAAAATCATAACTAGATCATTGACGGTCAAAAACTTGAAAAATAAAAGGTGTTAGATTTATAATATGCCTAGTTTCCTACTAAAATTATTGTAAGAGGTTTCATACCTTGATAATCATGATTAAAAATTAAAGAGAAGATCTAACTATTTTGAAAGGAAATGAACCATTATTAGTGGCTTAAGCTTATGTATTCATAACTTTTAAATGGTAACACAAAATATTCCATTAATTACTATACAATATTTATGAAACCTATTTTCTAATAAAATTATGTAAAAACTATACCAATGCATCTAGTTTTTCTTGGATTCACACAAATTAATGAATTTTACAAATTTAAGAAAGATAAAACTTTTATTTGCAATCAACTATAAAAATAAAAAGATTTAAATTTCCAACTTTCATGTATAATTTGATTTTTAACACAAATTAATCATTTCCATTACTTTTCGAATCCAATACACCTAATGGGAAGAGTATACAAGTGATAAGAAACATAAAATTATGCCAATGTCCATTAAAAAATTACTTCCAATAATTTTTAAAAAAAAATTGAATTAATCATAATCACAAGGCTATAAAATATCCAATAAATTTATTTACAAGTATATACAAAATGTCGAGCAAGTTGGTCTTCTCATGGACTCCAAAAAAATCTACAAGGCCAATCGAATAAGGGTCTCTCTTCCCATCCATTTACCATCATCAAGTGGATGTCCTAAACATCCTCAGGCCTAATATTTTTATCTTTGGGTATCATCATACCATGGTTTATGGTGTATGAGTTGGTAAAAGGGAGGTTTATATGGTAACAATACTAGTCAAGGAACACTCACTAGGAAATACATATAGGAGGCTATAATTCAACTACACAAAAAAGGCTTACATATCCAAAAATAACATATAATGACATAAAACACCATTTAAAATTATATAATATCACAAGGTAACCATACACACTCCCAAACTAAATAGGCCTTTTGAAATATAATAATAATTCATGGATAACTCACCCTTTTTCTACCATCGCTTGGCCATGCCAATTAACCACATAAAAGGCCCTCATGAGTTATAGTTCCATTAGGAAACTATCAATACACAAAACAAATCATGAGATAAGCGGGCATTGGGAGGTCTAATAGCCACTTCTTATACAAAGAATCAAACTATGTACATGGCCTTTGGAATTTGGTTCACTTGTAATTACTAATACATGAGAGTTCACAGCAAGCAACATATACACACTAAATATTTTTAGCATAATGCTACCATTTAAAAAGATAAAATAGAATTTAAAACATCTAAGATTTATGAAGGAAATTAAATATACAATCCCAAATGGCCTTTCAAAACACATGGTGGCCCTTGGCACAATAATGGAATACAAATAAAGAAAGAGGGTCAACAAAATGGCCTTACACCTCTTGAAAATTACAAATAAGGAAAGAAGAAATATAATTTTAACAAACACAAAATTAATGAAAATGGGGCATGGAAGTCTACCTTGTTTCCTTCTTAAATACACTAGAGAACACCTTTAACAATCTTGGGCAATGAATAAGATCCTCCTTCTCTAATATCTTATTCAAGCTCTTATTACTCTTTCTCATTCTCTTCTCCACTCCAATTTTTCCAAATTCCAAAATGAACAATAGTTATCTCAATAAAATATTTACTTCCTCATATAGGCTCAAATCTATTCTCAATTAAATAATGGTAAAGTGACATGTGTCCCTTCCCCTCCCTTCACTCATGGTCAAAATACCATCCCTCTCCGTAACTCCACTTACAAGTCCATGTGGGCAAGAAAGTAAGTCCAGTCCTCATATATTAACCCACAATCTCATACCATAAATGACACATGGGTTGCCTAAAAAATTCTCTATAGATCTTATAAATACCCTCCAACCTTCCTATTGGTCCATGGGAAAAAAATTCAATACAAAATATCTAAAACCTGCATTATGAAACTCTAAAAAATTGGCTCCTCCAATACATCTGAGTTTTGAGTCAAAGGGGACCACTTAAGTGGACTTAAATATATTTTAATAATGTAATAAAACTTTAAATATAACTCCTAAGTTAATGAGTGAAATGTATGAATAGTATCTAAGGAGGAGAATAATGATAAGTTAATGAGTGAAATGTATGAATAGTATCTAAGGAGGAAAATAATGATAAATGGGCTAAGGACGTTTACACTTCCAACTAGGTCCATAAATTATACGAGTGATTTGGATCATGGTAGAGTTAAAAATACATGTCACCACTCTACCAATGATGTTATCATGCCTGAAATAGGCCTATTTCCCTTGTTTGCCTCCCATATCACCTACACAACATTGCACACATTAAATTACCTACCCAAGATAGTAAAAACTATAGAATATAAATAATACATGTGATCCCAATCCACACAAAAAGCACATGATATATCCAAGGCATCACATTTAATAGGTAATAAACTAATACCAATCATATAAACATATGTATAATCAAATACATGTTTAAGAAAAACATCTCTAGTAGTAAGGAATCAATACTCATCAATATGGAAAATCAACATAGCATAAGTAAAATGTCATCACAATGAATATAATAATAATCTAATATAGTCATATGAATGTTCTTGCATAAAAAAATCAACATAGTCACATAACATACATGATATTTATCATAGACATAAGGGATCAATAACATTTTATGTCCCAATAACACAAAAGGCACATCTTAAGAATATATGTGTACAACAATAATTTTATCAAGTAAGTAATGTGAAAATAGTAGTCTTGCACATTCATGTAGGATAAAATAAATTTACATGCACAATAACCCTTATCAGATGTAGGTGAAATCATTATAATTATCACATATTAGCATAAGAACACATGACATTTATGAACCCTAATAGATATTGTCCTCTTGTGTAGACATATAAGAAGTGTAGACTTGACCATACTCATGCACAAACTCTATTTACATATTTTATCACTTTCATACCAATTTTATGATCATTTTTGACAATTATATCCTATAATAGGCCTAGACATAATTAAAATAAGCTAAGTAGTCAATTCATCTTATGATTTCCATAAATATTATGCTACTATATTCTTCCATCTACAGTCATATTTGTTTAGTTCATTGTACATCTTAAGTAATATAAATATGCTACTAGTTTTAATATCCTATTAATTTAAATTAATCTAAAACATATTGGTGAACCCATTCCATGTCTTGAGCACTGCAAACCCTAGTTTCTTTAGGTTTTCCTCCCATTTTCCTAGGGTTTTATATTTATATAAATATATTTGAATTTTATACCTATTTTTTATTCTATCTATCAAATCAAATCATGGCTATAATGAATTTACATAGTTTATACTTTCTTATTCAAGTTATTATAGTTAAAAATACATGTTTTTGGTCTAAAATATGTAACATTTTTCACAATATTTTAATTAAAAGGATTAAAATTGTGGATAATAAAACTTAGAAAGAATGTATTCATAAAAAATAATCATACATTTTAGTATCATAATGTTTTTAAAAATTCATTTTGAGATACTCCTAGTTATAACTAGACACAAAAGAGCATGCATGACTCATTTTGTTTCTTCCCTAGAACTTAATTTAGATATGCATACCATCCCTCTTCTATTATCTTTCCTATACTTATATTAGGTTCTGAGGTCCATATTGTCACAAAATGAAGAGCTAGGGTAAAAGGTATTCAATATATTACTCATCCCCATCCACCACCCATAATGCTAGTCGGCTCAACTAAAGAATATAATAATATGGATCAATGTAATAATACACTAGCTAAAATTTCTAAATTGGAATTGATTCACAAGTCACCTATTTATAATGATATTATATGTGCAACATTTCATGATAATTCTTTACCAAGTGATGTAAAATCACCTTATCTTACTTCTATCATAAATAAACAATGATGGAATTAGGGAAATATATATTTTGAGAAATATGAATTATCACCTATAACACACATTATTAATCAACATCTCTTATTTTATATTCAGGTAAAAAACAATAATATGGGAGCTAAGTGGGTTTTAGTAGAAATTGGATCTAGACAAAATATTTTTAGTATTTATTTCCTTAATATGTTTGGTATATAAGCTAAGGATCTTGACTAATCAAATATGAATATTTATGGATTCAATAATATACATCAAAAAGTTTTAGTAAAAAATACATTTAACATTATTATGTGTTTTATAATAGTAACTACAATATTCTAGGTCATGCCCAATGATATCAATTATAATTTTATTGGGAAGACATTTGGATTCATGATAAGAATGAAATTGATTATAATTCACATGCATGTATAAATTTTAATCATTAAAGATATATATGTCTTTCTTATTGATCAAGACACATTCAAGCATTGTGCACTGACACAATCTATGAAAACATTTATATCTCATATGTATATTTTTCCTCAATAGTGTGGAAATCCTATCTCACATAATGATATAATAACATTAGTATCTATTCAAATTATTCTTTCACTAACATTAAAATATTTTAAGCATTAATACTTGTAAAATTTTGGATAAGTTGGATACGGATTATGAAATGTGAACAAGGCATTGTTAGTCCTATTATAATGTTTGATCATAAAGATAGGAAATATATTGGTTACATATATAATTTGAATAAAAGAGGGGTAAAAACTTTATTAAATCATGGAAAACCAAAGTACAAAGCCGCCTGAGGCGAGCGCCTCAGGAACCAACAAAACCACAAAAAACCACAAGAATAAGAAAGTTACACTCTAATACCACTCTCATCCTCCACCAAAATCCTCTCCAAATTTTGGCAAAGTGTGTGAGGCATTTGCTTCCATCCATCAAACTTTCGGTCTTCAAATTCTTTTGATCCTCATCTAGCCAAGAAATCGGCTGCCCTATTCCATTCCCTAGGAATATGGGCAAAAATCATAGAATCTATACAAGAACTAACCTGAAGAATCTATTAAACAATCACTAACAACTTCTAGCATACATTAGAGGTCTTCCTCTCAAGAAGCAAATTAACTAAAACTTGAGATTCAGCCTCACAAATCACTTGCCTCCATCCTAACTCATAAGCTCTCCTTAAGGCATGTAAAATCACCCAACCTTCCATCTGATTAACTGTCTGCACTCCTTTGTTAACCACAAAAATCAAAACCATCACACCAGTAGAATCCCTATCGATCCTGCCATTCCCAGCCAAGCTTGGATTTCCATGGGACGACCCATTCATATTAAGCTTAAAAAAACCAGTAGGAGGCGGTGTCCAATTCCCTATCCTTTGTATTCTCTGATTCACCTATCTACCTCTCCTGACACATGCCGATACTAAAGAAATTCCTTGAATGCCCAGGGGAAATCTCACTCTTAACCGCAACAATTTCTTGGACCATGCCCAATATTCTAGTCCAAACCTGTTGAACTCCCAAATTTTCTCCATGGAAAATCCTATGATTTATTTCAAGCCAAACTTGCCATAAAAGGAAAATCAGACCAGCGTACCATACCTCATGCAAAAATGAAGCCAGTGAGGGTGGTTTGCCCAGTCTCGCCCAAAAATTAGCCAAGGAGGATGCATGAACACATTGGCATTTCCATGCATCCCACCAATAGTGCCATAATTGCATTGAGAAGGGGCATCGAAAGAATAAATGTTGAGAATCCTCCTCGCTACTGCATAAAACACACCTCGAAGGGCCAACAAATCCTCTCTTGTAGATATTATCCCACATCAAGCATTTATTCTAGGACATAGTCCAAATGAAATAGTTACACTTTGGCCAAGAAAAGCTATTCCAGACTCTTTTCCACCAGGGAACTTCCCACCCACCATCCAATTGCTGAGAGATCAGTGCCTGGTACCCTGAAGACACCGTGTATGATCCTTTTAGATTGGGAGTCCACACCAGAACATCCCTTCCCAAAAGGGCACTACAGTTATGTCCAGCAAGAATGTATTGGAGTTTAGCGCACTCTGCTTCCAATCCCACAATCATCCATTCCTTTGGTGATTTCTACCTCACTTCCATCACCTGCCCTTGATGGGAAAATACCTTAAAATCACCCACCCTAAACCAACCAACCTCACCAAATCTTTGCGCTAATGTCTGTAAATGAGGATACTATACTGCTAGGGGTGAGAAACCATCCCGGGAGTCTTGCCAAAACCATGCCTCTATCCCATCTTTGCATATATAGAACAAACCACTCTTGATGAGTGCAACCCCTTTCTTGAGCATGGACCAAATCCCTGACCCCTTCCCATACAAGCTATGCCGAGGAGTATCATTCTAAGGAATCCTTGCTAGGTACTTGTGGGATAAAATTCTAGCCCATAGCCAGTCTAGTTCAACACATCATCTCCAATACAACTTTGTAGCCAGTGCCGTACTAGAGAGTATTGACTATCTTAATCCCAAACCTCCAAGTTTTTTTAGATTGCAAACTATCTCCCATTTGATGAGACTCCATTTGGTAGTTGCTAAATTGCCAACCCAAAGAAATTGCCTTGCTAAGGAATCAAGGTCTCTCACAAAACCCACTGGCACTACTTGAACCATACACTTGTATATGGGGAACACCTACACCACTGATTGAAGCAGCTAAACTCGACAGGCAAAAGACAACCAATGATGAGTCCAGTGATTAACATTAGCATGAAACTTGTCCATAATACCCTGCCATGTCTCCCTAGACTGTCTCCTAGTCGAGATAGGAATGCCAAGGTATAACAGAGGAAGACTTCCAATTTGGAACCTGAGTAAATTAGTAATTCTCTTTTGGATTGGAAGTGGAGTATTGAAGAAATAAATTGAAGACTTACCCTCATTAATCATCTATCCTGACGCCTCAATATAAACATCTAGGTCTCTATGCATATTAGTCACTTCTCTCACAGTTGCCATGCCCATCAGAGCTGCATCATCCAAAAACTGCAAGTGAGAAAGTGCTAGGAGACCTCCACCCCACTATGAGCCCTGAATATATCCCCCTTCCACATTCCTTTTGATCAGCCATCCCAACCCTTCAACTAGAAGAAGAAACAGATAAGGAGAGAGGGGATTGCCTTGCCACAGACCTCAAGAGGATCCAAATAAATTTGAATGCTCTCCATTAACTAGAACCAAAAAGGAGGTTGAATTCACATAGCACATGACCCAACGAATCCAATCCTCACTAAATTCAAAATCCCTCAAAACCTTCTGAAGGAAAGACCACTAGACTCCGTCATAAGCTTTACTCATATCTAGCTTGATGAACATAGCCTTTTCTTTTGACTTGGCCATTGAATGAATTGCCTCCGTAGCCACCACCATGCCATCCAAGATTTGGTGACCTTCCACGAATCCACTTTGCTCCTTAGAAATAAGCAATGTAAGCCACCTCTTTAGTTTGTCAGCAATCAGTTTAGAGATAATTTTATAAATCACATTGCAGAGGGAAATGGGATGAAACTTACTTAACCAATCTGCTCCCTCCCCCTTAGGGGTAAGAGCTAGGAAAGTCAAGTTTAGAGCCCTAAGCATCTACTTATTCATCTGTGATTCTTAAACAATAGCCAGGAGATCAACTTTAATAATGTCCCAAAACTCTTGGAAAAATTCAATCAGAAATCCATCTGGCCTAGGTGCTTTACCTTTTTACATCTGGAAAATAGTCCTCTCAACCTCCTCCATAGAAATGACACTCAGAAGATGCTTATTCATTTCCCAAGAGACCAAAGAGGGAATACATGATAGAACATGAGTCTTAGCCACCAGTTCCCTGTAATATCCCCTGTCCAATAGGGAATATAGAAAAATAAATAGCTCTGATACCAGTGTAATATCCCCTGTCTAATAGGGAATATAGAAAAACAAATAGCTCTAATACCACTGTAATGTCCCTTACTTAGGGGCTCCTTTTTTTATGCAAAAGCTTTGATACCACTATAATATCCCCTGTCCAATAGGGAATATATAAAAACAAATAGCTCTAATACCACTGTAATATCCCCTGAAATATAACCAAGAGGAATCCACAATCAAATTGGTGAATGTAGCTCAACCAATCTCTAAAATCACAACTGCCCTGAATGTGTCGATACTGCAGTTTGTGTAACTTGCTACTACCAATTCCATCTACAGAAGATGGCGCCAATCCATCCCATAATGGATGGTAAGAAACTGGATCCAATCCACACCTATGTGAAATCAAATCATCTAACTCTGGGTCAAAAGAAAAATAATGAGCATATCCTACTGTATAATGTTGGTAGGAACCCCTAAACTCTGCTACTAGCTCACCATCACTAAACTGGGAATCAACAGATAGCTCCAATCTCTGACTCCGAGTGGCTGTAGGTTGGATAAGACCCTGTGCCATCTGCTCAACAAATCCCATCTCAAAATCCCTGTGAGGTAGCATAGTAGAAAGGATCACTATAATCTCCCCACCCAATCTGCTTATAACACTAGTACCTCAGATGAGAACACCTTCTGTCACTTTATGCGAGTCTAAACGAACACCTACACTATCCAACAAATACTCCATGAATGATTCAGTGTAGTAAAAATTATATGAGGAAGTATCAACATACTCCCCCACACACCACAACTGATTCCTCTATAAAAATGGCACAGCGAACGGTACCATACTATCATATCTATGAGAAGAATCAATTTGGAGATTCGACTCCACTAGTATCCCAAACTCATCAGGATTAGGTAGTCCCAAATCTTGAACATGTGTGTTAGCCCCCACAACATGTTCCTCAGCTACAACTATAGGAACATACTCACAATCAACACTCAATGTACTAACCTCTGAGTATACCTCCACACTCTAAATGCCAGCATCAGACTCATCCTCATCTAACTCTAAAAAAGTTGCTGCTGAAACTATCTCATCATCACAATCTCCAACTCCCACATCCTCTGTAACTAATTGAGAGTCCAAATCCCCATGACTAAGCTCATCCACATGTCTCTCAGAATTCGAGTGAGCCACCTTCATTGCCTCCATGCCCTCCTTGATCTGCTGTAAGTCATCACAAGAAGAACCTGCTGTAACTCCTTTCTGTCTCCTTCTATTTTGAAGATGTTGTCTCGCATTGGCAGCCACTAATCTAGCCTCCTTGGCCTTTTGTGACCACATATCACATAAATTTTGGGTCCTTTCCATATCCGTCCAAGTTTGATGTTCTTAATGTGAAGATGAAGGAGCAATATGATCATACAAAAAATCCATACTCTTATTATCCATATCATTAGCATGCTCTATGCTGGTCTCCAATGTAGAAGTCTCAAGTGAAACTTCTTGCAAAGATGATATAGACAACTCATTCCCCATGGCTGCCCTCATATCCTCTTGAGTCAAATCAACATGTCTAACAACTGGTGTAGGGCTGCCCTCAACCCTTGTAGAGACCTCTTATTTCTCCTTATTTTTGTTTTGTGATGTGGACCTTTTACAAATGGATGCCATATACCATACTAATTTGTCTTTGAATGTAGGGTTTGAGAGAATTTCATTCACCCTCCTCTGGGTTTCAGCCAACATATTCAAACTTTGTTTCAACTTCTTCATATCCTTGTCCCACTATTTTTGAGTACTTGAAGACATCATGGATACTTTGTTGATTCAATCTACCCAACTACCCAACAAGATGGCTGGACATTAGCTTTGATACCACTGTAATATCCCCTGTCCAATAGGGAATATAGAAAAACAAACAGCTCTGATACCACTGTAATATCCCCTGTCCAATAGGGAATATATAAAAACAAACAACTCTGATACCACTGTAATGTCCCTTACTTAGGGGCTCCTTTTTTTTTGCAAAAGCTCTGATACCACTGTAATATCCCCTTTCCAATAGGGAATATAGAAAAATAAATAGCTCTGATACCACTGTACTATCCCTTCGAATACCGAAACAAAAGCTCTGAATTGCTTATTTATATTTCTCCAAAATATCTTCAAATAGATAAATAAATCACAGTATAATCTCTTATTTATTTTCTCATATGCTTACAATAGAGGACCTCTGTCAGGTATACAATGAATATTGAAAATATGACCTTAATAGCCTGAGTATTCTACAAAACTGGGAAATAAATCTGGATCTAGTATGTCTCAGCCTGCTGTGTAAAAACACAGTCGCCGATGTTGGTTATACTGCCGTCATTGGTCGACTGGTTAAACTATCGACATCAATGAGATGTCGACCGATGTTGGTCTCTGTAGGGTTCTGCCTGTCGATGTCGGTGTCTGAGTGAATCTACTGATGCTTACAAATTTTTCATGGATCTGTACGGACATCATACAGATGCCAATATAACACAATCTGTATGCTTGATCCTGATCTAGAAAACTATGGGCTAATACAAAGATCTATATCTGGATAATAATTGAATCAAACCCAAAATAAGACTAGCTTGTCAATAGGAGGCTCTTAAAAAATAGGCACATGGTTGAGGTAATGATTTACCCAAAGGCAATTATAATCATTAAGAAGTGATACCATTTGATAGGACCTAAGTTCCCCAAAGCTCTGACACAACTTGCCAGAATTGAGAGCACACATGATTACCATTGTATAAGCAACTTAAGATTGTAGAAATAACCAAAAGAACAAATAACTATCAATGAGAAAACACATCCTCCTAGAATAAAGAAGCAAAGTACAGCTCTGCCTCATTACACATACCTTGGGTGGAATGAATTGTTTCCCCCCTATCTGTCACCAAAGAGGAAATGGTATTACCATGCTGCCTGGCTTTCACAGAGTTGAAGAAAAATGCAGTATTTAGATCCCCCTCCTGAAGCCAAACATTATGCGCCTTCTGCTTCTATAATATTTCCTCTCTCAACTCCCATTCCTCCACAACTTTTAGTGCTTTAGCTTCCTCTCTTAACAAAAATTCAGATGCCCCCTCTTCCCTAATCATTCGGGTCACTTCATTTAACTATTTTAGCGCCATATTTTTCTCCTGATAAATATTTCAAAAGCATAGTCTGTTCCAGTGCTTTAGCTGATATTTGACAAATTGTAAGAGATTGGCAAAAGTATACATTACTGTGACAAATCCCAGTCTACCTATTTTCCACCAATCAGTAACACAACCATATTGGTCAAGATCCCTTAGCCACATAAGCTAGAATTTAAAGGGCAGTCTTTGGGGTATCCTAGCCAAGGAAATAGTGAGCTTTATGGGCCAGTGATCTGAGCCCCGCCAATCAATAATCTCAGAGCAGGAAGACCACGACCCCCCACCCAAAAACAAGACACCATGAAGTGGTCAAGGCATTCGGTAATACTACTATCCCCCAACCTTCTATTGTTCCACATGAAATGGCCATTGCTGGGCTTTATGTCAACAAGATTAAGAGCTGAGATATTATCTCTAAGCAAAATGCAAGAGGGCTCAGTTTGCATAATACCTCCCCATTTCTCAGATAAATCCAAAATGGCATTAAAGTCTCCAACAATAATCCAAGGTAAATAAGGAAACAAGCTACGCACCTCATGAATATTATTCCATACCTTGATCTTTCTATAGAAGTCCATTGGAGCATAGACATTAGAGAAAAGAACCGATTCCCCTAATTTAATGCACCAAGAAACCATAGATAAGGAGGACCTAAATGAAATCTAGGACACAAGTTAGATCTTGCATGGGTTCCATAGGCATGCTACACCCCGCGATGATCCCTGGGGGCCAATACACTAACAATGGCCTTGCCTCCATAACTTAAGCACCATACACATCATACAATCAATAGTAACTTTAGTCTCTTGAAGAAAGAGAACATCCAGAGAATGCCTCTGCACTAATTCCCAAACAGCTTTTTGTCTAGGGCTACTGTTCAGGGCCCTTGAATTCTAAGAGATACCAATCATTTGGAGGGAGTCAAGAAGTGGGAGTCCAAGGTCTTAATAGCACTAGACTCCACCAAGTTCTCCCCAATCATCTTAATTCTCTTCAGGTCCTTCTTACGTCTAGTTTTAACATTTTTCTCTGAAGCCCCCTTCTTCCCATCCTTCTGAAGGATGCCCAGGTGAGGGGTAGATTTCCCTCTTTTATCTGCTTCAACAACCACAACCCATATCATAGGCTCTACTTCCTTAACACCCTGACCCGTATTAGCATTTGGCTCCCCCTCCACCTGTGCTCCTGCTAGTCCATCCATGATCATGGGCATAGCGAATTCTTCTTGAATAACACACAGAGGCTTGGTTGATCCAATCTCCAAACCTGACTCCTCAAGGTGGGCAGCATTGATCCCTTCTTGAATAATTTCATGCTACCCCAACTCATCTAAAATCTCAAACCTATTGAATGTATCCTCCTCCTATCATTCTCTTAAAGTTATTTTCAATCCTCTGCTACGAGTTTGGGCTTTACCTGAACAAAGCTCTCAGCATCTTTATTCTCTCCTGCTACTGGCTTCTTCCCTTTGTTAGTACTAGGAATGGTATTGGAAGGAGGCATAGTTTTCTAGTCCATTGGTTTGGCTTTCAGACATCTATATACCAGGTGGCCATATTCATGGTAGATGTGGCATTGAAATGGAAGGGTCTTGTAGTCTAGTTGTTGAACCTAGGAATATGAACCTACACTCATCTCAACTACATCTGGCAATGGTTTACTTAGATCAACTTCCATGCAAATACGAGTAAAGGTCATCACCTTCTTACTAAATGTTTGTGTAGAGGATCCAATCAGTCTGCCAAGCATTGATGCCAGCATATGTAGCACGTCCTCATGACAACATTCTATTGGAAGTCTAGGCAATCGAACCCACACTGGCACTCTATTTGGGACCTCCTCAGAGGGGTTAAAGCTGGCATGCCAAGGTTTTACAAATAATCCCACCTGGTTATAAAAATAAGGCCCACCTTCAAAGACCCTGTTGCGGTCAGCCAGGCAGGGAAATGTCACCATGAAGTAGTTATTTGCAAGCATCGTAACCTCCAATTCCCCCTCTAGTTCCCAGACTCTTTGGGCCCAACTTTCTAGGAAATGAAGAGAGACTTTTAAACCCAAAAACTTACAAAACAAAGAATGATTAGAATAGTATTCTACATCCTCAGCAATTATTTCAAAGGGAATTACCAGTTTTGGTCTCTCTTTGATCTCTCAAGACATTTGTTAACCTTCATAATCCTGGAGCCTCTAGGCAGGTTCGATTCCTTGGCATCTAAATTTTGAGAAAAGAGGGCAT
Organism: Torreya grandis; assembly: GCA_037957365.1. Taxonomy (NCBI): domain Eukaryota; kingdom Viridiplantae; phylum Streptophyta; class Pinopsida; order Cupressales; family Taxaceae; genus Torreya; species Torreya grandis. The sequence continues at coordinate 2,415,893 of JARHVA010000380.1, read as the reverse complement.
TTTCATACCCCTACACCTCCTGTCCTGGAAAATTCATTTTGACCACTTCACTAAAACTGAATCCAACACCAATCTTGGAAGGCACACTCCTAGCCATGATTACGCCTATCAAAGGGTACTCTCCAGCTGTGGGCGCACTCCAGACAACCCCAATGGCCCCTGCACAGTGCACAGACCAGAAAATGTGCATAAAACGCAACACAAAGGATACAAATTTTTTTTTATCAGGGAAACAATAGCCTAAGCTATGGCCCCCACCCCCTATACACAATTCGTCTCCCTTCCACTCCAGTGCAAATGCAAAAATAGCAAAAAGTGAGCTAGGGCGCGGCTGCCCTAGCTCGACGGCATGCTCCAGTTCACCCTCATTTCCTTCACCAAGTTTTTTTCCTACATTCAAGATGATTTAAATTTTTGTAGTTCGGTTACATATATAATTCAACAAATAATAAGGTAAGTAATAAATTTAATATTTACATACATTTTATTAAATCAAATCCAGAGCCTAAATATGAAGTTTGTCATGAATCTACACTATAGTTAGTACATCTTAAATATATTGGTGATAACATTTCACCAAAAATTTAGATATTAGAGCAATTTTATAATGGAGAGTATCTATTGGAATGATTTTGGGTATATTATGATCTTCTTGCGTTATATCATAATAATAGGTTTCTTCATACAAAAAATACACATGCATATTTTTGAGAGATTGAAGGTCCAAATATTTATGTAAAACAAAATGGACTAAATATAATTCCCACCACAACATATGTAGAGGATAAATTAGATTTTATAAAATAATAAAGGATTGAATTTTGATATGGAACAAATATATATCAATACCTATAATTTTAGTAGCCATGTGACAATGATGAAGACAAAGATTTTTAGACAAGTATTACATGTTTACCCAAATTTATTTTTTAGGGATTACTCAAATATGCCAGGAATTGACCCCATAATTATAATACATAAAATATTAATACACCTAGATGCAAAGCCAATTAAATAAAAAAATTGAAAAACACATAAAAAAGTATATTTTTTAATTAAAAATTAAATTCAAATCCTATTAGATGCAGGGTTTATTTGATCCATTGACTATCCCAAGTGGGTTTCTAATATAGTGTCGATTACAAATCCCAATGGATAGATTTTATGTTGTACAAAGGACCATTATTTAAATAATGATTTCCACAAAAATAATTTCTCATTACAAAATATTGATATGATTTTAAAACACACTTTGCCTTTGGGAGAAGCTTCAAATCATGCAAGGTGTTCCTTGCAAAATCTTATGATGATGTAAAATTAGTTAATATTCATATGTGAAATTAAAATTTGAAATGTAACTTAAATTTTAAAATATTGAAAATAACAAGGAAGATTACACATGTTTGTGTTAAACCAATGTTTTTCTTGTGACTTTTCTTGGAAATGGTTCTTCCTTGAAGCATCAGAGAAGTAGTGTTCCCCATGAATAACTTGGAGAGGATTGGTTACTTAACTAAATAAATGGTGAATTTCAAGGTGATTAAGCCCAAAATTTTAATTGAACTCATATAAAAATAAAACCTTTGAAGAATGTAGAAACCTCAATTTTCAATAGCGGTCTTTGTAATCTCAAGATGTGAAATAGGTTGGAATTTATAATGGATTCTCAAGAAGTAATGAGAGAGGGAACTAAACATTTAAGCTATGCATTATACACTTTAGATAAATAAATAAATATATATGGATTGTATATTCAATTGTCACTTTGCTCCTTAGTTATTGAATGCACCATCAAAATATAATGGAGTATATACATGTTCCTACTATATCAACAGATAGTAAATACTAATGAAATAATGGCATGAATGTGTATTATGCACCCTAAATTTTAAAAATAGTATAGTATGCATGATTTTGTATCATTCCCCTATTGATAAATGTAGAATCTATAACTATACAGAGATGCAATTTTATAAACTATGTTTGAAACTTTTGTAGGAATATGTATCATGCATTCAAAAATTTATAATTTTGTAAATTTTTTATGTAGTGTGACTACATATGCATGGAATATGCACCCATAATCTATACCAATGATTGAATTTTGAACCATTTTAATCCTTTGAAACTATATTATGTACCAAACTAATTTTTGCTCTTGAAAATTCTTATCTTTTATATGAAAAACCTTTTGGAATGCCCCCATTTTGAAATGAGGTAATTATGTCTTGAAAATCTCTCATCTCAAAAGAAAAATTTAATGGTATCATTCATAGTAAGATGAAAGCACTATATAATTTAGAATATGTGAATTATATATGTAACATATGAGGCAAGGCCTATATAAGTGTAACAATGAAGCTCATAGTAATATAAATTAGAATTATTATCCTTTGTATTAGCTAATGCATGATAAGGAACATGCCACTCATCAAACTTTAAAATATCAACAAGCACACAAACACAATAGTAACAATGCCATACAATAAGACTAAGGGACACATACAAGGTACATGCTAAAATATTACATAATTAAATATTTGTGAACACAAGGCCAACTACACATGCAAAGGACATTAATAACGTTACAAATAATATACATGTCTAAATGTCACACACAACAAAGGGCCAAGGTTTAAAAACAAAGGACATGTTTGGATGTTTCAAATACCAAAATAATATTTCACGTAGATGTTCCATCAATTGTACACAAGTTCTAAGGTCCATAAAAAATAGATAGGAAAATTATAATCTACTATCTATAATTAGTATCATCAATGGAACATATGACTAGAAAATAGTTTACACTATGTATAAATAATGTGATCATATCCTAGCAAATAACATATCCATATACATAATTATAGCATATAAATGTCAGAAAGACATTTGTGAATAATATATAATTTAATAGAATAGGATTCATATAATGATGATATCTAAAAATACTATAATATTTAGATAAGATGACCTCCAATTTAGAAAGGCTATTGAGTAGAGGTAAGTCCAACATCTTAGTCCATGTGATATTTATATGTCTTGCATAACACTCATTAATACTAGGCCAATATCATCAAATGTCACATAAGAAAATATTTGTGCGCACAAGGCCAATTCCACATGCAAAGGAAATAATTAATGTCACAAAAAAGTGACATGTCCAAGTGTTGTACATAACAAAGTACCAACGTCCAAAAACAAAGTACATGTTGTGATGTTGCACATACCAAAATAAGATCTCATGGATATGTTCAATACATTGCACACAAATACCAAGGTATATACACAATAGATAAGTAAATTATAATCTACTATGTATAATTAATATCATCAATGGAACATATAACTAAAAAATAGTTTACATTATGTATATATAATGTGATCACATCCTAACAAATAACATATCCATTGACACAATTGTAACATATAGATGTTAGAAATAAATTTGTGAATAATATATAGTTAAATAATACAAGAGTCATAGAATGATGACACATATAAATATTTTAATATATGGATAAAATGCCCTCCATTTTAGTAAGGCTAATCTATATAGGTAAGTCCAACATCTTATTCCATGTGAGATTTATATGTCTTCCATAACTTATTAATACTAGTGAAATTCATGTATGATAGAAAAATACTATGCTATCTACCAATCTTGAGATGAATAACATATGAAAGTTATGCAAACTATATATCTAAAAAAAGTGTCAATATAAATTATGCACTAGAAATGATGGCATGGCCATGTATGAGAAAGTTGTCCCCACTGTATATGTGAATTTTAATTTTGAAAAACATGTAGGGGATTAAATAGGAACATGTAGAAATGATTGCACATCCTTGTTTCATAAATAGTACACTTATCAAAGTATGTATCATGTATGAGAAATATATCATATGAAAAGAGACATTTTGCATGGATAAGTACGGCTGTGTTTAGTGAAAGTGAGTGAAATATCAAGAAATTGGAAATATTAAGGCTCTATGTGCTCAATTTTTTAAATATATGTTAAAATAGGATCCCAAAAAGAACAATCAACTGAGAAAAGTATTGAAGTGAGTTTTTTCCTTACTAGTCAATACTATCTTGGGTGAAAAATGAAAATTTCTAAATTTAGAATGTGAAAATAGAAATTTAAATGACAGAACATGGTAGAATAGATCAATATTTTGGATTGTTCAAATCTAAATAGTGAAAAATAAGATCCAAGAGGCCAAGAAGTTAGCAAGAACCAAGGGATAAAATAAATGATCAAATTGATGCATGTGCAAGTAGTAAAATGATAGCATGGTAAAACAATCAAAAATTTATGTACAATCATATTTTTGGTTTTTTGAATAATTTGAATGTTTTGAAATTTTTAGATTGCTTTAAAATTCAACACACTAACCAATGATCCCATTAAGTTAAGGATCATAATAATTTTATATAAGTGGTAAAATTATGAAATTTCATGTACATAATGTGATATATATATATATATATATATATATATATATATATATATATATGAATGATTCATAATCATAAAATGCATCATGAGCCATAATAAAACTATCTTGATCACTACTCATGTAATCCCATATAGGAGGGGTGGCTCTAGGACATGTAGAATGATGTGAAATCTGATGAGGACTAGTATAATCTTGTTCCTTTTGAGAAACATGTTGATCAATATGTTTCATAAATTCATAAGGTGTTTCATGTGATGTCATTTGGTGGGAACTAGACACCTTTTTTTGATAAGATTGCTTTTGCACTAGTTGCTTTTGATACCTTTGCATCTTTTATGAATTGGTTGAATAGATATGTTTTTATTAGGTGAAATAACTATAAATGTGCTTTGATCTTGTATAAATATTTCAATGAAATATAGTGGTGGATGTGGAGGAGGACTTACCATATATTATAGGGGATGCTCATATCTGATTCTTGAAACTATAACCACTTGATTACAATGAATTTAATTTATGCATATATGTACCATGGAATGTACATCAAAAATATTTTGTAACCAAAGGCATCCTATGATAATATCAAAGACCCTATTTTGTGGTGAAACTAGAAAAGGAGTAGATAGTATATTAAGGCCTACTTGAAGAGGCAACATAATGTGTCTTAAAGTAGTTTGTTGTTTCCCCTAAATGTCTTGACACTTTGAGATATTATTTATATGGCATGTTGTGTGTAGCCCAATAAATGGAGTAATGTCATTATACATGCATTCTCACTTGATTCATTATCAATAAACACACTATGAATGGGTTGTTGATAAATAAATGCTCATATACATTAAAAATGAAAATCATAATCATCGTCCACTATCTCACTATCATAAAAAATAATCATAGGACATGGTTGAGTAGTTTGAGCAATTGTACCAATAATCCCATATAATGTATGATCATATGACTTGAGTGGTGGATATACATTATAAGTATGATGAACTACTAAATTATCTTTTTTTAAATCATGATTTATAAATGGCTCTCTAAAATTATTAATCTTAGTATTTTAATTTTTTTAGGCTTATTTTTATTTTGTAGGAATGCCTATCTCAATTCCATTGTTGTCAATAAGATTTAGAATAAAGTGCTTGAGCTTGAAACATATGCTAGTATAATGACCATTGTATATCTGGTAATCACAATATACATTTTATCAAAATATTTACCTTTAGGTTTATTTAGATCAATCTTGAATGGTAGAGGTAAAGTAATAATATTTCACTCACGTAACTTTTGTATCAATTTATGAGTTAGTTGTGGTAATCTACAAAATTTTCCTCCTTTATCGATTTGATAAAAAATCTTGTTAGCCAATTGAGAAATATGATTAATTATAATATTTACATATATTTTTGTATTGATTGCCTTAGCTTTTTAAGATGATTTTCATTTAAACTTCATTGTGGAAGTAAATTTTTGACTTATCTACTCTTATTATATGACAAATTTCCTCAAATGATCTAAATTTAGTGAAAATAATTGACTCATGCAAATGTTTAATAAAATATGGTTTGAAAATATATTTTAATTTATTATTTACCAATGTTTTAGTCATTTTTACAAGATAATAATTGATAGGCTCATTAGTTCATTACTTAAGTTTAACAATTTGTGCATAAGAAAGTTGTTCATCAATGTTAATGGCAAAATGCTTGAGAAAGTGATCTACAAGTTGATTAAATGTTTTGACTAATTAAAAAATTAAATCATAAAACCAATTCAAGGTGTAATATTTTAAACTTATTGGAAACAAATTAGTTGGAAACTTGTCATTGAAAGCATAGTCCAAACATACTACATGATAAGATCTAAGATGTTGTTCTGGATATACGTTACCCTCATATAGTGAAATTTTGGGAGTTGAAAACCCTATACGTAAAGGGTATGTTATAATATTAGGTGCTAATAGATTATGAATCAAATATTGTGAGTCTAATGATTGGATAGATTATGGATTACCTGGCTCTAACTGAAGCACCTTAGCATGAAAAAGGGAAATAATTTTCACAAGGTATTGTATAGAAGGCAAGGTAGGTGATATAGGATGCATATCTATCAAAAGTATTGTATTAGTCATGTGGTTAGGCATAGGAATATGAATTTGTTATACACATTATATCCCCCGTAATCCAAAGGTGTAGATGTAATAATAATATCAATAGTGGCATTAATAAAACCTATGGTAGGGTTTACAATGTGAAAGAGTGGTTTTTTTGTGAATTAAAATTAGATTTTTTTAACTTTTTGTGCACATTTATAATATAAAATTACTTTCGTTAATTTACGTATATATTATGTCATTTGATGGATTACTTATCTATAAATGGATAAACATTTTACTTATGCATGATCTAATCCATTGATTTAATTAGGAAGGATTCTATTTGAAACTTCATGAGTTTATTGTGCATTATAATCATCGTGATTAGCTTGTTCATTATGATTATGTTCTTGAAAATATTCATGAGTAATTTGTTCATCAAAATAAGAGGAACTAATGTTTGCTTTAGTGGAATTAATTTTAATGGTGGTCAAATTGATTTGAGTGTGCTCATTAGGGACCCTACTTAACCTTTCACTTCTCTCTAGAGGAATATGGAATTAGGTTTTTTAGATGGCATATAAAAATAACATGTAAAATATGTTGTAAACAATAAAAAAAAATTAAATGCTAGAAACAAAACTGATAAATTTATCTATGGAGATTAGTAATTTCTCTTGAAATCTAAGGTCTAAATTACGTGCTTTCAGTGTCAAATATTAATTTGGAGGTTGAAAGTAAGTTATTTTAGTGTCATATTTAGATCCAAGGTTGAAATAAGGTTTTTTAGTGTTAGATGTTCAAAAAATTATCTAAACCCTGAGGAAAAAATAAATCAAGGCTTGAATAAAAATTGGGTTTACCAATATGATTTATCAAAATTTTGAATTAATGTGATGATTAACCCTAATTTAGATAAATAATGTAATAATGTTAAATGTTGTAAGTCAACTTGTGATAGGCATAATGAAATAAAAATCTTAAATTTGACAAAGTGTAGTCGAATAAAATAATAATAACTATAAACAAAATGGAAAAAAATATTTTTTTATTATTTGAGATTTTATTATGTGAAAATTATAGATGACTACAACAAAAAAATAGTATTGATTCTACAAGAACAAATAAATTGAGGCTATAAATTATGGATATAAACATACAACTTGGGATAGGATCAAATGCCACTATCATCCTAAGTTGGTGGATCTTGTCCTCTCATATAGTTAGGAAAATCAAGTTATGATCATTTGAAATAATTTAAATCATGCATGTGTGCATAGATTTGCCTTTGGATGTGTGTGAAGCCCTAAAAATGACTTCTTAAAATTTAAAACCCTAAAAGAGATTGAAATGATTGAAATCCTAAAAATATATAGAAAGGGAGACTATAATGGGCTAGGTTAGCCATAATCACCCCCAAAATTACTTATCATTTCCTACATATCTAATACTTAGAATAGGTAAATCAAGCCCACATAGTTCTCCCACTTAAAGTGATTTATGGAATTGTGCTATTTTTACTACATGAATGCATCTAGAAATTAATTGAATAATTGATCATGATTTGCTTTGGATTGGATAAAAAAAAATTAGACTTGGCCGATGACCACTTCAAATGATTAGAATCATAATTGGGAAGAATTGGGAAGTTGTACTCAATGTATAATAACACAAGTGTGCCTCTGTATTTAAATTTACAAGTGGTAGAATAGTGAATTAAGTGTGCCTTTATAGAAATCAAAAAATTTAAAATCTCATGATACCTATCCTAAAAATACAAAAAAACTATAATGAAGGTCTAAATTTGAAAAATGATAGTTAAAATGGCTAAAGACAAAAATTTCCCACATAGGATAGAAATTTTTACCACTATTTTTCCCTACTGGGTGTTTTGATCCTTAAGGTAAATGTGTGAATTTTGGGTTAAGGTATATCCATACAAAAGTTTAGAGGTGAATTTAATAATTTATAAAATATTTTTAGGTGATTCAACTTCTAAGGACTTGGTGTAATGTAAACCCTAGGTTGTTAAAAGGTATGAGTATAGTAAATCAAGGTAAAAATATGCAATAAATATAGCCACTGATTTGTGCAAGAATTGACCTAATATGATATTTATAAAATTAAAAATAAATGACATAAATAAATAATTAGCTAGAAAATAACTAAGACTGAGGACTTAGAGGCTAAATACTAGTGTGGAAGTTTATATGAATATCACAAATAAGGTCTAGGTGTTAGAAACCCTATTGAATAATAATGTTACACCTTGGACAGTAGTGCACCGCACTAGTGTCTTACTTTTAGTGCTAGTATCCTTTGTGAAGATTTTATTTTATATTATAGGTGTACCTCTGACAAAGTTTAATTTGCCTATACCTATGTGGATGATCCCTAATTCACTATCTATAAATTATTTTTTACTGATTTAGGAGAAAACCCTATACCTCCATGTTGTTAGGGTATTTGAGTGGCACAAGTAGAAAAAGTTATATCTTAGCTAGGTAGGCTAGACATCATCAATACCATACTATGTTGAGTTTTGCCTACATACAATACTTTGAGGAGGGATCAATCTTGATGTAGTTCTCCCACCTAGGTAGTTGGTGCAAGTGCAAGTAAATGATAGTATGAGTGATAACTTGAGTCCTTTAAATGAGGCTTAAAATTTTAAATCTATATATTATGAGTTTAGGATGGTTGTAGATAACTATATATAGAAGTAGGTTAGAATAGGTATCAATAACCTTGACTGTGCACAACATATTCTAAGTTTGTTTGTGTATTTTTCATGTAATATCCATCTAGTGGATACATGATTAAAAGTCATGTAAATATACTAATTTAGTTATTGTGAAAAATGTGAAATAATTCTAGACCAACCTTATGTGTCTTAGGAATTGAAAAAATATCTATTGGGGTTAAAATTTGGTAAAGGACATTAGAATTGTACCTTGGTCACTAACACAGGGCACTAGTGTTCAAAGTACAATGCTAGTGTCCATTTGGTAGAACCTAAGGTACTATGGACTTGGATCCCTAGGGGAAAGTCAAGGACAAATTTTGAGATGTATAGGGATATGTAAGGTTCACACAAAATATAGATAAGGGTCAAAAGGGTCCCTAAGATAGGTCTAGGGATAAACTAGGGATGGGTTGGTCTAAAGTGACATTTTATGTGACTATATTTACCCCCCTTTATACTATAAATGTATAAAAAATTAAATGAATAGGTTAAAGGAAAAATAAGCATACCTAGACTTACATGTGAGGTGAAGCTCATGAACCCAGGTTTGAGTGTATGAAGCATGCTCCATTACATATCCTAAAAATGAAACATAGATGAATCAGTCCTTACTTAAGAGATATCAAAATAAAAGGCAAACTAAGTAAAGAGATAAGAGAGAGGAAATGAATGAATATACCTCACTATGTATGTGAACCAATGTAAAAAACTTGTGACATCCTATGTGTGTGAGTGTAGATAGTGATCAATTGGTGAATAACTTGGACTAATTTTATCGATTGATCAATACCCATGTATGGGTGGCTCAAGAAAACAATCTAGTTTTGACTCCATCATTTCCCACTCCTAATTGGTGGATCATACATTATGCATAACTTGGATTGGATGGATGGATTATCCAACCTTCCTATGTTAGTGGCTCAATAAATCAATTAGGTTATGACTCCATCATTGCCTAACCATGTGTAGTAGATACATTTATGACTAAATCTACATAAAGTAACTGAAACTATGTAGGATGGGCCTAGGGCCATTTAGAAACTCTAAAATTAAAAATGGATAAGGGGCCTCTCAAGCACTTATGAATGTAGCTCGAGGACTATGTAAAAATACCAACCACTTCAGATGGATAAAACATCAATTTAGTGTGAAACCTAGTGAAAATGGTGTCTAAAGTATATGACATACAGAATGAAATGGATTTTTTCATTCCATCTGAGATGAGTTGGTACAAAATTGATCATGTGTAAATAATGTGTCATGCCCATGCCCCAAAATTTGATATCTATGCATATGTATTTTATACTGAGTTATAACAATCTATGTCTATGTATATCAAAAACTAAAATGGGAGTGATTATGTCATGCATAATGCCACCAATATGAGAAAACATGGTATGAATATGTGTAAAACTAAGCATGAACTAATCAAATTTGATATCTTGTGATTGAAACTATGTAAATCTGGGTTGTAACTACTGTGTTCTTCTTTCATATTTGGATTTTCTTATTTCTAGGCTATTAGACAATATCATAGTTCCTTGGACAATATCACACCATGATCATGTCTTAATTTTAGTTTTAGTGTATTCTATGTTATTTTTCTAGCTAAACTAACTTTGATATCTATCTTACTATTTTCCACTATGTTTTGCTAAATCTAAGATCTTTAATCATGTGTCTGCATGTTGAAAATTGTAGTCTGAGTGTACTTGGATGAATTGATCTCTATGACAAACCCCTTTGAATTTCCCCTCTTTTGAGGAGAGTTATTATACATGTGAAATAACTATCCTCAAAATAAAATCTCTACATGACATGTGTTAGGATGAAAACATATGATATCTATGTAATAAACTAATATAATGTGTATACATGATATAACAATGTAAGATAAGCTAATAATATGTTGGTAATGTATTATTTATATTAGATCTATCATTCAAAAGGTTTTCAAGATAGATATAAAAATTTAATCATGTGTATGAACTACATAATGTAAGAATAATCTATGTCAACTACCTAGGGGATGGGGGTCCATCAAGGCACCCAAGGAGGAAGGGGAGATGTATGAGGTCTCTCATGGCATCTAAAATTAAGTGTAAGTATAACAAGAAATAAACAAGTGTCATTTTCCTAACACATACATGAAAGAATACATACAAACACATGAAGCATGTAAAGTAGGCCAAGGGGCCACAATACAAGGGACATGGGAACATGTCACTAAATATGAAGAAACAAGACATACAAGGACATGTTTAAATGTCCACATACATAAAAAATAAGCAAGTTTGTCTTAGATCTACATGGAATTACATGTTCAAATGTTTACATATATAATCAAGAAGGCATACACAAGGACATGGACATGTTTCTAAAGTATACACATAATGAAAGTAAATGGCGTAGAGCTGTAAAACAATGGCATATTAAAATTCCCTCAAATAGATGTAGAATCAAAGAGAAATAATCAAGTCTAAACTAGGAAATATATAAATAAAAGTATGCATGAACATGAATAGTAAATATGTACATAAGTTGAGTCTATAGTAGTGGTAGTAGTCGATAAAAAAATTGAATAGTAAGGGATGATTAATGTCAAGATATAAACAATGATAAATATATGATATAGAGTATAAAAATATGTAACTTGGAAAATCCTAATCTATGTAGTATGATGCCCCCAATGGGTGAATGTATCAATGATGAATTAGTGTTGCTATGTATGTGCCCCTAATGGGTAGATAGTAGCAACTCTAGATCTATGTGATTGACTTGAGTCCTGTAAGAATCTATGAACACTCAAAGAGAACAAGTGAAGCATGTATGTATTATAAAACCAACTATAGTAATATATCTAGCATATATAGTACCTAGAAAGTGTAAATAATGTAAACATGGAAATGTATATAATCTAAATTCTATGTTGTTAAGAAATATTTAAAGGTTTTGTGTTTTCATATTATATAAGCTATGTACAAGAAATAATGAAAATGAAACTATATACAAGGATCAAGGTAAGATGAGAATTGTTAATAATAAATAAGTCTCAGAAGAGACTCACAATCAATGTGTCATATATCAAATAGAGGGATAATGATCATGCATGCTTTGTGATGAGGTATCTAGGATATGAAAATCAGATGCACTGAGAGATCTATAGCTGAAACTCTTTATGGAGGAGGAATATAAATTTGTGAAGTTGATTGAACTAGCCTATGAACTGTGGCATGTTTGGGAACCCATCTTGTAGAATAATCTATAACTAGAGTGGATGTTCTTTGATGTAACACTAATCAGTATGGTGGTGGAGAGAGAGGCCCTCTATAATCCACAACATGTCTTTGATGTAGGGGACTCTCTAATAAAGGTCTCTATGAGAGAGTATGCATATATGGTACTACTATAGGATTAGACCTCACCTATATTGGTGTCTCAATTTATATCAGATTTGTGTTAATAAACTCTATGTGTTAAATAAGAATTGATGTCTATTTTATAACTAGTTATGGAATATGTAAAGGATACTCATATGGAAGGTCTTCAAGTGTAACCAAATGATTAACACATATACATTTGAGAAATATGCATATGATAGATGGTAAATATTAAGGTGTTGTATCTGATGCCTACCTAAAACATATCAAATGTGCCTAGACTAAGTAGGACTATGAATCTAGTGGCCATGTGTGTGTGCCCAACCTATAATGGTATTACTATCTCCTTAATGGAGATATGAACATGGCCATTTAAGCCACAAATAATTGTATCTATCTAAAAAATTATCCTACTCTAAATAACCCAAATGTTGTATAAGTATGATAGTACACATGTTGACACTTAACCTATTATCAACCATAACACTCTAAAAAGGATGATGATCAATGTAGGATCGTACAAAGAGTTCATAAAAATATGTGTTATCATCAACTATCTCCTACTCTAAAAAAGTGGTAAAAGGTCTAACTAGAAATATAGTATGATACAACCCAATGATATTATTTAGAAGGTACACATCCATCATTTGAATATGGTATGATGTTGGTGGTAGATGTGTGTGATAAGTATAGAGAACACTTGAAGTGCCTACTACCTCATTAGTTTCATGTTTTGTAAATGGATCTAAAAATATTTTTAATGCTTTTGCTTTCATTTTTTGTGGTCTAGGTTCCTTTGTAGGATTTCTAAGATCAATGATATTAGCTTCTTCAAATCTTGTAACCGATGTCATAATCTAATGTATCTATTTATAATATGGCCTGGTGCCCTATGATAATTGCAGAATGCATTAGAATCATAGATATTTGGAAGAGGCCTAGTCATATTAACCTCTTTGATGGGAGGGAGAGATATGACATTACATTCTAAGAGATGTTGTAAATATTGTGCTTGTAATAACCAAATATATAAGAGGGGGTGAATCAGTATATTATATATCTTTTTACTTAATCTAATTTCTTTTCTTTAACCACTTAATCATGCATTCAAGATATGCAATAAAACTAAAACAATAATTTGCACCACACGAGAGAGAGAGAGAGAGAGAGAGAGAGAGAGAGAGAGAGAGAGAGAGAGAGAGAGAGAGAGAGAGAGAGAGAGAGAGAGAGAGAGAGAGAGAGAGAGAGAGAGAGAGAGAGAGAGAGAAAGAGAGACCAAATTTTTACATGGAAACCTAAAGTAGGAAAAACCAAAGAGAACAATCTCAAGTATATGAATGACCACCAACTCAAAATACAAAGTTTGCAAACACCAACTTGTGGGAGCACCAACCCCTTTTCCGAGCACCAACCCCTTTGCCGAGTACCAACCCATAGGAGCACAAACCCCTTGCAAATATTTATGACCACTAACCCATAAGAGCACCAACCTTATTTCTAACTGTTTTCACTTTCACATTCAAAAGGAATAAGAAACTAAGATAAATGGTCAAGGGTTTGTACGTACCCAGATGAAGTTTGCACACCATTATCCAGACGTTGTAGGAACTCCTCTTTGGCTGTGGAGGATGACACCTACAGAAGAAAGAGACTTAAACAAAGAAGGCGTTAGATAGAGATAAGGTGGACTGCCAAGCAAAATGCTCGGTCCCAAAAGTGCAAAGACTTCCTTAAGGGATGTCAGTCCACTTGTTGATAAAAAGAATGTCTAATAAAGGAAAGATAATGGTGAAAGACTAAACAAAAGAAATAAAGATAATAGCTTACCTATATGTCTACTATCAGTCTTCCACAGTCGCCAACGCTCGGTTAGTCTATCGACGTCAATTGGTATGTCGCCAATGTCGGTTAATTCTGCCGACGTCGATAGGAGCAGTGGGCCTGCTGGCCGGCATCAGTCGGGGAAATGGTCTTGGACAAGGTCTGGATGGGTTTCTGGTCGACAAAATGATCTGTAGAATGGTCTATGGTAGTCTGAGAGTCTGATGGTTTGTGCAAGGTAGAGAGTAAGGTCTGAGGAAGGAGTCAGATAAGGGACAGGGTGTCAAAAAATGGAGTGAGAATATGAAGAAGGCTTCTCAACCTTTCTCAAGAAGAGAGTCAGCATTGGTCTGGTTGATAGCCGAGTCTGGTTGGTAATGTGGCTTAGAAGTCAATAAATAGAAAACTAATTAGAGAGACATTCTAAGCTATTAAAATGACATAAAATAGAGAATACTTACCTCTTGTCTGCTGAAGAAGAAGTGTAGGAGACCTGTTGCTGATGCTACTGGTGTAGAAGACTCCCTGCAAGAGGTGGAGTGATTGATGCAGAGTAGCCATACCCTGTGATACTTGTGTGCATCTAGGAGAGAGGGAGAGAGAGGTCAAAGATTGGAAGGTTGGCTGATCGAAAGATTGGAAAAAGATTACATTTGGATTGAAGAGGATTGGCAGATCTGCATTCTGGACGTAGAACGTTGGTTTTAAAGGCAACCGATGCCGGCAATACCACCGACATCGGTTGACTACTGAACTGACATCGGTAGCCAAAGAATAATAGAAAAAGGGCTAAAAATGGCCTTTTGTCTGTTCTTCCTTGTGTCAGAGGTCAACTGGGCGTGGTAAGAAACGGTCGAAGGTGGTTTAATAGGCATGGGAAATGAGTGGAAGGGTTGAAATAGGTCATAAATTGGTCATGGGGTGAGGGAGGCATCCAAGGAGAGGTATCCAAGGGTGGTGAGGTGTCAAAGAGAGAGAGTCAGAGAGGGAATTATTAATTTAAAATAGATAATTATTTTAAATTAATGAAACATGTGGGTTAGGCATGTGTTAGAAGTGGAACGGGATGAAGGGGACCAAGGGGGAGTCGACCAAGGAGTAGACACAATTTTGGTGTCTACATTTTCCCCTTTTTGTCTTGTTGGTTGTTCTTGGATGAACTGCAAGACAAAAATAGGAGTTGGTTGCCCCAGGTGTGGGATAAAGTTGATTTCGTCCTGTTGGTTGTTCTGAATGAACTGCAAGACAAAAATAAGAGAAGAAGGTTACCCCAATTATGGGATGAGGTATTCCCCCTCAAAGCAAGAGTCGAGGGAAGGGAACCTAAAATTGGGTGCCGATTTAACAGAGAGATTGATGGATATGGTGAAGATGGGGTGTGAACGTTGTAAAAGTTGGGATTGCGTGCATACCACTTCACGAGATGGTTAGGTCAAATTGTCACAGGTTAAGGGTCAAGGAGTGCCAAAATCAAAATAATTAGGCCCCAACATTTAGTCATAGTTGATTGGGTTATTCGATCCAAGCTATAGCTCTAATGGTCGTCGTGTTCCACGTATCTCAGGCTCAGGAAGTGCTCCTAGAAATATGAAAATGTCACAAGTAGTGTGGATCAACTTGCTCGCGATCCTATACTTGTGAGGGTCAAAATGCGGATTACAGAACAATTTTGCTAACCATTCATGAGGTAGCATACATGCAAAAACAACCAAGGCAATGTTGTCTTGGAAGTGGTCGTGGTCGGAGGAGATAGGCGTGATCTCCATGGTCATTGGTCGAGTCGAGGTTGAGATAGATAGTTGGTCCATTAGATGGACGGATGAAGGAATAGTCTAAGCTAACCTCAGAAGACCCCATGTCAACTGAGTGCTACCTACATAGCCCCTGTCGTTAGGGCCTCAGGCCGATGTAGTTCTCCCTAAAAAGGGAGGGAGAGGGTCGGTTATGGATGGGTTGGATGAGGTTAAGTCATGGTCAAAGGTAATATGGTTTGTCCATCAAGTAGATGAATAAACGGATGTGGTCGAGCTAACCCCAAAAGATGTCATGTCATCTGAGTGCTACCTACATAGCCCCAATCTTAGGGCCTCAGACCAATGTAGTTCAAACTAAGAGGCAAAATGGTTTATGATTGGTTGATGATGAGGGTAATATGGTTTGTTCGTCAGATAGACAAACAAACAGATGTGGCTGAGCTAACCCCAGAAGATGTCATGTCATCTGAGTGGTGCCTACATAGCCCCTGTGTGAAGAGACCTCAGACCAATGTAGTTCGAGCTAGGAGTCAAAGTTATGGATGGTTTGGACAAGGTTGGTCGAGGGTAAGTCATGGTCAAAGGTAAGATGGTTTGTCCATCAGGTAGACAAACAAATAGATGTGGTCGAGCTAACACCAGAAGATGTCATGTAGACTGAGTGCTGCCTACATAACCCCTATTGGAAGGGCCTTAGACCAATGTAGTTCAGACTAGGTTGACAAGTTGGTTGATGATTTTTTTGGTGAGGTTGAGTCATGGTGAAAGGGTAAAAGGGTTTGTCCATCAGGTAGATGAACAAATGAGGGAGGTCGAGCTAACCCCAGAAGACGTCATGTCATCTGAGTGTTGCCTACATAGCCCTTATCGTTAGGGCCTCATGCCGATGTAGTTCAAGAGAGGAGTCAAAGTGGTCGATAGGTTAGTTTGGTCGAGGTTAAATGATGAGGGTAAGATGATGTTACATCCTCTTTTATATTATGTGATGGTGTATTTTGTAACATTGGTTGAGTGGTCTTTCATCCCTAGTAAGTGTCCATATTGGTGATGGATGTATGCTAAAAATGAATTGAGTTGATTTATGCTTCAGCAAGTAATGGTTTATGCTTAACATAAATTGTGTGGTCGATAGTTTCCATGTGTATTGTTGTCCATAGAAACTATGTGAAATGGACTATGTCATGTTGGTGGTCTGAAAATGTTTGGTTGGTTTGGTTGGATAGATAAAATGATTTGGTTGAATGTGACCAAGGTGTATAAAAATTGAAAGGCGCGTTACTCTTTCATTGACAAGGACCATAATGATAGCATAGGTAGGGGTTTTAGAAACAAAAGCCCCGTTCATGCATTACGTCGTTGACCATTGGTTGTGTTAGAGAAGTAAGCGAATCACTGTGACATTAAAATGAGCTCAAAATCCCTTGACCAGGTGATGTGATATGGTAGGACAGGATAACCCCTTTAGTAGGGATAACTTTGCCCCTTTTTATAGGAGACCCAGAAAATGACTACAAGTCAAGTCCATGACCCCTTTTTTTTTTTTTTTTTTTTGAGCAGACTGATCAATGTGGGAAGTCTACATGCGGATGTCATTTTGTTTTGTGGTCATTTGTGAAGCTGATCGATGCAAAAAGTTTCTAAGAGAGTGATGTTTGTAGCAAGAGTTTAGTCATAGCCATCCTTCGAGGGAGTGGTCTATATTTTGCTTTTATATATATGAGGGCTTTGAATAGCTGTCCTTCGAGGGAGCAGTCTATTAGCTATAGCAATGATAGTACAACTGTCCTTCGAGGGAGCAGTCTGCATTTAGAATTTGTGACCTTTTGATATTTTGACATCCAAATTTATTTTTGATAGAATTTTGAGTCATGGACAAGACTATAGAAGTTCGAGGGCTCCCTTTTATTAAGATAAAGCATGCATACTTTATAAAAGGGTCACATAGTGTTTGCTTAGGGGAACAGGGTTGAAAGGAATGAGGATTGAAAGGACAAGGATTGCTCAAGGGATGAGCTCAAGTTAAATGTCAAGTGAACGAGTACTCGACTAACAATAGAATGGTCGCAGATGCAAGGCATTAAGGGGCTCAAGTTTTGGTCGGCCTTTGAAAGAAGACAGATGATAAGTCCTTGATCTATGCTTGTGCATCATGATGCAAGGTCCGAGCCAATTAGGAGCAAACTTACCTTATTTACTTCTTTTCAAATTGGTCACATGTTGGTCGATGATGGACATGAAGTTGGTTGATACTTGGTCGAGGATTGGTTGGTGCTTGGTTGAGGCTTGGTCGAGGCTTAGTCGAGGCCAGGTTGAGGACGTGATTAAAAGGTTAGTTGATGCTTGGTCATTATTTGGTCAATGTCTGGTCAAGGTTTGGTCGAAGCTTGGTTGATGTTTGGTCGAGGCTGGTCGAGGCTTGGTCGAGACTTGGTTGAGGTTTGGTCGAGGCTTGGTCAAGGCTTGGTTGGTTGATATTTGGTCAATGTTTGTTCGAAGCTTGGTTGATTGATGTTTGGTCGAGGCTTGGTCGATGCTTGGTCGAGGCTTGGTCGAGGCTTGGTCGAGACTTGGTCGATGTTTGGTCAAGGTTTGGTCGAGGTTACGATAGTCAAGGTAAGGTTGAATTCCCCCAGTTGCTAGGGAGAATGTTTGATAAATTTAGTTTGAGAGGGTGAGATCTTGATCTTCCATGTTGGAGTTTGGAATCTCAGAATAACTGAAAGTGATGGAGGCAATGGTAGGTAATGATTTGATTAAAGTGGCTAATGGTTGGGGGTCATCAGGCTAGACCTCCATCGATTATAAGGCTTGGATCAAAGTTTGATGATGTTGTGGAGAGTTTTGTATGAGATCATACAAAGACATCTTCACAGGGGTCATGTGGTGAGGTTGTTTCACCATGGAGTCAGGGATTGTCTTTGAGGATGCTGGTCGAGATGTGCCCAAGACAGTAATCTTGGGTTTTGGTTGTGGTGAAGGCTTGGTTGATGGGGATGTCCAAGGGATAGAAACATGTCTTTTTCCTTTATCCTTTTGGGTTGGTGGGCTGGTGGTTAAGTTGACTGTGTTGATTTCAAATAATGGGGTTAAAGGCAGTAGAGAGGACATAGTCTGGTGATGGGCTCTTGATTTAGGTGATGATGTTTGTGAGGCATGTGATGGTGTCAAAGATTTGGCAATGGGGTAGTCAAGAGGATCCTTGATGAGAAGGGTATCTTTTTTCTGATGTTGATGAATGACAGCTTTAAGAGTGCAACAATGCTCAGTGTCATGTCCCAGTGTATGATGATAGTGACAAAATTTAGTGTTGTTAAACCAAGATGGTCTTGATCTGAGAGTTGATGAGTGTGAAGGTGAGGAGGTATGGGAAGCATGGGACGATGTTGAAGGTTTGTTAATAATATGGTCAAGAAGAAGGGTGTCTTTCTCCAAGCATTGGTGAATGACAACCTTGAGGGCATAACAATGCTTAGTGTCATGTCTCGTGCGATGATACGCACAAACTTTAGTGTCATCGAACCAAGGTGGTTTTGGTCTGAGAGATTGGTATGGTTTGAGAGGTGGAAGACTGATGTGAGAAGACTGCAACAATTATCGTAACAGTAAGGCATAAGAACCTGCCAATGGGTCTGCGTGTTTTGTTGCAGTAGGGGTTGATGACTTATGTTTTGGAGGCGTAGGAGGAATTGGTCATTTTGAAGGAAATATATGTTTAATGGGTAAAAGGGACAATGGAGGAAATTTGCCTCTGTGAGGTGTTGGAGTAGGAAGCACTCCTATTAAGGTGGATGGATGTGGGCCCAAAATATAGGGCAATGATGAAGGTGGGGGAGGAATTCTTTAGTGTGGTTTAGTGGCCTTATTTGGTTTGATTTGAGGGCCACTATTATGCGAGGCAAGATTAGAGTCTATATTGTGGGTGAGGGCGAACACCAAGAGATTTAATCTCTTTTGGCATGGTGGACACCTGCGTGGGATTGGGTTCAGATGTGGACGAAGGTGAATGAGATGTAGCGATCTCAAGCAAAAGGCAAGAGAAAATCGTCACTAGATCTTCCTCGGTGGAAGTGGGTGAAGAGATAGGTTCTTCTCTTGGTGGAGAAGAAATTGGAGAATGTGACTCCTTAAGAGGATAGAGGGTAGGGATGATGGTGCCTTCTACTTGCGGTTGAAGAGCAGGAAAGGTATGGTCCTCCATTGGTAGGAAGAAGGATGAAGGTGGGGCTAATGGCATTGGTATGGTCAAAGAGTCCTCTAATATAAGAGAGGTTGATGGAGAACTAATAGGAGAAAAAAGCTCGTCTACCTGTGGAGGAGGTTGGTCAGGGACAAGAGGCGAGACCGTATTGACCATGCGTATATTATGCTCTTGGGAGCTATTGGCCATGGTCTGGACATTGTTTTGGCTAGGAGGATGGTTAGGAAAGGGTTGTTTGAAAATATCGATGTTTTGATTGGGTGGTGCATTCAGGTTATCCAAAACAAGATCTCCCTTATCTATCATGTCTTGGATAATGTTCTTGAAGGTTCTACAGTTGTTTATGCCATGGCCTTGGACACGGTGATAATGACAAAAGTCATTTTCCCTATACCATGTAGGGATGGCTTTTGAGGAGTCGAATTGAGGTGGTCAGATTGGAGGGAGATTGAGGACCCCCTGCTTGATGAGTTTTTCCAACACGAAAGTGTATGACTCTCCTATTGGAGTGTATTGATGATTTATGTAGCGTTGTTGAAATTGTTTTGCGATGCTTTGTGATGTTGAAGGTTGAGGTTGGTCGATCATTATCGAGGATGGTGATCTAATGACCACAGTGTTTGCCACTCCTTTGGACTTGGAGTTGGAATAAGGTGGTCTAGAAGAAGAAGGGTCTTCAGTTTTTGCATTGGTATTATGTAATTTGACCCTATTTTCTTCAATAGCACAGAGTTCAAGCTTTCGGGCCATGGTGAAAGCTTCATCAAAAGTGTGGAATGTTTGAACCCGTAAGGTGGATGAGATGTGTGTGGCACATGCTCAAGAGAAGAGCTCAATGAGCTCGGGTTGAGGTAAAGGGAAGGAGAGTTGGTTGATTAAGCCTCTCCAATGGGTGATGAAATCGGCTATGGATTCGTCATCAAACTGCCTGATAGAGTAGAGGTTTGTAATAGAGACCCTTTTGGTGATATTGATAGAAAAATGGTCAAAGAAAAGTTGGGCTAGCTAGGTGAATGAAAAGATAGAGTGACTGGTAATAGAGCTATACCAGTCAAGGGCAGGGCCAAAAAGTGACATGGGGAATGTGCGTAGCAGTAGCACATCATCATGGGCTATGAGATAACAAGCATGTCTAAATGCTTGTAGATGTTGATGTGGGTCTTCCTTACTCTGGAAGTGAGTAAACTTAGGAAGTTACCACTGACTGGGATACGGCTGGATTGGGACGGAGGGATGGATGGGTTCGTTGCAAATTTGCTCATATGAAAGAGCATTGCTTGAATCGGAAATGGAAGCCTCAAGACTAGACATTTTATCCATCAGCATCTTGATGATATCGACTAACGGATTGGCAGATGGGGTGCCCCCTAGGTTGTAAGGCACTTGGAAGGTGCTAGAAGAGGCGTATGATGTAGTCGGTTACGCTTGTATAAGCACAACATATTGATAACTAGTCATTGGGATAGATGTGGAAGCCAGGGGTGGTTGTGCCATGGAGTTAGAGGGCATAAATTGAATAGGGGCTGCCACAAGTGGTTGAAAGGTGGCAACACTAGTTAAAGGGTAGGTAGTTACTCTTGTGTTGATAGGGGCAAGAGTAGGCGGGATGGAGATAACTAGATTTTGGAAAGGGATAGAGGTTTGTTGAATAGTCTGTGGTTGATGGGGGGCTGAAACCCCGATGAAAGTGGACCCAAAGATAGAAGGATAAGCCACACTTTGAAGATTAGTTGTGGTCAGGTTGATGGTCGAAGCAAAGGCCAGAGTGGTCATGGGTTGGGTAGCAGACGCTGTCGATATCATTGCTGCTTCAGTTAAGGGGGTTGGCATTCCATAAACTGGGTTGCCTGAAGAGTCTCACGTTTGGCTTCTCACAAGATAATGTTGAAGGGCCTTGACATTGAGTTCAAGGAACCTTTCAAAGTTTTGGTCCCCTTTGGGAACAATAGATGGTCGAGTCGGGGTTGGTTGAGGAGGAGTTCATTCAGTCTCTGAATGATACTCCATTAGAGGACTAGTTATGGAAGGCAAAGGTGGAAGTGGTTGTTGCCTTGCGTGGTCGATAAGAGTCTTGGTTTGAATACGTGTCAAAACCATTCAAGGCAAGAGGTTCAAGTTTTAAAAACTGTGTTTTTCAGTCTCAAAAAATTAGAATGTGTGTTGGACAGCAAGAAAGTCGGGTTTTAAGCCTGCTGTTTAGGAAGGAAAGTTTTAGACAATGACCGACGTCAGTTGAAAAATTGATGTCGGTGAAATATATTGCCAATGTCATTCAGATAACCAATGTTGGAGAAGAAAGGTTGCCAATGTCGGTGGGACAATCGATGTCGGTTACTGTGTTTTCCAGAAACTTAGAAAATTTGAGAGTTTTTGGAAAAAAAGAAGAAAACGTCCTCACTAGCTCAAAAAACCAGATAAAGACAGAAAAGAAGATGAAGACAAATAGACCCTAAACATTAAATCCTAAGAATAAACTTTTAGAATCATGTTGGTTTAGGCCTTAGAGTGTGTTTGGGAAGTTGGCTTGTAGAACGGGTCCTAGAAGAGGTAGTCTAAAGTTGGTTTCAGGTTAGTTTCGGTGCTCAAGAGTCTATGTTAGGTTTTGTACGTGGCCTGGTGCTAAGGAGGAAGCTCCCCTCACTTCACGAGCCCAGTGATAAGCTGGTCTTGTTTAGCCAGTATATACTTCCCCTAGAGTTTATCCTCTGCCAGAGAATAGAGTGGGCTTTCCCCTTGGTAGTGAAGTCCAAGTGGGATTGTCGGGCTGGGTAAGGTATCCGCTAGGTGATGAAATCCTAGTCAGGCCTTGTCTCAGGTGTGTTTAGATGTTTGAGTTTGTGCAAGTGGTTAGGTTGTGTAACATAAGTGGACTACGCTTTATTCATGATGCAGTTTTAATTACTAGATGTGAGAGCTAAGTATGCATTCAGGAAGATATGAAATGCAGTGTATTTTAAGCCCAAATTGAAATGTGTGTTCGGATGTAGACAAAGGAAGAAAAGGGTTGAAGAGTATGAATTGACTAGTCTAAGATGCAGAAAAGAAATAAAAAGAAGGATTCTTTTTTAACTTTGCTAATGGTGTCTTCTCGGAGAAGATAAAGAAAAAGATGCAAAAAGAGACCTAATGCACCTATATGAAAAGTTTGTTTTTAGAAGAAAAAGATGAACCCAAGGAAAACTCCTAAGGTCCCACCAGGCATACCAGAATGTTTCTAACTATTTTCACTTTCACATTCAAAAGGAATAAGAAACTAAGATAAATGGTCAAGGGTTTGTACATACCCAGATGAAGTTTACACACCGTTATCCAGACATTATAGGAACTCCTCTTTGGCTGTGGAGGATGACACCTGCAAAAGAAAGAGACTTAAACAAAGAAGGCATTAGATAGATAGATGGTGGGTTGCTAAGCGATATGCTTGGTCCTAAAAGTGCAAACACATCCTTAAGGGATGTCAGTCTACTTGTTGATAAAAAAGAATGTTGGATAAAGATAATAATGACAGACTAAGCTAGAGAAATACAAATAATGCATACCTACTGTCTGATGTCGGTCTGCCACAGTCACCAATGTTGGTTAGTCTGCTGACATCAATTTGTCAAGGTCGCTGACGTTGGTTAATCTACTGACATTGGTAGGGGCAGTGGCCGATGTCAGTCAGGGCAATGGTCTTGGACAGGGTCTGGACAGGCTCTTGGTCGATAGAATGGTCTGCAGAATGGTCTGTGGTAATCTGAGAGTCTGTGCAGGGTTTATAGGGTAGAGAGTGTGGCTAAAAAAGGGATTAGGATGTGGGGAAGGCCTCTCAGCCTTTTTGGGAAGAAGTCAAGTCAGGTCTAGTCTAGTTGAAAGTCAGGGTTTGTCTGGTTGATAATATTGCTTGGAAGTAGTAAGAAGAAACTAATTACAAATACATCCTAAGCTACTGAAATGACATAAAAAGAGAATACTTATCTCTTGTTTGCTAAAGAACCAGAGGAGTGAATGCTTGTTGCTGATGTAGAAGACTCCCTACAAAGAGGTAGAGTGACTGATGCAGAGTCCCTGTAGCCTGTGATGCTTAGTGTGCGTTTGGGAGAGAGAGAGAGAGGTCGAAGTCCAGGTGCAAGAGGATTTTTTGCATTCAGGGGAAGAGGATCCATTGATTTGGCCTACAAGTTGGTTTTAAGCAACCAATGTCAGCGATCCTGCTGGCGTCGGCTGACTGTAACTGACGTCGATAGATAGAATAATGGAAAAAGGGCTAAAATTAGCCTTTTGCCCATTCTTCCAACTGCCAGGGTCAATTGGTCATGGGAAAATGGTCGAATGTGGATTAAAATGGATGTGAGAGGCTAGGGGAAGGGTTGAAATAGGTCATAAATTGGTCATAGGGTGATGGGAGGCATCCAAGGGGAGGTATCCAAGGCGGGGTGAGGTGGCATGGGTGATGTGTCAATGGGGGGTTTATTAATTTAAAATAGATAATTATTTAAATTAATAAGTGTGTGGGTTAGGAATGTGTTAGAAGTGGGCCAAGGGGATCAAGGGGGAGTCGACCAAGGAGTAGACATGATTTTGGTGTCTACATACCCCTCTTGTGTATAAAACACAACTATCTCTCAATGTTGCTTACTCAACAAATGATAGAAATATACATTATCTCCTAATTTTATCTCTTTGAAAAAAATAAAAACCATGAAGTCTCTTGCATATTTCAAATAGCTTCTCAATCCTTTATTTATAGCTTTCCAAAAGACCTTTGGCATTCACCCTTTGTAACTCTTCAATATTCATAGAAAATGGTGCCAAACTTGCATGACCCTTCGTATCCTTGCATTTGAAAAGTCATATGGTGACCCTTCAAAAGAAAAAATGTCCTTTCCTCTTTTGTCTTTATCTTTATGACTTTTGTATTCCTTAAAGTGTCCCTTCATGGAAAAATGTGCCATACCTCTTTTGTCTTCACATGGTGACTCTTGAAATTTCTCAAGATGACTCTTCATGAGAAAATGCATCTCATTCCTTTTTCATCTTTTACCCCATGACTCTTTGACTTCTCCATGGGCCCTCTTTTGACTTATATTCAACTAAAAATATATTCATTAATATTAAATAAATATTAACACACATTAGCCAAGATATAAATATTAAAATCACCATTAAATTCAATGGGGCCTTTATCATCAATAATGCTAGAACTTTGACATCAATGACAATATTTCCAAGAATCTCTCCCTTTGTCATTGATGGTAACCTCAAAATAAAACTACCACATCCTAAAATGTGTACATACTAACATCTAAAAAATATACAGTAACTCCCCCTTATTGTAGCAACTTCTACCCATTCTTGATACCTATTTTTGCACCTGTACCTACACCTGTTATTCTCCCCCTTTGACATCAACGGAAAAGGGCCTACTTGGAGATAACACTTAGCTCCCCCTTAACTTATTCTAAACCTCAATGGTATGAAGTAAAATAAATTACTCCCAACTTCTCTCACAAATACTTGAATATGTCTTTTAGTAGTGCCTTTGTGAAAATATCTACAATCTACTCTATAGTACTGATATATTCCATCTTAACTTGTTGATCTGCAACCTACTCTCTCAAGAAGTGATATCTAATGGGAAATTTTTTTGTTCTTGAATGCATTACTAGATTATTCAAAATATTAATAGCACTTGTGTTATCACAAAAAATATAAATAAGTTCATCATATTTTAACTTGATATCTTCCAAAGCTTTCTTCAATATATTCTACTTTAGCTATATAAAGTGATACTAAATTCTATTTCTTACTTAGTCATGATACTAAGCTATCACCAAAGAAGAAATCTCCTCCACTTGTACTCTTTCTATCATCCAACTACCCTACCCAATCTGAATTTATATAAGCAACTAAAGTGAAATCTCTACCTGTGGGATACCAAAATATATAATCCAATGTCCCCTTGATATATATCAATATTCTCTTCACCAACTGAACATGACTATCTTTTGGAGCTGACTGTTATCTTGCAACCATACCTACTACATGCATGATGTCTGCCCTTGATGTTGTTAAATATAAAAGATGACCAATCATAGATCTATACAAAGATTGATCTGTAATAGATGAATCTTCATCCTTACTCACCTTATTTCCTGTACACATTGGTGTGCCAACTAGTGCAAAATCCTCAAAACCAAATTTCTTCAACATTTCCTTGATGTATTTACTTTGAGATATGAAAATTCCTTTATCTGACTGAAATATTTACAATCCTAAGAAAAATGATAATTCTCCAAGCATATAAATCTCAAATTCTTTTTGCATATTATCAAAAAATTCTTTTGTTATCTTTTCAATATTTCTTCCAAAAATGATGTCATCAACATATACCACAACAATTAAATGATGATCACCTTCTATTTTGATGTAGAGATTACTATCAACAAATCCTCTCTTGAAATCTTGATCCTGCAGGTACTTATCTTTTCAATATTTCCTCCAAAAATGATGTCATCAACATATACCACAACAATTAATTGATGCTCACCTTTTATTTTGATGTAGAGATTACTATCAATAAATCTTCTCTTGAAACCTTGATCCTACAGGTACTTATCAAGTCTTGCGTACCAAGCTCTAGGTGCTTGTTTCAATCCATACAATGCTTTCTTTAATCTGCATACATGGCTACTAATATTTGAGAGAATAAATCCCTCAAGCTGCTTAATGTAAACCTCTTTTTCTAGATTCCCATTCAAGAAGGTAGATTTGACATCCATCTAAAATACTTTGAAATTTTTAAACACTGCATATGCAAGAAACATTCTAATATCCTCTAACCTTGCCATTAGTGCAAAAGTTTCTTAAAAATATATTCTCTCAATCTGAGCATATCCTTTACGTACTAATCTTGCTTCTTTTTTGGTCACTTCTCCATTTTTATTCAACTTATTTCTATAAACTCATTTTGTTCCTATCACATTGTGATATTTTGGTATAGGCACTAATTCCCAAGTATCATTTTTTTCTATCTAATTCAATTCTTCATCCATAGCCTTAACCCAATGTTTATTATGTCTAGCTTATGAAAAAGTTCTAGGCTAAATTTTGGATAACAACGAGAAATTAACTTGCTCAGATTCACTTAGTATCATTCTTCTAGTGAAAATTCATTCATTTATGTCCCCAATGATGTCACTTTCACTATGATTTATCTAAACATATTTAGATGAAGTTTTGGTGTCCTTTTTCTCCTTCTTCTCATCTTCATCTGATTCTTCAAAATCTTCCTCTTCAATGATTTTAGGAATGTCTACTAGATCAATGATTCTTTGTGTACCATCTTCTTCTATCATGACACTTGCACTTTCAAAAAATTTATTGGTTATTTTGTTATAACATTTATAATATTTAATTTTTCAATAATAACCAAGAAATATACCTTCATCTACTCTGGATTCAAACTTACCAAGCTTTTCATCAGTTCTCTTTATGAAACATCTTATGCCAAATGCTCTAAAATAATAAACTATTGTTGGTTTGTCTTTCTATAGCTCATAAGGAGTCTTGTCACTATTGAATCTCAATAATGTTCTATTTTGAATATTCACTATTGTGGCTACTACCTCTCTCCAATATTTATCTATTATCTTAGATTCATTTAGCATTGCCCTCACCATCTCCTGAACTATTCTATTTTTCTGTTCAACTACTCCATTTTATTGTGGAGTTCTAGCTACTGAATAATGTTTATTTATTCCATGGTCTTCATAGAACTCAATAAATTGATCTATCATGAATTATCATCCTTGATTTGATCTTAGACACTTAATATTTAAATTGGTTTCATTCTCAACTAATGCTTTGAATGCTTTGAAATGTCTTAAGCTTCTAATTTTTTCTTTAAAAACATTACCCAAGTCATACATGAAAAATCATCAATAAGTAACATTAAATATTTATCACCTTAAATAATTTAAGTTCTCATAAGTCCACAAAGATCAGTGTGAACAAGTTTTAGCATCTGAGTGGTCGAGTACTCTTTTGTTTTGAACCGCCTTCTAACCTACTTCCCATGATGATAAGGTTCACAAAGCATGTTGGATGGATTTGTAATCTTTGGAAGATTTTTGACTGATTTCTTCTTGATGATGTTGAAAAGATTATAAAAATTGATGTGCCCCATTCTCCTATGCCATATCCAACTTTATTCAATTTGACTCAAAAATCTTTGACCTTTGATTTCTAATAGCATATACAAATTATTGTCTATTCTTTGAGCATTTGTAACCAACAAATTTGAATCTTTTTTTCTAATTTCATAACCTTCTACATAAAACTTTAGTGTGTGTATTTGATCGCAAATTTGACTTACACTCAAAATATTATGGTTAAGACCTTCTACATATAAAACAATTTTAGTTTTAGTTTTACCATTATCTAAACTTAGTGTACCTTTTCCAATAATTTTGGTAGTAGTATTGTCTCTAAATTTCACTATTACACCATTGATCTTCTTCAAGGTTATGAAATTTCTCTTGTCTCATGTCATGTGCCTTAAACATCCGCTATCAAAGGACCATTGTTTTTAATTCATTTATTGCATGCAAAGCTGTTTGTACCAACATAGATTTTTCAGGTTGTTTCTTTTGCCATGAACCTGTCTAAACTTTCTTCTTGATGAATGAAGCCTTGAAACTCTGGTCCTTCTTGACTGCCTCAAACATGATTCTACAGTATTAAGCTATGTGTCCAAATTTTTTTCACTTGTATCATATGATGGCCTCTTTATTAAATCCTAATAGAGGAGCAAAAGAGTTGTGGCTTTTGCTTGACTCTGTATGAATTTCCTTCTTATTTCTGAAAATTTTAGCCCTTTTTTGACATTCTATTTTCTTATGACCATATCCATTATAATAAAAATAGTAACCATAAAAATAGGACCTATTTGTGTATCTCTAAACTAATTTCCTTTTATAGCTCTATTCCCTCCATCCTTCTTTATTTGAGATGTCCTCTGTATTCTTAATTTCTTCCCTTTTTATTTCTTCCTTTTTAAGAGCTTCAATATAACTCTTTCCTTTTTCCTTGTCTGTGAAAGTAGTAACCTCCTCTTTCTCTTTTTAAAATTCAATACCTATCTTATCTAACATTGATATTTGATTTTATAATATCTTATTCAACATATTAGTGCTATTGTCACTTTTTGAATCATTGGTTGTTTTATCATTGATTACTTTATTTGTTTTCTCAAGATCTACTTTTAAAGAAGCAATTTCAATAACATACCTTTCACATTCTTTACTTACTATTTTCAACTATGTTGTTATATATTCTTCATTATTCTTAGATTCTTTAAAGTGTGTTTGTAGATATTCAATTATTTCCTTTGACTCCTTACAGTTTTCTCGATCTGGAGCTTTAATCTTTGATTTTTTTTTCAAGAGATTTTAACTCTTCAAAGGCACAAATGAGTTCTCCTTCTAGATTCACTTCAGCTTCATCCTGTTCTTCTTGATCATCTATACTTTTTCTTATGGAGTCATCTTCATTTATGGCCATGAGTAAAATCTCTTCTTATGAATCACTGACTCCACTATCTTCGACTGAGCTAGGATCCTTAGAATATAAACTCTTCTTCTCGAATCCCTTCTTGAATTTACCTTTGAAATTCTTCTTGTATGTAGACTTTTCTTCTTCATTGTCATCATTATACTTATTTTGGAATTTAGCTACAAAATGTCTAATCTTTTCATAATTAAAACATTTAAAAGGTAATTTTCCTTGATATTTACTTGTGCACTTTTTCAGCTTGTGAATGAAAAGACCTCCATTGTCATCTTCATTATCGCTAGAACTATCACTTGATTCTTGAATCTCAGCCTTCTCTTTATTTGATATCTTGAAAGTAGCTTCTCTTTTTGAGGGTCTATCTTGTTTAGTTTGCATCTCATATGTTGTAAGAATACCATGAAGCTATCCATCTTTAGCTTGGCTAAATTCTTCATCTCTTTAATTGCTAAAACTTTTGCATCATATCTCAATGGTAGAGATCTCAAAACTTTTTGAACCATAGTTGATTCTTCTAAATGTTTGCTAAGACCTTGAATTTGATTAACTATTTGATCAACCCATAAAAGATAACTTCTTATGTTTTCTTCTTCTTCCATTTTCAAACTTTCAAACTATCTTTTGAAAGTCTGAAGCTTAGCTTGTTGAACCTTTCCATCACCTTTGTAAATATTCTTAAGTTTTACCCAAGTTTCATGAGTAAATTTACATTGCATTACTTTAAAAAATTCTGATTCACATAAACCACATAAAATATTATTTAAATATTTAGAATTATTTTCACTTACCTTCTTTTCTACCAAAGTAGTTACAAGTGTCTGTGGCTCTTCATATTCTTCCACCACTGCTTGCCATATGTCAAATCCAAGGGCCATAAAATAAGTATTCATTCTTATGCTCTAAAAAACATAATTTGTCCCATCAAACAAAGGTGCCTTATTTATATAAAATCCTTCATGTGATCCAACCATCGTGCTTTTTCGATCTACCTTCAAGATGTAAAACTTTTTAAAAAAGAACTTACTCTAATACCAATTTTAAGCATGAAATATACTAAGAGGTGGGGTGAATCAATATTTTATATATATTTTTACTTAATTTGATTTCTTTTCTTTAACCACTCAATCATGCATTCAAGATATTGCATTAAAATTAAAATAATAATTTGTATCACACAAGAGAGAGAGAGAGACCAAATTTGTATGTAGAAACTCAAAATGGGAAAAACCATAGAGAACAATCTCAAGTATATGAATGAGCACCAACTCAATCTTGGAAATATTGTCATTGATGTCAAAGGTCTAGCATTATTTGTGATAAAGGCCTCATTGCATTTAATGATGTTTGTAATTGTTATATCTTGGATAATGTGAGTTAATATTTATTTAATATTAATGAATATATTTTTGGTTGCATATGAGACAAAAAAAAGGACTATGGAGAAGTCAAAGAGCCATGGGGTAAAGACAAAAAGATGGGACGCATTTTCCCATGAAGAGTCATCTTGGGGAATTCCAAGAGTCACCAAGTGAAGACAAAAGAGGAAGGGCACAACTTCTCATGAAGGGACACTTTGAAGAATATGAAAAGTCACCAAAGTAAATACAAAAGAGGGAAGGATGTTTTTGCTCATGAAGGGTCACCACATGACTTTTCAAAGGCAAGGATATGAAGGGTCATACAAGTTTGGCACCATTTTGAAGGGTCACAAAGGGGGAAGGCCAAAGGTCATTTGGAAAGCTATAAATAAAGGATTGAGAAGCCATTTGTAATATGAGAGATAGAGGT
Organism: Torreya grandis; assembly: GCA_037957365.1. Classification (NCBI taxonomy): domain Eukaryota; kingdom Viridiplantae; phylum Streptophyta; class Pinopsida; order Cupressales; family Taxaceae; genus Torreya; species Torreya grandis. The sequence continues at coordinate 2,384,098 of JARHVA010000380.1, read as the reverse complement.
TGATTTGATATTGTAATATCTAGATTAGAAGAGAAATTGTGAGAGATGGATATGATTTGTATTTGTTATATCTAGCTTAGAAGAGCAAAGGTGTGAGAGAGGAAAGATATGTTGTAATGAACTATCATTTGTTGAGATAGAAACATTGAGAGATAGTTGTGTGGTATACATAAAGGGATTAGTGCTCTTATGGGTTGGTGCTCATGAATTGTTGCTAGGTTGGTGCTTGGCAAAGGGGTTGGTGCTCCTATGGGTTGGTGCTCACAAATTGTTGTTGGGTTGGTTCTCACGAATTATTTCTAGGTTGGTGCTCGGTAAAGGGGTTGGTGCTTAGCAAAGGGGTTGGTACTCCTATAATTTGGTGCTTGTGAATATTGTTTGGGCTGGTGCTCATTCATATAATTGAGATTGTTCTCCATGGTTTTTCCCACATTGGGTTTTCATGTTATATTTGGTGTCTCTCTCTATTTTGTGTGGTGTTTATTATTTGAGTTTTATTGCATATCTTGAATGTTTGATTAAGTGGAATTTGGTTAAGAGAAAGTTTTATAAGATATATGATATACTGATTCACCCCCTCTCAATATATCTCATGCTTAACAATTGGTATCAGAGCAGGTTTCTTCAGAAAGGGTTTAATAACTTGAAGGTAGATCAAGGAAAAGCACAAGATGGCCAAGCAACTAAAGAAGGAGAATCAAGAGTTGAAATTTGTGGTTGAAGCTCTTAAAGAATAGGTGTGTATCTTGGATTCTAAGTTGGCCGTAGAAGAAAAAGAAAATAAGATATTTATTCAAGATGTTAAGAATCAGTTAGAGGTTGTAAATTCAAGTTTGAATTCAAGAGAAGAAGAGTGTAATCAGTTGAAGGTTGAGTTAGGTTCTTTAAAGGATAATGATGAGAATCTTATAATCAAGGTTGAGAAAGATCATGAAATATTAGTCCAAGGAAAGAAGGATGCAAGTATTTAAGTCAAATCAAAGAAGCTAATTAGGCAGCCCAATGCTTTCAAGTTTTTAAATTCTTTTCATGGCCGTTGTTTTGTTTGTCATGATGTTGGTCATAGGGCACGAGAGTGTATGAAGAAAAGCAATCAGTCAAAGGGATATCTCAGTCACATTCAAGAAAAAGGTATGAGAAATTTTGTTTACTTTTATTTTCATAAGGTTGGCCGTATTGATAAATTATGTCAAAATAAAATAAATAGATATTCAAGGTATGTTCAAAGGATATAGATCCCATAGAAAATATGAGAAGAGTCAAATTCAGGTTTGGAGACCTAAAATAGTAAAGGTTGATCAGGTTGAATTTAAGAGTGAGAATGAATTACTTGCTATAGTAGAAAAAGAATCAGATAAGAAGGATTGTGAAAAATCTCTTGTTACATTTGAGCATGAGCTTTGTCAAGATAAGATAGTTGCAAAAGTTAAGAAGATGAAAAACATCATAAATGTTGAGGTTAGTAAGTCAAAAAGGTTAGACATGCTTAAATGGCTTCTAAAAGAAAAACACAAGAAGATCAAGGAAGAAATAGAGGAGATGTGGGAATCTCCTGAGATTTGTTTCTAGAACCCTTTTATGTGGGGTGTCTCTTCTAGGCTTCAAGGAGACACTTTTAATAAAAATTGAATAATGGTGGATGCTATTGGGTCTTGGCTATGTTGCATGACAAGAAGGTGAGTTGACAAATTAATTTTTATATCTTTTGAGTGAATAGATTTTTGAAAAAAAAATTTGCACCGGTGTTAAGGTTTGAGGCTATTAGAATGATTCTTGCATATGCAGTGTTTAAAAGTTTTAAAGTGTTTCAAATGATTATGGTCACAAGAAATTAGAATGTTGAAAAAGAGCTAACAGTTTCAAAAAGAAGGAAAAGGATACTCATGCAGATTCAATCAAGGAGGATTAGAGTTTCAAAGCTCCATTCATTAGGAAGAAGGTTCAGACATGTTCATGGCAGAAGAAACAACCTAAAGATTCTATGTTGGTGCAAATAACTTTACATGTAAGAAATAAATATCAGCCATGGTTTATTGATAGCGGATGTTCGAGGCATTGACAAGAGATAAAAGTAAGTTCATAACTCTAAAGAAGATCAATGGTGGCACAGTGAGATTCAGAGATAAAACCACTACCAAGATAGCCGGAAAAGGTACTTTGAGTTTGGATTATGGTAGAACTAATACCAAGAATGTTTTAGATGTAAAAGGTCTTAAGCATAATCTATTAAGTGTAAGTCAAATATGTGTTCATGGATACACATTAAATTTTTATACAAAAGGTTGTGAGATTAGAAGAAAATATTCAAATGAGTTGATTGCAGATTCTCAAAGGACAAGCAATGATTTATCAAATATCTTCTCAAATGCATGATCAAAGGATACATTCAAAGATCTATCGGAGGAGTTGGCAGTAATTTCTATTACTTCTTTCCATTGATGATCAACATTAATTGAGGGGGAGCTAAGTGTTAGCTCTAGGTAGGCCCTTTGCCATTGATGTCAAAGGGGGAGAATAATAGGTATAGGTACAGGTGCAAAAAAAGGTACAAGGAATAGGTACAGGTTGCTACAGTAAGGGGGAGTTATTGTATGTTTTTAGATGACAGTATGTGTAGGTGACAAGATGTGGCAGTTTTAGGATTGAGGTTGCCATCAATGACAAAAGAGGATATTGTTGGAAATATTGTCATTGATGTCAAAGGTCTAGCATTATTTGTGATAATGGCCCCATTTCATTTAATGATGTTTGTAATTGTTATATCTTGGCTAATGTGAGTTAATATTTATTTGATATTAATGAATATATTTTTGGTTGCATATGAGACAAAATAAGGGCCCATGGAGAAGTCAGAGAGCCATGGGGTAAAGACAAAAGAAGGATGGGACACATTTTACCATAAAGAGTCACCTTGGCGAATTCCAAGAGTCACCAAGTGAAGACAAAAGTGGAAGGGTGCAATTTCTCATGAATGGACACTTTGAGGATTATGAAAAGTCACCAAAGTAAATATAAAAGAGGGAAGGATGTTTTTGCTCATGAAGGGTCACCACATGACTTTTCAAAGGCAAGGATATGAAGGGTCATACAAGTTTGGCACCATTTTGAAGGGTCACAAAGGGGGAAGGCCAAAGGTCATTTGGAAAGCTATAAATAAAGGCTTGAGAAGCCATTTGTAATATGAGAGATAGAGGTTGATTTGATATTGTAATATCTATATTAGAAGAGAAATTATGAGAGATGAATATGATTTGTATTTTTTATATCTAGCTTAGAAGAGCAAAGGTGAGAGAGAGAAAATATATGTTGTAATGAACTATAATTTGTTGAGATAGCAACATTGAGAGATAGTTGTGTGGTATACACAAAGGGGTTGGTGCTCCTATGGGTTGGTGCTCATAAATTATTTTTGGGTTGGTTCTTGGCAAAGGGGTTGGTGCTTCTATGGGTTGGTACTCCTATGGGTTGGTGCTCATGAATTATTGTTGGGTTGGTGCTCGGCAAAGGGGTTGGTGCTCCTGTGGGTTAGTGCTCACAAATTGTTGCTGGGTTGGTGCTCGGCAAAGGAGTTGGTACTCCTGTGGGTTGGTGCTCCTATGGGTTGGTGCTCATGAATTGTTGCTAGGTTGTTGCTCAACAAAGGGGTTAGTGCTCCTATGGGTTGGTGCTCATGAATTATTGTTGGGTTGGTCCTTAGCAAAGGGGTTGGTGCTCCTATGGGTTGGTGCTCAACAAAGGGGTTGGTGCTCTTGCAAGTTGGTGCTTGAGAATATTATTTGGGTTGGTGCTCATTCATATACTTGAGATTATTCTTCATGGTTTTTCCCACATTGGGTTTCCATGTTATATCTGGTGTCTCTCTCTATTTTGTGTGGTGTTTATTGTTTGAGTTTTATTACATATCTTGAATGTTTGATTAATTGGAATTTGGTTAAGGGAAATTTTTATAAGATATATGATATATTGATTCACCCCCCCTCTTAGTATATCCTGTGGTTAACACTCAAAATACAAATTTCACAAGTACCAACTTGCAAGAGAACCAACCCCTTTGTTTAGCACAAACAAAACAACTATTTTTGACCATCAACCCATAGGAGCACCAACCCCTCTTATGTATAAAACACAACTATCTCTCAATGTTGTTTACTCAACAAATGATAGAACTCTACAATATCTCCTGATTTTCTCTCTTCAAAAACAAATACAAGCCATGCACTCTCTTACATATTTCAAATGGCTTCTCAAGCCTTTATTTATATCTTTCCAAAATAACTTTGGCATTCACCCTTTGTGACTCTTCAATCCTCATAGAAAATGGCACCAAACTTACATGACCCTTGGTATCCTTGCATTTGAAAAGTCATATGGTGACCCTTCATAAGCAAAAATGTCCTTTCCTCTTTTGTCTTTATCTTGGTGACTTTTTTTATTCCTTAAAGTGTCCCTTCATGGAAAAATGTGCCATACCTCTTTTGTCTTTACATGGTGACTCTTGGAATTCCTCAAGATTAATCTTCATGAGAAAATGATTCCCATTCCTCTTTCATATTTTACCCCATGACTCTTTGACTTCTCCATGGGCCCTCTTTTGACTTATATGTAACCAAAAAAATATTCATTAATATTAAATAAATATTATCACACATTATCCAAGATATGAATATTAAAAACACCATTAAATGTAATGGGGCCTTTATCATCAATAATGATAGACCTTTGACATCAATGACAATATTTTCAATAGTGCTAGTGTCTAAGGAAGAGTCATAAAATTTCTCCTTGGAGGATTTTATAAAACCATGCAAATAGGTGGCTCTAAATCATATTAATTATTATTTTTTAATCATTCTTATTCTCATTGGGCTTTAATTTGTATGGGGTCTTATTGAAACTCTTATTAGTTGAATCTAATCTAGTTGTGTATTGAGAATCTTGACTTCCTATTCTTTCACTATATGAGATCCCTAGGGGAGGGTTTGGGAGAGATTTAAATATGTTTAGGGATGTGTAAGTCCCACACAAAAGCTAGATGTGAGTAAAAAGGGGCCTTAAGATAGGTCTAGAGCTAAGATAGGGATGGGTTTCTTAAGTGACACTCATTATACTCAAGTAACATTTTATGTGACTATAATAGGCATAAGATATCATTTTAAAAATAAATAGGTACATATAGGTTCTTAAAATATAGTGAGGTGTTAAAATAGGTCCAGACTAAGTACTCAAGTAATTTAAAGTGAAATAGGGATAAAATTTACATTATCAAGTATTTGAGTAAATTTGAGTGAATATAATATATAATGAATATAATTAAATGATTCTATAGACAAAAATAAAACCTTCTTGGGAGTATTATCCTACCACTCAAAGTGGGTCATGCTATAATTACTACTTTATTCTTAGTTCTATCGGGTACGTGGGAATTTTTAATGTTGTTAGGATAACCTTATATATATAAGATGCATAGAATACCATTTAAATTAAAAATATGAAATAATTGCAAACATTATATTAGGGTGGTCATAATTCTAGGTATTTCATAAGAATACCCTCTTTAACAAGAGATTATTCCTCCTCCTCTCCCACCATCACTGCAGTCAGTTGAATAAACTAGTAAGGTTCATCCTCCTTAGATAACTCAAATTAAGATAGTATATTTTCCTATATGACTAGTACTACAACATCCATTGTACATTAAATATTTCTCTAGGACTCATATAAGCCATTAGATATTCCATCACATCATATACTAGTGCTACAAATTCCTTCATGTGGTCTAGATAAAACACAAGCACATTATTATTTTATACATCAGACACCACATAGTAATATGATCATAGAGTTACATAGCATAATAGGATAATATGTTTGATGATGACCATGATGTATATGTTAGAGCACCAAATTATTTTTTGGATTCTAACAAAAATATATATATGTTAACATTTGATCATGATGAGTAAAATTAACCACGTTTGATACAGGACCTATATATGAGTATCCAATCAATAGGATCATTGGTTAACATTACACAACCTTAAAAAATATTTTAAAAATTAAAATATTATAATAATTAAAAACCATGACATATTGATGACATTTATTGCTTGTTTACATGATTAATTTATGCTTTATAATATATTATACAATACATATCTAATTTTTATATGCATATACATTTCATGGGATACACATGTGAGATGTAGAACATACATATCATCTTTGACAAAGACACATAGACTCTATGGTCACACTCTTATTATGGGTATCTTGATTATTTACATAGGTTTTATCATTCTAAGGCTATTTTCAATTATCATATTGAGCTACTTTACACTCATTGTACATCAATTTATCTAATCCATATTACTTATATTTCTATCTCATTAGATATTATATTTTTATATATGAAATGATGGCATTCATTGATTATGTATATTAACCTTGCTTGTTTTATGTATGATTTATTTTATTGTATGTTACATGGTGTGACTCTTGATGTTTTATTACAATGTGTGGTCCTTTCTCTATTGTGCTTGACATTGATTTTGTGTGACATTTGATTTTCCATTTTGAGAGTGGCATTTGATTGTCCATTACATGTTTGGAGCTATATTTTCCATTATGTGTGTCACTTGGCCTTGTGTGACATTTGATTGTTCATTGTGTGTGGCCCTTGGGTGGCATTGAGTTTGGATTCCTACCTTGTCTTGAGTGTGGATTCTTACCTTATGTGAAATTGAGTGCTATTATGTGTGTCATGGCCATGGCACTATGTTAGAATTTGTTTGCTATGTGTGAATAAAATTAGGATTGTTTAATAATATTATTATGTCATGACCCATATCATACACTATAGTTCCATGATATATATTATGCACCTTATGCATATTTCTTAGTTTTTGGAAGCTCATTGACTATTTGTTATGTTTCTTATATATATATATATATATATATATATCTTAACATGAAACTTTTATGACTTAGGATACATGTTTCATACATACTTAGATGATATATTCTTACTATGATGACATATTATCCACATGTTAGTAAATTATTTACACTAATTATATTTTTTTCTAAATTGTATGATGTGTATACCTCCTTTCTTTTGAGATGAGTAATTCATATGCTATATCCCTCACACCTAAAATGGAGTAATATGCAATGGATTTTATTACAGATTGAGACTTTACATTCATATAAAATTGTGTTTAGGGGCATAATTTACTTTACAATTTTACAAGTTTACACATATTATTATAGTTTTTACTCTTATTATGACAAGTTTGACATATTTTATAGGCATATGCAAGGCATATATCTTATTATTTACAAGATTTTGAATTTTATTTTACATATTATATGAGATTATTATATTGCATATAATAAAATATGATATTGAGTACTTTATAATGACACTTTTGACACACATTTACCATACATGACTTGAGCACTCAACCAATGTCCTAATCCACCATCCTATCAAATTACATGCCATCTTATGGCTCAACCCTTCCATTATGTTATTACACACCTACAGGGACCTCACCATATATTTTAAAACTTCTAAATATCCCACATAGATATCTCCAAACTTTCAGTTTAGTCTACATGTACACATGTCAGTTCCATCAAATACAATCAATATCTCTAGTCGATATTGACCTAATCTATTTGATACCAAATTGCTTCCAAAAATGGACACTTTATAAAATTAAACTCATAATTTTCATCAACCAAACATCCCAACACATTGGTGGTGTGAGGAATTATCCAATTGTATCTATATATAAATAATTCAATGTCTCATTCAAAGGGTACTAGGCACTTATCTGATATACATCTATACATTATTGCAAACTAAGAAAATCCTCTTATTCTTCTCAAATTACAAATGTTTCACTAGGATTAGTCAAAATAAAAGTCTAAACACTCAAAATACAAGTCAAATTAAACATTTTTAGGTACCAAATCCAATCATTAACTTTATTGAAATAGTGAAGGAGCATAATTTCACAATCAAACTAGGTGGGAGAATTTTGTGTGGCTTGATTTTATTTCTTGGATTATTATATATGTGGACAAAAACTAATCATCAAATGATGGTGATTGGAGTTAGCTCATCCAATTACACTTCCCTCATTTTTATAAATTTTTTCCCTCACAAGCACACATACGGTTTTAAGGCAAAGGAGACTAATTTTTGGAGTTGTGTGCATCATCAGGGTTCAACATCATAAATATAGAGAAAAAAAAGGAATTCATAGGTGGTTTTATATTCCCCATGCCATAATGTAATGTAGGTTAATATTGACTAGTAGGTCAGTATCAACTAGAGATACTGACATGATCTTGTATAACCAACCCAATATAGACATCGAGTCTATTCCAAAAAAAAACCATAGTCTTGTTTATCTTTGATTTTCACTTAAAAAATGTAGTCATTGTTAGATAATGAAATATAAAATATAAGTATCATGATCACTTTATTAATTTATATATTTAGAACATGCCATTATAAAATTAAGAGAATCAATTTCAATCTTTTACATTCTAGTTTATGCTTCAATGCCATATCTATTGATCTTAATTATATTACTTGCACCCATTAATCCAAATTATGATAAAACATATACAAATTAAATGATTTAAGTTACACATGTCTTTATAATGGGGTAATATGTGAGGCATATGTTCACATTTTAAAAGATATTATTACACTATGGACTCATATTATGCAAGTTAATGGATTGGAAAGACATGCATAAAATATTTGACACATTATAAAAATAAATTATACTTATGCATTTATCCAACATTACTAAGGCATTACTCAAATTGAATCATATAATCCATCAATAATAAATGATTCAAAAACTTTACATATATTCTTAGGAATTTATCATATTTATTAGAACCCATATTGGATTCATTAACTCAAATATAGTGAATTGTGTGGGGCTAATTTTTTTGTGTTAATTAACTTCTATGTACTTCTTCATTTTAAATGAGGGTTGGGGCATATTCAACATAACCCATGGTTTTATAATGGCACCTTCAAGGGTCATAATCATCCTATTCTCCTTTTTCTCTAAAATATAAACTGGTTCACATACATGGATTAAAGCATAATAGTGTGTCCCATTTTTTGGTATAGAGGGGACACTAGAAAATTAAAATCTACAAATTTGTCAATTTACATAAGAAATATTAACTAGATTGTATACAATGTGAAAATTATGTAATCTAATGAAATGTTTCATTTAAGTGTAGATTACATTTATATATAATTTTTAAAATAAAAAAATAAAATTTTGAATGCCTAAATGCACATTGTGTATGTTTCATGTATATAAAGTTGTATTGAGTGGTTGATCTCCCCTCCGTGTAACATTTTCAAAACATTTTTAAAAAAAATATTTATTGGATAGATATCCTAAAGACATGGATACAATGTAAAACTATTTTTTTATAATTTTTTGATAAATATTATTTTTTTATTTTTATTTTAATGATTAGATCAAGTAATATAGACATTTACATGTGTGTGTGTGTGTTTATGATAATGATTGCTTTTTTTACCATTGGAACAAGGTCATTGAAATAAAGGATAGTGATTTTTTCCAATTTTTTTTGGATGTGTTCTCATATTTTTTATAATGCCCCAAAAATATAATACTTTATTTTATCAATAACTATATGTATTTAAATAAATCAAAATAAATATTAAAAATTCTTTGATTTTAAATATGTGTGTGTGTGTGTGTGTGTGTGTGTGTGTGTGTGTGTGTGTGTGTGTGTGTGTGTGTGTGTGTGTGTGTGTGTGTGTGTGTGTGTGTGTGAGTGTGATAATGACCAATTTTTTGTCTTTGGAACAAGGTCATTGAAATAAAATGTAGTGATTTTTTCCAATTTTTTTGGATGTGTTCTCATAATTTTTATAGTGGCCCAGAAATATAATACTTTATTTTATAATTAACTATATTTAATTAAATAAATAAAAATAAATATTAAAATTTATTTTCTATATATGTATGTATATATGCATGCATGCATTCATGCATGTTTGTATAACTCATAAATATATCTATTTACATGTGGATCCATGTATTTTTATTTGATGCTTTCATCCTAAATCATGTCACCTAAGGTGTAATTTTGAATCCAATAGGATCTTTCCACTTGGATGGATTAGAATTTAGTTCCACATGGGGGTAGAATGAAGGAGATTAGAACAAAGGAGGTTAGAACAAACCCCCTTCATTCTAACCCCATATGGAAATAAAGACTAATAAAAAATGGCGCTTGATGGTTAATATTCAGGTAGGGATTAGAAAATATTCCCTTCATTCTAAGGGAAATAAAATGAGGCCCCTTGTTAAAATACCCCACATGGGTGTTATAAAAAAGTGGATTATTTATAAACCCCTTAGAAGGAAGGGGATTTATTTTAAGAGCCTTTTTAATTTTTCAAGGCTCCTTGAGTTGGATACCTTATGGGACTCATTTATTTGCTTTAACCTACATACTAGTGTATTTATTTTTTGATATTTTAATTCACATATGTTCAAAGTTTTTACTTTTATATTTATATCATAAGTAAAAACTTATTTTTACATGTTTCATTTAAGGTTTGCATGGTGCAAGGTGCAACACATAGTACATATTTGAGCACATCCATCATGGTTTTCTTCATGTATCACCTTCTATCAGTTTACTCTATAAATTTCATTACTAAAATAAAATGGGGGGAATGTAAACACTCATATTTGGTATTAGACACTTGACAATGTGTAATTTGACCAATATCTTACATACTTGAATCATGCACATATATATGACTCTTGATTGCCTTTTTCCTGATCCATTTAATAATATATGGGTCTGACCTTTCCAAATTTCCATTATTTTTGCATAAGACATTCCTAATCTCTATCTAAATAACTTAATATCATTCTCAGATTGTCTCTTGATCTCATATCACTATTCATGATTTATGGGCAATTTTTTGACTCCCCAAATAATTATACCACCACCAACTTGTTCACCTAGGATAGGCCTATCATCACACCCTTTAATAACTAGTTTACAATAATTAGATTTTTCATATGGGTTAGCTTGTATGTTTTGCATGTTGGTTCAAAATAAATTACCTAAATTTTTATCTATATAAACATATCAGGCCTAAATTTTTTTCTATATATCACTTATCTATTCATCGCATTAAAATACATTACAAATTGAGAGGAACTTCCCTAAAGCTCTGAAATATAAGGTCCTATGACAAGTTTGAATACCATTTTCATGGCCAAGTTATAGGTTGTCAAGTGTTTAAAATCATACATAGGATTGCACTACATGTTATGATTATGCAAGAGTGTACACACTCAACTAGGTGGGGAACTAAATTCGATTTGACTTCCCTCTTCATAGTATTAGATATGTACATATCACTTAGTCATATGGGGTAGTTAAGGTTAACTCAACCCTTCCCTTTCACCCATTTAAGCTATTTTACAATGGCCTTTTAGTGAAAAACTAAGGTTTGAATCAAGTAGAAGGATAACAAATACATTCACAAGCAATCAAATACATCTACATGTATAGGAAAAATTATCATATGTTAGTGATATACTTAGAACTATCATAGATAAGTATAGGCACATAAGATAATTCTAAATTCTATTATATAGTGTCACATTATGTAGGCATCTAACATAGACTTATTGAGGATCACATAGACACTTTATTTCCATATTTGAACACTCAAATGCCATTTTGTATCACTATTGATGGTTTTATCTTAACACATACATAGACCTAAAATCAACTAAGTACTCAATTTATCTAGTGTTTCCATAAATATAAATTTACTATATTTGTATTGTTACACTCAAATTTATTTAGTAATTTTATATCTTAAGCAATATAAATATTACATTAATTTATCTTATTATGGTCAAATGAATCCAAAAATAGATCAAACATATTTGGTATGAGGTGATAATTAATACCCTCATATTTGAGATATTATTTCATTATTTTATTCAAATATAAGATATGGTAAATATGCCTTCACTAAATAGGTTGAAATGATTAAGATATTTACAGGGAAATATTTAAACAGTAAGACTCTTTTTGGCTTAATTCTCCAATAAGATGAAAACTTTCATATGATTACTAAATAAATATACGAAGTTTGGATTGGCTTCCAAATGTTAATAAATTTTCAATGCAATCAAATAATATCTACTTAATCTACCTATCATCATGCCTTCCATACTAGATTGGCTTTGTAGTTATACATTTCTAATATATATCATGCCTTAGGATCTTTATTGGCACAATACAATGATGATCACAAAGAGTGTGTAATTTATTACATTAGTCTTACACTAGTTGATAATGATTGAAATGCTAATACATTATAGAATCTATGCTTAGATCTCTTTTTACAACTCAAACACTTTGATATTTATATTCTCAATAAAGAAACACATGTTACTATAAAGGTCAATGAGTTACATTTTATCATCTTAAAACCAAAAAAATAGGATTTATAACTAAATAGATGATGTTCCTTATAGAATTTAACTTTAAAATAATATCTAAAAATTCCATAAAGGACGTGATTATTGATTAACTAGTTGTAACACCATTAATTTACACAACATCAGTTAAATATAATTTTAGAGATGATGAAAATACCTAGATAATCTACCTTGATGCATAAAAATTCACCTTAGGATCTAGTGAAAGCATAGTTCTAATTAAGCCTCAGGGAAAACCTATGCCATTTGTATATCAGTAAGGAATTTCCTACATAAATAATATAGTAGAATATGAGGCACTGATTCTAGGGTTATATGTAGGAGAACATTGCTGATAAATTATATGTGGGGTGTATGGTTACTCATAAATGATTATCAAACATGTTAAAAACATTTATCAAATAAAATAATAAAATTGTATCCTATATGAAGATGGTATAGCTTTTGAAGACACATTTTGATAACTTTTCAATTAAAAGTATACATCCAAAAGATAATGATCACATCGATGCCATGTCTAGTTAATATTATCTTATCCCTATTGATAATAATAATTATTAAAATATTTATAATATATGATGGTTAACACAACCATCATTTATAATGGAAAATATAGTGGTTTTATCAGTTCTTGCAACCAGTGTGGTGGGTGTAATTTAGAATGGTATAGTGATATCTATATTTTTTTGCATAAAGCTTTAATCCATGTTAATTAATCAAATAATTATAAATATAAAATTCAATGATATGTATGATGGTATATTATCATTTTTGGATGTTTTTCAAGTGATCATTTGATAAGTAGCTACATTGATGTTTTATCCTAGAAGAAGCAAGCTAGCTCTATAAGAGGTCCATAAAAATTAATGTGGTGGAAGATTTAGTGGGAAATAAATGTATTAGAAGTTCTTAATAATGGGTTAATATTATCCTTAAATGGATCGATAATTTAAATAACATGTAAAATTATGCAAACAATACCAATGACATAGTAATTTGAATCATGTAGTTTCACAAGAATTACAACTTACAGTATCACCATGGCCATTTTATATGTGTAGATTTGATTTGATAGGTAATATATAGATGAAATAATCTAATAGTTATAAATATATTATTATATCTAAAAAATATTTTACAAAATGCATGGAATCCATATCCTTGCAATCAATTATAGGAAATGACATATGTAGGGTTTTGATGAAAAATATTAGTTCATGATTTGAGCTCCCATAAGCTATTATAATAGATAATGGATCATATTTAAAAAATAATACAGTTAATAAATTTTGTGATAAATACAAAATTTGTCACACAATTTCCACTCCTTTATAACTACAAGGAAATGGGCTAGCAGAAGCAAAAAATAAGATAATTTCTAAGAATAATTACAAATAATGGTGAAGATTGGCTTAATCAAATAATTTATGCTTTATGGGTTTACCACATGAGTAATTATACATTAATAGAGTTTAATACATATTATTTGATTTTTGGGACAAAATAATTTTCACCTTTAGAGATATAAATATCATTTTTGTGTGTTTCTCTCAAAGGGATCATTAAGGATAATGAGTATTGATAAATGTGACTAAATGAGTTTAAAATGTTGGATGACATATGTATGTAAGATATAGAGAATCTCAGAGTATATAAAAATCACATCAATAATGAATATAATAATTAAATTTTAAATCGATAATTTGAATTTGGTGACTTAGATCTAAAAGAGAATAAAATAGATACAAATGCAGATAAAGAAATATAAGGAAAGTTCAAACCAAATTGGCTAAGACATTTGTAATCACAAATAAGTTGGGTACATGGGTTTATATCTTAGCTTCACCTAATGGAAAACATGTAAATAATATTATGAACATCATGCACTTACCTTAGTTTTACACATGAGTATCTTAGATTCGAAATAAATTTTAAGAAAATCAAGACAAAACAAAAATAAAATATATTCAAAAAATTAAAAATCAAGACCTATGGATGATATATATTTATTTTTAATATGATTAATTTATGATTTATAATATATATTACATTATATATCTATTTATTCATATGCACATGAATTTAATGGTATGATTGAGTGAGATGCATGACATACAGGTCATCTATGACATAGACACATAGATGTGGGATATTCCTAAACCCATGAGTTACCTTCCTATATTGGGGGCACACTCTTATTGGGGACATCTTCATACTTTACATAGGTTTTATAATTATATGAACATTTAATTTTTATCATAATGGGATAATTTACTAATGTATTTGTTGATGATTAAAATTGCGTTGTTTCTAACACCAACAATGGGAAGTTTCAGGAATGTGGGACTTGCAACCTGAAACAACCTCTAAATTTTAAAGAAGCTGGGTCTTCTTTATATCAAGTGTATAATGGGAAAAAGGATAGGAATTAAATAGAAACACAAGTGTAATGAAATAAAATCTAACTATGGTGATGCACCTAAATTTAATTCAACCCTTAATTCTGAGCACAGTGAAGCTATATGTAAGATTCAATAACATTAAAGAGTGAACAAGGCATGACAATAGAAATAGAGGCTCAAAAATTTAGACTACTTTTGCAGTGACACAAAAAAATATCAACAAAGGCACATAACTTAGTCTTCTTATTAATTCTCCAGTCACATAAAAGGCACATAAACATGCACAGTTATATAAACTTTCTAACTCAGGAAAAATAGAACAAAGGCAAATGATATCCCTGATCACAGCTAAGAAAGTCTAAAACTCTTGACAATAATCTCTCCTATAAAATTCTCGTTATCTTTTGATGATGATCATCTAGTGATCTCTGCACCCCCATTTTTAACATCAGACTAGCTCTAGGTTGCCTACACATTCCCAATCCAACGGCCTAACTGAACTCTAACTAATTAGAAGTGTCTAACACAGGATATTTCTTGGATCTAAAACATTCCATCTCCCTGCAAGTTCATTGGCTAAAATATATACACAAGACACTTCCCACTGTGAAATAGGTGAGGACACTTGGCCGCTTCACTTACTCTACTTGAAAACCTTCTTATTATTTAGGAGGCACCATAAAATGACACTTGGCATGTTCTATAGTACTTACCAAAGACACACTACACTTTTTACATAACCTATACTCTTTTTTGTGTCTTTACTCAGGAGTGTTCCATCTTTGACATTTGTCACAGTCTGCTCCTTCAAAACTTTAACAACTTATAGAAAATGGGGCCTACAACACTTCTCGCTCGAGCAACTTCAAAAATAGAACAAGGATAGGTGGCACTTTCCACACATCTTTAACAAAGGACATGTGGTAGTCTTCACTACTTTTAGCTACCTTTTGAGAATCCTATGAAAGGTGACACATGTTGGTCTCTGCGTCACTTTGTCTATATTATAGAAATTGTAGAGTAATTTTTACTCTACATTATTTTTAAATTTTGGGTTGAGCACTACAATTTTGGTTCCTGCATACCTTGGACGTAGTGGTAGAGTTTTGGAGCAGAGGGTGGGTTCATTTTTGCCTAAGTGTTGAAGTGCAGCGAAAGCTGCCAAGTGTCACCTTCGCAGCACGGGTCCTTTTCCCCTTCTTTTGTTTCTTTCATTTCATTTTTTGCCTAAGTTTTGAATTCGAGCAAAATCCACCAAGTGTCGCTCTCTAAAACATGGAACCAGCTAGCTAGCATCCTCCGAGCCCCTTTTTGCAACTTTCAAGAAGGTCACAAAATGTGCCATGTATCCAGTAGTAGCTAAGCAAAATGCACCATGTGTCAGCACCCACATCTCATGTTGGCCCCCACATTCCATTTTATTTTTCAGCAAAGTCTTTCAATAAGCTAAGTATCAAAGAAGTGAAAAGCGCCAGGTGGTAGTCATGGAAGGCCCTGAACAACCTTTTTAAAGAAGCAACAGAAGTCACCATGTGTTAGCATCTGAGAGACTTTGGTTCAACACCTAGGTTCAATACTTTGGTTCAACACAGAAAGGCATTGTCTTATTTTGCTCAAGCACCATAAAGTAGTGGATGCTAACAAGTGTCTCCCTCTGAGCCCCTTCTTACTCCATCCCCCAAAAAAGTGGAAGACGCCACATACCCCTAGCAAGAGAAGTGGAAGATGACACATTTCTTCCCAGAAGCAGAAGAGGTCACCACATGTCAACTTCTAAGATACCATCTTTGAGCCTCATTGAAGAATAAAGACTGTGGTGGGTCCCAGAGGTTATTTCAAAGGACTGTGGAAGCATCGAGTGTCAACATGCAAAGACTGCCACATGCATTCATCCCCTCTTGAAAAGTTTCTCGGGCAAACAATGCAGTGAGTTTTATTTTGTTAAAACTAAAAAGTATTGAGGAAGTGGACTGCAACAGGTGTTAAAGGTGGAGTGTCCCTGAGCATAATATAGAGAAAGCAGAAAACACCAAGTGTCGTTCTCCGATGCCTTCTAGACCATAAAGAGAATTTTCATGGATTGACTAAGTGTCCTCTTCCATTTGAAAAAATAGAGTGTCCGTCTATCTGTTATAGCCAAGATGGAGGGAAACTCAGTGAGAGTTATTCCTAATAGATATAACAGTGCACCAGGTAGATTTATGGGGCTTACAAGCATTGAAAGCACCATTTATTTTGTCCCCTATATGTAGAGGTAGAGTAGATAGTTGAGCAGCCAAACAGGTGATGGAATGAGAAATTTAGGCACAAAGGGAGGTACTAGACATGAATCACCATGCCATAGTTAGGGTAGTTCTTGATAAGACTAGGATGCATCTAAGGAATTGAAAGTGCCGTCTATTTTGTCCCCTATGAGTGAAAAATAGAGTGGAATTTTGTTGGAAGGGGAATGATGGAAGGAGTGATTCGAGGCTATAAAAAAAGAAGAATTGTAAGAGAAAAAGGAGGGATTTTTCTCATAGTTTTAGACTTGCTAGAGTTTTAGACTAGTAATATCATTTGCTCTTGTCTCAATTTTCTTGAGTTGTAAAGTTGATATAACTATGCATGTTTTTGTGCCTTTTATGTGGCTGAATGAATTAAGAAGATTGAGCTCCATGCCTTGGTTGATGTTAGCTGTGTCATTTTCAAAGGTAGTTTATACTATAGATTCTCTGGAGTTGTGATTAGGAATGTCATTTTCTTTTGTCTCATTTTCTTGAATTGGAAATTCTACATAATTGTATGTGATTTATACACCTCTTATGTGATTGGAAGATTTTGTTAAGAAGATTGAACACTATGCCTTTGTTGACATTCTTTGTATCTCAGCAAAAGAATTCCCTATTGTGAGCCTCTATTTCTATTATCTCAATATTTTACATTGATCATGCACTTGTCTACTCTTAAATGTAATTGAATCCTATAATAGTCTCACTGTGCTCAGGTTAGGATTAGGATTACACTTAGGTGCATCACCATAGTTAGGTTTCATTTCTTGCACTTGCGTTTCTATTTAATTTCCTATCCCTTTTCCCCAACATTTGATACAAAAGAAGAGACCAGCTTCTCTAAAATATGGAGGTTGTTTCAAGCCACAATGTCCCATAGCTTGGAACTTCCCATCGTTGATTGATTAAGATCAAGCAAAAATTTAAATCATCAACAGTTTTTCAAGGAACTAAAGAATTTTGGTGTGTTCTTCAGCCAACCAGCCTTTGGAGGTTTTTGTTTTATCAACACCAATAATGACTCTAAGTCAAAACAACTGATCAAGTAGTCCTGGTATCATCAAGAAATCACCTTTTGGTATGTATAATTCTATTACTCATAGCTATGGGTCTTATTCTCCTTCATATATTTTTAATCAAGAACAAGCTTCTCCTAGAATCATGTCAAGTAATGAGGATGCATATGGTCATGAGCCATACCAGTCTTATGCCCAATCTCCCCAATATGTCACATCTCATGCTCAACTTAACCTTATTTTCACCTTCAAAAAAGCATTGCTGGGATTTAAAAAATATGTGTTAGAGCTTGATAGCAGAAGGGGATATGGCCAAGAAATTCCTTGTCATGTCATCCATCAAGTAAGGGATACGGTAGATCTGATTAAAAGTGAGTGGGATCCCATTGAAAGGGAAAATTGGCAAGGGCTTACATATGAGATGTTAGATGTGTGTGGATTGATTACATTTATAGAAGAGAAGCTGAGCATTCATGAGAGACAACCTTACCAAATTTGTCAACCCACATATCCAACACCACAAATTCCATATCAGACATATGCCACCCCTGTTCATGAGCCAAAATCGAACCTGTCAAGATTATTTCTCCAATAATGTTGAGCCTATGTCTGCAGTAAGGGAAGAGGACTCCAAACCCTCTTTTTCCCCTCAAGTCTCTTCCACCATTCCTCAAGAAACTTCTTTTTTCATCACAGCCTTCCTCCTTATCCCTTTTCAAAGAAGAATATGTTTTGGAGGAAGCAAATGAGTATGCAGGGGAGTGCACTCAATTTATGTCTAGTCAAGAGGATTCCATAAGTACAAATGAGGAGGAAATCGCCATAGGTACCCCCTTTGATGAATAAGAGGATAAGTCACAAGCTTTTTCCTTAACTTCTGATGAGGAGGAGATCATTTTTGAATTTTTTCTCACTTTGCAAGAAGATATGGAGGAACATGGACACTCCCTTGACCAAGTCATTGAGACAGGTGACACTATCCTTCAAGAAGGATGTGAACTGGTTAGATATGGAGAAGAAAACTTTGAGACTCAACTGAGTACACAAAAGGGATGCCAGCTTTCAAATTTATCCTTTCAAGAGGATGAAGTCATCAAGGAGCATGATGATGCAATAGAGCTAGAATTTGAAGGAGATAAGCCGAAGGATAAGGGATATCAAAAGGCATAGAGTGAATAAACAACAACCATCATTTTCTTGATGGCACACGACAGCATGAAGAACCAATATGATGGGATTTCAAGGATAAAATGAGCTTATGGATGTCGAAAGCATGTTTTACTCATACTTGTTTGAGTTCAGGCAAATCTGTGTGGCCAGCGTAGAGGACATTTCATCAAAGATATACCCGTTGCAATCATTGGTATGGCAACATAAGTTGGCTTGTCATAAAGAAGACATTGGAAAGTTCATTTTTGATCTTAGAGGGAAATAAGGATGTTTAATTAATGTCGTTAGGTAGTTTCCCATTCCCACATTATTTTCTTTTCCATTATTTTCCTACTTTTCTTTTAAAATAAGCATTTTAAATGTAGAGTTACCATCTTAGAAGTTTTAATTCTTTGAATTTCACTGCATTAAATGCTTCCCCAAATCTTTCAAAATCTCTAAGGTACCTTGCACCACAACTTGCATAGCATGTCCACCTCGATGTTTCTCAAAGATTGAGTAGGATTTGCTAACAATCACCTAAATTTAATGTTATTTAGGACTTGATAGGCCCAGAAATATCCCTTAGTAAGTTTTAAAGTTTACAAACTCTCAAGCATTCCTGCACTTGCAAAAATATCCTACTCATTGTGACTATTAGCGCCCAGTGAAAGTTTGCTTCAGTGAGCATGTTTTTATCTTGCACAAGGATCATACCAGAGATATAGAGATGGTGGGAACATCATCTTCACAACAAGGAATAGGGACACCTAGATATCTTGATAGGTTACTGGCTAGCAAATCATACGCTACAGCTCCTACACAACCATCAAGAAGCTATCCAAGAACCAAAATCTTGGGAGTCAGGTAAGCCAGTGACCCATCAAAGGTAAAGGATTATGCAGATGGAATCATGGACCCAATCTTGCAAAGAGCCAATAATAAGAACCTTAGAAAAGGGGCACACTAAAGGTGTCTTGAAAGAGCCAGAGCAAGGTAATATGAGACATTCAAAATGAGGATATGGACCTCACAAATAGCTCAATTCATTATCCCAGCCATACATCCATGCCCTGATGTGATCAAATTATGTGCAAACTTGCTCCATGCACAATCTTGCACCATTTAACAAGGCCCCTTCATGTTGTAGATCACCCCACAAGCTATGAGGGACATGCTAGCCCTGCCTTATGATAATACCACCAACTTCCCCACTATTGATAGGATGTAAAGGACATGGGTGAACATCAACACTTAGACAAGGTTTTTGAGGTCTGAGTTACAAATAGCCAATGGTGATTCAATGGTACTCGTGCTCCCTACACTAAGATCTCAGTTTGCACCGGCTATCCAAGATGCGCTGTCAATGATGGCTCTCATCTTTGGCATGAAAGATGACACAACAATATATGTAGATCAAATGGCCACCCTTTTCAGGCTAAAGATGGTCGACAAAATGCAAGAGTACTGACTTGACTTCTTGGAGCACATCACCTTTTCGATGGTGGAGTAGCTAACCTAGTTCAGGTCAAAAGGGGTATTCAGGTATTCCTCCTTTTTTTTCCATCTTATACTGCATCAAAACCCTGACCTTTTCTCCCAATTTATGAATCTAAACCTATATGACCCAGCTTTCGACCCCCAAAGGACCATTCCAGTGTCTGCGTGGACACATGTTTTATCAATAACTAGTGACCCGTATGATTTTGGGGAACTATTCGTTACCCCTATTCTTCATTGCCTTAGCCCTGAACCTATCATAAATAGGTTATTCCTAAGTGTTATGAACCTCCTGGTCAATTGCCCAATCCCATGTGACTTCTATTTTGGGTCCCGTCACATGATCATAAGGGTCCATGGATTTTGTGGAGAACCAATGTTGCTACCAAAGACCTTAACTCTTAGGTTAGCATTCCTAGAAGTCACCAGGTAGGTGTTGGTAGTTGATAATGAGTATGGCTCTAGGAAGAAGAAGAAGAAAATGTACAATCTCTCGTGGATGGTAGACAACGTAACCCTGGAAGCTAGAGAAGCTGAGACAGTGCTACTGAGGAAGCTGGCCTTCTTAGGGTTTCTATTAGTTGAGGAAAAATGGGTTTACAACCCAGCTAATTACATAGCTTCTGTGGTGAGGACCAATAGGATCAGGACTAGGATTACACATGAAGGTCATCCTTTTTGGGAGACCAAGAAAAACCCTACAAAATATGCCTTTCTATGTTAAACTAACAAATTTGCCCCTCCCATAGAACAGGCCATGGGAAAACTTCTATGACAAATAGAGGGATTATGATCCCAAAGTCAGGATGACTTCTGGTTTGAGAAGGACGTTAAGGAACAAAGGTTGGATGCAGAGAAGATTGAGGCCTATTGGAAATATAGGCAAGAAATTTCTCAAACCACCCACACTTTTAGAGGCATGGACTTAGATGAAAGATGGGAAGAAATCTGGGATGAGTGGCATCCCTCCTCTACATCTAGCCTAGAAACAAGCCAATTACCAACACTCGGGGCAGAGCAAGAAGTTGGAGCAGGACCAAGCTAGCAATCATAGACCTCAAAGCTGCATCTACCGTAGAACAACAAAGGAGTGTGGTGTCTTCACCACCAAAAGCCTCTCCATCATCAGGAGTGATTGAAGTCCCCATTTCTCCACAAGCACCACCATCAACTGTAGAGGTGGAAGGGAAACAAATATAGCCAGAGGTAGAAACACCTAGGAAGAGAAAGAGGGTGCAGTTCCATTTGGATTCAAAGGAGGAAGAGGAGCCTTCATAGTGCCCAGTGTAGAGCACCACAACTTCCCCTCAGGTAAGTATTACTCCACCTCTTCCCTCTTAGTCTACCCCTTTCCTTATCAGTGTGGTGCCTCCACCTAGCCAAATGACACCTCTCACCACTGCTGCCATTCCTATTTCACAATTCACCCCATCATTGGCACCTCAAGCCCTCATGTTACCCCATTTTTCCCCTTCTATTCCCAAAAAGATGCCCCTTTAGCTCACCCTTAGCCAACCAATGGCTATCTAATATGGCCTGCCACAAGGATTTCCTTTTGTAGGAGGGCATATTGCATCCCCTTCTACCTTCCAAACATAGGCCGATGCTACTAAGAAGGCAAGAGAAGCCCAGCTAGAGAAAAAGAGGATTAAAGAGAATAAATCATTGGCTATCCCACATTTGAGGTCACAATTTGACCCCATCCAATAGTAGTTAACGGTGACCCATTTATCACCCAACGTTGCCAAGCTGAGTGAGAAAATGTAGCCAGAGGACTATATGATGAACATTGTGGCCATTGACATGTCCCTGTTCAGGCCTTAGGATAGAGTTGAGCTACTAAAAAAATCCACTTCCATAGTCACAAAAGATTATTTGAAGAAATCAAAAAGACTGCAGAAGATGGAGGCTAATTTGGCCAAAGAAAAGGTGAACTATAATAGTTTGGCCGAAGAAATAAATAAGAGAGACAATGAAATAGCTAGTCTGCATAAACAGTTGCAAGATATTGTTTCCCTTCAGACTCAATGGGCAGTCCAGGCCCAGAATGATTCATTAAAAGTAGAGCTCACACTTGCAAAAGATGTAGCAATATCTCTTAGGCAGGAGAATGCAACATTGTAGGGAAGAGTCAAAGGACTTCAACTGCAATTTTCTCAATCACAACAAAGGCTATTGGAGGAGCAAAACAAGGCTACAACTTTTCAAGCCTAGTTCTAAGCAGAGCAATAGAGGATGGTGCAACTAACAATTGAGTTGGCTAATAGGCCAAGAGGTGTCAGAGTAATGAAACTGGTGAAGGAGCTCTACGAGTCAATGTGATAGAGAATCTCTTCAAAGATTATCCAGCTCAGGCCATTTCTCACCTTCTTGCTCAATGCACAACAATTGTGTGAGGGGGTGGAAAATTTAGTAGAGAACACTCTGGCCACGGTCTGTAGAAGAGTCACAGACTCCCATTCATTACTGTAGAAGCTCTATGACACAATGGATGCAACATTGGTAGTTACAGGAATCCCTAATAGAATGGCCACTATGAAATGGGTCAATGAGGTGCTCAGTTGTAATGTCGCAGCCAATAGTTGTAAAGAACATCTCGAAGTCGTGAAAGAAGGCATTGGTGAGATGAGATAGCATATTGAAGATCTGGTGCAACTAGGCCTTCCTTCTCTATTTCTAGATGCAAAGATGGTGTTGATGGTGGACCAAATTGAACCATTACTGGTGGCTAAATAGAGGGATCAAATAGTTTTCTATAGCTTATGGGATGACTCCTCAGTCTCAAAAGTTGAAGCTGTCCTGGTTCCTGTTTCCCAGCTGGAATTCAGACTGAAAGCCACGGTCTAAATCTTGCAAAAATTTTTACACAAGGATATCATTAATCTTGATCTGGCTTTTTTTGAGTTGTAAAACAAGCAACATTTATCTGACCATGAGTGGTCCATCTACCAGACAACACTTTTGAAGTTGTAAAATTTTGAATTTTTGACAGAGCGGGAGTCAGGTTCTTTTTTAGCATGCTCAAAAGTCTTGGGGGTCGCCAGTAACTATAGAGTAATTTTTACTCAATATCATTTTTAAATTTTGGGTTGAGCACTGCAATTTTGGTTCCTGCATACCTTGGACATAGCAGTAGAGTTTTGGAGCAGAGGGTGGGTTCATTTTTGCCTAAGTGTCACCTTCTGAGCATGGGTCCTTTCCCCCTTCTTTTTTTTCTTTCTTTTCATTTTTGCCTAACTTTTAAATTCAAGTAGAAGCCACCATGTGTCACTCTCCAAAACATAGATCCAGCCAGCTAGCATCCTTTGAGCCCCTTTTTACAACTTTTAGGAAGGCCACAGAATGTGCCATGTATCCAATAGCAGTAAGCAGAACACACTATGTGTCAGCACCTGTGTCTCATGTTGGCCTCCATGTTCTATTCTATTTTTTAGCAAATACTTTCAACAAGCTAAGTATCAAAGAAGTGGAAAGCACCAGGTGGCAGTCGCAGAAGGCCCTAAACTACCTTTTTAAATAAGCAGCAAAAGTCACCACATGTTGGCATTTGAGAGTCTTTAGTTCAATGCCTGGGTTCAATACTTTGGTTCAACACAGAAAGGCATTGTCTTATTTTTCTTAAGCACCATAAAGTAGTGGATGCTGCCAAGTGTCACCCTCCAAGCCCCTTCTTACTTCATCCCCAAAAAAAGTGGAAGATGCCACATACCCCTAGTAGGAGAAGCAAAACATGCCACGTATCTTCCCAGAAGTAGTGGAGGTCACCACGTGTCAACTTCCAAGAGACCATCTTCGAGCCTCATTATCGAATAAAGACTGTGGTGGGTCTTGGAGGTTATTTCAAAGGACTATGGAAGCATTGAGTTTAAACATGCAAAGACTACCACGTGCATTCATCCCCTCTTGAAAAGTTGCTCAGGCAAAGAACATGGTGAGTTTTATTTTGTTAAAACTAAAAAGTATTAAGGAAGTGGACTAAGACAGGTGTCGAAGGCAGAGTGCCCCTGAGAAGAATATAGAGAAAGCAAAAAGTGCCAAGTGTCATTCTCCAGTACCTTCTAGACCATAAAGAGAATTTTTGTGGATTGACTAAGTGTCCTCTTTTGTTTCAATAGAACAGAGTGTCCATCTATCTGTTACAACCAAGATGGAGGGAAACTCAGTGAGAGTTATTCCTGGTAGATAGAACAGTGCATCGAGTAGATTTTTGGGGCTTATAAGCATTGAAAGCACCGTCTATTTTGTCCCCTATATGCGGAGGTAGAGTAGATAGTTGAGCAGCTAAACAGGTGATGGAATGAGAAATTTAGGCATGAAGGGAGGTACTAGACATGAATTGCCATGCCGCAGTCAGGGTAGTTCTTGATAAGACCAGGATGCATCTGAGGCATTAAAAGCACCATCTATTTTGTCCCCTACGAGTGAAGGACAGAGTGGAATTACATGGGAAGGGGAATGATGGAAGGAGTGATTTGAGGGTATAAAAGAAGAATAATTGTAAGAGAAAAAAGGGGGGATTTTTCTCATAGTTTTAGACTTGCTAGAGTTTTTAACCAGTAATATCATTTGATCTTGTCTCAATTTTCTTGAGTTGTAAGTTCATATATCTGTGCATGTTTCTGTGCCTTTTATGTGGCTAAATGAATTAAGAAGATTAAGCTCCATGCCTTGGTTGATTTTATCTGTGTCATTTTCAAAGGTAGTTTATACTATAGATTCTCTGGAGTTGTGATTAGGAATGTCATTTGCTTTTGTCTCATTTTCTTTAATCAGAAATTATACATAACTGTACATGATTTCTATGCCTCTTATGTGATTGGAAGATTCTATTAAGAAGATTGAACACTATGCCTTTATTGACATTATCTATATCTCAGCAAAAGAATTCCCTATTGTGAGCCTCTGTTTCTGTTATCTCAATCTTTTACATTGATCTTGCACTTGTCTGCTCTTAAATGTAATTGAATCCTATAATAGTCTCACTATGCTCAGGTTAGGATTACGATTACACTCAGGTGCATCACAATAGTTAAGTTTCATTTCTTGCACTTGCATTTCTATTTAATTTCCTATCCCTTTTCCCCAACATTTGATACAAAATAAGAGACCTGCTTCTCTAAAATTTGGAGGTTGTTTCAAGCTGCAATGTCCCACAGCTTGGAACTTCCCATTGTTGATTGATTAAGATCAAGCACAATTTTAAATCATCAACAAAAACATTTGGGCCTCATTTCATATTTACATAGATGGTGACACTTGGTGGCTTCTATTTTCCTAAAAAAAAAACCCACCATAGTCTTTAAGACCCACCATAGTCTTTACTTATTGATGAAACACAATGAAGATATTTTGGATGTTGACATGTGGCAGCTTCTACTTTCTTCAGCTAGGGATACGTGGCATCTTCCATTGCTTTTAGAAAAAACAATTGTAACCTTTTACAGTTGCCACTTGGCACTTTCTGCATGACCCTGAGAAAAGCCTATTGAAAGAAGCTTTCGAAACCTATAAGAAATGTGAGACATGGATGCTGACACTTGTCATGCTCTGCTGAGATACCATGGGATAAGTAGCACATTCCAAGAAACATATAAAAATTACAAAATGTGCCTCGGCTGATGACACTTGGTAGCTTCCACATGACTTTGATAATTAGACAAAAATTAGGCAAAAAGAAATTTGAGCCCACACTCTGAGTCAAAAAACTTCACTGTCTCGAACCAAAGCGCATAGGGACAAAACTTGGAGTGCATAATTGAAACTCAAAAAATGAAAAATGTAGAGTTTTTTACTCTACAGTTCTTGGCAACCCTGAGGACTTTTGAGCCTACTTAAAAAGAAAAATCCACAATCTCCTACATGATCAAATGTGACAAAAATCACAACTTTAGTAAAGCTATTTGATAAGCAGACCACTCATCATTAGATAATCCCTACTTATTTTGCAATTTGTTGAAGGCTAAATCAAGGTTGATGATATCCTTGTGTGAATTTTTTTGCAAAATATGAACTGTAGCCTTCAATTTAAATTCCAATTGGGAAAAGGGAACCAAAATAGCTTCTACTTCAGGCACTGATGAATCATCTCTTAAATCCTAAAAGACTGCCTGATCATTTTGCCTAGCTAACAACAAACGTTTAATCTCATCAATCATCAACATAGTGTTGCTATTAGGAAAAGGGGAAGGAAGACCTAATTGCACCAGATATTCAATGTGTTGTTTCATGTCTTTGATTCCTTCTTTCACCACATCTAGAAGCTCTCTGTAATTGATTGCTATAGAGTTGCAATCAAGAACCTCATTCACTCTTTTAGTAGTGACCATTCTGTCACTAATCCCTACTGCTGACAACATTCCATCAGTTGCATCATATAACTTTTGTAGCAGCATTTGAGAGTCAAACACTCTCCCATAAATAGTAGACAAAGTGTCTTCAACTGAAGTCTTCACCTTTTCACACAATTTTTGTGCATTTAGCAGAAAGGTTAGAGAAGGTTTGATCTGAATAATCTCCTCAGAGATTATTTTCCATATTGATTCATAAAGCTCTTTAAATAGATTCAAAACCCCTGCATTCTTTGGCCTATTAGCCAACTCAAGTGTCAATTGTTATATCATTTATCGCTCTACTTAAAGTTGGGCCTGTATAGTAGTGGTATTATTTTGATCATTTATCAGCTTCTATTGAATTTGAGTAACCTATAGTAGGATTTCCTCACATTTTTCTTGAAATGCTACCTTTTCTCACCTTAAAGTTTTCACTACATCTTTCACCTGCATTAGCCCTGATTTCAAAGAATCATTTTGGGCCTATATAGCCTGGTGAGTCTAAAGAGAAATAGTATCTTAAAAATATTTATTTAGACTCTCTATTTCATTATTCTTAATATTGATCTCTATAGTCAAACTGCTACAGTTTGCCTCCTCTTGGGCTAAGGCAGCCTCCATTTTCTATAGCTTCTTTGATATTTTCAAATAATCTTTAGCTACTGTAGAAGTGGATTCATTTAGCATCTCAGCCCTATCTTGTGGTCTAAAAAGGGACATGTCTATAGCCACTACAATCATTGTGTAATCTTTAGGTTGCATCTACTCATTTGGCTTGACTATATTGGGTGATAGATGGGTCACCATTAGTTGTTGCTGGATTGGGTCAAATTGTGACCTCATATGTGATGTAGCTAGGGCTTTATTATCTTTAATCCTTTTTTTCTCCATTCAAGCTTCCTTTGCCTTCTTAGCAGAATCTGCTTGAGTTTGGAAGGTAGAAGGAGAGGTAATGTGCCCACTTGCAAAAGGATAACCTTGTTGCAAGCCATATGGAATAGCCAAATGTTGGCTAGGGGAAATTTGAGGAGGTAATTTCTTGGGGAAAGAGGGGGAAAAATGAGGCAATGATATGGCCTAAGTATGGATAGACAGAGCAAAATGAGAAATGGACATAGTAGAGGGTGGCAGGGGATGTTATTTGGCCAGATGGAATCATTACTCCTAAAGGAGAAGAGAGAGATTGAGAAGAAGAAGGAGAAACCATAATTACTTGAGGAGAAGCCAAACTACTCTATGGTTGGTGTTGTGAGGGTTCTGCCCTCTCCTCTGAATCAAGTTGAAACCTCAGCCTCTTATGTTTCCTTGGTGTTTCTTCTTCTGGTTGTGATTCCTTCTCTTCAACATTTACCACTGCTGCTAGTGGTGCTTGTGTAAAACTGGGAACCCCAAGGGCTAACGCTATTTGAGAAGTTTTTGGTGGTGAATATACCACACTCTTTTATTTTTTAATGATACTAATAGATTTGGGAAAAATAGTTACAATGACTGAAGCTGAGGTTTTCCCTGGGGTCTATGATGTTTGACTAGATTCTGCTCTAGCTTCTAGCTCTCCACCCTATGTCTGCAAATTGCTTATATCAGGGCTAGAGATAGGATATAGATTGAATTCATCCCAGAGTTCTTCCCATTTCTCATCTGAATCCACATTTCCAAAAGAGTGAGTTGTATGACAAATCTCTTTCCTATATTTCCAATAAGCTTCTATTTTCTCAGCATTCTAGTCTTTATTATTTAATGCTCTTCTTAAACTAGAAGTCATTCTAATTTTAGGATCAAAATCCCTTTGCTTAACATAAAAATTTTCCCATGGCCTGTTCTCTTGAAGGGGCAAATCTATCAATTCAACATAAATTAGGAATATCTTCCCTAGGATTTCTTCTATTTTCCCAAAAGGGACGGCCCTTATGCACAATTTTGACAGCAACCTTATTATTTATGACCCATGAAGTTATGAAACCATTTGGGTCATATTCCCATTTATCTTTAATTAGAGAGAAACCCAGGAAGGATAACTTTCTCAACAACATGATCTTAGCATCTCTGACCTTTAGGGCCATGTTTTTTGTCACCCATGGAACATCATACATTTTCTTCTTTTTCTTCCTAGTGCCATATTCATTATCCACCATGGACACTTGCCTGGTGACCTCTAAGAATTCTAACCTAAGGGTCAAAATCTTAGGTACAACATTGGTTCTCCACTAAAACCATGGACTCTAATAATAGTATGATGGGATCGAAAAAAATAATCACAAGGAATAGTGCAATTGGTCATAAGGCCTGAGACACTTGGAGTCAATCTATTTACAACCATTTCTAGGCTCAGATGATAAAAATTAGGGGTAACAAAAAGTTCCCAGAATTCATATGGGTCATTGGTTTTAGACAAGATATGTGTCCATGTAGACATAGGAATGGTCCTATGTAGACCAAAGCTTGGGTCATACATATTTAGATGCATGTGTTGGGAAAAGATGCCAAAATTTTGATATAACATGAGATGAAACAGATAAGAGGAATACATGAAAACCCCTTTAGATTTGAACTGGGTGATTTATTCAACCATTGAATATGCAATCTGCTCAGAGAAATCAAGTCGATACTCTTGAGTCTTATCAATAGTTTTCAATCTAAAAAGGATGGCCATTTGTTCTTCATAGATAGTTGCATCTTCTTTCATTCCAAAAATGAAAGCCATCATGGAAAGTGCATCTTGACTAGCTTGTGCAAATTGTACTCTTACTATTGGAAGTGTTGGCATAGTGGTATCATCATCGCCTAATTGCAATTTTGATTTCAGAAACCTCAATTGAGTATAGACGTTTGCCCATGTTTTTTGCATTTTAGCAATGGTGGGAAATGTGGCTGTCTTGTCAGGATACTGAGCCAACATATCTTTGATAGCCTTTGGTGTAATCTTCACCATGAATGGACCCTATTGTATGGTATTTGAGGGTGCATGAAATAATTCAATGCATATTTCAACCAAGTCAGGGCATGGATGCACACCTGGGACAATGAATTGTGCCAATTGGGAAGTCTATATCCTCATTGTGAATGTTTCGTATTGTCTAACCTTGGCCCTCTGAAGACATCTTTGATGTGCTCCTTCTCTTAAAGCTTTGCTAGGATTGTGAAGGATTGGGTCCATGATTCCATTTTCAAAATCTTTCACCTTTTTTGGGTCATTTGCATAACCAACTTTAGGGACTCTTGTCCGTGGATAGGTCTTTAATGGTTGTGCAGGGGATGAAGCATATGATTTGCTTATGAGAAACTTATCAAGGGATTCATAAATCCTAGACCCTTTTTATGAATATTGTGCTCCCTCCATATCTATATCTATACTTGGAAATAGTGAATTGTGGTAACAGGAAAGGATCTTTGTAAAAGGGAAGGCACTTTTCACTAAGCAGGTTTGCTATGAACTAAAAATGCAAGTAGCAGGAATTTTCTTGCAAACACAGGAATGTTTGAGACACTTTAAGCTTTAACTCTTGTTATGAGGTATTTATTGACCCATTAAGTCTCAAAATGGCATTAAAACTGGGTAACCATTAGCAAAGCTTACTAAATCTTCATGTGACAGCGAGTTAGACACGTCATGAAAGTGGCTACGCAAGGTATCTTAGGAATTTAAATATTTGGGAGATATTTAATGTGTCGAGAGTTTTGAAAATTTTGAAAAAGGCTTTGAACTATAACCACATGTTCAAAGAACACTTATTTAAAAGAAAAAGTGGGAGAGAAAAAAATGGGAAAATAAAGCAATAAGGAAAAGGAAACTATCTAACTATAATACATTAACAAAGTATGTTTGCCCCCCTCCTGGATCAAAAGAATAATTTTTGAAGTCTCCTTCATGGTGAGACAACTTATGTTGCTAGACAAGTGGTTGAATGTGATGAAACTTTGGTGTCTTACTCTTATTGCATGCCACCTTGATTGGTCTGCATCTGAGTGGATCAAAGCCAAACATGCTTCTAACATATACATACTCTTCTTGTCCTTGAAAATTTGTCGAATGCTGGTTCTTGATACTGGCGTGTCTCATCAAGAAATCGATGGCTATTGGCTCATCACCATAAGCCCTTTGATATACATCATCAATTGGCTTATCTCCTTCTACCTCAAACTTGGGTTCCATTGCATGGTCATCCTCTTTAATGAATTTAAAAATATCATCTCCAAAATCACCAACCTCTTGAAAGGATAAGTCTGAAGGCTTGCAATAATTTTTCATATTTATTTGAGTCTCAATACTATCTTGTCCATCTACAACTAGCTCACAGTCTCTTTGAAGAATAGTATAACCTGCCCCAATGACTTTAAATAAGTCATTCAAATCATGATCAAGGAAGTGTCCATGCTCCTCCATATCATCTTACAAAGTGAGAAGAAATTCAAAAATTATCTCTTCCTCATCAGAGATTAAGGCATAATCTTGTGACTTCTAACTCAGAATCTGGAATTCATGTTGAGAGACCTGAGGATTGATAGAAGAGGTATCTTTTGGTGTTTCTTCCCTTAAAACATTTGGGATTTTATGATCTTCATCAAATATGACATAAGTGCCCAGACTAGTGGAGTCATAATTTCCATATGGGTCACTTTGCATCATAGCTAACAAAAGATTATTTTCCTCTTCTTGATCATGTTTAATCCATTCATCTAACTCCTCAACAAAAACCCTTTCTTCCTTATTCAACATAGCATGAGCTGCCTCTAATTTTGAGGTTGGTTCATTGGTGATGTGATCCTTATATAGTGGCTCAGATAATATCTTCATCTTTGAACCATATTTGGTTTTGAGGATAAGATGAGACCAATCAAGTGACATATATCCTCCTATCTTGGCTATAAAGTCTCTAGATAAACATAAACCAAATACAGGGGGTATATCTATGATTACTACATCTTGATTGACAATTATGTTGGCGCAAGTATATAATTGAAATGGGAGTTGTTTAATTCTTCCCATTGTTTGCACTGATTTGCCATCCAAATGCATGACTCCTCTAGTGAGTGGCTCATACTTTATCTTTAAAGCATATGTTATTTGCTTAGGAATTACTGTAGTACTATCCCCTGAGTCTATCATTACATTATGCAATAGTTTCTTTCCAACTATCAAAGTTAAAAAGAAGGGCTCTGGTTTGTATTTACTTGCCTCTGGTGCATTTTTCACAAGGACTATTGTCTACAGATGAACTGTGTCTTTGAGCTTTTCTTTTTTAATAGGTCCTTCTTTGATACCAATATGTTCAGGCACTACTTGGCCTTGTAGAAATTGATATAATAGTGTCTTTTGCTTATGGATAGTTAATATGTCCCATATTGATACTTTTTCTAGTGTCCTCTTCAGTTGATCCACAACATTCATCAGTCCCAGAGTTTGAGTTCTTGGAAAATAAGGATATCTTGCTTTTTCTTGAACTTGTCTAGGAACTACTTGATTATACACTGGCTAATGTACTTCTTGTCTAATAGTTGTGTTTTGATGACCTTGAAATGGAGGATTCTCCATAACTTGATTATTTACAACTTCAGGCTATTCCATCATTCTTCTCTTTGATCTGGTATAGTAGTCTAATTGCACCACTAGTTTCTTGGAAGTAGAAGCTTCATTCCAGAATATTGACTCTTCATCTTCAACCCATGAGAATAAAGAATGTTTTGGGGATCTTTATTCTTCTTTTTTTAAAGACATTCCTTGCATCTGAGCCATCATGGTTGAATTTTGCATACTAGAAGATTGGTAGGCTTGATTGTCAGAAGTACTTGTAAATTGTCCATCCATTCTTCTTTGCTCTACTACCTTTTGTTGTAGATTACCCATAGGACAATCTCTAGGTGTATGAGCATTATTACAAGGGAAACACCAGGCATTGGTGTCATTTTCATAATTATTTTTCCCTTGAACCATCTCCCTATTTGAATTAGGGGAAACAATCTGTGAGGGGGTAGGGACTGCAACTAATTGGTTTGCGGGCGAAGGGTTAGTTTGTCTTTGAGGACCCTGATACCAGTTTGGCTATGATGAAAATATATTTCCTTGGTAGCCTTGATATTGGGGTTTAGGGTAAGCATTATGCTATCTTTTTATGTTGATTAACTCATTAGAAAATGTCCTTAAGATGTTCTTGATATCATCCATCTCAGATGATTAGGTAGGGACAAGTTCTTTAATAGGTTGTTGAGGATATTTATACATAAACACAAGTGGAGCTATGGGATTAGGGGTTTCTTGAGGCATAGGTAAGGTAATCTTTGGAAACATAGGCATGGGAGGCCTTGGGGGCAACTTTCCAGCATCTATTAAATTATTTTTAGCTCTGACTACATAGTCATAAACTTCTAGCAGAGTCTGACCTCCAAATGACTGAATCATTATAGATATATCTAAATTTAAAGCTTTAAGGTAAAATACTATAGCCATACCTGGTAATGGTCTTGATATAGTAGGAATCCTTTCCCAAGTCTTTTGAAATCTTGAATTTGAGTCAGTCATTGCTTCTTGTGGTGCTCTTTGGATAGTAATCAATTGTTGCAACAAAGAAGATTTATCACCCTTTTCTTCAAATCTTTCAAAGAAAAAATCTCCAAGCTGATCCCATGTAGATATTGTATTTGGAGTCAAGGATTGGTACCATTCCAGAGCCTTTCCTTTAAAATAATTTGATAATAATCTTATAGCCACATTCTGTTGTGTGACAATTGTATGGCACAAACATTTGACACATCTTACAGATGTTCTTCAAGTGTTTTGAAATCTTGCCCACAGAATTTGGGTAGAGATTTCAAGGTATTTACTGGGATAGGATCCCAAGTGGTTGGTGGTATTGGGAGAATCAAAGGACTGCTAGTGTTCTAACTTGCATAATTTCTTGGGGGTATAGGTGCTCCCATGTTTGCTCTTGGTATTGGTATAAAATGATTGACCCTTCTTCTTGGACTAGATATCAATGGTGGAAAAAGAATACCTAGATTTATAGTAGATTGAGATCTTATTACTGGTCCACAACTCTGACTCCTTGTAGCTCTCTGGTTCATACGGTCTTGAAAGAAACTTCAAGATGGTGTCCCATCAGGTGTGCCAAAAATTGTTGATAATTAAAATCACGTTGTTTCTAACACCAACAATGGGAAGTTTTAGGAATATGGGACTTGAAACCTAAAAAAACCTCCAGATTTTAAAGAAGCTGGCTCTTCTTTATATCAAGTGTATAATGGGAAAAGGGATAGGAATTAAACAAAAAAACAAGTGCAATGAAAGAAAATTTAACTATGGTGATGCACCTAAATTTAATTTGACCCTTAATTCTGAGCACAATGAAGCTATATGTAAGATTCAATTACATTAAAGAGAGAACAAGGCATGATCAATGTAAAAGATGAAAAATAATAGAAACAGAGGCTCACAACTTTAGACTACTTTTGCAGTGACACAGAAAAATATCAACAAAGGCACATAACTCAGTCTTCTTATTAATTCTTCAGTCACATAAAAGGCATAGAAACATGCATAGTTATATAAACTTTATAACTCAAGAAAAATAGAACAAAGGTAAATGATATCCCTGATCATAGCTAAGAAAGTCTAAAACTCTTGACAATAATCTCTCACAAAAATTCTCCCTATCTTCTGATGATGATCATTTGGTGATCTCTGCAACCCTATTTATAGCATCAAACTAGCTCTAGGTTGCCTGCACGTTCCCAATCCAATGGCCTAACTGAACTCTAAATAAATTGGAACTGTCTAACACAGGATATTTCTTAGATCTGATATGTTTTGTCTCTCTACAATTTCATTGGCTGAAATAGATACACAGGATGCTTCCCACTATGAAACAGGTGAGGACACTTGGCTGCTTCACTTACTCTACTTGAAAACCTTCTTATTATTCAGGAGGCACCAAAAAATGACACTTGGCATGTTCTGCAGTACTTACCGAAGACACACGACACTTTTCATGTAACCTATACTCTTTTTTGTGTCTTTGCTTAGGAGTGTTCTGTCTTTGACATATATCACAGTCTGCTCCTTCAAAACATTAACAACTTATAGAAAATGGGACCTACAACACTTCTCTCCTGAGCAACTTTAAAAAGGGAATAGGGACAGGTGGCACTTTCTATGCATCTTTAACAAAGGACATGTGGTGGTCTCTACTACTTTTAGCTACCTTTTGAGAATCCTATGAAAGGTGACATGTGTTGGTCTCTATGTCACTCTATCTATATTATAGAAACATTTGGGCCTCATTTCATATTTACACAGATGATGACACTTGGCAGCTTCCATTTGCCTTAGAAACAAAACCCAGGACCTACCACAGTCTTTACTTATCGATGAAACAAAATTAAGATATAACATATGTTGACATGTGGTAGCTTCCACTTTATTTATCTATGGATACGTGGAATCTTCCATTGCTTTTATAAAAAACAATTGAAACCTTCCACAGTTTCCACTTGGCACCTTCTGCACGACCCTGAGAAAAGCCTATTGAAAGAAGCTTTCGAAACGTATAAGAAATGTGAGACGTGGATGCCGAAACTTGTCACGCTCTGCTGAGTTACCATGGGATACGCATCGTGTTTTGAGCAACTTATAAAAATTACAAAATGTGCCTCGGCTGATGACACTTGGCAGTTTCTGCATGACTTTGATATTTAGACAAAAATTAGGTGAAAAGAAATTTGAGCCCATGCTCTGAGTTAAAAAAATTCACTGTCTCGAACCAAAGTGTGCATGGGAAAAACTTGGAGTGCATAAATGAAACTCAAAAAATGAAAAATGTAGAGTTTTTTTACTCTACATTATTCATGGAATAGGTTTCTAATGAAGATAATACAATCCACATAGCTTGTGATTCTCTCACCTTTGAAGTGA
The DNA here is from genome assembly GCA_037957365.1 of Torreya grandis. Lineage (NCBI taxonomy): Eukaryota > Viridiplantae > Streptophyta > Pinopsida > Cupressales > Taxaceae > Torreya > Torreya grandis. The sequence continues at coordinate 2,347,973 of JARHVA010000380.1, read as the reverse complement.
ACACACACACATAACCATAAGAAACTCAAAAAATATTAATTTAATATTCTAAAAATAGATTACATAATATTTTTATAAGAAGTAAATATGGCCTTATTGTGATTGAGTTACTTTGGGAAACCCCTAAATTACAATGATTATCTATCAGAATTCTATTCAAGGCTATCTCCTTGGACCTTGTCTCTCTCTCAGACTATAAATTTTTGAAGAGTTTATCTTATTTGCACAACAAAGGATCCTATTATAGACCTTATAAGTTTCTCAAATACCTATTTACCATCAATAAAATCAACCATGATATTATTTATTAATTAATGAGTTGACCTCCAATGTGTCTAGACCAAGTCAACGGCTGAGGATTCAAATGAAATCAAGCCACAAAAATGATGTAGGAGCATCACCCTATATGATCCATTTTGGAATATTATTATTGTTTTTGAGTCCTTATGTGGTATTTTTAGTATTATATATCTCCATGGAGTCATTTCCAAGTCTTAGATGTGAATAAAATTTGAATTGGAGCTATTTTGGTATTTTCATGCCAAAACTGCCAATTCAATCTTTTTAATTTCTTTCATTATTCCTAGGGTCTAATTCATGTTTTTATGGGATATAATGTTTTATTTTGTTTTTTTTATGGGTATATTATTTTTTATAATTATATTAAGTTTGTTCTCACCTTTGTGGTCATATTTATCATGTTCTCACCTTATGTAATGCCTAAGAAGGCTAGTTTTCTCAAGCATGGATGTACGTTAGGGGTTAACAAGATTAAGTTAGAGAGTTTTTATGGGTTAAAAAAATCATTCATTAATATGTATATAAGGTTGAGTGATTCAAAAAAATCAAGAAGAAGATCTAATTTTGTAAAGTGAGATTGTTTGTCTTAGTTTTTTGCGTATGCTTGTGTAAGATCAAGAATGTTAATGAATGAAAAAAGCTTTTGGAGAATATTGTGAATTAAATACTATTGGTAAGTGTTATTATTTATAGATTTTTTATTTCTTGGTATATTTTGAGTATTAACATTCATCTACAAGTGTGAAAGAGACAAACGTAGGCCTTGAGAATTTTGTGTTTGACACAATCGAGAACCAAGAGGAGTGGAAGGTTTATTTAGATCATTTAAAGAAATTTGATGATTTTAATGGTTTTATATAGTTTTATTATGTTAAGGGAACAATTTTTATTCTCAGTAACACTTGTGAAGATTAAATATCATTCAAACTTCAAACTTCTTACACACAGTCCTATACACTGTTATTCTATGTACAATTTAGGTGAGTATTTGAGATTTTTAAGTCTATTTTCTACCAAGTTGAGTACTATTTCAATCCAAATAATTCATAAAATTTTTCATATACCTAATATTAGTGTTTTTATACCTTGAAAGGGAATTTTGTGTTTGTAAAGATCAATTTGTAACCTCGTGATTTTGTGTAGAACCCTGCCTAGAGTTTTTGGTCAATTAGTTGTTATAGACCCTACAAACCTGTTAAAACCTTAAAATTTCACCTAAATATTAGGATTATTTTTATAAAAGTTAATCAAGTGTTTTTTTTGAATTTTTAGCACATGTCAAATATTTTTGAGCCAAAACTTAGTTTGATTGTTATAGAGACCTAATTGAGGCCTAATTTCATGAATGTCTAATTGAGTTATCATACTTACCTTGAGAGTTGGTCCAAAAAACATTTTATGGATATGTATGACCTTGATGGATATGTAAGACTATTTTTTTTTTATTTAACCCTTGTGTGTTGTGAAAACCAACTGGATAAGTGTTATAGGAGGGTTAAAAGGAAAGAGGCTTGATAGACAACTTATATTTTATTTTATAAATATCTCTCCCTCTACATCAAATTGGTATCAAAGCTAGGATGTATACTTGAAGGAGGCTTAAATTGATGACACTCTTTAAAAACAAGATTTAATTTTTTTTTTAAAATTTAGTTGAGTTGAGAATATAGAATGCCACCTAGGAGAAACCCAAGAGGAGGTGGAAGATAAGGTATCCATATGGGAGATACAATATTGGAGGAGTTAATAAAACTAAGAGTGAGTTTTGATGCAAGGTTGACAATAATAGAGGCTAATTAGAGAAGATAAATTTTAATAGGGGATGTTAGTGATAGGGAAGAAAAACCACAAGCACAAGAGGAGGAGGTAGAAGAAGTGGATAAAGAGGAAGAAGGAATTAATAGATTAATGAAATTAGTCATGGGGTAGGGGTATAAGCCAAAGATAGAGCTTCCCACATATAAAGTTAGGCTAGATGGAAAAGAGCTCATATATAAGATTACAAAGTTGGATAAATATTTTGATTATGAGAATGTACCAGAAGAGAAAAATGGAATTTTTTCTTGCACAAAAATGAAAGGAAATGTAGCCCTTTGGTGGTATTATGTACATGATGAGAGGAGAAAGAAAAGCAAAGACAAGATCAAATATTGGGATAATTTGGTAGATAAATTTAAGATAAAATTTATACCTAGTGATTATAATACTAACATATTCAATCAATTGCATAATTTAAAACAAATGGAGATGGGTGTTAAGGAATATACTAAATAATTATATAAGTTAACCATTAGATTAGGTCATGTAAAAGAAGATGCAGATAAGATTACTGGGTATCTCAATGGGTTAGGGTATAATATTCAAGATGGAATCAGCCTAATAATTCCAAATACACTTGAGGAGTGATACCAATATGATTTGAAGGTAGAATAAAAGATAAATAGAAGACAAACTCAGAAAAATAGGGGTAGGGGTAGAATTTATAGAGGTAGAGGTCAACAAGGAGGAATAATCACATCATAAAGAGCAAATTTAGAACCAAGTACCTCTCAAGAGCATGCATCCAATTCAATAGGTGGATTCAGAGGAAGGAGATCATACTTCATAGGATGATACACACAAAAATGAAGATGATTAAGTAGAATCACTAGTAATTGATTCAAATTCATTAAGTTTAATAGTCATAGGTTTTGGTAATGTCTAGACAATGCTCAGGCTAGTGGATATAGAACTAAAAGTAGAAACCAAATAGTCCAAGTAGAAGAAGACAGTGTGGATCCTCCATGTCATGTTGAATAACCTAAAGTTTTTGAATCTTTTTTGATGAGGAGAGTGCTAATCAAACCACCCAAGGAGAAGGATCCTACCCAAAGAAATAATCTATTCAAGACAACATGCAAATGTCAAGGTAAGTGATGCAAATTAGTGATTGACTCAGGTAGTATAGATAATCTAGTGGTAGTAGAGATGGTATAAAATCTTGGATTGAAGAGGATACCACATCTAAACCTATAAAAGGTCTCATAAATTCAAATGGGGTAGTAATTTCTTGTGAATGAGCAATGTTGGGTAGATTTTTAGATTAGAGGATATAAGGATAATGCATTATGTGTATAAAAAATAAAATGAAGTTGATCTATTAATCAATCCTAGCTCAGAGAATATAAATCCTACATACACTTCTATTTTTTGATACATTATATATTCATGGTCATGACTAAGATGGATCTAATAGACCTAACCAAGGGATCTATTACCATAATAACATCACTATAGAGGGTTCCAAAGCCTTTATTCAAGTAACACTATGAAATAACCCTATCCAGGTTGTATGTTTTCATATTCATTAAGTAAATGCAAAGTATATTATAATCTAATCTAGTACTCAACAAAGCTTGTGGTACAAAGAGAGTGTAATAAACATGAAAATTAAACATACATAGAAGATATTTAATCAAATTAATGTATAGGAAATCTTAATTCATGGGAGATAAGTACAAATTAAAATTTATATACTTTAACAAAGGAGGAACAAAGTTATGAATACTCACCTTTAAATACTAACCCACCAAACCTCAATCTCTCCCTTGGCCAAGGAGCTTCATAAGAGGTTGTCATGGTATTTAAGGATAACAAGGATAAGTCAGATCAAGACTACATAAATTCTCTATGTATCCAAAATACTTCTCCACAAGATAGGATTTGTATCTCCAAATAAGTTATTGAGACCCTAATAAATGTTCCTTAATTAGAATGGTGGATAATTATATGCACAATATAATATTCTTCTTATTTTATTCCTAATAAATGATGTAAATGGATGTGTATATATAGATGGATCTAACCCTAAAACTTTCCAAAAGTTTATCCAATAGGGTCAACCCAACTCAAATCTATATCAATACTTGATAAATACAAGTTAGGTCCTAGTCTAGGTTAGTTAAGGCTGACAATGTACATTAAATATCAAAAAGGGTTTTAAGCTTAGGAAAGGGCTAAGTAAGGTAGTGAATTACTTGGAAGAGTGTGTAAGTGAGGTCCAATTATTTATTAGTGGGCTGATGCATCATAACAATAATGTAATAGGGCCAATTAAGTATCAATTGGGTTGATTGTGTATAAAAATAGGGAAACTAGAAAACTAAATCAAACAAGTTGATGAAGTAGTTAATTTATAAATATTTGAGAATGTATTAGAATGTATATTAATTATTATGACATCAAGATCTAATACATCATTTTTTGTTTGATATTTTAAAGAGATGTTAGAAATTTTGGTGCTTAGTGGATGCATTATGGTTATCAAATTTATTAGAGAGTTTGGATAACATGGATAGAGCTCGATTGGTCACTATGGGCTTTGATGACATTATGGATATGAGATGGATCCCCATGAGCGTTGATCTCATTATCATTTTCTTGTTGAGTTATTTTATTTTTTTGTTGTTTTGTCATTGATGTTATCATTGATGTCAAAGTCAAGATGGATGTGATTAATGTCAAGGTCAAAGTTGATGCCATGCATGGTGGAGTGGTATGTGACAAATAAGTCTTATGATAAGAGAAAATTTAAAGGAAACATATTGTCTCTCTATTGAGATAGAATTTTAAGGAAACCTGGTAATTCTTTGGAGTTTGATGTCATGTAAAGGTCAAGATCATGATATAAGGTTAGATACTATTGAGTATTAGCCTTGAATAGCATTTTCATATCATGAGTATGGTTTAGTAGTCTTTGAGTTCTATATGAGATCTTGGTACAATGTTGTAGTGTGACAATATCATGAACCTATTGAGATTAGTCTTATTTTTATATAATCCTAATCGAATAATTTTCTTGGTTGATATCATTGAGATTTATCTTGTTTAAGTTCAAATTCTTAGGTACTAGGTGTCTTAAGAAGCCTAGTTTAGCCTTATGAGAAGGTATATGCATAAATCATAGTGAATCTTGATGAATTATGTTATTACAAGAATGAAATAGTGTTTAAAGATGTGTAATCATGATAAAGAGGAAAATAATCCTTTAAAAGAGTTCTAATGTCAGCTTTGAGGTTTACTCCTTGCATGAAGAGACCTAGTGAGAAGGCACAGGCTTGGTAACATGATGAGGTAAGTAGTCTAAGGATTGTAATAAGATGTGTGGTAGTGTGTGAGTAAGGTATTAGGTTTTATGACATAAGGTTGAGGTACTTAGAGTAGTGTAATAGGTTTCAAGGTGTGTTCAAGGTCTAAGTATGACTGGAAGTTCAAGGCCTAATGAGTAAAGAGACCTATTGTGGCCTAATGAGGGGTCAAGTTAAATTAAAAAGGTTACAGAGATCATAAAAGAATTTTTATAGGTGTGAGAGGTTGTGTCAAGTTTTTTTACCAATTTTGAGGTCAAATATTGAAGGAAAAAGCATGAAAATTGGTGTTAAGGTTTTCTATGTACACATAATAACATGTTGCGTACCCAAGAAGGATTTTATTATGAATTTTTGGCATGAAAAAACTTTGTATGAGGATACAATAAATTCATAGTATTTTTTTAAGTGTCATATCTTGAATTTACCATAATGCTTTTATGGTTTGAGGGCCTAAGCTTTATGAATGATTGTTAATAATGGAAGGTAGTCTAAACCCTCTCTGAAACCCTAATAATGATCCGATATGAAATGTATTATTAGAAATGAATCATAATGGTTTATTTTACATATTATTGTGATTTTATGTTGTATTAAATTCTTTTAGGTACCTCCAGGTGGCATTGGTTTGTCATAAGAGTGAGTAGAAGCTACATGAAAACATTTATTTCTTAGATTTTTGATGTAGCAAGCAGGATTGACCAAGTCAAAGCATGAAAATTTTAGAGGATGATGTATTAGACTTTTATTTCATGATAATTTAAGTTTATTATCATTTTTTATAAATTAAATATTCTAAACTGATCATGGAAGTTGACCTATCAATAAATAGTCCTAATGAGGAAGACAGTTAGAAAACTAGGTAGAAGTGAGAATGAGATTAGGGATGGGTTGAAATGGATTAGGGATAGATAAAAATGTATTTTTTTATTTTTAATTACATATATATCATATCCCATTTTATTATAATATTTGGATATGATCATAAACAATCCAAAATTTACTCTCAAAGTGACCTATCTAACATAATGAGGTTTTTGTAGGGTGAAGACATGACATTGGTCTGTAAGACCAATATTGATATTGAAAATTGTAACATATATATTTAAATATTTTATAATTATGATTAATTATCATTTAAACCCACTATAATTTTATAAAAGTGTTCACATAGATGTTTTAAGTCTTGGTTTCTATGATTGTGCTTTTGGAGGTACAAGCAGTTTTTTGTGTATGAGTGAGATTGATGTTCCTAAGTTAATTTGCATAAATTTGAAGAATAAAATGAACATTATGTTGTTATATAGATATTATATTATATTTTTAATTTATTTTTATTAATTATAAACTCTTATTAATGTGTGAAAATTCAAAGTCTCTTGATTGGGTTTTTGAAGTCTATGTGCAATTCTAAGTGAGAATATGAAGATGATCAGTTTGAGGTCTTTTTAATTGTTTAGTTAAAACTAATGAACATGATGATGACCATAATTTCATGTATTTTTTATACATGTTTTTTTTCAATGTTTCAAAGTTGAGTTTATTCTTGAGATATTCAAAATAGACTTTCTGGCAGTGAGAAGTCCTTGTTGTGAATAGACCTAATGGTGTGGTTCAAGGAGTGAAATGAGATAAATAGAGTTGGTGAAATAAGATGAGATTATAAGGGGTATCATTAAATCTTGTTTTAATTTTTTCATCCATTTTTTGAGGCTTATAATGTTCCAAGGTGGTCAAGGTGAAATGTGTGCTTTGAGAAGGCCTAATTGCATTAGGTCTCTATTAGGCCTAATGGTGGTTTTGGTCCTTATGGGTGGTGAAAAACATATGTAGTGGGTGTTTCAGTTGTGAAACATATTTTTTTATATATTAAAAGGGTTATCTAATTATTTAGATTATTTTTTCTGACCAATATGGGTGAGATCAAGAGTCAAGTATAAAGAGAAGGTCTAATAGGCCTAATTTGACTAATAAGAATATTGAGGAGAAAAACAAATGATATAGAGTTTTGGAAACTAGATATAGGGATTTAATGACATCAAATAGGTATTATTAATGTTTCATGAATATATAATAATAATTCTATAGATGATGAGCAAGGTTATTTGACCTAATTTTGCCAAGTAAAGGGCTAGTTGAGCGAGAAGGCCTAAAAGGATGTTTGAGAGATATATAGAAGAGTGAGAAGAGAAAAAGAAGGCATTAATATTTATTTGAGAGATAAATATGTGTCCAAATGTGATCATATGTTTTAGGTGACTTATTTGATTCTTATTTTCCTAGGGGGTTGATGTCTCCTTACAAGTTGGTGCTTGACTAGTGAGGGTTTGGTGCTCCTTGTGGGGTTAGTGACTCACCAAAATTTGATTCATTAATTATAAGAATATAGTCCAAGATATGTTTCAGTGGTTTTTATTACCTAAAAGCTTTTTCCACATATTTTTTTGTGTTCTTATGTTATTTAATTTTATATATGTTTGTTTATGCATTGGTTTATGTTTGCATGTGAATGAATGCTTCATGGATGATAAGTAAGATTGAAGGATCATTTTAAGGTATATAATTCACCCCAAACCCTCCTCTCAATATATATACTTACAAAACTTGGTATTATATCAAGTAATTTAGAGTAGGCCTAATATCTTAAAGAATATCTAAAGCAAGTGAAGATGGCTAGTCGAGCACAAGGTGGTTTTTTTACAAGCAAGGATCCATTATTTAATGAATTCAATTATGATTTTTGGAGTGTAAATATGAGGACATATTTTATGTCTCAAGTTCATGATGTTTGGAAATAAGTTTTGGATGGATATACTACACCCCCTATTTATTCCTCTTACATATGCAACATGCAATAAGGCTAGTGACAACAATTTAATAGCAATCAATGGTATTATGTGTGGCCTATTAGAGGTAGAAATTGTGAATGTGATAAAATATATGTATACTAAATAAATTTGGGACAATTTTAAGGCTATACATGAGGGATAATCCAAGGTCAAGTTGGATAAGTTTCAAACCCATATAAGGTATTTTGAAAGCCTAAGGATGAATGAAGATGAGACCATTTCAGCCTACTTATTAAGGGTTGATGAAGTGGTCCACATCATAAGAATCATAGGTTAATAATTGAAAGAGTATACTATTGTTCAAAAGGTTTTGACATATCTAACTCCTGAGTTTAATTTTAAAGTGTATGATGTTGAAGAGATGATAGATCTAAACAAGCTAGAGATGGATGGAATTTATGGCACCCTAACAGCCTATTAGATGAGGACAAATGAAGGAATACCTATAAATAATAAAGCTACATTCAAGGATGAAAATAATTCAAAGGATAAGAAGACACAAGGTAATAAAGTTAGATACAATGATGATTCTAATATTGATGATGATGAGTTGATAAGAAAATTGAAAATAGGTTTAGGTAAATAAAAGGGTACGCTACCTTTCAATTAATTTCATTATGGAGAGATTGGACACTTTGATAACAAGTTCCCTCATAATCATAATAAAAATGATGATGGTCATAATGATGATAATAAGTCTTATAGGTCTAATAAGATTAAAAAAATATTTAGAAGGTATGATGACAAGAATAATTTTTTCAAGAACAAAATATACCTTTAATCCAAGGAAGATTGTATCTCATATGTTGAGAGTAAGAGAAGTGATTCTGAGAGTGACCATGAAGGTGATGGCCCTCATTTTAATGATGTTCTCTTCATGGCTGAGGAATCAAGATGTTCAAATCAAGAAGAGTCCATATGGATTGGAGGTACTATTGGTGATTCAAATGAAGAATAAGTTTAGGTGGACTTTGAGGTTGAGTTGATGAATGCTCTAGAATAGCTAAATATCTTGAAAAAAAATAATAAGTGTTGAGGTATCTTATCAAATATTATGAGGAGAAAATCAATTTTTTTGAATTTTGACTGACTAAACATTCCAAATAACAAGAAGAAATAGTCAAATAGGTGGAGACACAAATGGATATTATGACTGCAAGCCTAAAGGATAAATAAGAACAAACTGCAAGGTATATAACTAAATTGGATTCTTTGAGATCTAATTTGGATTAGACATCAAGTAAGATTAAGTCCTTTATGAAGTTTGAGAAGATTACTAATGATCTAGCCAACATTATAAGTATTCAAAAGACTGACAATTACAAAGTATGTCTTGGTTTCAATGGAGACCAAAATAAGAACACTAATGTAATCAAGAAGGTCAATGGTCAATCAAGGATGATGATTCTAACATAATGAAGACTAATCCTATTAATTAGCCTAATGTTATAAGGTATGCTAATATTTTTTATGGCTATTGGTATTCATGTAACCAATTTAGTTATAGAGTAAGGCATTGTAGAAGGCCCTCCAAGAATGAATATACATGGAACTATGAGGAGAGTCATTAGTCAAGAGGTATGGGTCATGGTTTTTTGCCATCAAAAGGAAGAGTGTGTTTCAATTGTCAAAATGTTGGTCATATTGTAAAGTTATGTAGGAATATATTCTTAAGTCAAAACAAGAAAGTTGAGACCCCTAGAATGTAAGAAAGAAGACAAGATAGTGTGTGGAAACCAAAGGTAGCTACGGTGAATGATGACCAATCTACAAGCCCAAATGGAATATTTCCATGGTGGAACATAGTTTAGATGCAAAATATTGTCAATAATTCTCCCTATCATCTCAAATTATGGATGAATAAGTCAAGTCAAATAGACCAAGTCAGAATGGTGTTCAAATAAAGATTGAAGAATTCAAGCCTAAAAGGATCATGAAGAAATTTAAACCTAGTAAGGGCATGGAGATTAGGTAATCTCTTAATTTTATTTTGTTTTAGTAATCAAGAGAGAATAGGTGACTCCATTAGGCTTCATGGAGGCACTTAGATAGTGAGCAAAAACATGAAGGATGCTTGGTCTTAGGGGGAGATTTGTGTTCTTTATTGAAATTAAAATCCAAGGTTTAGTCAAGAGTCCTTTAGAGGTATGACTAGAAGAGATGGGTCACAAATAGTCTACATGATGGCTTGATCAAAACAAGTCATAATCTTGATAGTGTCTGAAGATCTCATGAATACAAGGGGATCCAATCATGCTATAAGAGTAGGCATGTGAGCTTGATCTATGTTGAGTTTTTTTTATCAAAGAGAGATAATGTTTTTTTAGAGAAAAGGTGTGTTGTTATAGGTTCAAGGATCAAATAATTTCCAAGAAGATGACCCTTTATCATTAATGTCAAAGGGGGAGATAGTTATAGTTTGGGATAAAGGATAGAAGATCCAGTCTAAGGAGATGAAAATGATCATCTTTTTTTGAGTGTTTGCCATCAATGATAAAGGGGGAGATTGTTGAGGTATGTTACTATTATTGGTGTTGTGTCATTGATGTCAAATTCAAGATGGATGTGATTAATGTCAAGGTTAAAGTTGAGGCCATGTATGGTGGAGTGGTATGTGACAAATAAGTCTTATGACAAGAGAAAATTTGAAGGCAACATATTGTCTCTCTATTGAGAGAGAATTTGAATGCAACCTAGTAATTCTTATAAGGTTGATGGAATGTCAAGGTCAAGATCATGATATAAGGTAAGATACTATTAAGTTTTAGTCTTGAGGATCATTGTCATATCATGAGCATGGTTTAGCAGTTTTTGAGTTATGTACGAGGTCTTGGTACAATGTTGTAGTGTGACAAACTCATGATCTTATTAAGAGTATTATTATTTTCAAAGAATCATGATTGAATAATGTTATTGGTTGATATTATTTAGAGTAGGCTTGTTTTAATTCAAATTCTTAAGTACTAAGTGTCTTAAGAAGCCTAGTCTAGCCTTGTGAGAAGGTATATGCATGAAGCATAGTTAATCTCGATGAATTATGTCAGAACATGCATGAGAGAATAATTAAATATGTGTATGCATGAGAAAGATGAAAATAATCCTTCAAAAGAGTTCCAAGGTTAGTTTTGAGGCTTAGTCCTTGCATGAAGAGACCTAGTGAGAAGACTCATGCTTATAAAAAGATGTGTGGTAGTGTGTGTTAGCCATTTTTGTCACACATATAAAGATCTTGTATGGTTTGATGAAGCAGTGGATCAAAGGTGTAGAAATGGATCTAAAATTTTCAAATAGAGAGGATCTCATCAAGGTTTTCTAAGGATCTAACAATAATGTTCAAGGATAATCCTACAAGACAAAAGCTAAGTGCAAAACCCTTTGTTTTGATAAAGTCCTTACTTGGCATATTTGTTTCAGGAAATTGTGTCAAGGTTTTTTAACCAAGTGTTGGGGAATTTTTTACAAAAATTGTCTACATCAAAAAGATAAGTGTCATATTTATTTTCAGAAAATTGTCCACACAATTTTATCAAAGGCACTAATTCTTTTGAGGAAAATGTTTGACAAAAGCTATGAAGGGAAAGTTACTTCATTTGACTAAGTGTCAAGAATTGTTTCAGACATTTTGTCTGAAATAATTTCCTTGAAAGGGCATCTTCCAAAAGCCAAAGGAATTTTCAAGAAAGCCAAAGGACACTTTTATTATTAAAAAGGGGGCTTTTTGAGAACACAAAGGGTCATTTCCCTTCAAAAAAGATACATTTTCAAGCCAAAGGTTCCATTTCAAAAAATCCAAATTTTTCTTTTTCAAAAGGTAGAGGGTTCACTTAAAATTTTTGAAGAGTACTTTCCCTTCAGAAAAGGACACTTAGCAAAAGTCCAAAAAAAAATTTCAAAAGCCAAAAAGGCTGAAGGAAATTGTTTCAGGAAAATTGTCCAAAAGAAAAAATCTTGAAGGGTATTTTTATTTGGAAATTATCCAAAACAATATTTATGAGGAGTCCTTTTCCAAGGAAAGTGTCCTATATGATTCCCCTTAAGGGTCATTTCTTCAAGAAAGTGGTCAATACAAAAAGTCCCAAAGGGTATTTCTTCAACAAAAAGCTCGTAGACAAAAGTCTGAAAGAAATGCTTCAAGGAATTGGTTTTCCAACAAAGTAATGATAGTTGCAAAAATGTCAATTTTAGGCTATAAGAAATAGTTGTTTGAATTCAAAAGGTCTAGGACAGTCCCACAAGTGTCAAACTCAATTACAGAAGATAGTTGTTGAGGTTCAAATATTCCAATGATGATTACATGAATGTTAAATAAATTTGTGTAGAATTCAAATGTAGGTGCATAGACATCAAAGTGAAGCCTCATGAAATAGATTTTTGGGTTCAAAAAATAAGATCGATAGCTCATGTTCAATCATACAGAAGATCTAATGGTGAGTTGTGACTGATAGGTTAATGGGCTCAGACAAATTAATGACAAATTAAATCATAGATTTATATCAATAATGAGCGGGGCATAAAATAGGTCTTTCATACCTAATATAGATCAAAGGTTAGCAACTCATAGATGAAAAAAGACCAATCATCAAGCAGAGTGTTGTCTATTATAACTATAGGAAAACCAATAATCTAGATTGGTTTTCAACCTATAGCTAATTTAGGTTTAGGTCCCAAAGCATTGAGTAGGTATGTGATTAATGAAAAGAGTAGCCTGAGCTATGATTTCAAAAAACCACCACTCAAAGCATGCATGACATGGCTCTGTCAGTTTTAATATATGAGGACCTTGTCCTCATAATGAAGCCAAGTGGAAGGTATGGTAAGATTTATGGAGCAAATTCAGGAGATTGGAGAAATAGTTGGAGCATTCAATAATGATCAAAACTTTAAAATATATTTTCTGCTTGAAAGGATCATGACTCACCATATAAAACAAAATCTTGTCCTTTATTGCACTTTTCTCAGCCAATGAGAATAACTTGAGAACTAACTAGAGATATTGAAGGATAAATGTTGATGATGGACTTATCCTGATTGGACAAAGGGGTGGTGGGGCATCCCTTAAAAGGTGGAGCTCATTAAATGATCATGGAAAATGTGGAATTCTCCTTTATCTCTCTATTTCTATTCCCTCTTTAATATATCCCATTCTTTTCATTTGGAAAAGGGTTCTTCGATTTGAAGTTTTTAGAGATTAGTTCTCTCTGATTTGGAAATTTTAGAGGAACTGGGATACTCTTTAAGATATTGAAAAATATGATCATCTTGATTAGGCTTGACCCTATCAATAATTTGTAAAAACTACCTCTTGATGAAATAAAGGATTTTCTTTGCCTACCTCTTGCCTTAGATTTGTGTCTATTGAGTTCCACACTATGGCATTGTGTGAAGGAGAATCTTCCTCATCCATGGTCCTCTTTTCTAAACTTGTTCAAGGAGTTTTTCAATGTTGTTTGTAGGTATAGTTGAGTGCTCTTTCCACCATTTATGTGAATTTTCAGTGATTTTTATAACTCCTCTTTGTTTGCATTCACTGCTTCATGAACATCCTCCATGAAATATTAATGCAACCAACTTGATCTTGAGGTTGTGTAAGTCAGTATTGTCCTCTGTAAAACTAGTGTGGGTTCAAGCTTATGGAAGTTTCCCATTTTTTTCTGGTGCATCACCTAGTTATATTTCTTAAGAGCCCTTATCCCCTTTCTAACCCTTTTCCCCATGGAGCATTAGTTTAGATTTAGTTTTAGGTAATCTACCAAGAGAAAGTTGGCCTTCTCCACAGGTTCAACCTCACTACAAGATACCCATAGCCTGAGGTTGTTCCAATATTGTAGCTAGGATTGAGAGAGCCTAAAAAAATATCCCAGAAGGGTGCAATTATAATGCTACAATAGTTTTTGGCATACTAAGTGGGACTATGTTGTTCACTGAGTGAAGATTTTTGGTGTTCTCTTCATCTAATCAGCCTTTAGAGGCATGCATGCAGACACCAACGGCAACTCCAAGTATTCATTAGCTGGTATAATCAGCCCAAGTACTTAATCATCATTATTTGGTATGTTTAAGCAATCATTTTTTGATCAACATGTTTGTTCTCTACCTCAACATCACACTTATCAAGCTAACAATGTTTATGTGTTCTCCCCAAGTGGACCTCAAATAACCTATCAACCCTATCACAGCCTTTGCCCTCCCCCACTCCTATGTATGACCAAGATTAGTCTCCTTTGCATTCAAATCAATCCTATAATTCCCCTTGCCAAGACTATGGTTATCCTATTGTATCCTTGTTAGGATTCAAGCAAGCATTATCATATTATATTGAGTTAATAAGTGAGATTGGTAGGGGTTTATAAATTTCTTCAGTTATCCCTATTCATGTTATAAAAGATGCAAGGAATTCTCTTTAACTAGTCAAGGATAGATGGTCAGTTTGTGAGGATGAACAATGGGTAGTTTTTGAGAGGGAGAATAAGGTGTGGTTAAGAAGCATTGTCCAAGATTCAGAAAGTGTGTTGATAGCTTATGAAAATTATTAGGCTCATTTAGATCATTCTTATGTCCTCTCCTTTCTAAGAGCCAATCAGTTGGCCCTCTCCTAGCCCAATGCCCATTCCCACTCAAGAACATGCATCCCTCCCACCATGGACCTTCTCATACACCTTTGACCCTAATTATGTCATGTCCTCTCTTATGAAACCACCCTCTCCTATACTCGTTCAAAAAGAAGAAAAGGTAGTTGTTCCCTACACATTTGCATCATGGAAATTAGTTTAGAAAAACATAGAGAAGAAGGAAGAGGTTTCATTTATAGTGATCCAAGAGCCAATTCAAGAGAAGGAGGAGTTACTGGTTAAAGAATATAAAAAATAGGTGTTATCTTAGCTCAATGAGCTTGCCCTACAAGAGTTCCAAGACTCTTTATCCCTCCCTCAAGAACCACCAAAGAAACCAATAAAAGTACCTAATTAGAAAGATACTCTCTTCTTCACCCTCCCACCATCTTCCTCTTAGAGGAAGAGCCAATTTTGAAAGGAATAAAGGAGTATATTAGAGTCAAATTTGAGCAAGAGGACAACACAAGTGTCTATGATGAGGAGATCATGATAGG
Organism: Torreya grandis; assembly: GCA_037957365.1. Taxonomy (NCBI): domain Eukaryota; kingdom Viridiplantae; phylum Streptophyta; class Pinopsida; order Cupressales; family Taxaceae; genus Torreya; species Torreya grandis. The sequence continues at coordinate 2,332,593 of JARHVA010000380.1, read as the reverse complement.
CAATCCAATTCAAAAAAGGGAGGAGAAATTAGGTTTGGACCAAGTATTATGGCATGTATTTGACATTGATTAATTAGAGCCTAAAGGTAGTACTGATGCCTTCATACTTAAAGAGGCGTGTATTCAAAATGTAGTTAAATAAAAGAGGATTTTTTTGGTCCCAAGATCTTCCATTTGGTGTGGTTTCAGAGGAAGATAACCAAGGTATAGAGATTGACATAGTTAACCAGTTAGTTGACCATATTGGAGAGGTCATGAATGAACAAGAGGATCAAGATGAAGTATGGGAGCAGCTATACCATGACTTCATATATTAGGTAGAGTTTCTAAACCAGCCTATGCCTCCTCTAGAGTATGAAGATGAACTCACCAATTCGGGTGAAGAAGCTGACCAATCTCAAGATGAATTATCCATTGAAGGTAGTACTAATGTCTTCAAGAATGAGGGGGAATGGTCAGATCTAGAGCCATAAAAATATGATATGTTAGGCCTTAGGTGGATTGATGAACTACCATATGGATCCTTTTAAATAAAATAGAGAAAATATGGAGTTGAAGTTGTCATTGTCTCAGATGACCAAGATGAAGCTGCGTTTTGGGATGACTTTGAGCTTTTCTACTTAAGTCTAGGTAGTAAACCAAACACTAGTTCAAAGAAACCATCACATGTACTTGATTTAGAGAAAAAAATTGATCCATCAAATGAGAAGATTTCAAAAGACCATACAATCCAACATGAACTAGTATGTCTACATTAGAGACATGTTTTTTCCATTCTATCCATTAGAGAACACATCAAAAGGATTGACCATAAAGCTGCCTAGTTCACCAATTTTGGTACCTCCAAAGTAAGGTATTTTTCATCTTGGATTGTTACAAGTGAATAATAATCATAGTTTCCCATTTGATTTAGGAGGGAGATACTTGTAAATTTTAACCTTGTATATATTAGGATAAATTTCATGCTTTCTTCCAAGTACCTTGTGCACATTTCCTTTTTGTTTTATTTTTCCTTTTCTAGTGCCTTGGGCACTTTGTTTTGTGTTTTCCTTATTGATTCAAGAGGAAGTTCCAAAAAGGGTCAGCCTTGTATGAAGTTTTAGACCAGGTTAGTTATTGAGGCTAAGGACTCCATGCCCAATAGACTAGACAATGCAAGTGGTCTAGGTTTTTCAAGCATAATAGACATGCTTCCTTGAGAGTCACCAAGTATGTTGGACATTTTTTGGCTCACATATAAAGATCTTACATGGTTTAATGAAGTAGTGGATCAAATGTAGAGAAATGGATCCAACATTTGAAAATGGAGAGGATCCAAGCAAGAATTTCTAAGGATCTAGTATAAGTGTTCAAGGATAAGCCTGCAAGCCAAAATCTAAGTGCAAAACCATTTTTTTGGGCTAAAGTCTTTACTTGGAATATTTGCTTTAGGTAATTATGTCAGGTTTTCTAACCAAGTTTTGGGGACTTTTTTAGAAAATTGTTTGCATCAAAAAGCTAAGTGTCAGATTTATTTTGAGAAAATTGTTTGCACAATTTTCCTGAAGGCACTAATTCTTTTGGGGAAAATGTTCGACAAAATTTTTGAAGGTCAAGTTACTTTATTTGACTAAGTGTCAGGAATTATTTTAGACATTTTGTTTTAAACAATTTAACTGAAAGGGTATCTTCCAAAAGCAAAGGCATTTTTAAGAAAATTGAAGGGCACTTTTTTTGAAAAAAAGGGGGATTTTTAAGAAACCAAAGGGTCCTTTCCCTTTGAAAAAGATACTTTTTCAAGCTGAAGGGTCCATTTCAAAAAATCCAAAGTTTTATTTTTCAAAAGGCAAAGGGTTCACTTAAAAAGTTTTGAAGGGTAATTTCCCTTCAGAAAAGGACACTTAGCAAAAGTATGGAAAAATTGTCCAAAAGAAAAAAATGTTGAAGGAAATTATTTTGAGAAAATTATCTGAAAGCGAAAATCTCAAAGGGTGTTTTTCTTGGGAAATTTTCCAAAACAATATTTCCAAAGAGTCATTTTCCAAGGAAAGTGTCCTATATGATTCCCCTGAAGGGTCATTTCTTCATGAAAGTGGTCAATATAGAAAATCCCAAAGGGTATTTCTTCAACAAAAATCCCACAAATAAAAGTCTAAAATAAATGGCTCAGGGAATTGGTTTTCTAATAGAGCAATGATAGCTACACAAATGTTAATTTTAGGCTATAGGAAATAGTCATTTAAATTCAAAAGGTCTAGGACAGTCACACAAGTGTCAAACTCAATCATAGAAGATAGCCATTGAGGTTCAAATATCTTAGTGATGGTTGCATGGAGATCAAATATGTTTGTGTAAATGTCAAATACAGACACACACATGTCAAAGTGAAGCCTCATGAAATAGATGTTTGGGTTCAAAAAATAGGATTGATGGCTCGTGTTCAATCATACAAAAGATCTAATGGTGAGAAGTGACTGATAGGTTAATGGGATTAGATATATCAATGACACATGTTCAATCATTGATTTAAATCAATGGTGAGTGGGGGATAGAATATGTCTTTCAAACCTAGTATAGATCAAAGGTTAGCAACTCATCAATGAAAAAAGACTAGGCATCGAGCAGAGTGTTGTCTATTATAAATATAGGAAAACCAATAATCTAGATTGGTTTTCAACCTATAGTTAATTCAAGTTTAGGTCCCAAAGCATAGAGTTGGTATGTGATTAATTAAAATAGCATCTGAGCTATGCTTTTGACAAATTACGACTCAAAGTACACATGGCATGACTCTATCAATTTTAAGATATTATGACTTAGTCCTCATAATGAAGCCAAGTGGAAGGTATGACAAGATTCACGTAGAAAATTTAGAAGATTGGAGAAATAGTTAGAGCATTCAATAATGATCAAAACCTTTGAAGACATTTTCTCTTTGAAAGGATCATGACTCACCATATAAAACAAATTATTTTCCTCTAGTGCACTTTTCTTATCCAATGAGAAGAACTTGAGAAGTAATTGGAGCTATTGAAGGATAAATGTTGATGATGGACTTGTCCTGATTGGACAAAGGGGTTGTGGGGTATCCCTTGAAAGGTGGATCTCATTCAATTATCATGGACAACATGCCCCTCTCATTTCTCTCTCTATTTTCTCTTCCATCTTCTATATATCCCATTATTTTCATTTGGAAAAGGGTTATTCAATTTGAAATTTCTAGAGACTAGTTCTCTTTTATTTAGAAATTTTAGAGGAACTAGGATACTCTTTGAGATATTGAAAAATATGCTTAGTTTGATTAGGCTCAACCCTGCCAAGCATTTGTAAGAACTGCCTCTTGATGCAATAAAGGATTTTCTTTGCCTACCTCTTGCCTTGGATTTGTGTTTATTGAGTTGCACACTATGGCATTATGTGAAGGAGAATCTTCCTCATCCATGGTCCTCCTTTCTGACCTTGTTTAGGGAGTTTTTCAATGCTATTAATAGGTCTAGTTGAATGCTCTTTCCACCAATGATGTGAGATTTTAGTCAGTCTTATAACTCCTATTTGTTTGAATAAATTGCTTCCTAAACCTCCTCCATGAAATATTAATGCAACTAGCTTGATCTTGAGGTTGTGTAAGTCAATATTATCCTCTGCAAAACTAGTGTGGGTTCAAGCTTATGGAAGTTTCCCATTTTATTTTAGTGCACTGCCTAGTTATATTTATTAGGATCCATTTTCCCATTTTTAACCATATTACCCATGGAGCATTATTTTATATTTATTTTTAGGTGATCAACCAAGAGGAAGTTGACCTTTTTCAAAGGTTCAACCTCACTACAATATACCAATAGCCGAAGGTTGTTCTAATATTGTAGTTGGGAATGAGAGAGCCTAAAAAACTCTCCCATAAGGGTGAAATTATAATGCTACAATAGTATGTGAGAAAGGTTTGACATTTTATGACATGATTTTAAGGTATTAAGATAAGTGCAATAGGTTTCAACATGTGTTCAAGTTCTAAGTATGACTGGTAGTTCAAGGCCTAATGAGTAAATAGACCTAGTGTGGCCTTATGAGGGGTCAAGTTTAGTTTTCAAGGTGTTATAGCTCATAAGATAATTTTTAGAGGTGTGATAAGTTGTTTCAAGTTTGTTTACCAAGTTTAAGGTTAAAACCTAAAGGATAAATCATGGCAATTGGTGTTGAGGTTTTATCAGACTTGAAAAGGATTTTATTATGCTCATTGGCACGTACAACCTTTGTATGAGAATCCATCTCATTAAAACATGAATTTTTTTTATGAGGATCTAAAATGTTCATGGTAGTTGGGGAATTGTCCTATCTTAAATTTATTGACATTTATTTCTTGGTTGAGGGCCTAAGCTTTATGAACGATTGTTAAGAATGTAAGACAAACTAAACCCTCTCTAAAACCCTAATAGTGATCTAATATGAAATATCTTATTATAAATGGATCATAATGGTTTTTTCGACATAGTATGATGATTTTAGGATGTATCAAAATCTCCTAGGTGCCTCCAAATGGCATTGGTCTATCAGAAGAATGAGTGAAAGCTACAGGAAAACCCTTAGTTTCTCATATTTTTAATGTAAAAAGTAGGGTTGACTAGGTTAAAGCATGAAAACTATTAGATGATTATGTGTGAATTATTTTTCATGATAATATAATTTTATGATCAATTTTTAAACCTTAAATATTATAAATTTGTCATAGAAGTTGACTTGTCACTAAATAGGCCTAATGAGGAAGATAGTTAGAAAACTAGGCAGAAGTGAGAATGAGATTAGGGATGGGTTGCAATGGATTATTGATGGATAAAAATGCATGTTTTTAATTTTAATTACCTATATCTCATATTAACTTTGATTATAATATTTTTATATGCTCATATACAAGCAAAAAGTTGCTCTGAAAGTGACCCATCTGATATAGTGAGGTCTGTGTAGGGTGGAGACATGAGATTGGTATGTAAGACCAATATTGATATTAAAAATTATAATATATTTATTTAAATATTTTATAAGGATGTATAAGGATCATATAAAACCATTTTAATTTTATAAAATTCTTCACACAAGTGTTCTAAGTCTTAGTTTCTATGACTATGTTTTTGGAGTTATAGGTAGTTTTATGTATATGAGTGAGATTGATGTTCTTGAGTTAATTTGATTAAATTTAAATAATAAAATTCACATGAAATTATTATATAGATTGTATAGGTTATTTATAATGTATTTTTATGGATGAGAAATTCCTATAAAGGTGTGAAAATTCAAAGGCTCTTGATTGGGTTTTTGAAGTCTATGTATAGTTCAAGTGAGCATATATAGATTATCAGTTTGAGGTATTTTGCACTATTTGGTTAGAAAAATTAAAATTATTATGACCTTGATTTCATGGAAGTTTTATCCATGTGATTTTTTTTGGTTTATGTGGAAAATTTGAGTGTATTCTTGAGATATTCAAGATATACTTTCTAACATTGAGAAGGCCTTATTGCAAATAGACCTAATGGTGTGGTTTAAGGAGTGAAATGAGATAAATGGAGTTGGGTACATAAGGTGAGATTATAATAGGTATAATTTAAGTGTGTGTTAATTTTTTCATCCATTTTTTTAATCTCATGATGTTCCATGATGGTCAAGGTAAAACATGTTCTTTGTGAAGGCCTAACTACATTAGATCTCTATTAGACCTAATGGTGGTTTTGGTCCTTATGGGTGGTGACAGACCTATGTAATGGGTGTTTAACTTGTAAAACTTTTTTTCAATCTATTACAAGTTTTATCCAATTATGGATAGGTTTTTTTATTACCAATATGGGTGAGATCAATAGTCAAGTATAAATAAAAGGTTTAATAGGCCTAATTTGACTAGTAAGAATATTGAGGAGAAAAATGAATGATATAGAGTTTTGGAAACTAGGTAGAGGGATTTAATACAATAATAGATGTATTATTAATATGTCATGAATATATAAAAATAATTATATATATGATGAGCAAGGTCATTTGACCTAATTCTACCAAGTAGAGGGCTAGTTGAGTGAGAAAGCCTAATAGGTTGTTTGATAGAGATAAAAGAGTGAGAAGAGCAAAACAAGGTGGTCATATTCATTTGAGAGTGGAATAGATGATTAGAGGTTCTAGGTTACTGAGTTATTGATGAGTTACATAGGGGGTTGTTGCCTCCTGCAAGCTGGTACTTGTTGAAGGACTAGTTGAGTTAGTGCTTGACTAGTGAGGGGTTGGTGCTCCTTGTGGGGTTGGTGCCTCATTAAAATTTGATTCATTGATTATAGGAATATAGTACAAGATGTGTTTCAATGGGTTTTATTCCCCAAATGGTTTCCCACATATCTTCTATGTTCTTATGTTGTTTACTTTTATAAATGCTTGTTTATGCATTGGTTAATGTATGCATGTGAACGAATTATATATGGATGATAAATAAGATTGAATGATTTTCTTAAGGAAAATGATTCACCCACCCCCTCTCAATATTTTTATAATAGATCTTAGGATAATGGGAATGGTTGATTAATAATTTTTGATGGGAGGTGGAGGGAGACAACATAGAGGTGGATATCAGTTTAGAAGATGTCATGCATTGCTTGGTCTTCTGATATGTGGGACACCAATGATCATTGATACACTACAGTCATAGGATGAAAGAAAAGAATTAGTCTAGTGGCTGAAATTATTAGATAGGATCTACCGTAGGTTATGGGTGATCTTGTTTGATGATTATCTTATAGCCATTATAAACATCTAGAAGGCTTTGATAGGAGTTGTGACATCATGAGTGTTATGTCACAAGTCAGATTGATAGGTACCAATGTATGTGATAACCTTATGCCATTTAATATTGAATTAGGGAGCACTATATGATTTTGGTTCTATCATCTAGGTCTAAACCATGCATGATATGTAGGGGATGTTCTCTAGGGGAAAAAAGATGATGGGACCAAAAATACTTTTGAATGCATGGATATATGAGAGATCCCCTATGTATTAACCAATTAAGTTTCTCCATACAATGGATGATAGGTTACCTCAGGTTATTCGATGGAGGTAGGGCCATGTATTTCAAGTTTTTCCCATGTTACAACATTATAGACTATCACATGAGGGTAGATAGTGTGGAATACATACACTCACATAGATTCCATATGGTTTAGTTGGTCTACCATTGCGATAGGTTTGGCATGTGTGCAAATAATTGACCACTATAATTCATGGGCATAGCCTTATCTAGTTGCTCACATACCTAGACAACTGGGACTTCCCCATATGGTAAATCCTCTAGTAGTACCTGATTATTGGGAAAAACATATTAGATATTTAAGAAGGAAAGGAGGTGAAGGGGTACCTTGTAGATACCAATGATCAAGCCTCGATGGGTTAGGTCATGGGCTAGTTGATCATGATAGTAAGGAGTAGCAGTGTCAATATGAGAAGATGCTATGAATTTGGATGCAAGGGAGGATGGATCATAGGAGGTACCATAGTAGAGGTGATAGTGACCACTACAAGTTCATCAAATATGGAGACATAATTGATGCAAAGAGGCATAGGTGCTAACTATCATGTAGGGAGATCTAACAATAGCTCTAAGATATAGTTTCTCTATAGAAGTACCACTAAGGAGATGACCATGATGAGCTCAAGTGGTGACTCCTATATTTGCATCGGTGTATAGGTAGATAATGTAGGAGGTGCTTGATGGGAGATCAGATGGTGAGACCATGGTTAGTACTATAGATACTAGTGAGAAATGTTTTAAATTTGTTTAAGGTTTTGATATAGAACACTAGTTACATTATTTATTATGATAGATATATGATTTGATATGCATGTATGTATTTAAGTATGTATGTATGTGATCTGATGCCTATCTATTTTTTGTTTTTGTAGATCCTATGATAGAGGAGGTCAAATGGGGAGACCTAGTTATGGCTAAATATCATGACATTTTAGATGGGGTGTTAGTATTATATAATCATACCACATTTTATGAATCCTATGGTTCCATCTACCCTATCCTAATCAATTTGGTTTAGACTGGTGAGAGAGGCCACTAGATAGCTAAAATCATGTGATGATGGTTTATAGCCATCGACAAGGGTTGGAGATGGAGAGGCATAGGCTTGATAGGCCTTACAAAAGGAGTGAGATGTGCACATGTTGACTACTATCCATCTAGGATAGGTATAGTTATAGGTGGCCAATCTACAGGGATAGGTTCCTAGTTTGAGATCCTAAAATTCCTCTTTATAGCATATTATTTAGAGGGTTTAGTCGTAGGAGTTTATAGGTAGCATGGCTAGGCCACATAATAGACATGATGGATCATAACTTTAGAGTTGTAGCTATTGTATTTTGTACTTGTATTGTATTGTATTGTATTATATATATATATATATATATATAATAATGTTAATAATTTCATTGATTTCATGAGTTGTACTTAGATTTTGATGTGGATGCATGTATATGTTTCCTTTTTAGCATATGTATTTAGCTTTTATTGTATGTGATATGGAAAATATGTGATGTATGTTTTATTTAATAAGCATTATGTAAGACACATGCAGGGTTAAAAATAAAAAGGTAAAATTGATTTGGAAAAGTATAAGTAATAAAAAAAATGTAATACACACTATATCATGATGATAAATGTGTAAAAACAAAATATGAATAAATATAATAAACCAAAGATGGTAAAAGAGATAACAAATGTTTTCAAACCATGTAAATATTTTCACCAAATTAAAACAAATAAAGATCACACTATATCATGATGGGAAACATGAAATTATTGTAATAAAATTAAAGGCACATAAAAATTCAATGGTATAAAAATAAAATAATTAAGTCAATCAATCATACTAAATAAATCTGGGAAGTATAGAAAGAAAGATAAAACATAAAAGGAAATTAAATTATTCACATTAATTCAAGCTGGGAAGTATGAAAATTTTAATAAAATGGTTGTAAGCATACATGTAATTGAAAAATAAGAAGATAAAAGTGAATGAATCATGAATCAATCATAAAATGTACAAAATAAAGATGTGAAGTGTGTGAATGATGTAAAAATCACAATCAAACATTACTTATCTCAAATTTGACGCATCTAATTTCATTATGAATTGGTTATTAGAATAATTTGTGAGGAGGGCCTATTCCTATCCATGGTATTATAGTACAACTCAAAAATGGAACACCAATGAGGTGGAAACAATTATGGGAATGGTTTTAAAATATGTTTATAATGTGGTAATTTGTTAGGAAAGTTTGGTCCTATCTATGGTCTTACACTACAAATCACAAGGGGAATACCAGTGAGGTGAATGGTAATAAATAAATGTTGTATTATTGTAATTTGTGAGAATAGCGTGGTCTTAGCCATGGTCTTACGCTACAACTCACAAAGATAAACCCTAGGGGAAATGATCAACTAACAAAACAATATTTATCAAGGGGAAATATTATGAATGTTTTAATAAAAGAGGGAATGTAAAAAACATGACATATGTATAAATAATAAGACCTTAGGAAACATGAGGAATAATAGTTAAAAAGGAGAGACACTAAGAGTCTAGTGACCATCAAAATACAAAGGAAACCTACTCACAATAAGAAAAAAGTTGTATAGGAAAATAGGTGAGATATGAAGATTGACTCATGCTGGTTATATGAAAAAGAAAATTAAAATGGACCTACCTTCCCACAATATGTTCCCCATTCCTTAGGACCTATTAAAGAATCATCAGTATACTATGAATATTAGGTACTTGTGTGACAAAGTAGATAGCACTAATATATATATTTATTCTACTTTCCCAATCTATTTCCCTACTACACCCCAGTGGATCTAGACACTATCATAAGGCCAACTATGGGGTTTTATCTTCAATTAAAAATAGGAGATGTGTTATGAATAATATATTTTAGTGTGATTTGACTTTTGAATTTTTATGTTGCCTTTTTTATCATTTACTTTTGTTTAAATTATTTTGATTTTAACCTTTTTATGTCTTTTATGAGTCCTCCTCCATATAGATTTAGAATAACCAACATGAGTTATAGAAGTGATACATATGAATGAGCTTTAAAATTTGCTTAAAAGAAACTAAGTATCTAAAGATATGACTGCTATACACTTAGTATTACCTATGAATTAGTATGTAGTATCAAGTTTAAACCATATGTATGCCTAATATGTGAAAGAAATATAAATGAAAAAAGGGAGATCCAAAGTATATCAGTAAATAGAAGTACAACAAGACATCTTGTTTGCTAACTCATCATATGGTAAAGAAAGATTACCAAGGGTAACAAGGTTGGTATAACCAAGTCACAATAATAGTTATTTGAGATTTAATTTAGATAAAGTATTAAGCAATCATTGTATCAAAAAAATAATCCATGAAAGAAGTGAACTCATAAACATAAGTGTGAAATCATGGATAGAGTGATAAGAAGCCATAAGAAATAGGAATGTAAATGAAACCATATAAAATAAATAAAGCATAATATAAATATCCATGTAAAATAGATAGGTGAAACTAAATTTGAAACATAATCAAATGTATAAGATATATAAAAGTGGATGAGAAATCCAATCCAAAATCGTAATGAACAATGTGAAATAACACCATGTTGTGTTCACAAATACTAATAAATTTGTCCACAAATATTATCCATGATATCTAAAACATCTTTATGAAGCCAAATGCTGATGGTAGTTAGAGTCTCATCAGTCATCATGAAAAGTTGTGCAACTACTTCTCACTAAATCTCTTTAACATAAAATGTAGGTGTAGCTAAAGGACAATGCTAATGAGAGATATTATGAATAGAATAATCAAGGAGAGGAATAGGTGCCTGAATAAGCATGATATTTGAGAATTGAGTAGGCACCACTAGTGGAGAAGAAGGAGCCACATATAGAGAAGGATTTGCCATCAATGAAGGAGGAGCCTTATTACATAGGTTATCAATAGGAGGTATAGTTGGTGTAGGTGTCAACTAAGGGTGATCAAAAAGGTGTTGTTGGATAATATGGAAATAATAAATATGATGGGCATCACACTAGTGCCAAATATATTATACCTCCCTATATTTAAGGATATACTCAAGTAATAACTTAGGAGGAGGTATAGGCTTGTCTTTTAGATGAGTAATGATGGCATGCAATGTGTCAATATGCTACCGAAGCTTCTGATAATGAGTGAAATAATGATTTTGTTTCCCATGGAAGTAACATATATGCTTTTTAGTAGACTTTGGGTTTTTAATAATGGAAGAGGTATAAATAGAATTTGGGTAAGACTGATATAACTTAAGTCTCTAGTATAGTGATCGATACATTTTTAGATATTACAATAAGGTTTATTAGACCATTGAATGGGCATGAGATCAAGCTATGATACAATAAGAAGGTCATCAATAAGGTAAGGTAGGGATGAAGTAGAAACTAGACTAGGCTCATTTGAAGGTAAAGCAAGAGCAAAAAAAGGATGAGGATCAGGTGAAGGTAGAGTGGGAGTAGAAACTAGACTAGGCTTAGCTGAAGGTGAGGCTAGTCACATGGAAGGCTTAAGAGTAGTAGCTATCATCTATGGGGGAATAAAAATAGAAAGATATTGATATTTATAAAAATGGTAAGGACCAGTCATGGCATGATACATGAGCATGATCCTAAGAGGCTCTTCTAAAACTAGAGGTTTATTGTGTGATCGCTCATCTCTACCCTATAAAAAATAGGAAGAAGACTAGAATTAGGCACTATGAAGGAAGGAATGATAAAAATATGAATGAAAATACAAAAATAAATATGTATGATATCAAATAATCTCAGCATTTATAACATGTATAAGTCCACATAAAAATGGGTCATTTAGAACATAACTATCATCATAATCAGGTGTATGCAAGTTGATGGTACATGTAGGTATGACCTTATCATAATAAGTCACATTATAGATAGAATCTATAGTATTGGTTAATACCATAGGTATATCAACAATAGGAGGTTGATAGGATTAAGGTTTCAAAGAGGGAGGAAGTTAGGTGATGATAGGAGGGGATAGATAAAAAAAAATGATATTGAGGTTAATCTCATCTAGATCATCATCATCAAAATCAAGGAGGTTAGGTAGTATGTTCCCAATGAGTTTGAGGTGACCATATAACCTTGGGTAGAATTTAAAAGATAATTAAACAATTGATATTCCCTAAATGGGATACTAGGCAAAGGTTCAAGGGTAGGAATTTATAAGACACCATGTTCTTAGAATTATTTTAAATTTCAAAGGTTTGTGCCTCCTTGAATATTGTAAATAACACCATTATGGGGGAATTTGATTCATTGACACACAAATGAGGAAATTTCCATTAGATGACGAGTCCAAGATCTACCAAAAAAAATATTATAAGAGAGGGGAAAGTTAAAGATCATAACTTTCATGCCGATGGTGATATGAGGGATGGTAATGGGAATCCAAATACAACCTAAAGGAGGAATTTGCCTAATATCGTAACCTTGACATGTGTTACATGTGGAATTGATAGTAATTTTTTAATATCCAAGTGTTTTAATGAAATCAAGGGAGGCAATGCAAGTACTTGAATGTTTATCAATCAAAGCATGCTTAACTTGGATATCACCAATTTGGAAGATAATGAATAAAGGAGGATAATCTAAACAAAGAATAATATATTATGGAATCATGGAAGTGATAGGAAACTTAGGGGACAATAAAGTGTTCATTATTTCATCAACATGTATGGACATCTCTTCACATTTTTTAAGTATACTATCTTTAGATCCATGCAAGGTAGTTTTATGTCATGCTACAGGAGGACAAGGGATGTTCATTTGAAATAATAATTATATTAGACATTTTTGATGATGGTGTAATTTATCATTATTTTAAGGAAAGGTATTTGATATGGGAGATGATAAAATTCTATAGTGGGGTCCCATTCATCATAACCCATGGGGGGAATTTATAGATATAAGTGCATAATATGACAAGATCTCCTATGAAAGAGGGTTAGAAGTGCAATTAAACTTGTGTTGGTAAGAGGTAATTATTTTGGATTGGGTAAAAATAGTTTCATTGAATTTAAGTAGTGGGATGGTTGACTGAGGTATTTCTTTTGGTTGGGTTAAAAAAATAGTCTCAGAAGGTTGGGGAATGTTGTCTAAGTGTGTAGATGTTAGGGGAATATTAGAGAAAATGTGAGAGGTATAATCAAGTTGAGATGTTGAAAGTGGTTCTTGGAAGGTTATAAGGTCCCCTTGCCCTAATTCCATTAGATGATATGGGGAAGTGTCTTGAATGATGTGGAATGTTTGAAAGGTTTGATGCGTGGGTATAGGATTTGTATTAATAAAAGTAGTTACCCCTCACATGTTAGTCATATTTACAACATTTTATTCATTAGTAGTGAGGTCTATAAGACTATCAACATTATTTGTAGAAGGAATAGGCTTGTATTTTTTATCTTTATGGTTGAGAAGAGGTTTTTGGTATATAAAAATATAAACATTAGATGGATTTAAAGCTTGATTTTTATTTTCCATTTCATGGAATTTAAAAGATATGCTATATGATTTTTGACAATTGTGAATGAGTGATTCATTATAAAATTTTGGTCCAAGAATAAAATCCATATCTAGATTTTGAAATTATCTACAAGTCTTGTGAGAATGGCCCCAACTAGCATGAAACCAAAAAAAATTGTTTGAATCATACCATGATTTCATTAAATGAGTTGGGTCAAGATCTCATGGTAGAGGTCTTGGAAGTCACTTTTGAGGCTTAACTATGGATAATAGTTTATGGACATTAGTGTTGTGTGTTTGATAATATGTAGGATTAAAAGTGTTTTTTGGAGGGGGAGCATGCTCCATAGTAATTTTTTGAGTAATTTTTTGAATGTTTTGAATAGTATCACATGTATTGATAATGCCATCATTATTTTCATGACATTTTTTTAATGAGCATATGAGTTCCCATGGTAGTATTAAATGATTTAAGTTGGCACATGATAAGTTCTTGTCACTTAGCTTGGTTAAGGGCTTCTTCTAAATCTAATCGATAGAGATTCCTAACCCAATATTGTAAATAGGGGTACAAAACATTAGTGAATAGGTAAAATAGGTTATCATCTTCCATGTTCTGCTCACATTTTTTAGATAAGTTATTCCATCATTTGATGAAAGCTTATGTTATTTCAGTTTCAAGTTGTTTAAAATTTATAAAGTGAGCTAAATTATTCTTTGGAAAATCATTAGTTTAAAATTATTGTACTGGTGAGTTAACCAAGTCTAAAAGGCTAGAGATAGAATGGGTTTTGAGTTGATTGTTCCAATCTAAAGCATCTCCTTAGAGCATTTTAGCTATTAGTTTGGTATAAGCAAATGTATTAAGTTTAACCAAATTTATAAAGTTCACCTAATGTAACTAAATGTAATATGGGCTTGGTAGACTCATTAGAGGTGATGGTATGTGTGATACCTCCTAAGTTGATATTAGTAATTTGAGGTACAAGAGGTTAAATTTGGATATGTTTGATTGTTTTATTAATGAGTAATATTTGAGGAATAAACTTACTATGAGAATCCCTAAGGTGGGGTTGGTGGGGGGGGGAATTCAAATTTTGTATTCCCCATGAAACCTATTAAGGTTGAATTTGAAGGTTAGTGAGATGGTTTTGCATATGTATCATCTTATTTTCATTACTAGTTTGAAAAGTATGCATTTGATTGAGTGTTTACAATAAAAGTTAGTGATTTTAGGTAGTATTTTGATTAGTGTACACAATATGTGATGTAGTCGTATTATTAATAATGGCCTGAGTTGCACTATGAGTAGTAACATGCACCAAACTAGTGGCGTGAGAAGCATTGGCTGAAAAAAAAACACTAGCAGCATGATTAACATTTGAAGAAAAAGAATCACCAATAACATGATTAACCTTTGAATAAAAAGAATCACTATTAGCATGATTAGCATTGGTATGAAAATATGCAATAGTTCCATGATTAAGGAGAAAGGGCTATGTAAAATGTGCACTAGAATTTGAACCTACCATGTTAGTAGAGATACTTGGCATGGAGGTTGAAGAAGTCATAAAAGAAGATGTCATGGTGTGTGAAGGAGACATAATAGACAAAAAAGGTTTAGAATCAAAGAAAGTGTTTCCCCCAAATTTGTGAGGAATTTAGGGGAGGGTGAAAGAGGTTTTTTTACTTGGGGACCTATTATAAGACTATAAATGGTTGATGGGTCATTTCCTTGATGTTGAGGAAATTAATTAATGAAGAAGAGAATTTAAGTTGTGAAATCTAAATCACACTCATATTATAAGGAGAATAAAGGATTATGAATTGAGGATGAATGAGGAGGAGTCTCATAATTTATAGTGTGAGTAGTAACATGAACATTTATTTCATCTAAGGTAGGAGCCAAAAGTTATGTCTTGAAAAACCTATTAGGATTGGTAAGACTCATTATGTTTATCATATTTAACTCTATATTATACTCAAAAAGGAAGTTCATGGTGAAGGAAAGAGGTTAAGAATTTGATGAAAATAAGATTCATATGATAGGATACATAATCAAATAGATCAACATTGTTCTATAAAATAAGACACATAATAGGGAAAAAGAGGACATAGTCATATAGGTTGACTATGTACTTATAGATAGAAATAGAACTAGAAACAAGATCACACAGTCATACAAGTCGATTGTGTATTAATAAATAATAAATAAAATAGATGATAAGATACACATTTAGATGGGTTTAGTGTGTATGGTATAGGGAAGAACTAAACATGCTGACAAAGATAAGCAGTCAGATGAGGTGACTGTGTACTAAAGGCAAACAAGATAAAAAGTATATAAGATACTATGTCAATGGGGATGATAGGGTTTTGAAAATAGGGAAATATTTTTCAAGAGAATATATAAGCACATAAAATGAACCACACAAGAAATTAGATTAATTTGGTTGATCCAATTAGAACACAAATCACAAACCTTTCACTAATGATGGCTAATGCAAGTTTTACAATATAATATACAATGATCAAAGATTAAGTAATGAATTAAATGTAAATTCTAACTAATTGGTCATTCCTAAATATTTTTAAGTTATAAAAAAAATTAAAATTAATGTGATAGGGATTTAGCTATAAAAAATAACTAAAAAGCAACCTATGAATGGTTTCAAGTAGTTTAGGCTGAAAGGGATCTGTATTAGCGATGGTACTACATTAGTATTGGGGCATATCCCCTCACTTCACAACTTGTAGTGATAAGGGTGTCACATGACTTTCCAATATATACCATCAACCACATGTTTATACTTGGCCAAAAAACCAAGTTACCTTCCCCCTTGGTGATGAAATCCAAGTAGATAGGCATTGGGTAGAAAATGTTTAATGTTTTTTAGTGTAAAGTGATTTAAAAGTGTGTGCAAAAGAGGAAAATAGTGTGACTAAATTTTTAAATTAAAAATCCACCTAATTTATCTATGTTTGTTACTCTAAGAATGGAAGCAATTAAAATGAAAAGTGAATTCATTACTAGTAAAATAGGTTAATTTCTTGACTACAAAGAGTATATAGTCAGTTTAGGAGACACTATATGCAAATAATGAAAAATAGAGTCGACAGGGTTGAAACTATTTTGTGGAGAAATATCTAAAAGAACACAATCGAACAGGTTGATTGTGTCTTCTAGAGAGAAGATAGGCTATAGAATTGTGTTGAGCTAGTCAACCCAGTTCACTATAGGGTTGTAGTTTTATAGACTACAAACCTACAAAAAAATAGTACTATAAGTGAAAAACTAAATTTATAGAGAAGGTAATAATTAACCTTGGTGGTTTTGAAGATGCTTAATATATGTAATAATAAATGCATCAGATCTACAAATCAATCCTAGCTCAGAAAAGATAGATCCTACTTACACTTCTAATTAGGGATATGTTAGATAATCAAGGTCATGACCAATATGGATCCACTAGAATTAATGAAGGGATATATTACCACAATAATATTAATAAGGAGGTTTCTAAAGCCTCCAATCAAACAAAATCATGTAGTAACCCTAACTAGGTCCTATGTTTCATATTCACTATACTAATAACAAGTAAAGTAAAAATCTAATCTAGTGCTCACCAAATCTTGTGGCACAAAGTGGGGGTAATAAATACTAAAATTAAACATACATAGAAGACATATACTCATGTTAATTTATATGGAATCCTAAATAATGGAAGAGAAGTACAAATGCATATCTTCATACTCTTATAAAGGAGGAACAAATTTAGGAATACTTACCTTTGACTATGAATCCACAGATCCTTAATCTCTCCCTTGGCCAAGATGATATGCAAGAGGTTGTTATGGTATGTAAGGATGACAAGGATAAATCAGCTCTAGGATACATAACCTATCAATGCATCCAAAATACTTTTCCAAAAGACAAGATCCATATCTCCAAAGAAAGTATGAAACCCTATCCTTTATCCTCAAGTAGAATGGTGGATAAGTAGATGCAAAATGTATATTACTTATTCTTTTATTATCTTAGAAATGGATAAATGATTGTGTTTATATAGGTGGATTTAACCCTAGACCCTTTTGAATGTTTCATTTGATGGGTTTGACCTGATCAACCTAGTATTTTTATTGACAAAAACTCACTAAGTCATGGACTAGGTCAGCCAAGGGCTAACCTAGAACCTAAATAAGTTTTGTGAATAAGAGTACAAGGTCGATATAGCTAACATAATCATGTAAACTACCCAAAAAGGGGTTTATGTTAGGAAAATGGACAATGAAGGTGGTAAATGATTAGAGGAGTGTGAAAAATAGAAAGCCAAGCTTAGGGGAATAGTTTTTATGGGATAAGTGTGTAGATAGCAAGTGGAAAAAAGGACAATAATCCTATGAAGCACCAATGGTTTTCCCACCCATTTCTTGATACACCCCTTAGGGTGTGAAATCAGAGATATTAAGACTTGATGGGTTCTTGCAAGATATAGAGCATCAATAAATTATGTGTATACATATGCCCCACTCAAATCTCATCACATTTCACATAAGTGTAACAAAGGATGGTGCTTTGATAAAAGAACATGATGAAACATAACATTAATGCTATGTAAATTTTAGTAAGAAGCAAATAAGATAAATGAAAGGATAGAATTAAAAAACGCATACCTTTATTACCTTAGTGTTGTAGATAAATAAGGATATGTGAGAGATGTGAAGGCATCCAACATGAGGAACATTAGGAAAACCTATAGAGATTAGCACAAAAGAGCAAAAGAATCAATTTTTTTGCAACCTATGCATATAATAGTTAAAAAATTCTCTATGACATCAGGATTCCATAACTTTTTACGGTTCAAAAATGAGTTAGGAAAAACAAAGATATGATCAAAATAAGAATCTGATGATGAATATTTGAAGGGTAAATAATTATGAATAATAAATATAAATAGGGTGAAAAAGAATTCATTTACTATTGTTTGACTATTCTAAGAAAAATAGAGCTATGAGAAACCTAGTGAGAGCTTAGAGAGCCAGGATGGTGAGGAGATGATAGCTGAGATGGGGAGGATGCATAGTGGTCACAATGAGTGCAACATAGGTAAGCAACTAAGAATTTCAATTTTTTGAGTATTTTTATTTGAAATTTATTATTTTATATAAAATTGATAATTAGGCCATATCAAGATACCATAATGAGACCTAAGAAATTTTTAGGGACACTAGGGGTCAAATGGGGAACTAGGCATGAAGGGATCATAGCAATAAATGCTCAAGGAATTTATTACAATTGGTCAAAAGTCATCACAATAAATGACAAGGTTGAATGGGTCAACTTAGTTGGTAGAAAATAAAATTTTAAGTGGGCTGACCTAGTAGGTCATGGTTAACTTAGTTTGTTGGGGAAGTCGGTCGACATGGTACTACATAGTTGACTTTATATGTTTTCCAAGTGGCTAATGTAGTACTACTAAAGGAAAAATGGGGATGACTAAGTTTTTTAAGTCCAAGGTGGCTAACTTAGTACTATATAGCCAACTTAGTTATTTTTTAAGTGGTTGATATAGTAATGAAATGAAGGAAAGGGGTTGATATAGTACTATTAAGCCATAGGGTGGCTGACTTAGTACTGAAAGGGCTGA
The DNA here is from genome assembly GCA_037957365.1 of Torreya grandis. Taxonomy (NCBI): domain Eukaryota; kingdom Viridiplantae; phylum Streptophyta; class Pinopsida; order Cupressales; family Taxaceae; genus Torreya; species Torreya grandis. Next base: position 2,313,372 of record JARHVA010000380.1, on the reverse strand, counting down.
TGTAGTTAAAAAATAGGGAAATTTGGTAAATAATGAGTTAATGAAGGCATATTAATTTAATTTTTGAAATTTTAAAAGAATGTATTTTGCTTATGAATCACATGGAGGTCTAATACATCCTTTGTCGTCTTATTTTTTTAGAGATATTAGATATTTTAGTGATTGGTGGACACATTATGGCTATCAAATCTATTAGAGTGTCTGACAGATGTAGACATAGCTAGATTGGTCATGTTGGGCTTGGGAGGCATCATGCAGATGTGATGGATCCCATTGAGTGTTGATATTATGGTCATGTTCCTAGGATCTTGAGAATGTTTGACCAATACATTTATATGGGTGGTGGATGGGGATATCATATAGGTTGGTATAACTTTGGAGGATGTTCATGTATTACTTAGAATTCTTATAGGGGGATATCAGTGATCATGTGGATACCAGATGATCATGAGGAGAGGTGAGCATTAACCCAATGGGTGATGTGCTTAGATAAGATTTACTTGAGACTGAGGGTGAGTCTATTTGATGTGTATATTACATAGATTTTAGATATCTCAAAGTCTATGATAGGACTTATAAAAGCATGAATGTTGTGTCATAAGTTAGACAGTAAGGTATCATTATATGTGATAGCCTTGTGTTAGTTTATATTGGATCAGGGGGAACTCTATGACTTGGGTTCTATCATTTAGGTTCATCTGATGTATGATATGTATGGGATGTTGTTTAAAGGGTAGAAGACCATGGGACTAGTGGTATTTTTGATTGTTTGGATATATGAGAGGTCTCTAATGTATTGTCTAGCTGGGTTACCCTGTGTGCTTGATGATTAGTCACCTTAGGTTTTGAGATAGAGATAAGATCAGGTAGCATGAACTATGTCCTACATGCCAACACTATAGATGGTCACACAAGGAAATATCATGTGGTATCTTTATGCACACATATGACTATTTGGTTGAGTTGGGTGACTATGGTGTTAGGGTTAACATAAATGTAGATCATGAGCCACTATACTTGGTAAGTAGAGATATAATTAGTGGATGCTTACTAGGATAGTTTTGAGTCCCTTAATCAATTACTCCTATAGTGGTGCCTACATTTTGGGCTTGACATGCAAGAGAACCAAGGGGGAGAGGAGGAAGAGGAATGTCAGTTGATAGACTAAAGATTATACTACATCATATGAGACTAAGGACTAGTCGAGCATGATAGTCATCAACTAATTAGGGTATAGACATGGATGAAGGGGTGTTGTAGGTACCATAACTAGCACCAAATCATTAAGATTAGTGACCACCTTAGTATCACTATTGATGAAGATGCTAGCGATGAGAGACAACATAGAGGGTGGTCATCTAGGATGACCTACCAGTCAGCCCATGGCAGAGCTAGTCTATAGAGGCACCACTGAGGAGAGGCTTGAGACATGCATGGGTGGTGAATATAAGGTTTGATTTGATTAAGAGACATCCCATAGATGAGGTGTTTGGGAGATAGGCTGATGGAAAGACCATGCTTGACAAATGAGCAGATAGGTAAATGATGATTGGTGATACATAGATAGGTAATAAATGGTTGTAATTTGTAATCTTTGATATAGAATACTATTTGTGTAGATAGATTTTGATATGTATATGTGATCTAATATCTATTAAGTTTGAATTATTTATATCCTAAAGATGAGGAGGAGGTTATATGGGGATCCCTAATGATGAAAGCACACCATGATATTTGATGGCATGTCGGCACCATAAAACCCTACCATGTTAGATGATCCTATGGTACCATCTACCCCAGCTTAGGTAAGCTAGTTCAGACTAGTAGTGGAGGCTATGAGGTAGCTACAAGAATGTAGAGATGGGATAAAAACAACATCATGGGTGGGCATAAGAGAGGCACAAGCATGGTAGGCCTTGACTCAGGAGTAATCTACGTATTTGGATACCACTATCTAGCTAGGATAGGTTCAGGTCCAAGTGGCCAAACTATAAGAATAGGTAGTAGGATTGAGATCCCAGACATCTTTTTTACATCTTACTATTTAGAGGGGGTAATCCAAGGCATCGATGGGTAGCATGACTAGGCCACGAGATAGACATGAAATATCCCAACCTTAGATCTGGAGTGATGTATTTTTGGAATTCGTATTAAAACACATTATATATAGAGAGAGATATATTGTTTTGATAATTGGTTGTTGATCTTATATTTTTTATTTTGGTTGTGTTTGTGTATGTATGGATATATTTATTTTTAGCACATATATTTTTCTTTTGTTATATATGTTATAAGAAATATATTGGGGTGTTTTCTTTCCTATCATCATTTAGTACACATGCATTATTAAAAAGAAATAGGAAAAAATATTTGGAAAAGTATAATTAATCAAAAATAAATGCACTACACACTATATCACGAAGGGAAATGTGTAATAACAAAAGATGACTAAGTATAATAAACCAAAAAATGTGGTAAACAAGATGAAAAAAATTGTTTTTAAATCATGAGAAAGAGTGGCACCAAATTAAAACAAATGAAATCACACCAAATAATGTTGGGAAATATGAAAATAATGTAAAAAAAATGGAAATCAAGTGAAAGAACAATGGTAAAAAAACAAATTAATTAATTCAATCAACCATACTAAATCATGTTGGGAAGTATAAATGATAAACAAAAGTTGTCAAAATGGCCTTAAATTAATCACACTAATTTAAGTTGGGAAGTATGAAATACTCAACAAAAGTGGTTGGATTATTACATGCAATTGGAAATTAAGAAGTTAAAGGTGAAAGATTAATGAAGTAAACATAAAACATACTAAATAAAGATGGGAAGCATGTCAATGACTTGTAACCCATAATCAATCACTTCTTAGCTCATATTTGACACATGCAATTTTGTTGTGACTTAGATTTTTCAAAAATGTTATGAGGAAGGCCAGGTCCTATCCATGGTGTCACACTACAACTCACAAAAAGAACACCAATGCGGTGGAAGTAAAATGAAAATATGGTAAAAGGGGATGTTTGAAATGTTAATGTGAAAATTTTGGTATTTTGTGAGGAAGGCCAAGTCTTATCCATGATCTTACATTACAACTCACAAATGGAATTCCTAGGGGGAGTGATCAGTAAACAAAAACAATATTTCTCAAAGGGAAATATTATGATTGTAGGAAGTGAAAAAGGGAGTGTAATAAGCATAATGTAGGCATCTTATGTCAAGATCTTAAGAGACATGAGGCAAACTAAGGACATGAGAAGACACTAAGTGATTAGGGACCATCAATGTACAGAGGATACCTACTCACTATAGGCATAGAGATGTTTAGTAAAATAAGTGTGGTACTAAGATTAAATCATGTAGGTAGTTTTGAATAATAAAATTAAAATGTAACTACCTTCCCACAACATGTTCCCTATTCCTCAAGACCCCTTAAAAATCCATCAATCTACTGCAATGATTGGGTACTTACGTGAGAAAGTAGGTAGCACTAAGAGAATTGTTTATTATCTTTTTCTAATCTACTAGCCTACCACACCTTAATGGACCTCAATTCTATTTTGAGGCCAAATGTGGAGTTTGAGATTTTATTAGAGAAAGGATATATGTTTAGAATCACATCTGTTATTGTGATTTGAATTTTAAAAGTTTAAATGTTGCCTTTGATATTACTGCCTTTTGTTAAATGATTTGGCTTTTGAATATTTTATGTATTTTAAGTTTCCTCCTCTATACAGACTTGGAATGACCAATCATGAGAGATATATTGATACACATGAATGAGATTTATTCTTTGGCTATAGGAAGCTAAGTATCCAAAGATATGACTAACTAGAACACTTAGGCTTAACTATGAACCAACATGTTATCTCGAATCTCAACCATGTGTATGCTTAGTTTGTTAAAGGAAATAGAGGGGAATAAGACGAGATCCAAAAATGGAATGGTAAAAGGATATTGTAATGAGATGATTGTTCTATAATTGATCACATGGTAAATTAGGAATGACTAAAGGGAGCAAGGTTTGTATAACCAAGTCACAATAACTATTATCCATGGTTATAAAGATAAAATAGAAAATAATTATGAAAAGGACAAGGAAGTTATAAGAAAGGAATTTAAGAAGAACAAGTATGTAATTATTAAAAATAACCCATAGGATAATATATAAGAATAATGATAATATATAAGCAATATGTAATGCAAAACAAAAATCACCATGTAAGACAGATAAAAATTTGATATAATGTCAAATGATATAAATATATGTAAAGTTGGAGCACACGTCCAATCCAAATGAAAATGTAAGAACACCATGAATGTGTTTATAAGTACTAATATATTTTTCCACACACATTATCCATAACATCTAAGAATTCTTTATGAATTTGAACTCAAACTACATCTAAAGTCTCATCAATCTTCAAGGAAAGTTGAGAAAATGCTTCACATCTAATCTTATTAATATAAAATGTATAAATGAATGAAGGATCATACTGATGAGGGATATTGTGTAGGGTATTCCTAAGAGAATTCATAGGAGTGGATTCTATGGGGGATGAAGGGGTCACTAGTGGGGACGGTAACAACAATGAAGGTGTCACTAGTGGAGAGGGATCCATAGGTGAGGGAAGGTCCATGGGTGAGGGACTCATAGGTGAAAATGGAAGCATAGGAGGTGGAGCCATGGGGGAATAAGGGGTGAAATATTTTGAGGGTGACATATGGGAGGAAGGGTATAAGGTTCAAGTGGAGGACAAGTTTGTTGATTATATTGAGAAGACGTAACAGTTGATGTATGTGTGGTTTGAGATAACTTAGAAGAAGTGTTGATAGATGTTTGAGAATCAATAGTGATAAATAAAGAGGTTGGATTAATGGTATAAATGGTATGAGAAGTATTATCCAAGGGAGGTGTTGGAATTGGTTCATAAAAATATATAAGGTCTTATTGCCCCAACTTGATTAAGTGAGTTGGAGAACAATCTTGGATAACTCAAAATGTGTGAGACAATTAAGGTGTGTGGATGGGTTACGGATCAATGAAAGCAACCAATCTTCACATATTAGTCATATTAAACATAATATATTTAGGGTTTGGGTCAATAAGACTATAAACATTATTGGTATAAGGGGTAGGCTTGTATTGGTTATCTTGGTGATTTGGAAGAGGATCTTTATTGATGGCCAAATGAGCATTAGCCTGGTTCAAAGCTTGAGATTTAGTTTATGTTTCATGATATTTGAAAGCAATGTCATAGGCTTATTGGTTTTTGTGAATGATATAATTATGGTTAAAATTGGGACCAAAAAGGAAATCCATAGCCAAATTATGAAGCTACCTATAGATCTAATGAGAATGACCCCAACTAGTGTGAAACCAAAAACAATTATTAGGATCATACCAAGATTTCATGGGTTGAGTGGGATCAAGTTATTGCGGTAGAGGCCTTGGTATGATTTTTTTTAATTACACTATGGATAAAGTTTTGTGAATATTAATGTTATTTGTTGAAGATAAATGAGGGTTGGTGATGTGGTTGGAAGGGGAAGCTTGTTTAAAGTTTGGTTGGTAATAATTGCTTGAATAGTATGAATGGTATCATAAGAGTTGGTAGTTTGATGATTATTATTATTAAGTAACATTCAAGTACCCATAGAAGGTTAGGATGGATTAAATAGACCCATAAGGAAATATTGACACTTGTCTTGGTCAATGGCCTCTTCCAAAGTATGTGGAGAGAGAGAGTCTGGACTCGATATTGTAACTTGGGAAAAAGAACATTGGTAAATAGATGAAAGAGGCTATCATCTACCATATTATGTTCACATTTTTCAGACAAGGTATTCCATCATTTAATGAAATATTGTGTGGTTTCAGTCTCAATTTTATTATAATTGATAAAATGGGCCAAGGTATTCTTAGGGAGATCACTAGTTTAGAAATATTGGACTAGAGAATTGACTAAGTCTTCCAAACTAGTAATGGAATGAGATTTGAGTTCGTTGTACCACTATAAAGCATCACCCATGAGAGTCTTTACTAATATCTTGGTAGTGAGAAATATATTTAACTTGATCCAATCTTTATATAGATTTCTAATTTTTTTAAATGAAGATTAGGATTAGATGACCCATTATAAGAGATGGTAGGGGTGATACCTCTTATATTTATATTATTAATTTGAGATGTAAGAGGCTAATTTTGAATATGATTGATTATTTTATTAACAATATGAGTTTGAGGGATAAGATTACCATGGGAATCCTGAAGAGGAGGTGGTGGAACATTTTGGTTATACATGCCCCATGGCATCTATTGAGGGTGGATTTGAATATGGATAAGATGATTTTGCATTTACATCATTTTATTTGCATTGTTAGCTTGGAAAGAATTCATTTGATTTATATCTTTAATAGGATTTGATGGGTTGGATTTGCATTATTAATATTGTTTGAATTATTAGAATTGGTTTTAGTGGCTTAGGTATCACTATGGATGTTAGTAGGAGCTTGAGAAGAACTATTAGTAAGTGAGGCACTAGTGGCATAATTTTCTTATTTGGTAAAAGATGGACTAGTAGAGGGATGAGAAGAAGCAACACGAGAGGCATGACTACCATGGGTATAAAATGATGCACTAGTGGAATAATCTAGAATAGTGGGTCTTGGAAGAGGCCCATTAGATGTAAAACCTACCATGTTAGTAAAGATACTATGCATGAAGGTGGAGGAAATTAAAAAAATAAAATGTCATGGTATGAGAGGGGTAAAAATAGAGGTATGAGGTTGAGAATCAAAGAAGCTAGTATCCCCAAATCCATGTGAGAATGTGGGAGAAGGTGAATTGGGTTCCTCAACTTGACCACTTATCATGAGATGGTAAATAGTAGAAGCATCCTTTCCTTGATGTTCAGGAAATTCATTAAAGAATAAGAGAATTTTTGGTGTATACTCTAATTTAATTTGATATTAAAATGAGAAGAGATGATTAAAAATCAAATATGAAGGAGGAGGGGTCCTATAGTTTATAGTGAGAGTGGCTACATGAACATTAATTTCATATAGGATAGGAGCCACAAGCTTCTTATGGGAGAAACTATTAGGGTAGGTAAGACTCATCATATTTGTTGAATTCAACTCAGTGTTGTCTTTAAATAAGAAGTTAATGATGCATTAGAGAGATTAGGTAAGGAAAATTTGATGTAAATTAAAAGATATAAGAGGCAGATAAGAGTATATGGTTGACTAAGTGGATCTAGTACTAAAACATAGGGTATGAAACTGAGCCAACAAGGATACAAAGTCAACCAAGTTGAATAAGTACTATAACTATATATAAAGCAAAACTTGATAAGGACATAGAGTCAACCAATTTGACTTAGTATTATAACTTGATAGGAAGAAATGAGTATTGGGTTGACCAGGTTGACTCAATATAGTAGTCAAGGAAAAAGACAATCTTTAAGAGACTAGGTCAAACATAATGATAATGTACTAAAAATAGGGAATTTTTTTTCAATGTAATTGAAATAAGAAGAAAAATCAAATACATAAAAAATTGGATCAAAGATAATGATCTAATTAGGGCACACAACATAAAACCTTGCACCAACATTGTCTAATGCAAGTTTTTGAAATACAACATACAATGAGTAGAGAACAAGTAGTCAACTAAAAGGTAAATGCTAACTAAGTGGTCATTTTTAATTTTATTAGATTATTATAAAGTGTTACTTTAATTATGATAGGAAAGTTGGCTAAAATTAAGAAACTATAAATTAATCTATGGATGATTTAAGGATGTTTAGGCTAAAAGAGATTTGTGTTGGCAATGGTACTAGCTTGGTATTGCCCCTGGAAACCCCCCCCCCCCCCCTCCCCCACCACCCCCCTCACTTCATAATCTCATAGTGCTAAGGGTGTCAAGTAATTTTCCAATATATACCATTAACCACATGTTTATACTTGGCTATAAAAACAAGTCAGCTATAAAACCAAGTAGGTACACCTTGAAAAGACAAATCTTAAATGCATTTTGAAATTTGTGTGATATGGTAGTGTGTGAAAAAAGATCAAAATAGTGTAGCGAATTGGAAAATTGAAAAACCACCTAATTATATTATGTTAGATACTCTAAGTATGAAAATAATTAAAAATTAAAGTTTGAATTAATTATTCGCATATAATTACTAATTATGAAATTAATAATGGTACATAGTTGATTTAGATGATGCTATATACAAACATTATAGAACATAGTCAAATGGGTCTCTATTTTTCTATAGAATCAAGCATCTTTAAGAACTAAGTCAACTAAGATCACTTAGTCTTTTAGATATAAGATAGGGTATAAAACTAAGTTGGCTAGGTTGAATTTGTTATATGATCGCTTTTTTTAAGAATACAAACTTGCACAAAATAAAAATGTAATGAAGTACTGAATTGAAATAGAGAGAAAGAGAGGAAGCTTGGTGGGTTGGAAGATGATTAGGATTATAATTTTTTTATTGGAGTTCATTGAATGTTTCTTGTAAGTTTTGGAAACTAATTCAATTGGGTTGACCTAGTTCTATGAAACTCTATTTATTAAAGACTATTTAAGATGACTGAATTGACCTAGTCAACCTGGTTTGTTGTCTACAAGCTATCTAGAATACTAAGTCTACCTGCATGACTTAGTTTGTTATTCTAGAGATGAATAAGAGACTAAGTTGACCCATTAAACATAGTCTATTGTCTAAAACTAAATAATAGTATTATGTTAACCTGTTTGATCTAGTAACCTATATCTGATGAATACTTGCATAGAAAAAATAGTCATTTTGATGAGATTGTGTGTTAAACCTGCACACAAAAGTTAAAAACTATACCATTCTGGTCGACCTAGTATCATAAATATAAAAAATTTATAAAATTATATAAATAAAAAAGCATTAAAGAAAACCTGCAAGGGTTAGATTCATTTCAGGTTTACCATAATGTATATAATAAGAAATGCATTATATCTACAAATCAATTGTAGCTCAGATAAGATAGATCATACTTACACTTCTAATTAGGGGTACATTAGATAATAAGGGTCATGACCAATATGGATTTTCTAGACCTAATTAAGTGATATCTTACAACAATAATATTACTAGGGCGGTTTTAAGCCTTCAATGAATTAAAATCATGCAATAACCCTAACTAGGCCCTATGTTTTCATATTCATTGTACTAATAACAAGTAAAGTAAAAATCTAATATAGTGCTCACTAAATCTTGTGGCATAAAGTGGAGGTAATAAAAACTAAAATTAAACATGCATAGAATACATATACTCATGGTAATGTATACAGATCCTAATGCATCGAATAGAAGTACAAATGCATATCTATCTACTCTTACAAAGGAGGAACAAAGTTAGGAATACTTACTTTTGAAGATGAACTCATTGATCCTCAATCTCTCTCTTGGCTAAGGTTTTTCTCAAGATGTTGTCATGGTATGTAAGGATGAAAAGGATAAATTATATCTAGGCTACACAACCTATTAATGCATCTAAAAGACTTCTCCTCAAGATAAGATCTGTATCTCTAAAGAAAGTATGAAACTCTAAGCTTGCTCCTCAAGTAGAATGGTGGATAAGAAGATGTTTAATATATATTACTTATAATTCTCTTCTCTTATAAATGACAAAATGATTATGTTTATATAGGTGGATCCAAACCTAAACCCTTTTGAAAGTTTTGGCCATAGGGTCGAACCAGTCGACCTAGTATCATTATTGACAAAAACTCACTAGGTCATGGACTAAGTCAACCAGGGGCTGATCTAGACCCTAAATAAGTTTTGTCAATAAGATTAAAAGGTTGACACAGATCATATAGTCATGTAAACTACCAAAAAATGGCTTTAGGTTAGGAAAAGGGCTAATGAAGGTGGTAAATGACTAGAGGGGTGTGCAAAAGAGAAAGCCAAGATTAAGGGAATGGTTTTTAGGAGATAAGCATGTAGATAGCAAGTTGAAAAGGGAAAAAAATCCTAAAATGCACCAATGGCCTTCCCACCCCTTTTTTGATGCACCCATTAAGGTATACACTCAAAGAGATTGAGACTCGATAGTTTCTTGTAAGATAGAGAGCATTAGTAATTGATAAAAGTTTGAAAATATTATATATACACTTAATTTGTAAAAAAAATATGTTTTGATGCTCAATTTAAAATTTAAGTATTATATGAATAGATTTTATTGGGTTGATGGAGTCTACAAAACCTATGTGGTGAAAATGAATATGTGAACAAAGTCGACTAGTTGGACTATGTTTGCAAACCTATATGCTGAAAAGGAAGAAATATTAATAGATTCGATTGGATCGACTATGTATGAAATCTTATAAATGATGTATAATATGGTGTAAAGTTAATTGATATAGTCACCTATATTTGGAGAAGACTTTCACGGATAAAACAAAGTCATTTTGAGGTGAATGTGTGTTAAAGTTATTCATTGACACTCAGGACTCTTAAGACAACACCTACAACCATATATGTTGATTTGGTCTAAAGACAGTAATAATGATAGAAACATAGAGTTTAAAGGATTGGAAGAAGATAATTAGCTATATAAATATCCATTAAATAGTTTTAAGAGGGTTTCAATCTTAAATAAGGATCCATATAGGTAATCAATCACTTGTAAGTCTATTTAAGCAACTCAAGGTCTCTCAAAACCTGAAACAATAGTGTTTTGTGAATGTGTGGGAGTTTATATGATAACTGAAGTTTCCCAATTCATTGACATCAAATGGGTTCTAAGTGAGTAGGAGGAAGATACATAACTAGGTTCATATGCCTAATACACCTACACATAGTCCAAACATACAGTCAGGTCTAATTGCCTCATGAAGGGTTTTTATCAAATGAGTTATATAAATTTGATAGGAGAATATTTGGGTTACCAATTCATTAAAGATAAAGTAGAACCAAAGAAAAGACAAATTTTGAAACCCTGTTTTCTTAGTTAGGGTAAGAATAGGCCTATTTATTCATTCTTGGGAAAGATGTTTGAAGGGAGACTACAATAAAATGTGAGGGAAAGTAATAAAAGGTGATTGATATGGTTTTATCATCATTATTTAAGATCCTTTGACTCAATAATAAGTTCATAAAGTATTGATAGACCCTGTTCTAAACCTTGCATAACCCAAACTACATACATACTCTGTATAGAAAATTAGGCCTTGAAGAGACAATGGTCAAGTGAAGTTAGTTGGATTAAATGAGGACTTAGAGACCTCATGAGATTTTTAATAACATACATAAACCTTTCATAATGTCTTAGACCTCCAACAGTGAATGATAGAGATTAAAATAGTCATCTAGGTGAGATAGGCCATTTAGTTCAAGAACCCTAGGGCTGAGCTAGTGAGATGATCAGAGAGTTTGATGAATAAAGGAAAAAAAAAACAATTTAAAAGTTATTATATGTATGTCTCATAACTTTTTAGCTCATTTAAACTCAAACATGCACTCATAGACCTGAAATTGCTATCAAACCTCATAAAATGCTTGTTTCCAATTGAGAGGCTATCTTGCATTGCTTGGTATAGTTCATAGGAGTTTTATGGGACCCTGTGATCCTAGGGGAAGTTAAATACCCTAGTGAAATTAAATTATATGTAATTTTTTGGTGGTTTCATGCCCCCTAATCATTATGAACCATCCTTAAGAACTCAAGGCACTTTCAAGCTACCTAGGAGAGCCATAAGGACAAGATGAGAGAGAAATCCACTTTCATGCCTCCATATGGATCATAAAAACTTAAATACCACATATAAAATATTAAATACTCCTATGAGCATCATACCATGCCATTGGTTTGTATATTACTATATGAAACTGTATAGATTAGGGATAAAAATATTGATTTTTATTATTTTATAGGTCTGTACAAGTTGTTAGGTATTCAAATTTGGCATGGAGAATGGGAAGTATATTTTATAACTTAATCACACACTTTTTTATGGTTTGGAATGTGTTGGGATCTTATAGAATCATTTTTCACTCTCTTGACAATAAGGTATAGTTGATGACTAGTTAGGAGAGAGAAGCTACAAATAAAGATATCTACACTCACTCTCAAAGCATGAAATTGAACCTAGAGTTGTAAGGCCATACTAGGTACTATAATATTCCCTCATATTCTCATCACCATCTATAAAACTCTATACACAAGGAGGTTTATATGATTTTCGGGCTAAAAGTAAGAAGGCCAATTTGGGGCTTTTGGTAGAGAATGACTTGTTTGGTCTAATTTGAGGCTTAAAAATGTTTTTTTTATGTCCAATATGAGTTTAGTAGGTAATAAATGAAGTTGGTATAATTTTAAGAATAAAAATACAAGTTTTGACACTTGTGTGCAAATTAGGCCTAAGGAGATGAAAAATACTCTAGACACCTTGCAAGAGAAAGATATGATGTATCAAAGAGAACCTAATGGGGTAAATTGAGATGTGTAAAGAGTAGATAAAAGAGGTAGGTTAAACTTATATTACCATCAATAATTCCACTTGTCCTTCAACATGTCAAGACAAAGGGTAGTTTTCAAGATCTAGTTAAGGTGTCAAGCAAGCAATTCAACTCCCATGCCACTTGGAGAGTTAGAGCATATTTAGAGGATTTAAAAATTGTATCCTAAACCTATTAAAGTATTTACATAACTCCTCTTCTTATTTTAACTCACATGACACTTGTTGACTCTCTCTCTTATGCCCTTTTTCTATTTTCTCTCACTTGTGCTATATATTAAGCCACTTTGGCTTTGTAAAATATCCTCCACCTAACTATAGTGAATCCCTGATAATTTATATTCTTTGATAAATAAATAACAATCCATTTTACCTTCTCTATAAGTTATTTCAATATATGTTATACTAGTTGATCTTGCTAACTGATAGATTCTCTTCCTTGGCATGTTATCTTTATTTGCATTCATATCCATCTTTGAAAGTCTATTGAAAGTCTTTTGAAGTGTTCTAATTAAGTTTTTCATAATTTTAGTGAGTTATATTTCCACTAGTGTCATATAATAACCTTTTTTTTATTCCTCTTATCTCAGGTTTTCTTCACAAACCTCCATGATAAATTCTCATGCAATAGGCATATTTAGATTAGTATATGTGTAGGTTAGGCTTTTGTTTGATGTTTAATTATAATTGGTTGGTAGTGGTCAGGTTAAAATTGGTGAATAGCAGAATTAGGATAGGTTTAATTTATGTTTTCTCTCTCCCTTTTCATCTAAATGGGCTAGTAGTATAGGTGATGAGAATTCAAAAAAAATCTAGGGAACTAGCCCTTCGATCTAGAGGTTTACCCCTACTATAATTAACCCATAGGCTTATGGGTAATCCCATGTTCCACTCAACTTATATAAGGATTTAAATACCTCTCCAAGGGTGCAAAATTGAGTGACAAAGATCCAAGAGAGTGGAAGAATTTTTAGTGTGTTCTTTTACCTATCAACTTTTGGAAGCATTCAACAAACACCAGTGGTGACTCTGAATTCAATCAGCTAGTTATATAAACCTAGTTACTTATTTTGAAATGAATTTACTAATTTATCATGTTTTAATTTGAATAATTAAGTTGTTATGGCTAGGTATGATGACATTTTATACTATACACCTCCCTACCAACCTTGTCATAACCCCAATTATGTGTCTCAACATCCCTATCAAGATTGTTATCATCCCTTTGAGTCATGGTATTCATATAGTCAGCATACCCTCCATTCATATGATCATGATGTTTTTGATAATCCCTATGAATAATAATATGAGGAAGGGTATAAATAAAAATATCAATAAGTTCATTCCTATCATCCCCAACATGATTGTTATCATCCCTATGATCTATATCAACCTCAATATGATTCCTATCAACCTTGTCATGAGTAATCATATGATTCTATTGATTGGGAAGAAAGGTATAAGGCCTTAAGATCTTTGATTCATCAATCCAATCAACATTTTGAAGCCCACCAAAACCCCTAATATTCCCCTCCTCCTCTTAATTTAAATCCACCTCATGCCAAATATGCTAAACTCAAAAAATGTGATGAGAAAATGGGATAAGGAACTTGATGTGATCCCTATTTATCTCATAGATAAGTTGAGAATTTGGTTCATTTTTTTATGAATAAGTGGAGTTTAGGTTAAGGGAAATCCCATTTTATCATCAATGATGATTTTCACTAAATAAGATGCTATATCCAATGGTGGATAGATAGATTAGAAAGGTGGGAAAGACAAGAAGAGGAAAGTCAATTTGAAGCTATTAAAGAGGCTCAAGAAGGATATAAAGGAAGTGAAGTTCTTATTGAAGAGGGCATCTCTTACATTATCCAACTCAATTTGTTATCTCCCTAAAAATTTGAGTTCATTCAAGAAACCTCCATTCCCATATCCATCCATGATCCATACACCATATCCCATAGTCCCTCCCCAATCTATGAACTTATCCATCACCTTCCCACCACATCCCTTCTTGAAGGAGAACCTATCCTATGGGAGATATGTGAAGAAGATAAAACTAAAGTTGTAACTAATCAAGAAGATGTCTCAAGTATCTATGATGAAGAGTTCACTATAGGTACTCCCCTTAGTGAAGAAAATCACAAATCAATATTCTTAAGTGAAGAAATAGAATACCTTGATGATGTTGTACCTACCCATGAGGAGGTTAATCAAGACATGGAAGGGAAGATTATTGAAAAGAACATCACATCAATTGAATTTATTGTCTTGTGAATATAATCAAGAGATTGGTTTTAAAAAACCAATAGAAAACAAAGTTGCTACCAACTCCATGGAAGAATATGACTTATGTTAGAAGTTAAATGAGGTTTGTCATGAGTTTGAGGATCTTAAAAATCTTATACCTCCTAATGTTTAGGTTGAAAACATTATTAAAGATGCATTTCCTCTTGATGGTGTGTTTCAAAAATAAGATCCTATTTCATCCAAGCTAGTTGAAGTTACATCCAACCTTGAATTTGAAGACTCTTTAAGTAAGCAAGATGAATTTGAATAAGTTGTGGTTGTTGAAGAGAAAGAAAAAAAAGATGATTGGAAGAAACATATTGAACTCCTATAAGAGATTGAATTACTTTTCAAGATTAAAGGTCATGTACACAAGGAGATTGAATAATATGTCTTCATGGAGGATAATGATGAAGATTGGATGTAGTATACAAATCTCATTGAAGAGACTGATGAGCTTTTAGTAGCTGGTGAAAAGTTTGATGACATTCAAGATGACATGAAGGACAAATAAAAATGATTGGATGAAGAATCATTGGATAAATTTGTAGTTTTAGAGTCTCATGAGAAAATTATTGGAATACAAGATGAGTTCACCTTCATAAGTGACATGTTTGTAGTTGATATCATTGCATTTGATATCATGTAAAGAATATTGGCAAGCATGAAGGTGTTGAAGACATTAAAACCAAGTTTCAAGAAACAACTTGATTCATGCATTATTTCATCTTAAGGAGCAAAAGATTGTGAAAGATTCCCCTTTGATCTAGGAGGAAGAGTTTATTTTTTAGGCTAGTTATATATATTTTAGTTTGCTTAAGTTGTTGTGTTTCCTAAGTGCTTGATATCACATGTGTGTGTCTCACTTTGTTTTGTGTCTTATTGTTATTTTTGTGTGTGTGTTGTGAAGGTAAATCATTTTTTTGTGTCATGTTCAAAGTTTTTTTAGGTCTAAAATTAAGTGAAATATATTTTATTTCCTAATGGACATGCAAGGCTACTGGTCTATTAGCATTGCAGGCATGCTACCCCTATGAATCACCAAGAATGTTAACCAAATTTAAACTCAAGTCAAATTGGTCACCCCCATATAAATTAAAACTTGTAATATTGTATTATCATACCTTATATGGTCCTTAGAGTGTTCATATATCCTTGTTATCATTGTTTAAGGTTAGTTTGGAGAAGTTAAGGTAAAGTCATGTTGTGATCATATAGTGGTTTAGGCATGGCATGGAGAGATAATTCATGGTCAAATTTTTTTCATGGGTTATTATGGGTCTATGAATGCCATTTTATGTATCAAACATCTTCTAACAACATTTCATGAAGTTTTAAAGTGTCTAAGGTTCATTTTCTAGCTTAAAGGTGGTGAAAATGAGTGAAAAAGCTGATTTTGGGATAATATCTATGTATGTAAAAGTTACCTAAGTTAAAAATTCATACCATACGCTTTCCAAGTCTCTTGGAGTAGTTATAAAGTTGCCACACCTATCAACATGTTAGAATAAAGTCATATTCTTGAAACTCAATGCCATATTGAGGAGTTAGAGAAGTTGTACGAACTTATTAAAGTCATGTGCAAGTGAAAAGATTTATAGTGTATTTTGAGCTTATAAAAGTCAAGAAAAATCATGGGAAGAAGTTTAGAGATATAAATTTACCGTAAACTACTTATCTCTTTCATCACTATATTCACAAGCAAGTGAAGGCTAAGTTCAATTAGATGGTACAAGCTGTATAGGTAGATTTTGGGGCTGATATTTTGGATAAAGTTTGAGAAATATATGGGATTACAATTTGTGGTATTGGTCATTATATTTGTGCTCTTATATTCATGAATAATCACTAATAATCCAAAATACTTACTGAGAGCTGAAATCCCCATAGACTGAGTTTAAAGTGAATCCAATGCAAAGTGTGAATTTATGGATTCTTGAAACTAGTTGGATTGATTTCTAATTTTATATATAAATTCCTCACACACATTTATTTATCTTCTTGGCATGTGTAGATGGCCCTTTGGCAAGCAAAGTCTCTCTTATGCATTGTCTGCAAATGATTATCATTTTTTCTATGTTTATGAGTTCTAAAGGTGGTAAAACTCATACAATTGGATCTTAATGGTCCTATAATTCTCTCTCAATCCATTCATGGATTCCTAATCACTCAAGTATTCTGTACAAGTTTGAATAAATGGTCACATATCCATTCACCATTTTGGACTATGTTATGTGTGTTTATGCATAACATGGTATTTTGATAGATTTGAATATGTTTATAAAGGACTTTGAGTTTTGTACCTTCATGTATAATATTTTTATCTAATGGTGGTAATAATATTTTAGTCTTAATAGTCATGTAATTTCATGTTTCAAAGCTTTCAAGCACAAACACAGTCCTCACTCTGTGCAGCCTATAGGTCTAAAATTCTAAGGTAAATCCAATGTTGCCAATGTTATAAAGGTTTCCTAGACATGGAAACATGGTGATGTTATAATATTTTTATGTCAATGGACTAATAAATATCTTTGAGGAACCTAAAATGTAGTCAAAAGTTGCAAATAGTCAAACTCTCTAAATGTGCACCTATAGGACTATGACTGTGTTGACAGTGAACACAGATGTCATGAGGTGTTTTGAAGGGATAATAGAATTAAAATGAAGTGAAAATAATATATTAATGAGATTTTAAATATATATAAATATTTGGATATTGGTTTTAAGACCTAAGAGAAGATAAAAAATAATTAGACTTTCAAATCAACACCCACATCCAATTGAAGATTTGGCTTTGAACAGAGGTTGTGAGGTATTTTGGAAGTGTTAATTGAACTTGGAGATAATGATAAAGGATATATATTGAGGATTGACCACTTTTATAAGTGACATGACGGATTTTGAAAGGGAAACTCAAAATCATATACTCAAAATTTTCAAAGCAACCACCTACAAACTAGCAATTATAGGGTTGTCTTGAACATTGAGGATGATGGAGCTCAAAGTCTCAAAATAGTGAGAGAGTATTATACTCTTAAAAAAATGAGGTATAATCATGAATATATTTTTAATTTGTCTTGAAGATCTAAGAGACCTTGAGGCTATGTACTCAATTAAACTACCCCAAAAAACCACCTATAGTTAGATGTGAAAGAGGTTGCTTTAGACAAAGAGGTTGATGAGGTCTTGAGTCTTGAAGGCATTGAGAAGGCCTTAATACATCAAAAAAATATTATGAAGCTCTTTGGAGATTTGGTATTGATAATAAAGGTCATGAAATTCATTAAAACTCAAGACTCTCAAAACAACATCTACAACCATCTATGTTGATTTGGTCTTGAGATAGTACTGATGATAAAAACATAGAGTTTCAAGGCTTGGGAGAATATACTAAGATATATAAATATCTATTAAATATTTTAAAGAGGTTTTTAATGTTATACAATGATCCTAGAATACCCATACCTACATACCATCTCAAATGGATGCATATAGGTAGTCAGTCACCTATAAGTCTATTTAAGCAACTCAAGGTCTCTCAAAACCTAAGATAATAGTGTTTTGTAAATGTGTGGGAGTTTAGATGAGAACTCAGGGTTATTGAGTCATTGACATCAAAGGGTTTCTAAGTGAGTAGGAGGAAGAGACCAAATAGGGTTCATAGGCCTAATACACGTACACATAGTCGGGCTTAATTTCCTCATGAAGGGTTTTACTCAATTGAGTTATCAAAATTCTAAGAGAAGGAGACTATTAGGGTTCTCAATTCCTTTAAGATCAAGGAGACCCAAAGAAAAGACAAACTTTGAAACCATCTTTGCTCACTCAGGGTAAGAATAGGCTTGTTTATTCATTCTTGAGAAAGATGTTTAAATGGACACTGCAATAAAGTTTGAGGAAAATTAATAAAATGTGTTTCATATGGTGTGAAAATTACTATATAAGAGCCTCATACTAAAAAATAAGTGCATAAATTATTTATATACCCTATTATAGACCCTCCATTGTCCAAATTACATATACAGTCTATATAGACAATCAGGCCTTAAAGAAATGATGGTCAAGTGAAGTTAGTTAGAGTAAATGAGGACTTAGAGACCTCAAGAGATGTTAAATAAAATATAAAACCTTTCAAAATGTCTTATACCTCTAATAGTTAATGAAACCGATGAAAATAATCAGCTAGGGTGAGATAGGTCATTTGGTTCAAGAACTCTAGGCTTGAGATAGTGACATTGTCAAAGATTTTGATGAAAAAGGTGACAAGAAAAAAATTGTAAAGTGTTAATATGTATGTATCAAACCTTTTGATGTCATTTAAACTCAAACATGCACTCACAAACCTCAAATTATGTGCAGGCCTCATAGAATGCTTATTTCTAACTAATAGGCTATCTTGCATTGCTTGGTGCATTTCAAAGTGGGACCCTAAGCTCCTAAGGGAAGTTAAATACCTTAGTGAAATTACATTTCATGGAATTGATTCATGTTTTAATGCATTGAGCTTTATGAGTCATACTTAAGAACTCAAGGCACTTTTAGGCTACCTAGGAGATCCATAAGGACCTGATGAGAGATAAATCCATTTTCATGACTCTAGATGGATAAAAAAAACTTCTAAACCACCCAGAATAAGTTTAATACTCCCTTGAGCATCATCTATGCCATTGATCAGTATATTACTATATAGATTAGGGATAAAATGATAGAATTTTGATATTTTGTAGGTTTATATAAGTTTTCAAATATTCAAATTTGGAATGGAGGATGGGAAAGATGTTGTATAACTGAATCACACACTTATTTGGGGTTTATAATGTGTGGGGATCATGTAGAACCATTTTTCACTGTTTTGGTAGGAAGACCTAATTGAGACCTAGTTAGGAGAGAGAAGATGCAAAAAAGGATATCTTCACTCACACTTAGAGCATGTAATTAAACCTAGATTTGTAAGAATATACTAGGTACTATAATATTCCATTATATTCTTACCACCATTTATATAACTCTATACACAAGGATGTTTGTACATTTTTAGGGATACAAGCAAGAAGGCCAATGTAGGGATTTTTGTAGAGAAAGACTTGTTGGGATTATTTTGAGGCCTAAAAATGGATTTTTTAGGCCCAATATGAGTTAAATTTTCCATCCATTAAGTTGGGATGAGATGAAGAAGACAAATTAAAATTTTAACACTTATGTGCAAAATAGGCCTAAGGAGATGAAGAGTCCTCTAGACACCTTGCAAGAGAAAGAGATGATGTGTCAAGGATAACCTGATGGGGTCAATTAAGAGGTGTAAATATTAGATAAAATAGGCAATAAAAACTGATTTTACCATTAATAAGGCCACTTGTCCTTCAACATGGCAAGGTAAATGACAGCTTTTAAGAGCTATTCAAGGTATCAAGTAAGCAATTCAACTCCCAAAGCACTTGGAGAGTTAGAGAATATTAAAATGAGATAAACTTGGCATCCTAAACCCATTTAATTAGTTTCTTATCTCCTCTTATTATTTTAACTCATATGATACTTGTCTACTGTCTATCCTATACCCTTCTTCTCTTCTCTCTCACTCATGCTATATATTGAGCCACTTTGGATTTATAAATTATCCCCCACCTAAGTATGGATAATCCATTATCATTTTAATCATTTTATAAATAAATAAAAATATATTAAACCTTATCCATGAGTTGTTTCAATGTATTTTATACTAGTTGATCTTATTAAGTGATATATTCTTTTCCTTGGCATGTTGTCCTTGTTTGCATTTATATTCAGCTTTGAAACCTTGTTGTAGGTCTCTAGAAGTGTTTCATGAGTTTAGTGAGTTTTATATCCACTATTATCATTCCATGACCTTATTTTTATTCCTCCTATCTCAATTTTTTGTCATAAACCTCCATGAGAAATACTCATGCAATAGGCATATTTGGATTTGTGTATGTGTAGGTTAGGATTTTATTTGAAGTGTAATGGAAATCAGTTAGTAGTGGTCAAATTAATATTAGTGCATCACCTCATTATAATATTCTTACTTTATGTTTTCTCTCTACCTTTTCATCCAAATGAGCTAGTAGTATAGGTGATGAGTATTCAAGAAAAATCTAGGGAGTTAGGCTTTTAATCTAGAGGTTTATCCCTACTATAGGCAACCCACAAGCCTAGGGGTAATCCCATGTTCAAATAAATTTTGATAAGTATTTAAATACCTATCCAATGGTAAAAAATTTAGTGACAATAGTTCCATATGGTCATATTTGTCCTTGTCTAGCATTGTCCAAAGTTTGGTCTTATGTTCACTTGTCTAGTCCTAGGGGTCAATTTCAAGGTCTTGAAATTTTCCAACATGGTCATAGGTTTGTTATGGAGTAAGGAAATTATAAAAGGTTATTTATTTTTCATTAAGATCATAATATCATGAACTAATGTTTTATTTGGCTCTTATATGCAAAAATTACATTTTGGCCACCTTTTGGCCTATTTAGAAAAGTTACACGTACCATATTCAAATAAAAATGTTTCAAGAAGACTCATAATTTACCTAATGTCAAAAATGGGTCAAAAAATGTTTAGGGATAGTCAGAGACTGAAATCATCTATAATTTAACACCTAAACTAAGCAAAATGACACTTTGCAAGTGCTTTTAGGCACTTATATGACCTTTCAAGATCATATTTTAGTTGGAAATGGTTTGTGTCTCTTAGGATCCCTCAAATCATTTTACATATTTGTACCAAGTTTTGGGTCAAAATTACACTTCAAACATTCTCTCTCCTCCATTATTGCCTTCATAAGCTCATAAAGGTAAATTTGAATTGAATGGTATGGCCAGGAGAGAGAGAGAGTGTGTGTGTTACAAGATGAAACTTTGGAAATTGTTAAGGGTATTAGTAATATTTAAATAAGTGGAATTAGTTTACATATTCATGTCCCCTTATTTATGAACAATTTCTAAGAGTGACAGTAGGTCACTATGTATTATCCATCCAAGCAAGATCTATTCATGCATTTTTTTATCCAATCCAGAATTTGATGGAGAAGAATGGTTTTGAGGGATGTTTTTATAGGTAAATGATCTCATTTTAATGGTGGTTTAATCATCTAACTCATCTCCATGAAGTGTCTTCACTTGGAGGAAAAGTGTTTTAATGTATAAGGTGTTTCAGTGAATCTTACTGCAAGTTTTGTTTTATCTGAGATATTTGCCATATTCAGAGGTTATAAATGATTCATTACTCATGGGACATCCATTAATTTCATCTAGGTCATGTTAAATTCAAAAATGTGTGATTCTTATTCATAATATTTAAGTGTTTGGTATTTATAAACATTGTTAATGTTTGAATAGTCCACTACATGCTTGATTGCCAAATTTGGCTCAAATATCAGTGATATATCATAGTATAAGGCTCTGAGATAACATTGCACTACTGTAAGTATGGGAATATTAATATAGTGGTCCAAGCACACCTTCTAATGAGAGTCACAAGTTTCTCTTTTATATACAGGCTTGCATGGAATATATAAGTAGGGTGAAGATGCTCATAGTCATGGGGAAGACTCTCCTCATACATTCATATGAACTTGACTTCTTGACTGCCATCATAAAGTGTTTCAAATTGAATAGATTTTCTAATTATCAATACATAGACCCTACATATAAGATGACAATATACAATCCATATAGACTAGTTAGATAAGGAAGTTGAAAATGATGACATGGTTCTTGTCATAGGCTCTTTAGACCATTGAAGGTTTGATAAGGAATCATGATAAAATTTATAGTTTCAAAAGGTCTAAGAGGTTAATAAATTTTTCCTAAGTAGCTTATGCAAGAAAAGAGACATACAAGCCCTAGGCCTATAGGTCCTCATTTTGGATTAAAAGGATAATCACTCTCCAAACAAGAACAAGCCAAATAGAAGAATTGACTACAAGATAAGATGAAATAGATCAAAAACAAGATGAAATTATCTAATTATGCTTGAAGAGATAATGAGGTTCAAATGGGACTGAGTTCATAATCAAATAGCTACCTACAGAATTGTGTATAGAGTAGACAAAGGCAAAGGCTATGAAATGCTATAAAATTTAATGAACTCTACATATATAGTGGAATAAATTCTTTTGGTTTGGATTATTCAAATCACCATAACACAATGAGAATACCAACTTCCAAATCTTAAGCCTAATGCTCAAATAACCTACTAGTACCTATAGGTTACTAACTAGATAATTGGTCTTAAGCCTTAGGAAAGAGACAGAGAGTGTAGAAGAGGTATTGGAGACTGATTGGGTTATTAAATTATAATAAAAATTCATTTTAAATCTCAATTAATTTCATGTAAATATTACCTTGATACCCCTAGATGCAATCAAATGATCTTAAATGGGCACCTATAGGCCTACTTGAGGGATCAATCCATTTTCAAGTTGAAGAGAGAGGCATATGTGTTTGAAAGGTGATCTAAGCCTAACTTGGATTATCAAGATAAATCCAAAAGTCACTAATAATGTTATTTGTGTGAGGTGATGTCCTAAACACATAAAATACAATCATGACCATAAAAAGGGCACCTATAGGCTATAATGAGGATAGGTTGGTTCCAAACCTAAAGGGAAGAGCATAATGTGTATGAAAGGATATGAGGTATATGTTCATTAGACAATAAGATCATAAATCCGTCTAAAAACCAAAGGAAACATGATGAGATTGGTGAAATCTGAGTTCCAAACCCTTATACACAGTCAAAACTCAACCTATAGATCTATCTACTCTTTAAGAGTATTTTTACTTGATTTGAGAATGGAAAGTCTTGTGAGAGGTATAAAGGGAGGAAAACCATTTGAAATGGTTTTATAGTTTCATAAAAATCTCATATATATCTTTAAACTCTATTGAAAAAGAGTGGAATGAAGATGAAACCCTATTTAGGCCTATAGGCCTAATTCTCACATGCAAGCAAACCTAGGAGCAGTCATAAACAAAGTGACCGGTTGAAGTTAAAGTGAAGTCTTGGGGGCATGAAAAACCATAAAGTGTTATCACAAACCTTTCAATATCACTCATAAATAGGGGAGAATAAGGAAAGGTTCGTTTAACCTCTTAATACTTATTCAAACTTCCTCCATGTGAGTTTACACTTCAAGAACAGTCTTACCTTGCTTGGTAAGACCATGAACCAAATGTATAGAGATAATAAGTTTTCTAAATAAGTATAAGGGTCTCTAAAAAACATTATTGAGGCATCAATTGATGGTTTAGGTCTATCACCTACATAGATAAAAACTAAAATTCTAGACCCCTATAAAATGGCTCGTTTACAACCCGAAGAGTACCTTCTCACACACATAACTTTCAAGAGGATTTTCATGGGAACCAATGGTGATTGGAGATGATTAAAGCCCCCCATAACAATAGTCTTGTGGCATTAGGAGAGATAAAGAGGATATGTTCTTTATGAATAATCCTTAATAACAAAACATGCTTAAAACCCTCCTAAAACCATTATAGTGACTAGTCAAGACAATAGACCTCTAAATCACATTTAATTATATTGTTTTTTGAAGAATCCAAGTAGGTTCTCCATAGGTACTCTATATGTACTTGAAATTGTACAAACTATGAAAAATACACTATTTTGCATTGCTTTTGGTGTTTTGTGTAAAGGATAACTTTACAATCATTGGAGGAGGTCATTTGGTATTTTTTCAACCTACTCAAACATAAAAATATGCATATGCAATTATGGAGGTGGTCAAATAAAGCTTGTATTCTAAGGCAGTCTCAAATAGGTCTAAAATGAGACTAGGTGGCAAGGTCATTTCATGGTTCTCATACTTCCACAGGGTATCAAGAACTCAAAATTAACATGGAGTTTGGTGATATCCTAATTAAATTAAAACATACTCTTTTGGTGATTTCACATGTGTGTGATAGGTTTGAAGCAAGAAAATATGATTCTAGGCAAGGAGGCCTAATTAAAGAGAGAAAGGTAGAAAAATAGACTTCCACTTAGAGTCAAATAATGAAAATTGACATGAATATGTAATTCCATAATGGGTCCTATAATATATACCTTAATTTTGTTAGTATCCTTTGTACATTCTCTTACATAATAAGGTTTACAATTTTTTAGGGCTACAAGGAAAATAACTTAGTGAGAGCTTGAGGAGCAAAATAGAGCATTGGTAGTTGTACTAAGAACCAAAATAGTTTGTTTTAGGTATGATAAGATATTTAAATACCATCCATATATAAATAGTGACTTTAATAATATTAACTTGAGTTTTGGGCCACTTGGACCAAGCTAGGTGTGGGAAATGAAGAGTTTCAAGACACCCATGCATATGAATGATATAATGTTAGATCAAAGGAGTTTATTAAAGTATGATATATGTAAAATGAGTTGGTATTAATTAATTCATGGTGAATTTATTATTTATAATTCCATTTATCACTCTTCTTATGCAAAGAAGAGTAGTTTTCAAGAAGCTAGTCAAGGCGTCAAGCCAAGTTCTAACTCTTACGCCACATGGAGGGTTGGAGAATATTCAAGAGTGATAAAAATGGTTTTGGAAGTATTTATATGAATATTACATAACCCCATTTATTTTTTTAACTTACATGGACACTTTTCAATCCTCTTCTACTATGCCCCTCTCTCTCTTCATAATTCTTTTTATAAGCAGCCACTTTTGGCTTTGTAATGAATCCACATATGGTATGGTGAATCCATGCTAGTTTGAGTAATATTTTTGACTTTGAATAAAATATTTAAAGCTGGTTTTTATTTCTCAATTTTTTTTTTAAGTGTGTGAAGTATTTCATAGTTGAATGATAAGTGATAGTCATCTATCCTTATATTCACCTCACTATTTCATGTTTTTTGCAAGTAGTCTGCCCTCTAAGAGGTCACATGAAGTGTAGTTAATGTTATTGTATGTCTTTAAGTGTAAGTAATATTTATAGTGTCTAAAATCATACCTCTTATTCATACACATTGAAAAATGTATTGCATCTTACCTTTAAGTTAAAATACTTATGTTAGAAAAACCTTGGATGTTGAGACTAGTTTTTTTAATCACCTTTCATAGTGCAAGTTCATGGTAGTCTTGTGGAGTTAAAATTGGTGAATCACCTCATTAGGATAGTTTTATTTCATGTTTCTCTCTCCCTTTTCATCTTGATAAGTTAGTATCATAGGTGATGATATTAAATAGATATATCAAGAGAGCTAGCCCTTCAATCTAGAGGTTTACCCCAACTATAAACAACCCATAGGTCCAGGGTAATCCATTTATTTCACTCAATTGGAGTAGGCTTGAACTACCTTTACAAGGGTGAAAAATTGAATGATGATAGTTTCTAGCATATCGGATGGGATAGTTATCCCAAACACTTTTTGTCAAGGTGAATACTGGTTTTGACAAGACCACAAGTGCATAAGTGTTTCCTATTCAAAATTTGGTAACTCCATTGAAGTTAAAACATCTATTTGTAGAATAATTTATAATTATATGCTTCATGGTCATTACTAGAGTATATTCTAGTAGAGGTAATAATTCTACAAATCCACCCTCTCATCTTGAGCTTTCTCTTGAAGTTTAGTAACCTAAACCTTTCTTGACACTTGAAAAGACTGAAGAAGAGCCTAAAGAGTAGGAATATGTTAAAATTCAAGAGTATAAATAGAGTGAAGAAGAGATTGAAGGTAACATAGATAGGCAACATGCTTTCCCAACTTTCACTACAAAAAATCCCATAAACCTTGTTACCTATGATTATATCCCTCCCAATGCCACCAAGAGTGTCCCTACTTTCAATTGGGAAGGTCTTATCACCCCAAGTGAACACATTAGAGACATATCCAATTTCTATAATTTCCATAATATCACACAAATTAACATATAAGTCATATTTATTGTAATGTAACTTAGGGGAAAAGCACTTGATTGGTGTAGAACCTTGCTAAGATAATACATTACTATGTGGGAAGAATTTAGGGAGTTGTTAACTCAAAGATTTGAAGATAAGGGATATCATACATCACTGATCCATTAGCTAAATGTCATGTAAAGAGGGATTAAGGAATCCATACATGATTTCAATGAAAGGTTCAAAAAGATGTGGAATATTCTTACACCTCCCATGATACCCCCTATAAGTTTTATTTTCCAAACCTAACTCAGAGCTATTGGGATTGATATAGCTATCATGTTTCAATCTATGAGAGGGTATAGTTTGTCTAATGCCTATGATGTGTCTATTAGAGCAAAGAATGGTTTGATCTAAGCTTGTAAACTCCCTCCAAATTTATCAATTCCTATCTTTATTGGAATGCCTACTACCCTTCTAACACTTGATCTATTTCCAAATCTAATTAACAATTATAAATTTGATTCAAATAAATCAGATGATGTAATTGATTGGCAAGAAAAATATAAGGCCTTATAAGCTTCAACTAGGCAATCAAATCAACATATTGGAGCTTACCAAAACTCATATTAACCTCCACAAGAAAACATATTTCCACCTTGACATAATGGTTAAAGGAGGGGACAAGGTCAACCTAATTTCAATAGGTCACCTAATGCATATAATGCAAATTCTACTCCCACCTCAAGAGCCATGGTTCCAGTCCATAACAACCTAGTTCAAGGAGAAGAATGGCCAAAGTCTTGGGGGAATCCTCAAGGCTAATACATGAATTATAATTATGGGGAAGCTCAATCCTTGGTAGCTCAATGAGGGATTACTCCATACTTGACATTAGAAGATGATAGCTCCATGTAAGCAGAACCAAGTGGGAAGTGTAGTAATTCAAGAACAAGATTTGTAAACTACCAAATGGAGGATACATTTGTCCTAATTAAGAGTACCTTAGTTATATCTAACACAAGGTAAAATATTATAAATTTAGGAGATGCTCAAGATGTGGGTATACCTCCAAACAATCCACCTTCAAGTCAATAAGGTATAGATGTAAATATGACAACCTCTACAAGTCTTACACCTCTTCAAAATTAGAACCTGGGAAAGGTGTCAAGCCTTCATTGCTCAAGATAAAGGTACTACATTGAATTTAAGGATGAAATCAAAGGATAGTGTCTCCTATTTGAATATTATTTACTACTTGAAGAACACAAAAATAAGCATATCCCTTTGGGAGGTACTCTATATACCTGGTCAAAAGGAGTTACTTCAAGACCAACTATCCTAACTCCATATTTCATCCCAACCAGCAAAGCATAATAATATATCCCTCGAAAACACAACTAATCATATTTTTTAACCTTATACAAAGTCTAAAAACTCCCCACCCTTCAATCTTACCCTCATTATGGGAGATAATTTGGTCCATAATTGCAATGTGGATAGTGAGGCAATCACTTTAGTCATGCCTAAACTAGTTGTAGACAAGTTGGGCTTGAACTACGAGCCTTATATCAAAGGAATATTAAAAATTCATGGAACACCATAAAATTAAATAGGGCTCATCAAAGGCTTGAAAGTGTTCTTTCATGACTACCCAGGTTTTCCAATTCTACAAGACATAGTGGTGGTGGATCAACTTGCAAACTTTGCCATTTGCCTATCAAGAGACTTCACTGCCAAGAAAGGATGGGATTTTTCTATTAATTGGTATTTCCTAGATTTTAAATTGAGGTATGGAGATAAAGTGACAATAATAACACAACCATTAGATAATTTCCACATTGAACCATATGTGAAAACTATTTCTAGTCTAAAATACACTATCAATGAGCAAGAGGATCATGTCATAGATGATAAAACATCTTCCCCACTTGAATGGATTTCTAATTTTTTTTTTAGATGTATATAGTGTTGAGACCTATGAGTATTATCCCTATGATTTCATTAAATAAATAGGTCTTGGTAATATATCATTCATTATGAGGGTGATGAGTATCCTAAGGTAAGCCTTGATGATCCTCTTAAAAAAATTGAATGGGGTAACTACCTTCTTAATATGGATGATGATGATGATGATAAGTATCCAAGTGTGATAGATAATGATAATTAGGAAGATGGTACATTTTTTCCTACCCAAAATGAATAAGTTCATTAGTGTGTTAGTCATAAAGAGTGTGATGATCTATGGTAACAGTTTCATGCCATAGTTCAAGAGTTTGAACAAGTGGCCCAACTCTCCTTCCTAAAGAATGTAAGATTGATAGTAAGGTCATTGTAGGACCTAATTATCATAGATAGGACTGTCAAGTAAATATCAAGCAAGATAAATCCTTGAAGGAATGAAATCAAGACAAGGTAGAAGTTTATGTGATTGAGGAGCAACCTATTCCTTAGTCTGATATTGAGTCACTTGAAGACATGTTTGACCAGCAAGAAGGCAAGTATGAGGGCTCTAGACATCAAACACATCATGGTCGAGATGAAGGTAAAGTTTAGAAATATTTCATGACTCCAAATAAGTAGATTGACAAGCATAACATGAACATGAAAGAGATAAATCAAGTTGCACTATCAAGCAAACTTCAAGGAGAGCTAAGAGGACCATTCAAAGGAGTTTCAAATGTTTCACTTGTAGCTAGCATAGGTCCCATGAGTGGTAAGTCCTTTGATCACCTTCACAATAAAATTTAATTTGAAAAATATCCATACTATGGTGACTTGTTCTCATGAAGTAGTTATGACTCAAGGAATATTGTTTTTGATCCTAGTTGAAGCAAGAGGAATTGTTTCATCACCTCAATAATGTTTTGAGGTCTGTACATAGTAGGTTAGGCATGTTTTTTTAAGTATTTTGTGTGTGATTTTCCATAAATATCCTTGAGCATAGAATGTTTTCTTATTTTTAGGTGGTTTGGTGTGAGTTTGGGGTATTTATAAGGCATGTCAGTTTTAGATTATAGAATAAGAGTGAATCCATTTCCCAATTGGAGGAAAAGACCATTGATCCATTAGCATTGCAAGCATGTAACCCCTTTGAATCACTAAATTATTGAATAAATTTTGACCTTAATTCAAAATGGTCACCTCATCTAGGTTGAAAATTCATAGCATTTTCAAAAATTGTCATGGTATTATCATGGTCTTAAATAGTTTCATATGGTCATATTTGTCCTTGTCTAGCTTTGTTTAAAGTTTTGTCTTATGTTCACTTATCCAGTCCTACAGGTCAATTTAAAAGTCTTGAAATTGTTAAACATGGTAAAATTTTTAGTATGTATTAAGTTCATTATAAAATGTTATTGAGGTGTCTTTAAGACCATAATATCATGCACAACCTCTTATTTCGCTCCTATATGCAAAAATTACTTTTTGGCCAACTTTTGCCCTATTTAGAGAAGTTACAAGTACCATATTAAAATATAAATGTTTAAAGAAGAATAATAACATACATGATGTTATAAATGGGTTAGATAATGTCCAAGGATAGTCAAAGGCTGATAGAATCTATAGTTTAATGCATAAACTAAGTAAAATGATACTTTACAAGTAGTTTTAGGTAGTTGTATGGCCTTGCAAGATCTAATTTTGGTTGGAAATGGTTTGTAAGTGTACCCTAATATTTATAAGATAATTTTACATAATTTTACCAAGTATTAGGTTGAAATAACACTTCAAGCATTCTCTCTCCTCCATTGTTGCCTTCACAAGCTCATAAAGGCAAATTTGAAGTGAATGGTATGACTAGGAGAGAGAGAGAGTCAAGATCTAAAAATTTGGAAATTTTTAATGGTAATAGTAAGATTTAAATAAGTGGATTTTTTTTTTTAATGATCATGGACCCTTATTTATTAAAAATGTCTAAGATTGATAGTGGGTCACTATTTCTTATCCATCCAAGCAAGGTTTGTTCTTGCGTCTGTTTCTCCACTCTAGAATTAGATGGAGATGAATTATTTTGAATGATGTTTTTATAGGTAAAATATATCATTTTAATGGTGGTTTAATTATTTAACTCATATATATGAAGTGTCTTCACTTGGAGGAAAATTTTCTTGATGTACAAAGTGTTTCAATGAATCCTACAACAAGTTTTGATTTGTCTGAGATATTTGTCATCTTCAAAGGTTAAAAATGCTTCATAAATCATGGAATATCCATAAAATTCATGTATTTCATGGTTAATTCTTGATGAGTGATTATTTTTCTTAATTATTGATGTGTGATTATTGTTCATAATCTTCAAGTGTTTGGTCTTTGGAAACATTGTCAATGTTTAAATAGACCACTATATGCTTGATTGCTAAATTTGGCTCAAATATCTATAATATATCATAGTATAAGGTTATAATATAAAATTTCACTACTTTAAGTATGGTAATATGAATATAATATTCCAATCACACCTTCTAATTAGAGTCACAAGTGTCTCTTCCATATATAGGCCTATACTTATTAAAAAATTAGGTTGAAGATACTTAGAGTCATGGGGAAGACTTGATACATATACTCATACATTCATATGAACTTGAATACACGACTACCATCATCAAGTGATTAAAATTGGCTAGATTCTCTAATTATTAATACACAAACCCTACCTATAAGATGACTATATACAGTTTGTATAGACCAGTCAAATAGGGAAGTTGAAAAAGGTGACACGATGCTTGTCATAGGATCTATAGATCATTGAAATAGTGACAAGGAATTATGATCAAATTAATAATGTCAAAAATTTCTAATAGGCCATTAAATATTTCCTAAGTATCCTATGTAAGAAAAGAGACATACAAGCCCTAGGCCTGTAGGTCCTCTTTATGGATTGAAAGGATAATCACTCTCCAAACAAGAACAATCCAAATAGAAGACTTGATTGCAAGATAAGATGAAACAAGTCAAAAACAAGATGAAAGTACCTAAGTGTTCCTAAATAGCTGATGAGGGTCAAATGAGACTAAGTTCATATTCAAATAACTACCTACATGACTATGTATGGAGTAGAGAAAGGCAAAGGCTATGAAATTCCATAAAATATCAATAAATCTACATATATAGTGGAATAAATACTTTTGTTTTGGATTTTTTAAAGAACCATAACATAGTGAGAAGACCAACTTCCAAATGTCAAGCCTAATGTTCAAATAACCTACTAGCATCTACAAGTTGCTAACTAGACAATTGGTCTGAAGCCTAAGGAAAGAGTTAGAGGGTGTAGAAGAGGTATTAGATATTTATTGGGTTAATAAACTATAATAAAAAGTAATTTGAACTCTCAATGCCTTTCATGGAAAGAAGACCTTGAAACCCCTAGATACAATCAAATGATCCTAAATGGGCAGCTACATGCCTACTTGAAGGATGAGACCATTTTCAAGATAAAGAGAGGGAAAAAGGTGTTTGAAAGGTTCTCTAAGACTAATTTAGATTATAAATATAAATCAAATAGTAAATAATAAGGTTATTGGTGTGAGATGAAGTCCTAAACACACAAAATATAGTGATGACCCTAAAAAGGGCATCTATAGGCTACAATGAGGACAGGTTGGTTCCAATCTTAAAGGGAAGAGCAAAATGTGTGTGAAAGGCTATGAGGTCTAGCTTGATTAGAAAAGAAGATCATAAATCCATTTAAAAACCAAAGGAACCATGATGAGATTGGTCAAATTTAAATTCTAAACCCTTATACACAATCAAAAGGTAACATATAGGTTTGCTTATTCTTCAAGAGTGTTTTTTATTGATTTAAGAATGGAAAGTCTTATGAGAGGTATAAAGAGAGGAAATCCATTCAAAATTATTTTATAGTGTTGTAAACATCGCATATACATACACACACACACACACACACACACACACACACACACACACACACACACACACACACACACACACACACACACACACACACACACACACACACACACACACACACACACACACACATATATATCTCTTCAAACTCTACTAAAAAATAGTATAATTAAGATGAAACCCTATTTAGGCCTATAGGCCTAATTCTCACATGTAGGTAGACATAAGAGTAGTCATGAACAAACTGACTTGTTGAAGGTAAAGCGAAGGCTTGGGGGCATGAAAATTCATAACGTGTTATCATGGACCTTTCAATATCACTCATAAATAGGGGAGAACAAGTAAAGGTTAGTTTTAATTATTCAAACTTCCTTTATGAAAGCCATACATACATACATACATACATATATACATACATACATACATACATACATACATACATACATACATACTTACATATATATATATATATATATATATATATATATATATATATATATATATCTTCAAACTCTATTTAAAAATAGTAGAATTAAGATGAAACCCTATTTAGGCCTATAGGCCTAATTCTCACATGTAGGTAGACATAAGAGTAGTCATGAACAATGTGACTTGTTGAAGGTAAAGCGAAGGCTTGGGGGCATGAAAATTCATAAAGTGTTATCATGGACCTTTCAATATCACTCATAAATAGGGGAGAACAAGTAAAGGTTAGTTTGACTTCTTCAAACTTCCTTTATGCAAGCTTGCACTTCAAGAATAGTCTTCCACTGTATGGAAAGACCATGAACCAAATGTATATAAATAATAAGTTTTTTAAATAATTATAAAGTCTCCACAAAACATTATTTAGGCATTATTTGATGGTTTAGCTCTAGTACTTGCATGAACAAAGACTAAAAGTCTAGATCCCTCTCAAATGGCTTGTTTACAACCCAAGGAGTACCTTCTAACACAGAAATTTCATGAGGATTTTCATGGGAACCATTTGTGATTAGAGGTTATGTATGGGTCCCCTAAAAAAAATCTTGTGGAATGATGAGAGAGAAAGAGGATCTATTCTTTATGAATAATCCTTAAGAATAAAATGTGCTTAAAACCCTCTTAAAACCCTAATATTGACTAGTCAAGACAAATGGAATTATAAATAAAATTAATGCTATATTTTTCTCATAAAAACTTTTGTATGTTGTTTAGGACTCTAATTAGGTTCTCCACAAGTACATTTTCCATAATTTTAGTTATATAGACTATAATAAATTTCCTATTTTGCATGTATTTTAGTGTTTTGTAGGGGTTTTAAGCAAAGGGGAATTTTAAAATAATTATAGGAGGTCATTTGGTATTTTTAAAACCTATTAAAGATTTAAAAAAAAACATTAATATATTTTTAAGGTGGTCAAACAAAACTCATTTTCCAAGGCAATCTTAAACAAGCTTAAAATGAGACTAGGTGGCAAGGTCATTTCATGTTTCTCATAATTTTATATGGTCTCAAGACCTAAAAATTGACATGGAGGTTTTTAATAGAATAATTAAAATTAATCACACATGTTTTGGTGATTTCAAATGTGTGGTAGATGTCTAGAACAAGATACTAGGGTTTTAGGAAAAAAGGCCTAATTAAAGAGAGAGAAAGGCAAAAAAATGGACTTTCACTCATAGTCAGAACATGAAAATTGACATGAATTTGTAAGGATATAATAGGTCCTATAATAATCCTTTAGTTTTTCTGTTAGGGTGTGGAGCTAAAAGATTCAACTGTTGCAGACACAAAGAAGGGAGGTTGCTAAAGAT
This sequence comes from Torreya grandis, assembly GCA_037957365.1. Classification (NCBI taxonomy): domain Eukaryota; kingdom Viridiplantae; phylum Streptophyta; class Pinopsida; order Cupressales; family Taxaceae; genus Torreya; species Torreya grandis. The sequence goes on along the minus strand of JARHVA010000380.1, from coordinate 2,279,004 downwards.
CCAAAAGTACCAGCGTCAGCAGCATGACCGACGTCGGTCATGATTAGTGCAAAAGGAAATCGGCATCGGCAGGGAGTCGGCCAACGTCGGTCAGCACTAGACAGACAGGGACTGACGTCGGTCACCTATGGTGGTTCCAGAACTGCTGTTGATGAATAGTCAGTTAAGTGAAGTGAGTGTTTGCATGTTTAAGGACTAATTATAGTCACGAGCTGCGTGTCTAATTATTGTAATTAGAGTTCTATTTTTGTATGCATGGGATTCTATTTAAAGACCCATGAGGAATGTATTGTAAATCAAGAAGGCAAGTAAAGCATTGAAGTAAGGAGCAAGGTCAAGGAGATCTACAGGTGTAAGGTCAAGGAGATCAGCTGAAGCATTCAAGGAGGGGATAACAACTCAGGTTGTTGAGTTGGTTGTGGTTGAGCAAGAGAGAAAGGGAAGAAGGTCTTGAGGTGTGGCAAGCCTTTGAGGTGGAGGAAGAAGTGGCATCTTCCTTATTGTATTTTCTTCTAGTAGTATTTAATACAAGAGTGTGTATTGTCTCTCAAATTCTTTGTTGTCTCAAGTTTCTAGTTACTTAATCATTCTAGTATAATTCTGTGTTTAATTGCTTATAAGAAAGTAATCAATTGTGCTTCCATTGGATAAGGGGTTCCTAACAGTTGGTATCAAAGCTATGGTTTGCAGGGAGTAGGTTATTGTTTTTTTATTATAGGTCATTCACAGGGTTTTCTGATTGAGTGGGAGTTCAGCAATGGCAGAAGAAATTAAGCTATGAATGGAGAAGTTTAACGGCAAGAATTATCAAAATTGGAGGATGCAGATAGAGGATTATCTATATCAAAAGGATTTGTACTTTCCATTGGGTGGGGTTGCATGCAAGCCCACAGATATGAAGGATGAAGAATGGAGTGTTCTTGATTGGAAGGCTCTGGGTTCCATAAGGTTGAGCCTTGCATCGTCTGTGATTTCTAACTTATCACAGTGCAAGACAATGGAAGAGTTGATAAAATCTTTGGCAAATTTATACGAAAAGCCCTCGGCTTCTAATAAGGTATTTCTTATGAAGCAGCTATTTACTTTGCAAATGTAGGAATGTGGATTGGTACATACTCATCTTAGTGATTTCCATGGTTTGGTAAACCAGTTAGCTTCAGTCAATATTGTTTTTGATGATGAAGTAAAGGCTCTCTTGATTTTATGTTCTTTACCTAAAATTTGGGATAGTTTGGTTATGGCAGTAAGTAATTCTGCATCTGCTTCTAAAATCTTAAAAGTTGATGATGTTGTGAGTGTGATCTTGAATGAAAAAATATGTAGGAGAAGCACATGTGAATCATCAGGGAATGCTCTAAGTGCAAAAAGCAGGGGAAGGCAAAGAGAGAAGATAGAGCAAGGGAAATCAAGGTCAAAGGTGGGAAGGAGATCCGAGTCTAGAGGTGTTACCTGGTGGTTTTGTGGAAAGAGAGGACACAAAAAGGAGTGTTGGTTGAGGGATAAAGAGAATCAACATGAAGGTAATGAAGAAGCAAAGGATGCAAATATCATGGTACAGGATGCTCTCATACTTTCTTTGGATAGTCAAGTAGGATCATGGGTTTTAGATTTTGGTTCTTCTTTTCATGCATCCCCAAATAGAGATTTGTTTCATGAGTATGTCCAGGAAGACTTTGGAGTGCTTTATTTAGGGGATGGTACACCTTGTCAAATAGTTGGCAAAGGGAAAGTGTAGCTGAGATTGCAGATGGACAACACATGGGTGTTGAAGGAGGTCATGCATGTCCTAGTTCTAAAGCAGAGTTTGGTTTTTGTAGGAAGGTTGGGTGATGAGGGATGCACAATAACCCTCACAGCAGATTCTTGGAAGGTTACCAAGGGTGCACTTGTTTTAGCAAGAGGTAAGAAAGTAGGTACTCTTTATCTATCTACTTGTATTACTGATTCTACTTTTGGTTTATCTACTTCAGCTGTAGATTCAAAGATGTGGCTTAATAGGCTTGGTCACATGAATAAGAAGGGAATGGACATTCTTGATTCAAAAGGTATGTGTTTAGATTCAGAAAGCATAGATAGAGTTCATTACAGGAAAAGGAAATTTGATGCTTTTGACAGGAACAAAGAAGCCTTAGTGTTTATGGAGGAGATGAAGGATAGAGATCAGTCACAGGGGTTGAATGACTTTGAGCAGGGTAGTATGGATAGGGGTTTTATCCAAGATGAGCTCGTGGATGAATATTTTGTCACTTACAGGAACACACAGACACCGACATCAGTCAAGTAGATACCGACATCGATCATGTGTAGACCAATAGGGTCGATAGAGTCAGGCAGAGAAGTCCGATGTCGGTCAGGCAGGGACTGACATCGGCAGAGGGGACACTGGCGTTAGCCAAGAAAATGACATCGACATTTAGGGTCAGTGTAGGGAACTGACATCGGTCGAGAGCAGACTGGGAGATGGCTGAGATTGGTCACTAGAACGGATGTTGGGTGGATAGCATGCTGTCAAGGAGTCTCAAACGCCCATATGGAGGTCAGAAAGGGTAAGTGAACCTCATATTTGTTGTTCACCTTCTTTATATTGCTTACTGATGGTCAAGAACTAGGAAGATGGAAGAAGCAATGTAGGTAGAATCCAAAAATAGTGGGAGCTTGGCATGGATGAGGAGTGTGAGTCCTTGGAGAAGAACCAAACAGGTATTTGTTGGTGGAGTTGTCAACTGGAAGAAAGCACTAGATAAGGGATGGATTCCCAAGTTAGAAAAGAGAGTGGATGGACACGTGAGATAGAAGGCTATGGTTGGACCATTGTATTTTATCTTTACTAGGTTGGATAATATTAGCTACATTATCCTGTTACTGTATTGTGTTGCTTGTTGCAGGGTTTCATATACAGGGAGTTTTTTGAGCTAAGGGTAAAGTTGGTTTAGAAGTATGTCATGAAGAATTTGGGAGCAGTAAAATTCTTTTGGCATAAGTGACAGGTATAGCATCACAGGTTTTATGGTGGTTGGTCTTCAAGAGTGACGTTGAAGAGGGATACAGAGCCAAGGGAACAAAGTAGATGGTGTATAGGTACAGGTACAGTTGCAGCTGTTTATCTCCAAGTGGGAGATTGTTAGGGTGTGGAGCTAAAAGCTTTAACTGTTGCAGACACAAAGAAGGGAGGTTGCTGAAGATCTAGAAGTACCAGCAACAGTAGCATGACCGATGTCGATCATGACCAGTGCAAAAGGCAACTGGCATTGGTAGGGAGTCAACCGACGTTGGTCAGCACCAAACAGACAGGGACCAATGTCGGTCACCTGTGGCGGTTCCAGAACTGCTATTGACGAATAGTCAATTAAGTGAAGTGAGTGTTTGCATGTTTAAGGACTAATTATAGTCACGAGCTATGTGTCTAATTATTGTAATTAGAGTTCTATTTTTGTATGCATGGGATTCTATTTAAAGACCCATAAGGCATGTATTGTAAATCAAGAAGGCAAGTAAAGCATTGAAGCAAGGAGCAAGGTTAAGGAGATCTACAGGTGTAAGGTCAAGGAGATCAGCTGAAGCATTCAAGGAGGGGATAACAACTCAAGTTGTTGAGTTGGTTGTGGTTGAGCAAGAGAAAGAGGGAAGAAGGTCTTGAGGTGTGGCAAGCCTTTGAGGTGGAGGAAGAAGTGGCATCTTCCTTATTGTATTTTCTTCTAGTAGTATTTAATACAAGAGTGTGTATTGTCTCTCAAATTCTTTGTTGTCTCAAGTTTCTAGTTACTTAATCATTCTGGTATAATTCCATGTTTAATTGCTTATAAGAAAGTAATCAATTTTGCTTCCATTGGATAAGGGGTTACTAACATTTTCATTAAAATCTATACATTCTACTACACAAATAGGTTTATAGGTTATTAGGGCTATAAGGAAAATAGGCCTAGTGAGAGCTTGAGGAACAAAATTTATTCCTCATAGTTGTTTCAAGAACCAAAATGGTTTGTTTTAGGTTTTATAATATATTTTAAGACTATCTATGGATAAAGAGTGACTTGGATAATATTAACTTGAGTTTTGGGCCACTTGGATCAAGCTACATGTGGGAAATGAAGAGTTTCAAGACACTTATGCATATGAATGATGGAATGTTAGATCATAGGAGTTTATTAAGGCATGATAGATGTATAATGAGTTGGTATGAAGGAATTAATGGATAATTTATTATTTATAAGTCCATTTTCACTCTTATTATGCAAACAAGGATAATTTTCAAAAGTCAGTCAAGGTGTCAAGCCAAGTTCTAACTCCTACGCCACATGGATGGTTAGAGCTTCTTTAGGAGTGAGACACATGGATTTAAAAGTTTGTATATGATTGTTACATAACCCCATTAATATTATTAACTAACATGGATAATTATCAATCCTCTTCTACTATGCCCCCCTCTCTCTTCATAATTATCTATACAAGCAGCCACTTTTGGCTTTGTAATGAATCCACATCTAGTATGGTGAAGCCCTGCTATTTTGAGTACTATTTTTGCCTTTGAATAAAATATTTCAATCTAGTTTTGATTTCTCAACTTCTTTTATAAGTGTGTGAATTATTTTATGGTTGAATGACATGTGATAGTCATCTCTCCTTGTGTTCATCTTACTCTTTTATGTTTTGTGTAAGTAGTCTATCCTCTAACAAGTCACATGAAGTGGATTTAATGTTATTGAATGTATTTAAGTATAATTAAGAGTAATAGTGTCTATAATTATACCTCTTATTCATCCAACTTGAAAAATGCATTCCATCTTACCTTCATGTTGAAATACTTATGTTAAAAAAACCTTGGATGTTGAGATCAATTTTGTGAATCACCTTTCATAGTACAAGTTCAAGCTAGTCTTGTGGAATTAAAATTAGTGCATCACCTCATTAGGTTAGGTTTAATTCATGTTTATCTCTCCCTTTTCATCTCAGCAAGTTAGTAGCATAGGTGATGAGCTTAAATAGATATATCAAGAGAGTTAGCCCTTCAATCTAGAGGTTTACCCCCACTATAGATAACCCACAGGTCTAGGGGTAATCCCATTGTTTAAATCAATTAGATTAGGCTTAAACTACCTCTACAAGGGTTAAAAATTGAGTGACAACATAACATTAAAAAATGTTGTTCATGAAAATATATCTTGTTTATCTTGGTTTTATGATCTCTTAAGGTGTTTTGAAGATGGATAAAGACAAGGTGAAATCCATCATAAGGCAATGTATGAGGTAAGATGATTCCATGTATTAGCTAGATTTTATAGGAATTTTATTAGAAAATTTTAGTGGGATTTATTAACCCATTGTTGATACTATGAGAGGGGATAAAAATATATTTGTATGGACTGATTTAGCTGAGATAAATTTTCAATTTTTGATTAAAATAATAAAAGAACAACCTATGTTAGAACTTCTTAATTTTAACAAAGTGTTTCAAGTTGAGTGTGATTCAAGTGGGGTGGATATTTTATCTATCCTAATTCAAGAGGAAATACCTATAACATACTTTAGTGAGAAGTTAAATGAGGCCAAGAAAAGATATTCATCTTATGATCTTTAGTTCTATGACATGGTTCAAGCCTTGAGGAAGTGTATACATTATCTAATGCCAAAGGAGTTTGTTATCTTCACAAATAATCATGCACTTCAATTCATAACAAGTAAATGTAACCTTAGTCAAAGGCACATGAAGTGGGTGGAGTACTTGTAAAACTTCACATTTTTCATCAAGCATAAGAAATTCTAAACAAACAACGTAGCAGATGATCTAAGTAGGAAAACTTTAATTATAAGTGAAATTTAGCTTGAAAGTGGAGGAATAGAGTCATTTGAGGAGATATATGAATCTAATTTAGAGTTTCAAAATGCATATGAGGTTTGAAAGAAGCGAACTACAATAAATAGGGAGTCTTAGATGGTGTACATGATTTAGGATGTTTTGCTCAAAGGAGATCAATTTTATGTGCCAAAGAGTTCTATGAGAGATAGTTTGATCAAGGATAATCATTGTAGAAGTTTCGTATGACACTTTGGTCTTGAAAAGACCTTGGATCAACTTAATAATCACTACTATTGGCTAAAAATTCAAATATATGTGAGGAAGTTTGTAGAAAGGTGAAAATTTTGTTAATATACAAGGGAAAGAGCACTAATGTAGGACTTTATCAGCCCTTAAAAGTACCAAATAGGCATTTGGAGTCCATTAGCATGGAAATTTTCATGGGGTTTCCAAGAAATCAAAGAGGGCATGATTCTATTTTTGTTGTTGTGTACATATTTTCCAAGATGGCTAATTTCACACCTTTTAAGACAACCAATGATGCTACCCAAGTGGATAATTTATTCTTTAAGGAGGTAGTTAGAATACATGGAATACCATTTATTATTATTTTGGATAGAGACACCAAGTTTTTATGGAACTTTTCGATAACATTGTGGAACAAGATATGAAAAAATTTGAACTTTATCTTAGATTACCACCCTAAAAAATATGGCCAAATTGAGGTAGACATTAGAAGTTTTGGTAACTTGCTAAGATGTTTGATAAAGGATAGTCCTAAATAGTGTAAATTAGTATTGACATAAGTAGATTTTGATTAAAATGAATCACCCAATATAATCATAGGAAAGAGTCCATTTCAAGTGGTGTATGGTATGCACCCAAGGGGTGTCTTTGAGTTGAGATATCTAGGAAAGATGGAGAAAAGAAGTGTTAAGGGATAAGAGTTTTCCATTACCATGAAAGAGGTGCATGAGAAAGTGAAGAACCAATTAGATTTGAGTATGGAAAATTAAAAAAAAAACATACTTATTTAAATAGGAGAGAAATTAGTTTTCAGATTGGAGACATGATGTTAGCTCATTTGAGTAAGAAATAGTTTCCAAAAGGGGAGTATAATAGATTAAAGATGAAGAATATTGTCTCATGAAAAGTAATAAAGAAGTTATCTAATAATGCCTATGAGATATATTTTCCTATTGATATATGTGTATCTCCTATATTAAATTTTTAAGACTTGTATCCATACAAGGAAGGATAATTTCATGATCAACTAGTTGGGAGTGAAGACACAACAATTAAAGAGTGGGTAGAGCAGCTGCCATAAGTAAAGAAAAAAGAACTTGAACTCATCTTGGACAAGAAGGTTACAAAGATAAAAATAGGTAAAGATTATTATTATTAATTAATAAAGTGGAAACATCATCCTATATAGGATGACACTTGGATTAAATTAATAAAAATCATCAAACATGGAGGTAATCGTAAATACCTCATGAACAAGAGTTCATGTGTCAATTTCTTATTCATAGGGAGTATGATGTAGGAGCATCACCCTATCTAATAAATTTTGAATTTTTATTATTTTTTTTGAGTATTTATGGGTTATTATCAGTCTTATATATCCTTATTTAATCATTTATATGTATTATATGTGAATAAAATTTGAATTAGAGCTCTTTTGGTATTTTCCTACCAAAACTACCAATTCAAATTTTTGAATTTCTTTCATTATTCCTAGGGTATAATTCATGTTTTTACTAGGATATAATGTTTTATTTTGTTTTTTTTAGGGGTTTTTTAGGTGTTACAATTCTCTTAAGTTTTTTTTCACCATTTTGGTCATATTTGTCATGTTCTCACCTTATGTAACACCCAAGAAGGCTAGTTTTCTCAAGCATGGATGTACATTAGGGGTTAAAAGGATTTAGTTGGAGATTTATAGGGGTTAAAAAAATGATATTATTAGAATAATAACTAATTAAAATGTATATAATTTGTATTTATTAAATAAAATAAATAATAAGATCTAATTTTACAAAGTGAAGATTGTCTACCTTAGTTTTTTGTGTATGCTTGTGTAAGATCAAAAATGTTAATGAATGAAGAAAAATTTTGGATAATATTGTGACTTAAGTAAAGACTCTTGGTAAGTGTTATTATTTATATATTTTTTATTTATTGGTATATTTGGAGTATTACCATTCATTTATAGGTGTAAAAAAAACAAACTCAGGCCTTGAGAATTATGTGTTTGATACAGTCAAGAACTAAGAGGAGTGGAAGGCTTATTTAGCTCATTTAAATCACTTTGATGATTATAATGGTTTTGGATGGTTTTTATTAGTATAATTAAACTTTTTTGATGCTCAAGAACCATTGTGGAGACTAAATCTCATTCAATCTTCAAACTTATTAAACACAGTCTTGTGCATTGTTATTTTGTGTTTACTCTAGGTGAGTATTTGAGAATTCTAAGTCTATTTTACATCAAGTTGAGTATTATTTAAATTGAAATAGTTGGTTAAAATATAATATACCTCATAATGTTTTTTTTAATACATTGAAATGCTATATTTAGTTTGAAAATATCAATTTATAACCTCTTGGTTCTATGTAAAACCATGCCTAGGGTTTTTGGTTAATTGGTAGTTATATACCCTAGAAACCTTTTAAAATCTTTAAATTTCACATAAATATTTTGATTATTTTTATAAAATTTAATCAAGTGATTTATTAAATTTTAGGCACGTGTGGAATATTTTTGAACCAAAACTCTATTTGATTGTCTTAGAGACCTAATTGATGCATAGTTTCAAGAAGTTCTGGTTGAGTTATCATACTTAACTTAAGATTTGGTCCATAAAAATTTGTATGGAGATGTATGAAATTAATGGGTATATAAAACTATATATATATATATATATATATATATATATATATATATATATATATATATATATATATATTTAAACCCTTTATATTTTACAAACCAAATGGATAAGTGCTTTAGGAGGGCTACAAGGAAATAGGCCTAATACAGACAACTTGCATTTTATTTTGGAAATCTCTCTCCCTATGCATAAAAAATTCTAAGCTAACTAGATTATTTTAATTTATTATTGTGTTCCTAAATTTTATGTTGACGTGTTTTATTTAAAAATTTATGGTCATGTAGTCATGTCAAGGTGACATGGCATTCAGGTCAAACTTATTAACCTTTTAGTTATGTTTGTTCTTGTTCATGCACCTCATGCCCAAATGGTTCCTTTATGCATTATAAATATGTGGACATGTACAATGAGTTTCTCACATGAATCCTTCATATAAAACTTTATTTACATTGTATTATATTACTTATCCTTCTCTGACTTAGGTGTAATTGAATATTTTATCTCCCTAATGTTAGAGGTACAATCACTAAGAGGGGGTGAATTAGTGAGCCTAGATATTTAAATTACAATTATATTCCTTTCAAACTATTAAAAAATCAACATATATCAAATTTATCAAGTAACATTAACAAGAGAGCTCATACATTCAATGCATATACAACATCAAACACATAACACATAGTTCATGTTAGAAACCCTCATGGGGAATAAAACCCACTCTAAAACCTAAAACACAAATGAATTACTATCCAGTAATAAATTACAGATAAGATATTTATTAACTCATTTAGATTATCAAACCTCGATCATATCATCTTGAACAAAGGTATTTAGTAAAACACTTGTTTCACAAGGAGAAATTGCCCCTAAGAAAGGCCAACTCCTTTAAACCCTCCTCTAAACACTTCCAAATTAGAACTAATGTCTTCAACACCTGATGATGGATCTTTGTTTATCACTCTTCATCTTCACTCTTTCACATTTTCACCCAATACTCCCTATTGGTCAAATCACATTACATAATTATAACAACACACAAAGATCAATTAGGACACATTACATATCCCAACTAACCTCACTCTCCAAGTATTCACTCACACTCACTTCAACACACCTACAATAATTTTTTCACCATAACAACAATCTGACCATGAGGTCATTCACATAGACCATACTTTGATCTACCTCACAAACCAACCTCCAAGCTCACACAAACATCACCCATCCTTCTCTCACACTTCAAAGCATCAAACCTATAATATCACTTGTTATGACATAGAAATATGACTTATAGGTCATACACACAATCATGAACTAGGTCTACTCATCAACCCATCCATTAGTCAAACTTCCTCTCTTTGCTCCTCAAATATTCACTCTAATCCATATACACAAGCCTCTTTGTTCATCTTTGACCTGCAAGAGCATTATTCTTCCATCAAAATTATGACCTATAGGTCATACACACAGTCCTCAATCTGATCTACTCATCAACCCAACTATTGGGCACACTTAGTCTCCTCTTTTCTTTACTTTAATGAATATTGTTCACATAAGCCTTCCCTCACATCTCACATTCAAGTCTCTCACTTCGAAATCTAGAAACCAACACATTTGGTTTCACTATATATAGAGCATCCATGAATTAAAAAGACCACAATAATCATTATCATCCATAATACATTCCTTTACCCTTAAGGCATCTCACATGGGTCACACTTAAGCACAATCCACTTTTAAATAGGCCTAAGTCACTTTTAGGTCCTGTGGAGACCCATTCAAGTCTTTGACACTTCTTTGATCATAATAAGAACACAAGACCACTTACAAATACATAGGTCCACTCTTTTTATCCCTTAAGACATCCTCAAATGATCACAATCACCTTTTCTCACCTTTGTATATGCTCAATCAACTCAAATAGAGACCTTATACATAGGAACACCATTATCAAACATATAATCAATTTATTAAGCATTGTTCATACTCAAAATAGATTGATCACACCTCCAAAATACACATAAAGCATCCTAATGGAGTATAGAACACTCCTTAATAGCTAATTCATCAAAAAATATTGAAATAATATCAAAATAAGCTCAAACAATCTTCTTGGATCACTTATAGTCCATGCAAGAACACACAGTCAAATTTGAAGCTCAATATCTTTGTCTTCACATAATTCTATATCTTCAAATCCATATCTACAGATAAGACTTAGAGTTTTCTACCACTTTGATTTTTACTACATTATAAAATTCATCTGATATCAAAAGACATGTCCTAAAGACTAGACACTAAATTTTCCCTTAGTAAATTCAAATATTTAAATGGCAATAGTCACAGTTAAACCTCAAACATAATGCTTGAATCTTGTTTCCTCTTCACTCATATTAAAACACATAACGTCAATCTTGTTTGATCTTTAAAACATAGGTTCTAATGCTCAAATTTTAAACCTTAGTCACTTTGAATTGTCCTCAATCTGATCTACTCATCAACCCAACCATTGGGCACACTTGGTCTCCTATTTCCTTTACTTTAATGAATATTGTTTACATAAGCCTTCTCTCACATCTCACATTTAAGTCTCTCACTTCAAAATCTAGAAACCAACACATTTGGTTTCACTATATATAGAGCATCCATGAATTAACAAGACCACAATAATCCTTATCATCCATAATACATTACTTTACCCTTAAGGCATCTCACATGGGTCACACTTAAGCACAATCCACTTTTAAATAGGCCTAAGTCACTTTTAGGTCCTATGGAGACCCATTCAAGTCTTTGACACTTCTTTGATCATAATAAGAACATAAGACCATTTACAAATACATAGACATCCTCGAATGATCACAATCACCTTTTCTCACCTCTACATATGCTCAATCAACTCAAATAGAGACCTTATACACATGAACACCATTATCAAACATAAAATCAACTTATTAAGCATTTCTCATACTCAAAATATATTTATCACACCTCCAAAATATGCATAAAGTATCCTCATGGAGTATACAACACTCCTCAATAGCTAATTCATCAAGAAATATCGAAACAATATCAAAATAAGGTCACACAATCTTCTCAGTTCACTTATAGTCCATGCAATAACACACAATCAACTTTGGAGATCAATATCTTTATCTTCACATAATTCTATATCTTCAAATCCATATTTATAGATGAGAATTAGATTTTTCTACCACTTTGATTTTTACTACATTAGAAAATTCATCTGATATTAAAAGATATGTCCTAAAGACTAGACACTAAATTTTCCCTTAGTAAATTCAAATATTTAAATGGCAATATTCATAGTTAAACCTTGAACACAATGCTCGAATCTTATGTCCTCTTCGCTCATATTGAAACACATAACATCAATCTTGTTTGATCTTTAACACATAGGTTCTAATGCTCAAATTTTAAACCTTAGTCACTTTGAATAGTCCTCAATCTTATCTACTCATCAACCCAACCATCGAGCACACTTGGTCTCCTCTTTTCTTTACTTTATTGAATATTGTTCATATAAGCCTTCTCTCACATCTCACATTCAAGTCTCTCACTTCAAAATCTAGAAACCAACACATTTGGTTTCACTATATATAGAGCATCCATATATTAACAAGACCACAATAATCTTTATCATCCATAATACATTCCTTTACCCTTAAGGCATCTCACATGGGTCACACTTAAGCACAATCCACTTTCAAATAGGCCTAAGTCACTTTTAGGTCCTATGGAGACCCATTTAAGTCTTTGACTCTTATTTGATCATAATAAGAACACAAGACCACTTAAAAATAAATACGTCCACTCTTTTTATCCCTTAATACATCCTCAAATGATCACAATCACCTTTTCTCACCTCTGCATCTGCTCAATCAACTCAAATAGAGACCTTATACACATGAACACCATTATCGAACATACAATTAACTTATAAAGCATTGATCATACTCAAAATATATTGATCACCCCTCCAAAATACACATGAATCATCCTTATGGAGTATACAACACTCCTCAATAGCTAATTCATCAAAAAATATTGAAACAATATCAAAATAAGCTCAAACAATCTTCTCAGTTCACTTATAGTCCATGCAAGAACACACAGTCAACTTTAGAGCTCAATATATTTGCCTTCACATAATTCTATATCTTCAAATCCATATTTACAGATGAGACTTAGAGTCTTCTACCACTTTTATTTTTACTACATAGAAAATTCATATGATATCAAAAGATATGTCCTAAAGACCAAACACTAGATTTTCCCTTAGTAAATTCAAATATTTAAATGACAACAGTCATAGTTAAACCTCAAACACAATGCTAAAATCTTGTGTCCTCTTAGCTCATATTAAAACACATAATGTTGATCTTGTTTGATCTTTAACACATATGTTCTAATGCTCAAATTTTAAACCTTAGTCACTTTGACCTCATCTCATGTAATCTTGTTATGTTGACTCCACATGCTCTGTCGATCTCTATAGATCAACTAGGTCATTAACTATCAATGCTCACCATTTGATCAATCTATATGAATACCAATTCACCATTAGATCCTTATATTATACCTTTTCTCAATAATTAAACCTTAAACACTTCTTACCATCTTGATTAATATACATTATTAGATCATGATCTGTACAATCTCCCATGCACAGTTGGATCTTCATTTGGTCTTGATCTTTAACTCTATTAAATAATGAGTACATTGACCTCTTTGACTTAGTATGCACCATTGATATTTATTTTATTAACTCCCATGAACCATTGGATCTCCACTAGGTCTAGATCTTTAACATCATGCAAGTTGACTAAGTATGGCTAAAGAACATTTCAAGAACACATAAATAATAATGTTGTCTCTGAAAAGAGATGTTTTATTGCTCAAAATTGTGGATACAACATAAGCATATCTCTTGGAAGAGATGTCTAATTTCCTTTTTGGGTTACATCTTCATTTATACACATTTTTAAGGTAGGAGGAGAATGTTTAAGGTCACCAATCTCAAGGGAGATTAAGTGGTTCGACTTCCATAATTCACAACAATATAGAATTCAGGGAATTACTATTTTTAGAAACTTACTATTTTTATACTGCACTACTAAAATTGAAATTCGGGGCACTTTCATTTGGTTTTTGAGGGTCAAAACCTACTAATTGGATTTTGTGCCATCTCATGGTGTTACCCTCATTCTTAGCTTTCCAATGGTTCAAACAGGGAGTTAAACAAAGTTCTGGTGTAATATTTATGGCTCTTAAAAGTTTTATCACCAATTGGGGTAGAACCATCACCTAAAATGTTGGTTAGATCATCCAGATCTTTAACATAATGAAAATTGACTAAGTATGGGGGCTAATTGTCACCTAAAATCTTACTCAGATCATTCCTCCCTCCTTGAGAAGCAATGGTCCCCATTGCATCAATATTTATCATCAAGTGTGGCAGTTGTGTTTTGATTTAATTCTCGATGCACACTTGGAATGAAAGGTGTTTTATGGAGCTATGATTTGTGGAGCTGTGTAGGGCCTGATTGTTCACCATTTCTATCTAACCATTAGCCTATGGATGGAAGGCCATGAAATTCTTTATTTTGGTATCTATTTACTTCTATTATTATGGTATTTGTGTATTCAGGGTTGCAACATCAACCCTTTTGAATTTCTATGGCTTGACCACCATGAGAATAAATTTCTTGGCACTGATCAAGGAGTTACATGTAGAAGGTGGTACCTCTAGTACCCTTTAGTATCATATTCCAAGAGTGAGGGTGATCCTTCAAGTTCTTGATTCATAGATGCCATGTTGATCATACATGAATGGCTAACCAAGAAGTACATCGTAAACATCTAGATTGACCACATCACACAAGACCTCATCTTGGAAAGGTTTTATTGCATATGAAATAAGACACTGGTGGGTGACATAGAGGTTCCTTATTGGACTCAACCATCTAATATTGTATGACTTTGGGTGAGGCTTCTTGGATAGATTTAGGCTTTTCATAACATTAGTAGAGATTAAATTCTTTTGACTCCCACTATCAAAAATGAAATGTAGAGGCTTACCTTTCACTCATAACTTAGAGTGAAATAACCTTTCCCTCTCATTTGGCCTCTCCTCATGGATTTGTGATGAAGTAACAATGGCATCAGGCTCAATATCTATAATCTCTTCTTCATCTTCTTCAACTACAAGGTGTGTATGAGGTAGAGCAGTATATGTTGAGGATTGTGACTCAAAAAGTAAGGACTTGATGGCTCAACATTCTTCATTTAAGTGAATTTTAGATTTTTAGTAATCACACTATTTCCTAATCTTCCCTTCTTTTTCCTTCTAATTTTGGCCTCATGTTTGACCTTCTTTGTCACTTTTCCATTTTTAAGGTGGACTCATCGTATTCATTCTTCTATGCGTCTAATCAATATTTACCACAAACTTGTATGCCTCACCAAAGTTCTCCAAATTGAAGAGTTCCATTTCCCCCCATATATACCATTATAGTCCACCATGATATTTTATAACCTTATGTTTCTCACTTTTTTGGATGCCCAATCTCATAGATAGAGAATTAAAAATGTCAGTGTAATCTTGAACAAACTATATGTACCTTGGCGAAGTTGTTTCCACTCTATATACAAATCATCATATGCTCTAACAGGGTAATATTCTTCCTTTACAGCTTCTATGAAATCATCATAGGTAGGTTCTATCTCAAGGCCAATATCATCCATATTGAATCTCTTATTGTACACTTCCCACCAATTTTTGACAGGCAATAATGTTTTCAAAAGAGCAAAAGTGATCTTCTCTTTATCAATGAATTTATTTATAGAAAAATAGGAAGACAATTGATCCAACTAATTTTATACTACATCAACATTGATTTTGCCTTCAAATGTAGGGATATCAAAATTCACCTAAACCTTGAAGGGTGTTGGGGCACTAAAAAAGATGTGGGGGTGTAGATAAGGACCCATAATTTCCCATCAAGATTTGCTGGAGAATTTGAGTGAATTGTTATAAAATTTGTGATTACTACTATTGGAGGGATTCATTCACAATTTCCTTAAAAGAATTGGATGTATCAGTGTTGTTTTCTATTTGAAGTATTTTGGAGTGAATAGGTGGATAGTCTATTGGATCTTGTATTTTACACCCAAGCTTCCTATAGTCTAGCCTCATCCTCAAGATCATACACTCTTAAGACAAATTGCTCTGATACCACTATTACAAAAATCTAAAGTCTTGGTTTAAAAATATTTCAAGAACACATAAATAATAATGTTATCTCTGAGAAGAGATGTTTTAATTGGTCAAAATTGTAGATACAACATATTCCTATCTCTGAAAAGAGATGTATGATTTAATTTTCAAGTTACATCTTCATTTATACCTATTTTTGAGGTAGGAGGAGGATTTGAAAGGTCACCAATCTCAAGGAAAACTAAGTGGTTTGACTTCCATGATTCACAAAAATATAGAATTTAAAGAATTACTATTTTTAGAAACTTACTATTTTTAGACTACCCTACTAAAATTGAAATTTAAGGCAGTTTCATTTGGTTTTCAAGGGTTAAAACCCATTGAGTATAGCTCATGTCATCTCAAGGTGTTTCCCTCATTCTTATCTTTCCAATGATTCAAACGGGGAGTCAAACAGAGCTATGGTGTAAAATTTATAGCTCCCAAAAGTTTTACCACTAATTACGGTAGAACCATGGCCCGAATTGTTACCTAAAATGTTGCTCAAATCATCTAGATATTTAACATCATGAAATTTGACTAAAATTGGGACCAATTATTGCTTGAAATGTTTCTTTAATCATTCCTCCCTCCTTGAGAAGTAATGGTCCCCATTGCATCAAGATTTATCATCAAGTGTGGCAATTGTGTTTTGATTTGATTCTCAATGCATACTTGAAATGGACTGTGATTTATGGAACTGTTCTTTATGGATCTATGTAGGGCCCAATTATTTACCATTTTTGTCTGACCATTAGTCTATAGATGAAATACCATGAACTTACTTATCTTGGTATTTATTTTCTTCTATTTTTATGTTGTTTGTGTAGTCAAGGCTGTAACATCAGCCATTTTGGATTTATGTGTCTTGAACACCATGAGAATGAATTTCTTGGCACTGATCAGGGAGATAAATGTAGAAGGTGGTACCTCTAGTACCCTATAGCACTATATTCTAAGAGTGAGGGTGATCCTTTGATTTATTGATTTATAGATGTCATGTCAATCATACATGAATGGCTAACCAAGGAATACATCACAAACATCCAGATTGACCACATCACACAAGACCTCATATTGGAAAGGTTTTATTACATATGAAAGAAGAAACTGGTGGTGACATGGAGGTTTCTCTCTAGACTCAACCATCCAATACTATATGGATTTGGGTCAGGCTTCTTGGATAGATTTAGGCTTTTCACAACATCAGCAGAGATTAAATTCTTTTGACTCCCACTATCAAGAATGAAATGTAGAGGCTTACCTTTCACCCATAACTTAGAGTGAAACAATATTTCCTTGTCATCTAGCTTCTCTACATGGGTCTATGATGAATTAATGATGGCATCAAGCTCAACATCTATAATCTCTTCTTCATCCTCATCGACTACAAGGTGTGTATGAGGTAGAGCAGTAGATGTTGAGGATTATGACTCAAAAAGTAGGGACTTGATGGATCAACATTCTTATTTGAAGTGATTTTTAAATTTTTGGTAATCACACCATTTTCTAGTCTTCCCTTCCTTTTGATTCCAATTTTGGCCTTGTGTTTGACCTTCTTTGTTACTTTTCCATTTTGAATGCTGACTCTTCGTATTCATTCTTCCATGTATCTAATCAATCTTTACCATGAACTTGTTTACCTCATCGAGGGTCTCAAAATAGAAGAGTTCCATTTCCCTCCATATATACCATTATAGTCCACCATGATATTTGAGAACCTCTTTTTTATCACTTTCCTGGATGCCCAATCTCATAGATAGAGAATGAAAAATGTCTATGTAATCTTGAACAGATTATTCCTTACCTTGGTGAAGTTATTGCCACTCTATATACAGATCATCATATGATCCAATGGGGTAGTATTCTTATTTTACTACTTCTATGAAATCATCATAGGTAGGTTCCACCTCAAGGCCAATATCATCTGTAGTGAATATCTTATTGTACACTTCTCACCAATTTTTACAGGTAATGATGTTTTCAAAAGAGCAAAAGTGATCTTCTCTTTATCAGTAAATTTATTTTAAAAAAATAGGAAGACAATTGATCCAACTAATTTTTTAATTCATCATCATTGATTTTGCCTTCAAATGTAGGGATATAAAAATTCACCTGAACCTTAAAGGGCGTTGGGGCACTGAAAGGATGTGGGTGTGTAGATGAGGAGCCAAAATTTTCTATCAAGATTTGTTGGATAATTTGAGTGAATTATTGTAGCATCTATGCTTACTGCTATTGGAGGGATTCATTCACCATTTCTTTGAAAGGATCGTATGTCTCAGTGTTATCCACAATTTGAGGTCATTTAGAGCAAACATGCAGATAGTCTATTGGATCTTGTATTTTATACCCAAGATTCCCATAGTCTAACCTCATCTCTAGGATCATACACTCTTAAAACCAACTACTATGATACCATTGATCCAAAACTCAAAAGTCTTGGTTGAATAATATTTTAAGAACACACAAATAATAATGCTATCTCTAAGAAGAGATGTTTTATTGGTCAAAATTGTAGATACAACATATGCCTATCTCTTGGAAGAGATGTCTAATTTCCTTTTTATGATACATATTCATTTATAAACATTTTTAAGGTAGGAGGAGGATGTGGAAGGTCACCAATATTTAGGGAGATTAAGTGGTTCAACTTCCATGATTCACAATAATATAGAACTTGAGAAATTACTATTTTTAGACTGCACTACTAAAATTGAAATTTGGGGCACTTCCATTTGGTTTTTAGGGGTCAAAACCCACCAATTGGAGCTCTTTCCATCTCATATTTTTCCCATCATTATTATCTTTCCAATAGTTCAAATTAAGAGTCAAATGAAGCTATGGTGCAAAAGTTATGGCTCTTGAAAGTTCTGCCACCAATTTGGGTAGAATCGTCACCCAAATTGTCACCTAAAATGTTGCTCAAATCATCCATATCTTTAACATCATGAAAATTGACTAAGTATGGGGACCAATTTTCACCTAAAATGTTTATCATATCATTTTTCCCTCCTTGAGAAGTAATGGTCCCCATTGCATCAAGATTTGTCATCAAGTGTGGTAGTTGTGTTTTGATTTAATTTTTTATGCATACTTGGAATGGACTATGCTTTTTGGATCTATGCAAGGCCTGATTGTTCACCATTTCTATTTGACCATTAGTATATGGATGGAAGGCCATGAACTTCTTTAGATTGGTATCTATTTGCTTCTATTATTGTGTTGTTTGTGTAGTCAGGGCTGCAACATCAGCCCTTTTCAATTTTTGTGGCTTGACCACCATGAGAATAATTTTTTTAGCACTAATTAGGGAGATATATGTAGAAGGTGGTACCTATAGTACCCTATAGCACCATGTTCTAAGAGTGAGGGTGATCCTTTGAGTTCTTGATTCATATATGCCATGCTGATCATACATAAATTATTAACCAAGGACTACATCACAAACATCCAGATTGACCACATCACAAAATACCTCATCTTGGAAAGGTTTTATTACATATGAAAGAAGACACTAGTGGGTGATATGGAGGTTTCTCTCTGGACTCAACCATCCAATACTATATGGATTTGGTTGAGGCTTCTTAGATAGATTTAGGATTTTAACAACATTAGCAAAGATTAAATTCTTTTAACTCCCGTTATCAAGAATGAAATGTAGAGGCTTACCTTTCATCCAAAATTTAGAGTGAAACAACCTTTCCTTCTTATCTAGCCTCTCCTTATGGGTCTATGATGAAGTAATGATGGGATCAGGCTCAACATCTATAATCTCTTCTTCATCCTCTTCAACTATAAGGTGTATATGAGGTAGAGAAGTTGATGTTGAGGATTATGACTCAAAAAGTAGGGACTTGATGGCTTGACATTCTTCTTTGGAATGAGTTCTAGATTTGTGGTAATCACACCATTTCCCAGTCTTCTCTTCCTTTTGCTTCCAATTTTAGCCTTGTATTTGACTTTCTTTATCACTTTTCCATTTTGAAGGTTGACTCTTCATATTCATTCTTCCATGCGTTTGCTTAATATTCACTGTGAACTTGTATGCCTCACCGAGGGTCTCCAAATTTAAGAGTTCCATTTTTCTTAGTATATACCATTTTAGTCCACCAAAATATTTGAGAACTTTGTGTTTCTCACTTTCTTAGATGCCCAATCTCATAGATAGAGAATGAAAAATGTCAGTGTAATCTTGAATAAACTATTCCTTAGTTTGGAAAAGTTGTTACCACTCTATATACAAATGATCATATGCTCCAATGGGGTAGTATTATTCCTTTATAGTTTTTATGACGTCATCCTAGGTAGGTTCTACCTCAAGGCTAATATCATCCATAATGAATCTCTTCTTGTACACTTCCCACCAAGTTTTGATAGGTAATGATGCTTTCAAAAGAGCAAAAGTGATAATCTCATTATTAGTGAATTTATTTACAAAAAATAAGAATAAAATTGATCCAACCAATTTTATACTACATCGGCATTGATTTTGCCTTCAAATGTAGTGATATCAAAATTCACCTGAACCTTGAAGGATATTAGGGCACTAAAAGGATGTGGGTGTGCAGATGAAGAGCCAAAATTTCCCATTGAGATTTATTGAA
Source organism: Torreya grandis (assembly GCA_037957365.1). NCBI lineage: Eukaryota > Viridiplantae > Streptophyta > Pinopsida > Cupressales > Taxaceae > Torreya > Torreya grandis. The sequence continues at coordinate 2,258,430 of JARHVA010000380.1, read as the reverse complement.
GAATTTGGGTGAATTTTTGTAGCATCTATGCTTGCTACTATTGGAGGGATTCATTCACCATTTCCTTGAAAAGATTGGATGTCTCAGTGTTGTCTGCCATTTGAGGTTATTTTGAGTGAACAGGTGGATAGTCTGCTAGATATTGCATTTTTTATCCAAGCTTCCTATAATCTAACCTCATCCTTGAGATCATACTCTCTTAAGACAAACCACTCTAATACCACTGATCTAACACTTTAAATTATTGGTTGAAGAATATTTCAAGAACACATAAATAATAATGCTATCTCTAAGAAGAGATGTTTTATTAGTCAAAATTATAGATACAACATATGCCTATCTCTGGGAAGAGATGTCTAATTTTATTTTTAGGTTAAATATTCATTTATAAACATTTTTAAGATAGTATGAGGATGTGAAAGGTCACTAATTTTGAGGGAGATTAAGTGGTTTGACTTCCACAATTCACAATAATACAAAATTTGAGGAATTACTATTTTTAAAAACTTACTATTTTTAGACTACACTACTAAAATTGAAATTTGGGGCACTTACATTTGGTTTTAAGGGGTCAAAAACTATTGATCAAAGCTCATGCCATCTCATGGTATTTACCTCATTCTTATCTTTTCAACGGTTGAAATGGAGAGTCAAATGGAGCTATGGTGTAAAAGTTATGGCTCCTAGAAGTTCTGCCACCAATTAAGATAGAACCATCACCAGAATTGTCACCTAAAATATTTATAGAGTCATCTAGATCTTTAAAATAATTAAAATTGACTAATTATGGGGACCAACTTTAATATTCATAGAAATCCTACTTTGGACCTCAATAATTTTTTCTACTCTTAGATGTATGATCTTAAATTTGGATCATATGATCTAACATAGGAGAATCCATCCATATAAAAAATTGGTATTAGAAAATTTGAACATGTAATATATATAACCATTAAAATACCTTCTCATAATATTCTACCATAGAGCCAACTATGCTTAGAATTTTTTTGGGAGACCAACTTTTCTCTTACATAACTTTTGTCACGCTTCAACACATGATCACAAATTTAACACAAATCAACTATGCTCAAAACTGAATAAACTCATATGATAATTTTCTCTTCACAAATTCACATGTGAAATATATAATATTATAAAAATTCTCACTTGGCTCTTCTTTCCACATTGCAAAATTGGCTAACTATGAGAAAACACAGTTAAACTGTCTGGGATCCCAAATTTGTACATGCATATATTTAGGCATGCTTCATTGCATGATCTAAAATTTAGAACATAAAAACTAGGAAAAAAATAAACAAACTCATATGGTTATTCTATCTTCATACCTCTAAACATGTAAATTCTTACAACATCAACATGCTTACTCAGCTTTGCTTGAACCCTTTGCAAATTTGGCTAAGTATGGGAACTTAGTGAATTCTGTCTAAGAATCCAAATTTACACCCTCATATATTTGACTATATTTCAATTCATGACCTAATATTTATCACATAATAACTAGGTATAAATATAAACAAACCCATGTGACCATTTCCTCTTGACTCATCCACATGTGGCAATAGTGATGTCATCAAAAAAGCCTACCTAGATTTTCTGCCACTAGACTCAAAGTGTCTAGATGAAAACTATGGAAAACCAAATGCTTTTCACATATGCATACAATAAATAAAATCTTATAAAGCATATTAGGGACCTATTTCAAAATATAAATACTCCATACTCATCTCTGAACATCTTTAACCAAGTCAAAATAGAAGATCAACCAAACCAACTACAAGCACACTAGGACAAACACATTGCACACTTTGTCATTATTACTTAGGATATCAAATCACTTCATCCAATAAACAAGAAACCTCTATGACATCATTTAAAATACTTAAAAAATATCCCCCTTTATCATTTATGTCAATTAATATCATATATAGTAATATACAACTCACCCTCTGTCTTCAAGCACTCCCACAACATGAAATTTCTCCCCCTTTGACACAATGACAAAGTGGGCACCAATTAATCCTAAGGACCTAAAAATACCATGAATAGAAAAGTACCATATTATAAATATGATAAAACCTCCCCATACCTTGAGCCTACTATTTTTTGTCTTGACAACTTCTTGCACCATGCCAACACTCTCTTCAACTAAGCACTGCAACCAATGAATAAAGAACACACAAAACACTAAAATCTAATGGAACTTACTAGGAGATATCTGAGAGGGACCCACCCCTCCCCCCCAACCCAAATATTTTTGTTAGGTTGTGGAGCTAAAAGCTTCAACCTTTGCAAACTAAGGAATAGATGGTTGCTGAGTTCTACAGGAACCGGCGTCGGCAGCAGGACCGACGTCGGCAGAGACCAGTGCAGAAGGCCATCGGCGATGATAAGAAGTCAGCCGACATCGGCAGAACCAGACAAGCAGGGACCGACGTCGGTCGCCTGTGTGTTCTAGAACTGCTCATTTCATGGACAGTTAGTTAAGTGAACGAAGAGTTTGCATGTTGAGACCAGTTAGAGTCTTGGGCTGCGAGGACAATTGTCTAAATTAAGAGTCTAAGTTATTGTTTGAGTTAGGGATCTATTTATAGACCCATTGGCATGTATTATTTAAGGCATGAGATAGAAAGGAAGAGTTCCTTCTAGTTGTAAGATCTGTGAGTTGCAGGTTGTTGCAAGCTCATTGGGGATCTACATGTAAGTTTGGTCTTTGAATTGCAGGTTGCAGGTTCATGAGAGATCAGCTTGAAGTGCTATAGAGTGCTTGGTGTACCAGCAGGGTTATTACTGACTGGTTGGTGAGGTGAACACCAATTCTCTGTGTGAGTTGGTTGTTGGGACCATTTTTTGTGTAGGAGAGTGTGTGTGAGAAGAATTACTGAACACTTGAGGTGTGGCAAATCTCTGTAAGGTGAAAGAGTGTGGCGGCTCTTTGTTGTATTCTTTTCTGTTAGTGTTAATACAAGATAGTGTATTGTCTCTCATATTCTGTGCTATTGGTGAATTCTAGTTACTTGTGTTTCTGGTTATTTCCGCATATTCAATTGCTTATATTTGGTAATCATACTGTGCTCTTTCTGAGGAGCAAGATCCTAGGAGGTGGAATTAGAACAGGTGTGTTTGTTCTTGGATTTATCTTCCACCTCCCCTCCCAACAAGTGGTATCAGATCCTTGGTTGTAGGTTCTTGAGCTTGATACCAACAAGTGGTATCAGAGCTTTAGGTTGGGATACTAACAGATTGGTGTAGATCTGGGTAGTGTGTTTTGATTACAGGTTACTCACAGGGTTTCTGTTTGAGTGGGAGTTGAGCAATGGCAGAAAGCAGTCAACTACGAATGGAAAATTTTAATGGCAAGAACTACCAATTATGGAGGATGCAGATTGAGGACTATCTGTATTAGAAAGATTTGTACTTACCGTTGGGTGGGGTTGCTAGCAAACCCTTGGATATGAAAGATGAAGAATGGGAGGTTATTGATCGGAAGGCTCTGGGATCTGTTAGATTGAGTCTTGAATCATCTGTGATTTCCAGCTTATCATAGTGTAAGACAACGGTGGAGTTGATGAAATCTTTGGTAAATTTGTATGAAAAACCCTCGGCTTCGAATAAGGTATTTCTTATGAAGCGTTTATTTAATTTGCAAATGTTGGAAGGTGGATCTGTTCATAGCCATCTTAGTGATTTCCATGGTTTAGTAAACCAGTTAAGTTCAGTCAATATTGTATTTGATGATGAAATAAGAGCTCTCTTAATCTTGTGTTCATTACCTAAAAGTTGGGAAGGTTTGGTAATGGCAGTTTCTAATACTGTGTCTCCTTCAAAAGTCTTAAAAGTGGATGATATTGTGAGTGTGATCTTGAACGAAGAGATACGCAGGAAAAGCACAAGTGAATCATCTGGAGATGCTTTGAGTGTTGAAGGAAGAGGAAGGCCAAGAGAGAAGATAGAGCGTGGGAGATCAAGGTCGAAGATGGGCAAGAGATCCAAGTCCAGGTATGGCAGAATAACCTGCTGGAAATGTGGAAAGCAAGGGCACTTAAAGAGAGATTGCAGATCAGGTACAGATCAACATGAAGAACATGAAGAAGAAGCAGATGTTGTAGGTTACATTGCACAGGATGCTCTGGTATGTTCTTTGGATAAAGTAGAATCTTGGGTATTAGATTCTGGTGCCTCTTTTCATGCATCCCCACATAGGGAATTTTTTCATGAGTATGTCCAGGGAGATTTTGGAGAAATTTGTGTAGGGGATGGTAAGCCTTGTCAGATTGTTGGCAAAGGCAAAGTGAAGCTGAAACTACAGACAGGTAACACATGGATGTTAAAGGAGGTCATGCACGTCCCAGTTCTGAAGTGGAATCTGATTTTTGTTAGAAGCTTGGGTGAAGAGGGTTGCACAGTAACTCTCACAGCGGACTCTTGGAAGGTTACCAAGGGTACACTTGTTGTAGCTAGAGGTAAGAAAGTAGGTACGCTTTATCTATCTACTTGTTTTACTGATTCTCTTTCTGGGTTATCTACTTCAGCTGTAGATTCAGAGATGTGGCTTGATAGGCTTGGTCACATAGATAAGAAGGAGATGCTGGTTCTTGAGTCAAAGAGTATGCTTTCAGATTTGGAAGGTATGGATCGTGATTTCTGTATGCAGAAGAAGAAGGTGAGGTTTCTTGAGGAATCCGATGTTAGTGACAAGAATAGGAAAGCCTTGGTTTTCAAGGAGAAAGTGACGGATAGAGTTCAGCACAAGGTGCAGAGGAATTCTGAGCAGAGCAAGGGTGATTTGGACAAGGGTTTGATCCAAAAGGAGCTCGCGGGAAAAAGTCAGGTCTCACAAGAAAAACACAGAGATCGACGTTGGCAGGAAAACTGGCGTCAGTGTCCAGACAGGGACCGACGTCGGCTATGTGCAGCCCGATGTCGGTGACTAGGGGCAGACAGTGACCGGCGTCGGCCAGGGGAAATCGACATTGGCAGAAAGTTATTTGCAGGGAATCGACATCGGTCGGCTGTAGACTGAGATGTGACCGGCATCGGTCACTGAGATGAATTTTGGGTGGACAGCAAGCTGTCATGGAGTCTCAAGCGCCCATATGGAGGACTGAAGGTGTAAGTAAGTTCTTAAATTCATCATTTCCCTTCTTTACACTACTTGTTGCTCACTTATGGCATAGGACCAAGAAGTTGTTGAAGAAGCAGAACAGGTAGATCCAGGAAACAGTGGGAGCTAGGCATGAATGAGGATGTGATTCCTTGGAGGAGAACCAAACAGGTGTTTTGGGTAGTGTTGCCAGCTGGAAGTAAGCACTGAGAGATGAATGGATGCTAAGGATAAAGAAGAGCGGAAATGGATACGTGAGATGGAAGATCAGGGTATATGATCTTGTATTAGCTGCAAGGCAATGGAGGTTTGTTCATTGTGTTTCTCTTTACCAGGTTGGATAGTATTAGCTACACTATCCTATTTCTGTATGATGTGCTTGTTGCAGGGTTACATATACAGGTATTGCTGAACTAAAGGTAAAGCTAGTTCAGGTGTTTGTCATGGAGAATCTGGGAGCAGCAAGATTCTTTGGCAAGAGTGTGTTCTAGAAACATGGAAGGTCATGTGTTGACTTTGTTTCAGGATGATTGTGTGAAACCGGTTAGCACACCGATGGTTAGACAGTTCATAGAACAGGTGTCTTGATTCACATAATGAGGTTGAGTGCATGGTATGTACTAAACCTGAGTTTTCCCAAGCAGTGGGAGTTGTCACAAGTTAGGAGCCAATCCGGGAGAGAACCATTGGAGGGCAGTTCAGTGGATTCTTACAGGGACTAGTAGCAGGTGCACATGCTATGCAGGTTCAGGTTTATTTCTACATGGTTGTAGATGTGGATGTGGCAGGTGATTTGGATGACAGGTTTTTGCACCACGGATTTTGTGGTGGTTGGTCTTCAAGGGTGATTTTGAAGATAGATACATAGCCAAGGGAACAAACTAGACGGTGTACAGGTATATGTACAGGTTGCAGCTGTTTATCTCCAAGTGGGAGATTGTTAGGTTGTGGAGCTAAAAGCTTCAACCTTTGCAAACTGAGGAACAGATGGTTACTGGGTTCTACAGGAACCGGCGTCAACAGCAGGATCGATGTCGGCAGAGACCAGTGCAGAAGGCCACTGGTGATGGCAGGAAGTCGGCCGACGTCGGCAGAACCAGACAAGCAGGGACCGACGTCGGTCACCTGTGTGTTCCAGAACTGCTCGTTTCACGGACAGTTAGTTAAGTGAACGAAGAGTTTGCATGTTGAGACCAGTTAGAGTCTTGGGCTGCGAGGACAATTGTCTAAATTAAGAGTCTAAGTTATTGTTTGAGTTAGGGATCTATTTATAGACCCATTAGCATGTATTGTTTAAGGCATGAGATAGAAAGGAAGAGTTCCTTCTAGTTGTAAGATCTGTGAGTTGCAGGTTGTTGCAAGCTCATTGGGGATCTACATGTAAGTTTGGTCTTTGAATTGCAGGTTGCAGGTTCATGAGAGATCAGCTTGAAGTGCTATAGAGTGCTTGGTGTACCGGCAGGGTTATTACTGACTGGTTGGTGAGGTGAACACCAATTCTGTGTGTGAGTTGGTTGTTGGGACCATTTTTTGTGTAGGAGAGTGTGTGTGAGAAGAATTACTGAACACTTGAGGTGTGGTGAATCTCTGTAAGGTGAAAGAGTGTGGCGGCTCTTTGTTGTATTCTTTTCTGTTAGTGTTAATACAAGATAGTGTATTGTCTCTCATATTCTGTGCTATTGGTGAATTCTAGTTACTTGTGTTTCTGGTTATTTCTGCATATTCAATTGCTTATATTTGGTAATCATACTGTGCTCTTTCTGAGGAGCAAGATCCTAGGAGGTGGAATTAGAACAGGTGTGTTTGTTCTTGGATTTATCTTCCACCTCCCCTCCCAACAATTTTTGATTAATTTAACCACTTGATCATCTTTAGATCTCCATACACCATGAAGAACTACGATGCAAGCTTACCAACATTCTTTCTCAAGACACTTCCATGACCACAAACTTTACATCTACACTATACAAAAATAGGAAACATGCACTGAAATAACTTGAGAACTCACCTTAAAATAATAATGCCTTTTTCTTTTTAGAGAATTGGATTAAAAGGTACTCTTCTTTAAATTAGGCCTATCTAGCCTCCTTGTAGTCCTACTTGGAACTTATAAATCCCACAATTTTAAGTAGAAACAACTTCAAGATTTGAAACTCCATATCTAGAGAAATCCCATATTCCACCTCAAGCACATCAATTTTCATCACTAAGCACATCTTTTGTAACATACTTCCTTCACAAACCTACTACCTAATTAGGCCTCCAACTTGACAAAAACTTAAATAACTTGAGAACCACAAACCTTCAAATCTTTGTGAAGCTTTATTTGAAAATCCATTTTCCCCATTAAACATATTAAGAATCCTTAGACCTCAAATCATAAGGCATGACACTTTTATATCAAAGTACAAAACCCTAGAATCTCAAAATAAACAAGGTCAACACAACACCTTCCAATCAACATCCACCTCTGAGACTTCTTATACAACTGGAGATAACCATTAATCACTTTTGGACCAATATTTGAGCTTCCACACCATTGAGAAACTTGACTTCATATAACCCATTTTAGGACCTACAAGCTCTTAAGCACAAATTGGGAAACTTGAGAGCCAAAAAAATCTCCAAATTAATTTCAACAAATCTTTAGACCACAAAATCACCTAGAGTAGATCATAAAGAAATGAATAGACATTTATGAGCACAAAAAACTTCTTGACATTATATAAAACTCATTATGCCACTTGGAACCATCCATTTTAACCTTGTACTATAGCTCCTTCACAAACCTATAGAGCAAACACATGAACTTGTTGCTCTCCCTTAACCAAATAACTTATATGATTGGAATTATCATTTTGAGAACACAAACTTGCTTATCCACACCTTATTACTTAGATTCAACTACTCAGTCCTCTGATCCTAAGACTTGACCAATTACAAAGCTCCCCCTAACTTCATGTTTCATCAGTAACATAACATCTTCAACAAGTATACAAATCATGTTTAATCATAGTCAATACTCATATAGAGATACCTCATATTTAGAACACTATAAAATTTCATGGCATAGACAACTATTCAATAAGCCTTTAACAGGTTTAGTAAGATCTAGGACAAAAACCTAGAAGAGAGGTCTTCAACTTATAGGCTCACCTAGCATCTATCACAGACTTGTTTTCATATCAACTCATCAGACAAAATATGATATCCACCAAGTTTCATCTGACTTACAAGTGTCTCCTTGAATCCAAGATAGAGACACCCCTTTGACATGATGAGATTAAAAGTCCAAAAACTTCGGAGACTCTCATATCTCCATATCCTTTTCTATCTTGTAGTTCTGTTTGAATTTAACTAAATCCTTGACTTCATTCTTTTCCTTAGATTTGTCAATAAATGTTTTCAATATAAACTCATGAATCTACTTTATTTTTTATTCTTTTTCCACGTTGGAAAAAAATCCATCAAGGCTCTTGGAATTAATAGGGTTAATCTTCTTAACCTTTACTACCTCACGTCTCCATACCATAGTTTGACTCTTCTTATCTTCTAAAACCATCTTACCTACTTGATTCTTGAGATTATCCTTATTTTCAACATATCCTTCTAGAAAAACTTTCTTATCATCCTTATGAATAAAATAATTGGCAATGATGAACTTTGGTTTCCATACCTAAGTTTGTCCTTTCTCAAACTTTCTAGGAGCTCTTTATCCTTTGACATACTTTAAAGACCTCTTAATATAATTTTGATAGAATCTAGCAATATGTCCACTCTTATGACAACTAAAATAAATAACATCATTCAAAATACTTCTTGACTAATCTAAGTTATGATTTCTCCAAGACCAATTGCTTCTTCTTCCAAGGTTCCATGAGGACACATTCTTGACTGAATTCCTTTTATAGTCCTTAGCTCTATGACCATACTTATTACTTGTATAAAAATGACCATGAAATAAACTATCATACCTTGAAGCATTTGGTTTTCAAATAGACCTTGTTGCATTGCTTTTGACATGATCTGACTTCTTTATATCTTCTTCAAGCTTGTTTATCTTAATAATAAATTGTTCACGCTCATCTATCAATAAATCTATCTTGGTTTCCAATTGAATACTCTCATCCTATTTAGCTCTTATACTTTAAATTACAGCCATTAACTAACCTCTAAGAACTTGGATAGTCACCTTTTCACTCTTAGATTATTTATCCATGTCATCCTTTATTTTAAATGTTTGTTCTATCAAAATTCCCTCAAGAGAATTGAATTTTGCTTCAAGACCTTTGATCATATTTATCATCTTAAGATTATTCTTCTTTTTCTCCTTCAACCCACTAAGTACACCCATGATCTTAGCTTCTAAATCAACTTCTTCTTCACTATCATGGCAAATTATTCATCAAACATGATGGCTTTTCCTTTTAAACAACTTTCCTTAGCATCTACTAGCTGAACCTTGAGATCATTGATAACATTCTAATCTTATTTGGAATATTTATTTAAATTAAATATATGTTCTTCAAGTGCCTTAATCACAACCTTCTAATATATATTTTCTTTATTCAACTACTTATCCATCTTTATACCTACTTAGGATCACCTTCAAGCTGTTAGGCTTCCTCCAAAAGAGTTGCTCTGAGAACAATTATTAGAGGTAAAATCATTGAGAGGGGGGTTGAATCAATGAGCCTAGATATTTCAATTACAATTGCATTCCTTTCAAACTATTGATCAATCAACATATATCAACTTGATCAAGAAATATTAACAAGAGAGATCATACATTCAATGCATACACAAGATCAAACACATAACACATAGTTCCTATCGAAAACCCTCATGGGGAATAAAACCCACTATTAATCATATAACATAACTAATATCCTATAAGAAATTACAAACAAGAGACTGATCAACTCCTTTAGACCATCAAACCTTGATCATATCTTCCTGACCAAAGGTATTTAGTGAAACCCCTATTTCACAAGGAGGAACTACCCCTAAGAAGTATCAACTCCTTTAGACCCTCCCTTGAACACTTCCACCTTAAACTGATGTCTTTAACACCTACTCTTCACATTCACTCTTTCACCTAATACTTCCTATTGGCCAAAGCACATTACATACTTGTACCAGCACACAAAGATTAATCAGGACACATTACATATCCCAAATAAATCCACTCTCTAACTCTTCACTCACACTCACTTTAACACACCTACAATAATTATATCTCCATAAAAAAAATATAACCATGAGGTCATTCATATAGACCATAATCTGATTTGCCTCATAAACCAACCTCCAAGATCACACAAACATCGCCTATCCTTCACTTACACCTCAAAGTATCAAACTTGTAAGAGTAATTATTATGACATAGAAATATGACTTACAATTTATACACACTATTATGAATTAGATTTTCTCATCAACCCATCCACTGGGCACACTTCCTCTCTTTTCTCCTCAACTCTTCACTCTACTCCAGTTGCACAAGCTTATTTTCTCATCTTCAACCTGTACTAGAACTATTATGCCATCATAATTATGACCTATAGGTCATACACATAGAATTAAATTTTATCTACTATCAACCTAACCAATGGGCACACTTGGTCTCATCTTTTATTCACTTCGATGAATACTGCTCACATAAGCCTTATCTTAAAACTCACATTCAAGTCTCTCACTTCAAAATCTAGAAACTAACACATTTTATTTCACTATATATAGAGAATCCTTGAATTAAAAATACCATAATAATTATTTTCAACCATAATACATGCCTTCACCCTTAAGGCATCTCACATGCATCACACTTAAGCACAATCCACTTTCTAATAGGCCTAAGTCATGTTTAGGTCCAATAGAGACCCATTCATCTCTTTGACACTTATCCAATCATAATAAAAATATAGGACCACTTAAAAATACATAGGTCCACTCCTTATGTCCCCCAGTATATCCTAAAATTATCACAATCACCTTTTATCACCTTTGTGTATGGACAATCAACTCAAATAGAGACCTCATAGACAAGAACACCATTACCAAACATACAGTCAAATTTTTAAGCATTATTCATAATCAAGATAGATGGATCAAACCTCCAAAATCCACATAGAGTATACTCATGGATTCTAAAACACTCCCCAATATCTAATTCATCAAGAGACATCAAAATAATATCAAAACAAGCTCAAAAAATCTTCTTAGGTTAGTTAGAGTCCATGAAAGAACACACAATCAGCTTTAGAGATCAATATCTTTGTCTAAACATACTTCAAGTTTTTTAAATGCATATTTATAGATTTACCTTGGATTACTCTACCACTTTTAGTTTTACTGTATGAGAAAATTCATATTTTATCGAAAGATATGGCCCAAATACTAGACACTAATTTTTCCCTTAGCAAATTCAAATATTTAAATGGCAACGGTCACAGTTAAACCTCAAACACAATTCTCACATCTCATGTCCTATCAAATCAGATTAAAACATGAACTATTGATCTTTTTTTATCTTTAACACATAGGAACCAATGCTCAAACATTAAACCTTAGTCACTTTGACCTCATCTCATGTAATCTTATAATGTTGACTCTATGTACTCAATCGATCTTTGTAGATCAACCATGCCATTAACTATCAACATTCACCATTCAATAAATCTATATGAACACCTACTCACCATTATATCCTTATCTTATAAATTTACTTAGTTTTTAAAACTTTAACACTTCTTACCACCTAAATCAATATGCATAGTTATATCATGATCTATACGATCACCCGCACATTGTTGGATCTTCATTTGGTCCTAATCTTTAACTTTGTTAACCAATGAACACTTTGAAACCTTTGACTTGATGTGTACCATAGATATTTACTGTATGAACTCCAATGAACCATTGGATATCCACTGAGTCTAGATCTTTAACATCATTAAAATTGACTAAGTATAGGGACTAACTATAATCTGCTCGAAAAGCCTACTTTAGACCTCAATAACTTCTTCTACACTTAGACGTATGATCTTAAATTTGGACCATATGATCTACTCACATAGGATAATCCATTAATTTAACAAAATGATCCTAGAAAATTTTCACGTGTGAGATATATCACCATTAAAATTCCTTCTCAAAATCTTTTATCACAGAGCCAACTATGCTTAAAATTTGTCAAGGAGACCAACTTTGCTCTTGCATAACTTTTGTCATGCTTCAACGCATGATCTCAAATTTAGTGAAAATTAAGTATGCTCAAAACTAAACAAAGCCATATGATCATTTTATCTTAACACATTCACATATTCAAGATATAACACCATCAAAACTCTTACTTGACTCTTCTTGCCACATTGCAAAATTGGTTAAGTATGGAAAAACATAGTGAAACTGCTTGGGAGCCCAAATTTGCACATGCATATCTCTTGACATGCTTCATCACATGATCTAAAATTTAGTGCATAAAAACTAGACACAAAAATGAACAAACCCATATGGTCATTTTGTCCAGATACATCCACATGTGCAAATACTGACATCATCAACATACTTTCTCAGCTCTACTTGAACCCTTTACAAATTTGGCTAAGTATGGGAATGCAGTGAATTTTGTTTGAGAAGCTAACTTTTCAACATCATATATTTGACCACAATTTAATGAATTACATAATATTTAATGCATAATAACTATGTATAAAGCTAAATAAACCCATGTGACCATTTCTTCTTGACTCATCCACATGTGGAAATGGTGATGTCATCAAACTTCCTACTTATATTTTTTGCCACTATACCCAAAGTGTCTAGATGAAAACTATGGATAAATAAATGAATTACACTTATGCATATAAGTACTCAAAGGTTAGAAAACATATTAGCGACCTCTTTCACATTCTCAATACTCCATACTCATCCTTGAACATCTTTAACCAAGTCAAAATAGAAGATCAACCAAGCCAACTACAAACACACTAGGACAACCACATTGCACACTTTATCATTGTTACTTAGGCTATCAAGTAACTTCATCCACTAAATAGTACACCTCCATGAAATCACTAAAAATAATTCAACAATCTCCCTCTTTGTCATTGATGTCAACAAACATCGTATATAATAATATACAACTCACCTTCTCTCTCTTCAAGCACTCCCACAATAGGAACTTTTTCCCCCTTTGACATAATGAAAAAGTGCCCACCAACTGATCTTGAGGACTTAAAAATACCATAAATAGGAAAAAACCATCTTATAAAGATAATATAGACTCCCCTTTACCTTGAGCCCACTTTTTCTTGTCTTAAAAACTTCTTCTTACTCCATGACAATACTCTCTTCAACCAAGCACTGCTACTAATGAAGAAATACGACACAAAGCACTAAAATCTAATGGAAATTAATAAGAGATATCTAAGATGGAATCCCCCTAAGATTTTTTGAGAAATTGTACCATTTGATCATCTTTAGATTTCCATACATAATGAAGAACAACCATGAAGGCATACCAACATTCTTTCTCAAGATACTTCCATGACCAAAAAATCTACATCTGTACTATAAAAAAATAGGAAACATGCATTGAACCAACTTGAGAACTCACCTTAAAATAATCATGCCTTTCTCTTTTGGATAATTTGATCAAAAGGCAATCTTCTTAAACTAGGCATGTCTAGCCTCCTTGTTTTCTTACCTAAAACTTGTAGAGCCCACAATTTTTATTAGAAATAACTTCAAGACCTAAAACTCCACATGTAGAGGACTTGTATATGTCCCCTTAAGCACATAAATTTTCATCACTAATAAAATCCTCTATAACATACTTCCTTCACAAACCTACTACCTAATTAGGCCTCTAACTTGACAAAAACATAAATAACTTGAGAACCAAAAACCTTAAAATCTCTATGAAGCTTAATTTGATAACCCATTTATCCCATTAAACATATTAAAAAGCTTTAAACCTCAAATCATAAGGTAGACCACTTTTTTAGCAAAGCCCAAAACCCTAGAATCTTAAAACAAATAAGGTCAACACAACACCTTCCAGTCAACATCCACCTCTGAGACTTCTTGTACACTTGGAGACAACCATTAATCACTTATGGACCAAGATTTGATCTTCCACACCATTGGGAACCTTGACTTACTATAACCCATTTTAGGACCTACAAGCTCTTTAACACAAACTAGAAAACCCAAGAACTAAAAATAATCTCCAAATTGACTTCAACAAACCTTTCTAAGCACCAAACACTTATTTACATTGCATCAAATTCTTTATGCCACCTAGAACCATCCATTCTGACCTTGTATTATAGCTCCTTCACAAACCTCTAGAATAAACACATGAACTTATTGTTTCCCCTTAACCAAAGACCTCTAATTGGCATTATCATCTTTATAACATAAATTTTCTTCTCCACATCTTCTTACTTAGATTCAACTACTCAATCCTCTAGTCTTAGGACCTGACCAATTACAAAGCTCCCCCTAACTTCATGCTTCATCAAGAACATGAAATCTTCAATAAATATTCAAATATTGTTCAATCATAGTTAATAGTCATATAGAGATACCTCATCTTTATAAAACTATGAAATTCCATGGCATACACAACTAGTCAACAAGCCTTTAACAAGCTTAGCAAGATCTAGGATAAAAACTAGAATAGAGGTCTTCAACTTATAGGCTCACTTGGCATCTACCATAAACTTGTTTTCATACCAACTCATCAAAAAAAATATGAAAACCACCAAGTGTCTTCTGACTGAAAAGTGTCTCCTTGAAACCTAGATATAGATAGCCCTTTGACATGATGAGACTAACAATCCAAAAAAATTGGAGACTCCCATATCTACATATCCTTTTTTGTCTTCCAGTCCTACTTGACTTTAACTGAATCCTTAACTTCATTATTTTCTTCAAATTTGTCAATAAATGTTGTCAATAGAAAATATTGACTCTCCTTTATTTCTGATTCTTTTTCCACCTTGGCAAAAAATCCATCAAGACTATTGGACTCAATAGGGTTAGTCTTCTTAGTCTTTACTACCTCAAGTCTCCATACCATAGTTTGACTCTTCTTGTCTTCTAAAACCATCTTATCTATTTGATCCTTGATCTTATCCTAATTTTCAACATAGCCTTCTAGAACAAATTTCTTATCATCCTTATGACTAAAATAATTGGCAATGATAAAATTTGGTTTTCATACCTGAGTTTGTCCTTTCTTTAGACCTTCTAGGAGATCTATATCCTTTGACATAATTTGAATACCTCTTAATACAATTTGATTAGATTCTAGTAATATGTCCACTCTAATGACAACTAAAACAAATAACATCTTTCAACATAGCTCTTGATTGATCTAAGTTAAGATTTCTCCAATACCAATTGCTTCTTCTTCCAAGGCTCCACGAGAACAAATTCTTGACTAACTTATTTTTATAGTCCTTAGCTCTATGTCCATACTTATTATATGTATAATAATTAAAATGAAATAAACTATCATACCTTGAAGCATTTGGTTGTCTAACAGAACTTATTGCATTACTCTTGACATGATTTGACTTATTTTGATGTTCTTCAAGCTTACTTATATTGACAACAAATTTATCATGCTCCTCCATCAATGAATCTAGCTTAGTTTCCAATTTAATGCTCTGATCCTCTTTATATTTTATACTTGAAATTGTATCCATTAACTAAATTTTGAGAACTTGGATAGTCACCTTATCACTCTTAGCTTATTTATCCATGCCATCCTTTATTCTACATGCTTGTTATATCAAACTTCCATTAAGAGAACTATCATACCTTGAAATAAATAATGACCATGAAATAAACTATTTATGTTCATTTATGCTTTCTATAACAATGACCATGAAATAAACTATCATACCTTGAAGAATTTGGTTATCTAATAAACCTTCTTGCATTAATCATGACATGATATAACTTATTTTGATATTCTTCAAGCTTGCTTATATTGACAACAAATTTATCATGCTCCTCCATCAATGAATCTAGCTTAGTTTCCAATTTAATTTTGTCATCCTCTTTATCTTTTATACTTGAAATTTTATCCATTAAATGACTTTTGAGAACCTAGATAGTCACCTTATCACTCTTAGCTTATTTAACCATGTCATCCTTTATTCTACATGCTTGATATATCAAACTTTCATTAAGATAACTAACTTGTGCTTCAAGACCTTTGATCATATTTACCATCTTAAGAATCTTTTTCTTTTTCTCTTCAATTCACCAAGTGCACCCATGATCTTAGCTTCTAAATCAGCTTCTTCTTCACTATCATGGAAAACTTCTTCATCACACATGATGGCCTTTTATTTTGAACAACTTTCCTTGGCATCTACTAGCTAAACCTTGAGATCATTGATAACATTCTCATCCTCTTTGGCATCTTTATTTAAAGTACATATATATTCTTCAAGTGTCTTGATCATAACCTCCTACTATTGATTTTCTTTCTTCAACTACTTAGACATCTTTGTACCTATTTAGGATCACCTTCAAGATGTTAGGATTCCTCCAAAGGACCTGATCTGATACCAGTTATTAGAGGTATAATAATTGAGATGGGACATGAATCAGTGAGCCTAGATATTTCAATTATAATTATTGTCCTTTCAAACTATTAATCAATCAACATATATCAACTTGATCAAGCAACATTAAAAAGAGAGATCATACATTCAATGTATACACAAGATCAAACACATAACACATAGTTCATATGGGAAAACCTTATGGGGAATAAAACCCACTCTCAAGCCTATAACATAAATGGATTACTATCCTATAATAAATTATAAACAAGAGACTGATCAACTCCTTTAGACCAGCAAACCCTGATCATATCCTCCTAACCAAAGGTATTTAGTGAAGCACTTGTTTTTGTTGGAAATATTGTCATTGATGTCAAAGGTCTAGCATTATTGGTGATAAAGGCCCCATTGCATTTAATGTTGTTTGTAATAAATATATCTTGGCTAATATGAGTTAATATTTATTTAATATTAACGAATATATTTTTGGTTGCATATGAGACAAAAGAAGGGCCCATGGATAAGTCGAAGAGCCACGAGGTAAAGAAAAAAGAAGGATGGGATGCATTTTCCCATGAAGAGTCATCTTGGGGAATACCAAGAGTCACCAAGTGAAGAAAAAAGAGTAAGGGTGAAATTTCTCATGAAGGGACACTTTGAGGAATATGAAAAGTCACCAAAGATAAGGACAAAAGTGGGAAGGACGTTTTTGGTCATGAAGGGTCACCACATGACTTTTCAAAGGCTTAAATATGAAGGGTCATCCAAGATTGGTGCCATTTTCCATGAGGATTGAAGGGTCACAAAGGGGGAAGGCCAAAGGTCATTTGGAATGCTATAAATAAAGGCTTGGGAAGCCATTTGTAATATGGGAGATAGAGGTTGATTTGATATTGTAATATCTAGCTTAGAAGAGCAATTGTGAGAGATGAATATGATTTGCATTTGTTATATATAGCTTATAAGAGAAAAAGTGAGAGAGAGGAAAGAGATGTTGTATTGATCTATCATTTTTTTGAGATAACAACATTGAGAGATAGGTGTGTGGTATACATAAAGGGGTTGGTGCTCATGTGGGTTGGTGCTCACAAATTATTGCTAGGTTTGTGCTTGGCAAAGGGGTTGGTGCTCCTGTGGGTTGGTGCTCGGTAAAGGGGTTTTAAGCTCCTGTGGGTTGGTGCTCACGAATTGTAGTTGGGGTGGTACTTGACAAAGGGGTATGGTGCTCCTGTGGGTTTGTTCTCATGAATATACTTGAGATTGTTCTCTGTAGTTTTTTCCACATTGGGTTTCCACGTTATATCTGGTGTCTCTCTCTATCTTGTGTGATGTTTATTATTTGATTTTTATTGCATATCTTGAATGTTTGATTAAGTGGAATTTGGTTAAAGGAAAGTTTTATAATATATATGATATACTGATTCACCCCCCCTCTCAGTATATCCCATTCTTAATAATTGGTATCAGAGCAGGTTCCTTTTTGAAAAGTTTTACATCTTGAAGGTAGATCAAGAAAACACGATGGTTGGGTCATAGGAAGGATTTTATACAAATAAGGCACCTTTGTTTGATGGGATGAATTATGCTTTTTGGAGCATGAGAATGAAGGTTTATTTGATGGCCCTTGGATTTGACATATGGAAATTAGTGGTGGAGGAATATGAAGAGCCACAAACATCTACAATTACTCCAGTAGAAAAGAAGGAAAGTGAATGTAATGTTAAAGCTTTAAATGCTATTTTATGTGGTTTATGTGAATCTAAATTTGTTAAAGTTATGAAATGTAAATTTGTTCATGAAACTTGGGTAAAACTTGAGAATATTTACAAAGGTGATGGAAATGTTCAGCAAGCTAAGCTGTAGACTTTTAGAAGGTAGTTTGAAAGTTTGAAGATGGAAGAAGAAGAAGATATAAAAAGTTATCTCTTGTAAGTTGATCAGATAGTAAATCAGATTCAAGGTCTTGGAGAAACATTAGAAGAGTCAACAGTGGTGCAAAAGTTTTGAGATCTCTACCAATGAGATATAATGCAAAGGTTTCAGCAATCGAGGAGATGAAGAAATTAGCCAAGCTAAAGATGGATGAGCTTCATGGTATTCTCACGGCATATGAGATGCAGACTAAACAAGATAAACCCTCAAAGAGAGAAGTGGCTTTCAAGACATCAAAGAAGGAGAAAGCTAAGATTCAAGAATCAAGTGATAGTTCCAGTGATGATTAAGATGACAATGAAGCACTTTTCATTCATAGGCCGAAAAGAGGAATAACTAAATATCAAGGAAAATTACCTTTTAAATGTTTTAATTGTGGAAAGATTGGACATTTTTTAGCTAGATGCCCAGATAAGGTTAATGATGATGAAGAAGAAAAGCCTACATACAAGAATAATTTCAAAGGAAAATCCAAGAAGGGATTCGAGAAGAAGACCCTGTATTTTAAGGATCCTAGCTCAGTTGAAGATAGTGGAGTTAGTGATTCAGAAGAAGAAAAGATTCTATTCATGGCCATACATGATAATCAAGAAGAAGAAGAGGAGGAAGTTGAAGTAGATATGGAAGGAGAACTCAATTGTGCCCTAGAAGAGTTAAAAGCTATTGAGAAAAAGAATCGAAGATTAAAGTGCCAGATCGAGAAAAATGAACAGGAGTCAAAGGAAATGATTGAAGATCTATAAGCACACTTTGAAGAAGCCAAGAAGAATGAAGAAGATCTCAAAGCATAGTTGGAAATAGCAAGAAAAGAATGTCAAAGGTATGTTATTGAAATTTCCTCTTTAAAAGAAGATATTTAGAAAGCGGTCAATGATAAAGTAGTTAGTGATTCAAAATTTGAGGATAGCACTAACATGCTGAATATGATATTGGAAATTCAAAAAGCATATTCAGATAAGATAGGGATCATATTTGAAAATAAAAAGAGCTATGTTGAAGCTCTTACAAAAGAGGAAACAAAAAATGGAGAAGAGAACAATACAGAGGACATTCCAAATAGAGAAGGTTGGAGAGAACAAAGCTATAAAAGGCAATCAGGTCAAAGATATACAGACAAGTCTTATTTTTATGGTTATTGTTTTATTGTAACGGATATGGTCACAAGAAATTAGAATGTAGAAAAAGAGCTAACAATTTTAGAAATAAGGAGAAGGAAAGTCAAGTAGAGTCAAGCAGAAGCCACAAATCTTTTGCTCCTCTATCAAGCTTTGATGAAGAGACCATAGTATGCTACAAGTGCAACAACTTTAGACACATAGCTCAGTAATATAGAAGCATGTTCGAGTCAGTCAAGAAGGATCAGATTTTCAAAGCTCCATTCATCAAGAAGAAGAATCAGAGTGTCAAATATCCATTCATCAGGAAGAAGGTTCAGACATGTTCATGGCAGAAGAAACAACCTAAAGATTCTATGATGGTGCAGATAGCTCTGCATGTGAGAGGTAAAGATCAGCCATGGTTAATTGATAGCGGATGTTCGTGGCATATGATAGGTGATAAAAGTAAGTTCATTACTCTAAAGAAGATAAATGGTGGTACAGTGAGATTCAGAGATAAAACCACTGCCAGGATAGCAGGAAAAGGTACTTTGAGTTTGGATTATGGTAGAACTAAGACTAAGAATGTTTTGTATGTAAAAGGTCTTAAGCATAATCTGTTAAGTGTTAGTCAAATATGTGATCAAAGATACACATTAAGGTTTCATGCTAAAGGTTGTGAGATTAGAATAAAATATTCAAATGAGTTGATTGCAGATGCTCAAAGGACAGGGAACAATGTGTATGTATTGTCAGATATATTCTCAAAGGCACGATCAAAGGACACATTCAAATATTAGTGAGAGGAATTGGGAGTAATTTCTATTACTTCCTGCCATTGATTTTTAGCATCAGTTGAGGGGGAGCTAAGTGTTAGCTCCAGGTAGGCCCTTTGTCCTTAATGTCAAAGGGGGAGAATAACATGTACAGGTGAAGAAAAATAGGTACAGGGAACAAGTACAGGTTGCTACAGTAAGGGTAAGTTACTATATGTTATATGATAGTATATGTAGGTGGCAGGATGTGGTAGTTTCAGGATTGAGGTTGCCATCAATGACAAAGGGGGAGATTTTTGGAAATATTGTCATTGATGTCAAAGGTCTAGCATTATTGGTGATAAAGGCCCCATTGCATTTAATTTTGTTTGTAATAAATATATCTTGGCTAATATGAGTTAATATTTGGTTGCATATGAGACAAAAGAAGGGCCCATGGAGAAGTCAAAGAGCTATGGGGTAAAGACAAAAGAAGGATGGGATGCATTTTCCCATGAAGAGTCATTTTTGGGAATACCAAGAGTCACCAAGTGAAGACAAAAGAGTAAGGGTGCAATTTCTCATGAAGGGACACTTTGAGGAATACGAAAAGTCACCAAAGATAAGGACAAAAGTGGGAAGGACATTTTTGGTCATGAAGGGTCACCACATGACTTTTTAAAGGCTTGAAAATGAAGTGTCATCCAAGATTGGCACCATTTTCCATGAGGATTGAAGGGTCACAAAGGGGGAAGGCCAAAGGTCATTTGGAATGCAATAAATAAAGGCTTGGGAAGCCATTTGTAATATGGGAGATAGAGTTTGATTTGATATTGTAATATCTAGTTTAAAAGAGCAATTGTGAGAGATGAATATGATTTGTATTTATTATATCTAGCTTAGAAGAGTAAAAGTGAGAGAGAGGAAAGAGATGTATTGATCTATCATTTGTTGAGATAACAACATTGAGAGATAGGTGTGTGGTATACACAAAGGGGTTAGTGTTCCTATGGGTTGGTGTTCATGAATTGTTGCTGAGTTGGTGCTTGGAAAAGGGGTTGGTGCTCATGAATAGTTGTTGGGTTGGTGCTCGGCAAAGGGGTTTTAAGCTCTTATGGTTGGTGATCATGAATTATAGCTGGGGTGGTACTCGGCAAAGGGGTATGGTGCTCCTGTGGGTTTGTTCTCCATGGTTTTTCCCACATTGGGTTTCCACGTTATATCTGGTGTCTCTCTCTATCTTGTGTGATGTTTATTATTTGTGTTTTATTTCATATCTTGAATGTTTGATTAAGTGGAATTTGGTTAAAGGAAAGTTTTATAAGATATATGATATACTGATTCACCCCCTATCTTAGTATATCCCGTGCTTAACAATTTCGTAAGGAGTAACTAACCCTAAGGAAGATCAACTCATTTAGACCCACCTTTGTACACTTCTACCTTAGAATTTATGTCTTCAACACTTGATGATATATATCTATTTATCACTCTTCACCTTCACTCTTTCACCTAATACTCCCTATTGGCCAAAGCATATTACATACTTGTACCAACACATAAAGATCAATTAGGAAACATTACATATCCTAACTAACCCCACTCTCTAACTCTTCACTCACACTCACTTCATCACACCTAAAATAATTATATCTCCATAAAAATAATCTAAACATGAGGTCATTCATACAAACCATACTCTAATTTGCCTCACAAACTAACCTCCAAGCTCACACAAACATCACCTATCCTTTGCTCACACTTTAAATCATCAAACCTATAAGAACAATTGTTATGACATAGAAATATGACCTATAGGTCATACACATAATCATGAACCAGCTTTACTCATCAACCCATCCATTGGGCACATTTCCTTTCTTTGATCTTAAACTCTTCACTCTACTCCATTTACATAAGCCTCTTAACTCATCTTTAACCTAAAAAATCACTATTCTACCATCATAATTATGACCTAAAATTCATACACACAGTTTTAAATCTACTTTACTCATCAACCCAAACACTTGGCACACTTGGTTTCTTATTTTCTTTTAATGAATACTGCTCACACAAGCCTTCTCTCAAATCTCACATTTAAGTCACTCGCTTCAAAATCTAGAAACCAACACATTTGGTTTCACTATATATATATAAAATCCATAAATTAACAAGACCAAAATAATCCTTGTCAGCCATAATAAATTCCTTCACCCTTAAGGCATCTCACACGGGTCACACTTGAGCACAATCTACTTTTGAATAGGCTTAAGTCACTTTTAAGTCTTATGGATACCCATTCAATGATTTTACACTTAGCCAATCATAATAAGAACACAAGACCACTTAAAAATACATAGGTCCACTCTTTATGTCCCCTAGGGTATCCTTAAATGATCATAATCACCTTTGCTCACCATTGCATATGCTCAATCAAATCAAACAGAGACTGTATACATAGGAACACCATTACCAAACATAAAGTTAACTTCTTAAGCATTGTTTATACTCAATATATATTGATCATACCTATAAAATAAAAATAAAACATCTTAATGGAGTATACAACACTCCCCAATAGTCAATTCATTAAGAGACATTGAAACAATATCAAAACAAACTCAAACAATCTTCTTGGGTCACTTACAGTCCATATACAAACACACAATCAACTTTGGAGCTCAATATCTTTGTCTTCATATAATTATAGATCTTCAAATCCATATTTATCTATTCACCTTAGATTCTTATACTACTTTGTTATTTACTATGGCATCAAGTTCATCTTTTATCGAAATATATGGCCCAAATACCAGACACTTGTTTTTCCCTTAGCAAATTAAAATATTTAAATGGCAACGGTCACAGTTAAACCTTGAACATAATGTTTACATCTTGTGTCCTCTCAACTCAGATTAAAATCATGCACTGTCAATTTTGTTTGATCTTTAACACATAGGTACCAATGCTAAAATGTTAAACCTCAGTCACTTTGACCTCATCTCGTGCAATCTTGTAATGTTGACTCCATGTGCTTTATCGATCTCTATGGATCAACCGATTCATTAACTATCAGTGTTCACCATTTAGTCAATCTATAAGAACACCCACTCACTATTGGATCCTTATCCTATACCTTTACTCAGTCATTAAATCTAGATCACTTCTTATCATCTTGATCAATACACACTGTTACATCATGATCTGTATAATCACTTGCATATTATTGGATCTTCATTTATTCCTAATCTTTAAATCTTTTAACCAGTGAACACTTTGACCTTTTTGACTTACTATGCACCATAGAAATTTATTATACAAATACCCATGAACTATTTGATCTCCACTGGGTCTAGATCTTTAATATCATGCAACATATCTTTAATATCATGAAAATTTACTAAGTATGGTGACCAACTACAATATCCTTGGAAAGCCTACTTTGGACCTCAATAACTTATTTTGTGCTTAAATGTATGATCTCAAATTTAGACCATATGATCTCCTCACATAGGATAATCCATCCATATAACAAACTACTCTTGTAACCTTTGCACATGCAAGATATATCACCATTAAAATGCATTCTCAAAATCTTCTATAATAGAACCCACTATGCTTAGAATTTATCTGGAAAACCAACTTTGCTTTTGCATAAATTTTTTTGCACTTTAGTGCATGATCTCAAATTTAGCATAAATCAACTATGCTTAAGACTGAACAAACCCATATGATCAGTTTATCTTGACATGTTCACAAGTGAAATATATAACACCATCAAAATTCTCACTCGACTCTTCTTGCCACATTACAAAATTGGCTAAGTATGGGAAAACATTTTCAAACTACTTGGGAGCCTAACTTTGCACATGCATATCTCTTGGCATGCTTCATCACATGATTTGAAATTTAGCACATATAAATTAGGCATAAAAATGAACAAACCCATATGGTTATTTTATCCAAATACCTCCACACATGTGAATGCCAATGGCATCAACATGCTTACTCAGCTCTGCCTGAACCCTTTACAAATTTGGCCAAGTATAAGAACTTAGTGAATTATGTCTAAGAATCCAAATTTTCACCCTCATATCTTTGATCAGACTTAAATTTAATACCTAATATTTTATGCATAATAACTATGAAAAAAACTAAACAAACCCATATGACCATCTACTCTTGACTCATCGACATATAGTAATGGTGACATCATCAAACTACCTACCTAGATTTTCATCCATTAGACCCAAAGTGTTTAGATGAAAACTATAGACAACTAGATGAATTAAACTTATTCATATAAGCACTCAAAGCTTAAAAAACATCTTAGGTACCTCTTTCACATTATCAATACTCCATACTCCTTGAACATCTTTAACCATGTCAAAATAGAAGATCAACCAAGCCAACTACAAGCACATTACACACTTTGTCATTGTTAATTAGAATATCAAAGTACTTAATCCACTGAATAGGACACCTCCATGACATCACCATGACATCACTAATAATACTCCAACACTTAAAAACATCACTAGAACTCCAAAAATGATGTAAAATTGATTTACACCTAAGATGATCTTACATTGGACACCCCAAGTAACTAAAATGTGAGCTTTAAATCAAAATCTATTTTTCTATATCTTAATCATATTATCCATTTTATATAAGGTCCATACATGATGCATCTTTCACTACATTATTCTTCCATTTCATTAAGTACTTATTGTATTTCTTTAAGTGTGTCCTATTTACTACCTTAGAGTCTAAAATTGCCTCTATCTCTTCTCTTTCCCTTCCTATAAACTATACTCTCTGGTTAGGATTATACACACATTCCACTTATTTTTCACCCTTATTTTTTTTCCATGAAAATCATACAAATATTCTACATTAAATATGGGTGATATGTCCATTCCTTTCAAAAACTCAATCTTGTATGCATTAGTTGAAATTTTGTG
Source organism: Torreya grandis (assembly GCA_037957365.1). Taxonomy (NCBI): domain Eukaryota; kingdom Viridiplantae; phylum Streptophyta; class Pinopsida; order Cupressales; family Taxaceae; genus Torreya; species Torreya grandis. The sequence goes on along the minus strand of JARHVA010000380.1, from coordinate 2,232,969 downwards.
CAACATCCTGCATGGTATTATTTTCTTTAGCTTCAACCTATTGTATGTCCCTCTTGGAAATCTATCCTTATGTAAGAGAACCAAGATAAAATCCCCTACCTCAAATTCCTTCATTATATGCTTTTCATCTATGTGTTCCTTATAATTTAGGAGACTCTGTTTAAGTTTGCACTTCACTTCTTCATGAAATTGTTTCATATTATGCATAGTCTTCAACCTTTATGTTTTTTTCATGTGTTTCATTTACCCTTCTCAACTTAGATAATCATCTAAGATTAAATTCATAAACATTATATAAATTTTTTCTTCCAATGATTTGGTTCAAAGAATTATTCTATGTAAATTTATCTTATGTCAACACCATGTTCCACTATGTTGATTTATCTTCAACTAGACATCTCAAATATCTCCAAGGATTCTTTTGACTACTCAAATTTTCCCATTAATTTGTAGATGGTACATAGAACTATAATTTATATTTTTCAACTTCTTCCACATCAGCACTAAAAATGTCCTAAAAACATAGTATCTATATCTAACACTATATTGTGTATTAATTAATGTTGTCTTACCACCTATTTGAAGAATAAGTTGGTGATGTTCATTGTATCACTAGTTCTTTTTGAATAAATGAAATGTTACATCTCAAATAATTTATCTACCACAACAAAAATGGAGTCATTTACCCTCTACATTATAGGTAATCCAAACATAAAATCCATGATGATATCCTCCCATGGTTTCTTTGGCACAATTAGGGGTTGGTATAAACCACTATTCTAGCTTATCCCCTTTTACAACTAGAAAACTCAACATCCTTGTATACAAATATTCACACATCTATTCCCATCATCATCCAATTCTAACTCTCAAGTAATAATGAATGTATCTTGTCACCACCAAAATGTCATACTAGTACTCCACTATGCTTCTCCTTGATTATTTTTTCATGCATTGATCCTATAAATATACATAGCTACACTTCTCTAAAAATAATGCATTCTTGAATCATCTAGTATATCCATGGTTTCTAATCCTTACTTTTCATATCCATGTAGGGTCTCCGTGCATCTCAAAAACATTCTTCTTCAGGGTAAAACTCTTCCATTGATTTAAACCCCAATATTTTGATTCTCATTTCATTAATCAACGACACTCTTATACTCAACACATCTTCAACCTTATTTGATATTATACTGATGTGATTTAACATGAATTTATAGCTTTATAAGTATTCTACCTACTTAATGTGTCTTTGGTTTAAATTCACCTAGCTATTTATGAATTGTAAAACTTGATGATTCATTTATGACAAAAAATCCTTTGGAAATAAGTAATAATTCTAATTATTTAATGCTTGTAAAATCATGTAGACCTCTTGGTCATATACTAAATATTTATGTTTTTTGTCATTTAACTTCTCACTAAAGTATGTTATAGGCCTTAGTTATTAACTCAATATTACACCAATTAAACATCCACTTGTGTCAAAATTAACTTGGAATACCTTATTAAAATATCATATCCCCAACACTGAACTTAGAATACCTTATTAAATATCATAACCCCAACACTAGCTACTTTATCACTTTCTTCTTTAGTTATTAGAAGTTGCACCTAAGTTCCCCCATTCAAGAAAATTACTTGATATATTTTTGCAATATTTTTTTTAATATTTTTTTAATCTAAAATTTATGTTAAATTTCCTATAGAAACTTGTGATACTATAAAATCTTTGTGATTCAAATGCACTCCTCATTGACGATGATTCCACTATTGTGTGCATTTTCTCAGGGTCCATTATTTACCCTCCTATGATATTTTGAAACCCAAGTATACCATCCATTCATTCATAATTTTTCACTTATTTACATTGATAATCAATTATTCTTCATGTAATATTTGGAATACACTCCACAGATGTGCCACATGATCTTCCCTTGTCTTATTGAATACTATAATTTTAGCTAAGAACAGAATGGAATACATATATAATAATGGATTAAACACTTCATTCATTAGCCTCATGAATGTACTCATCACGTTAATTATCCCAAATAAAATTATTAACCACTCATACAATACTTTCTTCATCTTGAATGTTGTCTTCTACTCATCTCCTTTGTAGATTCTGATCTATTGATATTCTCTCTTCAGGTTGATCTTATCAAAGTAATTTTCACCACTCATTAAATCCATCATATTATCCATATTCATCAATGAAAACATATAATTTATTGTGATCTCATTAATGGCTCATGATCCTATACATATGTTCCATTCTCCATCTATCTTTGGTGCCAACACTGTAGGTACTATACATGGACTCAAGCTTTCACTTGTTAGCCCTTTATTCAATAGTTCATGCACCTACCTTTGTACTTATTCATTCTCCATTAGTGTCCTCATGTGTGCATGATTTTTTGGAAAAAATTATCTTGGGATTAGATCCATATGATGACTAATACTTTTCACTAGTGGTAGTTTTTCTATTAAATCACTTGATATGATGTCAAAAAATTCATTTATCAACTCCTTCACTTCATAAAAAAGTTTATTTTATATCCCCTCATTAGATTGTGTGCCATATTTGGTATGAGTGAATAATGTGCCTTTTTCTACTCTTTTTATCTTAATAACTCTTTTCTAGATACCATTAGTAATCTCATGTAGACACTATTACACCCTCTTTCTTCTTCATCTTTTATGGGGCTTAGGGTGTATTTCCTACCATCCTTCTCAAAGTGATAATTATTTTTTTGACCATAATGTACTACCTTGGGATCAAATTTACAAGGCTTTACCAAAAATTACATGTGATACATGAAACAACATTACATCACACAATACCTCATATTGGTATGATTATATTTTGAATTTCACTAGACATTGCTCATTAACCAACACTTGATGACTCTTTTACAACCAAGAAACCTTGTATGGTTTGTGATGTGATACTTTATTTAGACCCAATTTCTCAACTGTATTAGTGGAAACTAAGTTATCCAGTTACCATTATCTACTAAAATTTTGTAGTATTTACCACCTATCTTACAGATGGTTTTTAAAAGACTTTTCTTTTGTGCCAATTCTTTATCTTCTCTTTATGGCTTCAATAAAACTCTCTTCACCATAAGAACTTATCTACACTCAAGTTCTTATAAATGATCAAATGATTTGAATAACTCCTCATCCCCATGAGTGAGTTTATAAAAACATCTATCCTTATACTTCCTTCACTTTACACATTTAAGAATTCAAATTCTTGATGGCCTAGTTTTCTACACCAAAAACATATTCCTATAAATAATCTTACCCTTCCTTGACTAAATATACCACTTCCTTGATATTTTTAAAATCCACTTTCTCCTTTTATTCTCTATTTATCAAACTTGCACATCCTAATTTGGTCATGCATATGTGAATCATTCTTCATTGTGATTTATACACCTTATCTTGAATGCTTCCTCTAATAAATTCTTCCTCCTTACAAATTTTTTATTCTACCTCATGTCCTACTCAACTAATTTTTTTATTAACTTCTTCATCTTTGCATAAATTTTCTCCAATAACTAATAAAATTCTTTAGCTGTCTATATCACACAATTTTCTCCTTGTATACCTCACTCTGAATAAATATGAATTTAATCTTGTAAAAATATTCAATGTATTCTTTCACCAACATATATTTTTGCCTAAGATTATAAATTATTTTAAACATCTCCATCTGGTAGTCTTCAAATAAGATTTTCCATATCAGTTTAATAACCATCCTATCTCATCTTGTTATCTTAGTTTTTCCTTTTATGCATAAATTATTTTGGAGCTCCTTCCACCATAGTGTTTCATGTGATTTAAAATTTATCTGCAACATATTGACATGATGGGGATAGCCATATCTTTATGTTTAAAATACTCCTCCATGTCATTGAGCGAATCAACAATTGCATCCAAATTCAAGATTCCCAAAAAATAGGTTAAGTCCATTTTCATACCCTTGCCAATATTAAATATAATTCTTAATATCCTTCCCTCACCAGGACCAAAATTTTCCTTGACATATTTTCCATCTTCATCACCATATACTCCTTTGCTGCATTTTTATTTTGTTTCATCATTACTCTCATCCTATCTTTGGATTGAACCCTACCATCAGTGATCCTTAATGACATCTAGGCATGCTTCATAACACACAACACATACAAGAATCTATCCAATATTATTAATATTACTATAGGTATGATACCTATGCCAATGGATATCCTTGGTGGTATAATTTATTTTAAATTTTTAACAATTATTGAAAGTCTTCTTCTTGAAATTCTATGTAGGAAACCTTATTCACACTCAATAGGATCAAAACCTACTTGAATACCAGGTAATGCAATCAGATAATAGGTTCAAAATTAATATAATCTAATCCACATAGTGAGTGATTCTCTCACCCTAGAATCAAGCTCACACACAACCACAAAAAACTCAAACAATCTTAATTTACTATTTCAAAAATAGATTACATTAAATTTTTATTATTAGGAGCCACTGTTATGTTTGAATTACTTTAGGCAACCTCAAAACTATAATTATTAGATCTTAGACTTCTTTTCAAGGCTATATATTTGGGCCGCCTTATCCCTCACTCTCACTCTCACTCTCCTTCAAGCTACCTTTGACTATAAATTTTGGTGGAGTTTATCTTCTTTACACAATGATGTCTTGAATGGGTCTAAAGGATCCTTATTATAGACCTTTTAAGTTACTTGAAGACCTATTTCCCATTAATTGAATTAACCACTAGATTAATGATCAGTTAATGAGTTTTCTATTGATATGCCAATACCAAGTCAACATGAGGATTCAAATGTAATAAGGCCATTAAAGTCCAATAGTAACTAATTTGTTTGCATTTCTTTCTAGATATTCACCTTCAATGTTGACGTATTCTATTTTAAAATTTAGCGATCATGTAGTCAAATCTAGGTGACATGGTGTTTATGCCAAACTTGTTGAATTTATAATAAATTTTGTGCCTGTTTGTGTACCTTATGCCAAAGCGTTCCTTCATGCATCATAAATATGTGTGAGTACACATCCAGTTGCATCCATGACTACATCATCCTAAAATTGAAATATTATTATATTTTGGTTATCCTTATTTGTTTTAGGCATGCTTGAACACTTAGTCTCCAAAAAATAGCACTAGAAATCCAAAAATAAAGAAAGATTATTTTATGCCTGGGATGATCCTAGATAATTTACATTGATTATGCATTAATTTATTTGATTCATATTAATTATATTTATATTTAAATGGATATTATATTTTGATAAATATAATGATGACATAATTAATTTTGTATATTATCCATCTTATTCTATGCATGATTGATGTTATTACATGTTACATTATGTGATTCTTGATTATTTTTTACATTGTGTGACTCTTTCTCCAATGTGTTTGAATCTTATTTTTTATGACATTTTATTTTCCATTATGTGTGGCTTCTTTATTTTCATGAAATTTAGTGTTATTTTATGTGTTTTATTGTGTGCATCATGGCCATGACATTATGCAATACTATGTTTTCTATGTTTAAATAAATCTATGATTTTTTTTGCTTATTATGTCATGATCCATACCATGCACTCTTCCTCTTTTTTATGATGTCATGATACATATCATGCACCTTTTTCATAGTTATTACTTAGTTAATAGATGTTCATTACTATGTTGACCATTCACTACATTTCTCATTGATATATCTATCTTCACATGACACTTATATGCCTTAGGATACATGTTTCATACAAATTAAAATGATATATTCTTATTATGATGACATATTATCCACATTTTAGGTCATGTATTACATTGGTTATATCTTTTTATTTATATCATGATCCACATAACTCATATCTTTTGAAATGAGTAATTTTTAAGCTACATCCATCACTTAAAAATGAGGCCATATACAATAGCTTGTCTTAGCTATTGAGTCTTCACAATCAGGTAAAAATCATAATTTAGGCACAAATTAATTCATAATGGTATAGGTTTACATATATTATAATGGGTTTACTTAGATAATGATAGGGTTGACACATATTTTGTGTATATGCAAGGCATACTCCATGATTTTATAGTATTATGAGTTGTCTTTCATAGATTCTATAATATTTTTACATAGATTTCATGATTTAGACTACATAGGTTGTTAAGAATGGGGGCATAAGCAAGGCATATGTTCAATTTTTTTGTAGATATTATAACACTATGGACTTAGATTATGTAGGTTATTAGATTAAAAACATATGAAGAGCATATGTGACACATTCTACAAATTGGTTCTTCTCAAGTATTTCTTAGGATATAATTAGGTTTAATCATATAAAATTCATGTAGTGGATGATTCAAAAATAATATGTAGATTCTTAATAATTTATCAAGGTCATTAGAACCCATGGTGGATTTCGTTACTCAAATATAGTGAGTTGTGTGGCATTGAATTTTTACATGACTAAAAGTCTAGTAACTTATTTATTTCATATGAAAGTTGGGCAATATTTAGCTCAACCCACAGTATTAAAATAACATCTTTAATGGGGCATGATCACCCATCCTCAATTGTCTCCAAAAGATAATATTAGTTTTCACACACATGGGATTATCTGTTCTTTGATATTTCATTTCACATATGTTCAATGTTGTTACTTTAAAATTTTATATCATAAGTAAAAACTAATTTCTACATATTTCAATACAAGTTTGTATGGAACAAGGCATAACACATAGTACATACTTGAGAAAACCCATTGTGGTTATCCTCATGTATCACCTTATATCCTTTTACTCCATAAGTTATATTACTATAATAAAAATGGGTAGTGGGGGATTTAGACACTCCTATTTAGTATTAGACATTTGAAAATGTGTAATTTGACCAATCTTCAACATAATTTACTCCAGCTCACCTTTAGTTTTATCCTATTAATTAATGATTTAAAAAAAATATAAAAATGTATATGCATTACAAAATTTTATATATAATATAAAACACATTTGTTTTATTAATATCAATGACCCAAATTCAATATATTTTGAGGGTAAATTATAAGTGTATGTGCCCTTTTTATGCAAAAAATTAGGGCATGCTATTATGATTAGAAATATTAGCTAAACCCTTAAATTTAAATGGTTTTACTTTTTCTCACTTGTATTTTCACCCTTTGAGGAGATGGAAAAGCTCTCCTCATCCAAGTGGCATAATGGAAACACCTCTAGGCTTGTGGGTAGCCTAAGGATGAGGTGAATCTCTAGATAAGGCTATCTCCCTTGATGTACCACTTTGGATCAAAACTAAACTTAACTTTGGGGGGGGGAAAGGGAGAGAGATAACTGAAATAAAAATAATCTATGGGAGGTGATACACCAAATATGTGATGACCTCCTACCAACAACATGTTACACATGAAATCAAGGAACAAATTGAACATACACTTCTTCAATCTGCATCTTCTCATATCAATGTTACATTATGAGGTTATGGATAAATGTGAAAATATAGGAGGACTAGAAAAGAGGATTATGAGGGCACTAATTAATATACCAACTCACACAATCCTATAAATTTCCTAAAAAACTTTACATGCCCTACAAGAATACAACACTATTCTACTACAAATAAGATGCAAGAATGAGACAACATGCTAAGGAATCCATAGTATTCATTAAGCAAGATATAAAATTTAAGTAAAACACACTAATAATGTTAATGAATAGGTAAAAATAAGTAGTCTTATTGATTAAATATCATGAAAATGAGCAGGTATTCACCATACTCAGGAGGAGGATAGATTACAATAGCCAAAATGGTTAGTTCTTATAGAACTTGAGAGAGAGAGGATAAAAGACAAGTCCAAGGGTCATAAATACAATTTTAAAGCTAATAAAATTAGTAACTTTTGCATGAGAAGAGGATATGGGATGAACCATGCAAGGTCAAGAAGCCCAAGTGTCCATCCAAGTCATCAAACTCTTTCAAAGTGGCATAAAACTCCTCATTCTGACTCAAAAAATCTACTTGTATGATTATCCCTATTTTAAAACCTTATAAATAAATAATAATAGGTATGATTATTGGGATTAATGGTAATTACATCATACATTCCTCTCCATGCATTGGTTTTAGTCTTGTTAATCTACAATCATCCCAAACTAAGTTATCATCATTTGTTGTCAAGAAAACTCCTCTTCCATGCACTCTGCACACTCAGCCTCAAAATTGGTATCATTTTCCCATGAAAATACATTTTATGGAGTGTGTGACACATTCTAATACCCTAAATTTCCTTATAATAATTAGGGACACCTTAAAATCACTTTCACTTAGAGTTTTCACACTTCTCACTAACTTGTTCACTAGGCCAGTTTTGACTGGTTGAGATGAAGGCTATTGTTTTCACACTTATAATTTTTTATAAGGCATGAAATAAATATAATTATTTATTAAAACTCTAAATATTCCTACTAAATTTTACTTCATCCTTTGAATCCTTTTAGAACATGAAAAACATAAAAAAATGGTCAAAAATACCCTATTTTCCCCCTATTCATACAATTCTAGATATAAAAAATCATGGGAGGAAGAATGAGTAAGTTATATACAATTTAAAATATGTTTCATGGTCAAAATATGTCATTATATTATCTTTCCAACTCTATTTCTCCAAACTGGTCCTTAATTAGGGTTTTTAGCAGTTTTGACTCTTAAGGTTCATTCATAAAACTCTAATGTCCAACTTGAAAAAAAATTACAAAAATTCATATTTAAATCCATCTAATAACATACATTAATTAATTTATCATCCATTCACATCCCCAAAGAAGATATGAGTATCAAAACTAGACCTATTGAGCTCTTTTTCTCCTTTCCTACATGCTTGAGTTGTTTTAAGGTTCAAAAATGGATTTATTTGGTTTTATTTTCACTATAAGAGATTTAAAACATATTATTTGACCCTATAAACAATTTTAAATATGTTTTAATTCATATATAATGTTAGAAGTGTAAATGGCCTCTCATTTAGAATCTAAGATTCACCATGCCTAGTAAGCTTGGCTGCACCTTAGAGTTAAAAATGACCTTTTATGGTTTTACACGCATCCAAATATTTTATAAACTTATAATTACATCCCAAAAACATGATATAACAGGTTTGGAGTAACTCGGGTTATAAGTGTCATTGTTCTCGTATTTGGTCCTTAGGTCAAACTCTTACCTTTAGACTTTCCTACAACTTTTGCATTCTAGATCATCATGTTGGATATAATTCTTATGTGAGGGTTTTATATGTTTTTATAGGTTTAACTCAGCCTTAAAAAAAAAATTTAATGACATTATTATCTTTTGGTTCACTCTTTTGTCATTTCCTCTCAAAACTGCCAGTTTGTGCTCAAGGAAAAGTACCCCCTGTCTGAGATAAAATAGGGGTACTTCCCCTATTTTCTTAGGCTATATGGGTATTTTAATTTATTATTAAATTTTTTAGGACCTTAAATACCAAATTTTATCCATTGTGACATCATTTTCCCTTTAAAATCTTTAAAAAACTAAAAGAGACTTGTTGAGAAAACTGTGTACAGGGTTTCTTTTAGTAGGTAGACTATGTTTTTGCTTCTTGGAGTGTTCCTATAGGTTATTATGCATTTTTTAATTTTAAAAAATTTAAATTAAATTATATTAATCCTTTAAAAATTAAAATTATAATTTCCTTGCATGTTTTTCACATATTAGGGTTGGGTTACTCATAAGACCAGTCATAGGTAAATGACTGTGTTGAAACCACTTAGACCCTGCATGTAGGTGTTTAAGCATGTATTAGACTTTGGAAACCTTGAAATGAAATTATATTAATAGTTTACACCATTATATGAAAACACTCACCTTGCGTTCCTCAAAATACTACCAAAACACCAAAACTACCCTATTGTTTGCATACCTTGCCTGATTGTGTTGCTCTTAGGAACCTTACCTGTAGATGAGTTTGTATGCTTAAAACTTGAAAAAAGATATAAACCACCTTATTATAACCCATTGGATTCATTTGGTACTTTTTTAAATTCATTTTATCCATATTCATGTTTTACCATCACCTAGACTTATTCCTTTATGCTCACTACCTACATAGTCATAAAGAGGGTTGTAGGTGTGTGTTAGGGCCTTAAGAGGTCTAGGTGAGCTTGTTCATCATTTTAAATAGTTAATGTAAATAATAATTAATTTAAGGTGGTTTTCATATGTATTTTCAACATGCTAACTTCACTTTCATCCTCCTTTCAAGCACTTAAAGATTCAAAAATGAGTTTCCTTCCTAGTTCTATCTAAGACTCTACCTGTTAGCTTCCTGTAGGTTTAAATTTCATGAGTCAAGCTTGAAACACTATTTAAAGGTCCATTTATAGTACTTTGGAGTCACTGGGGACATGATTAGATAGATTTTTTTTTACTTTTCTTGATCTAAACTATCACTTAAAATCATTTGCCTCAATTTCTTGTTTATCTACAGTCATCTACAATGATTGTAAGGTCCTGTAGGTGAACATGGGGCCTAAATCATAGTAGATGAGATTTTATAAGTGATAATTCAATAATTATTAGTAAATTATAAAATATTAAATCATTCAATAATTTAAAATGTCTTTTATTTTCAACCTAATGGGGGGAAGTCTATTTAGGCTCAGACTTATAGGTAATTACTAACTATTTTGAGTGTTTTTATGGGTACTTTTAGGCCTTTCAATGATTGTCATCCATAGGTCATATTACCCTCAAACTTGGTGGATTTCATGTCCCTGATAGAGGATACAAAACAAAACCATATATATGCCTCAAAACTTATACAAACTTGAAGTGTAATAATCCCAAAACATGGTTAGACCTTTGTTTTGCCCTTTTGGGAACTTAAGGCCTAAACAATATCATGAGTCCTTTGGAAGGTGATTTTCACTCCATTTGTCAACTTATCCATTCAAAATGGAAATAATGGTTTCATTTCATGTTATGACATTAAATATAGTTTCATCTCATGTTTTAGTGCTCCATAATGACCTTTCAATCTTTTGTTAAAACCACTTGTAGGTGGTTATTTTAGTGTGCAGGTATCAAAAGTGAAATATGGACAATATGCATGATTTAGACTTCATGAGAGTTATATATCCACTTAAATAACCTAAAATAAATTATTTCACACCTCCAAGATCTTGAAACCACTACCAAGGCTTCCATTATATCATGACATCATTAATGAGGGTTGTAGGTACATGGTGAATTATATGTAGGCAGTATGTGAAATGTATGAGTAGTGTTATTTTGACCTCGAGCTTATGACCAACTTCATGATCTTATAAATATATCAGGTGATAATGATGATATAAAATTCTTGAGACAATATTTAAATTATTTTTAACATTAGAAAACCTCCATGAAAGCCCCTGTAGGCACACATTGAGCTATAGTAGGTATACTGTGAATATGTGTTGTAATGAATGAAAATTTAAGAAGAAAGTTAATTTGGAGGATAAAAATGAAAGGTGAGGGGATTGAGAATACTTTCATAACATGGTGATTAACCTATCCCCACATTTTGAATGTTAATCATGGGATATATCTTTTAATTAATCAAATTCCTTTTGCTTTAACCACTTAATCATACATGCAAGATATGCAATAAAACTAAAATAATAACATGCACCACGAGAGAGAGAGAGAGAGAGAGAGAGAGAGAGAGAGAGAGAGAGAGAGAGAGAGAGAGAGAGAGAGAGAGAGAGAGAGAGAGAGAGGAGAGAGAGAGAGAGAGAGAGAGAGAGAGAGAGAGAGAGAGAGAGAGAGAGATTTTTACATGGAAACCCAATGTGGGAAAAACCATGGAGAACTATATCAAGTATGTAAATGAGCACCAACTAAAGTTTACAAATTTTTCAAGCACCAACTTAATTGAGAACCAACCCCTTTACTGAGTAGTAACACAACAATGATTTGTGAGCACCAACCCATAGGAGCACCAACCCCTCTTGTGTATAAAACACAACTATTTCTCAATTTTGCTTTCTAAACAAATAATAACACACTACTATATCTATTTTTTTTTCTCTCCTCTCCTCTTCTAAGCTAGATACAACAATTATAAACCATTCTCTTCCTTGAAAATTACAAATGGCTTTTCAAGACTCCTTTTATATCTTTCCAAATGACCTTTAGCATTCACCCTTTTTGACCCTTTAATCCACATGAAAAATGGCACCAAACTTGTCTTGCATGACCCTTTTAATTCCTCAAGGTTAACCTTAATGGGAAAATTCATCCTTTCCCTCTTTTGTCTTTATTTGGTGACTCTTCAAATTCGTTAAGGTGACCCTTCATGAGAAAATGCATAATTTCCCTCTTTTGTATTTACTTAGTGACTCTTTGACTTCCTCGTGAGCCCTCTTTTGTCTTTATGCAACTAAAAATATATCCATTAATATTTAATTAATATTAACACACTTTAGCCAAGATATGAACATTAAAAACACATTTAGACATTAAATTTTATGGGTCCTTTATCACCAATACTAATAGACCTTTGAAATAAATGAAAATATTTCCAACAATCTCCCCCTTTATCATTGATGGAAACCTCAACCTAAAACTGAGACCTACACATACTACCAACTAAAAAAATATAGTAACTCTCCCTTATTATAGTATCTTATTTTCTAAACCTATTCTTATACTTGTTTCTATACATCTCCCCCTTTGTCATCAATGGAAAATGGTATGTCCTAAATCTAAAACTTAGTTCCCCCTCAACTAATGCTCATCCATAATCACACCATATTAAGCTAACCCAAACTGATATACATGGAAACCTAATGTGGGAAAAACCATGGAGAACTATATCAAGTATGTAAATGAGCACCAACTCAAGTTTCCAAAGTTTTCAAGCACCAAATTATAGAATAACCTACCCCTTTGTTGAGCACCAACACAAAAATGATTTATGAGCACCAACCCACAGAAGCACCAACCCCTCTTTTCTATAAAACACAACTATTTGTCAATGTTGCATTCTCAACAAATGATATCACACTACTATATCTCTTTTTTTTCCCTCCTTTTATCTTCTAAGATAGATATAATAATTAAAAACCATGATATTCCTTGTATATTACAAATGGCTTCCCAAGCCTCTTTTATAGCTTTCCAAATGACCTTTGGAATTCACCCTTTGTGACCCTTCAATCCACATGGAAAATGGTGCCAAACTTGTCTTGCATGACCCTTTGAATTCCTCAAGGTGACCCTTCATTATAAAATGCATCCTTTCCCTCTTTTGTTTTTATATGGTGACTCTTTGAATTACTCAAGGTGACCCTTCATGGTAAAATGCATCCTTTCCCTCTTTTGGTTTTACTTGGTGACTCTTTGACTTCCTCATGGGCTCTCTTTTGTCTTTATACAACCAAAAATGTCTCCGTTAATATTTAATTAATATTAACACACTTTAGATAAGATATGAACATTAAAATCAAATTTAGACATTGAATTCTATGGGGCCTTTATCATCAATACTAAAAGACCTTTGACATCAATGACAATATTTCCAACACTGAAAACAATACCAAAGCATGAAGATGTTGCAAGTAGTAGAAACCTGCTAATAACATAAAATAGGACTAGTCTAAAACTTGAGGTGATTAGATCTTAAAATCAACTAAAATATTGAAAAAAATCATGGGGAACATTAGATAATGGATCTAACATCATCTGGAATCAACCTTATCAACTAGTTCATATGTAAATACTCAAACCAATGGAAAACCTACAGGGTATACAAATTAATAGGAAGATTTGAAAGTTCAACTTCTTAGGAATGGTTCATAAAGCTCATGACACCCTTCCTCTACAAAAAAAAATCAAATGGAATATAACTAACTGTATAATATACCCTAAAAATTATTTTACTTGAGACCTCTCATGTTGATTATACCAAGCAAAACCTTGAATGTCGGTTCTACTTGAGAATAAAGATGAAAAAGGATTAGAATGGTTTTGGGCCAAAAATGGAACTTATAAATCAAACCAAACATAGACCCAACCTTAGGGAAGTTGAAAAGACATTCCAGATCATATCCCATGTGGCACACTTCCCAATGAGTTATACAAGTTCCATTTTCTTCTTCTTTCTAACAAACTACCTTTTCTTTTAATGAACCTACCACTTTGAATTTATGTCAGTTAATTAAGACCTCTAAGGACACATGGGACATGGAATCATGTTTTGGAACCTTCATGCTTCCCAATAAATCTTTACAAGTCATTAAATGCAGCCTTTTTAACCTAAAATGACCCAAAAATTATATAAGGACTAAAAAGACTAAGGACCAAGGCTAGTATAACATTTGATCGAGACAGGGGGGATTTGATTGAACCAATTTGCCCGAACTTTGGGATGGCGTGTGTTTTATCTTCATGAAGTATTTCACTCTGGAGGGGTACTTCACCAGGTTTTACAACTATCATCTTCCCCTTTTGAACCATTTCAGGTGAAATGCTCAGATTAACTTTCTTTTTTATCTGCTTTCTTCCCTTGAGCATTTTGTCCTTAGGGTTAGAGATAAATTGGCTAACAAACCTGATAAGAATCCTATCCCCCTTCATTAAGGACTTATTTTTTGTCTTTAAAATTTCCATCATGCCCTCGAGCCTTCCAAGGCCATTCAAATTGATAGTGGGGAAATTTCTTCTAACCCTAGTGCTACTATTGTTATTGAAGAGCCTTTCTCTTCCCCTATCTCTACTAAGACTAAATAAATTTCCTTTTCTACTCTCGAGGAGATTCCCATAGACACTTTGGGCTCTTTTGTGAGTACAAAATTCAAGAAGAGGAAGACATATGCTACTGAAGTGGGCACTATGGGGACTACTTTGGGGACCCCAAAAAATCCCTTTAAGACCCCTGGGGGGCAAGGTGATAAGTCTCATTTGTCTACTAAGGCTATTAAATAGGGTTCCTCCTCAGGAGTTAGACGGTTAGGGTGAATTGATGGCAAACTTGCTCTAAAGGCTAGGCTTATTGACTAATCTAAGAGCAGCTTAGATGAAGCCACTCAGGATGATGAGGCCAAGGACATGGATGTTTAAAAAAACTTTACAGATATTGAGGGTAAATAGGAGACTAAAGAATTAGAGGCTACTTCTGAGGATGCTACTGACTTTGTACAAAATGCTAGCAAAGTGGGAAAGATGTTTATGGAAGAAGCTGATGTTGAAACTGAAACTAAGGCTGGGTTAGGATCTAACATTGTAGTCTTGAGGGGTTACATTCAGAAATTGGAATAGAACTTTTATACTATGCTCCAAAATTCTATTTTCCTTAACATGTCTATGCTATAGGACTTGGGTGATACTGTTACTGCTAACAATGAGGAAATCTCTATGAACTTGGATGACCTTATTAAATCCATTTTTAAGTAAGGAGAGGTCCTACCTCCTTAGTTTCTACTTTCATTTTGATACTCTGCTTCTTTGTTATAACTATCTTAGTTTATAGTTGCAGTTTTTGATGTGTCTATTAGGTCAAAGACTGTGATATTTTTGTTTTAAGGCACTTTTTATGATGGTTGCCTCTATGGATTTTTTTTCTATTTTTAATCATTTGGCCCCTAGTTTAGCCACCTTATATTATCAAAAACATTGAATGACATCAATTAATCTATAAAACACCTTGTGACATAATTTTAGACACTTTAAACACCTAAATACCAAGTATTTACCTATGGGTGCCCCAATTTAACCTAGAAGTCAAATTTGGTCAACAAATTGGTGACTCATAAGGGTAGTATGCCTATTATACTAACTTGACCAGTAGCCTTATCAATCCATTAGGATTATGGAGTCACATGAAGTCTAAGAAAAAAAATTTAATTTGGCTATAGGCTTTGATCAAGACAAGACCACTTGATTACCTCAACCACACAAAGTAAGGACACACACAAAACAAGACAACAAACTAAAAAGACACACACACACACACACACAGACACGTGCTCAAGGCACTTAGGGGAATTTTAAAATAAACTATTATGCACAACTAGATACTAAGCAAACCTCGTTTTTAGGATTAAAAGGAAAATTGCTTGAATCATCTTCATGATGGGATGAATCATAGTGCCAACCATGTTTCTCCTTAGATTAGATGTTTTTTAGATCAAACCTATTACTTGGCACATTAATTGAATTGATCTCAAGTATATCATCTTCGAATAAGTCTCTAATGTATATATATTCCTCTTGAACATGTTCACATACTTCATACTACTACCCACTCTTCATTTTATGGTCAATTTATATCTTCTTGGTAGGCATTGCTTGAAGAGGAGTGATTTCTTGTTCCTTAAAAGATTGAGGCCAATAGGAGTTTGTTCCATCCTTCAAGAGCTGATGTGTTTCTCTCAAATAGTTGAGAGTATGATATGCCATCCTGATTGCTTCAAACATGTCATCATCAAATGCATATGTTTCTTGAAAGGATAGATTTGAAAGATTGTTTTTCCTTTGCATACTTACTTGAGTGCCAAAATTTCCTTCTCTATTTGTGATTAGATCATAGCCTAATTGAAGAGGAGTATACATTAATCTAATGACCTCAAAAAAATCATCCAAAGGATGCTTAATAAATTGTTCTTTCTCATCTATGACATATTGGACAATGTCATCATGTTCATCATCAATAATAATCAGCTCTAAATAAGTAGTAGACCCCTTGAGAGACTCAAAATCATTAAAAATGTTTTAAAACTTATGCCATAAGTCCTCATCCTCCTCTTGATCATCATCATGAAGGGAATCAATAAGAGAAGTTCCTTCATCCTCTTCTTTATAATCTAAAAAGGATTCATCCAAGATTTCCTTTTCAACACAAGAAAAGCATTCTTCACTATCAACCAAACAAGAAGACTCAACACAAGGGCTCACCTCTTATTTAACACTTAGGACCTATTAAGGGATATAAGTTTTCATCTCAACCTATAAAATATTACTTTGATTCTCAAAGGCTACAAGATCTTTCATCTCCTTCTTTGTTATTCCAAGACTTGGCATTTTGAAGTCATGTGACTTAGTCCAATAAGGCTGCCAAGGAACTAGGCTTTTGCCAAGCAAGAGTTATAATTTTTTGTCAAAAAAATTCTCCTATTGATTTTCCCATACCATAGGTTCATCAATTCAAAGGGTGATGGGGTGATGAAAATATGAACTAGTTGGTGGAGGTGGCACATAGAACTCAAAATCAGATTGGAAATGTAGTGTAGGGGATTCTTTTGGAAGCTCTTGAGGAAGGGGAGGTAGACCTTGGGATAAAAAAACCTGATTTTCTTCCTTCCAATTTAAAACCAATTAATTCACATCTTATTTATCTTGAATAATATCATTATGAAGGGTGGATGGGCTATGTTTAGGCATAGGATCTTCTTTTGGGTCTAAACCTTCCATCACACCTTGACTTAGCAATTTCATCTTTACTTCTAACTCTTCAATTTGATTGGATAGGTTCTCTAGAAAATGTATTTATTTAATATCATAGGAATAATCATGAGTATAATGGATACATGAGGGCTGATATAGAACACCAGGAGTTTCTTGAGGAAGCATGGAAGGAACTTGCAAAGAATCAACTTCGTTCACAACTTCAGACTCCTTATCAACCAAACTTCTATCCTCTTTCTTTCCCCATGATTCCACTATATTACTCTATATTATGATGTTATAATTATAATTATATTCTTGAGTAAGGGTATATGGATTTTTATAGGATTAAGAGTCTTCTCAACTTCACACTCTTTGTCAAGATTTTTCTCCTCTTTCTTTTCCCACGACTCCACTATCTTGTTCAAGCTTAGGGTATTGGGATTATGAGTCTATTTTTGAGGTGGTGGTGATGAAATGTGAGAGTAAAATGAGGGATTTAATTCCACATCATTTAATACTAATATGGATTAATTCATATTCATATTTTCCAACTCAATCTGCTCATCAATATTAGCTTCAAACACAAGGTTTCTCTTCTCAACTTTCTCTTCCAATTGATTGGGAAAAGGATGAATTTGATATCCTTGAATGGGTTGATGAGTAGGCATAAAATATGGCTGATAAGAAAATTGAGGAAGTGAATATTAAGGATAATAGGTTTGGTGAGGTTGCCTTTCATGAATTCCTAGCCTATCTTCTAAAAAAGAAAATAGGCCACTCACATCAAACATCTCACTTGTGAGCCTTTAAAAATTGGCTCTCTAAATAGGTGCCCACTATCTTTTGGCCAAATCTAATGCATCTCTCACCTTATGATTATGATTCCTAGGAACCTCTTAACCACATCCTCTTAAATTATTAATCTCCAATATGTACCTCTGATAGCCCAAAAATGTCTTCTTGAAGGTGGAATTGGATTGAGTTGAGAACTTTTTAGATTGACTAGGAGGAACATGACATTAAGAAGGTTGGCTATAAGACTGGTACACTTCATGACAAGGCTGGTACACTTAATGACAATACTGATACACTTCATGACAAGGATAATTAATAGCTTGCTAATATTTATAGGGAATGGCATAAGCTTGAAAAGTCTCACCACTTGTGTAAAATAGTGCTCAACACCAAAAGTAGCCATGAAACTTAATTGAAGGTAAGGACACAAAGGAAAATGTTAAAAAGAATATTTAATGGATACAATATGCTACTTAACCAGCTGATATATCTTCAGAGTCACCATTGATGCTTTGATAGATGCCTCCAATGGTTGATTATTGAGAGACAACACCAAAAATCTCTCAACTTCTTAGACCAAGAGTCCCACTGAGCATGTGAAAAACTATTGTCAATTGGATTTGACAATTTTAAGGAGATGTTAAATATCTCCTCATCTAAGTGGCACAATGTAAACACCTCAAGGCTTGTGGGTAGCCTAAGGATGAGGTGAATCTCTAGATAGGTCTAGCTCCCTTGATGTAACACTTTGGGTCACAACTACACTTAACTTTTGGGGAGGGGGGGGGAGGGGGTAAAGGAAGAGAGATAATTGAAACTAAAATAACCTAAGGGAGGTGATACACCAAATAGATTATGACCTCCTACCAAAACATGTTACACATGAAATCAAGGAACAAATTGAGCATACGCTTCTCTAATTTGCATTTTCTCACACCAATGTTACATTATGAGGTTATGGATGAATATGCAAAGCTAGGAGGACTAGACAAGAGGAATATGAGGGCACTAATGAATATAAAAACTCACTCAATCCTTGAAATTTACTAGAACACTTCACATGCCTTGAAATAAGAAGCTTTCCAACTGCAAATAGGATCCAAGAATGAGATAACATGTTAAGGAATCTATAGGCTTCACTAAGAAAGATCCAAAATTCAAGTCAAACACACTAATAAAAGCCATGAAGAGGTAAAATCTAGTAGTCTTATGAAAAAATGGTATGAAAATGAGCAAGGCTTCACCATACTCAGAAGGAGCATAGATTACAATAGCCAAAATGGTTAGTTCTTATAGAACTTGAGAGAGAGAGAGGAGAAAAGAGAAGTCAAAGGGTCACAAAGACACTTGTAAAGATAACAGAAGTAGTTACTTGTGTATGAGAAGAGGATATGGGATGAACCATGCAAGGTTATGAAGCCCAAGTGTCCATCCAAGTCATCAAACTCTTGCAAAGTGGCATAAAACTCCTCATTCTAGCTTAGAAAACCTATCTATATGATTAGTCCTATTTAAATGAATTATAACTAACTAGGACCAGGTATGATTATTGGGATGAAGGGTAAGGATATCATACATGCCTCTTAATGTAGTGGTTTTAGGTCTAGTCATCTAGAATAATTCTAAGCTAAGCTATCATCATTTGCTATCAATAAGCTCCTCTTCCATTCAACCTACACACTTGGAATAGAAATTGGAATTATTTACCCATGAAAATACATGGGATAGAGTGGATGATACCTATCAAGACCCTACATAGAATTATAATAATTAGGGACACCTTAAAATCACTTTTACTTAGAGTTTTCACACTTCACATTAGCTCATTCACAATACATGGGATAGATTAGATGATACCTATCAAGACCCTACATAGAATTATAAGAATTAGGGACACCTTAAAATCACTTTTACTTAGAGTTTTCACACTTCACATTAGCTCGTTCACTAGGATAACTTTGACTAGCTGAGATGAAGGATAATTTTTTCTCACTTAAAAGTTTTATAAGGCATGACATTAAGATAGGGAGTTATTAAAATTCTAAATATTCTTCCTAAAGTTTATTTCATCCTTTGAATCCTTCTAGAACCTGTAAACACAAAAAATGGTGAAAATAACCTATTTTACCCCTATCTGTATAATTACATACAAAAAAAAAGAATGGGAGGGAGAATGAGTGAGTCCTATAAAATTTACAATATGTTTCATGGTAAAAATATGTCATCATATTAGCTTTTTAACTCTATTTCTCCAAACTAGCCCTTAATCAAGGTTTGCAAGGGTTTATGGTAGTTTTGACTCTTAAGTTTCATTCATAAAACTCTGACACCCAAATTTAAAAAAAAATACACAAATTCATATTTCAATACCTATTATAACATCCCTAAATTATTTTTTCATCCATGCACATCCCCCAAGAAGATGAGTATCAAAACTTGACCTATTGAGCTCTTTTTCACCTTTCTTGCATGTTTGAGTTGTTTTAAGGTTAAAAAATGGATTTATTTAAACTATAAAATATTTAACACATATTATTTTACCAAATAAACATGTTTAAATAGGTTTTAATTCATATCTCATGTTAGAAGTGTAAATGGCCTCTCATTTGGAATCTAGGCTTCACCATGCCTAGTAAGCTTGACTGCACCTTAGAGCTAAAAATGACCTTTTATGGTTTTAATTTCCTAAAAATATTTTATAAACTTCTAATTACATCCAAAAAACATTATAAAACAAGGTGGTAGCCTATCCTATGGCTATAAGTGTCATTGTTCTCTTATTTGGTCCTTAGGTCAAACTCTTGCCTTTAGGCCTACCTACAACTTTTACATTCTAGATCATCTTATTGGGTCTCCCTCTTATGTGAGGTGTTTTATATGTTTTTATAGGTGTAAATAATCCTTAAAAACTATTTTAAAGTATCTTATTATCTACTAGTTCACTCCTTTGTCATTTCCTCTCAAAATTACCAGTTTGTGCTCAAGGGGAAGTACCCCCTATTTGAGACAAAAATGGGGGTACTTCCCCTGTTTTATCAGGATATATCAGTATTGGAAGTATTTATTAAATTTTTATGACCTTCCACACCAAATTTAATCCCTTTTTTACATCCTTTTCCCTTTCAAAACCTTAAAATACCAAAATAGACTTGTGGAGAAAACTGTGTTTTTACTTCTTGGAGTGTTCTTGTAGGTTATTATTAATGTTGGAGTTTTAAAAAATTTAAATTAAATTATCTTAATCCTTTCTAAATTAATATTTAAATTTATTTGCATGTTTTTCACACATTGGGGTTGGGTTACTCATAAGACTAGTCATAGGTAAATGATTGTGTTGAAACCACTTAGACCTTGTCTGTAGGTGTTTAATCATGTATTTGACTTTGGAAAAATTTAAATTAAATTATATTAATTATTTTAACCATTATATTTATACACTCACTTTTGGTGCCTCAAAATGATACTAAAACACCAAAACTACCCTACTATCTGCATACCCTGCCTAACAATGTTGCTCTTGGGAACCTTACCTATAGGTGAGTTTGTATGCTTCAAAATTGAAAAAAATGTACACCTACTTATTATAACCCATTGGATTAATTTGGTAATTTTTTAAATTAATTTTATCAATATTAATGTTTTAACATCACCTAGACTTATTCCTTTATGCTCAATACCTACACAATCATACACAGGGTTATAGGTGTGTGTTAGGGCCTTAAGAGGTCTAAGTGAGATTGTTCATCATTGTCAATAGTTCATGGAAATAAGAATGAATTTAAGGTAGTGTTAAAAGGTAGTTTCAACATTTTAACTTCACTTTCATCCTCTTTTCAAGCACTTAAAGATTTAAAAATGAGTTTCCTTCCTA
Source organism: Torreya grandis (assembly GCA_037957365.1). Taxonomy (NCBI): domain Eukaryota; kingdom Viridiplantae; phylum Streptophyta; class Pinopsida; order Cupressales; family Taxaceae; genus Torreya; species Torreya grandis. The sequence goes on along the minus strand of JARHVA010000380.1, from coordinate 2,210,796 downwards.
GTTTTACCTGAGACTCTACCTATTAGCTTCTTGTAGGTTGAAATTTCATGAATCAAGATTGAAACAATATTTAAGGTCCCATTTAGAGTCTTTTAGAGTCACTTAAAACATTACTTGATATATTTTTTTCACTTTTATTGATCTAAATTGTCACTTAAAACCAGTTGCCTCAATTTCCTGTTTATCTAAAATCATCTACAATGACTATAAGGTCTTGTAGGTGAACATGGGGCCTTAATCATAGTAGATGAGATTTTATAAGTGATCCTTAGGTAATTAGTAGTATCTTAGACCATATAAAATAATTAAATAATTAAAAATGGATTGTATTTTCAACTTAAGGGGGAGAGGTCTATTTAGGCTTAGCCCTATAGGTAATTATCGACTATTTTTAGTGTTTTTATGGGCACTTTTAGACCTTTCAATGATTGTCCTCCCTAGGCCATCTTCCCATAAAACTTGGTGGATTTCATCTCCCTAATATATGATTTTAAAAAAAAACCATCTATATTCCTTAAAACTTATTCAACCTTGGAATATAATAATCCCAAAACATGGTTAGACCTCTATTTTGCCCTTTTGGGAACTTAAGGACTAAATAATATCATGAGTCCTTTGGAAGGTGATTTTCACTCCATTTAACAAATTAGACCTTAAAAATTGAATTAATGGTTTAATTTAATGTTATTACCTTAAATTTAGTTTCATCTCATGTTTTAGTGCTCCATAATGATCTTTCAATCTTTTGTCAAGACCACCTGTAGGTGGTTATTTTAGTGTGCAGATAGCAAACGTGAAATATGGACAATATGCATGATTTAGACCTGTTGTGAGTTGTATATCCACTTCAATAACCTCAAATTAATTATTTCACATCTCTAAGATATTTAAACCATTAGCAAGTATTCCATTATAGCATGACATCATCAATGAAGGTTGTAGGTACATGGTGAACTATTTGTAGGCAATATGTGAAATATGTCTGAGAAATGGTACTGTGACCTTGACATTACAACCAAATTCATGATATTACAATTATATCATTTGATAATTATGATATCAAAGGCTTGATACAAGATTTTTTTTTTCAATATTGGAAAACCTCCATGAAAGCACTTGTAGGTGCATAATGAGTTGTAGTAGGTAGACTATGAATATGTGTGGTTGTGATTGAAACTTCAAGGATAAAGTTACTTTTGAGGATAAAAATTAAAGGTGAGGTGATTTATAATAATTTAATAATATGTTAATTAACCTATCCATACCTTCTAAAACCATTACCAAAGCATGAAGTTGTTGCAAGTAGTATAAACTTGCCAACAATCTAGAATGGGACCAATCTACAACTTGAGGTGGTTGAATATTCAAATCAACTAAAAAATTGAAACAAATCATGGGGAAAATTATATAAGTGAGATAACATCATCTATAATAAACCTTAGCAAATGGTTCATATGAAAATTCTCAAACCAATGGAAAACCTATAGGGTATATAGATTAGTAGGAAAATTTGAAAGGTTACTTCTTAGAAATGCTTCATAAAGCTCAAGACACCATTCCTATAAACCAAAAATAAAATTTAATTTGAATGAATGTATAATATACCCATAAAAACATTTTTCATAAAACCTCTCATGCTGACTGTACCAATAAAAAACCTAAAGGTCACTTATACTTGCCAAGAAGGGTGAAAAAGGAGTAGAATGGTTTTGGGAAAAAAATGGCACTTTAAAATCAATCCAAACATGTAACTAAGTTTGGGGAATCTGAAGAGACATTCCATGATCATATCCTATGTGGTACACTTCCCAATGAGTTGTAAAAGTGCCATTATCTTCTTCTTTATAAATAAAACTAGCTTTTCTTCTGATGAACCTACCACTTTTTAGTTATGTCAGTTACTTAATACCTATAAGGACACATGGGATGTGACATCATGTTTTAGAACCTTCATGCTTCCCAATAAATTTGTATAAGTCATTAAATGCACCCATTTTGACCTCAAAATGACCTAAAAATGATATAAGGACTAAAAAGACTAAGGACCAAAGCTAGTATAACATTAAATGACATCAAATAGCCTATAAAACACCTTGTGACATAATGTTAGACCCCCTAAAACACCAAAATACCAATTTTTTACCTATGGGTGCCCCAGTTTGACCTAAAGTCAAATTTGGTTAATAGTACATATTCTATAGTGGTCCTTTAGTTCACAACTAGGGTTTGAAATAAGAATAAGGATAAAAAAATCTATTCTATTGGGATAAAATACATATGCATGTATAGTAACCCTATTAGACATAGGTGTAATAGCCATAATTGTCATAGATTGATATAAACATGCAAGATAGTTCTTTACCATAATATATAGTGTCATATTACACCTGTATCTAGGAAGCATGGACTTGTTCAGACTCACATATAAATTCTATTCACATATATTCTCATTGACATGCCCCTTTTATGATCACTTTTGACTATATCCTATCACAATCCTAAAAAAAAAAATCAGCTAAGTACTCAATTCCTCTAGTGTTTTCCATAAATAGTAAATTACTACATTTTGTTAGTTACACTCAGATTTGTTTAGTTAATTTTACATATTAAACAATCTAAATTATATTAGTTTTATCCTATTAAGTGCACTTAAACCAAAAATATATTAAAACATATTATACTTGATTTTGAGGAAAATTTAAAACATTATATGAAATGTTGGGACAAATTTTGACATTTTGCATCAATATGAGGAGAAAATGAGACATATGGGGTATGAAATGTGTTCATGAAAAAAAATATTTTATTTTATTCATTAAGGATTTATGGGTAATGATGTTACTACATGAGTGATTTGGGTCTATATCATATACAATGATTGATCTTATTACATATAAACCTCACTTTCACAAAAGATTATTTTAATACCGAAGGCAGTGCAATCGAGATTACTACATCACTCAAATTCTAAAACTACATTCTCAATATGGGTAGTTGGACCGTTTACACTCCTCAACTCATAGTTTTAGTATTTTTATATCCTTAGGTATGTTCACCCCAAGGTTTTATCCTACCAATTTATACAAGTGATAACTTGGTTCACATATCATTAGGTTCATTAATTCCTTAGATTTTAATTTTCAAGTTTCTCAATGAATTAGATAATTTCAATTTTGTTATGAGGATATATTGATCTATACATGTTTTTTTCATGTTTCATATAGAGCGAATGATACATTTTACTTGTACATGTCAACAAAAAGCATGGTTATCCTAGGTTTCACATGGAAAAATGATACATTTTGGGTTTACCTTTCAACACAATCATGGTTATCATAGGTGCCAAAATTACTTATTTAATCCACTTAATTAATAATTTTTAATACTAAATTAAAAGTGGGCATCTCTATACATCTAAATTTGGTCTTTGGCACTTTGGCAATATCAAATTTGGCATACTTTGACTTACCTAGATGATGCTAATGTATTTTAATCTCAAGAAAAAATTTATTATATCCATCTACCCATATATTTTATTATCCATCTATAGTTTATAGACACATTTATTCAAGACTAATTGAGTGTATATAGGAACCCTTCATACTCCTAGATAGACATTCTCTATATTTTAGATCTCTATTTTTCATTTTTAGGATAGTACCCGTAATCTTGAATAATGTTAGTCACCACATGTGACTTTATATTTTGGTTGTGTCTTGGATCCATAAAAAACATTTTTCAAATTCTTAACTCTTCATTAGGTTGGCCTAGACATGGTTCATGGGTTAGCCATAGTGGGAAATTAATAAAGAGTCATCTATAAAAATAAATCACTTCTAAGGTTACTATTAACTTGGAAAGTCTTACAACTATCGATAAATCACTAGGAACTCTATTAATATGTTATCAAAAGGCGTGGACACATCTCAAATATTGAAGGAGTAACCTTAGATTAATACATATATTTAAAGTTAAATATGCTATTTCAAATTTGAATGGTACCAAGTATCAAAGATCAAAAGATAGCATTGCATTATAGATTTTTAAACATGTTGGACACACACACATATATAGGTGGCATAACTATGTGTATTTTGAGCATCTTCATAGCATTGGAACATAGGACACTAAGAGATTCAATTGGGAGTGGTTGAGATTAGTCCAAAAAATGATACTAACCCATTTTTAATGGAATCTCATGGTCTCAATAAAAACTAGGGTTTGGATGAGAGAGACAAAAATAGGCAATTTAGTGTATAATCTAAGAGGTACACACACATAATAAAATTATAGGTTAAAGATTAGTGAAATACAAGTATCATATCCCATCTTACATAGGTACATTTCTAGTAAACCCTAAAAATATTAGCTGATATAAGCATTCTAACTTTTCCAATAGCATCCAAGTATATTTTTGGCCATTTTTTCCAAACTAAGTATTTAAAAAATCACATACATGTTATTTTTAGATTCAGTGATGATGTTTCTGAGTGACATGTGGGGAAAAATAGCTAAGTACATCATCCCTCTCTTGTTTTTCCATTTATAATTCAAGTAATCATAACTTCAATCAACTTATTTTAGTTCACATTAATGTGTTTATTTACATATTTTCTATAGTATGAATTAGTGTATAGTTTTTTTATTTCTATATCTTTAGGTGTAAAATAATTAAAACTCTAGTCAACATTAAATTTGATGTTTTACTAGCAAGTCCATTTTAGGATATATTTTCATAGCTATTTAGTTAATTGGATTGACACTAAGATCCAAAAAAATATTTTGAACTACTATTAAAAGATCAATTTTAAACATATGTGAATAAGTATAATTAAATAATTTAAGTAAATATACTAGAAGTTACTGATGGGTTTTTTCTTTTTCAAGACACATTGATGCTCCAAGTAAATTTGTTTTATGGTTTCCCATTATTCTAAAGATGAGTTATGTTGTTTCTTCGTAGATAAATTTATAACAATATTCAATACAATGTTGGTGGGTATTTAATTAGGTCCATATAAGGGGATATATTATTATATAATAATAAGTTATTATTCATTAAAATAAATGTATTGGTTTAGCTTATGAGGAAAACTTACTTTATGGTGAAAAGATTGTAGATCAATGTATGATCCCACATATTCTGATAAGGATTTATCATTGTAAAAATTATCAAATGTAAGAATTTTAGAATAATCATCCCAATCAATTGAGTCATGTTGCATGATCTCTAATGAATCAACATGAAATAATTTATTTTGGAGTAAATTTTTTGACTTTATAAAGTTGGTGTGCAAGGGTTTATGTGTCAGTATGTTATCCTTTGTAATAGCATTTGATTTACACCTAAATCCCATTTTAAGATCATTAGGGATGAAATTTATTGGTTTTATAATCCCTTGTTCATCTTTCCCTACTCCCTAAGATTTATATCCCATCCTTTGGCATAGGCATATCTTTTTTTATATTTTTTCAAAGTACAAAGAGGTAGGGTCCTAGAGTTCTTTGGTTACTTAAAATATACACTAGGTATTTTTAAGGAGTGTTTATGTAATTATATACTCTACCATTGAATAATTAGACCCTATATTGGATGTAATAAAAAATCAAACCTTAAGTAAAGGTTGTCATGATTTAGACACCTAAATTAGATCAAACATGGAATTAGGGTTTTGGGTAAATAAAGAATGGAAGAAAATCATATTTTAAATTAGCCATGAACTTTTAGGAAAATATGATTTTATGAAACTCTATGTTTTATCATTTTAAATATTTAAGTTTGTCCATTTAAATTGATACTAATTATAATTTTAACAGAAATTAGATATTAAAAAGCTAAAATTAAATAGACATAAGTGTACACAAAGAGGCTAAGTAAAAAAAACACAAGTGAAAGAATTGAAAGACAAATCAAATTAATTTTATTGATAAGAGTTAATAAATAATCACACTTTGGTTATATATATCTAAATCTATTATATATATGTTCTGATTGTACTTGACTTGCTCCTATGTTTTATACCTATGCCATATCCTATGATAAACATGTACCAAAATGGGCTTTTTTGGTATAATCCTAGTTGTATAAATCCTATCTACTTTAGTCTTGTCATTTTTCCACCAAGTGCATCCTTTTAGGGTTTCATAGTCTAAGTTTTTTGGTTCTTATATTTTGTGTCTTCCTAATTGTGATTATACCTATGATTTTGTATGTGTAGGGTAGAATATTATGTATGGTAAATATTCAATTTGACATAGCTTACATACTCAAAAATAAAACAAAAATAATGGATTCTAGAAACTACCAAAGAAAAATTGTAAACTATGTATCTCGCACACTCAGAATCAAACTCCATAAAATATCTCAAGTAAAGTTTTCAACATTATCTTCTATAGAAGTGATTTATGAAACTACTTCAGTATAATTTACCTCCTTTGGCACAATGGAATTTTTAGAGAGACCACATGAGATAGATAATTTTTATAAGTGTGTAACATTTGACTCAATTAAGAACTACGTAAATGGAGTAGCTTGACTCTAGGTTTGACCCTTGAAATGTTAAACATTCTCTTAAGTTCATATTCCTCTCTCTTCTTCCTCTAATTATTTAAATATTCAAATAGATTTTATGAAATTAACCTTTGACATATATGGGGATATGTGTGGTTAATTTGTGGCTAACATAACCTTTTACCTTATCATGTCACTATTCTCTTTGTTATCATAGTATTAGTAGGGTTGGCCTATAGAGTAGTCATAACCTAAGTAGGGTATATATAGGAGGTACTAATTAGTATTTGAGGATCATATTATGAATTATTATTTCATTAAATATTTTGGAGGTTACCCCATTTAAGTGTATTAGTCTTATATTTATAATATTTTGCTTTATCATCAACATTTTGGTGTGGATGTGCTCTATTATACTCATAATTATTAATATCTATAATTATTTTTATATTACTTATAATCGTATTTACATATATTATTTTCAATTGTCTTGATCTATCTAAGTCATTTCATTAAAATTGGTATCATAATTTCAATTTGGGCAAAGTAAATTGACACATTTTTTAAATATAGCATAGAAGTTTCTATGTGAGTTGAAAGATATAAAAAACATAACTTGTGATTTGAAAGGAATGTTTTTTAATTAGCACAATGTTGCTTGACGCTTTTTAAATATCTTTAAATTTTTTGTATCCTTATGTAAAATACCAATCATTGGATTAATCTCAGTGAGATGATCATAAAATTATAATACTTTCTAAAAACCCTAAATTATTGAACCCTAAAACCTAGAGTTCATGCATAGACAATCCAAAAACTAGAGGCCATGGTAAAGGGCAAATTATTATAGGAAAAATTCCTAGCAAGGAATAAATGGAGTTTGAATCTTATGATACATTGATTTTAGGGTTAGTTACCAAACTTTAGGTATGTTTGAAAATCATGTATAAAAAATAAGATCTATATGTGGTCAAAGGTGACTCGGACATAATAAACTTAAATTTGAGTAGCATCAATGTGACATTGGCAACTCCTGTGGATATTATGCAAATAATGTGACCACTCAATTATTATCCACCAATCCCCTTGGGTTATCCCAACTAGAACAATCCAATTTCAATTATAGGTTTCAAAATATGCTAAATAAAAGTGGACATACTCAAGTTTTATGGTAATGATCTAGTCACCTAGATCAATGAAATGGAAAATTTATTTGACTTACATCAAACCCCATGAGTACAAAAGGTGGCCATGGAATTTTTTTAATTGGATTCATAACAATTCATTTAGTATGAATGGTTATGCAATCATTTTTTTTTAATAAAAAGGCCTTATAGTTACATGGTCAATGTTTACTAATGAGCTACATATGCACTGTCATAGAAATGTTGTTGATAACTAATTCATACAATTAGAAAAATTAAAATAAATAGGGATTGTCAAAGATTATATGTTTTTTGTGTATGTTTTTTAGTTGATTAGTTCTCATTAAATGTAGAATATTCTCAAAATAGGGGGAAAAGGGGTTTTAATAGAATTATTTTCCTTATAAGTACAATAAAAAATTATGTCTACATAGCCTTAATTACAAAATAATTTTTATAAACACTTAGTCATCTCTATGGAAATTCTAAAAGGACTACCACCTAAAAGGGAATATGATCGTGCCATTCCATTATTGCTATGTAGCCAATTTCCAAACATTATACCATATAGGTACCCATATGTCCAAAAGAGTGAGATTGAAAATATGGTAAGATGTTGTAAGTTAGTATTATTAGATGTATCCAAAGTGTATATTCATCCCCAATGGTCGTAGTGCGTAAGAAGGATGATACTTGGAGGATTTATAATTAAAAAGAACTCAAAACGTGCACATTAAAGATAAGTTACCTATTTTGTTCATTAATGATTTTATATATAAGTTACATGGTGATGTCTAATTTAGGAAATTGTATCTTTGTCCAAGTTAACATCAAATGTAGGTCAGAGATGAGGTAAGTTAACTTTTAGAGCTCATGAAGTCCATTATGAGTTTTTTGTAATGCCTTTTTGTCTCACAAATACATTATTTACATTTAGAAGTTTGATTAACACTATATTTTAGCCTTTATTAGGGTTGTATTGGTATTATTTATGAAATATTAATACATATTAAGACATGACAAGAATACATGAAGCATGTGAATCATGTACTGATAACTCTGGAATAGAGTCAAATTTAAGAAAAGATTTGTAAGTGTTATTTTGGAGTAAAATTGGTGGATTAATTGGGTCACACTTTTTCACACAAAGGAATAAAATTAGACCCTTACAATATCAAGGCCATGATAGAATGGAAAGTTCAAAAAACCCTTAAGAACAAAGGCTTCTTAAGGTTGATAATTGACTAATTTCATTGTGTGAAAAATATGGTATCATAAAAATACTTCCTATATCTTTTTTGAACAAGGTTTCCTTTAAATGGAATGAAGCTACCACCAAGGAATTTTAAAAACTAAATAATATTAGTGCACCACTCCATTTTTAGATACCCCATATTTTTCAAATACATTCATTATTAAATGTGATGCATTGGGGTATGGAATGGGGGTAGTAATCATGCAGGATTACCAATTGCATTTGATAGTCATTATCTCAAAGGTAATATTTTATAAATCATGTCTATGAGAAGGTAACGATGGATATTATTCATAAAATTAAATAATGGATATATTATCTAAAAGGTAAACACTTTAAGGTGAAGACAACATTGATAGTCAAATACTTCTTACAATAAAGTTTTTCATTTGAATAATATTAAAAATGAGTAACTAATTTTTTTTATTTGATTAGGTAAATAAAGAAATTTTTACAAGGTTTATGAAATATAAAGTTAAACAATATCAAAACATAACATAGATAGCCTTGAGGGATAAAAAAACATAGTACGATTGAAACTAACATAATTAATAGAAGACTAGTGCAAAAAGACAAAATAGAAAACACACAAAAGAGATAAAATACTCATGGATGGTAGTTTTATCCATGAGTGCCTTATTGGCATCCTTATCCTCTGCCCTATCTATTAGCCTAGTTCTGATGATCTTCACCCAAGTCTTATTACTCAGTCCTCCATAGCTTCCTTTGGTAGAATCATTCTCGGCTTCTTTTAAGGCTTATTCTATGAAGTTTTATTGAGGAGATTAATGTTTAGGGTTTTTGAGGAAGGTTTTTTATAAACCTCTAACTTCTCATCATCTTGTCTATAAGGAGGGACCTATGCCTCATTATGATGTGAAAGAGCCTGTATCATTTTAGTGGCTTCCCTATTAATATAATTCCACTCCTTAATTAGACTAGCTAGACTAAGTCCTACTTCATGAAGTTTACCATTAAAATCCTCCATCTATCTCTTATTTTTACTAATTGAATCAGATAAGGGGGCCTTAAATTTTTCATAATATTCCAAAACATCCCCTTTATCAAAAATAATAGGTTTGGGTTTGTTTACTATAAGCTGGAGAGGAGGATCCCAAGTGAGGCTCTTAGAATTAGGGCTTGTATGGGAAGGGATGGGAAGAGGATAATAGGTTCCATGGTTGGCTCTTCTTTGGGGGATCCCTAATCCATAGAAGACCTTCTTAGTGGGACTTCTTTCCCATGCAGTGTCTCACCATACTTCATAAGAAAAAAAAAGCCCTTGGTGGATGATGGCATTCACTTTATTAATTAGAAAAGTGAGGCTTATGATTTCTAAGTACTTTAACAAATAAAAATTCAGACTAATTTTAAAACCTTGAAAATGGTTAATAAGTAGAATTTGGTGCAAGAAGATAAGAGTAAATTTACCTTCCAAAGTAACGTATTTTATGACCTGAAGGCACACCTTTGGATAGTACCTTGATAGGTCCATTCATAGAAACCCCTTTTTATAAATTTTCAAAGTCTCATTTGTCATATAAAATATCTACATTAGAACCCTTGAAAGACATCCTATTTACCTTTCTCATCATCTCCTTAGTGACATTGATTTAAGACCTCTTATCTCCATAGTTATTTTTTTCCATGCTACAATAAAACCCTTAGAGAGGTTTACATTATGCCCAATGATTCACTACATTTATTATATTAGACCTACCTTGTGTAGCTTCTACCATACCTTTTTATTAGATCAAACATATTAACATGATGTTGGCTTAATCTTATCTCTATCTCCTCCCATTCTATGTTGGATTGAGAAAAAAAATTTAAATGGTGAGAGGTGTCCACCTTTTCCTAGTTAAGCTTCCTTTAACCAATATGTTGAGATGTGACTTTGAAATAATATATATGAAAGGAAAGGGTAATGCAATAGCATTTCACTATACATAAGGAATGAGTCCACAAAGTCATTGGTATGCACAATGTCCATATGGTAGGAAGATTGGGAGGATGAGGAAAAATATGAATGGGATAATGAAAATGAAACAAAATTATTTATTTAAAAACTCTAGAAACATTCTAGTGTCTCTGGAAAAAACAAATTGGAAAATGAATGACCTATGGTACAAATATAAGTTGTACCTATTGACCAATTTTGACCCTTATGTCAAAATGCTCAACCCTACATTTTAAACTTGACCTTGTCATGGGTTTTTGAGTCATTATATTCCTTGATTTGTCTTTCATGAGTTTATTTTTACCCTTTTTTCATCATTTAATTTTTAATTGAAGATTTGAAGGTAAAACTTCTGAAACCTAGTGTTGTTCTAGGCATTTGTGACCATGGTCAAGTTGGTTCAAGTGTACTAAGTGGTAAAAATGGGCCATTTTATTCATGTATTATAATTTTTAAGTCACCTTAACCCTATTATAGTCTACATCATTCCTCAAAAAGGTGAAAAATTCAAGTTATAATGTACACCCCACTTTCATTATGTTTTATTGCCCTTTTATGACTTTAAAAGGTGGGTTTTTGAGTAAAGTGGCTTGTTAGAGGGAAAATAAATGTTTTAAATATCATGATATAGGTTTTTATAATCATATACCAGATGTGGAATCACTTGGCATCCATTTTCCATCAGTCTCCAAAGCAAATGTGGTAATTTCAAGCCAAAATTAAGTGTTTTTACCAAGTTCATATAGTTGTAATTGTAAGGGTTTCCTTCCAGATGCTCCCATGGATTTATTTATACCCCCAAGTGAAATAAAAATATTTATATTATTTATATATCCCTAATTTTTTATAAACATATCCCATCTTTCAATCGATCCATTTGGCAGCTTGTGTAACATCTCAAGTTTTCATTCAGTACGAGTAGGAGAGAAAAGTTCATGACTTAAGATTTTTGGGAGTGAAATGGTGTTACTTAAATATCTCATCCATGTAAATTATCTACAAATAAATATTTTTTATTTATGAATAATGGATAAAAATCTAGCCACTCCCATGAGCTTATCAATTTATACAGGAGTTAAGGATTATAATAGTTTTGGTCTACTACTAAAGTTTTTCTACAAACAAGTTCTTGTCTTGTGTTCAAAAGTATCATCTATACCATATCCATAACCAACACCATTTTCTCACATATTTTGGAGTGTCAAAATATAACAAACTCTAAGCTTTCCTATGTTTATAGAGTATGAGCTAAGTTTCATAAGTAGTAAGATTTTGGTGCTCTTAGTGAAAAAGTTGATGATGATTGAAGAGTTTTATTAGTTAATTAGTCTATTTAATGTCTTAATTTCCTCTTAGATCCATAATTACATTCATCCTCAAGAATAACATTCTCCATAATCCCTCATGAGGTCAAAATCTATTGTTTCATTTGCCCAGTCATCATGAATAGGGGGTGTACTATGTATAAGGGTCTGAGTGCCTCCAAAAGAGAGAGTTTTATACCCATTCATGTGTAAGGTCTATAAATTATACATAAAATATTCAAGTTAAGTAATCCTAAAGGAAATAAAGTTAACAAGGACCCTCAGTTGATCAAAAACTCAATTAAGCCCTTCTAAACCCTAGACATAGGCATGAATTCTATAATAGAAGCTATATGAGATAGATGGTAAGGACATCCAAGTCATCATGAATATTATAGGATTTAAGATACACTCCCATAAAATATGAATTAAAATTTATATCTACATGTAACTCTATAGTTATAAGATGAAAATTAATGCATATTTGAGAAGGTCTACACCTACAATCAACCTTTAAGGTTACTATAGTAGGGGTTTGAGAAGGGGGTATCATCCCATGACAAATAAAACTAAAGATAAAGAACACTTTCCTTAATTGATATGTGGGTAATAATTTAGGTTTCATTCCATAACCAAGGTATTAATTTCTTAAAATGGGTTAGTTGATGACATGATGGAAGATGATTAAAACTTGATTCAAAACTACCACCTACAATAGTCATGACTGCTACATCAAGAGATAATGAGTTAAAGATGCAAAGAAATACTATATGGGTGAATATGAAATGTGAATTAGGTGAATTAACTCACTAAACCATGATACTAAGCAACCCAACTTAGTGTAGATATGGAAATCAGAGTTTCAAGGCTTAGTAGTAATCCCAACTTACCTTATTAGCAAAAGTTAGGGTAAGTTTGGGAATTTTAAGGTAATTGATTTCCTTGCCCTCAATCTACCTTATGATGGTGAATAATTATTATTTTAGTTAAATATGGAGTGATAAAGGTAGTCAAATAGATATAAAGACTACCCTTTCAATTAAAGATAACCTCATGTCCGTCCTCTATTTATAATGAGGTCTGACACATAGTAAGTAGGCATCAAGAAGAATATTTCAATCACTAACTAAGAGAGGTCTTTCCAAGGACAAGTATTGATGAAGGAAGGAAAGACTTGTGATGATATCCAAACAAGAACCTAATGATACATGAGCTTCATTAATTATCTTAAGGGCATTAACCCTAGGTGGCACATGTGGACTGTATCAGTCTATACAGTGAGAGAACTAATAGATTCTTGATAGTTAGATTATTTGAAGGGAATCAAGGTTTCTAATAGGAAAGGATAGATAAATAGAAATATAAAGTGTATTATAATTGTTTTTAAGTGTATCATTAGTGATATTAACCTTATATCCATCAAATCATTGTCCTATACAAGCCTAATACACACAACTATAACCATGCTTATGTGGCTCACTTGGGAAATATGTAATGAGTATCATCAATCAAGATGGTTAATGAGTATAATGAGGTTTTTAATGTCTCTCTCAAGTAATGTGACTTATAAACTATCCATAACACTCACATGGTTCTTATATCTCCCTCAAAACCCAAAAGGAAACCTCTAATATCATCATAAGTAGACCTACAATCAACATACCAATAGATAACAAGGTAAGTTGGAGGTCACTATTTTGAAGTAATTAGTGAAATTAGTGGATTAACAGAGGCTTCCTCAAGGTAGGTATTTTCACCAAATATTTCACCCTATAATAGGGTGTTCAAGTCTCATATATATTTGGGTACCATGGGAATACTTCTAGGTATGTGGGTTTACCTATAGGCAGAAGTAGACCTCTAGGTTTAAGGGATAACTCCCTAAATTTACCTTGAAGTGCTTATCACCTAACTAATTATTTTATTGTAGGAAAAGGAATAAAATTTTTCATTAAAATAAAATATTATAAGGGGATGATACACTATAAGAGTTTCTCCAAGACCATCATACTTCTTTCACTAAGAAATAAGACATACAAACTAGCTTCCAAGTCTTAAAAGGTTCAAACATCAATGTTTCAATATAGAGGTGATATGTATGAGGTAACATAAGGTAAGTGAACCAGAGGGAATATTTCACATTATAAGGATAATTTTACACTTTAAAGTTTCCTAACACACTTGCTACACTCTATATGACCTATTAGAATAGGAACTCTTGCATAAACATAAGAGGACAAGAGGAAGCAAGGATAGAAGATTATCACTTAACATCACCATACATCACTTTACACACTTATAAAAATGTTTATGAACATAAAACCATACTTTAATTAAAATTTAAAAGGTAAATTACAATGTCAAAACTATAAAGACTTCACCATACATGGTGTGGTATTAGTTTACAAGAGCCAAAATGGCTACTACTTATAGAATTTGAGAGAGAGGAGAAGAGAATGAAGTCCAAGAGTCACTAGAACATGTGTCAAGCTGAAAAAATGAGTTACACATGTAGGAGAGATGAATATGACATAGACCATGTAATTTATACTTGGACAAATTCCCCATAAAACATGAAACTCCTAAAATGTGGCATAAAACTCCTCAATTGCTTGCTCAAAAAAATGCCTTCATCATTTGGCATTCTTGGAACGTCCCAAAATAGAATAGGGATATATTTTATGATTTAAATAAGAGGGAGGAATTTTATAAATTTTCCAACATGCATTTATGATGTTCTTAATCATTAATATTTTTTTGGAGATGAGTTATCATTACTTCTAGTCCAAATAACTCCTCTTTCACTCACCCTCCACACTTGGCACCAAAATTGGTCTTAAATTTTCCAATATGATCTATAAATAGGAGTTTATGACAACTTTTATGACCCCTCATAGCCTTATATTCCTTACGTATACCTTGAAAGGCCTCTCACTTAAAGTTTTCATCTTTTCACTTGCTTGTTCATTATGCCAGTTTTGACTCATTGAAATGAAGGTACTTGTAGAGACACTTGTGAGTTTTTTTGATGTATTAAATGGTCATATGTAGTTATTTTAAGTACCAATATATATCCCAAATTTTATTTCATCCTTTGAAACCCTTTCATACTTGTAAAACACCAAAAATAGTCAAGAAAAGACATTTTCCACCCTCCCCATACAGATAGGGTACAACTCAAGTTGATGGGGAGGATACCTATAAATTTATATATAGACTCAAATAATATCTTGAGACATTATATTCCATCTATATTCCTTTCTCACTTCATCTTCTGAATCAAGTTACTAGTAAAGATTTTAAAGTCATTTTTCCCTCTAAGGTTTATTCATACAGATATGACATGAAATTTGTAAACTAATTCCATTAAACCTTTATTAAATATCTCCATAAACATTACTAAACTCATAAAACTCCCATTAAAATCTTCCAAGTAAATGTGAGCTCTCAAATTTGCCCTCTCAAGATCCTCCTTCCATTCTGTGCAGGCCTAATGTGGTTTGAGCCAAGAATTAGATTCACTATGGTTTTATATGTATTAAAATAGATTTAAAACTCCTTATAAATCCCTAAAAAAATTTCAATGTATTATAATGTTCATCCAATATTATAAATGGTATTACGACCTACTTAGTGATTAGGCCTAACCAAGACCTAGTAGGCTTAGCCTATATATATGTGAGTTTAAGCCATCATGTTTGGATATAACATTTATGAGGGTTTACCTATGTTTTTACATTTCTATATCAACCTTATAAATCCTCTTGAAGTTTTTATCAACCCTCAACCTAGCTTATTCTCCATTCCATGACCAACCTACAAGATTTGCATATTTAGGGAGTGCCCTCTATCTAAGACAAAATAGAGGGCACTTACCCTATTGTCCCATACAAAATTAATGTATGGTTGGATTATGTAAGTTTTGGGGAACCTCTTTACTAGTTTTCATAGCTATATCACCTCAATAACTCCCTTAACTCCTTCAAAACCTAAGACATACCCTTTTGAACCTTGATTGTGTGCAAGGTTTAGACATGTAACTGTAGGTTGTCTTAAAATCCTCTTCTTGATGTGATTCCACTATATTAGGGTTTAAAAACTATATTATCATTTTAAAGAAACTCTCAAACATGTCAAATCCTTAAAACCTTGCCAAACTTGTTCATTGCATACCTATTCACCTTGATTGGTCATAGGTGTTAATTATGTTTCTATATTTTCTCTTGCTTGTAGGTGCTTGATGCATGTTTTAAGTCTTATTTCATTGATTCACTATGCACTTGAAGTATATAATTAAATTTTAAATCATTTTGATATTATCTTATCACCTAGATGTTAGGCCAATTACCAAGATAACCCTTTCTTAGAGTACTATCAACTATAGTCAACTATAGTTGACCATTTTGGAGTAACAAAGGGCTTGAATTTTAATAAACCTTGAATATAATGTCTCACATATTAGGGTCTTTTGAATCATTTATAATCAAATTCCATTAAAAATTATTTGATTCTATAGGTTTACATCTCCTAAGGCTCACTTAATGATTTGGTGAGTCACCTATAGTCAGGTTGTAGGTGATTTTTCTAAGGATGCACTTGTTGGTGTTAATGGAGGTTCATACTCAACATTTAAACCCTTATTTATAGCCTTTGAATAATTAATGTGTCTCTTATTCCATTAGAAACACTATTCATGGTGATATGTTCTTGTATTGATATCCTCAGGTGTTAGGCTATTTAGAACTTGAAATATTGTAGAAATCACTAGAAAACTACAATGAACAAAATCTTAACTTTAAAACCTCCTAGCATCTTCCTTGCTTGTATAACCTCTATATATTTTTTCAAGGAAACTCCCCTATATGGAGGATACAACATTAAATAATTTAAACTCACCTAGGTTCTTTTTATATTCATCTTATGGAAGCATCAAAAGTGTTAAGGGCTCTATTTTGGAGCTTTTTAGAGAACTTGTCCCTAAACATAGTTCCTTCAACTTGAAGATGACCTCTTAAATTTAAATTATAATATAATGCCTTAATAATGACTTTCATGATGTCATCAAACTATTTAAACTTTATTAAGGTATCTAAGAATGCCAAAATCCTTCATGAAACACTTGTATATCTTTGTAGGACCACTTGTAGGTGTGCATTTCTGTATGCAGGTAGTGACTATGAGAAAGTTGATAGTATACATGATATATGAGTATTAAATGAGTTTTAGACCTTGTATCAACCTTAAAATGGATTATTTAACCATGGATAACCTCATCAAATCAAATAGTCCCTTTCAATGTGATTAGTACTGGTGAGGCACTTGTAGATATGCCTTGATGTTACAGACAAGGTAGTGAATGTAAGACTTGAGCAATGTGTATTTATATTACCTTGTACATGGTTTTAAAGGCATATACATATTATTAAAACATTATTAATGTCTCTAACATGTCTTAACATCTATATAAAACCATCTTAATTCCTTGTGAGAGCTTCCAGATGCATATAGAGTAACAAACAATGTAGTGATGGTAGAATGTAGAATGTACATATGATGTATGTTTATTTAACTAGATATATAACTTAATAAGGTTATTAAATGAATATTATATACCTTATGGGGACTCAAAATATATTTAAATCTTCACCTCAACATGATTAACCTCCTTTTTAGGCATCAGTAGGTGTATACCAATGGCTTATGGCTGTGTGTCTTAGAGATCTAACTGTCATAGTTAGTTGCATGAAATTAGAGAGGTTTAACATATTTTTTCATGATCCAAAGAGATATTAAACACCTTTAACTCTCCATTACACTTTCATGACCATGATTAGAGCTCAAAACACTTCATTTAGCTAACAATGTACACCAATCATGCAAGAATTTAATTATGACTATCCTTCTTGAATGTAACTTACATGATACTAATATTAAAGAGTAATATTGAAATGAGAGTGGGTTAATAAGAAATTATAATAATGAGACACAACACCACACATTACTTTCAAAAAACTATAGAGAAAGAAACCTTTTAAAAGTGTTAAAACTTGACTGCAAACTCCCTAACACACTCAACATGAAACCTAAGAGATTTGAACTCATCAAAACACTTCCAAATATGAAAAAAATATGTAATGTCATAAATTATTTATAATCCCCTTTAATCCATTTCATTAGATGGATTGTATGGACATGCTCAAATAGAGGCAAAACCTCTAAGGTGTGGGGATTAGCTAGCAAAAAAATATAGTTAATTTGTTAATAATGGTTTATAAATTATAAAAAACCATTAATCAAAATAAAAACATGAAAATGAAGAATACCATGTGTAATATCAACCACCAAGAGCATTTGACCTATAATTCCTCCTACTAGCCATACCATCAAAAGACCTATTGACTAGTTTTACTTGCATAGTGGAATGATGGAGAGATAAAATGGTTTTGGTCCAATTTTGGCACTTATTATTGGTGTTATATCTTTTCACCCTAGCTAAGGAGGGTTTTTATAAAATATTCCTACTCAAATCTAGTCTAACATGGGATTGATCCTAGGTTGTGGGTATCTTAATGATGGGTTAGACCTCTGGACAAGGTTGAATTCCTTATGGATCTATCACCTATACTAAATATAAAGTAACACTTTCTTGGAAAAGAGAGATATTTGAAAAAACTTATAAAAAACATGTAAATATTAGTGATGCACCAATGATTTGATCACTCTAACTCACACAAAACACACTATGAGACACTTTTCAAGACCAAAGAACATCGATCTCACATAAATATTTAAGAAAAAGACATTAATCAGTTACCAAACTAGAAAGAGAGGGAAAATATCCACTTTCAAACTAGATAATAAACTATATATTTCACATGTAAAGACCTGTGAGAACTATTAAGCTATTTTTGAAGGTGAGAAACTTAGACATAAGTAATGAACATACATTCACTTAATAATAGTGTATGAATTCATAGAACACACTTCAATCTAGATTTGAAAAGGATGGAATTTAATATTTATTGCATCAAAAAGGTGTCATATTACAAATTTTGAAAAAGTCTGGTCATACCAAAAAGAGGGATAGAGGGATCAATTTTAAGGCTTAAAATCCTGTACTTATAACAAAGAGAAAGAGAGAGAGTTGTGCTTTGGAAATGGCCTAACCACTTTCGATGGATTATCACTCTTGAGGATGCTAACTCAAGATCTTATCAATAAGGAATAAATTTTATAAAAGAATTAAATGTCCATTGCCCTTATCTAATCACTAGATCTTTTCTTGAAACCATGTCATTATTTACTTGATCTATTGATAAGGATCACATCTTGGAACTAGCTAAAATATGCCACATATGCATTAAGTAGCCAACTATATTGATATTATTGAAAATGAAAATGATCAATGATGATAGGTGAGACACAGGTCCACTATAGGTGAAAACCAATCGTAGACCATTGGTTTTCACATAGTCACAATATCTATGAAAGTTTACAAACTACTCATCTTTACTTTACTGGTCCATTTTCACCATCTATATTAGATTTAAAATATATATCTTACCTACATGGAGATTTAATGGTGATGCTTGGTCTCTAAACTGTGGCCCTGGATTAACCCTGGCTCACCTTCGAGCTTGACTCTTCTACATTTTCTTTACCTAGGTCCAAAATAACTTCTTTGACTTTCATCAAAATTGCCCTAAACTCACTTTTAATTATTAGTTGTCGATAGCCAACTTAGACTATCTACATCATGCCAAAATTCTTTTATGCTTATTATTTCTACAGATACATTGACTTATTGATTCTTCCTCATTTTGATTATCTATCTATGCATAGATGCCCATGAGCCATCAATCTTATACCAATTGAACATGTTTGTGCTACTTATCATACATGCATTTATTCTCTATATTCATTGACACTTTGACTTTCACTCATCATTATATTTGAATGTTTGATCTATTACCAAATATTGATCTATTGGGACCCACTATTTCAAAGCTAATATCTACTTCATGATCTTAAAATTGACATCATCATTCTCATCAAATGATGTTCATATGACCATTATTGATGTTTATGCAACCATCAAATTTAAGCTCAAATATATTTCATTTTCTTTACCTAAAACTTGATGTATGTGCAAATGTCTTATGCTTTTTTCCCAACTTTGAAGGCTTGGATCTTGGAGCATAGGAATTATCAAGGTGTCAAATTTGTTGGAGATGTTCTTAAGACTAAAAAAAATGAACCCTTTTGATATGTTGGTCTTAGAATCCTTTTGAGTGAAGATATTAAATTCTCAGATTTATTGGTCCATTTGATCTTGCATGATGTCCTAGTGATGGTTGAGCTCATTTGGCTATGTATGGAAAACTTAGCAAAATCTTACTAAGGAACCAAGTTTGCACATGTATAACTCCATTTTCACTTTGGTGAATGATCTAAAACTTAGATAGGCTCAAAAATAAATAGACCCATTTGATCAATCACTTTAGAAGCTACCATATGTGTGAGATGTAGTATCTTTAATCTATCCAATTTAATTTATTTGATCTCCCTATAAATTGGTAAAATATGGGAAAACATGCAGAATGTGACTGAGGAGCCAAATTTGGACCTTTGTAACTTTTGATGTGCTTCAATGGATTACCTATGACTTGGTGCATATAAACTTGGTATAAATGAGAATAAATCCATATGATCCTTTTTTCATGACTCATACACACATCTAAAATATGGCCTTGGTAAAGTGCCTACTTAGAATTTTTGCTACTTGATCGAAATGTCAAGATGAATGTAATGAAGAACCAAATGGATCCCTTGCATTTACACACTTATTCCAAACACTCTTAACCTTATTTAAGTTCTTTTCAACCTGTATAATTTCTCCTTACAAGTTGACAACTTTCTCTTTAAGTGGACTTAAAGTTTTTTAAGGGTTTTGCACTCTATATGATCTCATTAGGTCCACTTATTCCATCTAGGAATATGTTCATACTGAGTCATTGGACCATTATAGATTTGAAAAACAATGGTCATATTTTATGTTTGAATTTGACACTTGTGGGGTCAACTTGGACCTTTTTGAATTCAAACAACTATTTCATGTAGCCTAAAAATGACGTTTGTGCAACTGTCTAGATCATAATTCCTAAGGGATATTTCCTTTAGAACCTCTATTGGACTTTTTTCTAGGGAAACTACCTTAAAAATGAACCCTTCAGATACTTTGAACTAGAAAATTTTCCCAATAAATGATCCTTTAGGAAAATTGTATAGGGCACCTTATTGCATAAAGATCCTTTGGGACTTTATCTAAGCCACTATTTGTCTAAAGAAAATTCTCTTTAGAAAAAATGTATAGGAAAATTTCATTGAAAATTGACTTTTCAAGACTTTTGAAAATGGACCACTTTGTTGAAGAATGACCCTTCAAAACTTTTGTATGGTTTACTTTCATGAGAAAAGACCCTTCCAAAAAATGTTTTGGCCACTTTATTTGGAAAAGATATCCATCAGTAAAAATGTTAGGGATACTTGGCTTGAAGGCTTACCCTTCAAGATTTTTTTATAGGACCATTTCATTCAGAAATGATCCTTCAAGAAAATTGTTTTGACAATTTTTCTTGAAATAAATAGGTCTTTATCTTTTGCTTCAGACATTTTGTCTAAAAGGATTCAATAGTTAGCCAAAAAAAATTCCAAAAAGAAATTAACTTAGCAAAATAAAAGGCCAAAAGAATGAACACTTAGTCAAATAAAAAGTAAGAAAGAATTCAAGTAAAGACTTAGTCGAAAAAGGGTTTTGTATTAGATTTTAATTGAACTACACTTGAAATGTTGTTTGATCCTTGAAGGCTTAGACACTATAAAACTTGTTTAGATACCTAATCTTTGCATCTGTAGAAAATAAGATCATGTTCCTTCCACTAAATTATTGGACTAGGCATATTTTTGGTATGTAGACCAAAATTGGTCAACATTTTTGGTGATTTGTCTAGGGAGCATGCTTGCAATGCTTAAGAATTCAGACCATATACATGAATCTAACTCATAATAGATAATACATGGACCTTTTACATGATTTCAAGATAGTATTTTGACTTACAAAGATAGAAGAATTCCAACAATAGGGAAAGACAACAAACTAAAAGGGAAACCAACCTAAAAAGTAAATGTAGATAAACTAATAAATAACTATGTAAACAAAAGCACTTATTTGAGATAAAATATAAATAAAACTAATTAATGTGTTAGAAAACACTTAGATAAAAAAAGAATAACTATGTATAGGGGACTTAGCTTTCCTTATTAGTAGTGCTTGAGATGTATCCCATTGAATGGGATAGGAATCTCTTCACCATTCATCCTTGTAAGTTGGAAAGCATTATGGGACTTGTAGCTAGAGATTGTATATGGACCACTACAAAGAGAATCAAATATTGTGTGATTTCTTGGCTTGGATCTATCCTCATCTCACTTGAGGACCAAATCTCCTTCTTCAAAAGCTCTTGAACTAGCTCCTTTATCAAAATATCTCTTTGTCATTGTTTGATGGGCCTTCATGGACAACATTAATTGATGCATTGTCTCTTCTAGCTCCATGAGATCATCATAGCTTATTTCCATTAGCTTAGTCTCCAAAATATTAAGTTGATGCATTAATTCTAAAGCAAGGAATTCAATAGAAACATGCATTCTTGCTTCCTTACAGTATACTAGCTTGTATGGAGAATTGGCAATTGACCTCTTATAGGTAATTGTATCATCCCATAGAGATGACTTCAATTAGAGATGACATGATATCTGATTGTCTTTTATAGTCCTCTTGATGATCTTCAATAAATTCTTGTTGATAGACTCAAAGAAGCCATTACATTGTGGATAATAATTTGATGAGGTAATGAGGAAAATACTATGTTAAAATGCCCACTCGCTAATCTTAGATCCTATAAAATTGATATCATTATCAAAAAATTTAGTTGAAGGAACCCCAAATCTGGTAATAAAACCTTCATAGAAGTCTAAAACACTAGTTTTATTAGCCTCTTTTAATGTTACTACCTCTGTCCATCTGATAAAATAATATGTGGTAGTTAGGATCCACTTGTGCCCTAAGCTTGAAAGGGGGTTGATAACACCAATAAAGTCAAATGCCCATTGGGAAAAGGATTTATTAACTAAAATTGGTTGGAGAGGTAAGGATACAAGCTTCAAGTTTCCAAAAAACATGGCACACTATCTACATTTATTGATCCATACATGGTAATCACCAAATAAACTTGGACAATAATACCCACTTCTCATGATCTTGTGGGTTTTAATCCTAGTTGAATAGTGTCCTCCACCATGTCCATCATGGAACTTCTCAAGAAACCATTATGTGTGACCTAGTTATAAGAATCTTAGTAATATACCATGGATATCCTTTTTGAATAATACATTATCAAAAAGGAGAAAAAGGATTGATTAAAATATAAAATATCTCCTCTTTGAAGGAGTGAAATGAGAAGGATAAACACCATCCTATAAATATCTTACCATATCTTGGAACCAACCAGAAGATGAACCCTGATCACTTGCAATTTTTTAATCATTTGAAATCATAACCTATTCATTATAATCCTACAAGTTTTGGGATAGATGTTCACAAATTCCTTTGTCTCTAACCATATTTATGACTTTGATCTCAATGTCATATTCCATGACCTTGGTTATCCAACCAGCTCTCTTATCATTTATATCTTTATTTAGAAGAAAATATTTGACACTTGGATGTGCAAACATAAAATGTATCTTATTATTAGAAAATAAGTGCTTAAACATTTTTAAAGACCTTATAATTAAAAGAATGTGTGTCTCAATAAAGGAATACTTGATTTCATATTCTTCTAAGCCTTGACTAAAAAGGCTATTGGCTTCTCTAAATTCTATTAATTCTACTGCATGAGAATACCTAAAATTATTTCAATGTTAGCATAGTTGTATAAGAATAAATATTTTATATAAATTCACAGTTGATAAGTGTAGGAGTGTTGGTTATAGCTTTCTTGATTTCTTTAAATCTTATTACTCCTTTAGACCAAATGAAACTCTAACTCCTAATTAACATGGCTGTGAGTGGCCTTGATAAATTGGCAAAATTTAAAATGTATCTCCTTGTGAATTTTATCTTGCCTAGAAATATTTGTAAGGATTTCTTATGCTTAGGCAATGAAAGTATAAGAATTGATTATGTCTTGTCAGGATCTATGCTTGTATCATTATTTGAAATGACATGTCCAAAAATCCTATCTTCATGCACAGAGAAAACACATTTTTTTGGAGTCAAAGACACTCCAAATTCCTTGCACCTTTCAAACACTTATTGAGATGAATCATGTGCTCATCTATGCTATTAGAAAACATTATTATGTCATCTAGATAAACAAGAATAAACTTGTTGAGGAGACATTGAAATTCCATGCTCATATCCTTCTAAAAAGTGGCTCCATCATTAGATAAACCAAAAGGAATATTTTTGTATGCAAATGCCCCCCACTTTGTGGTGAAGGTTGTTTTGTAACAGTCTTCTTATTTGACCAAAACCTCATTATATCCATTGTAACCATCTAATAAAGAAAACCTTTTTAAACCTAGTAATAGATGTAAAATTTGCTCCATTGATGGTGATTAATAGTGATATTTAAGAGAGGCCTTGTTCAAGTCACAAAAGTTAACACATCCTTATTTCACCTTTATTCTCATATACTAGAACAAGGTTCACCACCCAAGTTGAGTTCTTAATTAGAAATATTATAGCTGATTCAATGAGCTTATACAACTCAGCTCTCATCAAAGGTTTAAGATTTAGATTAATTGGCCTTTTCCTTTGTCTGACTGGCCTAGTCTCATCTTCTAACTCAATGGTATGTTGAGCTAGACTTGGATCAAAAACTTTAAGGTCACTTTACTAACATGTAAAGACATCTACAAAATTTGAACATAACTTAATAAAATCTTCTTTCTTTGAAGATGTGCAAACTTTACCTAGATTTAAACTCTTGCCAATTACCATCTCTAAATTTATGTAGTGTTCCTCCTTAGTTGAAAAAAAATATTTTTCTTTTATTAATTCATCATCTCTACTACATATGTTTTCAATGGTAACCATCCCTTTAGGTAACTTGTTTGTCTTTAACTGCACAATTTAGTCAATATAATACTACAAATGCTTGTTTTGGTTCTTTGAAGAGAGTTTAGCTTCCTATTGTAAGAATATAACAATATAAATATCATATTTGAAAACCTACCAATTTTATTTGTTATATAGGATAGAAGGTCTCATAAATACCTTGATGTTTTATTTAACTTTTTTTCTTCTATTGTCATCTAGGATACTGAATTGTGACCCAATAACAACCAGACTATCTGCATGCTTGTTCTAATTTCTTGATATGGATTAAATATTAAAGGCTTGAAAGTCTTCAACTAAGGCCAATAATCTATGATTATAATACCTAAGTAGTGGGATCTTGTATATATTAATTTCACTTACTTGGTGAACTACTAGTTCACTATCTCCAAAAACTTGTAAGGAATTAACTTTCATCTATCTTGCCCATTACAAACCATGCACTAGTGCTTCATATTCAGTAAAATTATTAGAAAAACCAAAATAAAACTTAAAATAAGAGAAATACATTTGATTGGATTGAGAAATTAACATCATTCTAGCTCTAGTGCCATGTTTGTTCCTAGATCCATCAAAATATAGCTACCACAATCCATCACTAGGCTAATCATCTTTCACCAATGTTGGAATTGGTGCATCATTTTCATGAAGATATTATATGATAAGTCCTTATACTTAATTAAAATTATAGGGATCATGTTCATGAAAATCAGAGGCCCATTCATCAAATAAAATATTTAGGAATCCATCTGAAGGTGATTTTGATTCCACCTCACTATTCTCTAGCACCTTATCTAAGATAACACAATTAGTGTTCATCATGCTTGCCATATATGGATCCAAATTAAAAATTGAAATAGGTTTAAGATGTATTTTCACCATAGTTCCATATTTGGTTTTGAACATTAAATAGGTCCAATCAGCTGATAAATATCCACCAATCTTTGAAGTAAAATCTCTTAATAGGCACATGGCAAAATAAGGAGGTAAGTCCACTACAACTACATCTTGCTAAATAAGAACATTGGGGCAAGCATGTAATGTCAATTTTAGGCTAAAATCATGCCTAATATCTTTTTTGGTGAGCCATATAATTGTAATACTCCTTTGGTATTTGGCTCATAGACAAGACCAAGCTTGTCTACAATTTGTTTTGGCATGACAGTGCTATTGGCTCCACTATCTACCATAAAATTATGGACTAAACAGTCACTTACTATCAAAGAGAGATAAAATTGAGTGGTTTTTATTTATTTGGCATTTGATTTATCTACCTTTGTTATGTTATGTATCCGGTGTTCATGTTACTTGATTTGTTGGTCTAAATTGGCAAAGATAACTCCTTGTTTCTTAGTTGGTTCCTTAGACACTTTAAGATCTGAAAGTTCTTAAATCAACATGTCCTTTTTCATGAATAGAATGGAAAGGGAATATTACATGCTAATACTAAAATTTTATTTCTTCATATGATTAATAATTCCAAAATATGTTTTACTAACCTTTGGCTGCAATTTCTAAGCCACTAGTTGTTCTCAAGCTAGGGCCATTTGGAAAACCTTCATTGTCTTTGTATTCTAAATCTTCTACACTAAAAGAAAATTAACTTGATATTTGACATTATTTGAAATAAAACTAGGAAAACTATAAGTATTTCTCACATCTTGGGCTTCTTTAACTACTCTTATTTTAGCTCTAGTCAGATCTGCCACCTGACCAATTATGTTACTAGTTTAATTAACTTGGTTAAATGCAATATGATCATCCAAATGTCAATTGACATTGATGCCATCAGGCTACTCTATAACTTGATGATATTATCCTTGGACTACCATATTCATGTCTTGATACTGACCGCCTTAAAGAGAAAATTATTCTTGTGTCATTTGTGGTATGGTAATCTCTAGTGATACCAAGGCTTGATTTTTAATGTCATTTAGATTGGAAGGCTACCAACCTGGATCTTGCATCAAGTTATTTTGGGGAATAATATATTTTGAACTAGAAGGTACATTTAGATCAAGGGTTATATATGGCTTAGTTTGGGTTATGGCTCCTTGATTTTGATAAGGTTGCCTATTATCCTTAAATTTTTGATAAGGAGGTCTTTGGTTATTGAAATATTGATAAGTACCCTAGTTTTGATGTTGATAAGGTCTACCTTGGTATTGCTACCTCTTGAGTGAAACAATCTCATTTCCAAAAGCTTGTAACATGATTTTTAGATCACCAATCTCACTAGATTGATTAGGAGGGGTTACAACTTGGAATTTTAGAGATTGAATAAGAGTTATAGTTGGAATCTAGGGAACTTGATGAGGAGGAACATATTACAATTTTATAAAAATGTCATTAGTGGCCTTGGAGCAAGTTTACCAGCTTGAATCAAGCTATTTTCTACTTTAATAGTAATTTTATAGGCATTTGACAAGTTATTACCACCCATGGACTATATCATGACACTTATATTAGAATTAAGAGCTTTAAGGTAGTAATAAAATACATACTCTAGGGATGGCCTAAAAAACACAAGGATCTTAACCCATGTCTTTTAAAATTTGAGGTTAAAATCAGACATGAATTTATGGGGGTACCTTTTTATGCTAGTCAGTTGTTTAACTAAAGATAGTTGATTAAACTTTTCTTCAAATTACTTAACTAAGGTTACACCTAGCTTATCCCAAGTAGCAATGGAAGTTAAAGGAAGATTCCTATACCATTGCAATGCTTTTCACTTGAAGGAAGTGGTAATCAATATGATAGCCACATTATCTTGAGTAACATTATGAATAAAACATAGATTGGAAACATCTTGGATACGCTCAATAGTAGTAGTTTTATCCCATTCTCTAGAGAAGAAAGGGATAATTTTTAGGGTAGACACATTAATGTCATCATATTGGGCCAAATTTAGGGGACTACCCCTATCAAATGAGATAAATACTTGATTCTTGATAACCATTTGGGAAAAAGGGATTTGGCTTATGAGGACAATATATTAGACTAAAAAAATAGCTTGACTAGAAGATGAACATTGATTTAGAAGATAAGGTCTTATAATATTGAATCTTTATCTTTTGTAAGAATTAGGAGGCAATTCAATATTTTAAAAATAATTACCTTTACTTTATGCTCTTGTTGTAACCTTGGCATGAAAGCACTGTCTAGAAGATGTTATGAGTTTTATAACCTAGAGGATATTTAAATTTTGATGATGGTAAATCTTTCTTTCTACTAAAATTTCTTCTTTTCAATCTTAAAACTTCAATTTTAATAAATAAACTTGGTCCCATCGAGCATGCCAAAATTATTGGGGTACTAGATTTGTACCCTAGCTAAGGAAAGGATTACCCAGATCTTCCTACTCAAATCTAGTCCAACATGGGATTGATCCTAGGTTTTGGGTATCGTAATGATGGATCAAACCTCTAGAGAATTCTGGATTCTTTATGGATCTATCATATACACTAAATCTAAACTAGCACTTGCTTATAAAAGAGAGAGAGATTTGACACAACTTATAAAAACATGTAAAAAGTGATGATGCACCCATGATTTTATCACTCCAACTCACACAAAGCACACTATAAGACTCTTTTTAATACCAAAGAACATCAATCTTGCATAAATATTTTAGAGCAAGGCATTAATCAGTTACCAAACAAGAAAGGGAGGGCAGTTATCCACTTTCAAACTAGACAATAAATTGTATATTGCACTTGTAAAGACCTGTGAGTAATATTAAGCATTTATTAAAGGTGAGAAAACTCAAACATAATCAAGGAACACACATTCAATTAATAATACTGCATGAATTCATAGATCACACTTCAATCTGGATTAGAAAAAAGATGGAATTTAGTTTTTATTGCATCAAAAAGGTGTCACAATACAAATTTTGGTAGAGTCTAGTCATACCAAAAAGAGGGATAGATTGATCAATTTTAAGCCTTAGAAGCATGTCCTTATAGCAAAGAGAAAGAGAGAAAGAGAGAGAGAATATCTATGCATTGAAAAAGGCCCAACTTATTTTTATGGATTAACACTCTCAAGGATGTTGACTTAGGATCTTATCAACAAGGAATAAATTATGTAAAATAATTAAATGTCCACTACCCTTATCTAACCACCATATATTTTATTGGAACCATGTCATTATTTACTTGATCTGTTGACAAGGATCACATCTTGTAACTAGCTAAAATATGCCACATTTGTATTAGGTAGCCAACTGTATTTGTATTACTGAAAATGATCAATGATTATAGGTGAGACATAGGTCCACTATAGGTGAAAACCAATCTTAGACCATTGGTTTTCACATAGTCACAATATCTATGAAAGTCTGAAAACTACTCATCTTTAATTTATTGGTCCATTTTTTCCTTCTGTATTAGATCAAAAATATACATCTTACCTATATGGAGTTTTAATGGTGATGTTTGATCTCTAAAATATGGCCTTAGTTCAACCCTATCTCACTTTTGAGCTCAACTCTTCTACATTTGCTTTAATTGGGTCCAATATAACTTCTTTAACTTTTATCAAAAATTCCCTAAGCTCACTTTTACTTATTGGCTATCTATATCCAACTCAAACTATCTACATCATGCCCAACAACCTTTATGCTCATTGGTTTCATAGATACACTGATTTATTGACTCTACCTCACTCTATTGATCTATCTATGCATGGATGCCCATGAGCCATCAATATTCTACCAAATAAACATGATTGTGTGACTTATCATACACACATTTGTTCTCTATATTTGCCAACCCTTTAAATTCCACTCACCATTAGATTTGAATGCCTGATGAAATTCCAACAGTTGATTTGTTGGGACCCATTATTTGAAATTTAACAACTACTTCATGATATTAAAATTAACATCCTTGATCCCATCAAATGACATTTTTATGATCATTATTGATGTTCATGTGACCAATAAATTTAAGCTCAAATGGATTTCCTTTTCTCTATCTAAAACTTGACATCTGCATGAATGTCTTATGTTTTTTATCCAACTTTGAATGCTTAGATCTTGGAGCACAAGAATCATGGAGGATTCAAATTTGATGGATATGTTCTTGAGATTAAAAATAATGAACCTTTTTAATCCATTGATCCTGAGAGACTTCTAAGTGAAGATATAAAATTCTTGGATTGACTGGTCTATTTGATCTTGCATGACATCCTGGCAACGATCGAGGTCATTTGGCTAAGTATGGAAAAATTAGCAAAATCTGAATGAAGAAGCAAGTTTTTACATGAATAACTCCATTTTCACTTTGGTGAATGATCTAAAAATTAGTGTGTATGTTCTAGGCTCAAAATTAAATAGATCCGTTTGATCAATTCCTTCAGAATCTGACATATGTGTTGAATGTGGATCCCATTTCAACACCCCTAAGGTAAAAATAAAATTAGCAAGGTAATTTTAACATGTATTTTTTAGTTTCACAAATGGTAGGATGTATTGTTTAGTATGATAACTACTTCCCACATTTGTGGCACATTTTATGGAGAAGTGGGTAAGGTGTTGAGAGAATCAAGGGATTATGTTTATCCTGGGTGGTTGTAACCTCCATTATTTGGTGGGGATATGGTTATCTCCATGGTATGGCACATTTTTCAAGGGATTTTGGAAAGTATAAATAGGGGTGATGGGAAACACATTAAGCATTATGTTTTGCATCTCAATTTTGAGCTTTGTATCCTCTCTTTGGTTAGTGTGATTGGGTTTGAGGTGTAGCTTAGCATCTTAGGAATTCTGGTATGAATTCAAGTTGGAGAAAATTATCTTTGTGAGAGGTTTATTATTGAGAGTTGTCTTTTACTCTTGTTTATAATATTATAGAGATATTCTTGGTGGACGTAATCCACATTAGGTGAACCACATTATATCAATATTATGTGTATTATATTAGATATGAGCTTTCGTTCATATGTCTCTACTAATATGATTTTGAGAAATGAATTATATGTTTCATGTTATTGCATAATTAATAACTTATTCCTAATAATAGGTATCAGAGCTTTAGTGGTTTTGCTAAAGTGGTGAATCATAGGGAAAGATATTAGCTTGAGTGGGAGCCATGGTAGATAATGGTAGATCTAGAGTTGAAAAATTCAATGGGAAGAATTTTAGATTGTGGAAGATGTATATCGAGGAATAATTATTTCAAAATGATCTTCATCACCCTTTGATGGGGAAAGTAGGCCAACCTTTAGGTATGAATCATGTAGATTAGAATTTTCTTGATAGGCACTGAGAGCCATATGGTTATGGCTTACATCTTCGATTGCCTTTAATATTTCAGAGGAGATGACCACATTTGGTTTGATAAAGAAATTATGGGAGTCATATGAAAACCCTTTGCCTCTAATAAAATGTTTTTGATGAAAAGGTTATTTAATATGAAAATTTATAAAAATGGTTATGTAGCTAATCATTTGAATGATTTTAATATGGTTATGAATATGTTAACTTCTATTGGTAGTAAATTTGAAGATGAAGTTAAGGCTTTAGTGAATTTTTATTCGTTACCTAATAGTTGGGATAGCCTATTTATAATTGTGAGTAATGCCACCCTACTAAGGGAAGTTTAAAGTTTGAAGATGTTATAGGCATGATTCTTAGTGAGTAAATGTGAAAGAAGAACATCGAGGAATCATCTTTAGGGAATGATTTGATGGTGGAGACTAGAGGGAGACAAAAGGATAGAGAAAAGGAAACTATAGGAATTCAAAAGGTCAGGGAAGATCTAACTCTAGAGTCTAGATGGTGTGTTGGCACGATGGGAAAGGTGGACACACAATGAAGGAATGTTGGGAACTTTAAGACAAGAAGATCAAAAATGAGACCAAGGAGGTAAATATGATAATAGGTACTATTAGTTAGGATGATTTAATTCTTTCCTTGGATAATGTTTTTGAATCTTGTGTATTAGATTTATGAGCTTATTTTCATGCCACCCCACATAGGCATCATTTTACTGATTATGTTCAAGGAGATTTTGGACATGTTTATCTTGGTGATGATGAACCATGTACTATAGTAGGAAAAGGTTGTGTTTAGGTTAATATGAAGAATGGAAACACATAGATACTAAAGGATGTTAGACATGTCCCACAGTTAAGGAATAATTTAAAATCATCAGGGCAGTTAGATAGTGAGGGTTGTTTAGTGATGTTTATAGTAGACTCTTGGAAAGTTAACAAGGGTGCTCTAGTGGTTTTGAGAGGTAATAAAGTTGGCACTTTTTATTTGACTAGTAGTGCTGATCACTATAATTTAGTTGCTATAGATGGAGATGTAACTTTGTGGCACTACAGGCTCAGTCATATGAGCCAGAAGGGCATGGAGATCTTGAAAGACAAGTTACCTGGATTAAAAAGGTTGATTTAGACTTTTATGACAATTGTATGTATGATAAGTAGAAGTGATTTAAGTTCTTAAGGGTTGGACCTATGAAGAAGGAGAATAAGTTGGAGTTGGTTTAATTGGATATATGGGGGCTAGATTAGGTATATTCTATTGGTGGTTTAAATTATTATGTTAAATTTATTGACGATGCAACTAGGAAAGTCTAGTTTTATTGCATTAAGAAGAAATTTTGTGTGTTTGAAACATTCAAGAGATGGAAAGATTTAATTGAGAATGAAATAGGTCTCAAGTTGAAATGTCTCAGGTCTAATAATGGAGGTTAGTATTTTATCAAAGCATTTGATGATTACTGTTCATAGAATAGAATTTTTAGGTAATGGATGGTTCCAAGGATGCCATAGGAGAATCGAGTGTCAGAGAAGATGAATAGAATAATAATGGACTGTGCTAGGAGCATAATGTTGCATGTAAGGCTACCCCTAATGTTTTGGGAAAAAATAATTAGCACAGCTATATATATGATTAATAGAGGACCTTTAATACCTTTGGATGGAGGCATACCTGAGGAAGCTTGGTCTAGTAAGAAAGTTAATTATTCTTTTCTTAGGGTCTATGGATGTGAGGCATTTTTTATTATTGCCAAGAAATATAGGACCAAATTAGAGGCTAAGTTTGAGAGATGCACCTTTATTAGTTATGGTGAGGATGACGTTGGTTTTTGGGTTTGAAGTCTTTGAGATAAGAAAATATTCTAGTCTAAAGATGTTATATTTAAAGAAAAAGTCATGTATAAGGATCAGTTGTAGGAATAGGAACAAAAAGAGTACATAGTGTTGGATGATATTACGAATGGTAAGGTGTCTAAGGAGATAGTTTAGGAACCTCTTACACAAGAACCCCAAACTCCTATAGTAAGAAGGTCTTCTAGGGTAAGAAGAACTCTTGAATGTTTTTCTCCATATTTGAGTTATTTATTACTTAATGATAGTGGAGAACTAGAATGTTTTGAAGAAGCAATGCATGTGAATGATAGGAATAAGTGGGAACAAGCCATGGAAGAGGAATATAGTTATCTCATGGAGAACCAAACATGGGATTTGGTAAAGCTACCCAAGGGAAAGAGAGAATTGTAGAAAAAATGGGTATACAAAATCAAAGATGAGGATAGAGGAAGGAAAAGGTACAAGGCTTGATTGGTGGTCAAGGGGTTTACATAGAAGAAAGGTATTGATTTTGATGAGATTTTTTATCCTATTATTAAGATGAATCCTATTAAAATTGTGTTTGGTATAGTTGTAGTAGAGGATTTACACTTAGAATAATTAGATGTGAAAAATTCATTCCTTCATGGTGATTTGGAGGAGTAATTATATTTGGAGTAGCCACAAGGTTATGAGGTTGAAAGAAAGGATAAATTGATGTGCAAAGTAAAGAAGATCTTGTATGGCCTAAAACAAGCTCCATGATAATGGCATAAGAAGTTTGATAGTTTTATGTTGGAATAGGGTTACTCCAGGTGTCATTCTAATCATTGAGTGTATGTTAAGATATTTAAGGATGGTAATTATATTATCCTATGCTTGTATGTAGATGAAATGTTGGTTGTAGGAAAGAACATGAAATAGATTCAAGTACTCAAGAAGTAGCTTGGTGATTCCTTCTTTATGAAGGATTTGGGTGAATCAAAGCAAATCATTGGTATGAGGATAAATCGAGATGGGAAGGAAAGAAAACTAATTTTATCCTAAGAAGAGTACAAGAAGAATTTTTTTTAGAGGTTTAGTATGCAGGATGCTAAGCCAGTTGAGACTCCTTTGGCAGGCTATTTTCCATTATCAAAGGAGTAATGCCCCAATATAGAATAAGAAAAGATAAATATGTCCAAGGTACCTTACTCATTGGTGGTTGGTATCCTGATGTATGATATGGTTTGCAATAAGATAGATATTGCCCATGTAGTGGGAGTAATAAGTAGGTACATGAGTAATTTAGGTTAAGTATTTACTATCAGGGATACATTGGCTAGTTGGATTTCCTAGATACATAAGGTTATGGATTTGTCAACCATAAAGGCTAATTATATTACTACTACAGAGGCTATCAAGGAGATGATTCTGTTATAATAGTTACTTAATGAGTTGGGGCATAAGTAAGAAGTTGGGGAATTACATAGTGATAGTCAAAGTTCTATGATTTAGCTAAGAAATTTGCTTTCCACTTGAGGATGAAGTGCATATAGTTATGGTATCATTTCATTAGGATAACTTTGGAGGAAAATAAGATGAAGCTAGAAAAGATACATATAAGCTAGAATCTTATAGATATGATGACCAAGGTATTCACATTGGAGAAGTTGAGGTTATGTTCAGATTTGGTTGGTCTTCATGAAGATCATGGAGGAGTGTTAAATTTTGTTCAAGGAGAAATGAACTCCAAGTAGGAG
This sequence comes from Torreya grandis, assembly GCA_037957365.1. Classification (NCBI taxonomy): domain Eukaryota; kingdom Viridiplantae; phylum Streptophyta; class Pinopsida; order Cupressales; family Taxaceae; genus Torreya; species Torreya grandis. The sequence continues at coordinate 2,175,608 of JARHVA010000380.1, read as the reverse complement.
ATTATTGAATATGGAGCCCATTTAAACACCCCTAAGGTAAAAATAAAATTACTAGGGAAATTTTAACATGTAATTTTTAGTTTCACAAATGGTGGGGCACATTTTTGAGTATGTTAACCACTTTCCACATTTGTGGCACATTTTAGGGAGAAGTGGGTAAGGTGTTGAGAGAATCAGGGGATTCTATTTATCTTGAGTGGTTGTAATCTCCCTTATTTAGTGGGGATATGGTTATCTCCATGGTATGGTGCATTTTTCAAGGGATTTTGGAAATTATAAATAGGGGTGAGGAGAAACACATTAAGCATTGCATTTTACATCTCATTTTTGGGATTTATATCCTCTCTTCAATCATTGTGATTAGGTTTGAAGTGTAGCTTAGCATCTTGGGAATTCTGGTGTGAATTCAAGTTGGATATAGTTATCTCTATAAGAAGTTTCTTGTTGAGAGTTGTCTTGTACTCTTATTTATAATATTATAGAGATATTTTTGGTGGATGTATCCCATATTGGGTGAATCAAGTTATATTGGTTTTATGTGTGTATTTTCTTATATATAAATTTTATTTCATATGTCTCTGTTGTAGACACCTAAATATGGCCACCAATGACTTCCAACTAAGATTTTGACCAATTTCCACCAAAATGCACAATTTGGCCTAAAAATACTAAAACACATTAAATGAGTTGAAATTGATATATTCAAGTGCTGATTTTGGCCAGGATATCACTAAATGGGACAATTAAATTTATGGACCAGCTAACTTTGATCAAATCATTTTGAGTCAAAATGCTAATTTTTCACTTGGGTGCTCTGGATTTCTCTATTTTTATCAATTTTTTTATACAAGACATGTGCCTTTATTATTTTGTGTTGAAAATATCCTAAATGAAATAATGGATCCAATGCATCTGAAATCACATTCTAATTTCAATCTAGTTAAATTTTGGACCAATAACAAGGCATTCTAATCAATTTGAGTAATTTATGCACAAAGTGATTAATCATTCTTAAGAGCTAATTAAACCAAATTAGGGCCTAATTAAGAATTCCATAGAAACTTGTTGAATACTTATTTTTAGAAATGAATATTGAATTTCTGTATCATCAAGTGACATCATTTCTTGGGAAGACATCCCTAGGCCATAAATGCATAAAATATCAAGGTTAACCCCTCCCATGCCTCATCAATTCCTCCCATGCATCTTAAATTCCCCTCTATCCCAAATATTAATGAGCTATTTATGGATTTTTAATTATATAATTGGATTAATCCTTAGCTACACATCTCAATCTTGGGATGGATGGTTCAAGTTGATTCTATCCATTTTCTAAAATCTATAAATAAGAGGCCTTGCCACATGAATTTTAAGATTAACTTATGAAAAGTTACCATGTTAAATTGATTCCAAAAATCTCTCACATGCCAAAGTTATGATGTTAAAATATTGAAGCCAAGGCCAAGAAAGGTGCCAAGGAGAGATGGAGGTAGTCAAGCTTCCATTGATACAAACTTCATGAGCACAAATCGAGTAAGCCACTACAATAAAACATTTGGAGCATCCAAGAAAGGTGACAAATTCTTGTTTTTCCTTAATTTTTAGTTGTGCTTTTCATTTTTTTCTATTATTAAGCTCACCCTAGTAACTAGGCATGAAGGTGTTAGTTTAGTGTGCTTTTGATTTGATTTATCTACTAACACAATACTAATCTCCCCTTCATCATCAAATTCCTAGTTCACATAATGGCACACGCGATAGGATTGTAACCCAAAAATTTTCTCACAAAGTCTTTACAAGCAACCTACTAACTATTGTCATGTAGACTCTTATAGTATGGAAGTGAAGAAAGCAAAAAAATTCTCACAAATTTGTAGTTTTGTTCTATAGATGGCCCAACTCAGATCTAGTTCATCCTAACTTGGATCTAGTTCATCCCAACTTAGCTCCAGTTCATCCCAACTTGGCTCTAGTTTGGCCCAACTAGGATCTGGTTCATCTTGACTCAGCTCTAGTTCATCCCAACTTAGCTCTGGTTTAACCTGACTTGGCTCTAGTTCATCCTAACTCAGCCCTGGTTGATCCTGACTTGATTCTGGTTCATCCCAACTGAGCTCTAGTTTATCCCAACTCACTTGTCAACCTAACTCACCTATCAACCCAACTCGTCTATCCAACCTGACTCACCTGTCAACCCAGCTCACTTGTTAACCCAACTCACTTGTCAATCCAACTCACCTATCTAACCCAAGTCACCTATCCAACCCAACTCACCTATCAACCCAAATCACCTATCAACCCAACTTGCCTATCCAACCCAACTTGATTATCAACCCAAATTGACTATCAAATCAAGAGCTAAAATTGTTAATGTCATTTGCTCAAATTCTTAGGTGCTTCAAATCAGGCCCTTATAATTGTGTTTTTATAGGTTAAGGGGGCAGTTTAAAATTTGGTCTGAATGCTTTTGACTAAACAAACACACTTTTATTTGGGTTTAAAATGAACATTCTTGATTTCACACATTTGAATTAATGCTTAAAATGAGCCTAAGATTTAGTTAAGTCTTAGATACATTTCATTTAGTGCTTAAAACACATCATAACTCTTGCAACATTTTAAAATTTGGTGTTATAATCATGAAATTAGGCTATCTTGAATCTTCAATTAGGGCTTAAAATGAACATAGGTCTTAATTGCTTCATGTGGCCCTTTTTGTGAAATCTTTTACCATTTTAGCAATTAAGGCTAAGGGCCAAATAGAACATCACCTAATCTCTTAATTAGTGATTAAAATTGAACTCATTTGTCAAGTTTGTATGCAATAGGTGATTAATTAATTGTTTGGAAAAAATAAAGATGTTGTGTGTGTTGGGTGAATATTTTGTCAACTAGCTAACTGGCATTCAAAATAGTTCCTATCACCATAGCATAGGGAGATTAGTTGTCTAGATGTGCAGGTTTACTACATCACAAGGGGAGAAATCTCTCCTCTCATCAAGGGGAGGTTCCCTATTAAATATGTGGAGCTATATATAATATAAATAAGCAAAAAGTAAGACATAGGGGTGAGACAAACCATCCATCTCTCTTCTTTCAAAGAAGATGCACATAGACAAAGGAGAAAACCCTAGCTATAAATGCTGAAGGCACTTCTCTTCTTTCAAAAGTGTCGCTATAGGAAACAACAGAAGTTTCTTTCAGATAATGAAATAACTAGTGATAAAAAGGGGCATAGTAACATCAAGATGAAATAGAGCACAAAGTCTCCACCTCAACTACCCAAAGAGTATATCACAAAGGATAATAGGGGCACAAAGTCACCCCAGAATCCTCAACACAAAAAGAAAAGGAAAACACAAACTAAAATCAATTGTGAAAGCAAAAAGTCTTCCCACAGTTGGTTTTAAGACACTTCCCTATTACCTTCACTAATTCTACATACCAAATTAAATGAATAAGGACACCTTCAGATGACATAAGTCAGAATAGCACAAAGTCTAGAAAAACCTGCTTTCTCATTCAAATAACAAAGAAAATGAAATTACAACCTAAGCTCAAAGTCTCAGTCTTCTTTCAAAATGGGCAGAGTTTCACTCTTGTAAAAATGAAACTCTCCCTTACAAATGAGAGAATTAACAAACTTATAGCCACTACGCAAGGATTGGCACCTTTTTCCATGGGACAGCCCATGCTATAGTCAATGTCTTCAATGCATCTCCAGTTTTGTCTGGAGAGACCATGCTGAGAACAATGTGCTTCCATAACTATGGTGTGTCCCTTCATCTAACATGTCTCTTTAATGGTATGGACTGTCTGGTCCTTTCTCTAATGTCTGTGCAGCTATCCAATCTGCCATTACTTCATGGAAGAAAAAAAAGGCTTGCATCCTCTATTTGGTGCGCTCAGAAGTCTACTCGATCCACTGTTTCACCTACTAGAAATAACTCTTTCGAAGATATTTATGATCCTTTGGTATCGCTCCTCTCTTCACTACTTAAGCGCTTATTTGATCTTTATAGCCCTTCTTGCCTAAGTCTTTGGGGGGTCCTTTCTGCATCTTTAACAAGTGGCAAGTTTCATTGTTATGAAACTCATTAGAAACTTACGAAAAATGGGGTCCACAACACGTTTTGCCCGAGCAACTACAAAAGGGGAACACAGATACAAACACTTGTCACTTTCCACTGAGTCATAATAGGACACGTGACGTATTCCACTTAACTTATAAAATATTTAGAAACCTTTATAGGTCCTACAAAAGATGACACGTGGTGGCTTATGCTCTGCTTTATAATGGACACGTGGTGGCTTCCACTGTACTTTGTCTTTCTCCATCGAGCACTTTTTTGTGGGATTTTCTATTCAGTCAGGCTTTTCCTTTGCTTTCTTTTGGCTCTCTTCCTGGGTGAACTCCTTCAGACAAAATGTCCAAAGGAATTCCTTCAAATAATTTGTCTGAAGGACTCTACTTTGCCTTTTGCCTTGTTCATTTTTTTGGAGTTCACTTTATTTATTTTGGCTCGTGGCCCTCTGGAAGGGCACTTGACTTGATTCACGGCCCTCCACAAGGGCATTTGTTCCTTCGGCTATGGGGCTACCCCTTAAACCTACCAATTGAACCGACTGATTGAACCAACTTTGGTTCAATGGTTCAATGGTTCATTCTTCATTATTTGGCCAAGTCCTTTGTTCTTTTGCACCAAGCATGGTTCAAATTTCAATGGTTCAAGCCTAAGTCCTTTATTATTTGCTGATTGAAATCCTTTGATTGAACTGAGGCACTGAACCAATCTTGGAAATGACTAAGTGTTAGAAGCTTGTTCTTTTGACTGATCTTGCCTGCAAAAGCTTTTTTAACTTGTTGAACCTGTGAATCCCCTTTACAAAAAAAGCTTAAAAATGAGGAATTCGAAATCTCAAAACAAATTTTGAGAAGGGAAGAGAGAAATTTTGGTCTGCAGGTTGTCCCAAAAAATGAGTGGCATTTTTCGGGGACAATAGTGTGTATGCTATTCCATCCGTCCCCTTTAGGGAACTTTTGGAATCAAAAGTGCCATCCTTTTGCAAAAAGCCTAGTCCAAGGCTTAGAAATAATATCATCTAAAGCACTCCCCAAAAACTCATCATAGTTTGGTTGAACTTGAAAATGACCCTAAAGTCTTTCTTTTTATGTCTTTCATTTCATTACATCTTGGCTTGCAAGGGGGACGTCATTACCTCCCATGAGTTCTTTAGGGAAGCTTTGACTTGAGGTTTCATATCCTAGAATTGACTTCACCCACTTTCAATAGGATCCAAAGGTTTTAGTTGTTAAACCATGTTTTAGTGATGGAGTTTCACATGGGACGTATCTGCACTTTAGATATCTCACTACATTGAGTGAACAATAGGATGTAGTGGTTGCAAAAAAGACTAGACCTTTTTGTAATAAGCCAAGTGTCACAGACACCTAATTTCCATGCTTTTATTTTACATCATTTGATGTGAAATTCATTGTATTATTGATTCCCTTAAAAACATTCGAAAACCTGTAGATATGAGATAAATCCCCACTTGTTATAGAATTATTATTGGTGTAAGGGTGCACCTTAAAGTCCATGTCACAATATTGTCATTTGAGAGAAGAGGGGTGTAAAAACCCTACTATATAATGCACATTAACTTTTAAATGAACACTTAAAATCCTTTTAAATGGTGTATATTGATAGATTATAATAATACCAAGCAACCTTGTCAGTTTAAGATCTAAGAGTGATTAATTAGTTGGTTTTATCCTAGATTAAAAGTTTTGTTTGGAGTCAAAACTTGGTGTGAACATACGATACAAACCAAAACACATAGTCATCATTTTCCTTTGAATAAAAAGGCATTATACTACCCACATGAATCATAAATTTTCCTTGTTCAAAGTTCATCAAAACTTGGAGTCATATCATCCACTTTGGGATAGTTATGCTACCCAATTAAGTCTAGACCTTTGCCAAAGTTGTTTAAGCCCTTCATTTATAATCTAAATTCAAAATTGCACCTTCATGAGTTCATAATTTTGATGTGTTAAGTGGGTTTGCCATTTGTACTAAACTTGAGGGAACTTAGGTTCAATTTCCAATTTGGGTTGAAGGTTGTTTAAGATTCATGATCATTATCACCACTTGATAGACTTAAGTCATTTTGTGTTAAACACTTTCACTTTGAGTTTATGCACTAAAACATTTTGAGTCAATAAAGGTAGTGTTATGTTATAAAATTTGTGTAAAGCTATCTTTACCTTAGGGAGCTTTTTAAAAAATTAGTTTGTCACATCTTTTTAGTAGTCTAACATTGTTACACTACCCAAAACATTTTAGATATTGTTTTATAGGCCCTCTTGCACAGAGTTTAAATTTTTTCTTGCCTTTTCAAACCAATCTGAGTGTACTTTTGTGAACCTTTGTCCATCATAGTTATGTCATTCACTTTTGTCTAGATTATTTGTCAAAAGAGCCAAGTTTTATACCATTATTTGTGAGAAAATAAACTATCTTTAAAGTGCCTTTTGTTTCATACCTTATACATATTTGATCGATTCCATGTCTAAGAATCGAATGCCTAGTTTTTGTTAGAAGTGTTTCAAATCTGTTAGATTAAATTTTTTATCTATTTCAAACTCTAGCTTTTAACACTATTTAGCAAAGAGTCCTAGCACATGCCTTGTTTGAGCCTAGCTTTTGATGCCACATTTTGGTGAAAAGACCTAACAAATTTTAATTTCCTAGATTAGACTAATTTGAAACAATTCGACCTTACCATTTGGTATTTTGATTTTTGGTTCATTTACTTAATCTTTTTTGTGTAAGATGTTTAATGTTAGACACTTAATGTTAGCTTGAGTTATCAAAAATATTTTCATAAACCTTTTGATCCTTTTCATGAATCTAAACCAAGTTTGAAAATTAGATTTTAGACATTTTCTTTTTAGAGTTTGTAGAACTCTCTTCCCTTTCTATCATAAAACATTGACTATGGATCCCAACATGTACTCATAAACTCATAGTGGACTCATGTATAATCCATAGATTAGTAATGTAATTGTGTAGGAAGAAATGGTATAAGACCCCTATATAGATAATATTAATTATGAGATAGATCCTTATCCCTCTTATAAGACTCAATTAGAGGCACAAATCCAAGATCCATTGGCTAACTATTTGGTTAATACACCACCTTCTCAAAACAAGACCAAGAATAAAATACACAATACCTAGCTACAATACCCACAACTGATGAGCTAGTTCTTCAAAATTCATGCTCTACTAATAATCCTTCCACATATGATCCATTTTTATTTCAGCATCATTTTTTGGAGAATAAAGATTAGATTTTGGTTTGATCCATTGAGGTAGGGGCCAAGTTTCTGGTAGACTTCCCCCATGAGAATTTACCAAGTCTAGTAAGAATGCCTCACAACATAATTTATGATCAATAGGCTTCTTCTAGCAATTCTTTGGATCTAGTCCAAAAAACATACCAGGACCTTAATATGCCTAATAGAGGTAAAAAACTCATGGAAGACCACTTTAACCAAATACAAATAGTATATCAAACCTACTTGAATCTAGCATGCAATTTCAATTAGATGACTATGGTGAGAAAACATCTTATTGACTTAGTTCCTTCAACAAGAGTTTTGATAGAGTTAACTAGTCAAGACAATCAAATTTTAGACCCATTCATGCAAAACATTTTTGGTAGACAACTTGCTACATATGCCAATTATTAAAGAAGTGTCTTCTACTTCTATGTAGAATAATGAGCAAAATATAGTGGGAAATATGCAAGCAACATCCAATCTAAATCAAAGTGGCACTAAAACACAAACAAATAATCAACAACATGTGTTTGTAGTTAATACCTTGAGTGGACCATCATACCAAGGAGTAGGAGTTTCTACATCCCAACCTCAACTACTTACTTCATCAACCATGTAACCAATAGGATTAGGTAGTCAAACAACACCCAATGCCATGCCTCAACAAAAGAATGTGATGAATCCTACTCCTCAACAAGGGATGAGTATTATTCCATAACAGTAAGCAAAATCTAGTGTACTAATGCAATAAAGGCTAAATATACCTTAATAAGAGGCAACTAATGTTCCACCTCGTAAAGTAGTGACAAACATACCTCTTCAATTGTAGCCTAGTGTACCAATCCAAAACCAAACTATGACTAGCCAAAAACATGTAAATATTGGTCAATGATAGATACTAAATATTCAACATGAATTCACTTCCCAACAAGTATTTATGCAATAAGGAGTCTCCCATATTTATCAAGTACCTATTAGGCAATAATTGGTTTAAAATGTGCCACAAGTTTAGAGACAGGGTCTTGGTTCACAAGTTCCCACTCAACAACAAGGTTTAATTAGTCAAAAACATGTCCCTTTTCAACCACATTAGGTAAAATATAGTTATATCCCTCCATCCCAACCACAAAATCCTCCAAGTCAAACCTTCATAGCCAACCCAAACTAGAAAATCACACAACCAAATATGTAATTTCAAGTACATCCTAATCCACGTATGCATATTCTTGGTCCATTTTCCAACCAAACCAACATACCCCAATAGATATCTCCTTCATACCTCGATCAAAGTTTCCCACTTATGACCTCCCAACCATCTACCCAAACCAATGTTCTCCATTAAACCAATGTTCCCTTCGATTTCCTAGCCCAAGAATTATAACAAATGAAGCATGCAATTACTGCAATTTAAGTTGGGAAATAGAATAAGAATTTTAAGCTATATGATGTGTGTTATTATCCATTCAACATGGAGTACTTACAAATAACATTTATTCCAAGATATGAACCACTAAGATTTGACAATTACAAAGGGAAAGGTGACCCTAAGGCCCATTTAACTGAGTTCTTTGTTGCATGTCAACCAGTGACATATAGTGATATATACCTTTTGTTGTTGTTTCCAAGGAGCTTAGCTAGACAAGCCTTAGAGTGGTTCTAAAATTTTCCCAAAAATTTAGTAATAGATTTTGATGATCTTTCTAATAAGTTTGTGCAACACTTTTTCTATAATCTTGAACATGGTATTTCATGGTTGACTTGACACAAGCAAAACAAAAAGATAGTGATATTTTTTCAAGTTATTTACAATGATGGAGAGCCATTACAAGCTGATTCAACCATAATTTACTAGATAAATAATTAGACACTGTGTTTATTAAAAAATTTCATAGTGAGATAGCTTATCATCTAGAACTATAATGTGCACATATCAGTTATCATTGGGCCTTTGACCCATGATACAATTTTCCATGTGCTTGATCTTGAGTTATCATATAATATTCTTCTAGGTAGACCATGGTTATATGAGATTCATGGAGTCCCATCAACACTGCACCAATGTATCAAGTTTTCCCACTCAAGGATGAAAGTAAATACTCTAAGAGATTTGTATCCATATGAGCATTGCAAACATCTTGAGGCCAAGTTTCAAAGCTAAAATTACCAATACGACATGAATCTAAGTTCTAAGTAGGATAAAGGAAAGGACATACTTATTGATTCTCTAAAGGATAATTGCATAGATCCTAATACCTTGGATTCTCTTTCCCACATACTGCCCCCTGAAACTTCCAATCATTTTACCATTTCAGCTAATGGCCTAGGGGAGTATGTAACCCATGATACCTTTCATATTTCCAATCTTCCTTAGGATCTCAAAACCTTTGGAATACCTAAATTCACCCCACATATGCATTGGCAATGAAGAGGTAAAGATAAACTTCATAATCTAGGACCAATCATGTTCATACCAGTATCTGGCCAAGAATAAGACCCTCTCGAAGGAGATGAATCATGGTTATACAATGATAAATTGGTTGATTTTTACAAGAAAACCAAGTGTCCTATTCCCAATAGGACCATGGAACATCAATATTATGAAGGAAGAGGCCTTAGACTAAATGAACAAGGATTTATTGAGCCAATTTCCATGATTAAGTACAAAAGACCTTATGGACTTGGATTTAAACTACCTGGGGGTGACCCCCATATCTTATTTGAGTTCCATCACCGGTGACTAGTGATGATGATGTCGATAATGAAGTAGAGTCTGATCATAGCCTCACCTTGGATGACCTAGTTGAGACTAAATTGTTTCATATCAATGCCATTTATACCCTTACCCTAGTCATTCATCATAACCCATTACCATTATACTATCCCTAACTGATAGATTGGGACCAACAAAAATCTAATTTACTAATTGATGAGTTTTAGAATGATGAGGCATTATATGAATTTTTAGGCCTTAGAGATAATGCTATGTTGGGAGATCATTAAATCAGGATTCTTAATTACATTAGATCCTGAAGCCTATTTTGGAGAGTGGGTGAACACCCTTAGCCAAAAAGAAAAAAATAAAACATTGAGTTTCCCAAGTGAAAACCCCTTTAAGGCACTTTCTAACTAGGGAAAAAGTAAAGATATAGGCCAGTCTAGTGGTGAAAACCTATTTCATGTGCCATTGGATGGGGGTGTTCATTCTTCTCCAAATTTATACCAAGATCTCACCAATGATGAACTTACCTATAGATCTGAGTTCAATCTTGAAAAATAAAAAGTGTTTGATCAAATTATTCAAGAATTTTTGACTATTTTTATCACATGGCCAAATATCCCATTAGGGGACTCAGATTCATCATACCTAGGAGAAGTTGAAGAGCAAGTCCTAAAAAAGGACCCTGATATAGTCTAATAGTTCAAGTATTTGCCTACTATCCTAGAAGATGGTTTAACCCTTGTAGCTAAATATATAATATAGGTAAACATAGAGACTCGATCGGACGTAAAATGGATAAAATTAGGTGCATCCTTCACTGAGGAGGAATGTGAAGTCTTTACAACTTTATTGAGAGAATTTGTGGATATATTTGTATGGGCTTATTCTGACATGCTAGGTTTAGACCCCACCTTGGTTCTACACCACCTTATGGTCAATCCTGATGCCAAACTAGTGAAACAAAAGATATATAAGATACATCCTCACAATGTTATCTTGGTAAAGAAAGAGTTGGAAGAACTCTTAAAAGCAGGATGTATTCGATCCATTGACTACTCAAAATGGATATTTAGTGTTGTACCTATTAGCAAAAAACTTGAAGGAATTAAAATCTATACTAATTTCTAAGACATAAATAAAGCTTTCCCAAAGGATGACTTTCCATTTCCTAATATTTACATGATCATCGAATCCACAGTGGGTTATGAAATGATTTCACTCATGGATGGCTTTTCAGGATACAACCATATCAGAATAACACCAGAAGACTAACATAAAACAACATTCACCACTCTATGGGGAACATTTTGTTATTAGGTAATGTCATTCAGTCTTAAGAATTCTAGAGCTACATATCAAAGGGCCATGACTATCATATTCTATGATATGATGCATGATATTGTTGAAGACTACATCGATGACATACTAGGCAAATTAAAAACCAATGCCGACCATCTAATAGTGTTATGTAAAATATTTGAAAGACTACGTGAGTACAAAGTTCAATTGAATCCATGTGTTTGGAGTAACCTTAGGAAATTTGCTTGGCTTTATTATGTCTCATATGGGCCTTGAATTTAATCTAACTAATGTCCATGCTATACTCAAGATGCTGCCACCAACCAATTTGAAGTAACTCTATAGTTTTTAGGGCAAGATCCAATCAATTTGATGCTTCATATCTTAGCTATAATACAATTGTCATCCATTTACACATCTTATAAATAAAGGAGTTACATTTCATTTGGATAATCACTGCCAAATTAATTTTTAACAACTCAAGGACTATCTAGCTAATCCACCTATTTTGTTACCTCCTATGCTAGGAAAGCCATTCTTATTATATTTATCAGCTACTAACAATGCCCTAGGGTCACTTTTGGCTCAGCATGATAAAAATGGAAAAGAGCATGAAATATACTACTTAAGTCATACCTTGATCACATATGAACACAAATATGCACCTATTAAAAAATCTTGTCTAGCCATGGTCTTTATAGCTCAAAAACTACACCATTACATACTAAACAATAAGACCATGGTCATTTAAAAAGTAGATCTTCTCAAGTATCTAATATCTAAAATATATTTATAAGGTAGAATGGCCAAATGGATCATGTTTATTAGTGAGTTTGACATAGAGTATGTCAATCAGAAGGAAATCAAGGGATAGGTCCTTGTAGATCAACTTGTTGAAGCACCTCTTACAGACACAAAGCCACTCACATTTAAATTTCTTGATGAATCCATAATGACCATCATTAACACACCTATTGAGGAGCAGTATTGGAAGATATATTTTGATGGATCATTCATAGCACATGGATCAAGGGTAGGCCTCTTATTTATTACACCACAGGGGGATCTAATCCCTAAGTCATTCAGGATCAACTTTCCTTGTATCACTAACATGGCTGAATATGAAGCACTTGTTGTAGGGATTTTACAAGAATTATAATGGAATATATATCATCTAAAGGTTTATTGTGATTCTTAATTAATCATCAATCATATTATAGACCATTTTCAAACCAAAGATGACAAGTTGGTTCCATATAAATCCATGGTTAACACTCTCAAGCAATAAAGTGTTGAGATTCAATTTGAGCATATACCATAGGCTAGTAATATAACTGTAGATGACATGGATACTATTGGCTCTCTAATTCAATAAATATACAAAGCTAGAGAGTATCAGTTCCTCATCAAGAATTTGGTCACACTAGCTCATGAACCTTCAATTATGGAAATGATTTGTGATATTGTTGGTCTTAATTCTATCTAGTATTCAAAACTTTATAACTATCTTCATGACCAAGTTATACCACCTAACCTATCCCAAATACAAACCAAAGCCTTTATCCATCACTCCACTCATTATAATCTACTTGGATCAACCTTTTACCACTATGGTTTTGATGGAATTCTGCTTCATTATTTAACTTTGATAGAGTCTACACTAGTATTAAGAGAAGTTCACAAAGGGATATGTGGAGCTCATTCTAATAGGTCAGTCCTATCCAGAAATATCTTTCATACTGGTTATTATTGGCCCATGATGGATATAAATGTAGTTACATATGTAAAGAAGTGTGACAAATGTCAACAACATGCTAATCTGATTCATTTCCAGCCAAAACTCTAAAACTAAAGTTGACACCATGGACATTTTCTACATGGGGACTCAACCTCATTAGGAATATCAAACCCACTTCATTTGATAGCCATAAACATATCCTTACTACCACTGAATATCTCACTAAGTGGGTTGAAACTATATCCCTCACATGATTGGAAAGCAAATTTCCAAGTTCATCTTTGATCATCTCATTTTCTACTGCGATATCCCCTCCTACATTATATATGATAATAGAAGATCATTCAAGAACAAGGATGTCAACAAGATATGTACCGAATATAACATTACACAACATTTTTATAAAACATATTACCCTCAAGGTAATGGCCAAGCTAAAACATCAAACAAAACCATTATCAATATTCTTAAAAAGATTGTCAATGATACCAGTCATGATTGAGACCTTCAGATATTCCCCACCCTTTGGGAATATCTTACAAATCATCATACTCCTAGAGGATCTACTCCAATTCACTTGTTTATGGTATCGAAGCAATTCTTCCTATTAAGGTTGAGTTACCTTCACTACACATATCTTTCAAGCATGCCCTAGATGATCATGACTATCAAGTAGCCCATCTACAAGAGTTAGACTTGCTTGATGAAAAATGCATAGCTACACTCATCAATATTGAGGCATATCAGAACTACTTCAAAGGCCACTATAATTATCATGTCAAGTGTAGAACATTTGAACTTGGTGATCTTATTCTTAGAGAAAACCAAAAAAATACCACAGTGAGAAGAGGTATAAAGGTAAATTCAAACCAAACTTGATAGGGCCTTTCATCATTACTATATATTATAGATTAGGCTCATACAAGCTCACCACACTAGATGAAGATGAACTTCTTGAGCTGATGAATATTATTCACCTTAAGTGGTATTATGCTTGAGTGATAGGGTGTATTGCCTATAAGGACCATTTCAGTTGTGTTATTTTATCACTATTCTTCTTTGTAAAAATATCATACTTGTCATTCCTCTTATCCCATTACATCCCCTTTACCATCTATTCTATCAAACAAACATGTTCTAAATCCTATCTACCTATCTTGTTTGACCTTGGTTTCATCATTGGTTGCACCTTTTTAGCACAAAGGAATCTGATTAGTTTCATCAGTTGTTTCAAGTACTTCAAACATAGATCATATTTAGAAGTAGTACAATAGAAGTTTTGGTAGTTACATCCTTCATTTGCTATTATTTTATTATCACTAATCTTCTACTAATTATAATTACCTTTGGGCAAATTAGTACCATTGATCTATGTTGTTGCATCCTAGCTATAACTGCTTATGGGCAAACTAGGGGTAACATTTATTTATTGAGCCTTGATTTACCAACTTGCCATTTCCTATGCCTTTTTATCAATTGTGTCTATTTTTTTTGAATTGATGGCTATGCTAGTTACGTTCCTCTACTATAAAATCAAAAGTATAATGACTTGAGGTCCTGCTCTAGGACTATGGAGGTAGCATTTGATACTTATTGAGGTCAGCTCAATCACCCTTTCCACTATGCTCTTTCCATTTTGTGAGAAACCTAAGTTTGAATGTTCTCATTATTTTATGAGCAACCTAAGTTTGAATTCTCTCACCATTTTATGAGTAACCTAAGTTTGAACACTCTTGCCATTTTGTGAGTAACCTAAGTTTGAACGTTCTCACCATTTTGTGAGCTTGAACTATTTAGTGTTTCATCATTCTTTATTGAGTTGAGATACTTCAAAAATTCTAAAAACACTTGTAAAATCAGTAGAAAAGAACAAAAACAATGACCACTTCTTTGCCTTAAGGATTTTGGGAACCCTTACTAAGTTGTAATAAAATCACTTGTTTCTTAGTTTCCCTATCCTTTTTGGCCTTTTTCTCTCATGTAATTTTCATTTTTCAAGAACATTATTACTCTTTTATCACATCCATTCTATTTGTTTTCATCATTTATAGTTTTCTTCCCATTCCCAATGAGAACTACATTTGGACTAAAGTTTTTGTTGGATATTACATCCATGGAACTATGTAGGCAACATCCACTTACCTAGTGCAAATGGAGACAACTTGGCCACCCCCTTCCATTTTTTCTATTCCCCCATTTTTTTCATTTGTTAAGTTGTCACCTATTTTCTAGGGGCAATGTCTATATGGTTTCTATTACATTGTTTGTTTGTTTATTTCTACTTATTTTATTTGTTTATTTGCCTATTTGTTTGATTTCAACATTGTTGCCTTGATTTAGTCTATGTGCATTCATTAGGTGATTATTTATGTGCACTTATACTTGAATGCATCCATATTCATCTTAAAACATTGATATAATAGTTTGTATCATTGGTGCATTATTTTCTATTTGAGTATTGGATTACGAGAGTCAGCCCTTATGCATATTTTAGCTAAGTATTCATGATGTTATATCATGGTGCCTATCGACACATGATATAAAAAACTTGAGCTTCAAAAACTATATTCAACAATGGTGGCATTGACATCTCTTCAACATCGACATCCTGATTCACTCCCAATCATATCCTAAATAGAGTAATTAACCATGAAAAAATTTCAACCTTTACTAGTTCAGAAGAGCATCTCCCTACTAGCAGGTTGTTCCAATTAATCCTTACCCTTTATGATTTAGTTACCCTCATCATTATCCAATTAAACATGTTTCCCATAATTAGGGCCTAATGATTATAAATTCATATGGGTAAATCATTGCACACCGTCCCACCTACATTTCCCAATGATTATAACTGCATTTGGGCAAATCATTGTGTTGTCGCCACTTTCCTTTTTCTACCCATATAGGGGCATAATTTTATTGTTTTTGTCTATCCTAACTTGGGTAGTTCCATCTTCTCAATGATTATAACCTCCTTTGAGTAAATCCTCGAGTTATCATCCCATGTTGCCACTATTGGGGTACAATGTTTATAACCACGTTTGGGCAAACCATTGTACACCATCTCACTTTTATTCTCAATGAATTTGACTAATTTTTAAAAATCATTATGTTTTCACCCCATCATCTCTCCTTTCTTTGGTCCCCTCATTTCACTTCTTTCTTTTTGAGGGATTGTTTGTCGACTTACTTGTGCCAACCATTCCCTCAAAAGGGCATCATACAGTTAGTTTATCATCATTGTAGTTGTAGGCATACAAGACCTTTTCATTCTTTGAAAAGATGTTACTATGCTTATATCTTACAATGCCTTCCCAAATAGGGGCAAACTGTGGACACCTAAATCTAGCCACTAATGACCTCCAACCAAGCTTTTGACCAATTTCTACTAGAATGCATAATTTGGCCTAAAAACACTAAAACACATAAAATGAGTTGAAATTGATATATTCAAGTGCTGATTCTAGCTAGGATATCACTAAATGGGACAATTTAATTTATGGGCCAACTAAATTTGATCAAATCATTTTGAGTCAAAATGTTAATTTTGTACTTAGGTGCTTTGGATTTCTCTTTTCTATCAAATTTATTGTATAATACATGTGTATTTTTTATTTTATGTTGAAAAAATCCTAAATAAGATAACATATCCAACGCATTTGACATCACATTTCGATTCTAATCTAGTCAAATTTTAGACCAATAACAAGGCATTTTGATCAATTTAAGTAATTTGTACACAAAGTGCTTAATC
This sequence comes from Torreya grandis, assembly GCA_037957365.1. NCBI lineage: Eukaryota > Viridiplantae > Streptophyta > Pinopsida > Cupressales > Taxaceae > Torreya > Torreya grandis. The sequence goes on along the minus strand of JARHVA010000380.1, from coordinate 2,158,747 downwards.
ATGCTTAAGATCTAATCAAACTAAATTAGTGAATAATTAAGAATTCCATGAAAACTTGTTAAATACTTATTTTTATAAATGAATATTGAATATCTGCATCATCAGGTGACATCATTTCTTGGCAAGACATCCCTAGGCCATAAATGCATAAAATATCAAGGTTAACCCCTCCCATGACTCTTAAATTCCCCTCTATCCTAAATATTGATGAGCCTATTTAATTATTTTTAATTACATAATTGGATTAATTCTTAGCCACACATCTCAATTTTGATATGGACAGTTCAGGTTGATTCTAGCCATTTTCCAAAATCTATAACTAAGAGGCCTTGCCACATGAATTTTAAGCTTAACTTATGCAAAGTTACCATGTAAAATTGATTCCAAAAATATCTCACATGCCAAAGTTATGATGCCAAAATATTGAAGCCAAGGCCAAGCAAGGTGCTAAGAAGAGATGGAGGTAGTCAAGCTTCCATTGATGCAGACTTCATGAGCACAAACTGAGCAATCCACTACAACAAAGCATTTGGAGCATTCAAGGAAGGTGAAGGATTATTGTTTTTCCTTAATTTTTAGTTATGATTTTCATTTGTTTTTTTAAATTAATCTCACCCTAGTAACTAGGAGTTAAGGTGTTAGTTTAATGTGCTTTTGATTTGATTTATCCACTAAGACAATACTAATCTCCCCTTCATCACCAAAGTCCTAGTTCACATCTGCTACTATGATTTTGAGGAATGAATTCCATATTGCATGTTATTTTATAATTAATCACTTATCCCTAAAAATATGATTGAGATGCATTATCTTTAATCTATCCACTTAGATTTATTTGAGCTCCCTATAAATTGGCTTAGTATGGAAAATCATGCAAAATGTGACTGAGGAGCTAAATTTGGACCTTTGTAACTTTTGATGTGATTTGATGAATGACATGGGACTTGGTGAATATAAACTTGGTAAAAATTTAAAAAAACCCATATTATTGTTTTTTCTTGACTCATCCACATGTGTGAAATATGGCCTTGGCAAAGTACCTACTCAAAATTTCTACTATTTGACCCAAAATGTTGAGATCAATGCAATGGAGAACCAAATGGATCCATTGAATTTACACACTTATTCCAAGAATTATTGACCTTATGTAGGTTATTTATAAGCCATAAAATTTCTCCTTATAAGTTGAAAACTTACACTTTAAGTGGATTTAAAGTGTTTCAAGGGCTTTACACTTTGTATGATCTCATTTGGTTCACTTATTCCATCTAGGAATCTATTCATACTGATTCATTAGATCATTATATATTTGAAAAATAATGGTCATCTTATGTGTCTAAATTTTACACTTATGAGGCTGTTTTGGAATTTTTTGAATTCAAATGGATATTTATTGTAGCCTAAAAATGACATTCACATAATTATCTGGATCATAAATCTCTATGGGTTATCTCTTTTAGAACCTCTACTAGACTTTTATCTGGGGTAGCCTCCATGAAAATGGACCCTTTAGAGACTTTTAACTAGACCATTTTCTTGAGAAATGACCCTTTAGGAAAATTATATAGGGTACCTTGCTACAAAAATATCCTTTGTGACTTCGTCTAGCCACTATTTGTCTGAAGAAAATGCCCTTTAGAAAAAATGTATAAGATAATTTCATTGAAAACTGACCTTTCAGGACTTTTGAAAATGGAAAACTTTGTTGAAGAATGACACTTTGGAACTTCTATATGGTTTTATTTCCTAAGAAAAGACCCTTTAGGAAAATTTTCAAGGAGCTCTGCATAGTCCACCCAATCTTGGTCATTTTCCTCTATGGATAACTCTTTCTCTATCTTCTCAAGTACTTGACCCTCAATTTTGAAAATCTCTTCAAGCTATTATAAAATCTTCATTTATAGTTTCCAATCATATTTACTCTCATTAACATCTAGAACCACTACCTCGTCAACTTTCTCTTCTTGATGTATGAGGTCATCAAGTTGATCTTCTTTATGCTCCAATGCATTTAAGGGTGATTTAACATAAGGTTTAGATATGATCTACTCTTTAAGGACTATGTCTTATACCTTGGTCTCATGAGACTCTTCTAAGACTAAAAATTCTTAAGGAGTGACTTTATCTTCACCTTCATTCTTGATAACACACTCATATTCATGCTTGATATGATCATCTACAACCTCATGGTCAGGTGTATGCTCCTTAGGAGAAGAAATCAAATTGTTTAGATTCTCAAACTCTTAGTTTATTCCATGAAACCTCTACCATAGGTCTTCATCTTCATTACTATCATTCTCAAGAACCTCTTCATCATAAACAATAGATATAGGGTCTTTTTCATCCACTTTATCCTTTACGTTTTCATCAAATTCCTCATGTGTAGCTTAAATAGGATCTTTAATGTCTTTCTCTTCATTCAAGAAGATATAATTACCCTTTTGTTCATCAATGGAGTCCTTATGGTGATTTATTCTTCATATATACTCATGAAATCTTCTTTATCAGCTATGACTTGAGCTCTTTCCTCTTATTTTTCTTTCCTCAAAATGGGCTCTTTTTTAAGAAGGGGTGGGGTGGGAGGTTGATAGATAGGCTCATGAATTAGATATTAGTAATGAGGTGTGATTAAAATATTATGAATTAGAGATAGAATGTGAGGTGTAGTAGAGGACTTGTGAATGGATTCAAGAAAGAGGACTTCACTAGTAAGATCATGGGGAAGTGACAATTTGGGTTGGTTAGAAGGAAAACCACTTACATCGACATAAGTTACACCTTGCCAATAACCTCCTTGAGGATCTCCAACAACAACATGTTCATTCTTAAGTTATTTTTATTCCCACATATTTAGCCTATATATTGAGAATTAGGAACACTTATTTGCTAAGTGCATCTTCTCTTTGATCTCTCATTGAGTTCCTTATAGCTCTTAAAACATCTCCAACACTTACATAAAACTTTTGGCAACACCTCTTAACCATTCCATGAGATGATTAGGGAGCACATCATACTCATCATACCATGTTCCTATATTATCTTCATTATCTATAAATTATGGTATGAGTGCTAAAAAATATTTGATGTAATATGGGGTTGATGGAGGAGGGGGAGGGTAATGATGGGGATTGAGGCTAGATTTAACTTGTTACATTATAGCTTATAGGAATTCACATCTTGCCTTGTAATTTATTTATGTAAAATCCTTGAAATCATATGATTCCTCATGAGAAGACTCATAGGAATCCTCTTGAGGTTGATAGGCATAATTATATGGTTAGTAAGGGTCATAATGGGATTGATAAGAAGAATTTTTTTGATAGGATTCTTGGTAGACTTCCTCATAGGAGTGTCTAATAACATGATGTCCATTTGGGGAGGGAAATGGAGGAATCTTGGGTTTACATAGCTTATAATATTGATAGCCATTTTGATAGGACTATTCAGGGGTGTAATATGGTTTATAACAAGGCCAATATTGAGGTTTATAGTAGGGATATTCACCATAGCTATTCATATCTGTAACATCCCCACTGGGATCTACTAAGAAATGCATGATTTTTTTAATTAAACACATATAACAAAATAGATTACCCATGAGAATCTAACACTAATTAAATAAATTACTTAAGTGTAAAAATAGAAATAATCACATAAAATCACTAATCTCTAATATCATGAGAGTATAACATAATTTTAATATAGAAAGTAATTACATCAATTTAGCCATGATTGATATAAACATATAGTCACCACTATCAATGTGTAAGAAAAATTAATTACAACTCTTCATGAAAATTTTCAATAATAAGTATAATATTTCACAATGTACAAATGAGATACATGGCTTCCCTAGAGCATAGTTCCCAAACCTCAAGTACCTATGGCAATCTCAAATTTCATCTCAAAAATTAGTACTATTATGGGGAGGGATAGAATCATCCAAGTGATTCTCCATACCAACCATGAAACAATGATCTTGCACACTAATCCGATTAGGAAATGGCCCTCCCTTCATGGATGAGTAGATAGTGACGACAAGGGAATCTAGAGAGATAAGCAAGTGCCTATGTGTTGTATGATTTCTAACTAACTAAACATGTAGTGTATTATAAAAAAATCAATTAATTAAAAGATATCACACATACATGTAAACCATACTCATGAAATGATAATGTCTCACTAAACATACTTTGGCCAAAGCGTTACGAATAGTAATATAAAAGTGATATATAGATCAATCAAATTCATACACATGACTTGATCATAATGCCTTCATCTGACATTGTAATGCTAGTAAGCAAGTGAATTCCATCTCACTCCTTATTTCGCATTAAAAATATAGATTGTTCAAATAAAATACAACAACAAAATTCACATAACTTACATCCTACTAGCAAATGCTTCACATGACATGCTAAACATAGGAATAACAATGACATACATTTAAATCCATCAAACATAGGCATGAATCTTACATTATATTCTATCTCATGATATAAATAATGAATATATCTATACCACCCAAGTAAATGCATAGTTAAATGAAAATTTTAAATAATTCAATTAATTTCTAGATAACTACACCATATGACAACCCATATTACCACAGTCCAGTGTTTTTAAGCATAATTACTATATTCTTTTATCAGGCTAGTAAAGTAGTCATAATACATGGAAACATACATTAAAATTTAAAAGTAAATTCCATTTTTCATAACCAAAGAGTAAATTCTAAATTATTATTTATTTTTTATCATAATCCACCTATGGAACAATACAATAGAAATACACCCTTATGCATATAAGTATGTTATCCATTGTATTGATTCCTATATATATCCATATTCTCAAAGGAGGTTTTTGTGTAATTATTCCACTATTACATTTTTCATTTTAGTAATTTCATAACCTATATATTTTTTTGATTTACTTCTATATCTACATATTTCAACTTGCTAGTTCTAAATGTTTATCTGCCTAAATATAGATCCATAAATATCCAATATATATATATATATATATATATATTCACTTTCTTTTAATTTTTAAAGGGCATTCTTTCTTTTAAATTTTGGGGAAAATGAAGATCCATTCCAAAAATATATAGTCAAATTACATGTCATTTAATATTCCATAAATCTATATGTTAGGGTTGTTTATTGGTTCAACCCCATTACTTAGACACACTCCTTTAAATATTCTTATACACATATGTTATGGTCAAATATATATATATATATATATATATATATATATATATATATATATATATATATATATATCTCTTAAAAATCACAAAACTTAACTATTTTTAAATTAAATATGAACATACAGTTGTATTAAATTCATGTTCTAAATGGTCTACAACACTTATGTTTCAATATTTCATTAATTATGTAAGTTAGCCTACCATGAATTCTTATCATAAGCATAAACAAACACAACCACACTTCTCTAATACTGATGATGCCTCTACTCAACATATAAAGACTAAGGAATGAAATAGTGGTTTGTTCATTTTAGTGATTTATCATAAGCATACAAACAAGGAGTTACACATATGGTGAAGCAACCATACCAATTTCATACTCAGTCAAACAATTTTTCTACCAACCATCTAAAATTTTATAGTTTTCAACACAAGTAATATTCATTATTTACAACACCCCAACTATGTAAATCAAAACAATACTATGGAAATAATGTGTTAGTTCACAAGATCATCTACTCACAGATATTAGAATGGTGATTTTATTAAATTAATACAGATTTTCATTCAATAAATATACATATATAGTGCCACCCAATTTTGCATACTATATAAATACCTTTTTTTCACTGTATGATTTAATTTATGAAACAACAATGATTTCATAAAGAGCAATACTAGCTAGAATGAGGTATTAAATCGATGCCTAAGTTAAAAATTTTCTTTGACCCTATAGTTGAAAAACTAAAACATTGTAGAGAAAACTATACAACGATGCAACAGAGGTAATATTATTTAATACAAACACCCAGGAAGGAAAATGACTTATACATCTGCATACAAGCTATATAGGCTAATAAAAAGTGACTTCCTCATAAATATACATCCTCTCAAAATAATGGTAATGTTCAGACATTTATAGAATAATGACCTCTATAAGAATGTATTAAATCTAATATGTAAATATAGATTCAAAATGTATATGGATCTAATAGTATTTGAGATGCCATAATGAAAATCTCAATGAGCACTGAATACTCTCAGAATAGTTATATATAACTCTTACTCCTTACTAATCACTCAGTGTATGCTTTTACTCGTTGCACGCATAAGTTTTCTCTAAAATAATTTATTTAAAGTTTTCAATCAGATCACTTGTTTTTTGATTCACTTGTTGCATAAAACATTTTCTCAAAATAATTTATTCAGTTATGGTATCACAGATGCTTCTATATACATGTATAATAACCTCTATAGATGACTTAAATTAGAAGTGCAATGATTAACCAGGATGTGTAATGCCTCAAATAGTTTTTATTTTAGTTCTTAAAGAATCTCTAGTGATCTAAATAAACCTAAAATTCATGGATAACATGATGCCAAAGATCTAGATGCATGCTAAAAAGATAATAGGAGTCAAAGGTCTATCATCACTTTAATTTTGTTTACCTATTATTCTCTACTAATATTTTATATTCATCTATTATAGATATAGTGTGGTACTTCTGTAATGAAATATGAAAATCATAAAAGATTCAAAACAAGGCTAGCTCCAACACAATATCCCATCATGAATATTCTAAAGATAATTAATGTATGAAATTAAAAACATCACCTACCTATTGATTTTATTTGATACATTGTATCTACTCTCCCTTTGATGTGCCTTTTCTCTCATGTTTCCCCTTCTTTTCCAATGGATAAGATCCTTTTCTAACTTTCTCTAACTCCCTTAAGTAAAAGGCCACAACCTTCTTTCCATATTTTTGTTTTGTTTTTTTCTTCTTTTCTTTTTTATTTTACTAATGTTAATATATATTTTAATTTCTATTTTTTAGATTTTCTATTTTTATTCTCTTATTTTTATTTTATTTTATATATTTATTTTTTCCTAATTTTTTTCCTTTTTCAAAATAGTTTCATTTTTTCAATAAATATTAATATGGAATGTTCAATTGTCATAATTTATTAAATTAAATTAGCATCTAAATATGTTATAACAATTTAAATGGCAATTTTTGAAATGTTTAAATAACCTATATTTAAATTTACCTTTGCCAAACTTGTTCCTAACATTATTGATGACAAGATGTACCACAACCATATAAGAATCTATTACGACATTTACCTATATTGGAAATCTATAGAATACAATATCTTAAGTAAGAAATAAACACATGATAATCAATTATTTTTAATGCATTTCTACCATGTACAAACTAATGTGTGTGTGTGTTCAGGGTTTCACCAACTCTCTATAGACCTTCAATGTCTCTATTCATATCATCCTTTCTGATGATGCTCTCCTATATCCACCTCACAATACATAGGTAATTAGATCATATCACATGATAATCATAAAATAATAATATAACTAAAATAATATATTAATATGCTTAAAATATAACCACATATATTAACCAACTCATGATAAACAATCATGTATCATCATCTAACTAAGAAACATTCTACTATCTTATAATAGCATAAATCTCAAGCTTAAAAATATAACCATATCATATGTGTCTACTATAAATATCTATAAATAGTTAAATAGTTTGCTTAGTGAGGAATCAGGATGCAACATCCTTCCTCCCTAAAGCTAGTCATCATCCCATATGACTCTTATTAAAACATATGTTTTGAAATAAAAAATATTTCTCAACTAAAAATAACATAGTATAATAGTATCTAAACAAGTTAAGTGTGGAAATATCCTGAAGAACTCATCATAGTCTTCCCATGTAGCACTATCCTTAGAGTATTAGTCCCATTAGACCTTGCATTGAAACATCTCTCTATTATTCAAATTAATTTTGTGTGTTAATTAACCTAATTGGTTCCACTGTGACCAACCCAAGATCTAGAACCTATAAAGCATTCCAATCCAACACATGTGTAGGATCAGTTATATATTTCTTAAGATATGAAACATGGAAGACATTATGTAGAAAATCTAGATCTGGTTAGAATGCAAGCCTATACACCACAAGATTGACCACTTCTAACACCTCTAAGGGTCCCACATATCTCAATGACAATTTTACAAACTTCCTAAATTTAAATGATCTCTTCTACAACTTAACCCATAAAAATACTTTATCTCCAACTACAAAGTGTCTTTCTATCCTCTTTATATTTGTATAAATCTTTTGTCTATCATTGACCTTGGTCAATCTCTACCTAATTAGTCTAACTTGATATTCCATCTCTAATAGAATTTTGGGTCTGAAGACTACCCTATCCTCTAACTTGTCCTAACTAATGGGTGTCCTGTACCTTCTCCCATAAAGTGCCTCAAATGGTGTCATCTTTAAAACTGACTAGAATGAGTTTTTATATGCAAACTCAACCAAAGGAAGATAATCTACCCACTTATATTATTGATCCATGCAATAAATTTAGAGAAGATACTCAATCACCTGATTAACTCTCCCAATCTATCTATTAGTCTCTGGGTGGTAAGCTATACTAAAATTAAGTTGCGTACCTAAAGATAAATTTAGATTCATCTAAAACCTCAAAGTTATCTTTGGATCATAATCCAAAATAATCTTCTCTATAAAATGATGCAACCTATACACTTATTTTATGAATATATTTTCAAGGGTAGGTACATCATCCATCAAATTACCAAGAATGAAGTGAGCCACCTTGGTTAGCTTGTCAATAAATACCAATATTATATCATGCCTATTCTATGAAATTGGTAATCCTTAGATAAATTCCATATTGATCACCTACCATTTCTATTCTAAGATATCATGTGGATATAATAATCTAGTTAGATGCACATTCTTAGATTTTACTCACTAACACTCCAAATAATGTGACATATACTCAGCTATATCTTTTGTGGATTTTTTTCAAAAATATAGTGGTATAAGTTTTGCCATGAGATTGGTTACACTTGGATGTCCTAAATAAGGGGCAATGTATAATTCATTTATCATTATGATCTATATATTCTCTTGATCTGGCACATACATCCTCCCATTATAATGAAATAGATCATCTCTCTCTAGATTGAATCCTTTATAATAAGGATTTTGAGCTTTCCCTGACAATGCTCTTCTAACTTGATCATAAAATTCATATCTTAGAGGGAACTCAATCACTTGATCTCTGAAGGTACTCTTAATATTGGCTATAACTATTATGTACATTCTATGACTGAGGGAATCAACTACTCTATTCTCTTTACCTTTGATATAACTAATATCAAAATCATAGTTAGATAAAAACTCAAGCCAACATCTCTAATGAGCATTCAAATTAGGTTGGGTGAAAATATACTTGAGTCCCAAGTTATCTATATTGAGCTCAAAAGGTTTTCCCAACAAGTAATGCCACCATACTTGCAAAGTGTGAATAATCTCTAAACACTCCAAAAGTCATGAGGGTGTAATTTAACTCGTATGGATTTAGCTTTCATGACTCATAAGCCACTACTACACCATTTTACATCAGGATTATACCTAGTCCATCCCTTGAAGCATATGTAACCATTGAAAAATGATTATTGGGGTATAAAACTCTCAACATTGGTGTTGATATAAGCCTTCTCTTCAACTCCTAAAAAGCTAGTTCACACTTCTCTGACCAAATGAATCTATGATTATTATATTGCAAGGAAGTGATTAGATTAGCTATCTTATAAAAGTTTAGATTGAACTTCCTATAGTATCCTACTAACCCCAGGAAGCTTCTGACCTCATGCATATTATTAAGTATTAACCATTCAATAATAGCTCTAATCTTCCCTAGATCTATAGAGATGTGATCTATAGAGATAATGTGCCCCAAATACCACACCATTTCCTTAAAAACTATGCACTTGTATAACTTGCCATACAACTTATGTTTCTACAAACATTGTAGAACCAATTCCAAATGTTGAAGGTACTCTTATTTATTCTTTGAATATATAAGAATGTCATCCATAAAAACTAGCACAAAGTGATTAAGGTAATCTATGAATATGTTTCTCATGAGATTCATGAATTTTATTAGAGCATTATTTAGTCTAAATGACAACATAGTAAACTCATAGTGTCCATACCAAGTTCTAAATGCTATTTTTGAAATGTCCTCATCCTGAATCCTTAACTGGTAGTATCTCACTCAAAGTTAAATCTTAGAGAATATTGTTTCTCCTCACATTTTATTGAAAATATCATCTATACAAGGTAGTAGATACCTATTTTTGATGGTTTCCTTGTTCAACATTCTATAATAAATACATAGTTGATGGGTACCATCTGTCTTCATGACAAAGACAACTAGTGTACCTGATGGTGATAGACTTGGCCTAATTAACCCCTTAGACAATAACTCTTAAATTTGAGCCTTTAGTTCAACCAAATATGTGGTTTTAATCTTGTATGGTGCCTTATATTTTGGTTCCAAACTAGGTATGTTGTTGATAGAAAAATTAAACTCACATCTAGGAGGCAAACCCAAAAACTCTTTTGGAAAAACATCATGAAAATATCTAAGAAATGGATAATATTTGAGATATGGTTCCTTAGGTTCTTCCATTTAATTTATATTAAATAAAAATTCCTAGCATCACTTTCCTTGCGCCTTATTAAGCTACATATCTTAAATTTGACTCAGTTTCAACTCTCTTTTCTCACCTTGAATTTGTGTCTAATTCCCAAAATCATCAAGACACTCAACCTTTTTCAAGTAATATTCAACCTTGGCCTTACGTTTTTTTATCTAATTGAATCTTAAGATCACATCATATGATCCTAGAGGTGCTACATACAAGTACACAATTGTTGTGAATTTAGGCAACCTAATATCCAATTCAACTAAACACCTATCAACCATGAATTTTGTGTCATTCATGTACTGTATTGACCATATGTTTTCCATTACACCATCTCTTCTAGTAAACTTACTAATCATCCTAGGAGATATAAAACATTCAGTGGCTCTTGTATCTATCAAAATGGAAATTGGATGGTCAAACAAAGTACCTGATAGCTTAATAGGTAATGCATGATATTTAGCTTACTAATTGTTGACTGTTGCATGGATCTACTTTTGAAAACCACCTTACTAAGGGTTAGGGTAATTACCCTTTAAATTGTCTTTTAGACAATAATGAGCATAATTATCCTCTTTATAAATGAAATATCCTCTTGGTGGTTCTTTCCTGACATTATGTTAGTTTCCCTTAAAACCATCCTTAGATTCATTGCCCCATTTCTTATTTCCCAAAACATTGTTAAACTTGGCATTCTGGGTTTTAAACTATTTCCTAGAGTCTCCAATATTCTACTTCCAATTCTTCTTCTTGAAGGTTGACTTATAATTTCCAAACCTTTTCTTGAATTTATCCTTGGCCTATTAAAGAAAGCTCATATTCTAATCCTATTTTACTACTTTCTCAAAGACCTGGTCTATGGTAGAAGGCCCTTGAACATCTACATCTCCACAAATCTAGGCCTCAAACCCATGATAAACTTCTTAATCCTAAACTACTCATCTCCTTGATACTGAGGTATGTATTTTAGTAGTTTAGTGAACTACTTCTAACACTCATTCATTAGCATGTCATCCTAATTTAAGTTCTAAAAATCTATGAGATTTTGATCAAAATAAAGTTATGGGAGCCATAGTGATCTAAATAAATCCACAAACTAATCCCAAGTGGTGGTGGTCAAATTCATATTCATTTCTAGCCTTTTGTTAGCCTACCACATAGCTACATTTCCAACCAATTAGTATGATCCCCATATTTCCTTGGTGACATTAGAGTAGTTACAAATTTTAAAATACTTCTCCATCTCTACCATCCATGCCTTAGCTTTGTCACCTAGAATAGTCCCATCAAACTTAGGTGGGTTCACCTTCTTCATGTCTCTGGCCAAATCTACAACAACCTATGTTCTAGCATCCTAAGGATTTTATTACTTAGCCAAATTTTCTTCAGGTTCATCTTGTTGTTCTTCTTCTTTGTGTCCATGAACCACTTGTTCCAGAGCTAAAATTTGATCTCTAGTCTCATTCATGACTGCAAGAATTTGGTCCATCTTTGCTAACTACTCTATGGAAAATTGACTAAGATCAAATGGAGGGTTGTTACCATTTACATTTGAAGGACCCTCTTTAGAAACTATCACTATCACTATCCTTATTTCTATCAATAAAAGGATATGAAAATGTTAGTGGACTCATTAAGTCCTTGATTTTGAGTCATAGCTATAATACCACATGTAACATCCCCACTAGGATCTACCTAAAAATGCATGATTTTTTTAATTAAACACAAAATTTATTACCCATGGGAATTTAATAGTGATAAAATAAATTACTCAAACATAAAAATATCAACAAGCACATAGCATCAATGATGTCTAATATCATGAGACTATAACATAATGCTAATTAGAAAGTAATTACATCAATTCAGCCATGACTAATATAAACATACTATCATCACTATCAATGTGTAAGAACAAATAATTACAAATATTCATGACAATTTTTAGTAATAATTAAAACATTTCACAACGTACAAATGAGATACATGGCTTTCTTATAGCATAGTTCTTAAACTTCAAGTATCTGTGGCAATCTCAAGTGTCATCTCAATAAGTAGTACTACTATGGGGAAGGAGAGCATCATCCAAGAAATTTTACATACCAACAAAGGATGAATGATCCCCTACACTAATATCATTAGGAAATGGCCCTCCCTTCATGGATGAGTAGATAGTGATGGTATGGGAATCTAGAGAAACAAGCAAGTACCTATGTGTAGTATGATTTTTAACTAACTAAACATGTAATGTATCATAGAAAGCTCAATTTATTATAGCATATCACACATACATGTAAACCATACAAATGAAATGATAATGTCTTAAGAAACATACTTTAGCCAAAGATTTATGAATAGTAATATATAAAAGCAATCTATAAATAAATAAAATTCATACATACCACTTGATTGGACTACCTTCATCTGACATTGCAATGCTAGTGAGTGAAGTCCATATCACTCCTTACTCCATATTAGCAATGTAGATTGGTCAAATATAATTCAACCACAAGATTCACATAACTTACATCCTACTAGAAAATACTTCACATGGCATGCTAAACTTAGGAATAACAATAACATACATTTATATCTATCAAACATATGCATGGATCTTACATTATATTCTATCCCATACTATAAATAATAACTATAGTTATACCACTCAAGTAAATGCATTATTAAATACAAAGTTTAAACAATTCAATTCATTTCTAGTTAACTATACCCTATGGCAACCCATATTACCATAATCAAGTGTTTTAAAGCATAATTACAAGATTTCACTACAAAGATAGTAAAGTAGTCATAATACACGGAAACATACATTCAAATGTAATAGTAAATTCTATTTTTCAACAACCAATGAGTAAATTTTAAACTAAAATTTATATTCTTGTCATAATGCACCCGAAGAACGATACAATAAAAATACACCCTTATGCATATAGGTAGGTTATCCATTGTACAGAATCCTAAAAATATTCTATATTCTCAAAGAAGGTTTTTATGTAATTATTCCACTATTACATTTTCCATTTTAGGCATTTTGTAACCTTTTTTTTTTTGTATTAATTCTATATCTACACATTTTAACTCACTGATTATAAATGCTCAGCTATTCAGATATAGTTCCATAAATATCCAAAATATAAACATATATATTCACTTTCTTTTAATTTTCAAAGGGAATTCTTTCTTTTAAAGTTTTGGGATAATGAAGACTCATTCCAAACATATATAGTCATATTACATGTCATTTAATATTTTTTAAATGTATATGTTAGGGTTGTTTATTGGTTCAAACCCATTACTTAGACATACTCATTTAAATATTCTTATACACATATATTATGGTCAAATACATATATCTCAAACATCACAAAATTTAACTACATTTAAATTAAATATGAACATATAGTTGTATTGACATCATATTCCAATTGGTCTTCAACACTTATGTTTCACTATTTCATTAATTATCTAAGTCATCATGCCATGACTTCTTATCATAGGTGTAAACAAGCATAGCCACACTTCTGTAATATTGGCAACACCTCTGTTCAGCATACAAAGACTCAATAATGAAATAGTGGTTTGTTCATTTTGGTGATTTATCATATGTATACAAATAAGGAGTTACACATATGGTGACGCAACCATACTAATTGCATACTTAGTCAAACAAGTTTTATGCCAACTATCTAAAATTTTATAGTTTTCAACACAATTAATATTCATTATTTACGACTCCCCATTTACGTAAATCAAAATAATACCATGGAAATAATGTGTTAGTTCATAGGATCATCTTCTTGTAGATATTATAATGGTGATTTTATTAAATTAATTCAAAATTTCATTTAGGAAATATACATATAAAACATCACCCATTTTTACATACTATATAAATACCTTTTTTTACTATAAGATTTAATTTATGAAACAACAATGATTTCATAAAGAGCAATACTAACTATAATGAAGTATTAAATTGATGCCTAAGGGGAAAGTTCTATCTAACCTTGCAATTTAAAAACTAAGACACTATATAGAGAACTATATAGTGATGCAACAAAAGTAATATTCTTAATACAAACAACTAGGAAGGAAAATGACTTCCATATATATGCATATAGGCTATACAGGCTAATAAAAAGTGACTTCCTCATACATATACAACCTCTCATAATAATGGTAAAGATCAAACATTTATACAATAAAAACCTCTATAAGAATGTATTCAATTTGATATGTAAATAGAGATTCAGAATGTATATGGATCTAATGGTATTTGAGATGTCATAATGAAAATATCAATGAGCATCGAATATTCTCATAATAGTTATATAGAACTCTTACTCCTTACTAATCACTCAATGTATTCTTTTACTTGTTGCATGCATAAGTTTTCTCTAAAATAATTTATTTAAATTTTTCACTCAGATCACTTATTTTTCACATCACTCACTTCATAAAACATTTTCTCAAAATAATTTATTCAGTTATGGTATCACAGATGCTTCTATATACATTTATAATGACCTCTATAAATGAATTAAATTAGAAATGATGTGATTAACTAGGATGTGAAATGCCTCAAACAATTTAATTTTAGTTCTTAAAGAATCTTTAGTGAGCTGAATAATCAAGAAAGTCACAGATAGCATGATGCCAAAGATCTAGATGCATGATGAAAGGACAATAGGAGTCAAAGGTCTATCATCACTTTACTTTTGTTTACCTATCATTATCTACTATTATTTTATATTCATATGTTATAGATATAGCATGGTACTTCTATAATGAAAATTTAAAAACATAGATGATTCAAAACTAGGCTATTTATACACATATAACACCAGCACAATATCCCATCATGAATATGCTAAAAAACATTAATGTATGAAATTGAAAACATCACCTACCTCTTGAATTTTTTGATACATTGTATATACTCTCCCTTTTTTGTGCCTTTTCTCTCCTCTCTCCCCTTCTTTTCCAATGCATAATATCCTTTTCTAACTTTATCTAACTTCCTTAAGTAAAAGGGTGCAAACCTTCTTTCTAGATTTTTTTGTTTTTCCTTCTTTTCTTTTTTTTTCTAATTTTAATATATATTTTAATTTCCTTCTTTTTAGATTTTCTATTTTTATTCTCTAGTTTTTATTTTATTTTTATTTTTTTGTTTTTTCCTCATTTTTTTCCTTTTACAAAATAATTTCCATTTTTTAATAAATATTAATATAAAATGTTCAGTTGTCATATTTTATTAAATTAAATTAGCATCTAAATATGTTATAGCAATTTAAATGGCAATTTTTGAAATATACAAATAACATGTATTTAAATTTACCTTTTCCAAAATTGTTCCTAACATTATAATGAAAAGACATGCCACAACCATAAAATAATTTGCTACAACTTTTATCTATGCTGGCAATCCATAGAAAATAATATATGAAGAAATAAATAAACACATGATAATTAATTATTTCTAATGCATTTATACCATGTACAAACTATTGTGTGTGTGTAGGGTTTTTATAGCTCTCTATATACTTTCAATGTCTCCATTTGCATCATCCTCTCTGATTATGCTCTCCCTCTGGTATGCTCAAGGGATGAATTATCCTACATCTACCTCACAACATGCATGTAATTAGATCATATCACATGATAATAATAAAACAATAATATAACTAAAGCAATGCATTAATATGCTTAAAATATAACCAAATACATTAGCCAATGCATGGTAAGAAATAATGTATCATCGTCTAACTAATAAACATTTTACTATCCCATAAATAGCATAAATATCAATATTAGTCAGAAATATAACTAATATCATGTTGTCTATTATAAATATCCATGAATAGTCAAATAGTTTTCTTTACGAAGAATCATGATGCAATAATATCAACCTCATAGGTAAAATGAAAGATAACAACTAATAAAAATATTGAATAAGATATACCTGAGATGATTACAACTTAAATATTTCATTTAGAGTCTCCATTGGTACTATTTTGCTTGCTTCCAAAAGTTGATTAGAGGAAAAACACACCAATAATCTTTGCACTCTCTTGGACCTTGGTCCCACTGGACATGATAGAATTGTTATCACCAAATCTTACACCCTATATTAGGGTGTTAAATTATACTCTATATTTTGGAAACATGGGAATAGTTCTAGGTATGTGGGTTTATCTATAGGCATAAGTAGACCTCTAGGTTTAAGGGCTAGCTCCCTAAATTTACCTTGAAGTGATTATCACCTAGCTAACTATTTACTTATGGGAAAAGGGATATAAGTTTGCATGAAAATAAATTAATCTAAGGGGTTTATATAATATAATGGTTTTCACAATACCATCATACTTATTTCCCTAAGAAAAAAGATATGCAAACTAGCTTCCAAGTCCTAAACTGTTCTAACATCAATTTTTTAATATAGACGTGATGTGCATGAGGCCACACAAGGAAGTGAACTATAGGGTATATTTCACATTATAATGACAATTTTACACTTAAAATGAGCCTAAAACACTAGCTACACTCTATATTTCTTGTTAGAATAGCAACTCTTACATAAACATGAGAGGACAAGGGAAAACAAGGATCGAAGATTATCACTTGGCATCACCAAACATCACATTACACACTTGGAAATATGTTCATGAAATAAAAAAATTAATTTCGTTCATTTTTAAAAGGAAAATTACAATATCAAAACTATCAGGGCTTCACCATACATGGTGTGGTATTAGTTTACAAGAGCCAAAATGGCTACTACTTATATAATTTGAGAGAGAGGATAAGAGAATTAAGTCCAAGAGTCACTAAAAAATGTGTCAAGATAATAAAATTATTTAAATATTCAAGATAGAGGAATATTAAATATAAAACCAAAGGTATACTTTTAAAATTTCCCACAAAACATGAAACTCATTTAATGTGGCATTGAACTCCTCAATTGCTTGCTCAAAAAATTGCCTTCATCGTTGGGCCTTCTTAGAACATCCCAAAATATAATAGTGATAGATGTGATTATTTAAATAAAATTTATGGATTTTATACATGATCCAAAATGCATTAGTGATGTCCCTAATCATTAGGATTCTTTTGGAGATGAGTTATCACTACCTACATTCTAAATAACTCCTCTTTCACTCACCCTCCACACTTGGCACCAAAGTTAGTCTTGAGTTTTCCAATATAATATATAAAAAAGAGTGTATGAAACCCTTTAGGACTCCTAATGTCCTTATATTCCTTAGGTAGACCTTAAAAGTCCTCTCACTTAGAATTTTCATCTTCTCACTCGCGTGTTCACTATACCAATTTTGACTAACTGAGATGAAAGTACTAGCAAAGACCCTTATGATATGTTTTGATGCATTAAATGGAAATGGGGAGTTATTTTAAGTACAAAAATATCTCACAAAATTTATTTAATCCTTTTAAATCCTTTCATACCTAGACAACACCAAAACTAGTTAAGAAAAGACATTTTCACCCTGTTCATATAGGTAGCGTGCAACTCAACTTGATGGGGAGGAGAATTTGAGAGTAATATAAAACTTACAATCATATCTAAATAAATTTTATGCCATATAGATGCCTTTCTCACTTCATCTTCCCAATCAAATCACTAGCAAGGGTTTTAGAGGGTTTAGAGTCATATTTCCCTTTAAGGTTTGTTCATATAGATCTGAAATTCAATTTGTAAACCAATTCGAAAAACCATTTAAAAAAACATCCCTAAACATTACTAAACTCCTTATACTCCCATGAAAATCCTCCAAGTAGATGTGAGATCTCAAAATTCCCCTCTTGATCTCCTCTTTCTATTTTGTGTAGGCCTAATGTGGTTTGAGCTATGAAATGGCTTCCCTATGGTTTTCTCAACATTATAATATCTTGAAAACTCATTTTAACTCCATAAAAACATATTTAAATGAATTATAATGTTCATCCAATATTAAAAATGGTATTAACATGCCCTTAGCCATTAGGCCTAATCAAGACCTAGTAGGTTTAGCTTGTGTATCTATGAGTTTAAGCCATCATGTTTGGATTATAACATATATGAGGGTTTAACTATGTTATTAAATTTCTATATAAACCTTATACATCATTTTTTAAAAATATATCAACCCTCAACCTACCTTCTTCTCCATTCCATGACCAATCTGCAAGATTTGCATCTTTGGGGAGTGCCCTCTATTTGAGACAAAATAGAGGTAACTTCCCATGTTGTCCCATAAAAAATGAAGGTATGTTGGGATTATAGAATTTTTTGGGACCCTATATACCAATTTACATATCTATATCAGCTCAATAGCTCCATTAACTCCTTGAAAACCTAAGACAAACCCTTTTGAACCTTAAATGTGTGCAAGTTTTAAACATGTGACTGTAGGTTATCTTTAAATGCTCTTATTTCTCTACTTCCACTGTATGAGGGTTTAAAAAGGATAGTATCATTATCAAGACACTCTCAAACATGTCAAACCCTTACAACCTTTCCAAAATTCTTCATTGCATACCTCTTCACCTTGATTGGTCATAGGTGTTGATTATGTTTTTTGTATTTTCTCTTACATGTATGTGTTTAATGCATGTTTTAAGCCTTGTGTCATTGATTAACTATGACATTGAATTCTCTAATTTCATTTTACATCATTTGGATCTACAATCATCACCTAGATGTTAGGCCAGTCACCAAGACAACCTTTCTTAGAGTACCATCAACTTTAGTCAACTATAATTGACCATTTTAGAGTAACACGGGGCCTATAGTTAGTTATCAACCTTGAAGTAAATGTCTTAAATATTAGGGTCTTTTGAATAATTTATAATCAACTTGATTTAACAAGTATTTACATATGCATGTTCCCATCTCCTAAAGCTCACTTTATGATTTGGTGAGTCACCTACAGTCAAGTTGTAGGTGACTTTTCTAAGTAAGGATGCACTTATAGGTATTAATGGAGGTTCATACTCAACATTTCAACCCTTATTGATAAACTTTGAATCATTAATGTGTCTCTTATTCCAATGGAAACACTATTCATGGTGATAAGTTCTTGTATTTCTATCCTAGGGTGTAAGGCTATTTGGAACTTGAAATACTATAGAAATCATTGGAAATTTCTAGTAAACAAAAGCATTACATTGAAACCTCCTAAAATATTCCTTACTTATCTAACCTCCATATCCTTTTTCAATTCAACTCCCATATATTGAAGCTACAACATGGATCCATTAAAGCTCACCTAGGTTCTTTGTCTGTTCATCTTATGGCATCATCAAAAGTGTTGAGGGTTTTATTTTGGAGCTTTGTAGGGAACTTGTCCCTAAACACAGTTCCTTCAACTTGAAGATGAGATCTTAACTTTGCCTTCAAATAAAATGAATCAATCATGACTATCATGATATTATACAACTATTAAAACTTTATGAAGGTATCTAATCATGAAAAAATCTTTCATTAAACACTTTTATATCTCTGTGATGATACCTATAGGTGTGCATTTCTATATTTAGGTAGTGACTATGAGAAAGCTCACCATGTGCATGATATATGTATTCAATGAGGTTTAGAAATTATATCAACCTTAAAATATATTATTTCAACATGGATAACCTCATCAACTCAAATACTCCCATTCAATGTGATTAGTATTAGTAAGACACCTATAGATATGCCTTGATGTTGTAAACAAGGCAGTGAATGCAAGACTTGACCAATTTGTATGAATGTGACCTTGTACATGGTTTAAAGTTATATACATATTAATAAAACTTTATTAAGGTCTATAACATGTTTTCAAATCTCTATAAAACCACTTAAGTCTTTGTGAGAGCTTATAGATGCTTATAAAGTAACAAACAAGGCATTGCTAGTAGAATGTAGAATGTACATATGATGTATGTTTCTCTAACTAACTCTAGACCTTCATAAGTTCCAAAAATTAATATTTTATACTTCATCAAGACTCAAACCAGATTTAAGTCTTTACCTCAATGTTGTCAACCTCCTTTTGAGGCACCTATAGGTGCATATCAATAGCATATGACTATGTGTCTTAGATAACTGACCATCACATTCATTTGCATGAAATTGGAGATATTTAACATGATTTTTAAGGATAAAAAGAGATATTAAACACATTAAACTATTAATTACACTTTCATGACCATGTTCATATCTAAAAACACTTCATTTAGCTGACTGTGTACAATAATCATGCAAGAAGTTAACTATGACTGTCCTTCTTGAATGCAAGTTACATGATGATAATATTGGAGAGTAAGATTGAAAATAAAGGGGGTAAATAAGACATTAAATTAATGGGACACAACACCACACATTTATTTTAAAACACTTTAGAGAAAGAAACCTTCTAAAAGTGTTAAAACTTGATTATAAACTCCCTAGCATGCTCCAAATGCAACCCAAGAGATTTCAACTCATCAAAATAATTAAAAACATGAAAAAAAAGATATAAAACATTTTAAAATGTATTTCACATCCTTTTGAATCCATTTTATTATCTATATTATATGGACATACTCAAATAAAGGCAAAACCTATAGGGTGTGGGGATTAGCTAGAAAAACAAGACAACCAACTTGTTAAGAATGGTTCATAAAGTATAGGCCACCATTAATTCAGATTAAAACATGAAAATTAAGAAGACAAATTTTACTATAAACCACAAATATAATTTGACCTAGAAGTTCTCCTATTTTTTGTACCATCCAGAGACCTATTGACTAGTTTTGTTTGCATAATGGAGTGATAGAGAGACATAATGGTTTTGGTCCAATTTTGGAATTTACAAAGTAGATCAAGCATGAAAATTAATTTATGGAAGCTGAAAGGTCATTACACAAGCTTCTCCCATGTGCCACTCTCTCACATAGGTCGTACAACCTTTGAAAATCCCTCTTGTTCACTTGTTTTCTTGATTTTTAGTTAACGCCTACAAGTTTTTGTTACTACTAACATTATTAAAAATTAATATGATAGGGAATGACATGAGGGGAATTGAGGAGTTTAAAACACTTGTATACTTAATAAAACTACACCACTTTCATTAATGGCCCATATATAACCCCTAAGTGACTCAAAATGACATAAGGACTAAATTGGACTAAGACCAAGGCTAATAAGATACTAAACAACATCAAATTGACTATGACACACCCTATGACATTATAATAAACCCATTTATCAAGTTTTGGACTATAGGGGATTGACTCATTTTGACTTGTAAAAAATGTTCAACAATAGGGTTTCTCTTAAATTCCCAAGACATTCACATGGAGGGAGGTTCAACCCCTTACTTAGCCAAGAATGCTAGAACAAGACACATACAATCAACAAGTCAATGACAAAATAAGGTAAGTTGTAGAAGAAATAATGGATAGCACCATATGTATTACAAGAAAGATTAAAAGTGTAAAGGACCACCATGAAAAAACATTAGAAGCTTTAAGTCACAAGGTATAGGACCTATATGACCACATAGTCAATTGAGAATCCCAAATCACACCTACAACCAGCGTTTAGGCCTACTATAATAGGGTTTCACTAAGAGACACTACTACTTAAGGTACAAGTATTGGTATGAATATCATAGAATATGAATTCTAAAATGGAGTGAATGTTGATATGAATTCCTTATACCAAGATTTTCAAGCATTATACAACTCATCTTCATCCTAAATAGGCTTAGTAACAAATCCTTGTAAGCAATCAATAAGATTCACATAGTTATAGATGACATCACTAATCTACGTCAGTGATTCCATCTTATCTGGTATAAGAGACAAGTTTCATATGGGTGGGTAGGGTTGACATTTTAATATTTCAAGCATGAGGGATACTACCTCTGTGAAGGTATAATAACACTTTCACAGTCATGAGACTACACAGTCATATGCAAATATGAGACTTGAGGTTGAGTGAAAGATAGGGTTTGAAATAAGATCATGTTGACAAACTATCACCTAGGCATGGTGATCATTTTAAGAATGTGTTAAACACTCTCTATGGTCACAAACACATTTATAGGTCTGGTTGAAGGCTATATTCAAAGTTTACATGCCCAAGTGCACTGTTAGTAGGTAGTTTGGAGCTAAATTGGGCCAAAATGATGATTTAAGACCATTTCAAGAATAGGCAAGCCTCCAAAATTGTTATAGATTTTTATCATGACTTATTTAAGAGGTTTATAGGTTAATTTTTTCTATAAAAATAGTAGGTATACCCACTATTTTGTCTCAGACTAAGGCTTGTCTAAGATAGTCATCTAGTGAGTTGAAGGTGCACCCATGCCATAGAGTGTCTACATTAAATTTGGGGACCTATAGAGGTTTTTTTTCTAGTGGGAAATGATAGATGAAGGTTCCTAAACCTCCTCTAGATATCTAATACTATACCAATAGTTAGAAACCTTAAAGAAGAGATGACATAGTTAGGCATCTAGGCCTTCATACATACCCTAGTGACACTTTGAGACCCCTTCAAGCTATTGTTATCATTTTAATGGAAAAGATAAGATTCATGAGGATGTGTAAGACCCACCAATGAGGTATTAATTACTAGGAGGTGAATAAATTGATCATAAATCCTTCAAACCTTTCTCAAACTAGTTCATCTACACACAAGTAGTTTTAAGGCTATCTTAAAATGCTCACCTAATCCACCACATGCACACTCTAGGCCAAATATCCTAGGGAAATTAAATTCACCATATGGATTAAAAATACATGAAATATTGCTTAGCATTAGGGGGTAGATATTTATGAATGAATGTTAATAAGTTAATCACTCATAAATGGCTTACAGACTACCCTAGGGTCACTTTCTAACGTTCATATCTTTATCCACATTTTACATGGGAACCCAGCCCATTCATATAAGGTGAGTATGTCCATACCCTTGATATCCATGGAATTTATTCTAGACATAAACATATTTATAGTATAAACTATCCTTAAGACTCTTGAGTACTCCTAAACCTCCTTAAAACCCTAAGAAGACCTAATTTTAGAAAACTTGATGTTTTGATATAATAAAACCCTAAAATGACTTGAAAAGCTCATGGATGGTAAAGTGAACTCAGAGAAGACTCCACCCATGGTACCTAATTGGATGGACATGGTATGGAAGTGTCAAAAAATTGTACTTTTTTAGGATTTTGAGAATAAAGGAGGCTATAGATTTATTTGAGGATCTCCCAATGGTTGGAGATCATGGTTTGGGACTTGATATAAATCATAAAGTGATCATATACAAAAAAATCCAACTGTAAATGCCTATGCAACTTGTTTCAAAATAGCTAGTATGTAAGTGATTGAAGAAGAATGGCCTAGTCAACTAGGGAAGACATAATTACAGGTGTTCTTTGATCAAGAGAGATTATATCATAATATAATATTTTTTTCAGGTATGGATATCATGTTTTAATAGGTTCTCAATCTCTCTTATAAGTGTTTCATGGCAGCCATACATCAACACTTATGTAAATAGGCCTAATTAGCCTATTTGGCCTACTTAGTCAAATAAAAGAGCTCCAAGTTGGCATAGATGTTAGGTTGTGGAGCTAAAATATTCAATGATGCAGACATGGAAGAGGTTGTTGAGAGGTTGCTGAGTTGTAGAGCAACCGACGTCAGTTTGATCAACCGACATCAGTCATATATAGTGAAGATAACAATCGACATCGGTCAGGTATCGGCCGACGTCGGTCATCTCTAGCCTGACAGGGACCGACATCGGTTGCCTATGCAGTTCCAAAACTGCCAGTTCACAGATAGTTAGTTAATGAACCAGTTGTTTGCATGATAAGAGGCTAATTTTAGTCTTGAGCTGTGGATCTAATTATTGTAATTGGATGTATAATTATTGTTTGCATGAGATCTATATAATAGACTCATGGGCTATATTGTAATTTGTGCTAGAGAGTAAGAGAGCAAAAATTAGCTCCTTTAGAGTGAAGAGAGCAAGGTGTGTTCCTCCTAGTGCCACAGTGCCAAGTGTGGGTGCTGATTTGGAGAATCAGAAGGATTCTTCATGTATGTATGATCTTGGTCAGTAGGTGTGCAATGCCACGTTTGGAGATCTACATGGTAAGTAAGATCATTGATTTGTAGGTGTGTGTGTGTGTGTGTGCGAGGTCAAAGGAGATCTGTAGGTGGTAGCAGGATCAAGGTGACAACAACACAATAGGTAGCAAAATTAGGAGAGATCTACTTGGAGTATGATGTGTACTCGGTCAAAGAGCAATAGAGGAAGGCAAGGTAGATTCTTCCAAAGTAAGATCATTTGAGTTACAGGTTGTTGCAAGTTCATGGGAGATCTACTTGGAGTGCGTTGTGTACTCGGTTTGAGTATTTGGGTATACTCAGTGTACTGGCATTATTGTTACTAAATGGTTGACTGGCGGTGTTGTTACTGGCTAGTGGAGGTGAACACCAACTCTGTGTTTGAGTTGTGTGTTGGGACCATAAGAGAGAGAGTGAGCTCTTGAAGAGATTTACTGTTTATGCCCTAGAGGTGTGTGAGCCCTAGAGGTGTGTAAGGAAGAAGACTGTGGCATCTTATTTTTTGTATTTCCTTCTGGAAGAGTATTAATACAATTGGGTATTATCTCTCATATTTTGTGTTGTTTATGAATTCTAGTTACTTGTTACTTCTAGTTATTTTTGCATGTTTAGTTGCATGGTAATCAATTGTGCTTCCTAGATCCTGACAATAGAGGAGATAATGAAAAGAGTTAATACAAGGGGTAACACCATGTAACTAATTAATTAAATAAGGTAGGTGCACATTCCATATTCATCATAATAAATAGGCATTTTTAAGGTTTGATCTTCATTGAAAGGCTAGTGGACTGCTCAATGCCTCTTGGGAGGCCTAATTACACCCATGTATGCCACATAACTACCATTAAAAGGAATGAAAGACTATTTTTAGGAATTTTCAATCCTTTGACAAAGAGTAATTGAAGTTAACTCATCTTCCATCACCTCATTTCAACACTACAATTCATTTAAAGAGTTATTGAGGACCAATGTATGGGATAGTGGAAGAAGAGTTGAATAATTGATGTAAATACAAGATAGAGTGGACCTTGGTAAATTATGACCTCCTTATATCACTTTCATGCCATATTTCCCTTATTATTTCCATATTTGTTCCATATATTCAAGGATTTTGGCCTTAATTTATATCCCTCAGGCCAGTATGAAGAGACTTTGTTAGTAATTGTACTCATGCACCTCTTGGAGTGATGAATAGAAAATTTGTAGTTATTTATAAATCAATACTTAGTATTTTATACTTGTCTTTATATGTAAAAGTGGTTTAATCTTCCCTTATGTAGGTCTAAGTTCCACCTAAGTGATAACAAACTTTCCTTGCATGTCATTTAATGTGTCTTGGTGTTGATGTCTCAAGTTTGAAGTGGATGTTTGATTGTAAGTTCCTTTAAACTATGCCTTGTCCTTATTTATATTTTTATCAAGTCAATAAAATTAACCTCTAGGTGAAACATTATGGATTAGAATCCATTAAATTTATTGTGTTAGTTCTATTCATAGTTAATTAGTGTGATGAAGATTTAAAGCTTAGAGAGTGGATAAAAGATCATCAGGTGCATCACCACACTTTAGAGTAGGATTTCAATTATGCAATATTCTTTACCCTTTTAATCCCCATAGAATTTATATCTTAGAGAGAAAATTGAAATGAGAAAATCAAGGGATATATCCCATTAAAATCTATAGGTTTGGCCTAGTATTGGGTAACCCATAACCTAAGGTCATTCCCATGTTGGACTATGTTTGAGGTTTGGACATGAACACTCCTCTCCTCAGCTAGGGTGCAACCTAGAACCTATACCAATACCTATTTAGAGTGAATTATAAATTATTGAAAAAATAATATAGAATCAATAAATATTTATTTTTGAAAGGACTCAAGGGGTATATCTAAAAAATCATGGTTTGATATCCATGGTGTATCAACATAACTAGGGTAAGATAATTAAGACCCCAGGTCTTCAACAACCCTTATCTATTCCTAGCCAAAGGTGGTAGGATCTTTCCATGGATTTAATAATAGGGTTGCAAAGGTTAGATGGGAAAAAAATCATCATATAAAGGCTCACAAAATTTTCCCATTTTTTTTCCTTATCACTATACTTTATAGCAATTACAATAACATCTATTTTTTTAGATACAATTCAAAAGTTCCATGGTACTCTCAAGATC
Organism: Torreya grandis; assembly: GCA_037957365.1. Lineage (NCBI taxonomy): Eukaryota > Viridiplantae > Streptophyta > Pinopsida > Cupressales > Taxaceae > Torreya > Torreya grandis. The sequence goes on along the minus strand of JARHVA010000380.1, from coordinate 2,131,682 downwards.
ATAGTAAGTGATCATGATCCTATATTTACCAATACTATGTGGACTAATTTATTTTCATGTTGGGTACACACTTATATCATATCTCATCATATCATCCTCATTATGATGTTAAAATATAGGTGGTCAACAAATCCCTAGGCTATTATCTTAGTTTTTGCATTGAATAAACATGAGATATAGGTTTATTAGTTGCCACTATAAGAATTGTGGTATAACACTTCCTTCCATAACTCATACAAAATGTCTCCATTTTTGGCATTGAATATTTACCAAATCCCATACATCACCTCATTCTTAAGGGTATGTCCAAAATTTCAATCTATTGAGGAATACATTCAACAACATCAAGAGGTACTAGCTAGCCTAGGAGATAACTTGGCAATGGCATAGAACAAAAATGAAGTAGGAAGTGGATGATCACATTGTAATAGGAATTTTAAAGTGGGTGATTGGTTATTCATGCCTAAAACCATATAATAAAATTTAATTTAAGAAACAAAACAAGGATAACAAACTTTCTTCTAAGTATTACAACCCTTATTAGATCTTATAGAAAACATACAATGTTATATACATGTTGGAGTTACCTTAGTACACACACATACATACATTATTTAATGTCTAATACTTGAATAAGGTAATTAGACAAATAGGATATTACCATAATTAGTTACCAAAGCTATATGAGGAGGCTAGAGTAATTTTGTAACTCGAGGAGATACTTTAGACACATGCTAAGATGTTGAAAACAAGAGAGATTATGAATTATTTGATCAAGTGGAAGAATATGACCAGTGATAATATAATATGGGAGGATGAAGAATTATAAAAAATTCATCTATATTTATTCAATGTTTAATAAAAAATAAATAAAAATGGGAGGGGTTTGTTATGCCCTTAATCCATAATGGGTATGGGGATATGAGTGGTCAATTTGTGGCTAACATGACCTTTTACCTTATCATGTCATAAGTCTTAGTGTTATCATATTTTTAGTAAAGTCAACATGTGGAGTAGTCATAGCCTAAGTAGGGTATAATATAGGATGTATTGTCTATTATTTGATTATCATATTACTAATATTGTTCTTATTGCATGGTTTTTGAGGTTGTTCCCTTGATGTGGCTTAGTATTATATTTATAGTATTTTGCTTTGATATTAACATTTGGTTTGGATGTGCTCTATTATGATTTTAAATATTTTGATATATTTTTATTTTTTATATTTTTGATAATTATACTCACATATACTATTGTGAATAGGATTGATTTATCCAAGTAAACAATAGCTTGGTAAGACCTTGTATCTATAGGTTGTTCTAAGATAACTAATGTGTGTTGGTTGAATTGAGAAAATGTAAATGGGAAGATATAAGGATTATGACCAATGGTAATAAAGATATGGTCCAAAAATTATAAAATAGATAAAACTCTATGGGTATGGGTTTGTCCAGGATGAGCCCACATTGCCATGATTTTGGCATGGATACAAGTCAGCCTCTATTTTTGAGGTAACACTAGCTAAAACATAAGATGGCATCCAAATATACTAAGAAAATACATTCCGAATAAGTTTTGAGGTTATTTTAAGATGTATGGACAAAATATAGACTTATTTATGTTTGGGGCCATCCTATATATAGGTTTAATTTTAAAAACTTTCCAAATAAGTAAAATTGGGAATAAAACATGAGAAAAAGGGTTTTGTGCCAAATTTGGGTGTCTACAACTTTAAGTTTATTTTATAAATATAGGTTCATGATTTTTAAGAGTGGTTTAAGAAATATTTGAGTTATAATGAATATTTTAGTTTTTTAAGGTTACCTCAAAAAATTAAATAGTTAAATTTTAAGATTTCATGATTTCAATGATTCAATATTTTAAGGTTTCAAGAATTGTGATCAATAATAATCAATTATGGAAAACAAATTGCATTGGCCAATAATTTTTAAAATACTACATTATAAATGGAAATTTTGACCAAATTTTAATTTTAGTCAAATTATGTCAACCCATACATTTTTTAACTTTTGAAGAAGGTTTCCATTTGTCCTATAGGGTGTCATGTTGGTCTATCATCTTACTTATCCTTCCTCTAGTCCTTATTGAAGCCCACCCTCTTTGTACTAGTCAAGTCAACCAAATTAAAGCCTATTAAAACTTGGTAAAAGGATAATTTTATTTTTAAAATGTCCTAAGGTTGTATTTTATATGTTTTAGGAGGTTCAAAAGTCATTAATTTGTATTTCACTATGTCTCATATGCAAAAAATGGCCTTTTGGTCATATTCCTAGCTCAATTAATCACATGTATGCACTTTCCAAGAAATAAATTTGTCACCAAACTAAAAATAAACATGGATATGGTTATTATATGTCATAAAGTGGTTATTTTCAATTAAATTAGTAGTTATTTGCATAAATGGGGAGTTTTTCCTTGATTTTAGGCACTTTTGGGCACTTGCATGGACTTGTTGAACTCCAATTTCATAAAAAAACATGGGATGGTGTCTATTTACATTCATAAACTACTTAACATGTATTTTTTTAAGGAAAAGTTTCAAAAAATTTGGTTTCAACTTCTCTTTCTTCCACTTTTCTTTGCAAGCCTAGAAGGGTCAAATTCAAATGCATGGTATGAGCCGTACAAGTGGAGTTGGGAAGAGTGATTTTGGATAATGAATGGGATATTAGTTTAATAAAAATTAATATTTATAATTTTCATTTTTTTGGATTATCCTTTATGAACCATTGCTAATACCTTAGGTAATGTTTTATGCACTTGTATCCAAGAGGGGGTCATTGTTTGCACTTGTTTCATAAAAGTTTGTTTTGTTTTGATTAATTTGATGATTTCCTATATTATTTAGGTATTTTACATAGGTTATATATTATTCATTTTGTATTTAATTCCTCATGAGGACAAGAATCCTTTCCTAGGTTATCTTTTCTTGAAACTACTATTCTCTCACAGTGTCTTAGATAATTTAAATGGAGGTTTTCCATGTTATATCAAGCATGAAATGTTGTTTAAAGTGTTTTTAAATATAAAAAATACCTTTTAAGTTGTTTAAAAGTCTTTCCATTTCATATTAGTGCTCAATTTCCCTCTCTTTACCTCACATACAGTCAAATGCATATATTCAAGTGTCATTTGCAGATCTATAGAGGCTTATACAGGAGTAAAATGATAGGGTTTAATATTTATGATGGTATATGAAATATTTTTATACCTTGAAGATCATGTTAGTGATCATTTATATCCTATTAAAGTTTGAGGAATCATCACATAGCAAATTTTGAGTTTTTAGGACCTTTATCCCTAAAGGAACTAATCAAAGAGCCAGAGAGTTTTATGGATTTTTTCAAACATGATTGAATGATGCCCCAATGCATCTATCTATTCTCACTTTGTATTAATATCATAGGATAATTAATTTGAAAATATTTGATGGATAATGAAAAATGGATGGTGGTCATTTGAATACCCAAAGGTGCCCTCAAACACACTAAAAGCTTTCAGTGATGTCTACAAGCACAAAAAAGAGAAATGACCTCTTTTGATATCTTGAGAAGAAATATTGAATCAAAATCCATGTATGGAATGTAAAATTGGAACCAAATTCATCTAGATGATATTGTGGTATGTTCTTGTAACTTCCCAAGGGTGTATCATGCTCTTACTAGAGCTAGAAGCCATGCACCTAAAGTAGGGGTACTAAATAGTTGGCATACATGGAATATTTTAGGTATTAGCATACATAAAAATGATTAAATGGAACTATAAAAAGCATAAAATTATTATAAGTAACCCTTAGAAATATCTAATTTAAATGTAGCATTTGTTTGATGCTAGACAACACCTACAAGTCAAAAAAAGGAGCATTGTTCTAGTTGCAGGTAGTGGAGGGTTTAAGAGTAATTAAAGTGATTGACAAGGGGATAAATTAGCTATATAATAGAAGTGAGTGCCTTGTGATGTTAATAAACTCATTAATAGTACCATGTATATTCTTAATCACAAAACTCAAGTCTCAAAGTGTAAGTGTACACCTATAGCCATCTGTAGGTTACTTTAGGCAGATAATGACCTTTTTTGACACATTTAATGTTGTAAGGGATTGTAAGTGCATAATAGTTCATGTATGGGTATTTTTACCTTATTATATTTAAAATATACTCATGTGTAGTCTATAATCACCATGATAAGACTTAAATGGAAACAAGACACCTGCAGTAGAGTTGAATAGGGGTGTTTCAATCCACCATGAAGGCAGTTGACCCAGTCTTAAAATCCCAAGTGTATAAGATGTGTTTGGGAGATAAAAGATGGAATTATGATTGAAATATTTATATAATAGTTATAAAAATTCCAATAATCCATTTACAAATAATAAGCAGATAAAGTAATGTCTCAAAGGCCAAGGCACAATCCATAGTCTAAAAACCCTGCACAGTCTGCATAAAAAGGAACCAATCTTGAATTTTTACGTTTTGGAATATCAAATGTATGAATTATAAGACGAATTTTTGTGTAGAACATAATTTGGACATTAATAACACCTTAAAATATTTAATTTTGAGGATAAGATATGGAAAGCACCCCATATTTTATCTCAGATAGGGGGTAATTTTTCCCTTACATAGACCTTGCAACTTTAAAAAAGGAAACCAAAACATGAACCATAGGGTTGGATGACTTGTGAAAAATGTTTGATAAGTTGAATAAACTATTTATAAACATTTTTAACCAAGATATAAGGTCTGAAAACAAATAGGGTGCCCTATATTACAAAGGTTGCAGTCACCATGGTAAGGAATGGTAAAGCAAGTGGCTAAGTTAAGATGGTCATCTTCAATTTTGACCTTGGATAAGCCTTCCAAGTGATTAAAAAATTATTATGGGACTATTAAATACATTTTAAAACTATAATTATGAAATTAAATCCATTTAACCTCATCTTAGGCCAAGAGTTGTAGGTGGACCCATTGACAAGGTCTAGACCTAGTTTCAAAAGGATGGTCATTTTCAATTTTATCTCTTGATGAGATATTATGATGATAGGAGCATGTGTATAAGATATATAAAGAGGTTTATAGATCCATATTTTTCAAGTAAACTCTCCAAGAATCCATTTTTGGCTTAAAGTGCATTGAGACCCTCACAAAAATGCAAGAAAGGAGCTCAAATGTCAACTTGAAGTGCTTGAAACTTTCATGAACCTATGCGTGGGACCCTAAGGTGTTTAGGGATGTTAGATAGGGTCCATAATAAGCCCTAAATGAAATTTTTATATAATTTAAATGTGAATCCTTTATGAATAAAGGATAAGACTGAAAGTGACCAAAAACCCTCTTAAGGACCTAATTAGGGAAATATTTCATTTGGAGCATGAAAATGAGATGTAAATACCATAAAACTACTCGGAGATGTAGAGGACTCGCTAGAGACTTGGACCATGTCAATTTTTTGCACTACACTTGTATTTATGGTACAAAATAAGGTTTATTTTGACATTTTAATGTGTTTTTTAGGCATCAATAACTTTCAATAAATTCAATCACTTTTGGGAGGGAGATTAGGACTTGTTCTAATTCCTCATGGCAATTTGTTGAATTATCTTAGCTCCTAAGTATATATAATATCTCTTTCATTTCAGAAAATCTAGTGGGTAGATAGTGAACACTTAGGAGAAAGTGGTGAAACTTCAATTGGAAATCCTTTTAAGGCTAATTTGATGAAACTGATGATATGGACACCCTTGACACATGTCATCCCTCCTTGTACATGGATCAAATTTTATAATTGGGATGGTTTTGGGTTTTAAGTGTGAGAGGACCTCTCTAATGCATATGAGGGATTGTTTGTAACCCCTCCCACTCAGATCCATCATTAGACCTGGTCTTATGTAGTGATAAAGTAGTTTTGGAAGGAAAATCATGAAGAGTAGTTTTCTATGCAAGGAAAGGAGTTTTTAGGACTCTTTGCAAGGATTGGATGATTTGAGATGATACTTATAGATCCTTACATTTCATGTCTCACTCCATCTCTCTCTCACATGCACAAATAACTAATCTTTTTAGTTGGACAAGTGTTAAATGACTCTTGATCTTCTTTTTCTCTCTTCTCTCATATTCTCTTTATAAACTAGCCTTTGTGGCATTATATGGATCTCTCCACCTTGGTATGGTGAATCCCTGCCAAATTTTTTCCTTGAGATAATAAATATAATTATTTTTAACTCATTTTAATATTTCACTAAGTGCACATAATGGATGTTGGTCTTGTGCAAGTGTATTTTTGGTCTACCTTCACATGTACTCATCATAGTGCCTTATCTTTTTTGTAATCTCTCTTTTGTAGGTCAAAAAGAAGTGTCTAAGGTTGATTTTTTAGGTATAATTAGTAGTTTATTCAATATATTTTCTTATAAATCCTATTGTCTAAGTAATCCTAGCCTAAGCTATCTCTAAGACCCCATGCTTGAAACATTGATGTGAGAGAAAAGATTGTCATTAGATGAAGTGTAGGGTAGACTTCTTCTTAGTTCTAAGTGCATTTAAAAGTGTGTGAGTAGAGCATATATTTGGTATATCACATCCCATATACTAGATTTTATTTTAGTTATTCTTATCCCTTTTCATCCCCCCAAGTGTTAGTAGTAGGATTGAGATATAGTGATACATCAAGGGGAACTAACCCCTAATCTAGAGATCCACCTCACATTTGGTAACCCATAGCCCTTAGGTGGTTCCATTATGCCAATTACATGAGGAGTGACTTGTCATCTCCTCATTGGGTGAAATTTCAAGTGGCAAATTTTTTTGGCATACCTACTGGGACTCTTGTTCCAAGAGATTGAGGATTTTTGGTATTCTCCTCAAGATACCCACTTTTGGAGACAATTTCACTTAACACAAATGGTGACTCCAAGCATAAATCTACTGGTTAAGTAGTCTAGGTATTCTTATTTAATTTTTTTTCTTGTTCTACACACTTCTCACAAGTTTCATAGATTATTTTGAGGTTGTTTTTATCTTAACACATGTTGAGGAGATATGTCCTACTTTGCCTATTCCCCCTCAATATGAATAAGTCCTTGTCCAAAATTTTCATGTTCCCTATCAATCATATGTTTCCTATGAATATTCATATCAAGCTTGTACTTCACCTATTCCACTTTTTTCCTCTCTAATTCATTCCATTGTAAGTTTCAAAAAGACTCTTATTGGCTACCAAGACTACATGTTAGATCTTGATACTAGATTTGGTTTTGGTCAAGTCATCCCTAGTGTTTGTATCAAGAGTATAAGGGATGCTTTGGAAAAAGCCAAGAAATAATGGATACCTATAAATATATCTAATTATAAAGGTATTTCTAATGAAATTATTGATGTTTGTGGCCTAATTTTCCATCTAGAGGAGAGGTTGAGAGCTCATGAACTAGCTCAGCCTTGGCAGCCCCAATATATCCCACATCAACCTTTAAGTGTGTTAACCTTTCCTGCTCAAGATGATAATCCAAACATGTTCCAAAATTCCCCAAATCCTTCATGCATTCCCCAAAGTTTACCTTCTTAGAGGTAAATCCAATAGATCAGCTAAAGGAAGGAGGAAATCATGGTTGAGCAAGTTGATGTATTTGGAGAAGATTGTGAGAAAATAATTTTGATTTTTGAGGCTCATCTTGAAAATAATATTGAATTGACCAATTATATTTTAAGGAAATTTATCATGCCAATAGAAAATGAACTCTCTAAGCCTACTTTTCCAAGTTGAAATCAAGATGACAAGCCTAAGTAAACTTCAAGTTTCCTAAACATATCATTCACCCTTTCATTAGCATCTTAGCCCCATGAAAAGATCTTTGAGCCTACCTTCCCAAGATGGAAAGAAGTGGTGGTAGATTGTGAAGAAAAGAACAAATCATGTTTAGGTAGATATGTTGGAAAGGGAAAGAAACTTGAAATCCCTCAACTCCCTCCCACCCCTCCTTAAGAAGCCATTGAAACCATCTTTCCACCTCCACTAGCTAATCCATTTTACCCTTCTAATGTTGAGAATTGCATTTCTCTTTGGGAATATTCTTTGGCTAAACTTCCTATATTTGAGATGCCTAATATTGGCACTACTAAAAATGAGGATGAGTTTGAGATTTTAGATTGGATTAAAGATGAAGAAGAGTTGACTACTAGTGAGGAGGCATCAGATTATGACAATGAGGAAAAGGATCCTCCTTATGCTGAAGAAAATGCCTTAAACGAGGTTCTTTTGGAACACAAAGGAGAAAATGAAGGATCCTCTCTTGATGCTCCTCTTCATGATGCTAACTAATCAAAGGGTGATGGTTTGTGGTAGAAATTTGAGGACATATTCAATGAAATTGAAGTTCTCAAGGAGCCTACAAGTCCTTTAGAGATGACTACAAGCCATGGAAAGCAAGATGTTGTGTCTCAAAAGGAAGACATGTGGAAGACCTATATGCAAATGTTTCAAGAGTATGAAGAATGTGAGAAGACTAAAATCCTAATGAAATAAGTCCAAGATGTTGGAAAGGAGGCATATATTGAAGAACATCATCATCAAGAGAGTCTAGCTCATGATGGGGCAATCTATGATCATCTTAGACCTTTTGAGAATGATTCAAAAGTGGATCTTGGGCCTTTTGAGGTTGATTTGAGGGTTGATTCTACAACCACCTATGAAGCTACCCACACCAAAATTAAGGAATAATTTGAGAAAGAAACACTTCTAAAATGTCATGATACAACACTTATTGAAATCTTTGAGGATGTTGTAACAAGTGAGAAGAATGATGAGATCCTTCAAGAAGACATAAACTTGCAACAAGTTGTCTTATGCATGGATATGCAAATATGTCATGAGGAGACAAAAGAATAGTATTATGAAGCATGTTTCCAGGTTCAAGAGGACTCCGTCTACCTTGGAAACTTATGGGAGATGACTCCATTAGATGACATGCCAAGCCAAGGAGCAAAAATAAAACATGAGTCATCTAGAACCACATTTAAAAGGAAGCATGATTGGAATCCTCATTAATCTAGTGAGGAAGGAGATTAAATATACTTCCCTTTTGATCTAGGAAGGGATGTATGATCAAGTTGAATGTACATAATTTTTTTGCTTTTAGTTGTGTCTTGTGTTCCCTAAGTGCTTAGTAGCACAAGTGTGTCTTTATTTTGGTGTTTACTTGTCCTTTTGTGTGTTGTTATTTCCTTGTGTGTTTTGAGGTAAACTACATATTTTTAGCTAAGTCAATTTTTGGTCCTACTATTTATAATTGCATTTGACTCCCTTGTCCAATGGATAGGATAAGGCTATAGGTCCTTAACATAGGCAAGCATGTTACCCCTAAGAATTGCCAAATTATTGAACAAATTTGAATTTTAGTCAAATTAGTTCAAACCCTACATTTTTGAACTTTTGAATAAGGTTTCCATATGTCTTATAGGGTGTCATGTTGGTCTATCATCTTACTTATCCTTCCTCTAGTCATTGTTGAATCCCACCCTCTTTGTACTAGTAAAGTCAACCAAAGTCAACCCTAGTCAAACTTGGTAAAAGGTTCATTTTATTTTTAAATTTTATTAATGTTGTCTTTTATATGTTTTAGGAGGTTAAAAATTCATTAATTTACATTTCACTCTCTGATATACAAAAAATGGATTTTGGTCATATTCTTAGCTCAATTAATGACATGTCCAGACTTTATAAGCAATGAATTTGTCACCAAACTAAAAATAAATGTGGATAGGGTTATTATATGTCATAAAGTGGTCAATTTCAATTCAATAAGAATTTATGTGTAGAAATGGGGAGTTTTTCCTTGATTTTAGGCCCTTTTGGGAACTTGTATGGACTTGTTGAATTCCACTTTCAGAAAAGAAAAACATGGGATGGTGTCCCTTCACCTTATTAAACTCTTTAACATGCATTTTTTTAGTTAAGGTGTCAAAAATTCATTTTTCACTTCTCTTTATTCTACTTTTTCTTTGTAAGCCAAGAAGGGTCAAATTCAAATACATGGTATGATCCATACAAGTGGAGTTGGGAAGAGTGATTTTGGGGAGTGAAAGGAATCTAAGTGTAATAAAAATTAACATCAATAAGTTTCATTTTTGTGGCTTATATTTTATGAACCATTGTTGAGACCTTAGGCAACTTTTTATGCACTTATATCCAAGAGGGCATCACTGTTTTCACTTGTTTCAAAAAAAAATGTTTTTTTTAATGGATTTGGTGATTTAATATGTTATTCAAGTCCTTTACATAGGTTCTCTATTATTCCTTTTGTTTTTAAGGCCTCATGGATACAATAAGCCTCTCTTAGGCTTATCTTTGCTTAAAACTGCTATTCTCTCACTTACAATGTCTCAGATGCTTTAAATGGAGGTTTTCCATGTTATATCAGGCATAAAAGGTTGTCTCAAGTGTTTTTAAATATTAGAAATACCATTGAAGTGGTTTTAAAGTCTTTACATTGCATTTTAGTGATCAATTTCCTTCTCTCTACCTCACATACAATCAAATGCAGATATTCAAGTGTCATTTGCAGAGCTAAGAGGTTTGTATGGGAGTAAAATGATAGGGTTGAATATTCATGATGGTCTATGAAATAGATTTATACCTTGAAGAACATGTTATTTATCTTTGATATCCTACTAAAGGTTGAATAATCATCACATAACAAATTTTGATTTTTCATGACCTTTGTCCCTAAAGGAACTAATCAAAGAGCCAGAGAGTTTTAAGAATTTTTTCAAACATGCTTGAATGATTCCCCAAGGCATCTAGCTATGATCACTTTTTAGTCCTATCATAGGAAAATAAATGTAAAAATATTGAAGGGATAATGAAAAATCAAGGGTGGTCATTTTAATACCCAAAGGTGCCCTCAAACACACTAAAAGCTTTTAGTGATGTCTACAGGCATAAAAAATAGAAATGACCTCTTTTGATATCTTGAGAAGCAATCTTGAATGAAACTCCATGTATGGAATGGAAAATATAAGTATGAAAAGTAAAATTAGAATGAAATTAATCTATAAGAGATGTTGGTTTGTTATTTTAACTTCCAAAGGGTATATCATGTTTGTAATAGAGCTAGAAACCATGCACTTATAACAGGGGTACTAGATAGTTGGCATACATGGGACTATTTTAGGTATTGGCATGCATTAAGATGAGTGAATGGAACTATAACAAACATAAAATTATTCTTAGGAATCCATATAAATATTAAAGTGAAATGTGGCATTTTTTTGATGTTAGACAACACCTACAAGTCAGATAAGGAACATTGTTCTAGTTGTAGGTAGTGGATGGTTTAAGAGTAATCAAAGTGCTTGATAGGGGGATAAAGAGGTTAGATAGGAGAAGTGAGTGAATTTTGAAATTAATAAACTAATTAATATTTACATTGATATAATTAAACATAAAACTTAGGTCTCAAAGTGTAAGTTTACACCTACAGCCACCTATAGGTTACTTTGGGTAGACAATGACCTTTTTTGACACAATAGTTCATAATTTGATGTTTTAATTATTTTTAAGTGCATAAAAGTTCATGTATGGGTATTTTTACCTAAATATATTAAAAATATACTTAGGGGGAGTCTCTAAGTACCATGAGTATACTTAAATGGAAACAAGACACCTACAACAGATTTGAACAGGGGTGTCTAAATCCACCATGAAGGTAGCTGACCCAGTCTTAGGATCCCAAGTGCATAAGAGGTGTTTGGGAAATAAAATTATGGAATTATGATTGAAATATTTATATCATATTTATAAAAATGTGATTAATCCATTTAAAAATAATAGGCAGATAAAGAAACCTCTCAAGGCCAAGGCATAGTCCATAGTCTAAAAATCCTACATAGTTTGCATAAAAAGGAACCAAACTTGATTTTTTAGGTTTTGGAATAAAAAATATAGGAATTAGAAGCTTAATTTTTGTAGATACCATAATTTATACTTAATTAACACCTTGAAATAGTTTATTTTGAGGATAAGATAGGAGAAATTCCCCCTATTTTGTCTAAAATAGGGGGCACTTTTTCCCCTACACAGACCTTGAAAATTTAAAAAAGGAAACCAAAACATGAACCAAAGGGATGGATTACTTGTTAATAGGGTTTTATAAGTTTAAAAACATATGGATCAACATGTTAAATAAATCTATAATGTCTGAAAATAAATAGGGTACCCTATACTACAAAGGTTGCAGTCACCATGGTAAGGAATGGTAAAACAAGTGGCTAGGTTAGGATGGTCATCTTCAATTTTGACCTTGGATAATCCATAAAATTGATTGAACTATGATTATGAGACTATTATATACATTTTAAACCTCCAAGGATGAAAGTAAATCCATTTAACCTCATCCTAGGCCAAGAGTTGCAAGTGGACCCATTGACAAGGTCTAGGCCTAGTTTCAAAAGGATGGTCATTTTCAATTTTATCTCTTGGTGAGATATTATAATGATAATATCATGTGTATAATATATATAAAAGGGTGTATATATACATATTTTTCAAGGAAACTCTCCAAGAATCCAATTTTGGCTTAAAGTGCACTCACACCCTCACAAAATGCAAGAAAGGAGCTCGAATGTCAACTTGAAGTGCTTGAAAATTTCATGAAACTATGCATGGGACCCTGAGGTGTTTATGAATGTTAGAGAGGGTACCTAATAATACCTCAATGAAATTTTTAGATAATTTTAATGTGTATCCTTTATGTACAAAGGCTAAGACTAAGAGTGACTGGAAACCCTTATGAAACCCTCCTAAGGACCCGATTGGGGAAATATTGCATTTAGAGCATTTAAATGAGATGGAAATACCATGAAACTATTTTTATATGTATAGGACTCCCCATAAACCTAGAAAATGCCAATTTATTGTACTACACATATATGGATGATATAAAATAGGTCTTATTTTGACATTTTTGTGTGTTTTACAGGAATGGAGAACTTTCAAGAAACTAAATCACTTTTGGTAGGGATATTAGGATTTTTTATAAGTAATCATGGAAATTTTTTAAAATATCTCAGCTCCTAAGCCTATTTTCTATCTCTTTCAACTCAGCCAATCTAGTGGGCAGATAGTGAACACTTAGGAGAAAGTGGTGAAATTTAAATTACAAAGCCTTTTAAGGATAATTTGATAAAAATTATGATATGGAAAACCTTAAAACATTTCATCCCTATTTTTTCATAGTTTATATTGTATAATTTGGAAGGTTTTGGGTGCCAAGTGTGAGAGGTGCATGAGAAGGAGTCATTTTAGGACTGCTTGAGATGATTGTACATGGCCAAAAGGATAGGGATGACTAGGGACTTATAAAATGAATTTGAGGGATTTTTTTTAACCCCTCCCACTTATATCCATAATTATACTTGGTATTATGTATTGATAATGTAGTTTTGGAAGGAAAATCATGAAGGGTAGTTTTTTACGTAAGGAAAGGAGTTTTTAGGCCATTTTACAAGGCTTGGATGATTTGAGATGACACTTTTAGCTCCTAAAATTGCATGAATCACCCCATATAACTCTCTCAAATGAAAAATTAAATAATATTTTTAGTTAGACAAGTGTCAAATGACTGTTGAGCTTCCTTTTCTCTCTCTTCTCTCATATTCTTTATATAAACTAGCCTTTTTAGCATTGTATGAATCTCTCTACCTTGGTATGGTGAAAACATACCAAATTTTTGCCTTGAGATAATAAATATAATTTTTTTTTTACCTCATTTCAATATTTCACTAAGTGTACACAATGGATGTTGGTCTTGTGTAAGTGTATTTTTGGTTTACCTTCACATGTACTCTTCCTAGTGCCTTGTGTGTTTTGTAATCTCTGTTTTATAGGTAAAAAAGAAGTGTCTAAGGTTGATATTTTAGGTATAGTTAGTAGCATATTAAATATATTTTATTATAAATCCTATTGTCTAAGTCCTCCTAGCCTAAGTTATCTCCAAGACCCCATGCTTGAAACATTGATGTGAGAGAGAAGATTGCCATTAGATGAAGTGTATGGGTAGACTTCTTAGTTTTAAGTACACGTAAAAAGGTGTGAGTAGATCATATATTTTGTGTATGATCTCCAATAGACTAGATTTACTTTTAGTTATTGTTATAACTTTTCATCACCCCAAGTGTTAGTAGTAGGATTGAGCTATAGTGATGCATCAAGGGGAAATAGCCCTTAATCTAGAGATCCACCTCACATTTGGTGACCCACAGCCCTGAGGTCGTTCTATTGTGCAACTTGAATGAGGATTAACTTGTCATATCCTCATTGGGTACAATTTCAAGTGACAATAGGGAATTTAGGACCAAAAAATATCATTTAAGGTAAGTAAGGATATGATTCGGCTCATATATGCCAATGCCAACAATTATAATTTTTAATTACAACTAAAAATGATCAATTATGGATAATTTAGTGTAACCAGCTACAGATCAGTTTTTTTCCACTAATAAAATAAAACCATTAGGTGATTTTATACATTATTTTTTATTACTAATTCAACATCTCCCTTTCAATTTGTCTCTCATTATTGCAACCAATAATGACTAATTAAAGGAAAATAATTATAATTATCTCAAAATAAACTAATTATCCTTTTAATAACAACCAAGTTTAACAATAAACAACTAATAAAGACCAACTAATACTATTTAAATGTTTGGTTATCCTTAAATTGACAAATTTTTGTTTTAAAAAGAGAAATTAAGGTCAATAAATACCAACTAGGAACTATTAGAAATTGACTCTAAATCAACTAGATTTTACACTAAGAAGGGAAAATCAGGAACAATAATCATCTAATATGTTTGATGAAGGGTTTGTTTACCCCTAAAAAACCAATGTTTTCACTAATGAGGCCTAATTGAGACTAATAATGAAGAAACCCTAAATGAGTATGATTATCCCTAAAATGACTAACTCTTGTACTAAGAAAGGTTGATTGTCACAAAGAATGACCAATTTAGTCTATAGAAGGTTATGATACGTAGGTTGACAAATTTTTTCAATAATAATAGATAAATTTACACAATAATTAAATTTTTTGGGTAAATAATTATGATTATCTTTAAAAAGACCAAATATTACACTAAGAATGGAAAATCAATACCAATAATGACCAATAAGGTCAATTAGGTTTATTATTAACCCTAAATTAATTAATATTTATACTATTAAGGGATAATTAAGACCATTAATGAGCAATTAAGGTCAATAAAGAGTGAAATCACACCTAATTTGAGGGCTAATTTAATACAATTATCCCCAAATTGACTAAATATTACACTAAGAATGGATGATTTAAATATATAACTATCAATAATGGTTAATTAAGGTTAGTAAACTATGAAAAACCTAGATCAATAAATATTTACACTTTTATTAATGTGATCAATTATTAATAATTAGATGGAAATGGTTGTGATTAACTCGAAAGTTTTCAACTATTTCACTACAAATGGTAGATCGAGACCAACAATGATAATTATAATTAATATAAGGTGCAATTATCCCAAAATCCACCAGTGTTTATGACAATAAGGGATAATCGTAATAAACCTAAGAAATGAAGAATGATTTCAAGCTATGAACACATAATTGACCATATTTTGTCATTGTTCCATGTTCTTAGGTTGTTATTAGAAAGAATTTAAAAAATAAGGCCCAATTTAGGTGTTACCATAGAAATGAAGGGTGATTTAGGGTTACAAACACATAATTAACATAAATTTGTCTCTATTTGGTGTTTCTAGTTCATCATTAGGTCACATTTGATAAAATAATACCCTAATTAGGAGGGATCCAAGTGATTAAGGCCCATTGGGGGATATGCACACAAAATTGACATATGATTATTATTATTCACTATAAGTAGGTTTTTTATTAGACTAAAATTGACAAACCAAAAGTCTAACTATGTGTGATTGTAGCATCAAGGTTATTTTATGTTAATCCACATATGATTTACTCTCTTTTTTCATTATTTCATGTTCATGGATCATTATTTGATAAAAATTCAAAAATTAAAGCCCTAATAAAGAGCAATCTTATTAGGAATGAAAGATTATTTATGGATATGTGCACATAATTGAACCCTATTTTTCAATATTCAATGGTCTTAGGTCATTTTTATAATATTTTATATAAACTAAAGCCCTAATATGAGTGATCAACATAAAAAAGGATCATTTTGGGCTTTGTGTGCAAATTTTATATATGATAGTTATTATTTGGTGTCTATAGATCATTTTTGTAGTGAACTTGACATCAAAGTTCCTAACTAGGAATGATTGGAGTAATGAACATTGTTTTAGGGTACTATGCACATAGTTGACTCTCTTATATCATTATTATGTGTTTGTAAATCATTGTTAGATTAAATTTCACAAGCGACAGACTTAATGAGGAGTGACATAAGGAATGATGGAATATTAATGGCTATGTACAACAATTTACCCTCTTTTTTCATTATTCCATGTTTTTAGTTTTTTATTTGACAAAGAAAGACCATATTGACGAGTGATCAAAGGAATAAAGGTTAGACTTGGAATATGTGCATAAAATTAACCCCTATATGTATTTACATTCAATTTTTATACATTGTTATTAAAGACATTTTGACATACAATTGACTCTAATACATCATTATTTTTCAAGGTAGCATTTCAAAACAAAGGGACTTATATAAGTCCTAAAAGATGATTTTTGTTTAAAAAAAAAGGGAATCATTTCAAAAAATGGAACTTATTTCCAAAAAAGTGGGACTATATTATATATATTTTGGTTAGTAAGATAATTTCCCATCAATTAAATATTTTAATAGGAAATGATAAAGTAGTTTTTTTTTAATAAATTTAATAATTAATTAACTAAATTAATAATTAATTAATATTTTTTTTATTAATTACTAATAATTAGTAATAAAATAATATTGATTAATTATTGATATAATATTAATTGATTTTAAATAATTATTCAATTATCTAAAATAAATAATATGTAGCAATTTTTGTGTCAAATAAATTAATCAAATTATTAATAAAAATATTTATTAACTTAATATATTTAAATAATATTATTTTAAAATTTTATTGAATCTGATTAATTAAAATTTAAAATTTTTAACAACAATAAATAAAAAATGAATAATATTCAACTAAATTATTTATATATATTTTATTTTGATTACAATTAGATCTTGATGACATTTTACCTTTAGTTTGCGTGGTTACTATCTTTACTAGTGTCTTTTACTAAAATATCACAATTTTCCGTCTTTATCAAAAAAAATCTTAATAATGTTATCAACTTGTGAATCAATGTATTCACTTCCATATTATCTATGAAATTTTACATAAGTGGGTTTTGTGCCAAGTTCATAAATTTCAATTGGCATTCTTAAAACAAGTTTAACCATAGTTATTTTATAATTCTCCACCCCCAAGTTTTTAGGTTTTCTTATTTGTTTCACATAGGATTCTTAGTTTATGAGAATTATTTCTTCCATATTTGCATTATTTAAGATAATTTGATCTATGATTGTTTTTCAACTCGAAATATGCATCTTTTGGTGGATTTTTTTCTCTTGTCAAACTCACACCATGAGAAATTACTCAATTACCATCACTTAGTATACGAGTTAAATTAAATTGTAAAAGTGTTTTTGAAATTTCATCAAATCATTAATAAATCTTAAAATTTATTTATTTCCATGTTATATATTTGATATGTCTTATCTTCATTATCGCCTATATAACTTATTATATTTTATAGATTATCTACACACTTTTGTTCATAACTAATGTTTCTAGTATAGTTATATTTTTTGGCATTAAACAATTTTTAACTAAAGAATATGTGTTATAATCTAATCCATTATAATATGTGCATACAATATTGGCATTCTAATATTTATCTCCATTGCCAAAGTTCCTCATAATTGAGTCTAATGGATTTGTGTATTTAGGGCATATATTTAATACTCCACTATGGTTTTTATAATCATATTTATTTATAAATTGAGATCAACCCAAAATAAATTAACTTATTAATGTTGAGATTTGTGATGATTCAATAGTTCATGGAGTGTTCCTCTTGAATTGATGATGATAAACCTAATTTTGTAAATTCCATTAAATCTTCATCAAGTATATCATTTGTATTATGGATTCTTTATTGTCAATAAATAGTTTGGATATATTTTGATAACATTATACCTTTTTTATAAGTCATAGTGAACCAATAACAACTCAATAGAGAAAAATAATGAGAAGTTTACTTGTTTTGTTGATTTAATTCTCCATGATTGTAAATGCCAAGTAGTAGTTCTCTTTTTATTTCAAATAAATTAAAAATCATTTTTATTTTGAAATGTTAAGAGTAGTAGAAATTTTATCCTAAATTATGAATATATGTTAATATTTACTTTTACAATAGAACACAATCAAACACAAATTATTGAAATTCTAATACATATCACTTAATTGTGTGTTGTCTTCTAATTTGTTATTAACATAATAATATTATAACTATTATAACATCACTCAAACATACAACACACATTTATTGTTAATAAAATATATTACACATATTGAACAATGAAATGAAATTCTTGGTTAGTAATGAGAAATAATATTGAATTATATTACTTGTTTAGAAAGTATTTTTTCCATTACCTCTTTTTACACCAAACATTTGTTTTTCAAAAAATATTTTATCAAATGTCATTGACCTATTTAATGTTACTTTAATATAAATATAAATATAAATATATATATATATATATATATATATATATATATATATATATATATATATATATATATATATATATATTCATCTATAGAGGCATGTGTGGAGTGCCTTTATACATAGAAATATAGCTTATAAAATTCTAAAATAAAATCATGTGTGGAAATAACATATATATTTTCAATCACTGATATAATTATCTCCTTCTCAACATCTATTATTATTTATACATAATTGGTGATTATAATAATACTTCATTGGGTATCTTCTTCCAAAAATTATGAAGCAAATTTATGAGGCTTTGATTATGCATGGGTATTTAGACTATTGATTGAAGAATGTAACTTTCATACTTAGAAAACAAAGCTTATATCTTATATTTAACAAAATAAAATCACTTTATCCTTTCAATTCCATTAAAATATTTTACAAGATAAGCTAATGGAAATCATGTCTTCCATTTAGACTTCAATTCTATTTTATACTTCTTTGATTATTTATCCTCTATTTAATTCATGGTTTTCATGTAGATGAACATTGAAACTTTAATTTGTGGAATGAAAATGTTGATTGGAATAGTAAGGGATATCAAATGCATCAACATGTGATAATTGATTTTTATCTTGTTAGGACAACCAATGGAAGCCATTTTCCCATAATTTACACAAGGTAAATAAGTAAATAAATATAAAAAATATATTTTTATAAAAAAATAAAAATATAATGGTCATGCCTTAAATTAATATTTAACTTAAATATAATATTTTATTTAATAAATAAAAACATTATACTTGAAAAGATGTCATTACAACAAGATCCAGATCGAACCAAAGCACTATAACAAGAAACTAAACCTTGTAAGAGAGAAAGGTATTTTGTTAAAAGTAAAAATATTAACATAAATTAAACCTAAATTTATGATCCCCCTTCATCTAATAAAACCCTAGTTTTCTTCTTCTTCCATAATTTATTCCATTAGATGATTAGCTTGAGAGTTGTTCTTTTGCACACAATGTCAATGGTGTAAGTGATCCTTCATGTTTATAGTTTCCTATGATATCCAAATAAAGGTATTTTTCATTCATTATATTTCATCTGTATTTATCTATACTATTGTCAATATCTAGATATGAATTTTAGTTTCCTTTCCACTATTTTCAATGAAGTTTTTTATATTTATTAAGTTATCGTCTATTGTTTTATTTAGATTGAAATGTCCTTAAATATCTCTTGGAATATTTTGATCAAGGCATCCATATCATTATGATACTCATGGTACTCTCTATTTTTATTTAATACAAGGTTATTGACATTTACCACAAACTCCTTGAGTAATTGAATGCCATTTATCAAGTCTTTGAGGTGATCTAGGATTCAACTTCCCTTATTAGACCTACCATTGCTTGGGTGAGAGGATTCTCATTTTTCCCATTCCATATAAATATGTGATTCTTATAATTTAATGGAGAATTTTTTTAACTGGTCCTCCATGATCCATGCATGTTTTTCATTTTCTTGTCTCATTAAGCTCATTCTTATTATAGACATCTACTTTTTGTTTACCTTTAACTTGATTGTTTTTAATCTGGTTGTTCTTCTTATCCATAGTATACACTCTTACATGGTGGCATAAAAGCATATTCCCATGTTAACATGATCAACTATGAATCCTTAGATAAATTTGGTGATCTTGATACCTAGGTTATCTCTTTCATATATGACAACATCCTAATACCTCAACACCTCATTCCTAAACTAATGACACATGATATTATTGGATAAATTAATTGGTTGTGGAAGGTGGATGCATATATCTTCTAACATGTCTAGAGATGTCATACTATCAAGATATTTTGTGGTAGTTTTGACCTTTTACATCACAGTGATAGTGATGGAAAGTAGGTTGCATACCATCTAGAGGAGATTAATTGCCAACCAAAGGATCTATGTTTAGAGGTTCATTAGTCAAGGAGATAATTAAACTGAAATAGTCCATGTAGTTGAAGATGCTAGTGGAGATATAGATGAAAATATATGGGCCTACATGGGAAAGGAGAATATTTGAGAGAGTAGGTTGAGGAAATTTTGGAAAGTTTCCAAAGGCACCAAGGAAGAAATATCCATGTTAACTTCCTCTCTTCAAACTACACCAAATGTTAAGGATTATAAAGAGGAACACCTATGCCCATATGGCCAAAAAATTAAGTTTTTTCTTTCCATATATAACTAGATTTTATGCCTCTACCATTTGTTTTGCATCCTTAGTAAACTGAAGAGGATAACTTTAGATCTTTTTATGCTTGAAATTTTTCATTTCCCTACCTACCCCTCCTTCCTTACTTGGTGCCAACCTAAGAAAATTCCTTAAAATTCCCTCTATATGATTTATTTTAATTCCCCCATCTCCTTATTTGTTGATATATTAGTCATATTTCATTTATTATCTTTTGAGGTGGACTATAGTCTAAAATTTGGTAGTTAATACATTTCTTGGTTTCCTTATCTCAAGGTATGTTTCAATTTACTTCATCAAAATGATTATGAAGTTTTTTCCCTCATTTGAATATCTTTTTAATTCTCTAGTTAAGGTTTTTACTATTCTACATAATTTTGATGACTATGAGCAAGTCTCCTTCTATCATGATTTTATTGATGTTTTCTTTTAATTCCAACTTCATCCCTAGGATGAGGCCCTCATCTTCTACTATATTTTTAGTGTTGATCATAGTGGAGATAATGTTGTTGGATATCACTTGACCCTTATAATATCTTAATATGACCCCTACACCTAACTTCCTAGGGTTATGTTTTGATGTTTCATCAAAATTAACTTTATTCCAACAATGTTTTGGGGGGAACCATTTAACACTTATCCTTATAATTTATTTATTTATTTTGATTATTTCTAGTTTTCATAATATCATATAATTTTAGGATCATTCCCTATTTTTTTGAGAATTTTAGTTCCTCTAGATTGACCTCCTTGTTCTTTAATTATTTTGTAGATAAGACTACTTGGTTAAAAATAACTTTTATTTCCATCTAGACTTTCTCTTAGGACTTATGTTTGACATTTTCCTTAAATATTATCATTTTCTATTCGATATGAACTTTCCATGTTAAAATACTTGGTCCCATATCCTATATGTCCTTTCGAATGTTTAATCTCTTATTACACTTTCATGCTCTAAGGTGATTTGAAAGGTTATAATTTAGCATCCAACTCAAGTTAAACTTATTTAGAAAATAATTCCATAGTCTCGAGGTATAGCTATAATGAATAAGGAGGTGCTCTATTTTATATTCATTATTTTCGCATATGAAACATATCGATGATCCTTGGAAACCTTTATTTTTTAGGTTTTCCCTATTATAATCTTTTCATGTGTGGCCAACCACAAAAAAATTCACCTTTGGCCAAGAATTTTAGATCCATATGTTTTTCCTTAAGGATATTTCAGAAGCATTGGGATGAAATTCTATCTAGGTTATGTATCCTAATTTTACTGTGTAAACCCTTGTAACCTTTCTATTAAAGTTTAAATAATATTTTTCTGAGCTCCATGGAATCTAAAATCCTTGAAGAATGTTATTTAAAATATTTTGGGATCTATTTTATGTGGCATCGATATTTTGGAAGATTTTCTAAGTAAATGTATTATGGTCTAGATCTATTTCTTCAACCCAATAATCTTCCTCTTTTCACCCCCATTATCTGATACTATATTCTCTAATGCCATCAAAATTTAATTCCATTTTTAGTAATTTATAGATAATCCATTTCTCTTCCCAGAAGTATGTGATTTCCATATTTTTAACCTTTCTAGAATAGACCTTTGAGAATAATGTATCTAGTTTCCCTTATGTTATTCTAGATAGCACAACCAATATGAAATTCTTTAATTGTAAATATTCTTTCTAGTTTTCTTTTTTCAACATTTTATCTCTTAACAATTGAATCCATATTTTAGATGGATTAGCTCTGATTATCTAGACTAATTTAGTAATGAGGGCCATATTTATCTTATTAAATTTTATTATTCCAACACTACCTTGATATATTAGTTTATAGATATTATCCCAAGTGAGGAGAGGTAATTTAGAATTTTCCCATATTCCTTTCTATAGAAAGTTTCTAATAATTTTATTCATCTTAATCAAGGTTATTGAGGTATCCCTTAAGAGAGGCGACCAATATAAGGTTGTAGCTTTCAGTACCATCATTATGAGAATTATGTCTTGAAAATGTCATATGTTTACATTTATAGATACTTAGTTTCCTTTATATCTTATCAGTGATTACACCACTGATACAATCCTTATGGATAATTTAAAGCATTTTGAGAAAAGTAGCTACATGCCTTTGGTCATGCCACATATTTCACTAAAATATTGTGTCTTAGTTGTGGCTCCTCATTTATTATTATTGTGAGATGTTTTAGGGTTTCCATCGACCATAAATGGCTCTTTTGGAAAAAAAAAATATGCCCACTTCTCATCCATATTTGTATCATTTTGTCCTCTATTTCTTCCTCTTAAAACTTTGAATCATTATTGTCAAATCTTATTTTTTGATCACTAATTGTGTTGGCACTGCTCTCACTCACATGGTGATCATTTATTATTTCACTCTTATGATAAATATATGCATTTAAAAATGTTTCCTATTATGACATAATTATATCTACCCCTCATATCCACTAATTCAAATAATGACTTGGGAATAGTAGATAAGAGTAATGATTTATTTTTGGCAAGTTATAAATTTTATAAAAAAATCAACCAATAGATATAGCAAGTTCAAAGCAGTCTTTGGATCTCATAAATCCTCACCACACTAGTTTTAGTAGTTTTAACTTTGAGTTCAATATCCAAACTTACTATAAAGGTATTACAATATAAAATCCAAGAATATCCAAAAATGTTGACCCTAACAAGGTGGATTATATCAGATAGTTGTTCTTAGTAGTTCTTCTTCTAGTAAATCTCTTATTCATAGGATTTATCCAATTTGTATGCTTATGCATGTTGAAAGTATTTTATTATTTTTCTTTATATTTAATTAAAATTATTATTTGAATGCCTATGCATGTGGATTGAATGTTATTGGTTTTGTTTAACTTTATAGTAATTTATTATTATTATTATTATTTTATTTAGCTATAAGACAAGGGTTTACCCTATTGTAATTCATAATGGATAGATGATATGTCTTTCATAAAGATTAATTTATTTTTATAAATCTCTTATTATATTGAAATAAAGTTTTGTTTATTACTAATACAAATTTATGTCAATTTAGTTTAGAATAATTTGGATTTATTATAATACAATAGTTCCTAATAGTTGGTGTGATGTATCCAAGATTGAATCCTCAATCTAGATCATCCATAGTTGTCTCTCTCCCATTCCCATGACTATTCCCCTCTCTATGAAGGTTATTACACACACTAGATAGAAAGATAATCCCAATGATCCATTTATCATATTTTTAAGATTGTGGGCCCTTTGTCCTTCCTCTTCTCAAAGTATGTTGGTATATACTTTGCACATTTCATAGGAGCTAAATATGATGGCATCTTGATTTCAAATTGAAAGTACATATTTTTATATGTTGCGATATTAGGTATTTGTATGTTTTGATGTATTTTAAATTATAAATAATAATATATGGTATCATATTAAATTAATTTATTTCAATTATATTTATGTTAATATTTATTTAAGTTGTTAAAATATAACCATTTAATTAATGCAATCAATCCAACTCAATAGTTTTTTTAGGCTTGTATTTAAACCTGCATGTGATTTATCATTTGTTTTTTCATATTTTACAAACCTATTACATGTATTTATATTATTTCATCTAAAATATAGCATACTAGTGAGATCCCATAAGTTTTATCCTCTATTCATTATTTTTCCAATAATTTGAGGTTTTTTGCCACTATTTTATATAAGCTCTCACTCTTTCTAGAAACCCACAACCTCCTTTTATTTAGTGTTGACCTTAGATTATATGTATAAGGAATTAATAACAATTATGGATAATTTTAATTATATGTGCATGAGACATGCAAAATCAAATAAGGAAACTTTCAATGCACATGTAGGGAAGAACAATTCATATAGAATAAGAAATAATTATTAATGCACATGATGGAGATTGGGAAAGAAGAAGTGTAGGAAGGCACTATGAGGATAAAACTTAATAAAAATATACACATGTAATTCATGTATACATGAATTTTTTAGATGATTAGGGATTGAATCAGACTAAAAAACACATGGAGAGGTATCAACATAATCTTATAGAAGGACCTAAAAGAAAAACATGTGGAGCCTAGTTGGAAATAGTTAGAACAATAAGAACATGTGGAGTTGAAAAATAAACAATTAGAAAATGAAGAGGGGGTCCAGTAATCCTATAAATAAACCCATTTACATCTCCTTTAACATAAAATTATTATATCACACATTTACAGATGCATATTAGTTCAAAAATGGAAAAAAAAAAAGGGTTTGAGATTCCAAACAAAGACATAGTTCTTGGAACTACTGTATGATTGTATATCATCTAAGTCATTAAAATAATTTTAAGATTATGTAACCATATTATTTGAGGAATGAATATATATAATGATTATGGATTTTATTATAAGTTTATTTATAATTATATTGTGTTATGTATTCTACTTGTACTTTTTTTAGGGTTTGAATTTGATATTCTTTATGTTTTGGATGCACATTGTTTACTTCATGACATATTCTCATAATGGGTTTATATGTGATCTATTATTTCTCTATGAGTGAATACTTGAGCCTTTAAATCAAGTGATAGGCTGGTGTAGGGGTTTTGAATTTGTTGTGCATAGTCATGTCTTTTCATAAGAATAGGGTTGACTAAAAAAATACAACTTTAAGGCTGCTACTTTATCCTAAAAAGTCATGTCTTTGCTACTAGACCCTATATTTTGTCTATGTGAGTTATGTATTTGGTTTTGTTCTATTTTTAGGTCTTATTTACCTTTATCTATATATTTTTATATAGATTATTTAAATTTTATATTTAGTGTGTTAACAATGTGAGCTAACTACTTCCACTATTCTCATCTATGTAATACATGCTTAAAAAACACTTATTAGATATAATTCACATAAGAAACTAAGTTATAAAGGTGTGTGATGAGTTTATAGAGTCATAGAAAGTCCCATAATTATCCATACAATTTGGTACCATCCATATATTTTGACACAAACCTAATGCCACGAATTTTTAGAAAAATCCATGGTGGCATTGTGTATTTTTAAAAAATATGGTGAGGCTACAACTTATCAAAAAATTGTTCAACCTAAGTTAAAACAAGTAACAATTGCAAACATGGATTATTTTTATAATTTATATTAGTTCAATTCATCCCTTTGGAAATCCATGTACCTCATGTTGTTGATATTTTATAAAAAATAAGGTCTTTGGGATATAAAGAGGCATTCAATAGAATTTGGGTTCAATAGTACAATTACAAGTCTTGAGTCAATGTTCTATTTTTATCCTAGTTGGTGTTGTTTGTTAGGTGTTGTGAATGTTCTGAGAGGATTTGAAAGAGGTTGTAAAGAATTATGCAATAATTTTGGAAAATTTTAATTGTAAATGTGTCAATGAAGGCCTTGTTAGCTAATTTTTGGCCTACATAGTAATCTTGCATGAATACAGTGTAATGTACTAAAGATCAAATATGGAGAAAGGCTTGAATAGTTTTTTGGATGGAATGAGTGATCCAAGGATAACATGCAGATTGAAAAGCTTTTGAAAACACTTTAAGTTTAATTAAAGTGTATTTTTTGTCAAATACTTGAGGGATAGGTCTGTAGAGCAAAGAGAAGGCTCTTGAGCAGGTTTCATGGTGAAACCAAGTAAATCAAAAGCTAGGCACAAGTTGTATAAGTCTAGAAGAGCTTGCAAGCTAAAAGCTAAGTGTAAAACCTTTAGTTTTCTAGGTCCTTACTTGGATATTTATTTTGGTATTTTATTTTGGATAAGTGTTAATTCCTTAGGAGAAAATGTTTTGGTCTTTTTGACTAAGTGTTGTGATTTGTTTGGGACATTTTGTCCAAAACTAATTTCCTAACGGCATGTTTTTTTAGACTTTTTATTTGAGGCAAAAGGCTAAGTCCAAATTATTTTTGAAAAATTATCTGAGTCATAATTATTTATTTTGGGAAAATTATTTTGCAGCAATTTACTTGAATACCAATTTCTTTCAAAAAAAATTTCTAATAAAAAAAAAGCTAAGTATTGATTTATTTCACATAAATTGTCCAAGACAAAAACTCTGCAGTCTTGATTCTTTCAAAAAATTTGTCTGAAAAAAAGTCCCAAAGACTCATTTTTTTGATGAAAGTGGCCAAAAAAAATCCCAAAGAAATTATCTATGACAATATTCCCAATGCAAAAACCCTAAGGAAATTGTATTGTTTCAGTAAAGTTGATCTAGTAGAGAGATGATGGGTGTGCAAGTGTCAAATTAAAACATAGAAAATGACCATTGGTTCTTAAATTTGTAGTGATGGGCACATGGAAATCATTGATGTTCATGAAAAATTCAAATTAAATCTCAACAATCATCTATTGGGGTTTAAATATTGAAGGTCATGTAGACATCATTGACGTTCTCACAGACATCAACTGATGGGTGTGTAAACATCAAATCTAAGTCACAAAAAATGACCGTTGGTTTTAAAATATATCAATGACAATCATACAAACATTAAATACATTCATATAGACATCAAATATAGGCATGTAAATGTCAAAGTTAAGTTCTAAGAAATAGTAGTTGGAATTCAAAAGGCAGGATCAAAAATTGATGTTTAATCGTATAGGATATTCAATGGTGAGCAATGATTGTTAATTTAATGGGCCCAATCAGATCAATGGCTCATGATCAATCATGGATTTAGATATAACAACATGTAATCAATTCAAAATGTCAAGGAGATTAGAGGCCATGATAGAAATATTGATAATGGATCCTAAGTGCAAATATGGGACTACTAAGTGACACCATCTTGGTTGAAGTTCACAAGTTAAGGGAATATCTAAGGGCTCACATTAAACCATGCCATGGAGATCAGATAGAGTGAGATGAGTCAAAGGGTCAATGATCTGAGTTAGTTTTCAATAGCCAATCAAATAAAGGTGAGCCTAAATATTTTTATTGGAAATGGATGAGGTAGTTTTCAACCCAAGGGAGTAAATACAAAGGAGATGAAGCTCAAGCATGATCTAAGTTGAACCATTGGGACCAAACATTGCTAGTAGAGCTCCATAGAGATAAAATAGGTCTTTTATACCTAACATAGACCAAAAGGATGGTGGATTGTTGACAAATCAAGATTAAACACTTAACAAGTTTCATTTATCAATATTAAGACTATGGGAAAACCAATATTTTCATTTATTTTCATCTATAATAGATCTACATTCATTTCCCAAATAGGGGTAGATATTTTTAACTAATGGAGGAGTGTCTCATCCTTAGACATGTCTACACCCTTGATAAACTACCACCTACAATAGACCAATCATGGCTCTATCAATTCAAAGATATGAAGATTTGGTCCTCGTAAGCATATCAAGTAAGATGACATGGATTTATAAGGACATCAGGTAGATATATAAAGATAATAGTCATTCAATTATTTTATATAATTTGTTCATTATTGATAAGTTCATGAGTCAACATCTTTAAATTAGTTCTAATCCATCGAAAGTGGTTGCACCTCTTTCAATACACAACTCTCTCTCTCTCTCTCTCTCTCTCTCTCTCTCTCTCTCTCTCTCTCTCTCTCTCTCTCTCTCTCTCTCTCTCTCTCTCTCTCTCTCTCTCTCTCTCTCTCTCTCTCTCTCTCTCTCCATTTTCTATATATATGGGCTTTCAAGCCTTGAAATGGATCTCTCTTTTTTGGTATGACTAAACTCTACCAAAATTTGTATTGTAACACCTTTTGATGCAATAAAGACTAAATTCCATCATTTTATAAGCTAGATTGAAGTATGTCTTAGGAATTCATGTATTATGGTTAAGTGAATGTATGTTCCTTGTCCATGTCTAAGTTTTCTTACCTTCATGAAGTTCTTAGTATCTCTCATAGGTCATTATAAGTGTAATTTAACATTTATTTTTTAGCTTGAAAGTAGATATCTACCCTCTCATGCTAGTTTGATAACTTATCAATGCCTTATTGTGAAATATTTATATGGGATTGATTTTATTTGGTCTTGAATACATCCTATAGTGTGTCTTGTACAAGTTTGAGTGATTAAATAATTAGTGCATCACCTCTTTTACATGATTTCATAAGTTATTATTAAATTCTCCCTCTCCTTTTTCCAAGCAAGTACTAGTTTAGGTTTAGTATAGGTGATAAATTTAGAAGGAAGTTGGCCTTCTATAGAGGTCTGATCCATTATTAAGATACCTAAAGCCTATGATTAGTCCCATGTTGGACTATATTTGAGTAAGAGGTCTTGAACAATCCCCTTCTTAGCTAGGGTGAAAATCTAGGACACTAATAGTTTTGGTACACTTGGTGGGACAAGTTTCCTTGGCATAATTAAAATTTGAAGATCCTTCAAATTGTAGAGCTCATATCATCTTTCAAATAGTGTTTTCATGAGAAAGGTTACAAATAGGTCATCAAGTAAAGGTATTCCTTTTGAATTCATTGAGATACCTTCTACTTATTATAGAAAGCAAGATTCAATAGTACACTACCTTATCCTTAAAATAAATTTTCACCTCCTATTCATCCTATTATTTTATTCCAAGATATTGTCCCCATAACCCAAATTCCATTTGCCCAAATGGCAATCAAGAATCAATTGTTTATTCTATTTAATAGGGGTAGTCCCCTTAATTTGGCCCAATATGATTATATCCTTATGTCAACCTTAAAGAGTATCCCTTTCTTCTCAGGATAATGGGATAAAACTAATGCTATTGAGCATATTCAAGACATTGCCAACCTATGTTTTATTCACAATGTTACTCAAGATAATATGGCTATCTAAATACTTTATGCCTCCTTTAAAGGAAAATCACTGCAATTTAATAGAAATCTCCCTTTGAACACCATTATTACCTAGTATGATTTAGGTGTATCCTTAGTCAAAATGTTTGAAGATAAATTTGATCACCTATCATTAGCTGAACAACTAACTACTATATAAAGGTACCCCCATCAGTTCATGTCTAATTTTAATCTTAAATTCAAAAAGACATGGACTACAATCCCTACATTGGTTAGACCATCTCTAGAGTATGCATTATTGTATTATCTAAAGGCCCTCAGTTCTAATATTAGTGTCATGATACAATCCATAGGTGGTAATACTTTTCCAAATGCCTATGAACTTGTAATAAGAGTATAAAATAACTTGATACAAGCTGATAAACTTGATCTAAGGCCTTTAATGCCTATATTCCTAGAATTTCAACTTGTTCTTCCTCCTCAAGTTCCTCAAATCCCATCTATAGATCCTATTACATATCTAAAAACACAATTTGTATCCCCTTATAATCAAGCTAGTGAGATTAGAGACCTGAAAAGTATGTTACAAGCTTTTGGGAATGATAGTGTTCAACTCAAGAGACAATAGTACCAAGGTAGGCCTTATTAGAAGCAAAACCAAAACATTTATCAATAATTCAATAAAAAGAGACTTCCTTATCAAGGTTTCAAAGACAATAGGAAACCTTACCAAAATCAAGTAGACATAACCCAAAGTAATCCATATGAAACCCTTGATCCTAATGTACCTTCTAGTTCAAAAGTTATTGTTTCTCAAAATAACTTGATACAAGATTCATGTTGGCAGCCATTCAATCTAAATGACACTCAAAACCAAGACTTAATATCAAAAAATACTAATATTCCACAAATTACACAATAATATTTCTCTTTATAATTAGGTTAGTATCAAAATATGAATATGTCATCCCAAGGAGAGGCTCAACAAGTTCTAGGGCAACCTGATGCCATCAATGTGAATTGGTAATCGGATGATCATATTACATTAAATCAAGTTAGTGAAACTAACAAAATTAATGTGTTGGAGAGTTTTCATTGATGTCATGGAGGTTTCCTAGTGAGTGGATGAAGTACTTTGATAGCTTAATTAATAATGACAAAGTGTGCAATGTGCTTGTCCTAGTGTGTTTGAAGTATGCTTTGTTGATCTCCAGAGTTTGACTAATTAGAGATGTTCAAAGATGAGTACGGTGATTGGATCATGTTAAAGAGGTCCCTAATATGTTATTTATGATTTGAGAGCTTATGCTCATAAGTGGTATTGATTTGGTAGTCCATATTTTTTCATTTAGACAGTTTGGGTCTAGTGGAAAAACGTTTTGAGTAGGTAGTTTGATGATATAACCATTGCAACATGGGAATGAGTAAAGGGGAGTTTATCATATGGTTATGATAAAATTATTGATGGGAATTTAAAGATCTAAACACAAAATCAAGACATGCACAGGCTAATGGATTTGATCACACAAAGATAATTTTCAACATAAATAATATATTACTCTTTGATTAATTCTTACACTCTAATTATTATACATTCAAGAATAATACATATTTATAGGAATATGATTCATATAATTTCTCCCCTATTTTATCTCACCCAAAACCTACCAATAAGAAAATCACTAAATATGATATATTGTTATAACTATTAACAATATATCAACAATATAATATTTTATCATAATGCAAACTTACCGTATTAACCATACGGTTATAACCACTAATTACTATTTACTAACCTATTACTATTTACCTCTTGATAAATATCAAACTTAGTATTTACCATCCCGTAAATACCTAAATTTAATCAATGTGAAAATTAATCCCAACATCCCCCCATAGTGTTTACATGGTACAACATTTATCATTTTTTGATTGTAGCATGTTCCACCTCCATGTGCTCATGATCTTCTCTACATACATGTGCCATCACACATCTCTTCCTTCACACTCATCTGAAATTAGTTTTCTAGGTTCACCAATAACCTTCTAAAATGGTTTTCACAAGTTCACCAATAACCTTATAGAATGGTTTTTTTAGGTTCACCACTAACCTTACATAATGGTTTTCATAGGTTTACCACTAATCTTATAACATTATTTTCACAGGTTTACCATTAACCTTTCATCATGATTACTACAATTCTTTTTAGATCTACATTCTATAATGTAAGTATATAAAAGGGTTATATGGGAATATCATTCACAAGTCAATATGTATAATTGTTCTTATTTTGAAAACACACAGGAGAAACTATAAAATCACACCACACAAAATATCACCACATCATTTGTGTGGCCCCATCATTGATGACTGATGAGAGTACATTGAAAGATCTCCATCCTCCATGTATCCTCCAAACTCTAGTATATCACTGCTTACTCTGGTGATATCTCGATGAAGCTCAAGTATATGATTTTTTCAAGGGAAATCCCCCCCACAATGTGCAACATTATTTTTACATAGGATGTTGCATATAAGTGAAAATACATCCTTGTATATTTGAACACTTTTGACTTTTAAGACTTTTAACATATTTTTGACATTTTGACTTATTTTTTATTTTTAATCCTTGATGACACATAACTTAACAAAAATATGATATTGACTTGTCAAATTTTATTTGAATCAACTAGAACAATATTGAAGACACTATCTTGACTTAAATAGTAAATAAAAAAAGACTCTATTGACATTTTTATATTTTTACATAAAAAACTATGTCTATATGGCTTTACATTATCATAGACATAAAGAAAAAAAACTATAATAACTAATCACATAAAATAGAAAATATGATCATTAATGAAAGACTATCATAGACTTAAAATTAAAAACTAAGATACAAACTCAGCATTATAAGAAAATTATAAATGGCATGTGTGACAAAATAGACTGACCACAAAATTACTTTTATTGAGACTTGGTATACGAGCTACGTGAAAAACCTATTAACGAGTGTGGATAAATAGAATACGTGATCAGAGTGAGGTATAAATTTTTCCATCTTATACTGGATTAAGAGGGGCATACCACCATCATGAGTTTGCATTAGTGTAAGAGAAGATTTGAGATGGCAGATCCTTCACAGTCAATTTCAAGTTTAGATAGTTGTCAGAGAAAACTCAAGGTCCAAATAGAATTTATCCAAATCCAAGTTGATATATATAAAGCAAAGTGATGTACAAAACCAAGCTAAGAGTTTCATGTTATGCATATCTATGAAGATAAAGTTTTTGATGCATAAAACATTGAAAAATGATGCTAATGCAAGAAATAACCAAAGCAACTCAATGAAAATAAACCAATACAAAGAAAAGCAGGTAATTTGGGTTGTCTATTCTAACATGATTGAAGCTGTACTAAATAGGATGTTATCTCGGATGAAAGTATGAATCAAATTTGAATAGATTCTCTGTATATGCAATTTGTAGAATGTCAAGAAAGATGCCAAAAAAGAGAGCTGATCCATGTGTACGTTCATCCAAAGATAGATCTATATAATAGAAATAATTGAATGGTAAACTTGTTTATCCAAAAATCTCCTCAATATATCTTCTTTTGATCCAAATAGAAACTAAATCAACCCTAACAACAAATCAAATCTAAGAAAACTCTTCTCATAAAACTAAACTAGACTCTTTCTCATATTATTCTTTTCTCATCAATTGGAGCAGTCAATAACTATAATGGTTCTTCTCCCTATAAAACCTCACATAGATCCATTAAATAATTGGATCAAGCCTACTATAATACAAATGATGGGAATTCAAAGAGCCAAACATATAATTAACACACACACAATCTAATGGAATTGATCACATAGAGATAATTTTCAACACAAATAACATATTACTCTCTAATTAATTCTCACACTCTGATTATTATACATTTAGTAATAATACATATTTATAGGAATATGATTCTCATAAATTCTCCCCTATTTTCTCTCAGTCAAAACCTATTAATAAGGAAACCACTAAATATGATTTTTTAGTATAACTATTAACAATGTAATATTCTATCATAATAAGTCCCTAGTTGTTATGCACCAGATCTCAAGACATGTGTTGAAGCATGGTCAACGATATGAGGGTGAAAAGTTAGCTTATCAGTCATAATTCATTGTTTTCCCATATCTAAATTTTCAATATGGCTAGAAAGAGCTGAATAAGTAGTTTGATGATGAAATATCTCACATGTGTGGACATTTCAAGAGAAGGTGATCATATGGATTTGTTTAGTTTTGTACCTAGTTTATTTGCACTAATTTTTAGATCATGCACTAAATCATGCCAAAAGTTATGCATGCTCAAATTTGACCTCTCAGGTAGGTTTTGACATAGTTGGCTCTATGACAAAAGATTTTGAGAAGGCATTTTAATGTCATTATATCTCACATGAATGAGGCTTTTAGGAGTAGTGTGTCATATGGTTGGATTATCCTATGTGAGGGTATTATCTAGTCCAAATTTTAGATCATGCATCAAAGTAAAAAAGAATATATTAAGGTTCAAAAATGGCTACTCAAGCATATTGAAAGGGTCCTCGTACTTAGTCACTTCTACACAAGTTAAAGTTTGAGCAAGATCAATGGTGCACATTATTCTACGTAGTCAAGAAGTAGTGAGATGAGGATAGGTGAATTATGTTTAATAATTAAGCAAATGTACATGATAAGTATCTAATGATGAATGGATGTTCATTCAGATTGATCAAATGATGAACATTGATCATTAAAGACTTGGTTGATCTGTAGAGATTGATAGAGCACATTGAGACAACTTTTCAAGATTGCATGAGATGAGGTTAAAGTGACTAAGGTTTAATGTATGGCATTAGTGGACTATGTTTTAAATATTGATCAATATCAATGATGCGTATTCAATCTAAGTTGAAAGGATATAAGATTTGAGCATTGTGTTTGAAGGTTAAATGTGACCATTTGAATTCAAATATTTGAATCTAACACAAAGAAAAACTAGAGCTCTATATTTTGTCCATATCTTTCAATATAAGTCAAATTTTATAGTACTATAAAAATAAAAAATGAAGAGGAATCCAAGGTGCATATGGATATATAGATTTAAATATTTTAAAGTGTGTACAATCATAGATATTAATGTTCAAATTTAATTGTGTGTTCATTTTTATTTTTCAAGTAACTTGAGAAGGATGTTTGAGATTATTTTGATGTTATTTTAATGTTTCATGATGAATTTATTATTTGGGAATATTTTATACTCCATGAGGTTTTTCTATGAATATTTTATAGGTGTGATCAATCTTTATTGAGTATGAATAATGCTTAAGAAGTTAACTATTTATTTGTTAATGGTGTTCCTATGTATAAGGTCTTTGTTTGAGTTGATTGAGCATTTGTAGAAGTGAGAAAAGGTGACTATGATCATTTGAGGTTGTCATAGGGGACATAAGGATTATAACTATGTATTTGAAATTTGTCCTATGTTCTTAATTCACTCAAATATGTATAAAAAAGGTGAATGGGTCTCCATAGGACCTAGAAGTAACTTAGGCCTATTTTGAAAGGGGATTGTGCTTAAGTGTGACCCATGTGATATGACTTAAGGGTGAAGGCATGTATTATGTCCAAAAATGATTATTTTGATCTTATTAATTCATGATTTCTCCATATATAGTGAAACCAATTATGTTGGTTTCTAGTTGAGTAATCGAGAGACTTGGTATGAAATATTTGTAAGAGTTAACAAGTGAAGGACAAGTAGTATGCCTATTGGTGGTGTGAATGTGAAGAATAATTTTTTGACTATCTGTATGACCTATAGTTGATGTTCCTTATGTTATAATATTTCTCTTACAATTTGAGGATATATGAAGAGGTTTGAATGTGCATATGAGGACAATTTGAGTGAAGAATGAGAGAGATTATAGCATGCCTATGAGAGAGGCCTATTTGAGATAAAGAGAGATTTTATGTAGAGGTGAGATAATCAAGAGGCCCATAATCAAGTGTTGAATACATTATCTCTAAGGTGGAAGTGTTCATCTCAAGGAGAGTCTAAAGTAATTTATCTTCCTTAGGGGCAGTTACTCCTTGTGAAACATGGTTTCACTAAAGACCTTTGGTCAGAAGGACTTGATTGAAGGTTCCTAATTAGGACTTAAATAGTATCTTATTTGTGATCATCTTATAGGATAGTTATCCATGTGTTTACAGGCTTGAGAGTGGTTTTATTCCCCAACAGGGTTTCCCATGTACATTTTGTGTTGTGTATGTGATCTTGCTTTATGTTCAATATTCACTATTATGAATGATCTGTATGCTTCATGAATGATTTTTTTGAATGCTCAAGTTTTTTTAAGGGTTTAGAAATTGAATTGGATTTTTTGACATCACTAATTCACCCCCCCCCCTCTCAGTGGATTGTACCTCTAAAAATTGGTATCAAAGTGATGTCCTTTAGTAAAATATTGATATCTTAAAGGTGATCTAAGGTACAATGGCTAGTCAAAATGTGCAAGGTGGTTTCTCTACTAAGCAAGCACCAATGTTAAATAAATCTAATTATGCTTTTTGGAGTGCTAGGATGAAGACATATATTATGTCCCTAGGGAATGACATATGTCATTCTATTTTGGATGGCTATGTTTCTCCTACTATTCTTCATCTAGTGTTGTAGCCAATAATCTATTTGAGAATAATTTTGAGGTAATAAATGCCATCACTTTTGGTCTTATAGAAACGGAGTTCACCTAATAAATTCATTGCACATCTACCAAGGAAATATGGGATAAATTGAAAATTATTTTTGAAGGAGACTCAAAGGTTAAGTTGGTAAAGTTGTAGACTCACAAAAGGCAATTTGAAAGTCTCAAGATGAATGAACAAGATATTATGGCATCCTTTTTGTAGAGAGTTATGAAATAGTGAACATCATCAAAGTTCTTTTTGAAGGAGACTCAAAGGTTAAGTTGGTAAAGTTGTAGACTCACAAAAGGCAATTTGAAAGTCTCAAGATGAATGAACAAGATATTATGGCATCCTTTTTGTAGAGAGTTATGAAATAGTGAACATCATCAAAGTTCTTAGAAAGAATCTTGAATAGACTACTATTGTTCAAAAGGTATTTAGGTATTTATTCCCTAAGTTTGATATGAAAGTACCTAATATAGAAGAGAGTCATGACCTTACTCAGTTGAATATGGATTAATTTCATGACACCCTTACTTCCTATGAGATGAGGAAGAATTATGATATACCACCAAAAAATGAATCAATTTTCAATATTAAAATAAAGATAAAGAATAAGTTCTAAGGTAAGAATTTTAAGGAGGATGACATTCCTGATATAGATGAGGATGAACTAATTTCTTTAATTTCAAGAAAATTGAGAACATGTTCAAGAAATTATAAAGGTAAGCTACCCCTCAAATGCTTTAATTATGGTGAGATAGGACATTTTGATAATAAGTGCTCTCATAAGTATAAGAAGGATGATTATGAAGATCATGATCAAGGTCATGATGATGGAAAGAGATCATTTAGGTATAATAAAATCAAAAAGTGATTCAAAAGGTTTGATAACAATAAAAAGTACTTCAAGGAAAAAAATAGTATCTACACCAAAGAAGATTAGAGCTCATCAGATGAGAGTGAAGATAGTGACTTAGAATATGATCATGAAGATGATGGTTATGCTAAAGATGAAGCTCTATTCATGGATAAAGAAAGAATTTTATCACATCATAAGGTGTCTACTTGGGGTGATTTAGATGATGATGAAGATGAGATGGATTATGAGACTACATTGACTAATGCTCATGAATAACTAAAGATTGAGAAGATGGAATACAAACTCAAGGATTTTGAGGAGAAATTTAGTATGTTTGAAGCAATAATAGATGAAGATGCTAAAGAGCATGAAGATATGGTCAAGCATCTCAGTTGTCAATTGAAAGTCCTATCTACAAGCCTAAAATCTAAAGAAGATGAATGTTCAAGTTATGCTTCTGAGATAGTGTTTTTGAAAGATGAATTAGAGAAGTTTCTACAAACAAAGTGAAATTATTTATCAATTTTGATAAAAGGTCTAATGATCTAGATGATCTCCTAAAGAGTCAAAAGTTAGCTAGTGATAGATATAGATTGGGTTTTAATGAAGAGCCCAAATTTACTTCTCAAGATGACTTGAATGTTAATAAGAACAAGGTAGATCAGCCTTTGAAGACAAATCATTAGATAAGGAATGAAGGTGCTAGCAGAATAAATACAAATCAGATCAATCATCCAAATGCCACGAGGGGTCATCAATAAAAAGGTTTAATCCAGGTTGGGTATTTTAGCTATCATGATATAGGACACTTTGAAAAACATTTTCCATTTAAGGAAAGGTAAGATAGGTTTACTTCAAGATATATTGAATGCTATAGTTGTTTTGAACTAGGACATATTGTAATATTTTATCCAAATTTGGAAAGATATATAATCTTATAAAAAGTATGGTGTTCTTCAATTGTGAATAGAGAGGTCACCTTTCTAGGTTCTATAAACATAGGCTTACAAGTCAAAAAAGGTTCAATCAAGGTCCAAGCATGGAAGGAAGAAGGAAAGTTAACTCATGGAAACCAAAGGTGGTAAGTATGAGTCATGATAAGACTACAGGTCTAAGTAATCTATTTTCTATGGTAGAGATTTATTATAAAATTGAATATTTCCAAGGGGTCTCATTTTTTGTTCATGTTGAGAATGAAGTGACTAAGCTCAAGGAGAAGACCAAGGTGTTGTTTGAAGCTAGTTCTAAGATTTGTATGGATCCAAGTGAACATCCTAATATTGTTGAATAATTACCTAGTAGTGAGGAACCAAGCCACAAAGAAGATTATTTAGATGATAAATTATGCCATGAATCTATGTTATCTCCATGTATTGATAATCTAATCATAGAAGAAAAGGAGAATGTTGTAGTTGCTAAGCAAGTTGTTTCTCTAAATCCAAAGAAGAAGATGAAGACGAAGAACTATAAGTATCATTTTAGCAAGGAGGAGGAGGAATATGAGGATTTGTATTTGTTTTAGAGCATTAAGGTATAGAGGGTGTCTCTATATATGCTTATTAAGAGACTCTTTTTAGTGGAGAAATAAGTATTTTTGTAGTGTTTTTTCAGTTGGAATAGTCTACAGGGTCAGATTGAAGATTTCTAGATGGAAAAGGAGGATTTATGTTTTGTCAAGGTCCTAAAATGAGTTATAGGAAGTCAAGTTTCCCAATGGTTTAATAGCTCAAATAGTGTTCCAAAAGTGTGTAATGGTTATCTCCAAGTATACAAGAAGTTTCAGAGGAGGATGTTGACTGGAAGTTATTGTGCTGATTTTGTTTGTTTTAAGATTTTAGAGTTTTGGGCTCTGCTAGAAAAATAGTTTTGCCTTATGATTTGAGGTATAAGGCTTATTAATATATTGAATGGTCTAAATGGGTTGTTAAATTAAGATTCATAGAGATTTTAAGGTTTTTGGTTCTCAAGTTATTCTTGTTTATATTAATATAGAGGGCTAATTAGCTATCAAGTTTGTGAAGGAAGTATGATATAGAAGATGCACCTGATAATGAAAATTGGTGTGCTTGAGGGGGCATATGAGAGTACTCTAGATATGAATTTTTAGGTCTAGAATGTATGTCTTCTAAAATTTGTGAGATCTATAAGTTCTAGGTAGGGCTACAAGAGGACTAGATAGGCTTAACAAGAAAAATAGTTCTTTTGTTCAGTTTCTATAAAAGAGAAAAGCATGAATGTTTTAAGGTGAGTTCTCAAGTTGGTTCAGAACATGTTTCCCAATTAATGAGTGGTATGATTCTCTATTGGTGGTCATGGAAGTATCTTGAGAAAGAAGGATGGTAAGCCTACATGGTGGTTCTTATTGATGTGTGGAGATCTAAAGATGCTCAAGTGATGAAATTTCATAGATTTCTTAGGGTGATTCCCTCTCAAATTTTTCATGTTGAGATCTATCAGATTATAGTGGTTTTTGTGTTTTCTACCTTCATTAGTTGTTGTGCTTGGTTGAAGAGAGTGTTAGCATGAAGTAAGAGGAAGTTGACAAGATAAGCAGAGGTAGGCTCAAGGTAAGGGAGAGTTTATATCATATTTTTAATATTTTTATTTCTTATTTGATAGTCTTTTTAGGTCCTTAGGATCATTTGGTGCTCACTTTGTCATTGTGTCAAAGGGGGGAGAAAGTTCCTATTGTGGGAGTGCTTAAAGAAAGAAAAGGTGAGTTATATTTTTATATATATGATGTTTATTAACATCAATGATAAAGGGGGAGATTGTTGGAGAGTTTTAAATGGTGTCATGGTGATTTCATGGAGGTATCCTAGTGAGTGGATGAAATACTTTGATAGCTTAAGTAATAATGACAAAGTATGCAATGTGTTTGTACTAGTGTGCTTGAAGTATGCTTGGTTGATCTCCAAAGTTTGACTAATTAGATATGTTTATGGATGAGTATGGTGATTCGATCATGTGAAATAAGTCCCTAATATGTTATCTATGCTTTGAGATCTTGTGTGCACAAGTGTTATTCATTTGGTAGTCCATAGTTTTTCATATAGACAGTTTGGGTTAGTGGTAGAAAATTTGAGTATGCAGTTTGATGATGTCACCATTGCCATGTGGTAATGAGTCAAGGGGAGTTGGTCATATGGTTGTGATCACATTAATCCCTAATTATTATGCACTATATATCAAGTCATACATCAAATCATGGTCAAAGATATTAGGTTGAAAATTTGGCTTCTCAATCAGAATTCATTGTTTTCCCATACTTAGCCAAATTTGCAATATGGATAAAAAGGGCTAAGTAAGTAGTTCAATGATGGAATATCTAGCACATATAGACATTTTAGGAGAAGGTGATCATATGGGTTTGTTCAGTTTTGGACATAGTTTTTTTTTGCTAATTTTCATATCATGTGTTAAAGTGTAATAAAATTTATGCAAGCTCAAAGTTGTCCTCTTAGGTAGGTTTTGACATAGTTGGCTCTATGACAAAAGATTTTGAGAAGGCATTTTAATGTCATTATATCTCGCATGTGCAATGGTTTTAGGATTAGTGTGTTACATGTTTAGATTCTCCTATGTGAGAAGATCATCTAGTAAAAATTTGAGATCATGCATAAAATCATAGAAGAAGTTATTAAGGTCTAAAAATGGCTACTTAGGCATATTGAAAGGCTCCCCATATTTAGTCATTTATGCACAAGTTAAAACTCGAGCAAGATCAATGGTGCATGTTGCTCCAAGAAGTTAGGAAGTAAAGAGATGAGGATAGGTGCATGATGTTTAAAAACTGATCAAAGGTATAGGATAATGATCCAATGATGAGAGGGCATTCATACAGATTGATCAAATGGTGAGTGTTGATTGTTAAAGACCTAGTTTATTCATAGAGAACAACATAGCACATTGAGTCAAATTTTCAAGATTACATGAGATGAGGCCAAAGTGACTGAGGTTTAACATTTGACATTGGTAGACTATGTGTTAAAATAGAACAAGATCTAATAGTGCATATTCAATCTAAGCTGAGAGGACACAAGATTTGAGCATTGTGTTCAAAGGTTAACTATGATCATTTGAATTCAAATATTTGAATTTAACATAGATAAAAAGGAAATCTATGTATTTTCTCCATATCATTTGATATAAGTTGAATTTATTAGTTTTATAAAAGGAAAGTATGAAGAGGACTCCAAGGTGCATCTAGCTATATAGATGTGAAGATCTAATAATGTGTATAGTCATAGATATTAATGTTTAAAGTTGACTGTGTGTTCATGTTTGTTCTGCAAGTAACCCAAGAAGGATGTTTGAGCTCATTTTGATGTTGTTTAAATGTATCATGATGACTTTTATATTTGGGATTATGTTAAACTACATGAGGTTACTCTATGAATATTTTGGAGGCGTGATCAATCTTTATTGAGTATGAACAATGCTTAAGAAGTTGACTATTTATTCGGTAATGGTGTTCTTGTGTATAAGGTCTCTATTTGAGTTGATTGAACATATGTAGAGGTTATAAAAGGTGATTGTGATCATTTTAGTATGTCCTAGGTGACATAAGGATTGTACATATGTATTTGAAAGTGGTCTTGTGTTCCTTATTTTCTCAAATATGTTTCAAAAAGGTGAATGGGTCTCCATAAGACCTAAAAGTGACTTAGGCCTATTTTGAAATGGGTTTGTGCTTAAGTGTGATCCATGTGAGATGCCTTAAGTGTGAAGGAGTTTATTATGGATGAAAAATATTACTCAGATATTTTTAATTCATGATTGCTTTATATATAGTGAAACCAAATGTGTTAGTTTCTAGTTGAGCAAGTGAGAGACTTGGTATGAAAGTTTTGGGAGAGTTGGGAAGTGAAAGATAGGTTGTGTGCCTATTGGTGGAGTGGATGTGAAGAATAGTTTATTGATTATGTGTATGACCAATAGGTTATGTTTCTTATGTTATAATAGTGTTATTTAAATTTGAGGATATGTGAAGAGGTTTGAATGTGCATATGATGGCATTTTGAGTGAGGAAGGAGAGAGATTGTGGCATGCCTATGAGAGAGGCCTATTTGAGATAGAGAGAGTTTTTGAAGAGGTGAGATAATCAAGAGGTCCATAATCAAGTGTTGACTACATCAACTCTAAGGTGGAAGAATTCATCTCAATGAGGTTCTAAAGGACTTGATCTTCCTTAGGGGTAGTTGTTCCTTATGAAATAGAGTTTCACTAAAGACCTTTGGTTAGAAGGACTTGATCAAGGTTGTAGGTTAAAAAGACTTGACCGAAGGTCCCTAATCAGAAGGAATTGATCAGTATCTTATTTTTTATCATCTTATATGATATTATTCCATGTGTTTTTAGGCTTGAAAGTGGGTTTTATTCCCCAAAAGGGTTTCCCATATAGATTTTGTGTTGTGATTGTGATTTTTCTTTATGTTCATTATTCACTGCTATGAATTATTTATATGCTTCATGAATGATTATTTTGAATGCTTAATTTTTTTCAAGGGTTTAGAAATTGAATCGGATTGTTTTTCATCACTTATTCACCCTCCCCCTCTTAGTGGATCATATGTCTAATAGAATGGTCAAGTTTCAGCTCTAACTAGAATTAAAATAAGAGTAGTTGAGAAAGATTAAGATGTGATAAATGCTTATAGTGTTCCTAATTTTTTTCCCAAGAGTCTTAAATAGAAATATTCTATCCCTATAACATATAATAATGATAATTTAGAAGTAGGGAAGGTTCCCCAAATTCCTCTAATTTGAGAGTAACCAGTGGTTCAAAAGTTGCAACTAGAGCTTCATTAAACATAATAAATAAAATGAATAAATCAAATATTAGCCTAAAAATGTGGGATTAACTTACCTTTTTAGGTAAAAAGGACATGATTATTCAAGATCTTTCATCTCTCAAAGAGGCCAATTTAAATCAGCCTACCAAGTAACCCAATCAATAGGTACATAACATGACAAAGGTTAAAAAAACCCAATGTCAAGTCAAAAAAACTCCTCCCTTTTATCTCTCTTTAATATTTTGTGACTTATTATTCCATAATTATATGGTAGATAGTGGAGATAGTAGCATTTTCATACCCAAGAAAATTGTAGACAAGTTGGTTCTTATCTATGAGCCAAATACTAAGGGAGTATTGTAATTAGATGGGTCACCAATGAAGATAGTAGGTATAATAAAGGATATAAATTTGGAATTACATGCTTACCCTAATGTTACCATTTAATAACATGTAGTAATAGTGGACTTACCTCCCTATTTTT
Source organism: Torreya grandis (assembly GCA_037957365.1). Classification (NCBI taxonomy): domain Eukaryota; kingdom Viridiplantae; phylum Streptophyta; class Pinopsida; order Cupressales; family Taxaceae; genus Torreya; species Torreya grandis. Next base: position 2,087,963 of record JARHVA010000380.1, on the reverse strand, counting down.
CCATGTGCTTATCAAGGGACTTTATTTCAAAGATTAGAGGATATTTGTTAGGTGATTAGACATATTTGATGTTTAGGATTAGGTATGGTACCAAGGTAGCAATATGTTATAAACCTATTTCAGGATTTCATTTAGAACTATATATTCCAAGTATGTTGAATACTAACTTTTTTATCTTAGACAAGGTACTAGAAAATAGTGAGGTGGAAACTGAGTCACCTCTAAATGGATTTCCAGATCTTTTCCTTGATGATTGGGTATATGATTTACATGAGCATGATTCCTAAAACTTAATCAAAAAAGAGGGACTTGGTGTCCATTTCCTTCATGAAAATGATACATTAATCCATTATTTGATGAAGGATGATCAACCTAGTGATGGCCTATGGCAACTATATTTTGATGGATCCAAGAACAAACACAAAACTAGGGATAGAATGATGTTAATTTCTCTATCTAATAAAAGTTATTTTTCCTATCTCAAGTTTTAGTTTGGTTGTTCCAATAATGTTTATGAATATGAAACACTAGTACATGGTTTTCCATGGGCAAGAAAGATTAAGGTTAACACCTTACAAAAATTTTGGTGATAGTGAAAGTAAGAGGTATAAACATATGTAAAAATACATTTATTAATGTCCTATAAGCATAGAGTATGGGACTTACTTGAATACTTTCAAGCTTTCAATATTTATTCCATATCAAGAAATAAGAACAAATATGTAGATAGGTTGGCTACCATTGGGTCACAGTTCAGTATCTTAGATGACATAAAGAATGAAAAAGTTCAATCACACATCAAGGTGATTGTAAGGCCTTCTATCCTAGACAATAATGACAATTGGAAATTATTTTAAGATGGAAATTATATTATTAGGTTATTGTAAGAATAAGCTAATTTTTATTCAAGGAACCAAGATAAGTTCTCATAGTAATATGGTAACCAGATTGTATAACTAAAGATAAATAATTTACCTAAAGGGTTGATCACCTTGAAAACATATTCAATAGAGATGATGAATTAAGAAAATAAAAGTTTTCTTTGTCAACCAAGCAAGAACACTAAATAAATGTAGAGATTGCAACTAGTAAAAGATTAAAACTAGGAAAAGTTTGCACATCTTTAGAGAAGGTAACTTTTATTAAGTTATGTTAAAGTTTTACAGATGTATTTGCATGGTAGTACAATGACCTTAAAGGATTTGATCCAACTCTAGCTCAGCATACCATTGAGTTAGAGGATGAGACTAGGCTATTTAAATAAATACAAAGGCATATCAACCCAAAGCTTGAACCTTTGATGAGAGCTGAGCTACATGAGCTCATTAAGTCAACTATAATGTTTTCAATTAAGCACTCAACCTGGGTGGAAAACTTAGTTCTAGTATGGAAAAAAAATTGTGAAATAAGATTGTGTGTTAACTTTCATGACTTGAACAAGGATTCCCTTAAAGACCACCATCTATTTCCATCAATGGATAAAATTTTACAGTTAGTTGCATGTTCAAAAAATTTCTCCTTGTTATATGGCTATAATGGTTATAATTAGATTTCGATCAAAGAAGAAGACTAGTTCAAAACAACCTTCACAACAAAGTAGGGGACATTTGCATATAAAAAGATGCCATTTGGTTTATATAATGATGGATAAACTTTTTAGAAAGCCATGGATATGGAATTCCAAGGTCTCCTTAACAAGTTCATACTTGTTTATCTAGATGACATAAGGACTATTTTAGATAATCTAGACTTATATCCCTAAATTGGATGGGAGATAATCTTTTAAAATAAATATTTTTAAGGTTTTGTGTAGTTGCATGCAAAGAGTATGGTAATAATTTGGATCTATTCCCCATTTACTATATTAGAGAGAATTCAAAATTATAAAATTTTGAATAATGTAGGAGTATTCTTGATATTTGTTTTTTATTTGGACTATAGATAAGTCCATAATATCTGAAATAGTCCCTACATAATAGTGTTCTCTAATAGTGAAGATGAGCATATGATTCACCTCAAACAAGTGTTTGAAAGGTGTAGGTAATTTGGGGTGTCTTTGAATCCAAAAAAATGTATTTTCTCTATTCATGAAGGTAAGTTTCTTGAAATGTAATTTCAAAATATGGAACATGCATAGATCTTGATAGGATAAACTCAATTCTTTTACTTTCCTTGCCTAAACACAAGAAAGCCTTGCAAAGATTTTTAGGCAAGATCAATTTCATAAGAAGATACATTTTAGAGTTTACTACTTTAGATACGCTACTCATAACCATGATAAATAAGGGTAAGATTTTAGTTGGTCCAAAAAAGGAGTAAGAAGCTTTGAATAAATCAAGAAATCTATAGACAGTGCTCGTACACTCCTGAACCTTGATTTCACAAAGGATTTATTTTTGTACACCTATGCTAATATTGACATTATTTCAAGTATCCTCATGAAAAAAATTAAGAGAATTTAGATCAACTAATAGAATTATTCAATCAAGGATTAGAAGAGTATGAAACAAGGTACTTTTTTGTTGAGAAGCATGTACTTTCAGTTATAAGGTCTCTTAAGATGTTTAGGTACTTATTATCCAATAATAAGATACATTTGATGGTTACACATCCAAGTGTCAAGGATTTCCTCTTGAAAAGGGATATAAATGACAAAATAGATGGTTGGATTACCAAAGTAATGTAATATGATGTTGAGATCAAGGTCATGAAGCTGATTAGAGGCAAAGGACTTTGTGAACATCTAGCCCAAGACTTGCAAGAGACTAATGAACTAGTTATGGTGTCAAATGATGAAGAAGTTGTAAATGATCATACCTCACCTTCTAATTGGTTCCAAGATATGGTAATATACTTAAAATATGGTGTTTATCTTTCTCATCTTACCCCTTCAAAGAGAAGATATTTTAGATTGTAGTCAATTCCTTTTCACCTTGTTGATGATGTATTGTTCAAAAAGGATATCAATGGCATGTTACTAAGGTGCATAGAACCAAGTCAAATGCATATACTACTTGAGAAATTCCATGATGGACATGGTAGAGGTCATTATTCATCAAATATCATAGCCCACAAGATCATGAGAGGTGGGTATTATTAGCTAAGTATATTTGGTGATTGTCATGAATAGATTAGCAAATGCAGATAATGTGCTATGTTTGTTGGGAAAGTTAAGCTTGCAGCCTTACCTCTCCAAACAATTTTAGTGAATAAACATTTTTTCCAATTGGGATTGAAATTTATTGGTCTCATTAGTCCCCCTTCAAACTCAAGACAAAAATTGATTCTAACTACCATAAATTATTTTACTAGATGGATAAAAACAGTGGCATTGAAAGAAGCCAATGAAAGCAATGTTATTGACTTCTATGAAGATTTGATTACTAGATTTGGAGTCCCTTATATTATTTTTTTTTAGCAATACTATGTCTTTTTTAGGTCTAAAATCAGCTAGTGGGTAGTTTAACATAGTGTTTTTATTAGTACCTCATCAAACTATTACCCATAAGGCAATGGCCTTGTTAAGTCCACCAATAAGAATTTGTTGAATATCATTAGGAGGACTATTAAAGAAAATCAGAGGTCACGACATCTCAAACTGAAGTCAGATCTATGGGCTAATAGGATCACCTATAAAAGGTTAATAGTCAATTCTTAATACAATCTAGTATATGGTAAGGAAGTAAGAATGCCTATTTATCTTGAATTCCCTACTTTGGAACTAATGAACTAAATTAATCTTTATTAAAATGAGCCAATGGAAATAAGATATGTTAAGCTCATAGAGCTAGAAGAGACAAAGCATCAGTCCATGTTGGCTATGGAGGCCCATAAAGCTATGGTAAATAAATATTTTGACAAAGGAACTTCTTCAATAAGTTTTCAAGAAGGAAATTTGGTCCTCAAGTGGGATGAAGACAAAGCTAATCTAGAAAGACACATGAAATTTTACTCTCTCTAGAGTGGTCCATATACAATCTTGTGCTATAAATCCCATAACACTTTATAGCTTGCAAAGATGGATGGTGAGGAGCTTCCTATCCCAGTCAATGGGACACATCTAAAACATTGCTATTGAGGAAACTAAGTTCCTTGTACATAGTTTATTTTCTTTTCTCCAAGTATTTTTATAACACTTATTGTTTTTAGTTTATTTTGTCCCAAATAAGTGTGTTGTTTGCACATTTGTTTTTCTAGGTTAGTTTCCCTATTTTATTTTATTTTCTTCCCTATTTGGTGGAAATATTTTGTCTTTTTAGTCAAAAGGTTTGTTACAATAATGGAATAAATATATTATCTATTATGAGTCAAGAGTCATGTAAATGGTCCAAGTTCTCAAGTATAGCATGCATGCTACCCAGTTGAGTCACCAAATATTTTAGCTAATTTTTGACCTACATAAAAAAAATTCTTGAATAAAGTGTAGTGTCCTAAATATAAAATATGGAGCAAGGCTTGAACATTTTTTTTGGAGTGATTTAAAGATCACATGTAGATTACAAATATTTTGAAAATACTTTAAGTTTACTTAAAGTGTTTTTTTGTCAAATACTTAAGGGACATGTCAGAAAATCAAAGAGGATGTTCTTGAGTAGGTTTCATGGTTATACCAAGTAAATCAAAATCCAGGAACAAGTTGCACAAGTTTAAAAGAGCCTGCAATCCAAAAGCTAAGTGTAAAAACTTTATTTTTCTAGGTCCTTGGATATTTCTTTCAGGATTTTATTTTGGATAATTGTTAATTACCTCAAACAAAATGTTTTAGGATTTTTGATTAAGTGTTGGGATTTGTTTTAGAAATTTTATCTGAAACAACTTTCCCGAATGCATGTTTCTTTTGAACATTTTGTCTAAGGAAAAAGGCTAAGTCTAAATTCTTTCAGAAAAATGTTTGAGTCATAAGTATTTATTTTAAGAAACTTGTTCCTCAATAATTTTCCTAAAGAACAATTTATTTTGGACAAAATATCTGAAGCCAAAAAGCTAAGTATTAATTTATTTTGGATAAAATATCCAAGACAAGAACCCTACAGTCTTGATTTTTTTAGAAAATTTTTCCAAAATAAAAGTCCCAAAGACTTATTTATTTTAGCAAAAGTGGTTGAAACAAAAAGCCAAATTAAATTATCCATGATAATATGCCTAATGCAAAAACCTTAAGGAAATTGTATTGTTTTGGAAAAGTTGATATAATAGAGAGATGACAGGTGCGTAAGTGTCAAATTTAAGAATATAAACTAACCATTAGTTTTTAAATTTATAGTGACAGGCATGCAGACCTCATTGATGTTCATGTAAACATCAAAGTAAATCTCCATATTCATCCATTAGGGTCTAAATATTGATGGTCACACAGACGTCATTGACATTCCCATAGATGTCAATTGACATGTTTGTAGAAGTTAAATTTAAGTCACAAAAAATGATCATTGGATTTCAAATATCTTAGTGATGATGATGTGAACATCAAATACATTCACATAAATGTCAAATACAGGCAAGAAAACATCAAAGTTAAGTCTTAGGAAATAGCCATTAGAATTCAAAAATCAAGATCAATGATCGACATTCAATCGTATAAGAGATCTAACAATGAATGTTGATTGATAGTTTAATATGCCCAAGTAAATAAATGGCTCATGTTTAATCACAAATTTAGATCTAATGGAATGTGAGTGAGTCAAAAGGTCGTGGACATTAGAGGCCACCATATGGTGTAAGTACAAGAGCAGACATACTAACAATGGATCCTAAGTGTAAATGTGGGACTGCTAAGTGGTTCCATCTCAGTTAGAGTTGATAGGTCAAGGGTAGATCAAATGGCTCATGTTAACCTATGCCATCAATATTAGATAGAGTGAGATGAGTCAAAGTTTCAATGATCTGAGTCATTTTTTGATGTCTAATCAAATAAAGGTGAGCTCAAACATTTTTGATAGAAGTGGATGGGGCATTCAATTTTTTTACATAAGTTGTTCCTTATTGATAAGGTCATGAGTTGGCATCCTTAAATTGGTGCTAATCCATCAGAAGTGGTTGGGCCTATTTCAATACATAACTTTCTTTCTCTTTTCATTTTTAATAAATATAGGCTTTCAAGCCTTGAAATGGATCCCTCATTTTTGGTATGACTAAACTCTACCACAATTTGTACTGTAACACCTTTTGATGCAAGAAATTTTGAATTCCATCATTTTAAAAGCTCAATTGAAGTGTGTCTTATGAATTCATGTAATGTGGTTAAGTGAATGTATGTTCTTTGTCTATGTCTGAGTGTTCTCACCTTCATGAAGTGCTTAGTAGCTCTCACAAGTCATTATAATTGCAATTTATAGTTTATTGTTTGACTTAAAAGTGGATATCCACCCTCTCATGCTATTTTGATAACTAATTAATGACTTATTATGAAATATTTATGTGGAAATAATTTTATTTGGTCTTGAATACATCTTATAGTGTCTTGTGGAAGTTTGAGTGATCAAATAATTTGTGCATCACCTTCTTTACATGCTTTCATAAGTTATTGTTAAAGTCTCCCTCTCCTTTTTCCAAGCAAGTGTTATTTAGGTTTACTATAGGTGATAAATCTAGAAGGAAGTTGGCCTTCTCCAGAGGTCTGATCCATTATTAGGATACCCAAAACCTAGGATCAGTCCCATGTTGGACTAGATTTGAGTAAGAGGACCTAAGCAATCCCCTTATCAGCTAGGGTACAAATCTAGGACACCAACATGCCCTTTGAAGGTAGTAAACATATACTTGAGAATTACATAGTGGAAAGAGGATGGATAAGCACGCCACTCTATTGGATTTTTCTCATATTGAGTTTCTTCAAGTTAAATTAATGTGATATTGTAGATACTTGGAAATGCCAATTTTTACCTACCTTCACACTACATGACTTATGCATTATTTATGACTCATATTAACCATTATCTCACATCCACATGTCTTCCATAGGTATAATCATTTTTAGTTGCTATCAGTTGTGTATAAGAATTAATTCAATTGGGATAAACCAAATAAATTATCATACTTAGATATATCCAAATTATTAGATCATTGTTCTTCTCTTAGACATAATAGTCAGATTTAGATGGTATCAAAATTCTAAACTTGATAATTTCATCTCACATCAAAAAACTATCACATTTAAAGTTTAAATAATTATTATGGGATGGTCCATATGTTTTTCATTTAAATGGTGTGAGAAAGTACCAAAAGAGTCTCATATAAATACAAAATAGGTCTAAGCTAGTTAGATATCTATAAAATGTTTACCAAGATGGAAAGTATACTCAAATAGTTGTACATTCAAAGTCATTTCCCTATTATTTCAAATTATACAATCAATCAAAAGGAGAAGGTCTGACCCAAGTCTAAATCACCTCAAAACCAAGACAAATTTTTCATTTTTTAAGTATTCAAATCTAGATTACAAGCTGCATACATTCAAGTATCAATACCACACACATTCACATAATAGGTAAGCCTACATTCAGTTTGAATTCCCTCTTTAAATTATTGGATATATAGGAAACCTCATCCATTAAATGTGAATTGGTTGGGGTTATCTCAACCAAACATTTTCCTTATTTTATAGGCCTAAACCTAGTGGTAATAGTAGACCTATGGTTTTAAGTGAAGGAGACAAGTTTATAGGTATTGTACACATAGTTAGACTTTAAGATCACACATATAGACATAAGAGAAGAAGTCATAACATGTACCAAAATATAAGAGAAATATTTACATGGAAAATACCATCATAATCATAACATAGCATATGTGTTAATGATTAGAGTTAGAAATTATTGTCCAAGTGAGCTCGAAATTCTAATTCCTGATCTAAGTAACCCATAGTCCACTTTTCTACCATTCCTTCCACCTACCTTCATTCTCAGACCTTCATATTAAATTAAAACACTAAGTATCTTATCTCCCTTATAAATTTCCATGTTTAACAAAGTGTAATTGTCAAATCCTTTTCTACCGTTTACATTCAAATTAGTTCATAATTTTAACACATTTTGTAATTTGAATAATACATTAGTTTATATCTTAGTAAGGCTTCTCAAATAGGGTAAAATTTGTTAGTGAGCCCATATTTGTTTTAAACACATTAAACCTAAGGTTTTACTTTTTAAACCTGAATTTTTATTTTCCCTAAAATAAAAAAATTACACATGACTATGATGGATGTACATAATTTCTATTTTTTGACTCAAGCTATGGTTGTAATCATTACATATTATTTTCCTTTGATATGGAAAATCTGTAGCAAGTGTGTCATAAAATGGGAAAAAAAAAATTTGCACTAATAAAGCTAAAATAAATAATGAGTAATCTCAAACCTACCATAGTTCATGTTATTATAATAGACAATTCAAGATGTTGGTTGTTACCAATAGATGCCAAAGGGCATGCATGAATCCATTTGTTCCTCATTTCATTCACCTTCTTCACATAAATTGTATGGATATTAAATCTGACATTACTCATGAAACATGTACCATGGATGTTAATCAAGGAAATTAATATGTGGATTTTCCAAATATATTTGATGAGATTGATGAATGAAAATTAACTTTATTTTTTGACATGAATCCAAAAATACACAATGTATTTTTATATGTATGAATAGATGAACATAAAAACTCAGACAATGATAACACATTTTAGTACCAATATTATTCGTTCAATGATATCAATAAAATTTTTGGAGTCATAAATTCCATCATAGGTTTTTAGAATAATACCATTGATATTATACATACATATACACTCTTGGATACACATGTGATGCCCACCTAGGGTGTGGGGGAACATAAGGTTTATATAAAATTACCATGCTTATTACCACCCAACTAGCCTATGGACATCCTAAAATGACTATACATATTACATCATCAACCTTGATTATTTTATAATACCTCAATCTAGCCACCAATAACGTCCAATTAGGCTTTTGACCAATTTCCATCAAAATGCACAATTTGGCCTAAAAACACTAAAACATGCTAAATGATGTGAAACTAACATATTTAAGTGATGATTTTGGCCAGAGTATCATTAAATAGGGCAATGCAATTTATGGGCTAGCTAACTTTGATCAGATCATTCTGAGTCAAAATGCCAATTTTGTACCTAGGTGCTCTAAATTGCTCTTTTCTATCAAATATCTTACTCAAGAAATGTGCCTTTGTTATTTTGTGTTGACAACATCCTAAGTGGGATAATGGTTCCAACGTATCTGACATTAACTTCCAATTCTAATCTAGTCAAAATTTAGACCAATAACAAGGCATTCTGATCAATTTGAGTAATTTGTGCATAAAGTACTTAATCATGTTTAAGAGCTAATTAAACCAAATTAGAGCCTAATTAATAATTCCATCAAAACTTGTTGAATACTTATTTTTAGAAATTAATATTGAATATTTTCATCATCAGGTGACATCATTTCTTGGGAAAACATCCCTAGGCCATAACTGCATAAAATATCAAGGTTAACCCCTCCCATGCCTAATCAATTCCTCCCATTCCTCTTAAATGCATCTATATCCCAAATATTGATGATCCTATTTATGGATTTTTAATTACATAATTAGATTAATCCTTAGCCACACATCTCAATCTTGAGATGGACGGTTCAAGTTGATTCTAGCTATTTGCAAAAATCTATAAATAAGAGGCGTTGTCACATGAATTTTAAGCTCTCACATGCCAAATTTATAATTATAAATTTATTCCAAATGTTCATGAAAATTAGTGTTATAATGTCCAAATATTGTGCCAAGCCAACCCAAAGCTACAAGGTGCCAAGGAGAAGAGGAGATAGCCAAGCCTCCTTTGATGAATACTTCATGAGCACAAGCTGAGCAAGCCACTACTACAAGATAATTTAGAGCATTCAAGGGAGGTGAAAGATTTTTTATCTTTCATGTTTTAGTTGTGTTTCCATTCTAGTATTGTTAACTACTAGCCTAGAGATGTAAGTTAGCTAGTGTGTTAGTTTTTTAATTTGATGTCATTTTGTCACTAACAAGATACTAACACCTCTCTTGAGTCAAATTCCTCATCTAAAATTTAGCATTCCTAGTGGGAATAATGAATCCCATGTATCAAGCAAATCAAGAGGCAATTTAAAAATTTTAATTTGGATGTTTAAAACTCTTCTACATGTTTTTATAACTTCATTTGGCCATATTTAATCTTCATGGGTTTACACAGGTAACTATCAATGATTAAAAGAATCATTGACAGTTAAGTAAACCATAAATGGTGATTTTCAACCATCACTAATCAAGTATAACCATCATTGGTCATGTACAATCATCAGCGGTCACTGTCAAAACATAGACCCAAGAGTTAATAGGCTATTTTAAAATGATTGGTTTGAGGTCATCCGAACTCCATTTTTCATTATTTGTTTTTTAAAACCACATGTTTTCTTCCAAATTTTTAGAATTTGACATTATTTTATCTTCAATTTTCATATAGTTTTCAATAAAAAATTAAAATCTCTTTGGATGTTTTTAATTTAACATATTTGCTTTTGGGGTAATGCCTTAAGGGTAGACAGGTAATCAACAAACTTGGAATTTGTTAAAACATGCTATTAAGACATCTTTGGCATGCTTTTAAAATAAATTTAAAATTTTGTTATTGGTGATTAATGAAATATTTAGGTGCTTAAGTGAATGTTTTGATAATTTAGGCTTTCAAATTGACAATTTAAGACCAAGGGGTCTAAAGAACACCACATAATCTTTCAACTTGGTGCTCAAAAATGAACTCACCTATCCAAGCTTTTTGTATTCAATTAGTTGTTTCATCTAGTTTGTTTTGAAAAGAGAGGGATATCACATGTACACTCTTCCACTTGTCCCATTTAGGGAACCCTTAGAATCAAAAGCACCATTCCAATTACAAAAAAGCCTAGCCCAAGGCATAGAAAGAAAGTAATTTAATGCACTCCCCAAAAACTTGAAATAGTATTGGGTGACCTTGACATGACCCTAAAGTATTTATATTTTATGTAAAATTGGCTTGTGAGGAAGATGTCATTACCTCCTGTGAGTTCTTTAGGGAAGCTTTGACCCATCGTTTCACCTCCCAACACTAACTTCAAATTGCTCCCACTAAGATTGGAAGGTTTGAGCGGTTAAACCATGTTCTAGTGTTGGAGTGCACATGGGATGTAAGTTGCACAATTGGACATTGCACTACACTAAGTGAATAATAGGATGTAGTGGTTGTAAAAAGGACTAGACATTTTTACAATAAGCGAAGTGTTGTAGACCCAAAATCTATGCTTTTTTAGCATCATTTGACGTGAAAGTCATTATGTAGTTGATTCCATTAGAGACATTCAAAATCCTTGTATATCTTAGACAAATCCTCACTTGCCATGGAATTATTATTAGTGCAAGGTGTACCTCAAGGTCCATGTCGTAGTACTATCATTTGAGAGAAGGGGGGTGTAAAAACCCTACTATATAATGTGCATTTACTTTTGGATGAACACTTAAAAATAATCTCTAATGATGTATATTGATAGATTAAAACAATACCAAGAAACCTTGTCAGGTTAGGATCTAAGAGAATTTAATTAGTTGGTTTTGTTCTAGATTCAAGTTTTATTTAGAGTTAAAACTTGGTATGAATAAATGATACAAACCAAAAAACATAGTCCTAATTTTCCTTTGAACAAAGAGGCCTTATGTTTCCCATATGAATCATCAATTTTCTTTGTTCAAAGTTCATCAAAACTTGGAGTCATATCATCCACTTTGGTGTAGTTATGCTACCCAATTGAGTCTAGACCTTTACCAAAATTTGTTTAAGTCCTTCATTTATAATCTAAATTTGAAATTGCACCTTCATAATTTTATAGGGTTGATGTGTTAAGTGGATTCACCATTTTCACTAAACTTGAGGGAACTTAGGTTCAATTTCCAATTTGGGTTGAAGGTCGTTTAAGACTCATAATCATTATCACCACTTGATATACTTAAGTCATTTAGTGCTAAACACTTGCACTTTTAGTCTATGAACTACAACATTTTGAGTCGAGAAATTTAGTGTTATGTTGTCAAATTTGTGTGAAACTATCTTTGCCTTAGAGATTTTTTTAAACAAGCATTTTGACACATATTTTGAGTAGTCTAGAATTGTTACGCTACCCACAACATTTTAGATATTGTTTCATAAGCCCTCTTTCATAGAGTTCAAAATTTTTCCCACATTTTCAAACTAATTCGAGTGTACCTTTGTGAACCTTTATCTATCACAATTATGCCATTCACTTTTTTATAGCTTATTTGTCAAAAGAACCAAGTTTTATACCATTATTTGTGAGAAAATAAACTATCTCTAAAGTTCCTTTTTGTTTCATACCTTATACCTATTTTATCGAGTCCATGTCCCATAATCAAATGCCTAGTTTTTGTTAGAAATGTTTCAAATCCATTAGATTAAAAATTTCATCTATTTCAAAGTCTAGCTTTTGATGTCATTTGGCTAAGAGTCCTAATGCATGACTTGTTTGAGCCTAGATTTTGATGCCGCATTTGGCCAAAAGACCTAGCAAATGTTTATTTCATAGATTAGATTGATTTAAAACACTTCAACCTTAGAGTCTAGCATTTTTATTTTCAATCCATTTATTTGATGTTTTTTTAATAAGATGTGTAATGTTAGACACTTAATGTTAGCTTGTTTTATCACAAAGCATTGCATAAACCTTTCCATCCTTTTGATGAATCTAGACCAAGTTTGAACATCAACTTTTAGACATTGTCTTTTTAGAGTTGTATAAATTTATTCTCTTTATATCGTAAAACATTTACTATGGATCCCAACATGTATTCCTACACTCATATTGGACTCATGTATAATTTAGGGATTAGTAATGTGATTTTGCAAGAAGAAATGGTGCAAGACCACTATGTAGATAATATTGCATATGAGATGGATCATTATCCCTCTTATAATACTCAAATAGGGGCACAAAGCCAAGATACATTGGATAACTATTTGGTTAATACACCACCTTATTCATAACAAGACCAAGAAAAAACTGCACAATACTTAGATACAATACCTATAGTTGATGAACTAGTTCTCCAATAGTCATGCTCTACTAATATTCCTTCCACATATGATCTATTTTTATTTTAGCATCATTTTTTGGAGAAAAAAGATGAGATTTTGGTTCAAACCATAGAGATAGGGGCCAAGTTTTTGGCATACTTCCCCCATGAGAATTTACCAAGTCTAGTAAGAATGCCCCATCATTTATTTATGATCAACAAGATTCTTCTAGAAATCCTTTGGCTTTAGTCCAAACAACATATCAGGACTCTAATATGCCTAATAGAGAAAAAAAATATCATGGAAAACCACTTTAACCAAATGCAGATGGCATATCAAACCTACTTGAATCTAGCACACAATTTCAATCAGATAACCATGGTGAGCAAACCTCTTATTGACTTAGTTCCTTCAATAGGATTTTTGATAGAGTTAAATTGTATATACAATCAAAGTTTATAACCATTCATGTAGAATGCTTTAGTCAAAAACTTATTTCATACCCCAATAATCGAAGAAGTCTCTTCTACTTCTATGTATCACAGTGGCCAAAATATAGTGGATAATGCACAAACAACATCCAATCCACACCTGAGTAGTGTTTATATACCAATATCTATCCAACAAAATGTGACTTTAGTTAACACTAAAAGTGGTTCAAAAAATAAAGGAGTAGGAGTTTCTATATACCAACCTCAACCAACTACTTCATCAAGCATGCAACCAACAGGATTAAGTAGTCAACCAACAACCAATGTCATGCCTCAACAACAAAATGTGATGAATCCTACTCCTTCTCAACAAGAAACAAGTAGTATTCCACAATAATAGGCACAATATATTATACTAATGCAAAAGAGGCTAAATATATTTCCACCTTAATAAAAGGCAACTAATGTTCCATCTCATCAGGTAGTGGAAAACATACCTCTTTAGTTTCAAACAAATGTACCAACCTAAAACCAAAAGATGACTAGCCAATAATGTGTAAATATTGGTTACCAATAGATGCCAAATATTTAACATGCATTCACTTCCAAACAAGGATTCGTACAACAAGGAGGCTCCCATGTTTTTCAAGTACCTATTAGGAAACAATTAGTTCAAAATGTGTCTTAAGTTCAGAGACAAGGTTTTAGTTCACAAGTTTCCACTTAATAACAAGGTTTGGTTAGTCAGTAGCATGTCAATTTTCAATCAAAATAGGCATAGTATAGTTGTATCTTTCCATCTCAACCACAAAATCCTCCAGGTTAAACCTTTATATCCAACCTAAAATAGAATATCACATAACCAAATGTGTAATTTCAAGTACATCTTAATCCATGTATGCGCATTTTTGGTCCATTTCCTAACCAAACCAACATACCCTAATAAATATCTCCAACTTACCCTAGTCAAACTGTCCCACTTATGACCTCTCAACCATTTATCCATACCAATGTTCTCCCTCAAACCAATGTTCCCTCTAGTTTCTTAGCCCAAGAATTACAATATATGAAGGATGCAATTGTTTTCATTTAAGCTGAGAAATATATTAAAAAGTTTAAGTTGGATGACGTGTTATTATCCATTTAACATGGATTAATTGTAGATACCATTTCCTCCAAGATATGAACCATCAAAATTTGACAAATATAAAGGGAAAGGTGACCCTAAGGCCCATTTAATCAAGTTTTTTGGTGCATATCAACCAGTGGCATATATTGATGTATACCTTTTATTTTTGTTTCCAAGGAGCTTGGCTAGACAAGCCTTGGAGTGGTTCTTAAAGTTTCCCAAGAATTTATTAATATATTTTGATGATCTTTCTGATAAGTTTGTGTAACACTTTTCTTATAATCTTGAACATGATTTTTCATTAGTTGACTTAACACGAGTAAAACAAAAAGCTAGTGAGAGTTTTGCAAGTTATTTATAGTGATGGAGAGCCCTTGCAAGATAATTCACCTATAGTTTACTAGATAAATAATTATCCACTGTGTTTACTACAAATTTTCATAGTGAGATAGCTTATCATCTAAACACAATGTGCACATACTTTCAAGGATATCATCAACAAAGGCTTGTTGATTGAGTGAGCCGTTATTAATAAAGGGATCATCAAGCTTACTTTAACTAATCAAAATCAAGGTAACAATCAGGGAAGTGGCCAAAAATAACATCTAATCTAATAGTAAGCATCAAAACCAACATAGGCTAATAACCAAGATAGACCAAAGCAACTCAACCATAATAGGAATGTTGTGGGCAATAGAATAACCAAGTCACATCATGTCAAAATAGTAAAAACATCATTTTCACCACCTTTTCAACTTAATCCTACCTATCAAACTCTATAACCAATTCTACAAGCACAACAACCAAGACCCACATAACAAATGTAGCAACCTTTACCATTGGAAACCCCTCAAAGAAGAATTGTGTCTACTCATCATGTCTTTAGTGACCTGGGAGAGCCTATTGAGTCTGTATTTCACAAACTTGTTTTTGATAATTTGATTAGTTGGCCTATACCAAATAATTATCTACAAGGCATTCCTTATCTTGATTGGTACCATGAAAATGAATTCTATGAATATCATCAGTTCAATGGGCATAATCTATGAAGATGTCTACAAATCAAGCATTTGATTAAGAACATGTTGGAGAATGGGGAGATAACATTAGATAATGGTGCTTCTACCTCTAATCAAACTCTTGGGATTTATCAAAACCCCTTTCCCCAACATAACATCCAGCAATAAAAAAATTAACAGTATCAAAATCAAGAGTAGAACCCACCATGTCAAAATAATGGATAAAACCAAGGTCAAAATGGTAACAACCAATAAACCTACCATGCAGTTGCACATGACTAAAATAGGGTTGTAGGTCATATTATAAGGGGTAGTGTTAATACCATCTCCATTAATCCTAGACTGAGCACTAATCAATCTAGAACATTGCTAGACAATACCACTCAACTAAATTACATGGATAATCCTTCTTTAACCTAAGATTACACATAGGCAAACCAAAAAATTGGGAGTTCCATTTTTGGACCTTATATCGATAACTCACCCTTGCCATGTGACCACATACAAGTTCACCAACAATTGAGACTTATCCTATTTGGTCCTATACCATTCCCAACATTTGTTAGTAATCATGGTCCAACATCTAACCCCAATTTTATAATCACAACTTAGAGGTCAAAGATTACTATCCCAATCCCACAACCATCTACCACTTTGCCTGTTATCTAGCCAATCATTCAATCTCAGAATAGACCATTCACCATTGACCAAGACAATAAATTTGATATTGTGGAACAATTATAGAAGACACCAGCATAGATCTCTATTTTAGATTTGTTACAAATGTCCACAATCCACAAGAACATTTTGAATGAGTTTTTAACCCAATCCACTATTTCTTATGACATATCCCATGATAAATGTCAAGATTTGGCTGGACACCTAGCTCTAGCCCAACAAGTCACATTCAACCAAAGTGATATGTCTTCTTTTGGCCCACTCCATAATAATCCATTATAAATAAAAGTTTATATAAAGTGGCATAAAGTGATATGTGTCATTATAGATAATGGATCAAGCCTCAACATAGTGTCTCTAGATCTCATCAAGCTTCTTGGGTGCATAATGACATACCTCCAGCTATAAATGATAACTATCCAAGCCTATGATAATTAGGAGAGAGAATCACAAGGCACCATTAGCTTACCAGTTATTTGTGGGCCTTTAACCCATGATACACTTTGCCATGTGCTTGATCTTGAGTTATAATGTAATATGCTTCTAGAAAGGCCTTAGTTACATGAGATTCATGCAGTATCATCAATGTTACATCAATGTATCAAGTTCTCTCACTCAGGGATGGAAGTAAATATTCTAGGAGATTTGCACCCATATGAGCACTACAAGCATCTCAAGGCTAAGTTTCAAAGCTATAATTACTAATATATCATGAATCCAAGTTATAAATAGGATAAAATAAAGGCCATACTTATTGATCCTCCATAATATAATTACATAGATCCTAATACCTTGGATTCCCTTTCCCACATGATGCCTCCTGAAGCTTCCAATCATTTCATCATTTAAAATAATGGCACAAGGGAATATCTAACCCATGATACCTTCCATATTTCTATTATTCCTTAGAATCCAAAGGCCTTTGGATGACCTAAAGTTACCCCACACATGCATTGGTAACAAAAGTACAAAGATAAAGGCCCTATCATGTTTTTACCAACATCTAGCTTAGAACAAGCCCCACTTGAAAGGAATTAATAATGATTATAAAATGACAACCAAGCTAATTGTTATAAAAGTGTAAATTATCATATTCCCATTAGGATCATGAAGAGTCAAGACTATGAAGGATGAGGCCTCAGACCAAACCAACAAGGAATACTTGAGCCAATTTCCATGACCAAGTACAAAAGACCCTATGGACTTAGATTTAAACCATATGAGGGTGACCCCACATATCATATTCAAGTTTTATCACCAAATACTAGTGATGATGATGTTGATAGCAAAGCAAAGTCCCATCATAGCCTCATCTTTGATGACCTAGCTGAAACCAACTTGTTTACCTCTCATTCCATTTATACCCTTACCCTAATCATTCATAATAACCCATTGCCATTATACTATCCCCAAATGATATATTGGGACCAATATGAATCTAATTTACTGATTAATGAGTTTTATAATGATGAGGCATTCTATGAATTTTTAGGCCTTCGAGACAATGTTCCATTGGGAGATCATAAATCAGGATTCTCAGTTATATTGGATCTTGAATCCTTTTTTGGAGAGCAGGTGAACACCCTTAGCCAAAAACAAATAAATAAAATATTGAGGTCCCCAAGTGAAAAACTCTTTGAGGTACTTTCTAAATAGGGAAAAAGTAAAGATAAGGCTAGTCTAGTGGTGAAAACATGTTTCAAGCACTATTAGATTAGGGTGTTCATTCTTCTTTGAATTTAGATCAAGAGACCACCAACAATGAACTTACCTATGGATCTAAGTTTAATTTTGAGAAATAATAAGTGTTTGATCAAATTCTTCAAGAATTTATAACTATTTTTATCACATGTCTATATCTCCCATTCAGGGACTCAGATTCATCATGCATAGGAGAAGTTGAAGAGCAAATCCTAATAAAGGACCTTGATATAGTCCAATATTTCATGTCTTTGCCTACTATCCTAAAAGATGGCTCAACCCTTCTAGTTAAATATATAATAGAGGTAAACATTATGACTCCATCAGACCCAAAATGGATAAAATTAGGCACGTCCCTCACTCAGGAGAAACATGAAGTCTTTATAGCACTATTTAGAGAATTTGTTGATATCTTTGCATGGGATTATTTTGACATGCTAGGTTTGGATCCTACCTTGGTTCTGTACCACCTTGTGGTCAATATTGATGCCAAACCAATAAAATAAAAGCTGTGTAAGATGCATCCTCACATTGTTGTCTTGATAAAGAAAGAGTTGGAAAAACTCTTAGAAGTAGGATCTATCTGATCCATTGACAACTCAAAATGGATACCTAATGTTTTACCTATTAGTAAAAATATTGAAGGAATCAGAATCTATACTAATTTCTAAGATAAACAAATTTTTCCCAAAGGATGACTTTACATTTCCTAATATTGACATGTTCATTGAAACCATAGTGGGTTATGAAATGATTTCACTCATAGATGTCTTTTTAGGATATAACCACATCAGAATAACACCAAAAGACCAACATAAAATAACATTCACCACTCTATGGGGAATATTTTGTTATTAGGTAATGTCATTTTGTCTTAATAATGTTGGAGTTACATATCAAAGGGCCATGACCATCATATTCCATGATATGATGCATGATATTATTGAAGACTACATCGATGACATATTAGGCAAATCAAAAACTAGGGCTGACCATCCAATAGTGTTACGTAGAATATTTGAAAGACTATGTGAGTACAAAGTTTGATTGAATCTAAATAAATGTGTGTTTGGATTAACCTCGATAAATTTACTTGGCTTCATTATGTCTTTTAGGGGCATTGAAGTTGATCTGTCTAAAGTCCATGCTATAATCGAGAAGCCACCACCAACCAATTTGAAGCAACTCTATAGTTTGTATGGAAATATCCAATCAATCTGATGCTTCTTCTCTTAATTAGTATTTACACATCTTTTGAAGAAGGGATTTGTATTTCATTGGGATGATCACTGCCAAATATTTTCAAAAACTCAAGGACTATCTAGCTAATCCACATATTTTGTTAACTCCTATATCGAGAAAGTTATTCTTATTGTATCTATTAGCTATTGATAATATCCTAGGGGCACTTTTGGTTCAATATGATAACAATGCAAAAGAGCACGTAGTATACTAATTAACCTATACCTTGGTCACATATGAACACAACTATGTGATTATTAAAAAATCTTGTTTAGCCATGGTCTTTGTAGCTCAGAAACTATGTCATTACATGTTGAACAATAAGACCATGGTCATTTCAAAAGTAGATCCACTCAAGTATCTAATATATAAAATAGATTTACAAGGTAGAATGGCCAAATGGATCATGCTTCTTAGTAATTTTGATATAGAGTATGTCAATCAAAAGGCAATCAATGGATAGGTCCTTGCAGATTAACTTGTTAAAGCACCTCTTATAGACACAAAGCCACTCACATTTTAATTTCCTGATGAATCCATAATGACCATCATTGACACACCTCTTGAGGATTAGTATTAGAGGTTTTATTTTTATGGATCATTCACAACACATGGATCAAGGGTAGGCCTCTTATTTATTACACCATAGGGGGATTTAATCCCTAAGTCATTTAGGATCAACTTTCCTTGTACCAATAACATGGCTGCATATGAAGAACTTATTTTAAGGCTTTACCAAGTGATAAAATGGTATATATCTTATCTAAAGGTTTATGGTGATTCTTAATTAAGTATTAATCATATTACAGACCATTTTTAGACTAAAGATGACAAGTTGGTTCCATATAAAGCCATGGTCAACACTCTCAAGAAAAAAATTATTGATATTTAGTTTGATTATATATCAATGGATAGTAATAGAACTACATATGCCATGTCTACTATTGGCTCTCTAATTCAATAAATATATAAAGCTAGAGAGTATCAGTTCCTCATTGAGAATTTGGTCACACCAATTCATGAACCTTTAACTATGGCAATGATTTGTGATATTGTTGGTCCTAATTCTATTTGGTATTCAAACCTTTATAACTATTTTCATAACCAAGTTATACCACCTAACCTATCTCAAAAACAAACCAAAGCCTTTATCCATCATTCCACTCATTATACTCTACTTAGATAAACCCTTTACCATCATAGTTTTGATGAAACTTTTCTTCATTATTTAACTTTGGTAGAATCTACACTAGCATTATGGGAAGTTCATGAAGGGGTATGTGGAGCACACTCTAATAGGGTCATTTTTTCCAAAAATATCTTATGTACTGGTTATTATTAGCCCATAATAGACATAGATGCATCTACATATGTAAAGAAGTGTGACAAATGTCAATGACATGCCAATCCGATTCATGCCCTAGCTAAGACTCTAAAACTAATGTTGACACCATCACCATTTGCTAAATGGGTCCTTGACCTCATTGAGAAGATCAATCCCACTTCATTTGATGGCCATAAACATATCCTTACCACCACCAAATATTTCACTAAGTGGGTTGAAGCTATACCCCTCACGTGACTAAAAAGCAAATTTCCAAGTTCATCTTCAACCATCTCATTTGCCGCTATGGTATCCCCTCTAACATTATATCTGATAATAGAAGATCATTCAATAACAAGGATGTCAATAAACTAAGTGTTGAATATAACATCACACAATATTTTTCTATAGCATATTACCCTAAAGGTAATGGCCAGGTTAAACAATCAAACAAAACCATTGTTAACATTCTTAAAAATATTGTCAATGATATATTTTCTACCCTACATGGGTCCTTGACCTCATTGGGAAGATCAATCTTGCTTCATCTGATGACCATAAACATATCCTTACCACCACCAAATATTTCACTAAGTGGGTTGAAGTTATACCCCTCACGTGACTAAAAATCAAATTTCTAAGTTCATCTTCAACCATCTCATTTGCCACTATAGTATCCCCTCTGACATTATATCTGATAATGGAAGATCATTCAATAACAAGGATGTCAACAAGCTAAGTGTTGTTTATAAAATCACACAACATTTTTCTACAACATATTACCCTCAAAGTAATATCCAGGTCGAACAATCAAACAAAACCATTGTTAACATTCTTAAAAATATTGTCAATGATATATTTTATACCCTGCATGAGTCCTTGAACTCATTGGGAAGATCAATCCCACTTCATCTGATGGCCATAAACATATCCTTACCACCACCAAATATTTCACTAAGTGGGTTGAAGCTATACCCCTCATGTGACTAAAAATAAAATTTCCAAGTTCATCTTCAACCATCTCATTTGCCGTTACAGTATCCCCTCTGACATTATATCAGATAATGGAGGATCATTCAATAACAAGGATGTCAATAAGCTAAGTGTTTAATATAAAACCACACAACATTTTTCGACAACATATTACCCTCAAAGTAATGGCCAAGTCGAACAATCGAATAAAACCATTGTTAACATTCTTAAAATTATTATCATGATTAACACTTACATATATTTTATGCCCTTTGGGAATCTCATAATAATCATCATACCCCCACTAGAGCCACTCAATACTCACGTATTTATGGTACTAAATCCATCCTTCCCATTAAGTTTTGCATATATTTCAAGCATCCCCTAGATGATCATGACTATCGAGTAGATCGCCTATAAGATCTAGACCTGCTTGATGAAAAACACACGACTACACTAAACAATATTTAGGCATATCATAACCAACTCAAAGGCCACTACAATCAATGTGTCAAGTATATAACATTTGAAATTGGTGATATTGTTCTCAAAGTAAACTAGAAGAATACCATGGTTGATAACAAGCATAAAGGTAAATTTAAACCAAACTAGATAGGGCCTTTCATCATTATTATAGATTATGGATTAGGAGCATACAATCTCACCACACCAGATGGAAATGAACTTTTTGAAATGATGAATATTATTCAAATTAAATAGTAATATGCTTTAGTGTTAGGGTGTATTGTCTGTAAGGACCATTTTATTTATCATTTTTTCCCTTTTCTTCTTTGCATGAATATCATGATTATAATTCCTCTTAGCCCATTTCGTTCTCTTTACCGTTCTATTCTATCAACCAAGCATGCACTAAATCCTATCTACGTATCCCATTTGACCTTGGTTTTTTCCATTTGTTGCATATTTTTATCATCAAGGAATCTAATCAGTTTCATCAATTGTTTTGAGAACTTCAAATAGAAATCATATTTTGGAGTAGTATGATAGAAGTTTCGATAGTTTCATCCTTCATTTGTGGTTCCTTTCTTATCACCAATCTTGCTACTAATTATAACCACCTTTGGGCAAATTAGTAGCATTGATATATGATGTTGTGTCCTAGTTATAACTACCTATGAGCAAACAAGGGGAAACATTTGTTTATTAAGCTTTGACGTACCAACTTGACATTTATTATGCCATACTATGTCTTTTTACCAACTGTGCCTATTTTTTTTGAATTGAAAGCTATGTTATTCAGGTTCCTCCACTATAAAGTTAGAACTATAGTGAATTGAGTTCCTAATTTGGGACTATGTAGGTAGCACTCAATACTTTTTGAGATTATCTCAGCCACCCCTATGCCATGCTCTCACAATTTTATGAGCAACCTAAGTTTGAATGCTCTCGCCATTTTACAAGTAACCTAAGTTTGAATGCTCTCACCATTTTGTGAGCAACCTAATCCATGCTCTCACCATTTTATGAGCTTGAACCATTTAGTGTCTCATCATTATTGATCATGGAGATACTTCACAAATTCTAATTTTTTTTGTAAAATTGATAGAAAAAAACAAAAACACTGACCACTTCTTTACCTTAAGGATTCTAGGAACCCTTACTAAGTTACAAGAAAACCACTTGACACTTAGTTTCCCCATCATTTTTGGCCTTTTATCCCATGTGCTTGTCATTTTTCAAGACCATTCATTTTCTTATATCACATCCATTCTACTTTTTTTGTCGGTTCTCACTTTCTTCTCATTTCCTAGGAGAACTACATTTGGCCTGAAGTTTTTGTTAGATATTACATCCATGAAACTATGTAGGTAGTATTCACTTGCTTAGTGCATCTGGAGATAGCTTAGCCACACCTTTCATTTTATTCTATTCCCCCATTTTGTTCATTTGGTAAGTTGTCACCTATTTTATAGGATCAATGTTTGTATGGTTTCTATTATGTTGTTTGTTTGCTTTCAACACTATTGCCTTGATTCAGTCTATGTGCATTCATTGGGTGATTCCTTATGTGTACCTATACTTAAATCTATCCATATTGATTTGATGACATTGACATCATGGTTTTTATCATTAGTGCATTATTTTATATTGAGTATTGGATTTTGAGAGTTAGTCCTTATGCATATTTTGGCCAAGTCCTCATGATGTTATACCATGCTACCTACTGACATGTGCTACAATAAAAATTAGCTTTAGGAAGTTTATTTATCATATAGTGGCATTGAAATCTCTTCGGCACCAACATCCTAATTCAATCCCATTCATATCCCAAATAGACTAATTAAGTAAATTAAAGACTTTAAACTTTTGTTAGTTTGGATGAGCATCTCCCTACTAATGGGTTGTTCCAAATCATCATTTTCCCTATGTGTTAAGTTACCTTCATCATTATCCAATCAATCATGTTTGCCATAATTGGGGTATAATGTTTATAACTACCTATGGGAAAATCATTGCACACCGTCCCACCTACATTTATTAATGATTATTTTATATCATAACTGGGGAAGCTCCATCTTCTCAATGATTATAATCGCCTTTGGGAAAATTATTGTGTTATCATACCATGTTGCCACTATCAGGGTACAATGCTTATAACTTCTTTTGTGCAAACTATTTTACATTTTCCAACTTGTATTCTTAGTTATTTTGATTACTTTTTCAATATCATTGTGTTCTCTTCCCATCATTTTCCTTTTTTTTTCATTCCCTCATCTCCATTCTTTCTTTCGAGGGACTGCTTGTCAACCTTTCCTTGTGCCAACCATTCTCTCAAGGGGGAATCATGCATTTGGTTCATCATCATTGAATTTTTAGGCATATAAGACATTTTAATTCTTTGATAAGATGTTACTATGCTTATAGTTTGCAACACCTTCCCAAATAGGGGCAAACTGTAGACACCTAAATCTGGCCACCGATAACATCTAATTAGGCTTTTGACCAATTTCCATCAAAATGAACAATTTGGCCTAAAAACACACTAAATGATGTGAAACTGACATATTCAAGCACCAATTTTGGTGAGAGTATCATTAAATGGGGTAATGCAATTTATTGGCCAACTAACTTTGATCAAATCATTTTGAGTCAAAATGTCAATTTTGCACCTAGGTGATATGGATTGATATTTTCTATCAAATATCTTACATGAGACATGTGCCTTTGTTATTTTATGTTTAAAACATCCTAAATGGGATAATGGTTCTAATGTATCTGACATTGACTTCCAGTTCTAATCTAGTCAAATTTTGGACCAATAACAAGTCATTCTGATCAATTTGATTAGTTTGTGCACAAAGGGCTTAATCATGACTAAGAGATAATTAAACCAAATTAGAGCCTAATAATAATTCTATGTAAAAAAATTGAATATTGAATATCTAAATCACCAAGTGACATCATTTCTTGGGAAGACATCCCTAGGCCATAAATGCATAAAATATCAAGGTTAACCCCTCCCTTGCCTCATCAATGACTCCCATGCCTTTTAAATTCCCCTCTATCCCAAATATTGATGAGCCTATTTATGGATTTTTAATTACATAATTAGATTAATCCTTAGCCACACATCTCAAGCTTGAGATGGATGGTTCAGGTTAATTCTAACCATTTACAAAAATCTATATATAAGAGGCCTTGCCACATGAATTTTAAGCTCTCATATGCCAAAGTTATAATTTTAAATGTATTCCAAAGCTTCATTCAAATTATTGTTATATTGTCAAAATATTGAGCCAAACCAAGCCAAGCCAAAGCCACAAGGTGCCAAGGAGAAGAGGAGATAGCCAAGCCTCCTTTGATGAAGACTTCATGAGCACAAGACAAGCAAGCCACTACTACAGGATAATTTTGATCATTCAAGGGAGGTGAATTTTTTTTTATCTTTCATTTTTTAGTTGTGTTTCCATTCTAGTATTGTTAACTAAGCTCAACCAAGTAACTAGGCCTAGAGATGTATGTTAGCTAATGTGTTGGTTTTTCAATTTGATTTCATTTTGTCACTAATAAGATACTAACACCTCTCTTAACTCAAATTCCTAGTCTACATAGACATCCTACAATGAATACACATATTACATCATCAACCTTGATTATTTTACAATCCCTTAATCAAACTATTTCATCTCTACAGGCTAAAGTGTTGCAATCAAAGTAAGGATATTGCAGAGCTAGTCATTCTATGGATTCACATGCTTTGCTTCATAATACATTATCCATAAATATTTAAATTTATCATTTACTAACCAATTTTTTTAATTTTAATTTTCCCTTATATGATGGTAAAGGTAATCTAGATTAACTCCTTGTATTCTTCAATGCAACATAATTTAATTAGGCATCCGGTGAAAAAAATTGACAATTTTATTTCTGATTTTTCATAAGGATTATGATTTGAAATATTTAAATGACATCCCATTCCAATAAATTAATAACTTAAATTATTTTTTGGGCCAATTTTTATCACACTTTTCAATCAACATCAGTTAAAAACTATCATATGCTCAAATTTATAAACTCAACAAAGGATCCAATGAACTAATCAATGAATATGTACTTCAGTAAAAGACCATTTTATCTAAGATTACCAATCATATGGATAAAAATTATTTGCAAGACATCTTCAATAAAATGTTAATATCCACACTCCATGAATCTATTATATTCAATAAATTTAAGTCATTCAATCAACTATGACATAAACTGCAATAT
Organism: Torreya grandis; assembly: GCA_037957365.1. NCBI lineage: Eukaryota > Viridiplantae > Streptophyta > Pinopsida > Cupressales > Taxaceae > Torreya > Torreya grandis. The sequence goes on along the minus strand of JARHVA010000380.1, from coordinate 2,061,635 downwards.
CAAGAAGTCAAGATCATAGATTTAAATAAGATCAAGTAAATGCATAATGCTATAACTACATAGATTTTTGGTATCAAAGTAAACCAAATTACAAGGTTAGATAAAAATATATTAATAATGAGGTAAAAACAATGGTTAATGTAGTATCATATCATACAAATTCTTCTCTGCTCCATAATTGAGTTATTCACCTCCTCATTCCTTGTTATAGAAGTTACTTGAGTGTAACCTTATATCTCTCCCTCCACAAAAATTGGTTCATATGAATAGGACTAAACCTGTGAGATATGACAATCACACATTGTTTTATTATCATCGATGTTCTAAACATTATATAAATAAATTTCACAAGCTAAGGAATAAGATATAATATCTCATTGATGATAACATTATTGAATTAGCACACCTATAGAGGATTTAAGACCACAACATTATGAAAATGAAAAGTCACAAATATTTTATAATCCTATTCCAAACCATAAATAAATATAAAAAATGATACTTTTGAGGTACATTACACATATAATGCACATCCTCCTCCTATGACTTATGATCACCCACTAGATAGTTTTATTGGTATAATTATATGCATATCAATACAATTACATGATTACATTTGATGACAATGATATTATGAATGATAAATCATATTTAAATTCATTATTTTTTTGATCTTATGTTCATTCACATTTGATTCATTATGTCATGATAGATAATGGTTCAAGTGAAAATACTTGAAGAATGACACATGCATTCTCTTGGATACACATGAGGATTTGAGAAAAACAACTAGAATAGTTAAAGTATTTCATGGGCATAAAGAAAACCCATTGGGACCCATAGTTATACATATTAAGGTCAGATATATAGTAGTTTCTACTCCATTCCTAGCCTTACCAAACACAAGCATATTTGACATGTTTTTGGGATGCCCTTGGGTACAAAATCTTTATGCAATACCCTATTTAGCAAAATGATGTATTAAGTATATACATTTAAAAAGGGGTGGTGACAATTTCAAATATTCCATATTATTACCCTATTCAACCACAATAATTGACTCCTCCACCTCCACCCCCTCACACCCCACCCCCCACCAACAATATAATTAGTTGGTACATATATAAATGATCATTATAAAAACTTAGTTACTACACCTATTCATATTATGATATATAGGTAGTTCCCACACCTATTCAAGAAGATCCTATGTAGTTAGTTATACAATGTACTCAGGTTCTTTTTATGTAGTTAACTAAGAAGAGAATAGTTAAATTTCTTAAATGGTCAATACTCCAATGCCTATTACATCAGAGAGTCACATAGGCCATTATCTATAATAACCCATATTAATCTAGAATCATATAAATTTCAACATGTTTCACATCAAAAACAAGCACATATGTATTCTCCTACTATACAATGGATTTCGTTGATTCCATGATTCCTAAGGTTACTCAGCATACAAAACATACTATGAGTTATGTTGATGGGGGTTAAATTACAACATAGGATCAGTTTTAAGATTCAAATTCAAAAATAGTTGCACCTAATTATGGCACTTTTCACTCATGAAAAGTGGCCATCACATCATATGATACAAGAACCTGATGTGAGCATCCCATTGACAATATCCTTGGTTAAGAATTATCCACAACCTAAAAAATTAAAATACAAAAAAATAAAAATATTTCAAAAGTATAAAAGCATTCAAATATTCAAAAATAATAAAATTGTGACGTAATTTCTATTTTACATTAATTACATATGTTATTTATCACATGTTTCATATATTACATATTGTTTTTCATACCCATAAGCATTTAAAAATGTACATGAGTGACATGTAGGACATATAATTATACGTGATATATGGATACATAGATGTTGGTATTTCCTATACCCAGGGGCCATGCCAATATTGGGGAACCTTTTTCACATGTTACATTGGTAAAATTTATATCTTTCTATGACATTTCCATTTACCATTTTGAGATATAATAATTTCTTGAAAATAGTCTTAGTATTACTCATTCTCTATATAGTGATATATTTCATGGATATGTTACTTTATTAATATATGACATCAACATACTTATATAGTGTAAACTATCTTACTTAGTCTATGATTTATTGATACTATTGTCTTTTCATGATAGGTTAGTCATTGATAGTCTATTGGTTTCATCCCTTGGCCTTTTGTGTGTGAAATTTATTCTCCATTTATTATGTCCCTTGGCCTTATGTGTGTGACATTTATTTTCCATTTATTACAACCCTTAGCCCTATTGTACAACATTTATTACCCCTTATATACAACTCTTGGCCTTGTGTGTGACATTGAGTGCTATTATGTGTGCTTATATTATGTGTGTCATGGACATGACATTGTATGTTAAACTTGCTAAGTTGGATAAGTTTAGGGGAGTTGTGATCCATATCACACACCTCCACATTTGTGTGGGGTGCCATGATATATATAAGGCACATTTACTACATAGTCTTATCCAATGATTCTATTAGTGATAATTATTTTACTACATGTCTAATTGTTATAGACATTTTGGCATGACATTTGTATGCCTTACATTATAAATGTTCCATATATTATTTGATGACATATTCATTACTATGATGACATATTATCCACATGTTTACATTATTATACATGATTACATTATATAGACATGATACAGTTGATTCTTTATTTTGAGATGAATGATTTTTAGGCTACATCTCTCACCTTAAAAGTGTGGCATATTAGTGAGATTATCATACATACTTAAGCCTCCATAATCAAAAAATTAATTTTTTTTGACATAGTTTAGATGAATCATAGTATACAATTATTTTATATATCAAATTGAGACATATATTTATAAAATTTAGACATTTGTTTAGGGTATATTCCATGCATATGTACTCATGTTACAAAGACACAAGTTACATGTTTCTAGATTTAGATATATTTGGGTGCATATGCCATTCAAGTGCACACAATTTTATAGGTACATGAGTTGAATGTTTTCAAATATACACATATTAATATACACTTAGGGGCATATGTAATACATATGCACACATTTACATGATCATGAGATACAAGTTATAAGATTTGACACTACAGATGACATATAGATTCACATTATTCTATATCATGCTGGCATATATTTTTGGGGCATGAAGCTTTTTTATGCACATACACAATTTTTTAGTTTATATTTTTAAACATATTTGATGGTACCTAATATTGAGCATAGTCAAATCTATAAGTCCTTTTTTAATAGTTGATTCATTTTTTAATGATTAATGCGGTTGAGATTCAACACCCTTAATTACATTGGCATTACTCTATAAGCCCAATATGTGTCTGCCACCTTCCATTATGAGGTTACAAGATAAGTGTAATATTATTTACATGTGTTAGTTTAGTTGATGATTATATGATGTTCAATGGCCTTATCACTACTTAATTTTCAATAATGGTTGGGTAATTTATCTTTGTAACACATGACCTTACCGTAGTTACACAAATTGGGACATGATCACCCCAAATTATCTAAAGGGTTTAGTAAAAAAAATCATTTTTAGGTGTTTTAATGGAAAATACAATTAGGCCTAAGTGATAAACTATGGTATTTATCTCTAGAAGGCTTCTTGATCAACCTGACCCTCCTTATTATCCTTATTAGTCTATATTCCCCATATCTCACCATGTATTCTTTAATTTCCCTGGGTTCTTCCAAGTGAGTACCCTTTAGGGTTTTTAATTTTTGAATGATTTTTTGTGTCTTCTAATTTTTCATGATAAATGAAATAACTTATTTTTGTAGTCTCCCTCCTTTGGCCATCTTACCCTAGATTTTTTTCTAGTAACTTTCCTTATTTTTGTAAACTTCTTCCATATTATTTATTATTATTTAACCCTAAAACCTAGATATGAGGGATATAGGGTTAAATGGGGAAGAGTTAACCTAGGGAACAAGGATGATATACTATCTCTATATCAAGCTAATTATTTATAAAACTCAAATATATATATATATATATATATATATATAAAATAAATTATTATACTGATATGCAATAAAATGGAAAGTATAGCTATACTAGATATTAAAATTATAATGAACATAATATACTTAGTTGGTTATGATTCTATACACATTTGGATTTTGAATAGTTAAAAATTACACTAGATTTAGATTATAGCTCAGTTGCATGATCCTATAAATTATACCTCTATAGATGTAGACACTTGTGTCGACTTAGGATGGTTGCATCGACATTACTATCTAACTTTAGAAGTAGGTTTTAAGTACATAATACCTGCTCAAAATGGATGTGACCACTTATATGCTTATGTGTTTTTCATCACCTTTATTCTAGTTCATTTAGATCTGAGTCATGGATTGTCACTCCTTATCAAATAACAAAAACCCTAGCTATACATATTTATAGTAGATTTAATAAAAATGTGTTAGTGGGCACATGGTGCTGAGATTCCCTAAATACCCCTCTCTCAAGGAGTGTTTTCTACATAAACAATACTATGAAGAGGGCCTTAGACTTATTTAGTTCTCCCCTATGTGTTATCTTATGTGTGAATCATGCAATGTGTGATAAACAAGTACAATAGTGACCTACCTTGTAACTTGTAAAATATAGATATTGGGATTCTCATTCAGTACTTCAAACCTATATATGTGTTATCCCTATGATTGATATGGAAATAGGAGAAAATAGGGAAGCTTTTGATCGCTTGGATGCTTGATATAATTTTTTTGGTAAGTTATCATTGGTCTTTTGTAGGTTCTTTCTAGGTGTAGAATGAATGAGGATTGATATTCTATTTATACCAATCACTTTGGATAATATCTCACACCAAATCACATATGCCAACCATAGGAATATATTTTTTTTGTAAATTAAATGGCTTTAGGACACTAAAGACTTGTGTCAAGATGGGACACTTGTGTTGACATAGGCATCTAACTAGGACACAAGTTTATAAAAACTTGGAAATAGGTATAGGTCTATAAATTTCTAAGATGGAAGATAAACATGTTTATAGTATTTTGAGAATGATATTAGGCCTAAATCATCAAAATAACATTGGTCAAATAAAGAGATAAGCAATGAGGCACATATATATAGCGTATGTGATCCTTTTGGCAAAGGGAAGGGTCTAGAAGATTAAGGTACATCCATGATATGTATGTTTCAAGTTTACAAGGTTGATGTGCTATATAAGTCATAAATAGTGTCTACATTTCTCCCACTTTAATATAGTAATTAAATTTCTAGTTTAAAGAAAAAATAATGTGTATATGGGTGTGTATAACACACCTTACCTTTGCTTTAGTCCAAATTGAGTGATTTTTTAGTAACTAACTTTCACCGAAGAGCATGTTATAGTATATAATAAGTGCATATAATATGAAATTGAAAGAAAGAAAATTTTAAGAGTACATGTATATCAATGTAACCGTATTGCCTTTTGGCTATTTGATTTGAAATATATATCATTATAAATCTTTGAAACTAAGTTTAGGATAAATCTAAATCTAGAAAGTACATATATATAAAGAGAGATATAGACAAATATTAGAGTATATATGCCCTAACCTTAGAGAAAATATGAATTGTTACTTGAAATTTGAAATTAGATCAACCATGCAACCTCATACTTATAACCTAGTGAGTGTGAGTGAACCAAGTCAAATCACACTATAAATGTGGTGAGTTTGGATGATGTTATCAATTTCAACTATAATTTTGGAAATATTGAGTGATTTAATCACCATAACCATACCAAAAAGTGGACCAAATACTACAATATATTGGCTCAATATAGTCAATAAAAATCCAACTTGGTGGTTGATGATAGTCCCTAAATTATTATAAATCTAAAACTAATTTGATTTTACAATGTTATGTACATATTGAATAGTATATACACCTTAGATATGTCTTGTGCTAAAACTATGCATACCAATTATACCAATATATATAATTATAGAACAAATGTGTAGCTGAATCATGTAACTATGAATTTGTCTAATTAAAAAATGTGTAAGTGTGGATAAAATGATTCAAAGACATGATCCCACTATATATTAAGAAACATAAAATCTAATTTAAGTGAAAATGTGGAGGATATGTTTTCAAAACATGTCCCCACTATAGTCTAAAACTCAAAACTCATGTATGTGTGGAGATCATGTTTCCAAAACATGCCACTAGTGTAATATAAATATTTGAATCAATGTGGAGGACATGTTTCCAAAACATGTCTCCATTATAATATGGGTATGTTGAATACTGAATAAGTGTGGAGAATATGTTTCTAAAACATCACCTCACTACAATATGAATTTGGTGAATTTTGAAAAATGTGGAAGCGTTGCCCCTATGGCATGCCCCCATTGATATCCCCCCCTTTTAAGGTGAGAAGGAAGTAGCGATTGGTAGTTACCTTAACTCAAAAGAATAAATAACTATGTAAACTATGAATGTATTATGTAGCATATAAATGAAACATGTTTAGGTAGATATATCAGTGAAAGCATGAATAATGTGATCACACCAATCCTTAAGATATATGATGTAGATCATGGAAACGTCTAGATAGTTATATTTCAACATCAACAGGAAATCAAACACACACACACAAGAACACTCAAAATCAAGTCAAAATATAATTATCCAATGAGACCTTAAGCAAGGAGCATGTTCAAATGTTGCACAATCAAAGGGACATGACTTAGTCAAATGTACACAAAATCAATAATGACGTATTAAAATGTCAACATTCAATAAGCAATGAGATATTTAAATGTCAAAGAGGTAAATAATGATGGTATAAACTTTTGGTCCACTAAGTTTTGTCTACACGGTCTAGTCAAGCTTGCTTAGGTTTAATAAATGTCCTTAGTGGAAACAGGAATAGGCCGAGAGAGTATAATAGTCTCTAAAGAGATGATAGGAAGTGAAGGAGGAGGTTTGATGTAAATATCATTAGGATCTATAAAAAGAGGCTATAGATGCTCAAAATAGTGTAGGGACATGTTGTATATTCACAGGGTAATGAAAATCTATGAAAACATGTAATTGTAAGGTGCCTAAAAATTTGTCATAAGTGTTAGCCAGCTTATTGAATATTTAGTCCTTAATCAACCTACCCTTAGTTCACTTCAAATGGTACAAGGTGTAGGCATACTGATTTAGGAATCATCAGACATTGGGCAGTCTATTCCATAGGTATAGTGCATTCTACCATCCATTTTATTCTCTGCTCCCATATCACCATCATTGCATACGATTGTTTGGCACTCTTACTATGCATGAGGAGTACAATTACTTGGTTGGATTTTAATCAGGCACTTGGTGGACTCGTTCACTATTCTAATGTGATCCACTCTTAATTACACCTTCCTTTGATAGATTCACTTTAGTGGCATTACATTCAGATCTTATCTATGACGTTGATAGACCTATTCCACACTTCTATTTTGAACCCTATTTAGATTTTTTTGTATTTTTTCGTCCTTCATCTTCCACTATGTAATGAGAATACTTACAATACACCATTCATTTTCTTCCTTTGGTAAAGGGAAGAAACATTGTTTGATGTGAATGAAGCTTTTTAATTCTTCAATAAGAGGATCTCATCAGTGATATTCATCATTTTTAAAGATCTACTATAGGAAAATTTAGCATCTTCTATGGGGAATTATTAGTTATCCTCTTTATGTATGTGATATGTTGAAATTACTTTTGGATTCATTATCAATTTTTCTCGACGTCCTATATCATGCAATATTTCTCACTTTTCTCTCTTTTATGGAGGCATTTTGTTCTTATGGGTTTTTCTCTTTTTTCATGTTTTATGGGAGTTGTTTGTGCTCGGGTACCTCATTAGGCCTTATTATCAGGACCCAATTCTTCTACCCACCTAATATACACTTAAGGGGGGTGTTGGTGTAGACTTTTGTCCTGCTATATTTTATCTACACAATATAGTCAAGATTGCTTAGGTTTAATAAAGGTATATAGTGGAAAATAATCCCACATGCATGAGGATGTTGGGACATGTCTATTTTATACATATATAAGGAAACTTCCTATGTAATTTTTTGGCTAGTGATTTTTTAAATGCTTGAATTCTTAATGAGACAATGCTCTTTTACACAACTTTGTTTGTGTGATCTTTTTTTCTTTTAGGTTATGAGATTTCACTCCATAGGTTCTTCATGCTTGCATCATTGTTTAGTTGATCATGGTACAATATTACAAACAAAGGCATGAGGTCAAAAAACAATAGATCATATTCAAATACTCAAACAATAAAAATAATAGCAGGGCAAGACACTCAATGAAGTGCATAAATTAAAGCATAAACAACCAAAAAATGTATCATACTAGTCCTTGGATATATGTGTTAGGAAAAAATGTTAAGTACATGTCATATCAAGTACATTATAAAAAGTATAAGCATGGATAAAGGCATGTGTAAGTAAATATATGAGCTAAAAAATGATAATGTAAAGCTACCATAGAATCATATAACTTGGATGTATCATGATAAAAAAGATGGATACTCCTATGGTCTTAGTGATGTGAGTAGAGGGAAATCCCAACATCTAAAAGTGTGTAGATCATTTATCTGTGTATGCCTGAATCACACTCAAAAGATGTGTGAAACATGTGTATATAGAAAAAAATAATATTCCATCTATCAACATGAAACCAAAAACATGTATTCTAAGGAGTTAATAAGATATGTAAATGTTGAATTATTTTTGGATTTTTGAAGTTTTTTTATTTTATGGTATGTTTGGGAGATGTGAAACCATTTAGTCCAGCAAGTCTTCAAATTAAGTATCTAAAATACTGTGTGGTGGCCTTACTTGTCAAAATTATTTATGTTGAGAAGTGATAAAAGTGTTTTTTTTGCTGGTAACTCACTACCATAAATAATTGTTACCTATTCATCATATTAGTTATATGATATGTGAACCTCCTCATTGTCATGTTGAAAAAGAAGGCACTACTTTGTAACACTAATGATTGATTTCATATCAGTCAACCATTCTTGTCCAAGGTGAAAAGTCAACTATGGTTATTGTTCCCTTAACCATATGACAAGGTCCACTACCTTCGAGACACATACAATGGGTAATATTATATGCCTAAGAGATTGTATAAAATCTTATGAGTAACATAACTCATAGATATTATGTCCCAACTATTGTAATGTGGTAATATTATAAGTTATTTCCCAATTATTTACATCAACCTTGAGATATGGGTAATGGATCTCATCAATATTTGCATTAAAAAATATATTTTCATGCTTTGGATGATTTTAAGGATTGCTATCACTGAAAACATAAGAAGTGTTGAATCGTTTCTATGTTTTAGACATAATTTATATGTGTCCTTCATTCTTGTATTTATGGATTTTCTTCTTCAATGGCTTGCATTGATTTTTATATTTACCATTGATTTGATGATAATTATTATATGGTAATCCCTATTTAAGTGTAAGTTTGTTTCTTGATTTGTGCCTATTTTAGACACTATTTGTGATAAACCCTCAAGTTGTACTTAAGAAAATGCAGTAATTTTATTTAAAACAACTAAAAAAATAACTATACAATCATTTCATGGAGTAAAAAAATGCATCATATATTAAAACATAATTAAGAACAATAGTACTTATAATTCAAATACTACATATAATATAAATTTTATACAACTCCATAAAAAGCCAAATAAAATAGGACATAGCTATGGCTAGTCTGATAATAAAACATCTACTAACCAAATATACAAGTACATAATATAAATAAATTAATTTAGGCATATGGCCTAATACAATTATAGATACCAAGATCTTTTGAGCTCGAATTGAACTAACTCATGTATCACTAACAATCTCAAGTGTCATCTCCAGGTAGTACTATAGTGGAGGAGGGAGAACATCATCTAAGTGATTTACCACACCAATCATGGACCAATGATCCCTCATACAATCCATTATCAATAAATGACCCTCCTTTCATAGATAGATAAATAGATAGAACAGTGTGAAAAATCTAGTGTGCTAGTACCCCATGTTATATAAGATTTCTAAAAATATGTAGTGTACCATAAAGAAATCCATTCTATCATATGATATCACACAGCATGAAAATCAAACATATGAATGAAAATGTATATAACATGACTTTGTTTAAAGTTTTTAAATAATATATGATCATTTAGATCAGTCAATTCATAACACACCACTTGATCGGATTATCTATTAGTGGTACTACCTAGGCTAGTAGAATCTATCTCACTACCTATTAGTATCATCAATATATGTGTCATAGTATGTAACTCAAAGACTCATATAAATTACATTCTCCTAACAATAATATCACATCACAATCTAAACAAGGAAAAATAAAGATATACACATAACCATCTTATGCATGAATGGGTCTTACCTTAAAACCAATTTCAAACTAGAAAAAATGACCACTATTTATACCACTTAAACAAAACACATAATAAATTATAGACTATTTCAAACAAATTTAAATAACTACATCTCAATACAATCCATATAATCTTATGTTGGAAATATTGTCATTGATGTCAAAGGTCTAGCATTATTGGTGATAAAGGCCCCATTGCATTTAATGATGTTTATAATAGATATATCTTGGCTAATGTGAGTTATTATTTATTTAATATTAACGAATATATTTTTGGTTGCATATGAGACAAAAGAAGGGCCCATGGAGAAGTCAAAGAGCCACAGGGTAAAGACAAAAGAAGGATGGGATGCATTTTCCCGTGAAGAGTCATCTTGGGGAATTCCAAGAGTCACCAAGTGAAGACAAAAGATGAAGGGCACAATTTCTCATGAAGGGACACTTTGAGGAATACAAAAAGTCAACAAGATAAGGACAAAAGAGGGAAGGACATTTTGCTCATGAAGGGTCACCACATGACTTTTCAAAGGCAAGGATATGAAGGGTCATACAAGTTTGGTGCCATTTTCCATGAGGATTGAAGGGTCACAAAGGGGGAAGGCCAAATGTCATTTGGAAAGCTATAAATAAAGGCTTGAGAAGCCATTTATAATAAGAGAGAAAGAGAGGTTTATTTGACATTGTAATATCTAGATTAGAAGAGCAAAGGTGAGAGAGAGGAAATAAATGTTGTAATGAACTATCATTTGTTGAGATGGCAACATTGAGAGATAGTTGTGTGGTATACACAAAAGGGGTTGGTGCTCCTATGGGTTGGTTCTCAAAAATTGTTTCTAGGTTGGTGCTCGGCAAAGGGGTTGGTGCTATTATGCGTTGGTGCTCACAAATTATTGCTAGGTTGGTGCTTGACAAAGGGGTTGGTGCTCCTGTGGGTTAGTGCTCACGAATAGTTACTAGGTTGGTGATCAGCAAAGGGGTTGGTGCTCCTATGGGTTGGTGCTCAGCAAAGGGGTTGGTGCTCTTGCAAGTTAGTGCTTGCAAATATTGTTTGGGTTGGTTCTCATTCATATACTTGAGATTGTTCTCCATGGTTTTCCCCACATTGGGTTCCACGTTATATCTGGTGTCTCTCTCTATCTTGTGTGGTGTTTATTGTTTGATTTTTATTTCATATCTTGAATGTTTGATTAAGTGAAATTTGATTAAGGGAAAGTTTTATAAGATATATGATATACTGAATCACCCCCCTCTCAGTATATCATGTGCTTAACATCTTAATATGTGTTCTTATCCATAAATAGGCACACAAAGTAATCATAGAAACATGGAAGCATACACTCATATTCAAACAAGTCATACAATGCATATAATTCTATCTTAACATTTGTTTGCACTATCAAGATTATATATATGCATAATGATATCCTACCAAATGATACAACACATATTGTTCAATACATATATCATTATATAAGTGTGGTTCTAGATATAATAAACACAATATGTACCATCCAAGTACCTTTCATACCATAGATATCTATGACATCCCATAACATTTTAGATTAGTGTGCATGAGTTCCCTACTCAACATGAACACACAGTCTTAAAATTTAATTAGTTATCAAGAAAGTATAAGATTGTTCGATCCAGGTACATCATAATTTTTTTTACATAATAATAAATAGATCGAATATCATTTCAAGGTACACATTAATATTCTCACAAAATACATCTTGTGCATAAGTTTTCATGTTATAAGAGGCTAAAAAATTGATCCTAAAAACATGTTTGGATAACCCTATTGTGCTACATATAGATTACTTGCTTCAACTAGAATTCAAATCAAAACTATAGTATAGATTTAGACCATATAAATATATACATCTGAGATAAAATGCTATTCTAATAAGATTATAATAATATTACCATAGATTTGTTTAGCTTTTCTATTGATTACCCAAATCATAGTGATATATAACTTTAAGCATAATCATCATACGTAAATATAAAATAAGGATAAATAGTCTATAAAAACACTGATTGACTAAATGCATGAATTCATCTAATATAGATTAGAGGATCAAACTTAACATGTTGAAAATTCATTTTTTGGCATCATCATCATCATCATCATAAGAACATAATAGAACCTAAAGTGAAATTTCTTCATAAATGGTTTTGATCATCAGATATAATGGAGATATCTAAATGGGAAAATGAAACTCTAATTGAAACATAATATGGAAATCCAAGGCAACAATAAAGTTCCACTGAACATTCTATCTTGTATAAAAAAGAAACCTAAATTCTTTTACCAATTCATTTCATGTAATTACATGGTCTCAATTTAAATAAAGTTCATTTATTATATTGAAACTCAACCTTTATATATAATTCAAAACTTAGCCAATATATAATCTTACCTAATTTTTATAATAATTCCTCTACATTATAATTAACTATTTGTAGAATATGATTCAACTTTTCCTAATAAATACCCAATGCTTCAATTTCAAACCCAGTGCTTAATACATTATATGAGCTTTACATTTTGGGTTGGGTGTTCTAAATATAAGGTGTTATATAGTCTCAACTATGTATATAATTCATTACAATGCATTTTTTTACATATATTATAAAAAACAATTTTACTTATTCAAGTTTGGCTTAGCAATATGGCTCAGCTATTTTCTAGTAGTCTATAATTATTTACATGTAGACTAGCGACTTAAGACTTGGCCTCCAATTAAAACTTAGTAGTTTCCTCAATAAAATACTTAGCAATAATAAATTTCACATTTTCAAGAATATTGTCTTATTTTATTTAACCAAATAACTCAGTAATATATATCTTGAATAGAAATTAATAAACAAGACTAGGTGTTTTAGATAGTAATACTCAACATATATATATAGTGTATAAATCTCCATCATCTTACTAAACAAAGAATATAAATACAATGATTTTAAGAGACTTGTATTTTTAGATTAAAGACATAGATTTCACTTAAATATTTAGTAACTTAACTAAAATACTTAGTGATGTGACTCAGTTATTACCAATTAGTGGCTCGATGTTTTATCAAAACTTCATCACTTAACCAAACTATATACAATAATTTATTTACATACAAAAGCAATGATTTTTTTATATATATTCAGCTTTCTAATTAATGGCACTCAACGATTCACATACTTAATGTTACTTCGGTAATTTATTAGAATACTAGACATTTTAATAATTATACACAATTTTACCAATATAAAAATACTTCAAATTAATTACACTCAGCCTTAAACTTTTATATGTCAGGGATTTCATTAATACATAGCATTAATAAAACAAGGCATTTCATTTATTTACTTATTATTTCAAAATATAATGGCTCAACTTGATTATACCCTATACTTCAATATTAAACTCAAACCTCAAAAACATTACACAGGCTTTGCCAGAGTGAAACATAGGCCCAACTTTGGGTAGTATGTAGCTATAAATTCAAGATGTTGGAAATTGGTGTATAATTTCATTGACATGTACACATATTGGCTAGTATAAAGAGGATTAAAATGTAGTCCAAAAGACATTAACTCATCCAATATAAAATATTGGCATTTAAATAAACACAAACCTCTAAAATTAATACGTATGTTTATAATAGTGGGACACTGTAGCATTTAGGATGACTTTATTTAATAAAACTCAACCAATATACCTAAAATGTAGTCTAGAATACTCCAATAAATCTTCTAAGATTTTTGATAAATTTCTAATCTACTTATATACAAAATATTACACACAATTAAAATTACAGAACCTACCTTTGTGATGATTTGATATTGAAGAGATAAAAACCAGTTACATTTCTCTTATCTCCTCAAAATCTTTCTCATTTTCCCATCTACTACCTACTTCTCTTCCCCTCCTCTCCTATTTATAAAACTTTTTTTTCCTTTTAATTCCTACACTACCCCTTTATGCATTAAGACTCTCTCCCACTTTTCTATCTATGCATAGTCTTCTTTTAATTTCCTTAATTTTTACTTAAGTTGACTCATTTACTAATTTTTAATTTAATTTTATGTATGTGTTCAAAATTCTAATTTAACTCAATAATAATTATACCTATTTTCTAATATTTTAAAATAAATTCATGCATGTAAATCAAGATTACTCTATCTCCACTTTAGAATATTTAGATAATTTTAATTTCATGCAAATTAATCATTAATAGAATAATCATATATTTAACTAATAGCTATTTAAGTTATTAATTTTCTTTTATTGAAAAATTATCTTATCCATGATACTAAAATATAAAAAAAGTCATTAATTGCATTTTATTTTTAAAATAATTATTTCCTCGATAAGTATTTCTATTAACACTTAATATTTATTTTTTGGAATTAAAATTCAAAAATCAAACCCATTAAACTAAATAAATCAAATTCAAATTAAAACTAATTCCACACACACAAAGATAATCATAAGCAATAATTCATAATTATGCACTACCATTTATGCCTATCATTTAATATCTATTGTGCATGTGTGTAGGGTCACTAGTATTTTCCACTGATATATCTCCCAATCACTCCATCTAGCTGACCCTCTCTGATGATGCTCTCCCTCATCAAGCTTTGAAGGTAGGACCTATCTTGCATCCACCTTGTAACAAATAGGTAGTTAGTCTGAGTCATCATAAACCAATGATGCAAAACTAACAATCATACATCCTTAATGTGTAGAATTATCAAAATATAATTGTCACGTAATACATATATATATATATATATATATATATATATATATATATATATATATATATATATATATAAATTAATAAAACCACCATCCCATACTAGTATATGTCAAAATTCTCAAATCAAAACAATTATAATCATATAATGACCATACTAATCCATGATTATAGGTTCCTTTGGTAGATGGTGAAATCAAGATGTGACACTATTTTATGATTATATAACAACTCAATATTGTACACTTGGAAAAATTATACCTTGGTTATTCCTCTTAGTTTTAAACCTTTCCTGCTTCCCCAAGTCTCACATCTTCTCTATCTTGTGACTTGTAGCCTACCTCTTAGTCCAACCAGTCCTATGTTGATAACACAAACCTTCTCTCTTGACCAAAATGATTAAAATTAACTTATCTTCCACCTATATAAGTTATGAGCCTATACCTTTTTCTGTTCTCCTTGGACATTAACATCTAGGATAAATAATAACATTGACACTATTATCATGTCTTGACATAAGTGTCTAGTACCCTAAAATTCATCCAAATTACAAATGAAACATATCCTAATGGTTAGCCTATGTTATTTAATGTGAGTTATTATCCAAATGGATTGATATAAATACAAGATCAACCCTCATTCATAACTCACCTAAAAAATTCTTACCTACTCAAAATGCAACCTATTGAAAGACATTTAATCAAGCACTCAAGTGAGCAAAGCTTACATATTCTCTCATATTTCCATATCAATCATAGGGAAAACACATATATAGGTATAATATTTGAAATGAGTATCTAATATCCTAATTTTATAAGCTATAATATAGGTAACTATTATACTTCCTTTTTACATATTACATGAATCACAAACAAACCAACATGTAGGGAAGAACTACTTCAGTCTAAGGCCCTCTTATAGAATATTGGTTATGTAGAAAACACCCACTAATAATGGGGTATTTAGGGTTAACTTGAAACTATATTCCCACTAATATATTTTTACCCAAAGTCACTATGAATATGGAGAACTAGGGTTTTGACATTTCACAAGGAGCGATAATCAATGATCCAAATCTAAATGCATCAAAATTAAGAGAAATCAAAACCCAGAAGAATTTAGGTGGTACATACTTTTTGAATATATACTCCATATATGAAACTCATGTTATTATTGAATAATAATGTCAATGTAATCATCCTAGGCTAATTTTAGTGTCGAGAGCTCTAGAAGCTTCAAATCCAAAATCTAATGATTATTTTAGAATTGTCTTCTAGCCTTATTCCTACATGTTCCACATTCAACATTGTGTTAGAATCATAACCAAGTATATTATTTCCTTGACATTTCCATACATATCTTATTTTACTTTCCATATTTAGACTATCTCAGTTTTATGAATTTAGCAAATACTTATATTTGAGTTTAGCATCTAATTAGCCTACTATAGATATGATTATCACCCTTATGCCATTTCATTTCTATATACCCCTTTAATAAAATCTAGGGATAATAATAAAAACACTAAGTCTCTTAGATAATTTAGGTTTAAACATTTGGTGACCTCATTATTTGAAAATCAAACCCTAGGTCAAATAGGGTTTTCTTATTTTTTTTGTTTTTGATCCTTAATTGTCATAAAATATGTGCAACATGGATGCATTTATTACCCATTTTGGATTTCAATATGTCTCAATTATTATGGTTTTATACATTAATTTCCTTGTCAAAAATTATAATAAAATCCATGCCAATAATAAGAGGGTTTTAAAGTGAAAACAACACTTGATCTCTCTTCAAAATTCCTTTTGTAATACACTAGATCAAGTGATTTCTAAACCTAGTTTCATAAGAGGTAGCCTTGGCCTTATTGATAAATTATGTAGCATGTATCATAAAATGTCAATATTCAAGCTTTTAAATCACTTCAATATATATATAAAGATATTATATATGAGGCATTACATGATACCCAAGTACCAAGTGATATAACATTGGTTGCTTTCACAGATACTATGCAAAAACTAACATAAAATGCAAATGTTATTACCTTTAGATGTAAAGAAGATCCCTAAATGAATATAATTTGTCAAGATTAATTTTGGAAACACAACTTCCTCCTCACAATCAAAATACTCAACATGAGTATATGCTAAAACTTCCAAAGATATGTAATGAGGGTATGAATAAAGTTTCACTATTAGACTTGTTATACAAGCCATCAACTTAAAAGGATATTTGTATGAGAACAAGAAAAACAAAAAACTTTCCATAGAGTTCAAAATCACTACATGTGGCCTTCATCTTACTCTCCCTTAAATAAGCTAAACATAATACTTCCTTTGAAAATAAGGATCATATATCAATGGATACTAATCCTTCCAAACATTGTGCAATGGTCCAATAAACCAACAATACCACACTATAAGGATCATATATCAATGGATACTAATCATTTCAAACATTTTAAAATGGTCTAAAAAACCAATAATACCACATTTTAAGCCTATAATCCTTATTTTGGTTCTTGATATTTACTCAAATATGGGTACAGGGGATAAGGGTTAGGTAAAAATAAGCAAGGTATAGCTCAACCCATTGCTCTTGAAAATAATATGAACCATCAAGGTTTAGGTTTTTTAACAAAAATAATTACACCATTACAAAAACCTAAGCACATTTCCTTATCCAAGACACCAAGGAGACAATTATCACTTTTACCTAAGTCCTAGCTTCATTACCCATATGGTTAATCAACTGTTCACTAATATATCTCCCTCATCCTATAGAGGTTGATATGATTTTACATTTACCCAAAGGATATGATGTGAATGCTTATTATAAGTATCATCAAGGACTAGGGCATTCTATGAATAAATTATTTTCCTTGAAATATAATATCCAAGACCTAATTAACGACCAAAATCTTACATTTGAGGATCCTACAGATGAATCATGTTCACAACCTAGTGATCAACAAAAATAGAAATCATTTACCAATCATATGAATGATCATCAAAAAATACATCAAAATTACAAATGGCACATAATGCATAATGAAATATTCATAATAAACAACATAAAAAAAACCATGCCAACAATATTTAACAATTACCTTGTACATGGGTGGTGCTTATTTTTGGCATAACCATGTGGATCCCACACAAATAAAAACTACTTGTCATATAAATCATTTTTTAATATCTTGGTTTTGGCATACAATACCTGATCTGAGTAACCATTTGGGTGATAATTTGGGTGACAGTTCTAGCCTAATTGATGATGGAACTTTCAAGAGCCATAACTTTTACACTGTAGCTCCAATTGACTCCCCATTTGAACCCTTGGAAACCTAAGAATGAGAAAAACATGGTGATATGGCATGGATCTCCTCTCAATGGTTTTTTACCCTTGAAAACCTAATAGAAGTTCCCCAAATTTCAATTTTAGTAGTGTAGTCTAAAAATAGTAAGTTTCTAAAAATAGTAATTCCTTAAATTTTGTACTGTTTTAAATCATGGAAGTCAAACCACTTAATATCCCTCAAGATTGGTGAACTTACACATCTCTTCTTGATTTAAAAATGTGTATAAATGAATATGTAACCTAAAATGGAAATTAAACATCTCTTCCCAGAGATAAGAATATAGTTGTATTGCAATCTTGAGTAATAAAACATCTCTTCTCAAAGAATTCATTGTTACTATGTTATTTTTATGTTCTTTAAATATCTATCAATCAGAACTTCTGAGTTTTGGATCAGTGGTATCAGAACAACTAGACATTAACGAGATTGATTCATAAAGTTTTGCTCTAGTAGAAGAGGATCAGATTGTGGACACATGGATGAATACAATAAGAGGATGCTCTATTCCACTTTATCGAGTGGTCAAAAGGGGCCAGCTTAGCCACCAAGGTAAGTGGCTCACAGAGAATCAAATTAAGACACAATTGCCACACCTGATGAGGAATATTGATGCAATGGGGACCATTACTTCTCAAGGAGGGAGGAATGATTTGGGCAATAATTTAGGTGATAGTTTTACCCCAATTGATGATGAAACTTTTAGGAGCCATAAATTTTTCACCATAGATCTAATTGACTCCCCATTTGAATCATTGGAAAGCTAAGTCCCTATTTGAATCGTTGGAAAGATAAGAATAAGGAGAACATAGTGAGATGGCATAGATATTTTCTTGATGGTGTTGACCCCCAAAAACTTAATTGAAGTTCCCTAAATTTTGATTTTAGTAGTGCAATATAAAAATATTAAGTTTCTAAAAAAGTAATTCTTCAAATTTTATATTATTTTAAATCATGGAAGTCAAACCACTTAATCTCCCTCAATATTGGTGACCTTATACATCCTCCTCCTGCTTTAAAAATATGTATAAGTGAAGATGTAACCTAAAATGGAAATTAGACATCTCTTCCCAGAGATAAGCATATAGTTGTATTGTGATCTTGAGTAATAAAACATCTCTTCTCAGAGAATTCATTATTACTATGTTATTTTTATGTTCTTGAAATATTTATCAATCAAAACTTCTAAGTTTTGGATCAAGATTTGAAAATGATAGTAAGTTGGAAAAAATCACTGGGAAACATAATAATACCAATTTATTGTGGTCCTAAAGTAATTAAAACATGGGTTTCGATTATTCCTACCACATATCCATATGCATTTACATTAGTATCTCTCTGCTTATACCAAATGGAAGCTGAAATTAATCTAAATCAATAAGGTATTTACTTTTCCCATGAAGGCATATTAATACATGTTACAAATGATAGCACTAGTTATTCTAATACACATGCCAAACATGAATAGAAACATGTTATATACCTTTTCAACCATACAATCATGATGTAAACAATGAAAAATATCCAACTTAAGGTTATAAGGTTCATATTTGAGAGATATCTATGACCAACCATTAGATGGTGTATACACATAATATTTTAAAACTTTATTAATTAATGATGTTTTCTCTCTTTTCATAACCTATCCAATCTCAATATATTTAAATGCATGCCTTAAAAGGTGTACTAAGAAAGGGGTGGGCAAACCATTGGTGCTTCATAAAAATGTTTTTCCCTATACTACCACTTGTTATCAATCCAACCTTCTCCTACACACTTTCATAAGACTTATCTCCTCTCTTTCACCATATTCTAAGAATTTACTACCTTCATTCACCCCTTCCTAAGCTTAAAACACTTTTTGACAATTTATATTACACTATTTACCCCATCAATCCTATAATCTAATTGATAAAACTTATTTAGGGTCTAGGTCAACCCCTGACTGACCTAAACCAATACCTACTTTATTTTTATCAATAACAATACAAATTTGATTAGGCCAACCCTATTGACTAAACTTTTATAAAGGTTTAAAGTTAGATTCAACTATATATATACATTCATTTGACCATTTCTTAGAGAGAACAAGGAGTTAATTATTCATTTGCATTTCTTTATAATCTATTATTTTTCCATTCTAATTGAGGATTTATAGCTTAGGGTCTAAACTTGGATAAGAATCTTGTCTTGTGGAAAAGTCTTGGATGCTTTGGCCTTTCTTAGTGATCCTTACAAACCACAACAACCTCTTGTAAAACACCTTTGGTCAAGGGAGAGATTGATTCTCAATAGGTTGATCTTTAAGGTAAGTATCTCTAACTTTACTCTTTTATTTTAGTAGATAGAAGTATCATAAGTCGTGGATTTTAAATATATTTATCTCTCCATGCATTAGGGTTTTACCTATACATAAATTAATTAAGATTTTTTTGTGCATGTTTACTTTTAACCCTTATTTTGTGCCACAAACTTTGGTGAGCACTAGATTATATTTTAATTCACTTTTTATATACTTTGTGACTATGAAAACATAAGACCTATCTAGGGTTATTGCATGGTGTTACTTGACTAGAGGCTTTAGAACCCTCTCTAGTGATGTTACTCTAGTAAGATATCCCTTGACTAGGTCTAGCAGATCCATCTTAGTCATGACCTCAAATATATAATAGATAAATAATTGAAAGTGTAAGTAGGATTTATCTTCATTGAGCTAGGATTGATTAATAGATCATTTGCATTTCCATTTGTATATATTCTAGTGAGCCTGATGTGAATCAAACCCTTATAGGTTTTCCTTCACACTCTCATTTTATCATGATGTTATATTTTTTTATGTTTTTAGTAATGTATTGAACCAATCAATATATTTATAACAATATATGCATAGGTTTAACACATTATCATTTTAAAATGACTTTGTTTTGTCTATGTCAGTTTTCACCAAATATAGGTTACTAGATTGATTAGTTCAGCATAATATTCATTTTTAGCTCCATATTTGAATATATACTCAAACTAGTTGATTTTATCTATAATTATCTTATGTAAACATACAAGTCTACAAACATAGTCTATTTAGTTGACTTTATTTACAACTTCTTTAGCATACAGGGTTTTATAAACTTCATCGAGACAACTGACTCAATTAGCAAAATTTTAAATTAGCATATGAACATCATAGCATAATTTTTTTAAATATAAACATATTCAAGACCATCAAGGTTCATTATTATCCTTTCTATCATTTCAACTTTTTATTTTCAGTACTATTTTTCACAAATTTTTAGTCTATAAAATTGTATCCCTAAAACAAACTGGGTTGACTTATTTGACATAGTTTTATAGTTTATATTCCATATAGAAAACAATCAACCTATTTGACTTTGTTCTTATAGATCTTAATTCTACAAGATAGTATTAATCCAGTCAAATATATTCTACATTATTTGCATAAAGTGTCACCTAAACTAACTCTATAATCTTCTCAATCAAGAAAATAACCTATATTTTTTAGTATAATTTACATTTTCTTTTCAATTATTTGCATTCTTAGAGTAACAAACATGTATTAAATAGATGGATTTTTAAATCACCATTTTAGTCACACTATTTTTCTCTTTTAAACATGCTACCAAATCAATTTACACTAAAAAATCATTAAACATTTATCTTCCCAAGGTTTACCTACTTGGATTTTATCACCAAGGGGGACGCTGACTTGGTTTTATACCCAAATATAAAAACATGATTAATGGTATATATTGGCAAAGCATCTAAAACCCTTATTTTTGTGAGATTGTGAAGTGAATTGGTAGGCCCTAATACCAAACCAATACCATCACCAATATAGATCCTTTTCAACCAAAATGTCCTGAAACCAGCCTTAGATTGTTTTCTAGTTACTTATTTCAGCCAACTTCCCAATCAAATTAAAATTAAACTTTATTATAACTTAATAAAAATTAGGATGACCAATTAATTAGAATTTAATTTCTATTTGATGCTTTCTCTTTGATCATTGTATTTTGTATTTTATAAATTTTCATTAGATAACATTCATGCAAGGTTTGTGTTATGTGTTCTAATTAGATCAGTCACATTGATCTAATTTCTTGTGTCTCTAATTTCATTTTGATTCAAAATTATCTTGAAAATTTGTCCTCTATTTCTAAACACTATCTTTTCTATCAAAATATTTTATTATATAATTTTTATCCCATATATTGATAGTACACAATCAACTTATTTGATTGTGTCTCCTTATCTTCTTATTTAGCTCTTGCCTAAGTAGTACACAATCGACCTATTTGATTTTGTCTTCTTATATTATTTAATTGTTCCCTATTTAGTAGTACACTATCAATCCATACACCTATGTATTCTATTTATCCTCTTTCAATTTCATCCCTTCTAGCTGTAATGATCTTGATATTCAATATATGTAAAAATATCCTTAAGGTAGGGAAACACCATATAATACTCCTTTAGGAAGGAATAACTCCACAATGTCTCTTCGAGGGGACAACCTCCAATATCCTCTTACAATAGAAGACTCAATGCTTACTTGGTATATTTACCATGATATTCATCTCCTATATATATACATCTATCTAACCCATGGATGGGTAACCTCCTAATCCAATGTAGGCCGACCATTATCCAATGTAATACTTCCACAAGTGACTCTATTATCTTAATATATTGTACCCATATAACTAACTAAGGGGATGTGTGCCACATTTTGGCATCTCCATCAGCCCATATATCATATCCCTAGGCACATAACATTACTTCCCTCATTGACATGTTTCATCCTCAAAACATAGGAAGAAAATAAATAATGAGTGTGCTTCAAATCATTGCACACTTGTCTCCAATCTCAATCATCTAACCATCCATATGTGATCTTGGCAGGTGATAGCTCTCCAAGCTTGTTTCCAAATTCCCTTGTGCTCCTCTATTTGCATTTATGATCATAATTATACTACTTTGGTGTCTGATCATAATTATTCCTCTTTTTATTCCATGTACCATATTTTGTTGCGCTACATTGATTCCAACCATGACCATAGTAGGTATTCTTCCATGCATAGTAATAGTGATTTCTCCATTCATTCCATGTGCCATAGTATTTTTTCTTTGGATTCCATGCATATCCATAATGATTGGAAATTTTATTTCCTGTATAGACAAAATGATTGTTATTATGACACTTCCTCACCTGGTTCCATGATTTTTTCCTCTCATGATGATGTGGGTGTCTATATACCTCAACCTTTTCCAATACTTTTACCTTATCCACCTTTGCTTCTACCTCTTCCACCTTTTCATTCTTTGTCTCTTGAGTAGATGAAGTACTCATTTTTAGTGTGTCTTTATCTATATCATTTGAATCTTCATCATGTTCTTCATCACCTGTTTCCATCTTATTTTCATGATCTACCTAGATTGTTATTGGTGCCTTTTTCACTATGATATCTTGTAAAGAGATTTTCTTTTTCTTATACCAAAACTTCATGAACTTTTTTTGAACATTAATATTCATTGTTCCCAAAGTCTCTAACCATGGATATCTAAGAACTATATCCATATCATCCATATCCAAAGCATAAAAATCTAAATACAAAGCATATTTTTCCATACTGAGCTTCAGATCTTCCAACATTGAAATATTCTTACCATGTACTTGAACCTCTTTGATATTCTTTGCTTGAACATGTAGATGCTTGGACACATTTATGTTGATGAAGTTATACTTACTGGTAGGGTTTATGGACACAATAACCCTTTTCTTTTGAATGCATCCATGAAATTGAAAAATTGACTCAGATTTATTTGGAGCCAAATAATTTGAACCTTTATCATCCAATTCTTCTTCTTCTTCTTCTTCTTCTTCTTCTTCTTCTTCTTCTTCTTCTTCTTCTACTGCTTCTCTTTTTCTACTACTTCTTCTTTTTCTACTTCTTCTTCTTCTTCTTCTTCTTCTTTATCATCATGATTTTCTTCCTCTTATACATACTCTTTTTCATTTATATCCCATAGATCTAGTAAGGTTTTCTCCATTGCTTCCCATGAAGAATACTATTGTGCAAAGCTCAATTCATTAGTCCATCAATGTTTTGCAGGCCCAGACAAAGAAAAACATAATTCTATTTTCCATAAAATTTTATTAATATTATTTTCCTTAAAATTGAGCCACCATTCTCTAGCATCAACATCATCTTCCCCTAAAATTTTTTGCAACTCCATGATCCAATGAAAAAAATTAAGGTTCATGAAACCCTAAAATGTCAAAACTGATCCATAAAATCGCAAAAAATCACTCTAGACAACTAAAAAAAAATGCATTTTTGGCTGTACTTCTCTTATATTTGCTTACATCTCCAGTAGAAATTTCAAATAAAAATTCCTTATATTTCGGGAGATATAGCAAAATTATTATAAAACCTAAAATATAAATAAATCCCTCAAAATGAATCAAAAATTCTCAATTTTTTTACTGTGACTTATTTGAAATATTATTCATATCAAGTAAAACATTTGTGCAAAAATTCACAACCAATCAAAATTTATTGATGATTAAAAAAAAACTAGGGTTTCACTCCACAAATTGCCCAAATTGAAGCTCTGATACCACTTGTAATGATCTTGATATTCAATATATGTAAAAATACCCTTAAGGTAGGAAAACACCATATAATACTCCTTTAGGAAGAAATAACTCCACAATGTCTCTTCGAGGGGACAACCTCCAATATCCTCTTACAATAGAAGACTCAATGCTTACTTGATATATTTACCATGATATTCATCTCCTATATATATACATCTATCTAACCCATGGATGGGTAACCTCCTAATCCAATGTAGGCCAACCATTACCTAATGTAATACTTCCACAAGTTACTCTATTATCTTAATATATTATACCCATATAACTAACTAAGGGGATGTGTGCCACATGTTGGCATCTCCATCAGCCCATATATCATATCCCTAGGTACATAACACTAGCCCAGAGTAAACTAACTCAATCATGTCCTCTTATTTTCCCATTCTATGAATTTATTTTATATACTCTATTAACCCAATTGACTCTATACCTATTGGCTAACATTATTCTCTATCTTTTCAACTCCTTCCCTATTTTTCATTCTTGGTTTCTAATATCATATCCTTTCATCAAGAATCATTAAATCCTCTATCATAATCTTCTTGGACAACTTGAATGCATTTAGACACTATATGGGGTGCTCTTTTCTTTCTCTCTTTATTTTTAAAGAGGATCCTCACTATTGGAGTACCTCTTCTCCTCCCTCATATTTAGATTGCATCATGGTTTAAATCACTCCACAAGATGAGATTGGTGGATTATATCCTTTTCATACCTATCAAGACAATTCCCATCTTCAAACATCTCACCACAATGTGGAGTCAATCAACACAAATCTATCTAATAACCCACAGGGAATCTACCACCTAATAACCCCCCTAATAGTAATTCAGGGAATCCTCCTATCAACACCAACCAACCAATTGAGACCAATAATATTATTGCATAGATAGTGTATTAAATGAACATAATTCAAACATCTAACACCTCTAAAATGATGTAACTATAACATCATTTGATCAACATGGCTAATCAACCTCCCATTCTTGTCCCTCAAAACAATCAAAATTTTATTTCTCCACCTCTTAGAGATGTCATGGGGAATGTCATCCCCCAAACCTATCATGCACAAAAAAATGCTTCAATACATCCAAAATGAAATTTTATCCCCATTAATTATTTATATTGATATTGGTAAAATATCTCCAACTATTAAATATTATGGGACTAAAGACCCTTCATCTTTTCTTAAGGCATTTGGAAACATTTATAAGGAGTGGATCCAAACTAATACTTTTGCCACAACTAAACTTTTGGTAAAAAAAATTCACTGATGATGTATTAAAATGGTACAATCAACTTCCCTAACATTATATATGGAAAATATAGGATTTATTTAATCTTATAGTTAAATATATTCAACACAATGATCTTCCTAAGAATTGTCTTAGCCATTTCATCAATGCTAAGTAATATCCTGTCAAATAAGCTCATGATTTTATCAAAATATGGAAATATTTGGCTCATAAGGTTGATCACAACATGACTGATGATATTTTTTTAAAACTCTTTATCATATCATTAACACCTTTACTTCAATACAAGGTTCAAAACTTCGCTCCCCAAATGTTAAATGAAGTTATAGACCAAGCTAAGCATCAAGAATTCTTAATTAAATAATTTGGATGCAATAATAAAATTATTAAAGGATATTTGAAACATTCAACTAATGTGATAACCAAAAATCTTCCTTAAGCCAAACAAGGAGTAGACAAACCCTACAATCCCCAACCTTTTCATATGTCATTAGCTATGCAACAAATGAAATAATTTTTATCACCCTGTAAATCATTCACTTACCCAAATAATCCTCCCAAATAGTATGAACCTAATAAATTTTGTTGGTTCCATGTTGACATAGGTCATTCCCATGAAACATGTAAAGGGATTACAAAATTTATTGTCTCATATATGCTTGATAATTCATTCAATCACAAATCCTTGACTGACATCCGTCATCAAGATTACATTAATGTTTCTCGAAAGAAACAAGCTTTCAATGATTTTTCTTCTAATAACTTGAAATCCTTTACCACATCTAACACTCAATAATCCAACAAGGATATTTATGCAATTAAAACCAATTATGACCAATATTAAACCAATTCCCAATATCTCAATGTGACTAAGGTCAATTATCGATGTAAAATAGCCCATAAAGATCCCATCACCAAACCTAAGAAACCATATTTAGAAGATAAAATTCTCAAATATACTACTACTACTCACTTAGATTTGGAAAAAAATGAGTAACCATCTCCTCCTTCCAAACCTCCAACCACTTCTCTACCTCCTAAACCTATCTTACCTTCTAAGCCTCATGTTGGTTCTTAATCTTTTAAAACCCATTGGAACTTCCTAGAATAAATCAACTCCATGCCTTGAAAAATTCCTCCTATGGAGTTAATTCTTGCCTCTCCTTATCATCGTAAGTTCCTCATGAAATAACTTCAAGGCATTGAATATCCATCTCTTTTAAAAGAGGAACCATCTTCTCATGATCCTCAACCAACTGAAGTGTATACCATTGAATCCATTTATCCTTGTTCAAAACCCTCCATAAAGTTCCTCAAAGAAGACATGATCAATTATGAGATCCTCTTTTGATTCAATGATCCACCCCTCTATATTAAAATAGCCATTAATGCCACCCTCATTCATAAAGTACTTGTAGATGAAGGGTCTAGTATTAATGCGACATATCTTTGGCTCATCTAATAAATTGGTTATAAAAAAGATTATTTCCAAAAAACACACTTGAAATTACATAGATTTGACAAAACTAATCAAAATCCAATTATTTTTATTTAGTTCCCTCTTACTATTGGACCTAAAACTATACAAACTAATCTTATGGTCCTCAATTTACCTTTATCTTACAACATATTCTTACGATGCCCATATACTCATAGAATGAGGGATATCACCTCTTATGGTATCCAATGTATCAAATTCCTTCATAATGGCAAACGGTATAAACATATGGTCGATCAAAACTCATGGAGTATTTAGCTTCCAAATCCCAATATCAAATTCACACTATTCTAAAGATTAATAGTACCCCTTTATTTGAATTCATCATGAATCCATATTTACATGTTACTCTTGTTGATTATAACTATGATGAGCCTAATGAATTATAAAATATCTACAATACTATTAAATTACCTCCTTGCATATCAAATTATCTACCTCCCTCTTTATTACCTCATGATTGCACCATCACTCTCATCTATGAGATCACTAATTTCCCTCCTCCATGCAATGCTTAAAAGGCATCTTACATAGAAGATGATTTCACGTGAAATGATTATGGAGTGGCTAAATTATTTCAAGATCATTTAATCATGTCTTTACCTAAATTCAATGATTTAGGCATCTCACCTTTCGAATTCCCCCCAAATCCAAAGCATGTACAATATATCTAACTTATGATGATAAATACATCATGACCCAAGATCAATCACAAGACATAGATGTTCAAAATTATCATAACACTTTAGCTCAAATACATGATTTCAATCATGATGTTCACACCATTTTAACAAACTTTGAGTTAACACATGAAGGTCATGTACCTCCTACTAATTCTCCACTTTTTGATACCCCTTGAGTGGTGGAACAAATCTTACCCCTCACACCTCCATAAATTATATCATCTTCTATACGTCCTATTGAACTATTCATTATTTATGATCCTTTCCCTGTCAATAATTCTAAAATTAACCAATCGAGTCTGATCAAGATTCTTCTTCAGTTCCACTTACTCCTGAGTTACCCTACATGACAAATCCATAGATATATGCTAGGTACATTCTGAATATGATAGCCATGGTAACAAAATTATTTATCTCAAAGTAGATGTGGAATATTATGTCCCTCTACCCACTTTACCTAGCAATGAATCCATTCTTGAATTGATCCATGCCTGAGAACCTCAACTTCCTAGGTAACATCATAAAATTGGGAATTTCAAATAAAAATACCCTCATTTTAAAAACTTCATTGCCAACATTGATCTTAAAACAATTCCAATTTCCTCTTTTATTAATGTACCATATCATTTCTAAGATGTAAATTCCATACTTATCAAGGAAAATACAAGAATTGAATATGACAAATCATCATGACCTTAACCTATAATATCTGTAGATAACTTACACCAACTAAACATCATAAATTTAGTTTATTCTTTGATAAATATCATGATTATTTTGCTTGGTCTTATGAGGATATGCATGGCATTTATCCTAGTATTAAGGTGCACAATATCATCACTTAGCCTAATGCCAAACCTATGTAGCAAAATAGCAAAACAATTCCCCCTAAAGTTTCTAATTTATGCCATAAATAAATAATTAAACTTATCAATTCAAAATTTATTAAAACTATGGACTATTTAGAAAGGGTCAAAAACATTAACCCTTTTCATAGAAAAGTCATCATGGTCACTCATATTTACATAAATTTCTATAACCTCAGTCTTTCTTGTCCCAAGCACAACTTCCCTTTACCTTCCATAGATGCCATTGAGTTTACCAAAAAGTGTAGTCCTTTCCAGCTTCATGATGATCTAATCTATTAACCTCTAGACGAGCTCCCAACTATGGAGTCTCCTTGTGCATTATTAATGTGGGGATTATATCTCATAGGTTTACTACCTATATCACAAGATGGGCATGTCATTATCATCATGCTTACCAAGTATTTTACCAAATGGATCGAAGCCATGCCTCTCATAAATATCACCAAAACCACCATTTATAAATTTATCCTCAATAAAATCATTTGTCATTTTGGAATTCCCCATACTATTATTTTTTATAATGATGGTAATTTCAAAAATAAAGATGTGAAATAAATATGTGCTAAATTTAAAATCTCTCATAAATTTTCCACTCCCTACCATCCACAATGTAATGGCCAAGCTAAGGCCACTAACAAAATCCTACATAAAATTCTCTAAAATACAATCCATGAAACTCACAAATTTTCATCTTCATCTATATACCACTCTTTGGGAATATCACACTAGCATATGCACTGCCATTAGGGCAACACCATTTTCTCTAGTCTATGGTTCTAAATATGTCTTACCATTAGCAATTGAGCTTCCATCCCTCAATATATCTCTTCACGATATCATACCCAATGAGGAATTATGTGAATATCACCTTCATATTGTTGATCTTCTTGATGAAAATCATATTTCTACTTTACAACACAACCACCACTACAATGATCACATTACTAAACAACATAACAAAAGGGTTAAAGTCCATTATTTTAGAGTTGTTGATCTTGTCCTTAAATTAGACTAAATTCATTAAAAATAAGGAAAATATGCCCAAAAATGGTGGGGCCCTTACTTAGTAAAATATTTACTTGGTTCTATCACCTATCTCCTTCAAAATAATTGAAGCCATATTTTCAAAGAGACCATCAATGCATAATTTTTTTAAAAATATTCTGCTTAGATCTTTCCCATTATTATTATGCTTTTTATATGATATCTTACTAACACTTTTTGTAGTATATCTACATGGGTATCAAAATCTATAACAATTTCTCTTTCCATAGACCTTAGTCCCTTATTTTTATCCTTTGGTATTTTTTTCTCATGAGTTGTAATGTAAAGCTATGGATAAGACCTAGTCTTCCTCATGATTTTGTTTTCTATTATTGTTTTTCTACTTTCCAAATACTTTTCACACCCCTTGGGTTTTTATTTTGTGAGTTGCATTGTAATACTATGGATAGGACCAGGTCTTCCTCATAAATACCATCTTTATCATTTATTTTTCACATGTTTTTCACACCCTCTTGGGTTTCTCTTTTATGAGTTGCAATGTAAGACCATGGATAGGACCAGGCCCTCGTCATAAAATCACCATCTTTAATTAATTTATTGTTACTTTTATAGAATGTCAAGCAATGGTTACAAGTTTATTATCCATTATTCTTATCTTTAGATTTTTCTTTTATCATGTTTCCCTACACTTCATTCTTATGATAATGAATCACACTTCACTATCATTGTATCACTTTTTCACCTTTGTCATATTTTTTTTGATTTGATTTGATTTAAATTGTTTTATTTTTCATTCCTCTTGATTTCGTCTCATTTCATTCCACTCTAGATAAACCAAGGTTGAATTCAAAACAGCACTTTTATTATACATGAAAAAATAAGAATCTTAGACACCTTTCTCTTTCTTAACAACCAAGTCAAAATTTTTAAAATGGTAGTCATTTTTAGCACCCATGTTTGGTTATATGAATCCATGTGGAGTAGGGATATAAAAATCCATCAAAACTTTAAATTCCAAATCATTTGAAATAAAAGACAATGATATAAAAGGAAACATACAAAGTCAAAAGTCAAAATCACACCAAAAGATGTGATTAATAACACATCTCTAATAAAATTTTAAAATCCATAGTTAGCCTAATGATAGAGATGAGGTCTGTTGGGTGAATATTTTGTCGTCAACTAACTAATGACAAAATGGGTATATCAACCATAGCATAGGGAGATTTACACCATGAAAAGTGTGGGTTTACCAGATCTGGATGAGGTAAATCTCTCCTCTCATCAAGGGGAGGTTCCCTATAAATATTTATACGCTAGATATATATATATATATATATATATATATATATATATATATAATTAATTAAGCAAAAAATAACACACGGGGTGGTATAACAGCATCTACCTCTCTTTTTTCAGAGGTAATGTATAAAGAACAAAAGAGGGAAATCCTGGTCCTTAGCTAACAACATTCCTCTTCTTTCAGGAATGGTACCAAACATGAAGTAGAAAATCACCTGAAGTAACAAAGTTCACAAGAAAACTCACGTAAGCACAAAGTCTTTTGTAGCCTCCTTCACCGATCCGAAGCAAATGTAACCGTAGAGTGAAACGAAGCACAAAGTCTTCGCCTGAAACTACAAAAGATAAGAGAATCACAAAGATAAAAGTAGCTCAAATTCTCTCTTCTACCTTTTAGAAACACCCTCAGATAATATTAACACACCCACTTTGCTTATTAAATTAGATAAACAAGATATTATCAGGAAAGAGGACATAAGAACTGTTTCCTAAATAACACAGATAATTTGAACACAAAGTCTGAAATAAATTTGTTTCTCATTCATTTAATAAAATATGATTTACAAGCTGAGCACAAAGTCTCAAAAAGTGTTTCAATTTTAGTAGATTTTTTGCTCTTAATTATCCAAGATATATTTACAAAAGAGGTCTCCACTATATATAGGTAGAAACCTTCAAAAACTAGAAAATAATAAAATACAAAAAATTATCTTAGTCAAAGATGACTCATCTTTGACCTTTGAGATATTTTTCTGAACTTTTTACATGTAATTACACATTACAAAATTGCATGCACTTTTACATGACAAAAGTGCATGAGAAGAAGAGAGAAGGAATGCATGGGTGGCAAAAATTGCCGCCCCTGCATATCAAAGAAGTTCTTGTGCATTTCCATGGACAAATTGTTCGCGGGCAATTTGTATATGCCTGGCCACCCAGTTGGCATAGTTTCACCTAAATTCCTTCAGACTTTTTGTCTGAAGGAATTACTTCGAGCAAAATTTTTGAAGGAATTCGAGGCTTAAATATTTGTTCAATCATTGCGCGCGTTGATGGGGAGTGAACCAAAATTTGATGAACCTTTGTATTGACTTGAACCGTTGAACCTACTACTAGTGTTTGCTGATGGAGCTCTCTGTTCAAACCAAGGCACTGAAATAGTCCTGAAAAATGACTAAATGTTGAAAAATTGATTCTTTTGACTGAAACCACCTGCAGAAGCCTTTGACCCTGAATGCTAACCTCAAACATGTTGAGTCCGCAAAAACATATCTGCAGAGTCCATAGTTTTCTCTAACCTTGAAAGAGTCTGTAGATTTTTGAGAAGCTTGAAAAATGAGGAATTTAAATGACCAAGACAAATTTTGAAAAGGGAAGAGACAATTTTGATTGTAGGTTGTCCCAAAAATGAGTGGCATTTTTTGGGGACAATAGTTGGCTCCAGTTGGGGAACTTCCTTCTATTGTAAAAATCGATTGAAGGGAGTAGAATCCAAAATCTCCAGTGCCTTGAAGTGTGACATTGGGCTATGGATTCATGCTACCCAAAAATAAAGGCTCCAAAAATGAAAACGAAACAAACAAAACAAAGCAAAAGACTATACAAATATACATATGTATAGGGTGACTCATTCGATACTTCAAGAATTGAATTACTTCAGACGTTGGTCCCCGAGAGGCAATGACAATGGTGTTCTATCCTAATAAACTAGCAAGAGGTGATTTTCTCCCTAGAATTGATGATG
The DNA here is from genome assembly GCA_037957365.1 of Torreya grandis. Lineage (NCBI taxonomy): Eukaryota > Viridiplantae > Streptophyta > Pinopsida > Cupressales > Taxaceae > Torreya > Torreya grandis. The sequence goes on along the minus strand of JARHVA010000380.1, from coordinate 2,027,985 downwards.
TGTGAATAGAACTCTCCACCAAAAAACCAATTTCCTGTGCCTTCCCTTTTATTTTCTCCTCTTGCCCCACAGCAAGACTTGTCTTTTGATTCAAAAACCATGAATCTTTGTTTTCTTGGTGAAGAGTTCTTTTCCCTGATCATGATGTGCATCAACATGGTTAACTACCATAATTGGTTGATCTTCTAGTTCCATCCAGCACTTGATTTGATTATCCCCATTTGACACCCACCACTGATTGGCACTATTAGGCCCACTTGTCATTGTTTCATCTAAACCAATTTTTTGGTTGGCATTCTCAAGGGTTTTAACAGGCTCTTCATGAACCTCTTCTGTGGTCAGAAAATAATTACCCCTGCCAGAGGACTTAAACAAAATTTGAGCCACAGGGGCTGACGTTTGGGTGACCACGTACTTTGCCTCTCTCTCAGGAAGCAACCTTTGCATCACTCCTTTCATAAGGATTCTTGCCTAGGACAAGTCCATGCTCAATTCTCCTTTGACATCCTTACAAAATTTCTATCCAATCAAAATGCCATATGAAGCTGGGATGTCAGCTACCAGAACTATCATCTTGATCTTCTTGTCAGGGAATGTTGCAAATGCAAATTGGGCATCTTTGATCTGACTAAGGAGTGGGACTTGCTTGTTTTCCATGGAGAATCATCTCCCAAATGTTTTAGTCAATGTGAGTACAAGAGATTCTGCCACTTTAACAGGCATGATGTTGTCAGATGCACCAGAATCGATGATGCAGTTGCTCAGCTTGCAACCGTTTAATAACAAGGAAACATAGAAAGGTTCTATTTTCTCAGGAGCAACAGGAGGAGTCACAACAAGATTATTCTGAGTGGATACATTCTTTGGGGGATCATGAGTTACCCTCAGAATTTCTTGTCTTGTAGGGACAACTATACCTTTCACATATTCTGCCAACCTATCCAACTGTTTAGGATGGGCTTGTAGAAATTCAAATTCAGACATTTGAATTTTAGTCTTTTTGACATGCTCAATTATGTCAAATGTCTGAATTGGACTAGGCACAGAGGATGGGAGTTCACTCTTTTGGTTGTTGGGAGGGGGAGGGCTGGTTTGTGAAGTTGAAGTAGAGGGTGCAGAGATGCTTGGGGTACATACCTTTTCAATAGTCATCGGGTCCTTTGGTTAGAAGGGCACAGTGGTTCCCCACTTAGCGATTGAAACTGCTAGCTGAGGTTACTCCTCTGTCTTCTCTTTATCAGCTTGTCAAGCTGACTAATTTTGGGATCGAGTGAATATGACATATGATCCCTAAGCTGCATTCCCTTTGCTTCTGGGTTCATCCTGATAATTTAGGTAACCAATGATGGAGTCACCAACTAATTCTTCTTCCTGCTCTTCAAAGAGATTAGCATCATATTGTTGGTCCAACTCAGGTTGGAAAGGGGAGGCGTGTTCTATTTCCAGATATCCAATCGTTGAGTTGGTTGGAGGGGCTTCAAGGGCGAGGTTCCTCTGTGGGGGAGGAAGATGATTTGGCTGCCCTTGATTCCTAGCAGCATTGCCTTGGTACGCTTGATTCTAAAATGTCCTCCTTGGCATATCCTGATTAGGAGAAGCAGACATAACTTGGGCCATTTGTCTCTTCAAAGCTATTAATTCATTTGTTAATTTTTGCACCATAGGATCTGTAGTGCCTGTAGAAGAGCTTTTAGCAGATGAAGAGAATCTATTTTTATTAGGGTCTTTTTTGATCTTACCTACCAGGATGAGATCATCCTCAATTTTAGTAGCCAAATTTTGAGCCAATGCTAGATCCATAGGGCTAGCTCACCTCAATAGAAAAATTACTTCAGGAAGCTGCAAGTTGATAAAAAAACATTTGAGATTCTCCAGTGTGGGCTGAGCAACAGTTGGAATTTGGTTCCTTAACTTGTTGAATTAACTATGAAATACCTCATGGGTTCCTGGGATTATTTTTTCATCTGTGTTAGCTGAGCTAACAAGGCATGTGCATCTTCAGCAAGTTTAAATTTGGCTTCAAATATGGACTTTAGTGTATTCCAGTCAGTTATATTTTGAGCTTGAAGGTGGTAGAACCAATCCGCGATAGCGCCTTGTAGAGTTTCTACAAAAAGTCTCACTGCTACATCCTCAAATTCCACACCGATTACACCACATGCTATGGAGAAAGTGGCAATATGCTCATCAGGATGAACCTTCCTGTCACCAAAAAACTTGGGAAATTTTTTCCTAAAACTACGAGGTAGTTCATGTAAGGGTGGGGTCAAATTAAGAGGACCAAAGGAATTTCCCCACGGGCCTTGAGCCATTATATTAGGATGATTAAATGGTGGGACAATAAATCTAGGTGGATTGTTAATAGGTAGGGCACTATTAACATCAAGAAAAGAAGCTCTACCTTGTGTTGGTGACCCGATAAGGTCAGGAGGAAGAATCCTAGATCATTGGAGGAAAGGTGATGGAGGAAACAGATCAAAATTGCTCTGCTATGCCAACTCAAACACGGGGTCAAAACACCCTTAGATCTCTGGCTTCTTGTGTATCATGGAGTTGCTAGATTTCAAATGAAAAAATACCGAAACTACTTCAAGTTGAAGCTTGAGGCTTCAAAATGCATGTTCGTATCCCCAGCAAAGTCGCCAAAAAATTGTTGGGTGACTATTTTGTCGTCAACTAACTGATGACAAAATGAGTATATCAACCATAACATAGGGAGATTTACACCACGAAAAGTGTGGGTTTACCAGATCTGGATGAGGTAAATCTCTCCTCTCATCAAGGGGAGGTTCCTTATAAATATTTATACGCTGGATATATATATATATATATAATTAAGCAAAAAATAACACATGGGGTGGTATAATAGCATCTACCTCTCTTTTTTTAGAGGTAATGTATAAAGAACAAAAAAGGAAAATCCTAGTCCTTAGCTAACAACATTCCTCTTCTTTCAGGAATGGTATCAAATGTGAAGCAGAAAATCACCTGAAGTAACAAAGTTCACAAGAAAACTCACGTAAGCACAAAGTCTTCTGTAGCTTCCTTCACCAATCCGAAGCAAATGTAATCGTAGAGTGAAATGAAGCACAAAGTCTTCACCTAAAACTATAAAAGATAATAGAATCACAAAGATAAAAGTAGCTCAAAGTCTCTCTTCTACCTTTTAGAAATGCCCTCAGATAATATTAACACACCCACTTTGTTTATTAAATCAGATAGACAAGATATTATCAAGAAAGAGGACATAAGCACTGTTTCCTAAATAACACAGATAATTTCAACACAAAGTCTAAAATAAACTTGTTTCTCATTCATTTAATAAAATATGATTTACAAGTTGAGCACAAAGTCTCAAAAAGTGTTTCTATTTAAGCAAGGTTTTTGCTCTTAATTATCCAAGATATATTTACAAAAGAGGTCTCCACTATATATAGGTAGAAACCTTCAAAAACTAGAAAATAATAAAATACAAAAAATATCTTAGTCAAAGATGACTCATCTTTGACCTTTGAGATATTTTTCTGAATTTTTTACATGTAATTATACATTACAAAATTGCATGCACTTTTACATGACAAAAGTGCATGAGAAGAAGAGAGAAGGAATGCATGGGCGGCAAAAATTGTCGCCCCTACATATCAGATAAGTTCTTATGCATTTTTGTGGACAAATTGTCTATGGGCAATTTGTATCTGCCCGGCCACCCGGCTTGGCATAGTTGCGCCTGAATTCCTTTGGAATTTTTGTCTGAAGGAATTACTTCAAGCAAAATTTTTGAAGGAATTTGGGGCTTAAACATTTGTTCAATCATTGTGCACACTGATGGGGAGTGAACCAAAAGCTGATGAACCTTTGTATTGACTTGAACCGTTGAACCTGTTGTTGGTGTTTGCCGATGGAGATCTTTCTTCGAACCAAGGCACTGAAATAGTCCCAAAAAATGACTAAGTGTTGAAAAACTGATTCTTTTGACTGAAACCACCTGCAGAAGCCTTTGACCCTGAATGCTAACCTCAAGCATGTTGAGTCCGCAAAACATATCTACAGAGTCCATAGTTTTCTCTAACCTTGAAAGAGTCCGTAGATTTTTGAGAAGCTTGAAAAATGAGGAATTTAAATGCCCAGGACAAATTTTGAAAAGGGAAGAGACAATTTTGATTATAGGTTGTCCCAAAAATGAGTGGCATTTTTCGGGGACAACAAGGTCCATTGGGGTGTGGTAGGCTAGTATATTGGAATAGAATAATTCAAAATAATCTATGGTGATACCTAATTTCTCACGCAAGTACCCAATATTCACAGTATATTGATGAATCTGTCAAGGTTCCTAAGGAATGGGGAACACATTGCAAGAAGGTAGGTCCATTTTACTTTTCATGAATCTAGCCTTCATGAGATGATATTCATACCTAATTTTATAATCCAAGATTTTTGTGGTTAGGATAATTTCTTCACATTCTTTAATGTCAAAATTCCTCTTGTTTTGACAAAACTAATTTAAGAGTTTTGACTTTGATAAAGAGTTTTTTACCTTGATTTTTATTTCACTTTTTGCACCACCCATTTCATTTCCCCCTTAATAGGCAAGTGTGATTCTAACATGTTTTCCAATTTATATATTCCTTCTTCTTCACATCTTAATAACATGATATCACTACTTTGTTATGGTTTTATCTATCCTTAGAACAAAATAATATGCTTGAATGACTATGGATTAATTTATTTACACCATGGATTTACATTTTTAAAATTATTTTGATTATTTTACCTTACTTTTTTTGGACACCTACATCCATTTCTAATTTTTAGTACTTTTTAAATTTTTGAATGAGGTTGGCTTGTTACTTCTCACTCACCCATTTTTTTTTACCTTTTGTGCATTTTTTCCATTGATGATTAAGGATTGTTATTGCTCACTCATCAATTTTATTTTACCATTTTCTTGCCCATATTTATTTAATTAAGGATTGTTACTAATTTTAAATTGATATTTGATTACCATTTTTGACATGTATCCTTGGTTTGACTTGGTGAGTTTGCATTTATTACTTAAGGTTTACTTGTTTGAATTTTTTGATCATTTAGTAGCCTTGGATTTTCGGTTACCCAATTTAATCTAAATTTTTGACTTGGTCATTTGGTCATAACTTTAAATTTGTTTGTTATTTTGGCTTTCCTACATTTATTTCTATATATGCCTCATCTACACCATATTAGTTATCTTGGATTTCTTGTGTTTGTTTATTTTTGCTCTTTAATTTTGTATCCTTGGGTTTGTCCAAAACAATATTTATGCCCTCCATGATCAAAAATACAAGCACAATATATAAATATCTAGTGATAATGGTAAGTAAAGGTATACATACATACTTTTATTTTCATTTATTTAACTTTTCAATCATTTACTTTCAATTATTTTATACTTTAAAATACTAGAATTTATTCAACTTTAGCGTTGTGTGTTGTTATGTTCTTTTCTCCAATCACCATCCCATTTTGTACCAGAGTGACACATGATGAGATTTGAGTGGGGCATATATATACACATAATATTTTCAAACTTTATCAATTATTGATGTTTTATCTCTTGTAATAACCTATCGAGTCTCAATCTCTTAGAGTGCAAGCATTAAAGGGTACACTGGGAAAGGGGTGGGCAGACCATTGGTGCATCATAGGATTGTTGTCCCCTATACCACCACTTGATATAAATCTAACCTTATCTTACACACTTCCCTAAGCCTTATCTCCTCTCTTATACCCCCATCTAAGAATTTACCAACTTCATTAGCCCCTTCCTAAGCCTAAAACCCTTTTTATGGTTTACGTTACATATTTGGCCCCATTGATCTTATACTCTAATTAATAAAACAAATTTAGGGTCTAGGTCCACCCCTAGCCATCCTACACAAAGACCTAATTTTTTAATCAATAGGAATACATATTTGATTAGGATGACCCTATTAGCTAAACTTTTATAAATTTTTAGGGTTAGATTCTGCTATATATACACATTCATTTCACTATTTTTTAGAGATAACAAGGAGTTAATTATTCATTTGCGCTTATTTACAATTTTCTCTTCCAAAATTCTACTTAAGGAGTTATAGCTTAAGGTTTATGCTTGGATAATAATATTGTCTTGTGGAAAATTTGTGGATGTTTTGGCCTTTCTTAGTGATCCTTACAAACTACAACATCTTGCAAAGCACCTTTGTCCAAGGGAGATATTGAGTCTCAAAGAGTTTGTCTTAAAGTTAAGTATATATAACTTTAATCCTCTACTTTAGTAGATATAAATAGCATAAGTAATGGCTTTTGAATATATTTCTCACTCCATGCATTAAGGTTTTACCTATACATAACTTAATTAGGATTCTCTTATGCATGTTTACTTTTATGTTTACTAACCCTCATTTTGTGCCACAAGATTTGGTGAACACTAGAATATATTTTACTTTACTTGTTATATACTTTGTGAATATGAAAACATAGGACATAGCTAGGGTTATTGCATGGTGTTATTTGACTAGAGGATTTGGAACCCTCTCTAGTGATATTATTCTGGTAAGAGATTCATTAGTTAGGTATAGCATATCCATCTTGGTCATGACCCTAAAAATATAATGTATCAAAAATTGAAAGTGTAAGTAGGATTTATCTTCTTTGAGATATGATTGATTAATAGATTAGTTGCATTTCCCTTTGCATATAGATGGCATCATATTTTTTTTCACTTGCATGTTCTACTGGTTCTTTGGAATCTATGTGTTAGTTCCATGTTTATGTATGACATATTTAGGTACTTTACATATACACACATGTGTCATACTTCTACTTGAAGTGTGATACAGGCATATACAAATACATGATATATTATTATTTAGTGTGTTAGACCTTCCCTCTACTCATGTCAGGTAGACATTGGGGACATATACTTCTTTGATATTGATACACATAGGTTATATGGTTCAATGATCACATTCTATTATACAGTTTGAGCTTACATATGTACTTACACATGACTTTATCCATGATTATATCTTACATAGGGTACTTGCTATGCTATGCACTTAAGGTTTTTTACTAACAAATTTAATCCATGGGATACTTTGATATGTTTATGTTGGTTTATCATGATTTCCTTTATGCACTTCCTTGAGTGTCTTTCCTTGTTATTACCTTGTTTGTTCGAGCATTTGAATATGCTCCATTTTTTGTGACCATGTGCCTATATATATGATTTATTTGACCTTTTCATATGTCATTATTTTTTGTATGTACATTTAAATATGTCATTATTACTTCCATAGACATTTGATAGAGTTGTTTTGCTTTGATTTTGTAACATTTGAACATACCCCTTATTTACAGTCTCCTTGGACCATTTCCTCTTGACTTAATTTTGAGTGTTATTGCATGTGTGCTTGTTTTATTGTTGAGATTGTACTATTGATACTTCAATGTTGAAATGATCTTTATCATTCATCCAATTCCTTCATGTAGTCACATTAGTTTTATTTGATTCAATGATATATTTACCTAGATATGTTCCCTTTTATATGCTACATGGTTACATTAGTAGATTATACAGTTGTCTTATCCTTTTGAGGTGAGATAACTACTAGTTCCTATCTTTCCCTTACCTAAAGGGAGGAATATCATAGAGGCATGTCCTCCATACTTTTCATATTCAATGGGGGCATGCTTGGGAAGCATGCTCTGAACTCTTATTTAGTATTAAACATATCTAGTTTACAGTGGGGGTAAATTTTGGAAACATGTTCTCCACATTGGTACTTATATCAACCTTCATATTTCTCCATATATATTGGTGTCATGATTTGGAAACATGTTCTCTACACTTCCATAATTTTTTGAATCGGCCAAAGCACATAGTTATATGATCTAGATTCATAGTTATGGAAGAATTATATACATTGATACCATTTTTAGCATGAGACATATCAAAGGTGCATATGTTATGCAACATTTGCTTAATATTTTAAAATCCAAATCAGATTCATATTTCAAAACTCTTCTATGGATTATCACCATAACATGGACTATTACATACTGATACCCTAATCAAACCTTTACAAACTGTAATAAGTCAATCTACTATAGTAGTTGGTTCACTTTTTTGTATGACTGATGTGATAAAATCACTCAATCTTGCCAAGTTTAAGGCTAGAATTGATTGTATCATCTATACTCACTAGTTTATAATTATCATTGGGTTGGATGGTTGAGTTAATCTTAACTTATATGTGGAAACTCACCTTTTCTAAAATTTTGGGGGCATGGGCCTCTCTCTCTCTCTCTCTCTCTCTCTATATATATATATATATATATATATATATATATATACACACACTTTATATATTTATCTATAATTTTCCTAATCTCAAATTTAGAGACTTACAATTATAAATCTTTTTAAAATCAATTTGCCAATAGGCAAGGTGGTTACATTGACACAAAAGTGTACTGATAAACCTTTCTCTTTAAATTTAAACCTTCAAAGTACTTTAAATTATAGATTGTATGCAATGATTATATATTGTAACATGTTATTGGTTGTAGGTTAGTCACCAACAAAGCACTTAAGTTGGGCATGTAAAGACAAGGTGTGCATATAGACCTAGGTATGCATTCCTTTTCTATAAACTAATAATTTCATTAAAAGATTAAATGGGGGGGATTGTAGACATTATTTTATGATTATATAGTACCTCAATATTTTACACTTAGTAAACTCAAACCTTGGTTATTCCTCTTAGTTCTATACCTTTCCTACTTTTGAAAGTCATGCATCTACTCTATCTTATGCCCTTTAGTCTATCTCTTAATCAAACTATTCCTATGTTGATGAACGAGACCTTATCTCTTACCCAGAATGCTTGAAAGGTACTTATCTTCCACCTCTAAAAGTTATGAGATTTTACCTATTTCATTGCTCCCTAGACACTAATATCCATGATAAATAATAGCATTGATGCTAATGTCATGTCCTGATGCAAGTGTCCAATGCCCTAAAATTCATCTAATTTATCAATTAAGTGTATCCTAGTGATAATTATAAGTGATTTAATGTGATTTATTTTCAAAAATGATTGATATAAATACAAGATCAACTCTCATTTATAACTCACCTATCAACTTATTACCTACTCACAAGGTAACATACCAAAAGGTATTCAATCAAGCACTCAAGTGAGAAAAGCTTCCATATTATTTCCTATTTCTATATTAGTCATAATGAAATATCTTATTATTTATTTGTATGATACCTTGGATTAACATTGTAAAATAGTAGTTGTTATAATAATTACAAATTGTACCATATTAAACATATTGAAAGGGAAGGAAATTAGATTTTTAACTTGTTAAATTTTTTTAAATAAAAAATATAAATAGATAATAAAGAAACCTTATATCAATATCTATGGTTTTTAAGATGAAATTTTAGGTTAATCAAGTGTTTAACCCCAAAATATATATAGGGGGGATCTAGGGTTAAAAGGCAAAGATATAGCATAGGGCACAAGGATGAAAGACTATCTCTATAATAGGTTAATTATTTGAAAAAATAGATAAACATATAATAAAATTATTATACCAAGATATATTTAAAATGTATAATTATAACTATTCTAGATATTTCAATGATAATGAACACAAAATACTTAACTAATTCTAATGTTAATACAAATCTAAATTTTGGAATAGGTAGAAAGTACACTAGATCTAGATTCTATATCAATTTATTGATTCTATAAATTATACCTCTATATTCATGAAAACTTGCATCAACCTGGGATGGTTATGTCAAATCTATTATTGAACTTAAACACATATGTCAAGTATAGAATACCTACTAAAACTAAATGCAACCACTTAAAATCTTCTATATTTTTTGTCACCTTCACTCTGGTGTATTAAGATCTCTATTATAGACTATCACTCCTTGTCAAATAGTAAAATCTCTAGTTATCCATCTTCATAGTGGCTATAGGAAAAATGGATTAGTGTTAACATTGTGTTGAACTACCCCAAATACCCCTATGTCAATGAGCATTACCTACATAACCAATACTTTGAAGAGGGCCTTAGAATTATGTATTTCTACCTTATGTGTTGACTTGAGTGTGAATTATGAAATGTGTGATAATCAAGTACAACAATGAACTATCTTGTAACTTTTAAAATATATATTTTGGGCTAATCCTTCAGTACTTTAGATCTATAAATGTGTTGTCCCTATGACTAATATGAAAATAGAAAAAAATAGAGAAGCTTTTGCTCACTTAGATGTTTGATATAATGCTTTTATTAAGTTTCATTTATTAATAATTTTATTTTCATTGATGTCAAAGAGGATATATATAATCCATTCTTGATGATCTGATGAAGTGTTGTTTATCATTGATGAGAGATAAAGATGTTTGATCTTGAAAGGACTAAAAACTCTGTCAAGGAGTAGATTCTATCTTGGGGATTTGATTGATATTTTAAAGGAGGATACATTCCTAAATTTCATAATAAGTAGGTTGCAAATGTTGAGAGTATGAGGGAACCTTCAAAATGCATTTAAGTAATCCCTACATACATAAGACCTTCATTTAAGGGTTACACCTAAAGTACTCCAAAATCTTATTTGCCCCTATCAAGGTTTCATGACTATTTTTCAAGGTGAATGATCTCATGTAAGCATGGATAAAGATTAAGTAGGTTGAGATACATTTTCTCACAAAGTTTGAGGTTAATATTTGAAGGAAAAGTTCATAAATCATTGTTTTAGGCCTTCTTGAGCTCATAGAATGAGGTACTCAAACCCAGGAAATACTTTTAGGCATTTTTTGGCACATAAATCCATTACATGGTGCTCTGAGTCTTTAATGATAGATGGAAAGGGGACCTAGATAAAATTTATGTTCATTAGTTTTGAATTTAATTGGCAGTACACTATGAACAATCACTAACACTCCAAACTATCTTAAACCTCCCTAAAACCCTAATAAAGACTCGATGAGAAATATTTGATTTAAGACATCCCAAAATGGATTCAATTGATTATAAAATATATTTTAATAGGTAGAGGACTCTCTCACATACCTCATGTGGTAATGGATTTTTATAAGAGAGATAGATATGGGCCTATTTATTAGAGTTTTATAGTTTCTCTCAGAAATTAGATTGATCAAGGAGTGAAAATAGATTGGAGAGGATGATAGATACTTCAAGCATATATCCATGATTTTTTCTAAGGCATTTATATCCTTATAATTTTCTAAACAGTTCATTCAATTTAGCTTGTCATAGGCATGTTTAAGCATTAGGAATGGAGTCAATAAATTGGTCTATAAGACCAATACTAGTCATTAAGTCATATTATTCTATGTATTATTACCATAGCATAGAATATTAAGTATCAATACCTAGATTAGACCTTTAGAGATTATATTGAAGTAATCTATTATGATAGTTGGTTCACTTTTTGGTATGATTGATGTGATAAAATAACTCAAGCTTTCAAAGTTTCATGTTAGACCTGATTGTATCATCCATCCTCACTAGGTTATAAGTATCATTGGGTTGTATAGTTGAGATAATCTCAAATTCTATGTGGAAACTCACCTTTTGTCAAATTTTGGGGGTATGGGCCTTCCAATCTCTCTCTCTTTATATCTCTATCTATATATCTCCTTGAATATATGCATTTTATAGATTCATCTATAATTTTCCTAATCTCAATTTCAAAGCCTTACAATGACACATATTTTTTAAATCAAATTTTTAATAGGCAAGGTGGTTACATTGACACAAAGGAGGTAACCTTTCTCTTTCAATTTAAATCTTCCCATTACCTTAAATTATACATTATATGCACTGCTTATACATTGTAACATGCTATTGGTTATAGGTCAATCACTAATAAAGCACTCAAGTTGGGCATGTAAAGGCAATGTGTACATACACACCTGGGTATGCATTCCTTTCCTATAAAATAATAATTTTAATACTATATTAAATGGGGGTAAATGTAGACATTATTTTATGATTATAGAGTACCTTAATAATATACATTTGGAAAACTCAAACCTTGGATATTCCTCTCAGTTTTAGACCTTTCCTACTTTTGAAAGTCTTGCATCTACTCTATCTTATGCCCTTTGGTCTATGTCTTAGTCAAAATAGTTGTATGTTGATTACCGAGACCTTATCTCTTGCCCAAAATGCATAAAATTTACTTATCTTCCACATCTACAAGTTATGAGCTTGTACCTATTTCCTTGCTCCCTAAACACTAATATCTAGGACAAATAGTAACAATGATACTAATGTCTTGTCCTGATTTAAGTGTCTAATTCCCTAAAATTCATCCAATTTTCAAATGAAATGTATCCTAATGATTGGTCTAAGTGCTTTAATGTGAGTTATTTTCCAAATTTATTGATATAAATACAAGATCAACCCTCATTTATACCTCACCTATCAACTTCTTACCTACTCACAAGGTAACCTACTAAAAGGAATTAAATCAAACACTCAAGTGACAAAAACTTATATATTATTTCCTATTTCCATATTAGTCATAATGACATATCTTATTTCTTTATATGATACCTTGGAATAACATTTTACAATAGCAAATTGTGATAACAATTAAAAATTGTAGCATATTAAGCATATTGAAAGGGAAAGAAATTAGATTTTTAACTTTTTAAATATGGTTAAATAAAAAATTATAAATAGATAATAAATAAACCTTATATCAATATATATGGTTTTTTAGATGAAATTTTAGGTTCACCAAATGTTTAACCCCAAAATCTAGATATGGGCGATCTAGGGTTAAAAGGCAAAGAGATAACATAGGTCACAAGGATGATAGAATATCTCTATAATAGGTCAATTATTTATAAAACCTAGATAAACATATAATAAATTTATTATACCAAGATATATTAAAAATGTAAAAGTATAACTATTCTAGATATTGCAATGATAATGAACATAAAATACTTAACTAGTGTTGATGTTAATACAACTCTAGATTTGTAATATGTAGAAAGTATACTAGATTTGGATTCTAGATAATTTCCATAATTCTATAAATTGTACCTTTATAGCCATGAAAACTTTCATCTATTTGGAATGTATATGTCAACTCTATTATCTAACTTGGACTCATATGTCTAATATAGAATACCTATTAAAATAGATGCAACCACTTGGAATCTTCTATGTTTGTTGTCACCTTCAGTCTAGTACATTAATATCTAGGTCATAGACTATCATTCCTTGTCAAATATTAAAATATCTAGTTCTCCATCTTCATAGTGAATGTAGGAAAAATGGGTTAGTGGTCACATGGTGTTGAATTATCCCAAATACCCCTATATCAAAGAGCACTAACTACATAACCAATACTTTGAATAGGACCTTGGAATTATGTAGTTATACATTATGTGTTGACTTGGGTGTGAATTATGAAACATGTGATAATCAATTACAATAGTGACCTAGCTTATAACTTTGAAAATATATCTCTTGGAATAATCCTTTAGTACTTTCGACCTATAAATGTGTTGTTATGACTAATATAAAAATATAAAAAAATAGGGAAGCTTTTTCTCACTTAGATTCTTGATATAATTATATTATTAATATTCCTTTTTTTATCATTTAATTTTCATTAATGTCAAAGAGGATTTATAGAAGACATTATTGATGGTATGATGAAGTGTTGTTTATCATTGATGAGAGAGAAAGATGCTTGATCTTGAAAAACCTTAAAACCTTGTCAATGAGAAGAGTATATCTTGGGATTTTTTTTTATATTTACAAGTAATATACATTCATAAATCTCATAGGAAGTATTTTGAGTTTGTTGAGAGTATGATGGAACCTTCACAGGGCCTTTAAGCCATCCCTACATACACAAGACCTTCATTCTAGGGTTGCACCCAAAGAACTCCAAAACCTTATTTTCCCTAAGGCCTCATGACCATTAATCAAGGTGAATGATATAATGTAAGAATAGATAGAGCTTAAGTATTTTTAGATACATTTTCTCACAAAGTTTGAGGTTAAGATTTAAAGGAAAAGAACATAAATAATTATTTTAGGCCTTTTCAAGCTCATAAAATGAGGTAGTCAAACCTGAAAATCAATTTTAGGCATTTGTTGGCAAAAAAATCCATTACATGGTGCATTTATTATTTAATGGGAGATGTATAAGGTCCCTATCTAAAATATATGTTCATTAGTTTTGAATTTTGTTGGCAGTTCGCTATGAACAATCACTAACATTGCAAATTATCTTAAACTTCCCTAAAACCCTAATAAAGACCTGATGAGAAATATTTTATTCAAAACATACTATAATGGATTAAATTTATCATAAAACCTATTGTAAAAGGTATAGGACTCTCTTAGGTACCTCATGGTGGCATTGTATTGTCAGAAGAGAGAGAAGACCATACAAAAAAGGGTTTTTTATGAGAATTTTATGGTTTATATTAGAAATTAGATTGATAAAAGAATTAACATATATTTTAGAGGATTATAGAGACTTCAAGAATATTTACATGAATTTCCATGATGTTTTTTGAGGCATTTATATCCTTAGAATCTTCTAAATAGTTCATTCAAATTAGCTAGTCACAGGCAGATTTGATCACAATAGAGTCAAGAAATTGGTCTGCAAGACCAATATTGGTCATTAATTCATATTATTATATGTGATTTAAAATGAACATATATTAATATATTTCCTATAAACATAATTTTTATTCCCTAATTTCATGAAATGAGGGTGATCAATCATGAGAGAGATCAAACAGTTAGTGAGTGTTCACAGGCCTAATATGACAGTAAACTACAAGGAGTGTTTTCATGAAGTGGTTAGATCTAAAATGTCTTTTAGATCTTATATTATTTTAGATGGGGTATATTTAAATTGTATTTTAAATGATATTTCATCTATATAAGTGAAATATATTCCAATGGAACATGGTATACACGTTACTAAACATACCTAAAGCAATTAGGTCTCCATCGGTCCTAATGGAGAAATAAGGCTATAAGGTGCTATGGTCAGCCAATATGTGATTTAATTATGGCCAAAAAATATTTTTATAATTTATTAAATCTAATTTTATTACCTATATTGAAATAATAACATGAATGTCTGATTGTATTGCCATATGATCATTAATCTCTATATAAGCTAATTGATCTTTTTGATGTTTGAGAGTGAAATGGAAGATGTATGTGTAGAAGAATGTTTTGAAACATGTTGGAAACAAGATGAATAATATGGGGGGGTGAATCATTCTTATAAAAAATTTCATTCAATTCCATTTAACTATGTATGAACCAATATAACATGCATATACATCTTAGCAATCACAAGCATCAAATCGTAAGAGCATGAAACACATGAACACAACATATATGTGGGAAACCCTCTAGGGAAAAAAATTGATTGATAAAATAAATATACTAAATTAATATAATACAAACATAAATTTTTATTAAAGCACATACTTCACATGGAGCACCAACCCCAACTAGCTCAACAACAACTCAACTAGGCTTTAGCAAGTACCCACATGTAAAGAGGCACCAACCCACTAGATGAATCCACACCAACTCAGCCACTTAATTTTTTAATAACATTTATAAACCCTTTTTTATTATACAAAAAAAATATGATATAATCCTTTTTTTATTTTCTCAAATTGACCTTCAACCTTCTTTGCTCAACTAACCCTCTTCAAGGCTTGATTAAGTCTTCTGACCTTTATCTTCATATACATAACCTATGTTAGATATTCATGACACTTATATAATAGTTTTCATGACCTAATTATACTAAAAATTTATATATATCATTAATTTATCCTTTTATGCACTTTTTCTCTAAGCACACCCCTTAGACATTCTCTCTAAATACACCCAAAATAGGCCTAACTGCCTTGCTTTTATACAAGTCATTTGATCATATCCTTATAGGTCGAATATACATTCAAATAAATTATTTAATCCATTAATATGTCTTATAATATTAAAATAGCATTCCTTAATAATGAATTAATCACTACAATAAGTTAGACATACATTAATTAGCCATTACTCCTCTTTTAGGCTTATGGAGACCTAAAAGGTCTTCTTAACAACACGTTACCCTATGATATTTCTTGAAGCATATACAAACACCTAAAATATAATTAAAAATTCATATTCCACTCCAATATCCCTTATCCAACTTCACTTTAGGTCTATAACACCTTTTAGGTTTAATCACCACTTGAACCCTTACTCAACTCACTGCATATAAAAGGCCTGCACATATAGAAAAACTATCTTGAAAAAATGAGGAATATACTCAATTTTTACAAAAAACCATGTAAAAAAAAAAATTAATTATTCATAAATCTCATGACCTCAAGGTCATAACCAACTTGATTTGATCCTTTAACTCAGGGTAAACAGGCTCAAATACCTCTTTGCAAGATGTTCACTCAGAACTGCCAACTGACTCCAAAACATAGTTAAGGAAACATGAACATCTAACACATGATTGAATATATTAATTGGATTTAAATACATGAACATTATATTATAACATCCTCATATAAATATTAATAAATCATATAATATGCTTTAATGAAAACTATTAGTCTTATAAACCAATATATTGATCTCTCTCACAGACTCTATTCAGTTCGATAAGCCATTTTGGATTCAATGTTTCAACCTCATAATATGACTTCCAAGATTATGAAAATAATGGATATAACATTCAAGACCCAAACAACATCATCATTCATTTCAATGCATCACACTTCCATGATAACACATCAGAAAACACTTTTTCAATTTTGCTTGATTTTATTCTTGTCTGCACCACTAGGTCTGTTTAACAACTAACCAACTTTGATCACCAAAT
Organism: Torreya grandis; assembly: GCA_037957365.1. Lineage (NCBI taxonomy): Eukaryota > Viridiplantae > Streptophyta > Pinopsida > Cupressales > Taxaceae > Torreya > Torreya grandis. Next base: position 2,011,019 of record JARHVA010000380.1, on the reverse strand, counting down.
TTTCACACCTGAGATATAGAAACTATCCAAAAATATTTATGAACATAAACTAAAAGTCTCACACTTTGATTTTCTTCCACTTGTAAATTTTGACTCAATCAACATTGTCTGCTATAACAAATCTATGAAAGACAAGCACTTTTGTGTAGAGTCTTCTCACTCACTTAAGAAATTAATCACACCTAGAAATGAATTGGAGAATTTAATTCAACCTCCAATCACTTTTATGATCATATCAAACTATTATGAGCTCTTTAGAACAATATGTTTAACATCATGTCATTATTAGGGTTTTATGAGGGTTTATACTAACTTTTGGTCTTAACGAACATTTATAAAACTTAGCTCCTATTTATAGAAAAAAATTATTGTAACTTCCCTTCCTCATATACCATTAATAACTTAGGTTCTCATGAAGATGTTTCTCATGCCAATGAGCACTGAGAAAACCCTCTCAGGTAGATAACTCTTCATTCTATGCACTCAAAAAACCTTGAAATACTTTTCAAGCATTTTTTGGCAAATCTTGATATAAAAATTAATGCACATACTAAAAAATAACTTGAATCACCTCTATCAATGTTCACTTTCTCACCCATGTTATGGAAACTGATCTTGTTACCTCATTGGGCCACCATCATCTTCTTGATTTCTAAGCCTTAACTTATAAGTCTTATTATGCTTAGAATCTAACCTTCTAGCCACTCTATAGTCTTCATCTTGAAAATATCTTATGTTTCAATACCTCTTGTGTATGATCAAGAAACTTCATACACTTACTCTTCTTTGGAGATGCAAACACATATCTTCAAAGTTGACCTTATCATCATTTTAGAGGTCTTCAACACCTCATATATAACATCAAACAATCTCTCTCATGATCAAATAATATTAGGTATTCTTCAAATAATTCTCATATTCATAGCTCATTTAGATCATCTTCAAAACTTCTTACACAGATCTTTGAAGCACACTATGGATTTTTGGAGCACACTACTTCTTCAGAGTTCACTTATTTCATCTTACCACCTACAAATACCATGTCACAAGGTCTAGACAAATCATTACAATATGATTTACATTTGCTATATGAACCTATACTCACTCATGCTAATTCTTAATGATTTCACTCAAGATGACTTACCACCTACAAATACCATCTCACAAGGTCTAAACAAAGCATTACAAGATGATTTACATTTTCTATACTGACTTGTACTCATTCATGCTTCTTCTCAACGATTTCACTCAAGCTAACATTCAAACATTTTTTAAACAACATTATTTTATCATAGCAATAACATTCATTATGCTGGTAACATAACTAATTCATATACATACCTCAAGGCTTACTTGACCAATATTTACATAAGAACCTCTAACACCAAATGATATTAGATTGACATCAATGAAAGAATAATGCATCTTAATTAAAATTTTTGTCATCAATGATAATATTAAATATCAAAGTTGAACACTCAGTTGCAATGCTCAATAATCTCTCCCTTAATCAATAAAAATGTTCAATAATCTCCCCCTTTGTCATTTATGGCAAACATACTTAGAAAAATATATCAACCTCTTCTTGATGGAAATCATCTTTTATACCTAGTTATTGCCTTTTCTCATCCTTTCTGATCTTGCCTTCTCATATTTTTTTGATATTTCATCTTTCATCCTTTTTTAATATTTCTCCCCCTTTGTAATTAATGAAAAATGTTTTCCACAACTTATCATATCATTCATATCTTTCAATGGTTATTGTTAATCTTTTAGATATTTCAATGATTATTGTTAATCTTGTTATTGTTTTACATGCAATATCAAAAAAGGATGATATCTATTATTAAAGTGAAGTCTTTCCTTTAACAAATCTTTCCTTTTTCATCTTATTATTGTTAATCTTGTTATTATTTTACATTATGATAGCTATAACAAACCACCTTATACATACCATTTTATTGATGATGATTGTGATCTTCCTTTGACCAATTTCTTCTCCTTCCATAGTTCCATGAGTATTAATTCTTAGAGGGTCTTCTACATTATCTTGTTCTATGAATAAATTGATTGCATGTAAAAAAACAACCATTTAAAGAATTAGCATACCGTATAGCATTGGGATGTCTGATAGGTCTTTTCATGTTGACCTTGTCTTCAATAGTCTTATTTTAATTTTTAAGTGCCTTCTTTTGATCTTATGTATATCCAATACCTCTCTTGTCACTTGTACACTTTTGACTATTTAGAATATCATCTAGCTCCTCAGTGCTCTTTTTAAATTTCACAAAGTTCTTCACCTTGCTAGATGTTTGATCGAACTCAGCTCTTAGATATTTTATTTTAGTTTCATATCTACTATAGTTTTCCTCTTTAGCCTTTAGGCTTGCTACCAAAATCTCCATCTAGGTTTCAACTTGTTGTATGATCTCTTCATATTCCTTAGAAGTGTTTCTCAACCTTTCCTCAATCATTCCAATCTACTCCTCAGTCCTAAGTTAATGACTTTAGTTTTTTATTCTTATTTTTCACAATATTCAACTCTTGTATGGCACTTTCTAGCCCTACTTCAAGGTCTAACTCTTGTATGGCACTTACTAACTCTTGTATACCTCTTCATCTAATTCTACATCAATCATGAGACCTTTCCCATTTGAACAACCTTCATTGTCTAAATCTATGTCTATGAACAAAGTTTCATTTTTTTCATATTTAGATTCATTCATGTCATCTTCACTATTAGATGTGTCTAAATCACTTAAATCTGATGAACTATCTTCTTTGGTGTAAAAGCTTTTCTTATTCTTGAATGGCCCTTTCCTTCCTTCATTATTCTTAAAGTCTCTCTTATTCTTGTTGGACTTATATGCCTTTCTATCATCTCCATCATGTTCTTCATTATGTTTATATATTTATTTGTTAGGACACTTGGTTACAAAGTGACCAATCTTTCCATAGTTGAACCATTTTAAGGGTAACTTACCCTTGTACTTCTCTGAGCCAAAACTCAACTTCATAGCAAACATAGCTATGACATCATCATCATCAATATATGAAAATATCTCATATTTTAAATTTTTGTCCTTTAACTTATTTTAAACCTTGAAATAAACTTTATTCTTGAGAAGATTTCCTTCATTTGATCTCATCTCATAAGTAGTCAAGATGCGATCAAGCCCATCCATCTCTAGCTTATCCAAATCTTGCATCTCTTCTAATACATACACTTTAGATTCAAACTTAGGAGTGAGTGATCTCAATTTTTTTTTAAAAATATTAGATTCTTTCACTTATTATCCTAATCATATTATGATATGAACCACTTCATCAACCCTCAATAGGTAGGATGTAATAGTTTATCTTCACTCATCTTCAGGGTTTCAAATTATCTTCTATGGGTCTGCAACTTGGACATCTTCACCTTGGTGTCTCCTTCATAGATGGTCTTAAATTTATCCTATATACCTTATGTTTAAACACAATGCATTACCTTTACAAGATCTACCTTTGATAGACCACACATAATGGCATTCATTTCCCTAGAATTAGTTTCACTCACCTTCTTACCTAATACATATGTTGGTGGAATTGGAGGTGCAATATAACCATCTATAGCTAACTACAAAATATCATGTACTTATGATATTAGATATATCTTCATTCTAACATTTTAAAATGCATAGTTATTTCCATTGAATAATAGATCCTTACTTATAGAGAAACCATCTTGAGCTTGATGACTAGTCATCCTTACTTTTTAGGATCTCCTTTAGGCTTCAAGCCTATTCTAAAGGACTTGATTTGATAATAATTGTTGTAAAAAATATGACTGAGAGGGGGGCTGGTTGTGAATTAGTCTTCAAAAAATTTTCATTTAATTCCACTTAACTATGTATGAACCATTCTAACATGCATAACATCTTAGTAATCATAAGCATCAAATCATAAGAGTATGAAACAAATGAACAAAACATATAAATGGGAAACCCTCTAGGGGAAATAAACTTACTAATGAAGTATATGGACTATAGTAATATAAAAAAACATAAATATTTAGTGAATAACCCACTTCACATGGAACACCAACCCCAACTAGCTCAGCACCAACTTAGATAAGATTTAACAAGTACCCACTTGTAAGGAGGCACCAACCCCCTAGATGACTTAGCACCAACTCAGCCACTTGATTATTTTATCACCTTCATAAACACTTTTTAATTAAATAATATATTATTATCTAATCCTTTATCTCTTTTCTCACTTTATCCCCTCTCAAATTGACCTTCAACCTTCTTCACTCAACTAGCCCTCTTCATGGCTTGATTAGGTCTTATGACCTTTATCCTCATATGAATAACCTATATTATATACTCATGACACTTATATAATGGTATTCATGAGATAATTATACTCACAAGTGATCTATATCATTACTTATCATTTTATCATCTTTTTCTCTAAGGACACCCCTTATACATTCTCTCTAAATGCACCCAAAATAGGCCTAACTACCTTTTATACAAGTCACTTGATCATATCCTTCTAGGTTAGATATAATTTCAAATAAATTATTTTGGCCATCAATAAATCTTATCATATTAAAATGACATGCCTTAATCATGACTCAATCACTACGATAGGTCAGCCATACATCAATTAGCTCTTACTCCTCTTTTAGGCTTATGGAGACCTAAAAGGCCTTCTTAACAACATGTTACCTTTTTATATTTATTGAATCATATCCAAATAGATAAAATGATATTAAAAAGTCACATGCAACTCCAATATCCCTTATCTAACTTCACTTTAGGTCTATAACACCTTTTACGTCCAATCACCACTTGGGCCCATACTTAACTCACTGCATATAAAAGTCCTGCACATATACTAAAGCTCTATCTCGAAAAAATGAGGCATATATTAAATTTTTAAAAACCTCAAGACCTCAAGGTAATCACCAAATTAATTTTATTATTCAACTCAAGGTAAACAAGCTCAAATACCTCTCTCTAAGATGTTCACTCAAAACTACCAACTGATTCCAAAACATAGTTAAGGAAACATGAACATATAACACACGATTGAATATTTTAAATGTCTTTTAATACATTAAAAATATCTTATAACATCCTTAAATAAACATAAATCAATTATATCATGCACTCTAATGAAAAATATTGGTCTTATAGACCAATCTACTAACCTTCTCTCTCATAAACTCTATTCAATTATATAAGGCATTTTGGATTCAATGTTTCAACCTCTTAATATAACTTCCAAGATTTTATAAATCATGGATATATCATTAAAGACCCAAAAAACATCATCATCCATTTTAATTCATCTCTCTTTCATGAAAACATATCAGAAACCATTTTTTCATTCCTGCCTAATTTCCTTCCTGTCTGCACCACTAGATCTTTTCAATGACTAGCTAACTTTAATCACCAAATTTACACACTTGAGATCTATAACCTATCCAAAAATATTTATGAATATCAACTATAAGTATCACACTTTAATATTCATCCACTTGGCAATTTTGACTCAATCAACATTGTCTACTATAGAAAATCTCTGAAAGACAAGAACTTTTATGTAGAGTCTTCTCACTCACATAAGAAATTAATCACACTTGGAGATGCCTGGGAGATTTTAATTCAACCTCTAATAACTTGTCTAATAATTTCATATAATTTTGAGATCTTTAGAATAAGATCTTTAACATCAAGTCACTGTTAGGGTTTTATGAGGGTTTAAACTAACTTCCAATCTTAACGAACATTCATAAAACTTAGCTCATTTGTCTAGAAAAAAATGCTTGGAAATTTGAGCTAGAACCCTTGCTCATATACCATTAACAACTTAAGTTCTCATATAGATGCTTCTTATTCTAACAAGCACTAAGCAACCCTTCTTGGGTAGATAACTCTTCATTATGTACACTTAAGAAACCTTGAAATACTTTTTCAAACCTTTTCTTACAAGCCTTGATCTAAAAATTCATGCACATACTAAAAATAACTTGACTCACCTCTATCAATATTCACCTGCTCACCCATGTCATGGAAACTGATCATGTTACCTCATATTTCCACCATCATCTTCTTGCTTTCTAAGCCTTGAGTTATAAGTCTTATTATGCCTAGAATCTGACCTTCTATCCACTTTGTAGTCTTCATCTTGAAACTCTCATGTGTTTTGATACCTCTTGTGTATGCTCAAAAAACTTCATACACTTACTCATATTTGAAAATTCAATAGAACTTCTTCATCGTTACTTACGTATCTTTGGAGATTAAATGTAACTTCTTTAGAGCTACAAACATAGATCTTTAATGTTGGCCTTCTCATAATTTTTAAGGTCCTTAACACCTCATGTACAACCTCAAATAATCTCTATCATGCTCAAATAATTGTTAGGTATTATTCAGAGCATTCTCATCTTCATAGCTCATTTAGATCTTCTTTATAACTACTTACACAATTATTCAGAGCACACTACAAATATTTGAAACACACTGATTCTTCTTCAGAGTTCACTTATTTCATCTTACCACCTAAAAATACCATATCATGAGGTCTAAACAAAGCATTATAAGATGATTTACATTTTTTATACTGACTTGTACTCACTCATGATGCTTCTTAATGATTTCATTCAAGATGACTTACCACCTACAAATACCATCTCAAAAATTCTAGATAAATCATTACAAGATTATTTACATTTTCTATACTAACATGTACTCATTCATGATACTTATCAATGATTTAACTCAAGATGACATTATAACATTCTTCAAACAACATTATTTCATCACAACAATAACACTCATTATGCTGGAAATAAAACTCATTCATATACATACCTCAAGGCTTACTTGATTAGGTATTTGCACAAAAATATTTGACATCAAATCATATTAGATTGACATAAATGAAATAACCATGCATCTTCATTAGAACCATTAACATCAATGATAACATTAAATATCAAATTTCACCACTTAATGAAAATGCTCAATAATATCTCCCTTAATCAATGATAATGTTCAACAAAACATATTGTAAACCCTTAGAGGAGAGCATAAAAATATTCATGATAAGTTTGTAGGTTGTCTACATATGAATAATAGGGATATATGGCCTAATAATACTTGATGAGGACTAGACAAGTGAAGAAGAGTGTGCATTGAGATTAAAGAGAAGAGAAGGAAGAATTGATCGTCATATGTTGATTGAACAACAAATGAATCAGATGATTATCATTAATCAGAGTTGACTAATTTGTTAATTAGTCATAAAGGGATTTTTATCTTCTTAGAAAGTGGGTACATGCCAAAACATTGGTCAAGTGGGTGTTTGACAGTTTGAGGTTGGTGCTCCAAGTTGATTTGGTGTTCAACAAAATTTCATCTTTTGTAAACATTTATAGGACTGTATTCCAATTATAGAGGTCATAATAAGTTTTGTTCCCTTCAAGGGTTTATCACTCATATTATGTTATGGTCATTATTTCATGTTTGTGTGATTGGTTCTTGATGCATTGATTGATCACTCCATTGATTTGATGGTTAATGAAAGGTAATGTATAGTTTTAAAATTTTTGTAAAGTCACTGATTCACTTCCCCTAGTACATTATGCTTCTAAAATCTTTTAGTATTTTCTAGGTTCTTTCTAGGTGTGGGATGAATGAGGATTTATCCTATATATATATACCAATACTTTAAAGAATATCTCACACTAAATCACTTAGGTAGACCATAGAAATACATTTAATTTTTAAATTGGATGAATTTAAGGCACTAGATACTTGTGTTTGGATAGGACACTTGAGTCAATGTAGAAACTAACTAGGACATAAGTGTCTAGGAAGTTAGAATATAGGTGTAGGTCCAAAAAACTTAGATATGGAAGATAATCAGGTTTATCAAAGTTTGGGAATGATAGCCAGCCTAAGTCATTATAATAATATTGGTTAGACTAATAAATAAACAATGAGGAATGTATATATAGTGTATGTGAGCCTTTTGGTAGTAGGAAGGGTCTAGAAGTTGAAGGTACATCCATGATATGTATTTTCTAAGTGTACAATACTAAGGTTCTTTATAATTTATAAATGGTGTCTATAGTCATTTCTTCCTATTCCTCTAGAAGGTCTATGAAGTTGTGGCCTTCCATTCTGACTATAAGTTGATTATGACTTCTTTTATCATTGACCTTAACATTGTATGGGACTTTTGTATTAGTCTTATTTGTTGTTTCTAATATACTTATGTACTTGAGTTTGCCAATTAAAATTAATTTGACTTCCCTTTCCTTTAGTGTATGACATAACTCAATGAAAGAAGATAATATTTTGAATATTATTGATTCATACAAAGCTGGTAGAAGACTCTGTTTAAAGAGATCTTGTAACTCTTGATCGGCCATGGGGCTAGTCATCTTAGCCAAGATAGTCTTATATCGAAGAACATAATCTATGAGATGTTCATTTGACCTTTGTTTCTATTTGGAAACTTGGGCATAGAAAACAAAGGTCAAATGAAACAAAAATGAGCTAGGAACATGTCGGCTACAAGATTGAATCTATTGACCAATTGATTTGGTAGACTATAGAACCATTGTAAGGCAAAATCCTTTAGAATATGTGGAAATAGCTTGGTTAGTAAACAGTCATTTGGCACATATTCCAAGAATGATACATGAAAATATCTCAAGTGTGTCTCTAGATCACCCTTTCCATCATATAGAGTGAGCTTGGGTTGAATAAAACCTTATGGCAAGGGTGTCGAAGTAATATGGTGTGCCAATGGTGTATGAAGTAGAGAAAAATAATCCAAAGCCTACATTGGTCTAAAAGCACCTTTCTTAAGATGTATCACCTTGGATTGAAGATATTTTATCTCTTGCACAAGGGCAGCCACATCAAGAGGTAAAGATGTACTACTTGTAACTAATGGTGGTATAGAGGAAGGTTGGACTGCTATAGGGGGTTGTTGAGACATAATTTCTCTCGAGTGTCATTTATAAATGGTTACTTTATGGTTTGAGAGGATTGACCATTATTTGATTTTTTATACTCTTCTTGTAGTATTTTAAGCATATAATCTTGCATGTCAAGGTGTTTAGTTAAGAGTTTTTGAATTTCTTTTTTATCATTTTCATCAAAATTGATGTATTGGGCCATTATTAAAGTAGGAAAACAAATTGATTTTTTGTAGTAATTTATAATAAACAAAATTCTATGAAAGGAAAGTATTGAATATAAGAAATGTAAATTCCTAAAAATAGTAAATTGGAAAATGCTAAAAAGGATATGAAGCTCACAAACATGTAAGGTGATATCTCAAAAGCAATGGGACCTAATATATGCAACTAGGGTTTTGAAAAATGATATTTTAAAACTACTAGGGAATTTTAAAAATTAATTAAATTTTATTCCTCCAATGATTTAACTATTACAATATTATTCACTAATTTACCATTAACATTGGTGATAAGGTTTCCTATGCCCAAGTTGCATAATAGAAACAAAGGTTAAATGAGAATCTCATAGATTATGTTCTTCAATATAAGACTATATTGGATAAGATGACAAACCCCATGGCTGATAAAGAGTTACAATATCTCTTCAAACAAAGTCTTGTACCATCTTTGCATGAATCAATAATGCTCAAAAGAATATCTTCCTTCACTGAGTTGTGTCACACACTAAAGGAAAGGGAAGTCAAATTAATTTCAATGGGCAAACTCAAGTACACAAGTATATCAAAAATAACAAATAAGAGTAAAAAAAAAGTCCCATACAAAGTCAATGTGGCTTTAGAGCCCCCTCAGTGAGTGGTTTTATCAACACCTCCTCTATGAACCTTTACCAATTTCTTGAGCCAAAGTTTTATAGAAGATTTGGAATGTAATATCATATCTCTCCCTCCTATTTAGGAAGTTGATCCAACAAATCCTCTTCTATGAGGATATGATCATAATGTATTTTGTGACTTTCATAGGGCACCAGGCCACATAACAAATAGATGCATCAGTTTGAACCACAAGATTCAAGACTTGATAGATGGAAATATTATTGATCTTGGCACTCTAGTTAAGCATCCATAGGGAAAACAAACACAATACACGGCTCTAAAAAGTTTCTCAGATCTTTTTCCATAACATTATAAACAAGAGACAAGGGACACATTAGTTATTCACCATGCATATCATGCATATCCATCACTAACTACATATAGGGTACCTTCAATTGAGTCACATCTTTAGAGTAACATGATTGGTGTGTACAATTGCATAGTTCTAGTTAGACCTTAAATATTCTTCTTAGAGTTGGAGATATTTGAGGATGATTTGGATTATCATGTGCTCTTTATGAGAGCTTACATTCATAATCATCCTATTCATAGTATTCTCATAGATAATGGATCTAGTGTGAACATGTGCATTATGACATTATTTTAGCATTTAGGATATTCACAACAGGATATTACCCTGATGGACAAAATTGTTAATGGATTCAGTGGGCACATACAAATTTCATTGGGTGAGATTGCACTTCCTCTATATGTTGGTCTGATACATGTGGCCACACCATTTACTATTGTTCCTAGTGCATGAGATTTTGATATGTCACTTAGTCTACCATAGATCTAATGAATTCATGTAGTACCTTCTACAGTTAATAGATGCATGAAATTAATTGATGATAATCAAGTTGTTACAATTGGTAGAGTTTCGTATAAGTTACCACTCCCCATTTTAGAGCCATCTACTATTTTATAGTCACTAGTTTCAATTTTGCCACCAGTTTTAGTTTTTATTCTAGTTTAGATTTAGCCATAGTCATGGCCTTCATCTCCAACACATAGAGTTTATATACTTCCATAGAGGCCTATTTTAGAGAAACCATAATTTTAGGATTCTAGATAACTTCTAGCCACAGTGTTCACATTCAGGATAGTATCATTGAGGTCTCACACCTCTACACATAGAGTACATGTTTAGAAATCTTATCTTACTACTATATTAGTCCCTAAGAGTCCTATAGTGGCATCCACTTCTCAGAGTTACAAGGGGACCCCATAATTAGTTTTCACTATAGATATTTTAGATAATTTACAACATACATAGATTTTAGAGCCACAGTCTCAACCCTTCCATCATGCTTCACGATCATGCATGATCCCTCTCCTTGATACAAGACACTGTGATAAGGAGTCTCTCAAGAGACTCGTCAGTTAGTATCATTTCTTCCCAGTCTTGCTTGTACATAGCTTTTCTTCAATTTCTTGTACATAGTCTTCTAATGATTGATTGTACATAGCTTAATTCAAAATCCAAAAATAATACAAAATTTCAAAAACATTAAAATATGTCAAAATATCAAAAGCATTTAAATATTTCAAAATCCAAAAACATTCAAATATTCAAAAATATTGAAAATATTCAAATATTTCAAAATCCAAAAACATTCAAGTATTCAAAAAATTTTAAAAAATTAAATATTTCAAAATCCAAAAACATTCAAATATTCAAAAATTTAAAAAAAAATCAATTGTATGCATTATCCATGCTTTACATTTCTACTACCATGCTAGACTTATATTTTGTTGTTCTATGTTATTGTTTGTAAATTTATCTATATTATCATGCTTCTCTTAATCTTATTTAAGTGTGTGTAGTGACTCCTAGATCCATTACTGCTTCACTCTACCCATTGAGGGGGCATCCTACTACATTTGAGACATACATCGATATACCTATATACCAGACGTATCTTCTACATGACTGAACCACCCAGGTTATGTAATTACTACACCACACACTCTAGTTATCATGTTGATGTACATTTGTTACTAGTTTACATAGATTACTCTATCAACACTCACTAGTATCTAACACTTATGAATTTCTTCGCATATACCTAGTCTTGTACTAGAGGTCATGCATACTTTCACTTCTTGATTTGATTAATTAGATGCTATTATATTTCTAGTATTTACATGCTTTCCTTTCTTACTTTGTGTATCTAGATATGATTGCATTTCTCAGTTCCTATTTTACCTCTTATATGTGCCTTAAGACATTTGCCAATTTCCTTTGCTTCTATTCTTATGTGTGCCTTAGGACATTTGCCAATGTCCTTTACTTGTACTCTTCTATGTGCTTGTGGCCCTCGTGCCAACCTTGCTTATTTCAATTATATGTGTATGTGGCATTTGAATATGCCTTGTATCCTTGCTTTCCAACTTGAATGACATGTGCCCATGTCCCTTGTTTGCTCGGCCCCTTGGCCACTCTTATACGATTCCTACTTCTTGCCTTGTGTGCTTGTTGCTTGATTAATTTTTAATTTTTTGTAATGCCATGATCCATATCATGCATTATCTTGCTTGTTTAGATGCCATGATGGACATCATGTTCTATCCCTCCTTGACAACTAAGAATTAGGAACTAACCAGACTTTTAGTTCTAGTTTATTTATTGCACATGTTATTACATTTTTATATCTATCTATACATACCCCTATTGATCTAACAATCTATGATACAAACCATGTTATTTCTTGAGACATTTTATCAATTATCATTTTTATATCATGTATTCTCATATCATAACAAACTTGTAAGGCTATTTTTTTAGGATAGTCATTATAGGGTCTTCATTCCTACCCTCATAAGAGAGGGCAACAAATAAGGGTTTTATCACAAAGATCATAGCTCCTACCAATCAAAAAATAAGATTTTAGAACACTCAAAATAGTATTCAAAGGTCAAACTTGGTAGAACATACCAGATAGATAGTGATGTGTATAGAATAGCCATCAAATTTAGCAAAGGAAAATTATGCCAAGTTTTGACTAAAATACCAGATAATAGGGTGTCTTGTTTTGGTGCTCTTGTTCAAACAACAAAAAAACCATATTTTTTATAAACAGATATAAAGGTAAGACCAATTATAGTTTTATTAGCAATAGTTTAGTTCAAAATCATTAGTTTTAGTACATTTTTTCTCATATAATCTAGATATAGAGGGAATCATGCACGACATGATGGCTCTTGCTTCTAGTTTTAGATTAGGTAGTTGGTATAACTTTCATATCATAATCCATGTTTCAAATACCAGTGATTAGGGGTAATGTGCATAACACATTTGACTTCTTTTCTTTCTAATTTTAGTACATTACCTAGGTATTCTTAGTAGTTTCATGCCTTATTCCATATATAGGTGGTTGGCATCATTTTCTAATGGCTTACACATAAGCTTATTGCCTAGTTTTGGAGTGGCTTTCATACAAGCCTAATCTCCACCTTTTCTGAGTGGCCAAGAGTGGCCTAGTTTATAGCACCCATTCAACCTTCCATGCCATATTCTCTAATTATAGAACATTAATGGGATTCAAAATCCATCTCATATGACACAAATTCATACTAGTATTAATTCATAGATTCAATCATGGGGCAATGATGGATCCAAAGGACTAGCTAGCCTTTGCATTCTTGAGCCACTTACTCAGAGGGATTAGACACATAATCCAAACATCAATTATCATATGCATGATCACATAGCTTCACTTATTGGGTGATGATGGATCCAAAGGGCCAGCCTTTGCATTTTTAAACCACTTTTGGGGAATTGAGCACTCAGCTCCATTTGCAAAATTAATTTTGGTAAAACATCATTCAACACATACCTAACATCACTCAGCATCACAATAGGTTTTTTATTGGTTGACGTACCTAGTGAGGTATATTCATTCCTTTCTTTTCCTCTCTCTCTTACCCAACCTTGTACATTCTTATTTTAGTTATAGCATATCTAGTAAGAACTGATCTACTATTTATTTTCTCTTACAAATTTACACTTTAAAGTGTGCTCTCTATGCACACCCAACATCACACAACTTTATGATCTTCACCCTTGTAGGTAAGTTTTGATATTCTTTCTATTTTTCCTTTATCCTTTTATTTCACTTTGATGCATCACTAAAATAAAGGTGGGGAAAATGTAGTCATAGTAAATGTCAAAATTGGTAGCTTGAGTGTGGGTTGTGACACCCAACCCATAGGTCCCTCTTGCATACTCTCATGACCCTTTTAGACACCATTTTGATTATTTCTAGTCATCTGTAGACTTTCAAAACATGATTATAACTCAACTAATCTACATTTCCCATGCTAATTCCATCCACTCAAGTCTCACACCTGTAGGACAATAGTGCCCAACTTAGACTATAACACTAGAACTTAGGGTGTTTCATTTTGGTACTCCTATCTAATTGAATTTTTATCTCCAATGATCATTTCCTTCTAGTTCTTATCCTTTATCCTATTGGTCTAGTACGAATACATTCAACCCATGACCAATAAATCTCTATAAAATCCCATTCAAATTTTATTTCTAAGGGGGTTGGAAAATATTACAAAATCAATAAAGAATACAAACAATATCATTGCGGTAAATTTCTCTATTCTCTGGATATAGCCATCCAATACATCTATAAGCATATCCAAATCCTCACACCAGTCCCTAGCCACCTTAAGCACACCCATTTTAGTATTTTTACATCTGTATAACACTATTACACAAAGCACATCAAGTGGGAGAACTACATATGGCCTGATCCCTCTTAAAAGTATTGGTATGTAGGTAGTGTGCCCACACAAGGGGTGTGGATACACGTTTAGTGCATCTTACACACACTAAGCCCCCATTATTTCTCAAGATTGATCAAAGCATAATTAAGTCTAGGGTTTTAATAATAAATCATCTCTACAAGGAGTTTTATAGACTTTTATTAGTTGAGATTTCATAGGTAGGCTCACACATGGATAATGAATAAATCCCAAAAAAATCATGTCTCTACAATCAATTTGGATAACAATGGTAGAAAAGGAGTATAGCATTGGACCCTAGGATGTCCTATTTTGGTGATCCTATCCTTTCACAAGATGAAATCCAAATCCTAGTTTGTGACACTATCCCAGTCCTACATAATAAATTCCAGACCCTATCTCAGTCATTTTATTTTATTTTTAGCTAAGTCTTATTTTCTCCATATTTATTGCTATTTATAGAAAGGTTAAAAATATAAATAAATTATATAATATCAGTAGTTGAATTATTGTAATATTATATATTGATTTAGTCAACTTAGACATTTAACTAGATTAAGAATAAGACTCCAATATTTCCAAAATAGTTAAATCAGTTTACTAACCCCCATATTGTCCCACAAGCTTTGGTGAGCATTAGATTATACTTTTGATTTACTTGTTATTAGTATAGTGAATTAAAACATAGGTATTAGTTAAGGTTATTATGTATTTTTGCTTGACTGGAGGCTTTGGAACCCTCCCTAGTGATATTATTATGATATTAGATCCCCTAATTTGGTTTAGAAGATCAACATATTAGTCATGTTTATAATTATCTAATGTATCCCCAATCAAAAGTGTAAGTAGGATCTACCTTATACAAGCTAGGATTGATTTATAGATCTAATGTATTTTTGATTGCATACATTCTGATGAACCCAAAATGAATCTAACCTTTACAGGTTTTCTTTCACATTTTTTCTATCATTTTTTTTCTATATTTACAATACTAGGTCAACAGGGCCTATATAGTTTCCAAATTTTATGCATAGGTTTAACACACTATTGCATAAAAAATGATTATACTCTTTTTGTGCAAGTCTTCATCAAATATAAGTTACTAGGTTGAATAGGTTGACACAATACTCTTATTCACTTCTAGAAAACATACTAGGTCAACCAGACCAATATAGGATTCCATATAGTTTCTAGAAAACATACTAGGTCGACGAAGCTGGTATAGTATTCTAAATAGCTTTTAGAAAACATACTAGGTTGATCAGGTTGATATAGTCATCTTAATAGGGTTTAAAAATAAGGAATTGGAGAAGTAGGCTGACCTAGTCGACACAATTGGTAGAATTTATAAGTAATATTCAAATCACTTCAACAAGACTTTCACATTCTTCAACATCTTCCAACCCACCAAGGTTACTTTCTCTCTTTCTCTTTCATTTTAGTTCTTCCTTAAAGTTCTATTTTTTTATAGTTTGCAGTCTTTAAAACTGCCATCATACAACAAACTAGGTTGACTTGGTCGACTTAGTTTGGTATTCTATCTTCTACCTAAAAGACTAGGTCGACCCTATCAACATAGTTATTAAATACCCTTACTTCTACATTATGGTAGATACACTATCAACTTTATTCTATGATATTTAAATACACTATCATCTGAACCAAGACTATACTATATTTCAAATTAGAAATTAATAATTATATGCTAGTAATTACTTCACACTTTCAATTTCAATTCTTTGCCTACTTAGAATAGATTACATAGTCTAATATGGTGGTTTTTCAATATACCATTTAGTTTCACTATTTTTCTCTTTCTTACACACACTAACAAATCACATAATTTCAAAACCCATTAAAATATTTGTCTACCCAAGGCCTATCTACTTGGATTTCATCACTAAGGCGGAATTGGACTTGGTTTTTTGTCCATGTATAAACATGTGGTTAATGGTATATATTGGCAAAAAACCTGACACCCTTATCATTTTGGGATTATGAAGTGAGGGGGTAGGCCAAAATACTAAGCCAATACCATTGCCAACACAAATCCTTTTCAACCTAAACATCTTGAAACCATCCATAGATTGCTTTCTAGTTCCCTAATTTTATCCAACTTCCCTATCACACTTTAAAAAACACTTTATAATAATCTAACAACATTTAGGATGACCCATTTACTTTTCAGTTGACTACTTGATTTTTTCTCATTGTATGTTATATTGTAAAAACTTGCATTGGTTAGTGTTAGTACAAGGTTTTGTGTTGTGTGCCTCAATTGGATCTTTATCATTGACCCAATTGACTGTGTGCTTACTTTTATTTCTTACTTTCACATATATTGAAAAATATTTCCCCATTTTTAGTACACTATCATTATATTCGACACAATCTCTTATAAACTATTTTTCCTTCTTACCTGTAGTATTAGGTTGACCCAATCAACCATGCATCTCTTTTACTAGTCAGATTATAGTAATAGATAGATCTAGTCGACTATATACTCTTATCAGAATCTATTTTCCTTGATTTCCAGTACTAAGTTGACCCAGTTGACTCTATACTCTTATTTCCTATCTTGTCTATCTAACTTAGTTCTCTATTTTTCCTTCTTTCGTATTTTGTTAATTTTTTTTCGAGTCATCATGAAGTCTCCTATCAAAATTTTCTTGGACAAACTAAATCCATTTAGATATTATATGGGATGTTCATTTCTTCCTCTATTTTTCTTCCAAGAGAACCCTCAATCTTGGAGTACCTCTTCCCTTCCTTCATATGTGGCTTGTAACATGGTGCAAATCACACCTCAAGATGAAGTAGGTGGATCTGATCCTTTTTAATACCTATAAAGACAATTCTTATCTTCAAACTCTTAAACATAATGTGTCATCAATTGACACAAGATTATCCAATAATCCCATTAATAATCCATCTTCTAATAACCCTCCCCCTAATACCAATTTGGGGAGTTCTCCTACAAACACCAACCCACCAATTGATATAACTCAAATTATTTCACAAGTTATACAACATATGAACATAATGCAAACTTATAGCACCTCTCAAATGATGCAATTATAACATCATTTGATTAATATGGATAATCAACCTCTTGATATCAATCCTTAATCCAACCCAAATTTTATTCCTCCACCTCTTAGAGATGCCCCAAGAAATGTTATTCCTCAACCTGTTATGAATAAAAAATGCTTCAAAACATCCAAAATGATCCTTTAGATCCTTTCATTGTATCCATTGACATTGGAAATATATCCCCAACTATCAAGTATGATGGGACTAAAGACTCTGCATCATTTCTCATAGCCTTTGGCAATCTTTACAAAGAGTGGATCCAAACTAATATTTTCACCACAAGTAGACTTATAGTTAAAACCTTCACTAGTGATGTATTGGAATGGTACAACCAACTTCCCCAACATTACATTTGGAAACTTGAGGATTTAGTCAATCCTTTAGTCAAAGAGTTTCAACATAATGATCTTCTTAAAAATTGCCTTAGCCATTTCATCAATACTAAGCAATCTCCTACTGAATGAGCCCATGATTTTATCAAACATTAGAAATCTCTGGGCCATAAAGCTGACTATAACATGACTGGTGACAATTTGTTTAAACTCTTTATAAATTCTTTGATTCCTTCTCTTCAATATAAGGTTCAAACTTTTGCTCCCCATATACTTAATGAAGCTCTTAACCAAGCTAAATGTCAATACTTTCTCATGAAGCAATTTGAACCTAATCCTAAATTCCTTAAAGTATATTTTCAGACTTATACCAATGATATCATTGGAAATACTCCACAAACCAAACCAGTAATTGCCAAAGCTGATATCTCCCCATATTTTCACATACCACTCACTGTGCTTGAAATGAAACAACTCTTACAACCCTCTAAACCCTTTACTTATCATAATAATCCTCATAAATGGTATGACCCTAATCAATTTTTTTGGCTCCACACCAACATTAGTCATTCCTGTGAATCTTTTAGAGGGATTATTGATTTTTTTGTCTCCTACATGCTTGGTGATTCCTTTAATCATAAAGCCATAGTAAGTCTTCATCATCAAGAGTACAATACTACTTCTCAAAACTGACAAGCCTCTAAAGCTTCTTCTTATAACAACCAAAAAATATTTTTCCATAGCTAATAATCAATAAAATAACAAGGATGTCTGTGTTATTGATATTGATTATGAACAATATTACAACAATTATCAATATGTTAATACCGCTAAGGTCAATTATCATCACAAACTATCTCACAAGGATCCCATCACAGAACTTAAGAAACCATCTTTAGAAGAACTTATTACAACCACTCAATTATCTTCAAAATCCCTTGAGGAACCACCTCCTTCTTCCTAACCCCCAACAACTTCTATTCCTTCAAAATCTACCTTAACTTCTAAAACTCACACTAGTTCTTCTTCTAAATCCCGTTGGAACTTTCTTGAAGAGTTTAATTCTATTCCTTGAAAAAATCCACTTATGGAGTTAGTTTATACTTCCCCTTATCATCATAAGTTACTTATAAAATAATTAAAATAAATTAAAGATCCATCTCATATAGATGAAGAACCACCCTCTATTGAACCTCATCCTACCAACATGCATACCATTAAAACTGTGTGTCATTCTAAATTTTCTATTAAATTTCTTGAAGAAGACATGATTAATGATGAAATCCTTCTTTTTATCGATGATCCACCACTATTAATTAAAATATCCATTGATACTACCCTTATCCAAAAAAATTTAGTTGATGAAGGTTATGGTATTAATGTGACATCTTTGTGGCTCATCCAATAACTTGGTTATAATAAGGATCATTTCAAGAAAACTTGCCTTACCTATCATGGATTTGATAAAACTAATCAAAATCCACTGGGTCATATTTGGCTTCCCCTAACAATTGGACCTAAGATCATTCAAACTAAACTTATTATCCTTGATTTTCCCCTATCTTATAACATACTCATTGGTTGACCGTGGACTCATAGAATGAGGGCCATCATCTCTTCTGGTAGTTGATGCATTAAATTCTTACATAATAGTAATGATATAAGCATAAGGCTTATCATAACCCTTGGAGTATTCAACTTCCTAATCCAAAATATCAATATTGTATCCCTACCATTCCTACCATCAATAGTGTTCCCTTACCTAAGTTCATCAACATCAATCCAAACTTACAAGTCATACTTGTTGATTCAGATGATGATGAACCTAATGACTTGTAACATACTTGCAACACTACCAAGCTACCTCCCTATATATCAGAGTGGCTTCCTTTTTCTTGGTTAATTCATGATCACACTATTCCTCTCATTGATGAGATAATGGATTTTCCCCTCCATGCAATACTTAAGAGCCTTTTCTACCATAAGATTCCTTCACATGCAATGAATATGATGTGGCCAAATTATTTCAATATCCTCTCATCATGTCTCCACGTAAATTTACTAATATTGGGATTTCACCTCCTGAAATTCCAACTAAATCTCAAGCATGTGCCATTTCTCTAACCTATGATGATAACTACATAATGGCACAAACTCAATCTCAAGACTTGGATGTTCAATGTTATCATAAAACCTTAACTCAAATACATGATTTTAACTAGGATGTTCATACCATTTCCACAGATCATAAATGAAATCATGAAGGTCATGTACCTCCTGCTAATACTCCACTTCTTGATACTCCTTAGGTCATAGAACAAATCATACCTTCAAAACCTCCAGATATTCTTCCATATTCTCTACCACCTATAGATCCCATCGCCTCATTTGATTCTTCCCTCATCAAATAAACTAATGACACAACAATCTCATTCGATCTATCTAATCTCCTACTCTTGAGATTACATTAAATGCCAAGGCTACAATTGTCTATCAGATACATTCTGAATATGATCACCATGGTAATCAAATTCTCTATATTGAAGTAGATATTGAGTATTATGGTCATCTTCCCATTTTGTCTAACTATGATGATATTCTTGAATTACTTCATTCTTGAGAACCTCAATTTCCTTGGCAACATCACAAACATTGGAATTTCAAAAATAAAACCCCTTGTTTCAACAAATTCATTACTAGCATTGATATTAAAGATAATCTAATATCTTATATACCTAATGCACCATACCACTTCCAAGACAAAAATGTTATGGTTATTGAAGAAACTACTCATATTGAATATGGTACTCCATTATGCTCTTGACCAATTATAGTTTCTCATAAAATCTCACCTATCGAATATGATAAATTTAATTTATTCTTCAATAAATATCACGAGATATTTGGTTGGTCTTATGAGGACATGCTTTGTATTGATCCTAGAATTATGGTACACAACATCATCACTTATCCTGATGTCAAACCTATGTGTCAAAATCAAGAGAACTTTCCACCTGAATTTACCACCTTATGTCACAAATAAATAATCAAAATTCTCGATGCTAAGTATATCAAAGCAATGGATTATTTTGAATGGGTTTCTAGCATAGTTACCATTTGGAAAAAAGTCATTATGTTCATTTGCATTTGCATTGATTTTGATAATCTTAATCTCACTTGTCCCAAGAACAATTTCCCTCTACCTTCAATAGATGCCATTGTCTATTCCACCATTGATTATGAAATTTTATCTCTTATGGATGGCTTCTTGAGCTACAATCAAATTCACATTGATTTTGAGGACCAACATACGACCACTTTCACAATGGAATGGGTTACCTATTTCTATGTTAAAATTCCCTTCAGCCTTAAAAATGCTAGAGCCACTTATCAATAATTAATGACTCATATTTCATGATCTTATCCATAAAATTGTAGAAACCTATGTGGATGATCTCATTGATAAATCTAAAATCCACAATACTCATATTTATAATCTTGCCATCATCTTCGACCATCTTCTCAATACAAAGTTAGACTAAATCTTAAAAAATGTGTCTTCGGTATCACATCTATAAAATTATTAGGATTTTTATTATCTCTCTATGAAATCAATGTTGACCTTAACAAGATTAGTGTTGTAAAAAAGTTCACTTTGTTGGTTTCTACATTTTATCATGTGCTTAGCTATCAAGCTAAGTTGGTTCTAGACTTGGTAAATCTAGGTGTGAGGTTAGTAAGGTCTGGTGCACAACATTTAATGACACCATAGCACTAGTATCAATTTCACATAAGGTGCAAGCCTTATGTGCTCACTTGAAGTGCAATAGTGAAGGGATCAGGCCTACATTGGGCTAGTTGCATCATGGTGAAACTCAGGGTTCAAAGGGGCTTAGTCATTATCCATAGAAGTTCAGATGGTCATCCAATGCTATATTATTCATAAGGAGTTGAATCAGTACATGTCCTCTTAGTGACCTGAGTCTTAAGGTGCAAGTCCAAACTTGGAAGGGTTGGGCTCTAAGGGGTACAAGCTATGGGATTAAATAATGGAGTCATTTAGGTACTTGTGCAAATCTCTAGGATGGCTTGGCTCAAGGATTCATTCTCAGGGTAGCATTTTAAGCATGGGTCGTAGAACCCTGGTATAATCTATTTAGACCACTTAGTCATTGTATAGGTGAGTCTAGGTCACTAAATAGCATGAGGATGCCATTAACGACCATGATTGAACCTACATATTTCAATCTATTATGTAAATCTACACAAAACATAAAAGAAACTAGGTTATAAGCATACCATCACACATCAAAAAACATAGAATACTATTCATATTCCTTCAATAGTATTATTCATTAAATTGTATTTTATCAACATAGTTTAATATAGAAATAGAGTGTATGCTCTTCCTAACTCTATTTATGTCCAATATTTCACATGCAAGCTTGGGATATACATTCTAATATCTAATCTACTATGTGAATACTAAGAAACACTACTAGTTCACTCCCTGTTTCACTAGATCTCTATTACACTTAATCATGGCCCCTCCTCTTCAACTGCAAGCCTTATTTTATAGGTGGATGGTCATCTCCTACAAGGTCAAATAGGTGAGTGTCAAGTGTTAAGTTGTTAAGGGGTTGCCATCTCACCTACCCTACTCTCTAACATTCATGCTTTTCACCTACCCCACTCTCTGATATCCATGCTTCTTGAGCCACTACATCTAAGTCTTGGTAGGGATGTCTTTAAGTAATTTGAAGATATGCAACTACTTTCCATCTAACACATAATCCATAGGGACTTCTCTGGCTAGCACCAAAATATATGAAAATTGGAATGACTACTCCAAGGATCACCTCACACTGAGATTTGTCTAGTTGGTATAGTCTATGTACTTGATCCAAAAGGGGGCTCAAAATTACCCCATATAAAATTGTTAGTCCATCTCAGACTAGTTTCTTAGTGCCTTAGGCATGTAGTACTTGGGCATGCCTTATTCCAGATCTACCTTAAAATTTTCATAGCCTTGGATAGCACCCTTAATTTCATCAATGGTGTCATTTGATTTAATACATGAAACTTCAAGAGTAAGCATGTTCATGATTTATAGTTCTTTCCTAAAGGCTTTAAGCCTTTCTTTCACATGATTCACCCCATCATCCAAAATCTCTCCCTATTCACTGGCCCTAGTTTGGAAGGCACATAAGACTACCTCCAATTCCTAATCCTAGGTTTTCAAGTGAGTGCTAAGGGAGTTGACCTTAGCCATCACTTACACATGCTCAACCCTAGTCACTATGAAGGAGTACTAAAATAAAGAATCCTTTTCCTCTTTTTCCTTCTTCAGGTGTGTGTTGATTATTATCACATGGTTGGCAAAGTTACAAAATATGGTGTCTGCTTCTTTAGTGCCCTCCTTAAGCCTAGAAAAGATATCCTCGACCACATCCATAATTTTATTCAATTCCTTCCGTAGGGCCTCACATGGGTCATCTTGGTCCTTGAGCATTGATCACATTCTAGGGAGCATTTATTCCACAAGCACACAAACTTGGTCAACTTCACTCTTTTTTGAGGTATCCACCTCACCCAGGAGGGATGACTCTACCTCTCCTATGCACTCTACAAGTTATTATAGCTTAATATTCATTGCCATGAGTTCCTTCATAGCCTCCTCTGATATTTTATCCTAGTTATAGGCATGAAAATCATTGATGATGTTCTTACATGCTACAGTAGAGGCCATATTTATCAAGGCACTGGCTGAGCATACTGGGTTCATGTCACATAGATTTAAGAGTTGGTAATCATGCCTTTCTTCTAGCTTCTTATCACTTTTACTTACCTTTGTCATAAACTCAAACTTGAGTTTCTCCATATATCAATCCAATTCCCAAGAGACTTGATGCCATGTTAGGGTCATAGCAGTTTTTGGAGGCATACACTCCATCAGGTAGAGGCTCTCATTCTCCTTAAGCTCCTATTGTGCCATTTCCCTGTTACCTAGTGAAAACTCCTTATCCTCTCCTAGTTCTTCCTCTTCACTTGTGTTCGTTCTTGAACCAATGCCTTATTCTATAATCCTCTCTTCTACCTCTTTTTGTTCTTCTTATTTTAGGGGTTCTTTGTTGGAATTCTTTGCTTCGTTCATTATCTCTAGATGTGGTTCTATGGTGTAGATTTACATTGCACTATATTTATATTATTCTCATGCTTTGACCTCCTTATTTATTTGCATCAAGGTACTATTATCAACTTATTTCTCCTTAGGTGACCCTTTAGATCTAAGGCATGCCTATTATGTAACTTCTTCTACTGTACTGGTGGGGTGCTCGATGCCTTTTCTAGTGTCTTCTCTCTACTTGGTGGGGAAGGTGTAATATGTATACTTTTTCATAGGGGACTCAAGGTGTTTTGGAAACACTTACTAGTTATCCTTACCCCTATCTAGGATCCCAATATACTTCACTATGAATCAAGATGAGGATGGACCCCCATCTAAACATTCTTTTCATGTTATGGCACTCTAGTGTGCTCTTGACTAGTTCTTCCATGATGAACTTGGAAATGTTAAATTATATACCCTACACCATGTGATAGGTGATGTAGAGGTATGCCTTTGAGACATCTATCCAATAGCCACCAAGATATAATTTATAGATTATGAGGTGCATCACCTCCCTTGTGCTTGGGTCTTCACACTTGGTAATCAAGAATGTATAACCCCCTTGAAGTAAGTAAGGATCTTCACAATGAGATATACCTCCTTAACATCATCCATCATATGATGGATGTCTTACTCAACATCAAGTAGCCAAGTTATCCTCTTGATAATCTATGATAATATCTTCATGTGCCATCTCATGAAGTAGAAGTGATCCTCATAGATGCATAAAATCAGGAACTAGACTAGCTTCTCTAATTTTCCAAAGTAGGGCAACTCATCTAGATGAGTTTTGCCTAAAGCCTTTAACTTCTCTCAAATTGAGACATCAAAAAAAGAATCACCTTCTGGGGCCTTGAACCCTATATCTACCATCTAATCATATTCTAAGTCTTGGAAATGACTTGATGTCTGATGGTTATATTCTTTCAACTAGTAGTTATGTGTGAAAGAGCACCAAATTTCCCCTACCTTAACCTCTAGGGGATACTACATATAATGATAGGATAGTTTTGTCAATTATTTGGTGTTAATATCTATGACAATGACTGTGCTTTGATTGGTTTCACCTTAGTCTTGACAACCATCATTTCCTCTAAAATCCTAACCCTCTTGGGTTCTAATTGTGCCTCTACAAAGCTTGGTGCCTTTTAATTCTTTACCATTATAAATCAGCTTGTGTTGAACCTAGGCAGATGTGGTTTGTCAAAACCTATAATAATGGTTGACGCTCTTGTAGTCATGGTATCTTTGCCTATATGTCTAGCTCTAAACTTTGCTGGCCATTAATGGTGGCTTGGTAGCATAATTATTTCCACTTAGCTCTCTGTACTAATTTTCTCATTCCAACCCCTCACACTAGCTTCATTATGAATGAAATCCCTTTCTTTGTGCTTATGTTCACTTCTAAGGTGTCTAGTTTGCTCAAATGTTCACTATGACAGGGTTCTATCTTTCTTTATCTCTCTAGTTTCTCACTAAGTTTTCACTAAGTCTTTAGTTAGCATAAACTTGGTAACCTAAGTAAATATGTTGTTTTCTCTTTTATACCCTTCTCTGTCAACCACCATTATTAATGTAGGATTAATGGCATAAGTGCCTCAATCTTCTTGGAAAACATGGAAATCCATGATATCTTTAAATAACTCTTGGCTTATATGTATTAAATTCATATATTTGTGCCACCACCACCACCTCATTAAATACTCCTAATGGATTTTTTAGTGAAATAACATGCAGTTCAAATGGTCACTTCCCACTCCTTGAGTGGATGTCAATTATATTAGATGACTTATTTTTATGCATGTATTCTTTAATGTGACCACCTTTTTTGTGGCAACCTAGGTGCACCACCTCACATGCATACAATTTAGCCTCCTTAGTTCTACCTCTTCTCTATATGTGCTCTTATTTCAAGTGTGCTTTTCTTCCTTGGTCAATTTCTTGAACATCATCTTGACTTAGCCTATCCTACCCCATAAAAATCCCTTGCATTGGCCCTCTAGTTACTTTCTTTTCTCCTAATGTTCTTATGCACTTTAGTATGTGCACCTTCACTATCTACCTTGCACTCAACCATGTTGGGTATCTTCACTTCTTACCTTCAAGCTGATTTGGCACCAGATCAATTGATGCACCTCCTTATGATGACAGTGCAAAGGTAGTGCCAGAGTTGTTCATTATTATTCCATTAAGGAACTCACACTTCTCATTTTATACATATGACACTCTTAGGTTCTTCTTCTTGCACCTAGTAAGCTTCACATGCCCACTACTTATATGTTTGGCCTCATGTACTTATGGGTGCAAGTGATTGACTCATTTAATTAGAATTTGAAGTGTTGACACAAAAGTTCTTGTGGAATTTTCACATTGATCACTACCTCTATACACTTTACAAGGGATAAAAGAAAGAAAAAGAATGATTTGGCTTACACCAAACTTTATTTTGGTCAGCTCAACTCAAATTGACTATTGACCAAGAAGTTAGATTTTTTATGGTGTGAGTACCAATCTAATACCTATATGGCTTCAATCACTTTCCATTGAAATGACCAAGTAGCATTTTGTTAAACAACATGCATAGATTACATGCACTTATTTCTAAGATGTGGTGGATGATGTATAGACCCATCCACTAAATTTATAGCTTGCCTAGGTGCTTAAAGTACTTGGAATCATAGAGTATCACCAATGCTCCTTCAGTAAACTCCTTATGTTTGTTGTGATTATCATGCCACCACTTTTAGCATGCTTTCTCAACCTGCTAACTCCATTTGAATTGGACACACTTCTCATCCAAGCACTCCAAATCTTCCAACCTTATGCTTAAATATTCTTAGTCATCTAAATGGCTAATTCATACAATGTACAAGGAGGGTACCATGAATTCCATGGGTAGAATTTCTTTAGCACCAAAAACTAGTTGAAATGGTGTAGCCTTGTTCAAGCACTTGTAGGTCATGTGGTATACCCAAAGTACCACTAAAACATGATCATCCTAGTCCTTGTGACCAATGTCAAATATCTTTATTAGGCATGATCCTTAGATTTTGTTAAAGGATTTTTCCATGCTATTGGCTTGGGGCTAATATGGAGTGGTCTTATGGTGCACCACCATATATTCAATCAAAAATATCCACACCAAATTATTGATGAAATGAGTGCCCCTATCGCTAGTTAAACTTAATGGGCATCCATACTTGATTATGATGTTCTCCCATATAAATCACATGGCTATTATACTTATATAGTCTTTGGTTATCATGGCTTTGACCTACTTAGTGAATAGTTAGTGAGCACTAACATGTATTTGGAATTGGTGCACTGTGCTACAAGAGTGATTGGCCCAAAAAATTTAATAGCCCATTTTTTGAATGGTTCATAGGTAAAAATGGGAATGAGATGCATCTCATCTTGATGGTTAGGCTTCTTAGTATGCTAGAATACATCACATGCCTTAGCATACCCCTTGGCATCCTGGAATAAGCTTGGACACCATAATCTTGACTGCAATACCTTACACATCATTACATTACTAGCACAATGGCCTCCTACGATACCTTCATCTATTTATTAGAGGATGATTTATTGTTTGTGTTTTAAAACACACCAGTGTAGGAATTCATCCCTACTCAATTTATAGATATCCCCTTTGATGAGTTGGAAGGGGGTGGTGCAGACTATGAGTTATTTCTTTTCCTTAGTGGATAAGGTTTGGGGTGCAAAATCAAATGTTAAGAAAGAGATAATCTTTGTTATATCTTCAAGAACATGTTGAGATCTATACATTTGCACTTCTATCATGTCATCCTCAATGGGAACCATTTATCACCAGAGTTGATGTGGGATAAATGGTCTAGCCCCAATTTTTGCTTCTTAGGTTTGATGACTATAGAGAATTAGAATTCCTAGAAGAGAATAACCCATCTGCATATGTGCCTATGTGAAATTGGCTTATTCACAAGGTAATTGAGTGCCTCATGATCTATGAAGAAGATGAATGGGGTTACCAGTAGGTATTGTCTAAATTTATATAAGGCATAGACCATTGTCAGTGCTTCATGCTTGGTGGTGGTGTAATTCTGCTCTGCCTATGTCAATTTTCTACTTGTAAAGGAGATGGGTTGGTCCATCTTTCCCTCACTTGGTTACACCAATATGTCACCAATGGCAGATCCTAAATCATCAACATGGATTTGAAAAGGAGTCACTCAATCAAGAAATTATAGAACTAACACACTAACCATCTTCAGCTTTAGTGTTTCAAAGTCTTCCTCGTATAACTCACCCTAGTAGAATGGGCCATCCTTGCATAAGAGCTCCTATAGGGGCATTGTGATCTTTGCATATCTCAAAATGAACTTTATATGTTAGCCATAATGGCCTAGAAATGCATGAACATCTTTCCCCATTGAGGGAGTTTAGAGCTAGATTATTATGGAAATCTTTGTTAAATCAACAAGCAACCCATCCTTGCAAATGATGTGCCTAAGTAATGTACCAAATGGAGTTGTGAAGATGAACTTATTTATATTTAAGGATATCTAGAGCTACCTACACCTTTTAAATGTGAGGCATAGGTTGTCATAGTGGTCTTTCATAATACCATACAACATCTAGTAATTGAGATACACTTGGAGGAACTTATGGATAAAGTCTTTAAAGGTTGTGATCACTACCTTGGAGAATAGGGATGACATATTATTGAGTCTAAAGGCCATCATGTTATAGGTGAAACAACCCCATTCAATCACAAAGGTTGTTTTGGGCTTATCCTCCTCTTTGATCTACACTTGATGATAACTTGAGAACCCATCATTGAAAGTGTAGATCTCGTAACTTGTGACTCCATCCAGGACCTCATTAGTGAATGGGGTTGAGAATAGATCATTGATGTAGACAAAATTAAACATCCTATAGTTTATGCAAATATATATGTGCCCATATATCTTGATGTTGATGATCATCAGCCTCACCCACTTAGATTCTTGTACCAGGTAAATGACATCAATAGCCAACATTCCATTGATCTCTATCTTTACCTTGTGTAGAGATTGGGATTCATTTGATATAGATGATTCTTGACTATCCTCATGCCATCCACCATATTGATGCTCATTTTACTAAGGGAAGGGTGGGTACCCTTCATGTCCTTGTAACTACACAAAAATAAGTCATGAAATTCTCTAGGAGGTCTACAATTTGTGCCAACTCTGACTCAGACCAATAAACACCTATAGTGGTAATTTTTATCTTGCCTTCTACACTAATGTTCACTTTAGTGGTATTGAGTGGCACATAGTAGGGTTCATTTCTATCCTGATGAGAGTCTTCAACTTGCATTGTCCCCTTTGATGTTTCAATCCAAACATGAATTGGATCTTCATCATTTGGGGTGTTATCATCCACAAGGCACATGAGCTTTTATCTACCTATTATAGTCTTCTAATTTTTCTCTTTTTAGGTCTCATCATCTTCTTCACTGGAATCATTATTAAGCACCATCTATTCAAAGAGTGTTAAGAGCTCTATTTCTTTCTCCATTAACATTTCCATTAGGTGATCTTCTAAGATTATAGTGTCCTCAAACACTACCCTATGGATTAATTTTAGTGAACCCAGTAGCTCTAAGATTTGCAAAGAAAAGGATAAAGTGTGCACTAACCTCTCCTTGAACATTTCCCAATTCCTTGTCTCATGGTACATCTCATTTACAATGTACCAAAATCATGCCCATGTCTTCAAGGTCCTATAAAAGGCATTCACCCATAAGCATCTTAGTAAATTATTGCCATAGATAGTCCATGTTTTTTCCATAAACACACATGTGTGATTGGGTCAGAACACCAACTAAGTGGGCATGTCTACATCTTTGTTAATCTTACCAAACTTGGTGCATATTTCTACCTTCACATCCTACCAAGTTGGCATGTTGGGTCTTTGTATTTCCCACCAAGTGTGGCAATGCTTTTTAGGGTATACACTAGTGCACCCATCTGATCTATCTCCTTTGGGATGCAGGATTCAATGTCCTAGACATAATTTTCTATGGGATGGTTCCCATCATATTTTGGAAGCACTGCAAGTTTCTCTATACTAAGCTTGAGTACCCTTTTCTCCATCCTTCAGGCATGAGGGACCCATTTCTTTTTTGGTGCTCAGTCCTAACCAACCTTATCTTGGCTGGTCTTGGCCTAATTGTATGTACTACATGGCACCTTTGGCTAGTGATCTCATAGGCCTTTTTAACCCATCACTCATAGGCTATGTTAGTTGTGTCAGATGTTAATTATCCATCCTCCCACTTGAGCATGTCTTGGTCATTAGGGTTAAGCTTCTCAATACCTTGTGTTATGATGTTATATATGTGGTTGATCTCATCCTCAAGATCAACACTTTATATGTATGGGGGTCCTTAATCACTTGAAAGAGGGATCACCACTATTTCATTATCATTATCAAAAGTCATCTAACACTTCTTAAAGTGCATGTTGAAATTGTTCACATAGCACTAGGGTCTCCCCAAGAACATGTGATAGTTATTTTATTCTTCCAACTTAATGACCTCTAAGTCAATGTAGAACTCAGTGCCCATGATCTCTACAATGGAATCCTTTAAACTATTAATTGGTTGTTGTCAGGTCTTATTACCCATGAACAACATGTGAGGTGAAGGTCTAAAGGGTGGTTACCCCATCTTTTCCCAGGCATTTTTGGTCAGGATATTGACCTCAACACTCATATCTACCAATATTTCATATACTGACCATCCATTAATGGTGGCCTCTATCAATAGTTCTTGGTCATATTCGACATTTTAAGTATGCTTGACTTCACCCACCAGCTTCATATGTGACATTGTAACTTCTATCACTAGAGATGTGGCCTCTTGTGTTGGTTCTTTTCCTACATGATTTAAAATTAAGTATTTTAGTAGTGGCAACATTATTTCATTTTGAAAGAGTTGTATAATCTTAGTTAACTCCTATACTTCAACCTCCTAGTGATCTTTCTTCCTATATGAAGTGGTGGCATGTGCCTCTAAATATTTGGCCAACTGAAGATCACCCTACAAGTTCTATATCATGCTCATGGCTTGTTGTAGGATGTTCTTCTAATGTATAAGGTCAAGATATGGCATAGATTTTAGCTCTAGATGTGTCATGTGCTTAGTGTAGCTTAGTTTACCATACTTCAAGTATAGATCTTGGTTTGGCATAGTGGGTGGTTAAGTGGTGAACCCACTCCTTATTATGGCCTATACCTTATGTGGCTCTTTGGGATCTTATTATGGCTTAGGAGCCCACCTATCCTCTTTAGACATATACCTAACCATCATGGCACCTCTATTTATACTAGGATGACCTTGAGTCAAATGATTTTACAAGTTAGGGCATTCCTTGACTACATGTGGCCCTTGGCAATACCTTCACATTAGATGTGTGGGGCAGTCATGATAATAGTGTTCAATCAACCCATGCTTATAGAAATTTCATGGTAGTAATCTACCTCCATAATGTCTTCTTCCTCATCTACATGCACCTCTCTAATTACCATGACCCATATTGTTCTAGTGATAACCTTCATTGCCTTGACCCACCTGACCACTGTCTGATGTTGTCACCTGCCTCATGCCTCTTTCCATGTTCTAATGCCTATCATTTATGACTCTAAAATATATTATTGAGTGTGTATAGGCATCACACATCTTAAAATAAATGGTGGTGTTTACTTGGATAGCATGCTATAATAGAGGATAGTTTTGTGTCATGTAGCCCATGGAAAACCTCATAGTTGAGACATAGGGCATGAACATTTATTTGTGGGCAATTGTTCTTGTTATGTCCCTCTATCTCACAATTAGTACACCATATCCCACTACAAGTGTCATTCACTAAATAAGTGGTTAGTTTCTATAGTTGGGAGGCCATTGATGTAATCCACATCTCCATAAATGGGATGATCCTTGTATTGGCACTGCCTACTATTTCTCTATATTTTCACTAATTGCATTTAAATGAGGAAGAAACTAAGGTTAAGAGGTTTGGGTTTGATGTTACCCAGATTTAGTGTACACTGTATCCAATCTTTGTGGGAGATCCTCTTTGGATGTGGAGGAAACACCTACAGTAAGAATAAAACTCAAATAAGGAAAATGTTAGAAGATGATATGGCAAACTGCCAAGCTATGCGCTCGGTCCTGGAAGTGTGAAGCTCCATAAGGGATGACAGTCCATTATTTAAAGATAAAAGTGTTGTATAAAAAGAAATGATAAAAGACTAAAGAAATGGAAAGGTAGATGGTGTGTACCTATTCCCTATAGTTTGTGTGTCTCAAAATGTTATAGAAAGCTGGTCGAAGGTTTTGTCTAGTCTATGGGTTGTTTGGATAAGTTTATGGTTTGTTGATTTAGAACACAGTCACTGATGTCGGTGGGTCTATCGAGGTCAGTTGGGTTGTCGATGTCAATCGGGGTTGTTGGCCTTAGATGGCTATTAAATTTTTTTCATGGTGGACAAAGGAGTTTCTAGAAATTTAGAGGTTTGTGCAGGGTTGTGGGAAGGTGAATAAGGTTTGAGGAAGGGTAAAGATAGAGGATAGGTGTGAAACGAGGGTAAGAATAAAGGGAAGGCCTTTCAGCCCCTCCATGGAAGAAGTCAAGCCTCTCAATAGTATTTAGAAATATTAATGAAAACTAACTAACAATATATTCTAAAACTTTTGAAATGAAGACCAAAGTACTTAGCTTTATAGAGTGAAGACCTAGAGGTGTTAGAATGGAGATTCTTGTTGTGGCTGATATGACTGGTGTTGTGAGCCAATGAAGTGAACATGGATTGCTTCAATTCAATAGCTCAAGGTCCTTGTACTGTCTCTCAATCCAGTCTCTGGAATAATTTGTGTAGAGCTTTGGTAGCCAGGAGAATGATAGTTGAGTTTTGGTGCTTGAATCAGAATGTATGTGCAAAAAGGCAGGGGTTAGCTTAATGCTAGAGCTTGGCTTATGTGACTGACATCGGCGATCCTGATGGTGTTGGCATAGAACTACCGACGTTAGCTGAGGGTTGATCAACATCATTAAAGAGAGAATAGGTAAAAGGGATATTTTTAGCTCTTTGCCTATTTCTCCACCTGCCAAGTGCCTTTTTCCATTGGAGAATAGACAAAACAAGGGCTTATGAGGCACAAGAATTGGTTAGGGAGTTAAGATGGGGTGAGAATCGGTCATGGGTAGTTAGGATTTGGAGGACCTAGTCTCAGGCTGACTCATAGGTTAAGAAATAGTCTTAGGGTGAGGTGTCTAGGTGAGGTGTCCAAGGTGAGGTAATTAATTTAAAATAAGTAGTTTTTAAATTAATAAGGTGT
This sequence comes from Torreya grandis, assembly GCA_037957365.1. Classification (NCBI taxonomy): domain Eukaryota; kingdom Viridiplantae; phylum Streptophyta; class Pinopsida; order Cupressales; family Taxaceae; genus Torreya; species Torreya grandis. The sequence goes on along the minus strand of JARHVA010000380.1, from coordinate 1,977,430 downwards.
GCAAGTGTGGGTTAGGAGTGTTGACGTTTAAAAAGGGACCAAGGGAGGGTTGACATGATATTAGTGTCTACATTTTCCCCTTTTTATCTTGTGGTTTATTCTGATGAACTGGAAGACAAAAATAGATGTAGGTTGCCCTAGGTATGGGATGAGGTATTCCCCCTCAAAGTGGGAATCGAGAGAAGGTAATCTAAAATCGGGTGCCGATTTGATAGGCAATGGATGGGTAGGGTGAGGTTGGAGTGTGAACGCTACAATATTTGAGATTGCGCATATACCACTTCACTTGATAGGCAGGTCAAATTGTCATAGGCAAGGTTGAGGAGGACTAAAATTGAAGTAACCAGTCCCCAGCTTATTAGTGGTAGCTGATTGGGTTAAACTGATCAAATCTATAGCTCCAATAGTCGAGGAGGACTAAAATCAAAGTAACTGGTCCCCAGCTTATTAGTGGTAGCTAATTGGGTTAAAATGATCAAAGCTGTAGCTCTAATGGGCATCGTGTTCCAAGTATCTAGGATAGGAAATGCTCTTGGAAAACACAAAAATGTCACAGATATTGGGGATCAACTTGGTCACGATTTGACAATAGGTGTGAGGGGTGCATACAATTTTATAACTATTCATGAGGTAGCATACACAATCAAAACAACCAAGGCAAAGCTGTCTCAAAAGTGGTCATGGTCTAAGGAGATAGTCGCAATCTCCAAGGTCATTTGTTGAGTCGGGCTGAGATATAAGTGATCTCAAGTGTTGTTTTTTGTGGTTAGGGAGATGTATGTGATCTCCAATGTGTCCCATGAGAAGTCTAAGGTGATTTCTATAGTGTCAGGGCTGGTTGTTTGGTCATGATTTTGGGCAGTTTTTAGGGAAGACCTATGTTTTAGGTTGTCGATAGTTTTTGCGTGGATAGGCAGTGAGCATAGGGTTTAGGGTAGGTAGTGAGTCTAGGATTTAGATAGTTGGTCCATTAGGTAGACAAATGAACAAATGGCTGAGCTAACCTTAGAAGACCCCATGTCAACTGAGTGCTGCCTACATAGCCCCTATTTTAAGGGCCTCAGGCCAATGTAGTTCTCCCAAAAGGGAAGAAGAGTCAAAGAGGTACATGCTTGAAATGATGAGTGTATGACAATGTTATAACCTTTTCCATATTGTGTGATGGTGTATGTTGTAATATAGGTTATGTGTTTTTTCATCCTTAGCAATTTTCCATATTGGTGATGGTGTATGCTAAAAATGAAATGAGTTTATTTATGCTTCAGTAGGTTTCCATATTGGTGATGGTATATGCTTGACATAAATTATGTTTGGTTGATAGTTTCCATGTGTATTGTTTTCCATAGAAACTAATGTGAATGGGCTATGATAATTTATATAACACAAAGTGGTATTTGCATTAAATAAATCATGATGTTATGTTAGTGGTTTAGAAAATGTTTTGGTTGTATTTTATCAAAAACATGTGATGTTATTTATGATAAAATTGAATTGAATGTTAGGTTCATAACTTGATATTGAAATTTATGAGATGACAATATGCGAGCATATAATTTTAAGACACTATGTCCTAAAAGATAAACTGGCATGTGACGAAGGTGTGTCAAAAGTGAAAGTTGCGTTGTTCTTTCATTGACAAGGACCATAATGATATCATAGATAGGGTTTTTCCAAACAAAAGCCCCAATCATGCATTACATTGTTGACCATTGGTTTTTGTTAGAGAAGTACCCTAATCACTTGATGTTAAGTGAGCTCAAAATTCCTTGGGTATTTTGGGGTAATAGGTGTGATTATGTGATATGTGAGGATAACATAACCCTTTTTACCAGGGATAACTTTGCCATTTTTATAGGTGACCCTGAGAAGGACTGTAGGCAAGTCCATGACTTAATAGTTTTTTAGTCAGTTTTTTTTTGGTAGACTGATCAATGCGGGAAGTCTACTTGGGGGTGTTGTTTTCTTTTGTGGTCATGTGAATTTGATAGATGTGGGAAGCTTCTGAGAGGGTGTTGTGTTTGTAGCGAAATTTGGGCATAGCCATCCTTCAAGGGAGTGGTTTATATTTTTCTTTGTATGTTTTGGCTTTTTTGAATAGCTATCCTTCAAGGGAGTAGTCGATTAATTACAGCAATAATGCAGTTGTCCTTTGAGGGAGTAGTCTACATTTATAGTTTATGACCTTTTAATATTTTGTTAGGCATCCCAGTTTTATGTTTTCTTATTAACTGAGCTTTTAGTCATGGACTAGACTATAGAGGTTTAGGGATTTCCCTTTTATTAGGACAAAGCATTAATGCTTAAAAAAGGGTTAACTAATTTTTGTAGGGAAAAAGGGTTGAAAGGAATAGGAATGAGGATGACGAGGGTTGTTCAAGGGACGAGCTCAAGTTAAACATCAAGTGAATGATTACTTGGTTAACAGTAGCATGGTTGTAGATGCAAGGCATTAAGGGGCTTAGGCTCTGGCCAACCTTCAAGAGTAGACAATATGTGCCTAATCCATACTTGTGCATTATTAGATAAGGTTTGAGCCAATTAGGAGCAAACTTTCCTCATTTGCTTCTTTCCATATTGGTCACATGTTGGTTTTATTTAAGGATGAGATCTCCAATTTTAAAATCTCGCTCTTTCAAATTTTTGTTGTAGGCATGCTTGATGCAATCTTAGTAGATATGAAGATGATTAAGAGTAGCAAGACAATGTTCATTGAGTAACTCGAGTTGTGTTAATCAGTCTTGATGAAAGTCATCGTTAGAGAGTATGTCGTGCAAGGAGATGCAAAGAGAATGTATTTGTACTTCAAGAGGCAAGATGGCCTCAGTTCCATACACTAAGGAGAAAGGTGTACCACCTTTAGGGGTTCAAATGCTAGTGTGGTAGGCCCACCAAGTGAAGGGAATGTGAGTGTGCTAATCCCTTCCAGTGTCGTTGACCACCTTCATTAGAATTTTAGTTAGGATTTTGTTAGAAGCCTCTACCTATCCATTTGCTTGTAGATAGTAATGTGAGGAGAAGCTAAGTTTGATGCCAAAAGCATCGCAAAGCTTCTAGATGGTTTTGTTTTTGAAAGATTTGTCGTTATCGATGATTATCTTGTGAGGTATACCAAAATGATAGATGATGTGGTGGTTAATGAAGTCAATGATTTTGTCAGCTTTAGTGGAGATGAGGGGAACAACTTCCACCCATTTAGTGAAATATTCAATTGATGTGATAATAGACTGATGTTAGAGAGATGAATGAGGGTTAATTTCACCAATTAGATCTAAGCCCCATTGTGAAAAGGGCCAAAAATCCTTAGCAACTTGTAAATCATGGCTAGGGATGTGAAGTAGGTTAGGATGTTGTTGGCATTTGATACAATGCTGAACATAATCACTATAGTCTTGGTGAAGAGTGGGCCAATAATAGCCTAGGTGGAGGATGCGCTTTGCAACTACATTACCACTAAAATGTCCTCCACAAATCCCATCATGGACTTGTTTGATGGTGAGATGTCTCAGTGGCAGTTAGGCATCAGAGAAGGAGGCCTTCAAAACCTTGTTTGTAGAAAAGACCCCCTAGCATGGTGTATTGAGCAGTAGTCTTGATAAAATCTTGCTGTCCATTGCTAGAGAGGTCAAGAGGAAGGATAGAATAATTCAAGTAGTCGACAAGTTGTTTATACCAAACATCATGTAGACTAGAGTCAATATTGCCAACAAAGTTGATGTCAGTTGAGATATATGAGGGCAATGCCAAATGGTGTACAATGACATAGATTCTCAAGGAAGCAGATGATGATGGGATGTGTGAGGTGAGACAGGCCATTGTGTTGGAAAACTTATTCGTAGAGTGAGGAATAGTTTGCAAGAGATAATGGTCGAAAGACCCTAAAAATGTGTCAACACAATTTTTATATCATTGCAAAAATTCATTTTTACAAACATATGAACCACTAATCTGATTAACGACTAGTTGCGATTCGCCAAAGATATTGATTGTCTTAATGCCCAAGAAAAGGGTAGTTTGAAGCCCCAAAATTAAGGCTTCATACTCAACCATGTTATTGGTGCAATCAAAGTCAAGTTTGAAGGATAGGGGCATGGGCTCACCCTTGTGAGGGTTGAGGATGACCCCTGCACCCCCACCGAGTTGACATTTAGATCCATCAAAGAACATTGTCATTTGATAGGGGATGTCATTGATGGATAGCATGGTGATAGACTCATCAGGAAATTCATAGTTAGAGGGTTGGTTATCAGGTAAAGGGGCATCTGCTTATTGGTCAGTGATCATTTGCCCCTTTATAGACTTTTGTTGAATGAATTCCAAATTGAACTTAGTGAGAAGCATGAGCCAACGAGCCATACATTGGTTTTGGTATGGCTTGGAATGCATGTATTTGAGAGGGTCAGTGTGGGTGATGACATAAGTCTTGTGGTTGAAGAGATAGTGGCAGAGTTTGGAGGTGGTGAAGACTAATGCCAAGCAAAGTTTGTTAGTATGAGTATATTAAGTTTCGTAGTCAACAAGTGTTTGGATTATATAATAAATTGCTTGCTCATGATGTTGTTTGTCTCGATGCACGATCATGGCACCTAAGGAATGATCTATTGCTGAAATGTAAAGATAGAAGGGTTGGTCATCTTTTGGTGGAATAAGGACTGGTGGAGAGACAAGATAGCGTTTAAGAGCCTCAAAAGCCTCTTGGCAATCCTTATTCCAATTAAAGGAGATGTCCTTCTTGAGGAGGTGATGGAAAGGTTGACATCAGTCAGATAGTTACGAGATGAAGAGACAAATAGATTGAAGCTTCCCTTACAGGTTATAAAGTTGTTTTAGGTTAGTTGGTGGGGGCATCTCGAGTATGGCTCGAATCTTAGTTGGATCTACCTCAATGCCATGGAGAGAAATGATGAAACCCAAAAGCTTCCCTGAGAGAACCCCAAAGACGCATTTCTTGGGGTTGAGTCGAATGTTATATTGTAGTAGGTGAGTGAATATTATTTTGAGGATGGTTAGGTGGTCATGACAAAGTTTGGATTTCCCCAGTAGGTCATCCACATAGTCCTCCATGATTTTGTGGAGGAGATCATGAAAGATATAAGTCATGGCACGTTGGTATGTAGCGTCTACATTTTTGAGACCAAAAGGCATAACCCTATAGCAAAATGTCCCCCATGGGGTGATGAAGGTGGTTTTATGTTGATCTTTTGGGGCAATCAAGATTTGGTTATATCCTAAAAATCCATCCATGAGGGATAGCATCTCATGACCAGCCGTAAGATCAACAAGTTGGTTGATGTTTGGCAAAGGAAAGTCATCCTTTAGGCAAGCTAGGTTGAGGTCATGATAGTCAGTACAAATTTGAATACCCCCTATTGATTTTGTAATAGGGACAATGTTTGACACCCATTGCAAATAATCAATGGGTTGGAGAGAAGACATTGAAGCTCCTCTTTGACAAGGAGTGTGACGCGAGGATGCATCCTATGAAGCTTTTTCCTGACAGGATTAGCTTCATGGATCATGATGATGTTGTGGATGATAATGTCAGGGTGAATACTAGGTATATCGCTATAGGACCAAGCAAAGGCTTTGCTATGATCTGTAAGGAATGTGGTATACTCAATTTGTTTTTGGGCATCTAAAGATTGACCAATCTTTAAAATGTGAGGAACATCAGAATATGGAAGATTAATGTCAACAATTGATTTGTTTAACATAACCTGTGTTTCCAAAGGAAGTGATCGTTGTATGAAGGAGTCATCCACACCCATGTAGGTGAGTATGGCATCATTGTCTAGGCATTAGACAGTATTGGTGCTAGAAGATTCATCATCTATCATGTCTGGATAAATGAGAGGAAGAGACATTGATGCCCCACCTAGTTGATAGATCAGGGGTTCCAAGTGAATGGTGTTTATGAAAGAAAAAAAACTAGGAGGGATGGAGACCACCGACTTCGTAGGTGAGGGTGGGGAAATAGGCGAGTTTGGAGGAGAAATCTCTATGACAGTTTCATAGCGAGGGATCTTATAGGGTTCTGTAGGTTCTTTGAAACCCATGCCATGTTGTTTCTTGGCATTTTTGAATGCCTCATCATTTAGAGGCTCAATAGGCTTGTGGGGACCTTGTTCATAATGCCCAAAGCCAAAAACCTTCCACACACACCTATGAAGATAGGTGTGAACAAAGTGAGGGTTGTCGAGGAAGGAGAAATTAGAAGTGAATAATTGGGGTGATGGGAGAGGATTTCCAACAGTAGGAGCCTGATCTAGCCCCCCATAGGTGAGATTAGTTTGGAGATCGAGAGAACCATATGGGATGACCATTATGATGTGATGGTCATAGTTAGGGTGGTGATGAAGTTTTCCATATTCCTGTGGAGTTTGGAACATGTCAAGGGTAAGCAAATGATACTCCCCAAGTGAAAGGTTTTGGAAGGTATCTTCCATAGGATCTTTCATGGTCACTTGAGGAGTAGGCGTAGGTGTGACCGGTGTCTGCGAGCTTGTTGAGGCTTCCACGAGTGGAAATGGTGTTTAGGTAGATGTTTTCAAAGGGATGAAATCATCGTTAGGTCGGTAGGTCATGTTGCATGTTTTAAAGGGGGAAGGGTTAGTAGGAATGGCATGAACCTGCGCCTCGTGTTCAAACTTGACACAATGATGCAACATGGAAGGGACACAAGTCATGACACATATCCAAGGTCATCCTAATAGCATGTTATATTGGAACTCCTCATTAATGATATATAAGAGTTCCATAATTGTGCGTGGGCCAACATGAATATGCAAGACCACAGTGCCAATGGTAGTGGCAATGGCATTGTTGAAAGAATGAAGAATTGTGTCAGTTTTTGACATGTAGTTCTTTGGAAGGGCTAGTTGATCATATGCATGGGTAGAAATGATGTTGATGATAGCACCTCCATCAATCATAACCCACTTAATGTGATTTTGATCAATGTAAGCCGTGATAAAGAGGGCGACATCCTAATCTTCCAAGTTGGAGGCAGGAATCTCAAAATCACTGAAGGTGATGGAGGCAATGGTGGATAATGATTTGACTAAAGTAGCCAATGGTTGGGGGTCTTCAAGTTGGACCTCCATTGCCTGTAAATATTTGATCAAGGCTTGGTGATGTTACGGAGAGCTTTGTATTAGGTCATACAAAGACATCTTCACGAGGGTTTGGTGAAGTTGTTTCACCATGGATTCACGAATTGCCTCTGAAGATGTTGGTTGAGATGTGCCCAAGATAGAAATCTTGGGTTTTGGTGGTGGAGAGGGCTTGGTGAATGGATATGTCTAAGGGGTAGAAACCTACTCTTTTCCTTTATCCTTTAGGGTTTGGGACCTGATGGCCACATTAATAGTGTTAATTTTGAATAAAGCGGGAGAAGATGGTAGAGGGACCATAATCTCATGTTGGGATCTTGATTCAAGTGAGGAGGTTTGAGAGGCATGGGATGGTGTCAGTGGTTTGCCAAAAAGGTGGTCAAGAGAATCCTTAGTGAGAAGGGTATCCTTTTTTAGGTGTTGGCGAATGACAACCTTAAGAGCATTACAACTCTCAGTATCATGCCCAGGTGTGTGATGATATAAGTAGATTTGAGTGTTGTCGAACCAAGATGGTTTTGATCTGAGAGGTCGGTATGGCTTAATGGGTGGGAGAATGATGCTAAAAGATTGCAAAAATCGGTGTAACAGTGAAGCATAAGAACCCACTAATGGGTTTGCACTCATTGTTGTAGTAGGGTTGACAACTTTTGTTTAGGAGTTGTAGGGGGAGTTTTTCGTACCACCTTTTTGGTTGATGGTGTGGCCACACTCGTAGATGGCACTTTCTTGACTTTCTTGATGAGAGGTGCCAAATTTCTTGGAGGAAATATGTTTTTGACTGGTAGAGGGAGTAATGGAGGCAGTTTGTCTTTGTGAGGTGTTGGAATAGGGAGCACTCATGTTAAAGTGGAAGGATGTGGACCCAAGATAGAGGGAAATGGTGAAGGTGGGGGAGGAGTAGACTGACGTGGTTTAGCATTCTCCTTTAGTATGGTGTGAGGACCACTACTATGTGGGGCAAGGTTCAAATCTAACTTCACTTGTGGGTGAGTTAGGTTTGATATAGGGTGAACACTGAGAGATCTAACCTATTTCAGCATGGTGGACGCCTACGAGGGTTTGGATTCAGATGTGGAAGGCTAAGATTCTAATGATTTAGAAGTGGAAACCCAATCCTCATTAAAGACTTTGGGGTAAATCATTGCAAAAGGGTTGGCAGTATAAGGCAAAGTGAGATGTGTAGGATAAGGAGCCCTAAGTCGCTCCCATAATGACTCATACTCTACATTCCTAGAATGGAGGAATCCTAAGTTTTTTGCCAATTGAGAGAAGGGTTTAGATGACATCACGTGAGGCCTTACAGTTAGTCAATCTAAGGATTTGGGTTATTGCAAGAGCGGAAACGTGTTGGATGTAGTGATCACGGGCCAAAGGTGAGAGAGAACCATCACCAAATCTTCCTCAGCCAAAGTGGGTAAGTTGGCAAGTTCTTCTCTTTGTGGAGAAGGGATTGGAGAATTTGGCTCTTCAAGAAGATAGAGTGCAAGAATGATCATGCCTTCCATGTGTGGTTTAGGAGTGTGGAAAGTATGATCCTCCATTGGTAATAAGAAGGATGAGGGCGGGGCCACCGGTGTTGGTGCCATCAAAGCATCCTCCAATATGGAAGAGGTCAAAGTAGACTCTCCTATGTGTGAAAGGGGGGTGGATGGAAGACTATCCTCCATCGGTGGAGGAAGAATAGGAGAGGAAGGCTCCTCTAAAGGGTGAAGCAGAGGGATGATGGCCCCTTCTACATAAGGTCATGGGGTATGAATGGTAAATTCTTCCAATGGTAGAAGAAGAGGGAAGGTGGGGGCAAGAGGAAGAGGTAATATGGGATCCTCATGTGGTAGAAGAATAGGTAGAGGAGGTGCTTGAAGTTTTGGGGCTGATACAAGTGAAATGGGTTCATCCATGTGAGGAAGAGGGTGAGGCAAAGGGAGATCTTTGTTGCATGGGGGTGGTATGGGTAAAATAGGCTCTTTTACCTGTGGTGGAGAAATGGGTTGACCAATCTCTTCAGATTGTGGGAGAGGTTGGATAGGAATGAAAGGAAAGACTATGTTGATCATGCGTATGTTGCATTCTTGAGGGTCATCGACCATGGTCTGAACATTATTCTAACTTGGGGGATGGTTAGGAAATAGTTGTCTAAAGATATCCATGTTTTGGTTGGCCAGAGCATTAGGGTTATCCAAAACAAGGTCCCCTTTGTCTAACATGTCTTGAATAATGTTTTTAAGGGTTTTGCAATTATCTGTGTCATGACCCTTGACACGATGATAGTTACAAAAGTTGTTTTCCCTATACCATGCAGGGGTGGCTCATGAGGGGTCAAATTAGATTTGAGGGAGGTTGAGGAATCCCTGATTCACTAATTTATCCAATATGGAAGCATATGATTCTCCTATTGGAGTGTATTGTCACTGTTCATACCGTTGTTGGAATTGTCTAGTGATGCTTTGCAAAGTGGAGGGCTCAAATTGGTTGGTTGTGGTAGAAGATGGTGATCTAAGGACCATAACATTCATTGATCCCCTAGACATGGAGTGGGAAGAAGAAGGTTTGGAAGAAGAAGGGTCATTGGGTTTTGTGTTGGTATTTTTTTTATGCAATTTGACCCTATCTTCTTCAATTGCATGGAGTTCAAGATTTTGGGCCATAGTGAAAGCTTCATCGAATGTGCAGAAAGTTTGAACCCATAGAGTGGATAAGATGTGCTTGGCACATGCTCTTGAAAAGATCTCAATGAGCTCAGGTTGAGGTAGTGAGAAGGAGAGTTTGTTGATCAAACCTCTCCAATAGGTGACAAAGTCTGCTATTGACTCATCCTCAAATTGTCTAATGGAATAAAGGTTTGTGATTGAGACCTTCTTGGTAATATTGATTTATAAATGATCAAGGAATAGCTGAGTGAGTTGGAGGAAGGTGAAGAGAGAATGACTGGTAATGGAGCTATACCAGTCAAGGGTGGTGCAAGAAAGTGACATAGGGAATGTGCGAAGTAATAATACATCATCATGCGTTATGAGGTAGCAAGCACATCTAAATGCTCACAGATGTTGTTGTGGGTCCTCTTTACTCTGAAAGTGAGTAAATTTTGGGTGTTCCCACTGGCTAGGGTATGGTCGAATAGGAACTGAAGGGTGGATAGGTTCATTGCAGATTTGTTTGTATAAAAGAACACTCCTTGAACCTGAAACAGATGTCTCAAGGTTGGACATCTTATCCATCAACATCTTAATTAGATTGGAAAATGGATTGGCATGAGGGGCACCCCCTAAGTTATAGGGTACCTAGAAGGCGTTAGGAGGGGCATATGACATACTTGGTTGCATTTGTGTAGATGCAACATATTGATAGTACATCATAGGGGCTGATGTTAAGGCCATGGGGGATTATGTCATGAAGTTGGAGGGAAAAACTTGATTAGATGATGCCAAGGGTAGTTGAATGGTGGTGACACTAGTTAAAGGATAAGTGGTCACTCTTGTTTTTATAGGGACAAGAGTGGATGGGATAGAGACAATCAATTTCTGGAAAGGTGTCGAGCTTGGTTGAATTGCTTGCAATTGAGGGGGTACAGAAACCTTGATGGAGGTAGGGCCAGAAGGGATAGAAGGGGAGGCCAAATCTTGAACATTGGCCATGGTTGGGTTACTGGTCGAGGTAGTGGCCTGAGTGATCATAGGTTGGGTAGTGGATGTTGTTCATATCATTGCCGCTTCAACCAAAGAAGTTAGCATCCCATAAATAGGGTTACCCAAAGGATCTCGCATTTAGCTTCTAGTGAGATAATGTTGGAGAGCCTTGACATTGTGGTCAAGGAATCTCTCCAAATCTTGATCCCCTTTGGGAATAATAGGAGGTTGATTGGGGGTAGGTTGGATAAGAGTATGCTCAGTGTCTGAAGTATACTCCATTAGATGACTTGGCATGAAGGGCAAAGGTGGGAGTGGTTGTTGACTCGCATGGTCAACAAGAAATTTGGCTTGACTGCGTGTCAAGACCATCCAAGGCGAAAGGGGTTCAGGTTTCAAAAACTATGTGTTTTAATTTTAGAAAACTAGAATTTGTGTTAAACAACAAGAAATTTGGGGTTTAAGCTTGTTGTTTGGGAAATTTATTTATTTATTTATTGACAGTGACCGATGTCATTTGTTTAACTGATATCGGTTAGAAAATGTTGTTGATGTCAGTCAGTTAACTGATGTTGGTGAAGGTTTGGTTGCCGACGTCGATGGAGAAATTGATGTCAGTTTCTATGTAATTCTAGAAACATAGAATATTGATAGTTTTGGGAAGAAGAAGATATTCTGAGTTGTTTTGGACTTCATAATGGTAGGACCTTACCAGCTCAAACACTCAAATAAAAATATCAGAATAGATGATTAGGCAAGCAACCTCTATAATTTTAGATTCCTAGGAATGAGTTTTAAAGTCATGGTGGCTTATGCCTTAAGAGAATGTGTTGGGAGTTGGGCTTGTAGAATAGGTCCTAAAGAGGAAGTTTATGGCTAGTTTCAGGTTCTGTTATGGTGCTTAAAAATATCTATGTTAGGGTTAGTATGTGGCCTGGTGCTGGGGCTTGCTCCCTTCACTTCACGAACCCAGATCTGAGCTGGGCCGTTTAGCCAAAATATACCTTCCCTATAGTTTATACTCTACTAGAGAACAGAGTGGGTCCTCCTCTTGGTGGTGAAATCCAAGTAGGATTTCTAGGTGGGGTAAGGTATCTGTTAGGTGATGAAATCCTAGATGGGCCTTGTCTCAAGTAATTTTATGTGTTTGATTTGAAGTGATTGTGGTTTGGTTGTGTCACATTTGTGCACTACGATTCATTCATAATGCTTTAATTACTAAGTGGGCTAAGTATGCATCCAAGCAAGAATGAAATGTAGTAGTTTTTAACCCAAATCAAAATATGTTATTCAAATGCAAATAAATGGAGAAGAGGTAAAGAGCATGAGTTTCTCACTACTCTATGATGCATGCAAGAAGTAACAAGAAGAAAAAGAGATGTTTTTTTTAACCTTTGATAATGATTTCCTTTGGAAACAAAAAGAGAGAAAGTAAGAGAAGCTAAGTTTTTTATTTCTCAATAAATAAAGGCAAAGAAGAGGGGATGCAAGAAGTGAATATTTTCCTAATGCATCTATATGAAAATTTGATTTTTTAAAAGAAGAAGAATGAACCCAAGGAAAAGTCCAAGGGTCCCACCGGGTGTGCCAGAATGTTTCTCTATATTTTCACTAATTTCATTTAAATGAGGAAGAAACTAAGGTTAAGAGGTTTGAGTTTGATGTTACCCAAATTTAGTGCACACCGTATCCAAGCTTTGTGGGAGCTCTTCTTTGGCTGTGGAGGAAACACTTGCAGTAAGAATAAAACTCAAACAAGGAAAATGTTAGAAGAGGATATGGTGGACTACCAAGCTACACGCTCGGTCCCAAAAGCGTGAAGCTCTGTAAGGGATGACAGTCCACTGTTTAAAGATAAAAGTGTTGTATAAAAAGAAATGATAAAAGACTAAGTAAATGGAAAGGTAGATGCTATGTACCTATTCCCTACAGTCTATGTGTCTCAGAATGTTACAAAAAGCTGGCCGAAGGTTTTGTCTAGTCTATGGGCTGTTTGGATAAGTTTTTGGTTTATTGATTTAGAACACAGTCACCGACGTCGGTGGGTCTGTCGAGGTCAGTTAGGTAAATGATGAAGGCGTCAGTTGGGTTGCCGATGTTGGTCGAGGTTGTTGGCCTTGGATGGCTTTCAAGATTTTTCTATGGCGGACAAAGGAGTTTTTTGAAATTTGGAGGTTTGTGCAGGGTTGTGGGAAGGTGAATAAGGTCTGAGGAAGGGTAAAGATAAAGGATAGGTGTGAAATGAGGGTAAGAATAAAGGGAAGGTCTTTCAGCCCCTCCAAGAAAGAAGTCAGGCCTCTCAATAGTATTTAGAAATATTAATGAAAACTAACTAACAATATATTCTAAAACTTTTGAAATGAAGACCAGAGTACTTAGCTTTATAGGGTGAAGACCCAAAGGTGTCAAAATAGAGATTCCTGTTGTGGCTGATATAACCAATGTTGTGAACCAATGAAGTGAACACAGATTGCTTAAATTTAATATCTCAAGGTCCTCGTACAGTCTCTCGATCCAGTCTCTAGAATAATTTGTGCAGAGCTTTGGTAGCCAAGAGAATGATAGTCGAGTTCTGGTGCTTGAATCAGAATGTGCAAAAAGGTAAGGGCTAGCTCAATGTTAGAGCTTGGCTTATGTAGCCAACATCAGCATAGAACTACCAACATTGGTCGAGGGTTGACCGATGTTGACAGAGAGAGAATAGGTGAAAGGGCTATTTTTATCTCTTTGCCCATTTCTCCACCCACCAAGTGCCTTTTTCCATTGGAGAACGGTCAAAACAAGGGCTTATGAGGCACAGGAGTTGGTTAGGGAGTTAAGATGGGGTGAGAATCAGTCATGGGTAGTTAGGATTTGGAAGACCTAGTCTCAGGATGACTCATAGGCTAAGAAATGGTCTTAGGGTGATGTGTCTAGGTGAGGTGTCCAAGGTGAGGTAATTAATTTAAAATAAGTAGTTTTTAAATTAATAAGGTGTGCAAGTGTGGGTTAGGAGTGTTAATGTTTAGAAAGGGACTAAGGGGGGGTTGACACGATATCAGTGTCTACACCTACCACCTTGGCCAAAATCATGGATTCAAGTGATTCATGGGGGTTTATGAAGGTATTCATAGACAATGCTCTTCTAAATGGTACAATTAAGTTTCCAAAAAACTAGTACACATGCTAGGATGGGTGGATGTCATATGTAAACTTAGATAGAAGAGTTTTAAATCATGCATCATATAGGCATACACTCTTGGATAACCGTTGTCTGATTTCTTTGAGAACCATAATACACTATTGCTCAAACTTAGGGATATCAAACTCTTTCAAGAAGGCTTCCTTGATCACATTTTAGTCAACCATAGCCTGGTTCAAATCAAATTTTTGATACTAGATATGGGCACAATCCAACAAGGTGGTCACAAATTGGGTTGCTTTATGCTTGGGTTGAGTGATGCCCCAAGCACACCATTGTAACTCATACTTTAGTACATTTTCCACAACAATTTCAACTCCATGATACTCAAGGAAGTACATCACCATCTCATAATAGATCTATATAGGGGGTGGCATTGGGATCTGAGGCACTTCCCCCCTTGGGTATAAGTTAGAGGTGTCCCTACCATGCCTCGACTTATAAGGTTGAACATCAACCCTGATGGAATAGGCTTTACTACTAAGGTTGTTGGCATATTATTTCTTATTGGTGGTGCCATGCCACTTCTTGTAGGCTATTACCTAGTTGGCATAGCTGACATTCTCTACACAAAGATACTTACACCTAAGTTTAATGATCCTTGGTTAGAACTTTCTAGATTCTCTGTACTATTGCTTAATTCCTTATAAGGAATCTAGTACATGAGCTTGCAATTTAGGTTCAAAGGGGGTAAGTGCTTCTGGCATGTTCTTAAGTGCATCCTATACCCCACTACTAAGTCTAGTCTCTTACTTTTTCTTCTCTCTTCACACTGCTACAATTCAAGGGATCTTTCCCCATGCCCTTCTCGCTCACTACAGGTCCTCTCAACACTTCTAGGTTTAGATCCTCCATCAACCTACACCTTTGCTTACCATAATTCAACCTCTAGAGCTCTCAGTTTTTAAGTTGTTGTTCCTCTTCCATTGCACCTTACATATACTTCCCCCTCTCACCCTATATGCGTGTTCATATGTGCAAGGACTTTAGCCTTCTATTCTTATGGTTTTTATTGTGATCTATGAATTTGACTCAAGAGAGGATGGTTAGTATGGTGTTAGTTTTAAAATGAAAAAAAAATTAAATAAACACACTAATAACACAAATTATCTAGGCCTAAACACTAGGGAGAGCTTAATTAACAATCATGAATGAAACACACAACTAAAATGCAAAATAAAACTCTTTTGCCTTCCTTAGATGCTCCAAAATGCTTGTTTGTGGTGGCTTGCTTGGCTTGTGCTTCAAGAGATCTTATTCAATGGAGTGTGGCTACCTTCATCTCCCATTGGCACCTTTGGCTTATGGCTTGGCTTGGCTTGGAATCAATTTGGCATTATAACACTAGTTTCATGAATCTTTTTGGAAATAATCCTGAATTATAACTTTGTACTAATTAAGATTAGAAATGATGTTGTGAGGCCTCCTATTTATAGATTTTTGGATTTGATCAGAATCAACCTCAACTGTCCATGTCAAGATTGAGATGTGTGGTTGAGGATTAATTCAATTTTTTGAATTAAATTTTTAGTTATCCTCAACATGGCATTATAATAAGGGACAATTAAGAGGCATGGAGGGCATCATGGAAGGCATTGATGAGGCATGTAAGGCATGAATCCTGATATTTGTGGCATTTATGGCATAGGGATGCCTTCCCAAGAAATGAGGTCACTTGATGATACATATATTCCATATTCATTTCCAAAACAAATTATTCAACAAGTTTCCATGGAATTTTTAATTAGGCCTTGATTTGGGTTAATTAGCTCTTAAGCATGATTAAGCACATTATGCACATATTACCTAAATTGATCAGAATGCCTTATTATTGGTCCTAAATTTGACTAAATTAGAATTTGAAGGTACTTTCAGATGTGCTAGAACCCTATTCCCACTTAGGATGTTGCTAAAAACAAATAACAAAGGCATGAGCCTTGTGCAAAAGATTTGATAGGAAAGAGCAATCCAGAGCACGCAGGTGCAACTTTGGCATTTTGACTCAAAATGAACTGATAAATATAGCTAGCTCATAAAATACATTACCCTATTTAGTGTTACCCTAGATAAAATTGGCACTTGAATATGTTAGTTTCACATCATTTTATGTGTTTTAGTGTTTTTAGGCCAAATTATGCATTTTAGATGGAAACTAGTCAAAAGCCTGATTGGAGGTTATCGATGGCCAGTTTTAGGTGTCTACAATTTTCCCCTATTTAGGAAGGTGTTTCAAGTTATAATAATAGTAACATCTTCTCAAATAATGAAAAGGTCATGTATGCCTAAAACTACAATGATGATGAACTAGCTGTATGATTCCCCCTCAAGGGAACGGTTGGCACAAGTAGGTCAGTAAATGGTCCCTCAAAAAGAAAGAAACAAACCAAGGGGACCAAAGAAAGGAAATATGATGGGGTGAAAACATAATTATAGTGAAAAGTTAGTCAAAATAATTGATAATTCAAGTGGGATAGTGTATAATGGTTTGCCTGAAGGTGGTTATAAGCATTATACCCTGATAATGGCAACGTGGTATGATAACACAATGATTTGCCTAAAGGATATTATAATCATTGAGAAGATGGAGCTACCCCAATTAAGATAGATAAAAAAGATAATAACATGTCCCTATATATGCAAAAATAGTAAAGTGATGACAACACAATGATTTACCCAAAAGTGGTTATAATCATTAAGAAATGTAGGTGGGACGATGTGCAATGATTTGCCCATAAGCGGTTATAATCATTAGACCTAGATTATGGGAAAAATGATAAAATTGGCTAAGGATGATGATAAATTAATATAGAGGGTAATAATGAATTGGAACAACCTACTAGTAGGGAGATGCTCATCTAAACTAATAAAAGTTAAAATTCTTTCATGTTTAATTATTCTATTTGGGATATGATTGGGATGAAATCAGGATGTTGATGCTAAAGAGATGCCACCATTATTAAACAAAATTATTAAAGTTGACTTTTTTTATAGCATGTGATGGCAGGCTTCATGATATAATACCATAAAGACTTGGCCACAAAATGCATAAGGAGTGACTCTCATAATCCAATACTTAATAGAAAACAATGCAACAATGATAGAAACCATGATGATAATGTAAACATATGAATATGGATGGATTTAAGTGTAAGTGTGGACAAGGAATCACCCAATGAACACACATAAAATTAATCAAGGCAATAGTGTTGAAAGAAAATAAATAGGCAGATAAACAAACAAAATAAGCAAAAACAAACAAAATAACAAATAATGCAATAAAAACCCTATGAAAATTGCCCCTAAAAAATAGGTGAAAACTTAAAAAATGAAATAAATGGGGGAACATAATAAAATTAATTGGGTGGTTAAGCTATCTCCATATGCACTAGGCAAGTGGACATTTCCTACATAGTTCCATAGGTGTAATATCCAATAAAAAAAACTTTAGGCCAAATGTAGTTCTCCTAGGGAATGGGAAGAATGTGATAACTGATGAAAAAAAATAGAATGGATGTAATATAAGAAGAGGAATGGTCTCAAAAAATGGCAAGTGTGTGAGAGAAAAGGGCCAAAAAGGATAGAAAAACTAAATGACAAGTGATTTGCTTGTAACTTAATAAGGTTTCCTAGAATCCTTAAGGCAAAGAAGTGGTCAATGTTTTTGTTATTTTCTAATGATTTTTAAATGATTTTAGAAGTGTTTTAGAGTGTTGAAACTCAATCGATAATGATGAGACACTAAATATTTAAAGCTTTCAAAATGGCGAGAGCATGTCTTAGGTTTCTCATAAAATAATGAGAGCACTCAAACTTAAGTTGCTTGCAAAATGGTGAAAGCATGTCTTAGGTTGCTCACAAAATGGTGAGAGTGTTGCTTAGGTTACTCATAAAATGGTGAGAGCATTAGGAAAAGGTTGACTAAGATTACCTCAATAAGTATTGAGCACTACCTATATAGTCCCAAAATAGTACCTCAAGTCACTGTAGTTCCACCCTTATAGTAGAGGAATTCGACTAGTGCAACAGTCAATTAAAACAAAACATGCATAGTTGGTAAAAAGACATAGTATGGCATAGGAAGTGGCAAGGTGATATGTCATGGCTTAGTATTTTCCATAGTTTTCCCATAGGTGGTTATAACTAGGACACAATGACATAGATCAATGGTACTAATTTACCCAAAAGTGGTTATAATTAGCAACAAGACTGGTGGTAAGAAAGAATAACAAATGAAGGATGAAATTTCTAAAACTTTTATCACACTATCCCAAAATATGATCTCTATCTAAAGTTCTTGAACAAATTGATGAAATGATTAGATACTTTGATGCTAAAGTTGCATTATAAATGATAAAAACCAAGGTCAAATGGGATAGGATTGAGAACACACTGGGTTGATAGGTCATAAGTAGAAAGTGGATATGGCAAAGAGGGTAGATAAGAATGGTATGTGTATAAAGAATAATAGTGATAAAATGGCATAACTAAAATGGTCCTTATAGATAATACACCTTAGCATTCAAGCATAGTACCGATTGAGATGAATAATATTCATTGGCTCTTGAAGTTTGTTGCCATATGGTGTGGTAAGCCTATATGCTCTTAATCCATAATCTTTGGTGATGATGAAAGGCCCTATCCAATTTGGTTTGAATTTCCCTTTATATTTCTTCTCAGTTGTGGTATTATTTTGATTTTATTTAAGAAAAAAATCACCAAGTTCAAATATTCAATACTTCACATGTCAATTATAGTGGCCTTTGAGTCAATTCTGATATGCTTGAATATTGTTGAGCACGGCCATGCATTTCTCATCTAGTATATCTAGCTCTTACAGGCGAGCTACTTGATAGTCATGATCATCCAAGATGTGCTTAAAATAGATCCATAGTGAAGGAAATTTGACCGCAATGGGAAGGATGGATTATGTACCATAAACAAGTGAGTATGGAATGGCTTTTATGGGGGTACGATGATTGGTATAGTATGCCCAAAGGGCAAGGAATATCTGGAGGTACCAATCATGATCAACATCATTGACAATCCTTTTGAGAATGTTAAAAATGGTTTTGTTGGATGCCTTAACCTATCCATTACCTTGAGGGTAATATGCTATAGAAAAGTGTTGTGTGATGTTGTATTCAGTACATAATTGGTCTACATATTTATTCTTGAATGATCCTCCATTATCATATATAATGTTAGAGGGGATACCATAGCGGCAGATGAGATGATTGAATTTGGAAATTTGCTTTCTAGTCATGTAAATGAGGGGTATAGCTTCAAACCACATAGTGAAATATTTAGTGGTGGTAAGGATATGTTTATGGCCATAAGATGAAGTGGGGTTAATCTTCCCAATGAGGTCAAATACTCATGTAGAAAATGGCCATGGTGTCAACATCAGTTTTAGATTTTTTTTTGGGGCATGAATCAAATTAGCATGCCATTGACATTTGTCACATTTATTTATATATGTAGTGGCATCTACATCCATTATGGCTAAATAATAACCAATACACAAGAGATTATTGGATAGGATTGCCCCACTAGAATGGGTTCTACATACTCCTTCATGAACTTCTCTTAACACTAATATAGACTCTATCAAAGTTAAACAATGAAGTAGAGTTCCATCAAAACTATGATGGTAAAGAGTGGCAAAGTAGAGTGTAATGAGAGGAATGATGAATGAAGGATTTGGTTTATTTTTAAGATAGGTTAGGTGGTATAACTTGGTCATGAAGGTAGTTGTAAATGTTTGAGTACTAGATAGAATTAGGACCAACAATATCACAAATCTTGGTAATGATTAAAGGTTCATGAGCTGGTGTTGACAAATTCTTGATGAGGATTGATATTGTTTAGCTTTATCTATTTGTAGAATCAGTGAGCCAATAGTAGCCATGGCATCTACAGTTTTGTTATTAGCCCTTGGTATGTACTCAAATTGAATGTTGGCAATTTGCTTTTGAAGAGCATCAACCAAGTTTTTATATGGAACCAGCTTGTCATCTTTGGTCTAAAAATGATCTATGACTTGATTAATGATTACTTGAGAATCACCATAAACTTGGAGATGAGATATATTCCACTATATTACTTATGAAAGTCCTGTAACAAGTGATTCATATTTGGCCATGTTGTTTGTATAATAAAAGTTGATTCTGAATAATTTAGGGATTAGTTCCCCCTATGATGTTATAAATAATAGGCCTACCCCCAATCCATGCACAGTGAATGAACCATCAAAATATAGCTTCAACAAGTTGATTTGTAAGAACTTATCCTTTGATTAATTTATGATTCACATACTCTATGTCAAACTCACTAAGAAGCATGATCCATTTAGCCATTCTACCTTTCAAAGATATTTTAGATAGTAGATACTTGAGCAAATCTACTTTTGAAATGACCATGGTTTTATTATTCAACATGTAATGATGCAGTTTTTTAGCTACAAAAATCATGGCTAGATAATATTTTTCAATAGGTGCATAGTTATGTTCATATGTAACCAAGGTAAAACTTAGGTAGCATACAACATGCTCATTTCCATTATCATCATGTTGAGCCAATAGTACCCCTAGGGCATGATCAGTAGATAATAGGTATAACAAGAATGGCTTTCCTGGCATATGAGGTAATAAAACAAGTAGATTGATAATAAAATCTTTGAGTTGTTGAAAATCTATTTGGTAGTGATCATCCCAGTGAAATGTGACTTCTTTGTTCAAAAGGTGCATAAATGGATGGCACTTGTCTACTAATTAAGAGATGAAGCATCAGATGAACTAGATCTTACCCTACAAACTATTAAGTTATTTCAAATTGGTTGGTGGTGGCATCTCATTTATAGCATGGAATTTAGCTAGATCAAATTCAATACCTCTATGAGACATGATGAAGCCCAATAATTTTTCTAAATTTACACCAAACACACATTTATTTGGATTTATTTTGACTTTGTACCCTTTTAGTCTTTCAAATATCTTTCGCAACACTACTGGATGGTTGGATCTAGTCTTGGATTTTCTTAATATGTCATCAACATAGTCTTCAACCATGGATTTTTGATATGTAGGTCTCACATTCTTAAGGCCAAATAGCATCACCTGATAGCAAAATGTGCCGCAGGGAGTGGTGAATGTTATTTTATGCTGATCTTATAGCACTATTATGGTCTGATTGTATCTTGAAAAGCCATCCATGAGTGAAACCATTTCATAGCCTACCATGGAGTTGACAATCATGTTGATATTAGGCAATGGAAAATCATATTTAAAACAAGCTTTGTTGATGTCTCAAAAATCAATATAAATGCTGATTCCTTTAGGCTTTTTGGTAACAGGTACTACATTAGAGATCCATTCTAAGTAGTCAATAGATCAGATACATCTTGATTCTAAGAGTTTTTCCAACTCTTTCTTTACCAATACAGTAATGCAAGGATACATCTTACATAGATTTTATTTTACTTGTTTGGCATTAGGATTAACCATAAGGTGGTGTAGAACTAAGGCAGGGTCTAATCCTAGCATGTCAGAAAGGCCCATGCAAATATATCCACAAAATTTCTCAATAGAGCTATAAAAATGTCACATTCCTCCTTAGTGAAGGATGCACCTAATTTTATCCATTTCAAGTCTGAAAAATGATCGATGTTTACCTCTATTTTATCTTTAACTAGGAGGTTCAAACTATCTTTTAGGATAGTAGGTAGTGACTTGAACTGTTGGACTATGTCAGGGTCCTCTATTAGGACTTGTTCTTCAACTTATCCTAGGCATGATGAATCTAAGTCTCCTAATGGGAGATTTGGCCATGTAACAAAAATAGTAAAAAATTATTGGAGACTTTGATCAAATACTTATTGTTGCTCAAAACTAAACTTAGATCCATAAGCGAGTTCATCTTTGGTGGTCTCCTGGTATAAATTCAAAGAAGAATTAACACCCCCATCTAATGGTGCCTGAAATAAGTTTTCATCACTAGACTGGCCTTTATCTTTACTTTTTCCCTAGTCAAAAAGCACCTTAAAGAGGTTTTCACTTTGGGACCTCAACGCTTTATTTATTTGTTTTTGGCTAAGGATGTTCACTTGCTCTCTAAAATAGGTAGTAGGATCTAATGTAATTAAGAATCCTAATTTTTGATCTCCCAATAGAACTTTGTCACTAAGGCCTAAGAAATCACAAAATGCCTCATCATTCTAGAACTCATCAATCAATAGACTTGATTCTTGTTGGTCCTAATCTATCAATTGGGAATAATATAATGGCAATAGATTGTGATGAATGGCTTGGGTAAGGGTAAAAATGGCATTGCTATCAAATAGGTTGGTTTTAGCTAGGTTATCAAAGGTAAGGCTATGATCAGACTCTTCTTCACTATCAACATCATCATCACTAGTTTCTGGTGATGGAGCTTGAATAAGATATGTGGGGTTACCCCCAGGTAGTTTAAATCCAAGTCCATAATGTCTTTGATACTTAGTCATGGAAATTGGCTCAATAGTTCCTTGCTAATTTGGTCTGAGGCCTCATCCTTCATAATTGTGATGCTACATGATCCTATTAAGAATAGGATACTTTGCATTTTTATAACAATGAAGTTAGTCATCATTGTATAACCATGCTTTATTTCCTTCAAGAGGATCAGGTCCTAGGACAGATGTTGGTACAAATGTGACATGTCCCTTATCTTTTTTCTTTTATTTTCAATGCATATGTGGAATGACTTTAGGTCACCCAAAGGTTTTTAGATTATTAGGAATATTGCCAATATGAAATGTATCATGGGTCACATATTCTCTTGGTCCATTATTTAAAATGGTGAAATGATTGGAAGCTTTAGGAGGTGGTATGTGGGAAAGGGAATCTAAGGTATTAGGATCTATGCAACTATCTAATGAAGGATCAATAAGTATAGCCTTTCTTTTATCTTGCATGGAACTTAGATTCATGTTATACTGATATTTATAGCTTTGAAGCTTGGCCTCAAGATTCTTGCGGTGTTCATATGGGTGTAAATCTCTTGGAATATTCACCTCCAACCCTAAGTGGGAAAACTTGATAAATTGGTGTATTATTGATGGGACTACATGAAACTCATGTAACCAAGGTCTACCTAGAAGTATGTTGTATGATAACTCAAGATATAGCACATGGAAAAGTGTATCATGGGTTAAAGGCCTAATAATAATTAGAAAACTAATGGTGTCATGTGATTCTCTTTTTGATTATCATAGGCTTTAAGAGTTATTGTTTTTGGATGGAGATCTATCATTATGTACCCAAAAAGCTTGATGAGCTTGAGAGACACTATGTTGAGGCTAGATCCATTATCAATAAAGATAGGTTTCACTTTATGCCATCTGATATAAACTTTTATGTACAATAGGTTATTATGGAGTGGGCCAAGGGAGTACATCTCACTTTGGTTGAATGTGACTTGTTAGGCTAGAACTAGGTGTCCAACCATAGCTTGAAATTTATCAGGGGATATGTCATTAGCAATAGTGGATTGGGTCAAGAATTAATTCAAGATGTTTTATTAGATTATTGATGTTTAAAACAAATCCAAAATAGCAATTTATGCTGGTGTCTTCTGCAATTGTTCCATAATATCAAACTTCTTATCTTGGTCAATAGTGAATGGTTTATTCTGACACTGAACGGTTGGTTGGATGATATGAAAAGTGGTAGATGGTTGTAGGCTTGGGATAGTAATCTTTGACCTACAAGTTATGATTAAATAATCAATATTAAATAGCGGACCATTATTGCTAATTGATTCAGGGAATGGTGTGGGACTAGACAAGACAAGTCTCGATTGTTGGTGCACTTTCATGTGGTCACATGGTAAGAATGAATTATCACTATAAGATCTAAAAGTGGAAGTCCTAATTTTTTGGTTTGCCTATATGCACTCCTAGGTTAAAAAAGGATTATCCATGTAATTTGGATGAATATTATTGTTTAAAAATGGTCTAGGGTTGATTAGTACTTAGTTTAGGATTAATGGAAATGGTATTAATGCTACCCCCTTGTAATATGACCTACAACCCTATTTTAGTCATGTACAATTGCATGGTAGGTCTTTTGGTTGTTACCATTCTGACCTTGGTTTTGTCCATTATTTTGTCATTATGGATTCTGCTACTAATTTTGTTGATTCTGCTAGTTTGGCCTTTGATTCTGATACTACTGATTTTACTGCTACAGTGGTCATTATTGTTATTGATTTTTATGTCAGGGAAAGGGGTTTTGATAGATCCAAAGAGTTTAATTTGAAATGGAAGCACCATTATCTAATTTTATCTCCCCATTCTCCAACATATTTTTAATTAAATGGCTGATTTAGACACATCTTCATAGATTATGCCTGTTGACCCAATGATAGTCACAAAATTTCATTTTCACGGTACCAATCAAAGTAAGGAATGCCTTATAGATAATAATTTGGTATGGGCCCACTAATAATATTAACAACAACAAGCTTGTGAAATATAGAATCAATAGGTTCTCCTAGGTAACTAAAGACATGATGTGTAAGCATGATTATCTTAGGAGAAGGGGTTTACAATGGTAAAGGCTATTGTATTTGTTGCACAGGTCTTGGTTGTTACACTTGAAACATTGGTTGGAGAGGTTTCTAGGTAGGAGTAAGTTGAAAAGGTGGTGCAGATGATGTCTACATAGTTTGGACATGATGAGATTCAATTACTCCATTTCCCACACCATTCCTATTTCAGTTGAATTACTTAAATGTTTCATGATTATTAGTTGTGATTCTTATGCTTGATTAATATTTTGGTCATTTATATAATTAGTAGCTTGATTTTGATTAGTTTAATTACGCCTGATGATCCCTTTACTAATGAGTTCCATCTCGATCAACAAACATTTATCAATGATCTCTTTGAATGTATGTACACATTACAGTTCTAGATGATAGGCTATCTCACTATGCAAACTTTTAGTAAACACAATGGCTAATTGTTTATCTGGTAAACTATGGGTGAAATGGCTCACAAGGGCCCTCCATCACTATAAATAACTTGAAAAATTCTCCCTATCTTTTTTCTTTGCTTGTGTCAAGTCCCCTAATGAAATCTTATGCTCAAGATTATAGGGAAAGTGTTGAACAAATTTATCAGAAAGACCATCAAAATCTATTACTAAATTAATGGGCATATTTAAAAATCAATCCAGGGCTTGTCTAGCCAGGCTCCTTGAAAATAATATCAAAAGGTATATGTCACTATATGCCACTGGTTGACATGCGACAAAGAATTCGATCAAATGGGCCTTAGGGTCACCTTTCCCTTTGTACGTATCAAATTTGGGTGGTTCATATCTTGGAGTAAATGGTATCTAAAAATACTTCATATTGAATGGATAGGAACACACATCATATAGTTTAAAATTCTTAGTCTATTTCCCTGCCTGAATGGCAATGATCACATCCTTCATCTATTGTAATTCTTGGGATAGGAAAATGGAAGGGATATTGGTTTGAGGGAGAGTGTTGGTTTAGATAGATGGTTGGGAGATCACAAGTGGGACACTTTGACCAGGGTATGATAGAGACACCTATTGGGGTACATTAGCTTGGTTGGGGAATGGACCAGGAATATGCATACATGGATTGGGATGTACTTGAAATTGTACATTTGGCTACATGATATTTTGGTTTAGGTTGATGATAAAGGTTTGACCTAGATTATTTTGTGGTTGGGATGGAGGGATATAACTATATTGTGCCTGTTATGGTTGAAAAAGGACATGCAACTGACTAATCAAACCTTGTTGTTGAGTGGGAACTTGTGAACCAAGACCTTATCTCTAGATTTGTGGCACATTTTGAACCAATGGTTGCCTGGTGGGTATTTGAGAAACATGGAGACCTCCTTATTGCATGAATCCCTATGAAGAAGTGAAATCATGATGAAAATTTGACATTTGTTGTTGACCAATATTTGCATGTTGTTGACTAGTTATTACTAGGTTTTGGACTGGTATATTAGTCTCAAACTAAAAGGTATGTTCATCATTACTTGGCAAGGAGGAACATTAGTTACCCCCAATTGAGGTGGCAATGTATTCATCCTTTGTTGCATTGATACACTAGACTATGTCTACTATTGTGGAATACTACTTGATACTTGTTGAGGGGGAGTAGGATTCATCACATTCTATCATTGAGGTGTAACATTATCCATTGTTTGATTATCTAAACCTATAGGTTATACACTTAATGAAGCAGTTAGTTGAGGCTGGGGTGTAGAAACTCCTATTATTTGATATGATGTTATGCTCATAGGATTAACTATAGGCACATGTTGTTGGCTATTTGTTTGTACATTAGTACCACTTTGATCAAGATTGGACATTATTTTCACATTATCTACTACATTTGGCTCACTATTCAGTGTAGAAGCTGAAGACACTTCTTCAATAACTGGCATATGTATCAAATTATCTATCAAAAAAATTTGCACAAATAGGTTAGAACTCAAATTTTCTTGTCCAATTAATTCCATCAATACTCTTATTGAAGGTACTAGGTCGATGAGGGGATTACTCACCATGTTCATCTGATTAAAATTGCATGCTAAATTCAGGTAGGTTTGTTATGGTATTTGTATTTGGTTAAAGTGATCTTCCATGATGTTTTTGCATCGATTAAATAAATTGGGGTCTTGGTATGTTGTTTGGACTAGAGCTATAGGATTACTAGAAGAAGCCTATTGATCATAAATGATATTATGGGGCACTCTTACTAGACTTGGTAAATTTTCATGGGGGAATTTTTTGGGAACATTATCCCCTACCTTTATGGCCCTAACCAAAATCTCATCTTTATTCTCTAAAAAATGTCACTCAAACAAAAATGGATCATACATGGAAGCTGAATTAGTAGAATATGGTTATTGAAGTACTAGCTCATCCACCATGGGTATTATAGCTAAGTATTGTGTCGTTTGTTCTTGGTCTTATTCTATGTAAGGTGGTGTGTTAACCAAATAGTTAGTCAATGAATCTTGGCTTTGTGCCCCTGATTTAGTATTATAAGAGGGATAAGAATCCATTTCATAAATAATTTTATCCATATAGGGGTCTTGTACCATTTCTTCCTACATAACTACATTAATAATCCCTAGATTATACATGATTCCACTATGAGTGTAGGAATACATGTTAGGATCCATAGTCAATGTTTGGTGATAAAAGGTTAAAGATTTCTATAAAATGTAAAAAGGATAGAATCTAAAACAAATGATGCCTTCAACTTGGTCTAGATTTGTCAAAAGGATCAAAAGGTTTATGCAAAGATTTGTGAGTAAACAAGATACAAAAATATGAGCAAGTAAATGGACTAAAAAATTGAAATGCTAAACTCTAAGGTTAAAGTGTTTCAAATCAATCTAATATATAAAATTAAAAGTTGTTGGGTCTTTTGGCCAAATCTGGTGTCAAAAGCTAGGTTCAAACAAGGCATG
Organism: Torreya grandis; assembly: GCA_037957365.1. Lineage (NCBI taxonomy): Eukaryota > Viridiplantae > Streptophyta > Pinopsida > Cupressales > Taxaceae > Torreya > Torreya grandis. Next base: position 1,950,007 of record JARHVA010000380.1, on the reverse strand, counting down.
TTTCTAGGTCTCCTAGCCAAATGGTGTCAAAAGATAGACTTTGAAAAATAGATGAAAGTTTTAATCTAATGGATTTGAAAAACTTCTAACAAGCACTAGGCATTTGATTCTTGGACATGAACTTGGTCAACTAGGTATAAGGTATGAAACAAAAGGTACTTTAGTAATGGTTTATTTTCTCATAAATAATGGTATAGAACTTGGTTCTTTTTTACAAACAAGCTAGACAAAGGTGAATAGTATAACTATGTTTTAGACAGAGGATCAAAAATACACTTGGATTAGTCTAAATATGTAGGAACAAATTTGTAATTATATGTAAGAAGGGTCCATGAAACAAAGTTTGAAATGATTTGGGTAGCATAATCATGCTATGCTACCTAAAAGGTGTGACAAAAAAGTTTGTTTCAAAAAGTCTCTTAGGAAAAGACATTTTTCCATAATTTTGATAGCATAACACTACCTTTTTTGACTCAAAATGTTTGTGGTGTATAGAATTAAATTGTAAGTGTTTAGTAAAAATATCTTAATTCGATCAAGTGATGATAATGATTATGAGTCTAAAATGACCTTAAAGCTAAATTTGAAATTAAACCTAATTTCCCTCAAGTTTAGTACAAATGGCAAACCCACTTAACACATCAACCCTATGAACTTGCAAAGGTGTAATTTCAAATTTAAATTATAAGTGAAGGACTTAAACAACTTTGGTCAAGGTCTAGACTCAATTGGGCAACATCACTGCACCAAAGTGGATGATATGATTCTCAAGCTTTTGATGAACTTTGAATAAGGAAAATTGATGATCTCACGTGGGCAACATAATGCCTCTTTGTTCAAAGGAAAATCTGGACTATGTGTTTGGTTTGTATTATTTGTTTACACCAAGTTTTGACTCCAAACAAGACATTAATCTAGGATAAGACCAACTAATTAATCACCCTTAGATCCTAAATTGACAATGTTGCTTGGTACTATTGGAGTCCATCAATATACATCATTTGAGAGGATTTTAAGTGTTCATCCAAAAGTAAATTTGCATTATATAGTAGGGTTTTTATACCCCCCTTATCTCAAATGATAGTACTACAACATAGACCTTGAGGTGCACCATGCACCAAAAATACTTTCATGGCAAGTGCGGATTTGTCTAAATTATATCAATTTTTTGAATGATCTAGGGGAATCAATTACACAAATTTCACACCAAACAATATAAAATAAAATCATGGATTTTGGGTCCATATCACTCAATTTTTTGCAAAAAGGTCTAGTCCTTTTTGCAATCGCTATATCTTGTTGTTTGCTCAATGTAGTGTGATGTCCAAAGTGCTACTACATCCCATGTGTAACTCTATAAGAGTTAAAAGAAGTCAATGTCAGGAGATGAAACCCTGAGTTAAAGCTTCCCTAAAGAACTTGTGGGAGTTCATGAAGTCCCCCTTGTAAGCTAAGATGTATAAAAATAAATAAAGCATGAAAGTAGAAAGACTTTAGGGTCATTTTCAAGGTCACCCAAACTTTGGCAAGTTTTTGGGGAGCACTTTAGATGAATTTATTTCTAAGCCTTAGGATAGGCTACTTACAATAAGAATGGTGCTTTTGATTCCAAGGGTTCCCTATAGGGGACATAGAAGAGCATACATGCAACATACCTCTTTTTTCCAAAAAAGATTAATCTAAACAACTATTTCAAGCAAAAATTGTCAAGTGTGTTTAATTTTAAACCCAGATAAAGTGTTTGGTGGTGTTCATTTTGACCCCTTAGTCTTAGTTGTAAACTTTGAAAAAAAATAACCAAAAACATCTAAAAATTCCTTGTTAAACATAAAAACAAAGTTCCTAATCAAATTTTAATTATGTAAAAGTGATTTAGACATGTTTTGAAGAAATATCCCACTTGGTCCTACAACAAAATTGTTAACATGTCCTTTAGCTTTGAAACCCTTTTGAGTTTGAAATAAGAAAGTTTGGAAAAGTAGGTCTTGGGTCTATGTTTTTAGAAAAACATAGTGATTGACATCAGTCAATACCACTGACATCATTTACATGCAATCGAGATCTAACCAATGTCATTTTTTTAATCGATGTCGGTTAAGCTAGGTAATCAATGTTGGTATTTCTATTGATGTCAGTTATTATGTAAAAATGTGGCAACAAAAAATAGAAAAATAAAGTTAGAAAATAAATTTGTATGAGTTTTAAAATCTCAAATAAGTTTTTTAAGATTGCAAAAGGATCTCCTTAATGTGTAGGATGTATCTAGTCCCACTAGATGTGCCATTATGTGATCTAGGAATTCGCCTCAAGAGAGGATGGTTAGTATGGTGTTAGTTTCAAAATGAAAACAAAATGAAATAAACACACTAATAGCATAAAATATCTAGGCATAGACACTAGGGATATCTTAGTTGACAATCATGAATGAAACAACTAAAATGCAAAAGAAAACTCTTTTACCTTCCTTGGATTCTCCAAAATGCTTGTTGTGATTGCTTACTCAACTTGTACTTTAAGAGGTCTTCTTTAATAGAGTGTGGCTACCTTCATCTCCCCTTGGCTCCTTTGGCTTGTGGCTTGGCTTAGCTTGGAATCAATTTAGAATTATAACACTAGTTTCATGAAGCTTTTTGGAAATAATCTTACATTATAACTTTGCACTAATTAAGCTTAAAAATGATGTTGTGAGGCCTCCTATTTATAGATTTTTGGATTTTATTAGAATCAACTTCAACTATCCATCTCAAGATTGTGATGTGTGGTTGAGTATTAATTCAATTTTTAGAGTTAAATTTTTAATTATCCTCATCATGGCATTAGAAGAAGGGGCAATTAAGAGGCATGGAGGGCATCATGGAAGGCATTGATGAGGCATGGAGGGCATGAATCCTGATATTTGTGGAATTTATGGCCTAGGGATGTCTTTTCAAGAAATGAGGTCAATTGGTTATGCAGATATTCCATATTCATTTCCAAAATAAATTATTCAACAAGTTTCCATGGAATTCTTAATTAGGCCTTGATTTAGGTTAATTAGCTCTTAAGCATGATTAAGCACATTGATTACCCAAATTGACCAGAATGCCTTGTTATTCATCCTAAATTTGATTGGATTGGAATTGGAAGGCACTATTAGATATGTTAGAACCATATTCCCACTTAGGATATTACCAAAAATAAATAACAAAGGCATGAGTCTTGCATAAAAGATATGAGAGGAAAGGTACAGAGCACACAAGTGCACATTTGACATTATGACTTCGAAATGAACTAATCAAAGTTAGCTAGATAATAAATTAAATTACCCCATTTAGTGATATCCTAGCCAAAATCAGCACTTGAATATGTTATTTTCGCATCATTTTTCATGTTTTAGTGTTTTTAGGCCAAATTATGCATTTTAGATGGAAACTAGCCAAAATCCTATTTGGAGGTTATTGGTGGCCAATTTTAGGTGTCTACATATATATTATAATCCACCAAAAGATTTTTTAGTTTGGTACCAAGCCATCTTATGAAGTCAACCCTTGGTTCATGAAAAAACTCATACTCTACTTCTTCTAGGCATGAGAACGCTGACACTACAAACTCTAACATGTAGTTGTTCAATGTGCCACTCCACCACTTGTCCATAGTGCACATCTAAACTTCATCTAGGATTTCCAACCTCTCTATGTGCTCTATAGTTCACTTAAAGAACTATCCATAGCTTCACCTCCTAGTAGTAGTGTAAGTGACCAGCTATTGGTACACATGCTTAGGTAGCCCATAAAAGAACACTTCATACAAGGTGTCATACAAGTTGGCTTGTACCCATTTTATTGGATTTTTCCCTTTGCATGTAGGATGGTTTTGTGCAAAAATATCTTCCACTTGATTTAGCTATCACTAAATATTCTTGAGTGATAGTCAGAGCATCACTCTATTACACCATTTTAACAACAAAATTCAACACAAGTCTCAGCAATAGAACCAAAATGTTATAAAAAAGTTCACTATGTTGGTTTCTATGCTTGGTCATGCACTTAGCTATCAAGCCAAGTTAATTCTAGACTTGATAGAGCTATAAGTGACGTTAGTAAGGTTTGGTGTACAACATTTAATCATGTTATGACATTGGCATCGGTTTCACATAAGGCACAACCCTTATGCGCTCGCTCAAAGTGAAATAGCGAAGGGACCAAGCTCACATTAGGCTAGTTGCATCATGGTGCAACTCAGGGTTCAAAGGGGCTTAGTATTTAGCCATAAGATTTTAGATGGTCATCTGATGATATATTCTTCATAGGGATTTCAATTAGTGCAAGTCCTCTTAGTGACCCAAGACTTAAGGTGCAAGTCCATACTTGGAAGGGCTGGGCTCTAAAGGGCATAAACTGTGATATTAGCTAGTGGAGTCCTTTAGGTAGTTATGAAAATCTTAGGGATGGCTTGGCTAAAGGATTCATTCTTAAGGTATCATTCTAGGCACATGTATTAGAAACCTAGTATAATTTAGATCCACCACTTAGTTGCTATATAAGTGTGCTGAGGTCATTAAATGGTGTGAGGATGCCATTAGTGACCAAGGTTGAACCTTCATATTCAAATCTATTATGTAAATCTACACAAAGTGTAAAGGAAACTAGCTTATAAGCATACCATCATGAAGACCATAAAACATGAATTAATACTTCATATTAATTCAATAGTATTCTTCATTAACTTTTAGTTTATCAACAAAGTTTAATACAGTAATAGAGGGTATGATCTTTCTAACCCTATTCATGACTAATGGCTCACATGCGAGCTTGGGATATACATTCCAACCTCTAAGCTATTATGTGCATACTAATAAAAAAGACTATTTCACTCCCTATTTTACCAGACTTCTACAGTACTTAATCACACCCCCTCCTCTTCAACTACAACCCTTATTTTATAAGTAAATGGTCATCTCCTATTAGTTTAATTGGGTGCATGCCAAATGCTAATATGTCATTGAGGGTTCATTATCTCACCCGCCCCACTATATGACATATGTGCTTCTCACCTACCCCATTCTCTAGCATTTGTACTTCTTCAGATGCTATGTCCAAGTCTTGGTAGGGATGTCTTTAACTAATTTGGTGCTAGGCAACTACCCACTAGAGAGCATAGAATCCATGGGGACTTCTCTAGCTGGTGACAAAATGTATAAAAATGGGAACAACTACTCCAAGGATCACCTCATGTTGAGATTTGTCTAGTTGGTGTAGTCTATGTACTTGCTCCAAAAGGGGGCCCAACAAGTGCTATCATCAACATGCCCATTTATCAATCCATTCTATATATTCACACTTATCTCAATAAACTTAGGGCAATTAGATGATTCATACCTAAAATGGATTACCGTATCCACTCTATCAATTCTTTTATTAATAAAGTTAATGATTTATAATGGATGAACCCTTGTCAAAAATCATTTGATAACATGAAAGAATCATTGCTTTACCCACCTATGTTTTGTCCTCAACTTAAGGATAAACCTTTGATCTTATATAATTCTTCCACACCTATATCAGTTGGGGCAATGCTTGCACAATAAAATGATATTGGATGAGATTATGCCATCTACCATATTAGTCGAGGCCTCATCAATTATGAGAAACATTACATAAAAGTAAAATGTGATTACCTCACCATATATTTTACAACTGAAAAGCTTCGACATAACACGGTTTATGAGATCACTTATAACATCATTCATTTCGACCCCCTTCATCACTTCTTATCCAAATATTTTCTTCCTAGAGACAGAATTGGCAAATGGATGGTTCTTCTCATGGAATTTGATCTCTAAATTGTTACTCAAAATGTTATCAAAAGACAAATCATAGTTGATCAACTTATTGCAGCTCCTATTTCTGTTACTAATCACCTTCAAGATAGTCTTCTCAAAGATAACATTCTCTATATTAAAGGTCTCAACCAATCTATTTCCCTTAAAGATTACTTTCATAACTTCACTTCTGATCTTAAATTAACCTTGATGAATAAGCTATCCTCCCTGATACTACTAAACCAAAATTAGTTATTGAAGATCTTCCTAAAATTAATGTCAACTTACATGAGGATACTTGGACCCTTCACTTTTATGGTGTTAAGTGCCTCCAAAGAGTTGGGGTAGGTTGTATTCTTACAAGTCCTCTTGGAAAAATCACCCCTTTATCTTTTTACTTAACATTTGACATCATTAATAATATGGTAGATTACAAAGCTTTAATCTTAGGCATGAGAGTTGATCTTGATTTATATATCTAATACCTATATGCTTTAGGTTATTCTCAGCTCATTTACCACCAAAATAATGGTGATTAGAAATGCAAATTCAATAATCCCATTTCTTATCATCAAATTATAACTACTCTCCAAATATTTCATTTCTTTCACTATCTAGCCTATCCCTCAAGATCAAAATTCTATTACTAATTTTGTTGCTTCTTCTACATCTCTCCTTCATCCACACCAAGTTCTCAGTGATCCTAATTTTCTTATCCAAATAAGAAAATATGCATCCTCTATTCAATCACATGATTCACTTATCTACCACATCAAGGTTGTCACCATTAGACAAATCCCATGGTACAAATACATCATTAAATTTATATAACACCAAACTTATCCTCTGAAACTTAATTCTCATGAAAAGACTCACATTTTCAAACAAGCTTTTAAGTATGTATTTCGATACAACATCCTTTATTATCATAATGTTGAAGGTACCTTTATTCATTATGTTATGTAAGATGAGGTCCCTCTTCTTCTTTAAAAAACACATGGGGACATTTATGGTGGTGACTGTAGTAGACATGAAACCACCTGCAAATGCCTACTTATGGAATACTTTTAGCCCACTCTTGAAAAGGATGCCATTAGATTTGATAAAAAGTGTACTCCTTACCAACTTCATAATGATTTAATTCATTCACCTCCAGTTGAGCTTCACATAGTAGAATCTCCTTTACTATTCTCCATGTGGGGATTAGATCTCATAGGCAAATTACCTTGATCTCAAAATGAGCATGTCTTTATAATCATTGCCACATAATACTTTACCAAGTTGGTGTAGGATATGCCCCTTATTAATGTCACCACTACTGCCATCTACAAATGTATCCTTAATCAAATCATTTACAGCTTTGGTGTCCCTCATACTATCATTTTAAACAATGGTGGTAATTTCAAAAAAAAGATGTCAAAAATATCTATGCTAAATTTAAACTAAATCACAAATTTTCCACACCTTATCATCTATAATGTAATATACAAACTAAGGCCACCAATAAAATTATTAATAAAATTCTCCAAAAGATAATTCATGAAACTTGCATAGATTGACATCTTCATCTTTATCTTATTCTGCAGGCCTATTGCACTAGCATATGTATTGTCACTAGGGCAATGCAATTCTCTATAGTCTATGGTTCTGAGTCAATCCTTCTATTAAAAGTTGAGCTTCCCTCTCTATGTATATCTATTCATGGTATCATAATTGATGAATAATTACATGAATCTCACATTCATGCTCTCAATCTCCTTGATGAACACCATTTTTCTACCTTGCAACACAATCACCAATATAAGGCCCGTATTTCCAAACAACATAAAAAACATGTTAAAATTCACACATTTAATATTGGTGATCTTGTCCTTATATTAGATTATAATCATGACAAAAAAGGTAAATATGCCTAAAAATGGTGGCGTCCCTATTTAAACAATATATTCTTGGTCCAAGTACTTATCACCTTCAAACTAATGAAGGCCATGTTTTGAAAGAGCCCACCAATGCACAATTCCTCAAAAATAATTTTTCTTAAATCCTTCCCTTATTTTCCATGCTTTCTATATTTTCTATCAATCTAAATTTTTTTGTAAGTTACTTACACTGGTCTCACCCTCTATAGTATTTCTCTCTTTTCAAAAACCTTAGTCCCTCCTTTTGGTCTTTTGGTTTCACCTTTTTCTCATGAGCTGCATTGCAAAACCACGGATAGGACCCAGTCTTCCTCATGATGTATTTTTATCCTCTTTATTTTCTCATTGTTTACACACTTTTGGCATGCCTTGGATTTCTCTTTTGTGAGTAACAGTGTAAGACCATGGATAGGACCTAGCCTTCCACATAAATACCATCTTAATTCCTATCTCACTTATTTTTCCAATGGTTTTTGGCATCCTTGTGGGGTTTCTATTTTATTAGTCACAATGTAAGACTATGGATAGGACATAGTTCTTATAAAATCACCATATTATTATTCCTTTTCTAGAATGTGTTTTGTAATAGTTACGAGTTATTGATCCATTGTTCTCAAGCTTTAGTTTTTATTTCTTTTGATTGATTAAATTTGTACAAAAATATATATTACATGTTTTCCTCCATTTCCCTCATTAATATGATAAACAATCACATTTTACTATAATTTAATCCCTTTTTCACCCTTTGTCACATTTTTTTGATTTTAATTAATTCAAATTATTCCATTTTTCATTCTTCTTAATTTCCTTTTTTTTCACTCCACATTAGATAAAACAACGTTAAAATTAAGACACCACTTTTATTTTAGTTGAATTTACAAGACTCTTAGACACCATGCTCTCTGAGTTATCTCTCTTAGCAACCAATCCCCAATAACTCAAATGAAAATCATCTTTAACACCCATGTTTGGTTTTCCAAATCCATATGGAGGAGGAATATAAAAACCCATCAAAAAAGTTAAAAACTAAATCATTTGAAACAAAAGGAAATGATATACAAAAAGCAACATACAAATCTCAAAAATCAAAATCACATCAAAAGACATGATTAAAAACACATTACCTATCTCCAATCAAAGTTCAAACTCCATAGTTGGCCTCACAATAGAGTCAAGGTCCATTGTGGTGTGGTAGGCAAATAGATTGGAATAGGACAACTCAATAAACTTTATGGTGTTACCTACTTTCTCACGCAAGTACCCAATCTTTGTAGTAAACTAATGGATCTATAAGGAGTCCTAAAGAATGGTGAACATGTTGTGGTAAGGTAGGTCCATTTTAATTTTAATTCATATATCCTTCATGGGATGATCCACATACTTCATTTGTTGACCTAAGACTTATGTGGCTAAGATAAGTTCTTTAGAGTCTTTAAGTTCAAAAGTGATCTTGTTTTGACTAACCTAATTTGAGTGTCTTGAGTTTGATAAAGAATTCCTCTATATTTATTTTTCCTTCATTCTCCCCTTCACCCATTTCATTTCCCCCTTGATAGGAAAATTATGATTCTAAATCTATTTTCCCTTCTTCTATACTTCCTTATTATTCACATCTTAAAAAACATGATAGCACTACTTTGTTTTAGTTTTAGCTATCTATAGAATAAAATAATATGTTTTGAGTAACTATGGATTACCTCATTTGCACCATGGATCTACATTTCTAGATATGCCTTGATTTCTTTTACCATTTTCATTGTTATACCACCCCTTTTTTTGTAGACACCTGAGTCCATTTCTACTTTCATGTACTTTTTCCATTGTTGAGTGAGGTTGTCTTGTTACTTATCACTCACCAATGTTGTCTTCCATTTTATGCATATTTTTCCATTGATAATTAAGTAAGGAGTGTTACTACTTATTCATCAATATTATTTTACCATTTTTACTTTCCCATCTTTGTTTAAGTAAGGACTATTACTAATTTTACATTTATGTTTGATTACCATCATTTTTGACATGTATCCTTGGTTTGATTTGGTGAGTTTTCCTTTCTTACCTAAGGTTTACTTGTTTGATTTTTTGGTCTTTAGTAGCCTTGGCTTTTTGGTTACCTGATTTACTCTAAATTTTTACTTGATCATTTGGTTTAACATAACACTTATCACCTAAGCTTACCAAATTTCCAAGTATATCCCATCCACATAACATAAGTTATCTTGGCTTTCTTGAATTTATTTATTTTTGATATTTAGTTTTATATTATTGGGTTTGTCTAAAGTAGTCTTTGTGAATCCATAATTAAAACTACAAAAACATGGATAACCATCCAATGATAAATGTAAGTCAAGGTATGCATACATTTACTTTTCAGTTGTTTCGTTTTCAATCATTTACTTTTAGTTATTTTATGCTTTAAAATAGTATAACTTTTTTTTAGCCTTAGTGTTTTGTGTTACTATATTATTTTTTGAATCACCATCCCCTATTTTACCTGAGTGACATGTGATGAGATTCAAGTGGGGTATATGTATACACATAATATTTTAAAATTTATTAATTAATGATGTTTTATATATTGTAAGAACCCATCAAATCTCAATCTCTTTGAGCACATACCCTAAGGGGTGCACCAAAAAAGGGGTGGGCATACCATTAGTGCTTTATATAAATTATTGTCCATTATTTCCACTTATTACCAATCCAACTAGCTTATAAAACATTACCCTAAGCTATTTCTCCTTTTTTACACACTCCTTCAATTTTTTATAGTCTTTTGTACCCCTTTTCCTAACCTAAAACCTGTTTCAATACTTATTAGTACTATTTCAACTAGGTTGACCTTGTACTCTTATTGGTGAAACTCATTTGGGGTCTAGGTTGGCTCTAGCCTAACCTAGCCCATGACTTAGTGTTTGTCAATAATGATATTAGGTCGACTAGGTCGACCATGTTGGCCAAAATTTATAAAGGGGCTTAGGGTTAAATATGCCTATGTATATAAGATAATTTATCTATTATTAAAGGGAGAACAAGAGTTATTATTCATTTTCACTTCTTTACAATTTTCTCTTCTACCATTTTACTTGAGGAGTCTTAGCTTAGGGTTTCTATTTGGAAAACCTAGTCTTGTGAAGAGTCTTTGGCCTTTCTTAGTGATACTTAAAAATTTAAACAACCTCTTGAAAATCCCCTTTGGCTAAGGGAGATATTGAGTCTTGATGGGTTTATCTTTGAGGTAAGTATTGTCTACCTTTGCTCCTCTTTTTAGTAGATAAAAGTAGCATAAGTATTGTATTTTTAATAATATTACTCTTATTCTCTATGCATTAGGGTCTTACCTATACATAGCTTAATTAAGATTATTTAGCCTTTATTAGTGATCCTTAAAAACCACAACAAACTCTTGTGAATCCCTTTTGGCCAAGGGATATATTTAGTCTCAAAGGGTTCATCTTTCAATTAAGTATTCTCCAACTTTGCTCCTCTTTTTAGTAGATAGAAGTAGCATAAGTATTGGATTTTGAATAATATTACTCTTCTTCTCCATGAATTAGGGTCTTACCTATACATAGCTTAATTATGCATGTTTACTTTTTTTTTATTTACTAACCCCCATATTGTGCCACAAGCTTTGGTGAGAACTAAATTAGACTTTTGCTTTACTTATTATTAGTATAGTGAATATGAAAACATAGGACTTAGGGTTATTTCACATTTTTACTTGATTTGAGGCTTTGGAACCCTTCCTAGTGATATTTTTGTGATAAGATATCCCCTAATTGGGTCTCGAAGATACACATATTGGTCATATTCTTGATTATTTAATATATCCCCAATCAAAAGTGTAAGTAGAATCTATCTTTTTCGAGCTAAGATTGATTTATAGATCTAATATATTTTTTATTACATACACTTGTATCTAAGATAAGATGCTAAGTATGCCCTCTATTTTAAGGTGGATTGTGGATATTTTATAATAACTTAACTCAAATGAAAAATTTATGTTAGAGATGTTATGAATATTTATAAACCTAATTATCAATGATATCATGGAGCATGGAATCATCATATGTAAATTGAGAAAAGTATTAATATAAGATACATGTGGAAAAAACCATACATAGTGACATTATCAAGATAAATTTTACCAATGAAGCACAAAAATAAGTGATCAAAACTAAGTACTAAAATCTTAACAAAATTACTCATAAAGGGATGCATGATATTGATCATGGCATTAGGAAATAAGGAAGATACATGATTTCCATCATGGCATAAAAAATTAAATAAGAAATATCAATCAAGTGTCATGTCCATCTCACACACACACACACACACACACACACACACACACACACACACACACACACACACACACACACACACACACACACACACACACACACACACACACACACACACACACACACACACACACACAAGAGTACATGTAAAACCAAAAAAAAACATAAAATAGAAGGCCAAGGGGCCATATACAAAGGACATATTCAAATTTTAATCACACAATCATAAAAACATACAATAGGCTTATATACACATGCAAGGACATGTTCAAATGCCCAGAATCCAAAATAAAGAATACACACAAGACATGAAGTTATAAAATCATGCATGAATATATGTAATTGATAAACATAGGTAATTCTTAACATTGGCATATTCTGTAACTCAAGTATCCAAGAACGTATTAATTTGAAATTAGGTGAGAAATATCAATATCTTTTGTGCAATATGAATAACTAAGGTATGAATAATAAGGGATAGCCAAATAATGATAGAAATTGTGTAAAAGGATGCCCCCTATGAACTTTTTGGATTATAAAAAAGTTATAGGTGGCTTATGACTTATTTTAGTCTAAGAATTATTATCATTTGTTTAGTGGGATGATACCAAAAGAATCAAACAACGTTATTATATGCTACTCTCTAAGAAAAGCAATTTTATCATGTTACAATTTATAAGTATAAGATAAGGAATAACATGCAACTATTTTTGAAAATATGAACTTGTGTGTTCAAAATTAACTCATGTACACTTTTTGAAGCATCATTGATAAAAAATTAGATATATAGAGAAATACTAAGTATATTGAACACATATTAATCGATGTAAATCAAATACATAAATCATTCATATGTCATGATTTTTTGATTTTTTTTATATACTTTTAAATTTATATAAAAAATATGATAATCTAAAAATCAAATAGCACATCCAAGGGATGTGGATAATGGAAAGTGGATATGAAGGAATATACTTGAGTGTTGGATACTGAATCTTGTCAAACTCCCATAAATCATCATCATTGTGATCATCATACCATTCATGCTCTACAACTTTAACCTTGTATTTGGATTTGTTTTGAATATTATGCATCTATATGACATGTTATTATATTTTTTAAGAAGCCTCATGTGTAGTTTTTGGACAAACCAACTTGCTGTCATGTTTCTCATTTCATAATATGTGATTGTCAAGTATAATATCATGAAGAATGTGAATTGTACTATCCTCAAAATTTAATATAAGACATTTCTATATATTATCAAGTGTATCTTCCATTTTTTGAAACTATTATTTACCCAATTTAGCATCTAACTAATTTCCTATGTGCATAAAAAAATTAGTGTGTCTGAAACTTTAGGACCACATGAAATTGGTCTTGTAATATGTCGTATTGAATCCTTAGAGTATATAAATTTATATAATTCATCACAATCATGCCTTAAGTGATAGATAAATTTAATCATGTATATTATTTCCTCTATGTCCTCATATAATTACACATGTTGTCTATACTCATTCTCAATAAAAATTAAATAGTCAAAAGACTAGTCCTTGAATGTTTGTAGTTTTTGCATATGTGACCCTGTTATTGAGCCCTAGTAGGTTTTGGTATGGATTGTATAATATGAAGAGTTCCTTTAGCCTTATATTTATGAATATTTTATTTAATTCTAAAAAAATTTGTGCAACATGCCCTATTATTTTTTGAGGATGGAAAAAGGTTTTTCCCTCTTGACTTGAAAAATTGCTTGTAGATCTATGTTGTATTATTAGAGATATAATTGATTCCCTATAAATTTAAATATGTAACATCACATGCGGTATATCCTATGTAACTTTTATACATTTTTTATGGATAACATTATTATAATTTAAATAGTGTATCTCTTCTAGTATTTACTATTAGATACATGTTTTATCAAATTTTAGAAAAATAGAAAACTAATTCCTTAAATGTGATAAATTGTTTTGTAAAATCAGAATGATAAAAATATGTAATAGATGATATAAAATGATTTGTAACATAATAAAAATATAAATATACTAAAATCATAAATTATAAATAAATACAACTTAGTTGGAATTTGGATAGTGGAATATTGATATGAAATCTATGAAATTGACTAGGAGGCTTTTTGATGATATTGTGAATTAGGCACAATGTTTTTTTTCTCTTTGAAAAAGGCCATTAGAATTAGATAAAGATATAATGTGATGGTGTCCTTAAGCTACATTAGTGTCCTATTTTTTTTGTGTGATTGATATGACAAATTCATTTTGCATGTGTTATGTTTGACTATTCAATAGCTCTCAATTTATTATAAAAATTAATGTGTGTCATCTTCTTCCTTTATAACCTTACATCAATAGACCATAAATGATAAAATGGATAAAAAATAAATATGGTTAGAGATTGAAGTTTTTATAGACCTCAAAACCTCCATGTCGAGCATTGGCTACATACTAATACTCCAAAAAGGGACCAAATTCCATGTAGTTCCCATACTACAATGGTGTGTGTAGAAGACTAGTGTAATGTTAGATATTTGTGCAATTATATTTTGATTAAGTGTTTACGACATGACTTATGACCTTGGAGGTTTATTTAGACTTTATCTAAGGGCTGATAAGATTATATATATTTGGAATTGGGAAAATAGGGAATTTATTTTTGATGTGCAATTATAATTATGACACTTTTAAATATTAAATCATCATGTGTGAAATAACTTGAAAAGGTGATTTTATAGAGATCAATAGGTAATTCCTTAAAATAGGACTTTTTAAATGTGAAATATGACATTTATATTTGAAATTTATAAATTATCCATTACTTATATGGAGGATGCAATCAATATCACTGGACAAGACTGAAGAATCAGATAATCAAAATCATGCCTTATTATCCTAGGAGCAAATACAATTTATTTGGGAGTATGGATTAGTAAAGGGATGATTTTAAGATATTCTTAATGAGTAATAGGGAAATTTTAGGAATGGTTCATTTTCATATAAAGTGAATTAAAATTGGTTGAAAGACTATCGAATGAAGCATGAGATAAGTGTGTATAATGGGTAGTCATAAGTAAATTGTTTAAACTTAATTTTTATTTGATGTGTATATTTTTATACCTTAATTGTTTAAACTTAGTTTTTATTTGATGTGTATATTTTTATACCTTTTTATTATAGTAATTTATCAAAATGGAAAATACTAGAGTAAGAATAAAATGCATACCTAAACTTACTTATGAATAATAGCCTTGAATGTAGGCCACAATGTTGAATTGTGTTTCATGTGAACCTGTAATGAAACATGTATAAAATTAATCCTTAATTGATATATAAATCAAGAATAAAATAAAAAATTATATATATATATATATATATATATATATATATATATATATATATATAAAATTACAATGAGTCAATACACTAGATTGGCTATGTGAACCATTTTGTTTTTTGGTTTAAAAACTAGTGACTAGAGCGTATAAGACTCTAGGAGATTTTTTGTTCATTGAATAGATTGGATTAGGATATGAATGCCACAATATTTATTGATAGGTGATTGTTATTAAGATCTTAATGTGTGTTTTAATCCATCATTGAATACCCAAAGTGGTTAAGTCTTTTGGAATCCACGTATAAATTAAAATAGAATTGATACTACAAAATGGGTGTAAAATATTGTGTAAAAGGTTAACCAACCACTAAAAATAAAATAATATCAATTTTTTGTGTAAAACCTCCATAAAATATTTAAAAACTAATCCAAAAAGATAATATGATCTATTTTAGTGTATACAGCATTGAGAATGACATGAATTGCCTCTCCATTTGTGAAACTGGTGCAAAACTGAGAAAGGAGGTGGTCATGTGTCATAAAGATGCCCCTAATCTTATATATAGATATATATGGATTTTTTAATTGATGAATGATAACTAAAATAATTTTAAAAATCATGTGCACTAACCTAAAACACATGCTACACATGATACCCCCAAATTAAGAAAATATAGGACAAGCCTAAATATTTGGATGAAAAATAAATTTATATACTTGTTCCAAATTACCTTGTATGACTTATGATTATGATAATTTATGAAATTTTCTATTTTATTCATACTTGTAAAACATCACATTTTGTAGACATGGTTATTTTGATTCCTTATCCAAATGAAGGATCATTGTCTAAAACTACTTTCTAGGTGATTTCTAAGTATGAGTCCTTATCAACTATGTAAAACCTAAATATTTTTTTTTGTGTATTTTAATCTAGTAGATTAGTATCTAATAAAAGAGACTATGTATGTCCCCTATTTTAAGTTGAGCTATGGAGTTTACACCATAACTTAACTCAAAATAAAAAATTATATGAGAGATGTTAAGAAAATTTGTAAATCTAAGCAGAAATGATAACATGGAGGGACATGACATCATCATATGTAAATTGATCAAAGTATTAATATAAGATTCATATGGAAAAAAACATACATAGCAACATTGTCAAGATAAATTTTACAAATGCATCACACAAATAAGTGATCAAAACTAAGTACTGAAAGTTAAACAAAACTTCTTAGGGAGAGATGCATGATATCGATCATGACATTGATAAACAAGGAAGATGCATGATGTCCATCATGGAATCAAAAATTAGAAAGGAAGAGCACATAATATTCATGTCCATTACACACACACACAAAGAGTACACAAAAAAAAATTTAATAGAAGGCCAAGGGGGCACATACAAAGGACATATCCAAATTTAACTTACACAATCATATAAAGATACAATAGGCTTATAGCCACATTCAAGAACATGTTCAAATGTCCACAAGACAAAATAGATAATACACACAAGATAAAAAGTAGGAAAATCATGCATGAATATAGTAATTGATCAACACAAGTAATTCTTAACATAATTATATCATGTAGCTCAAGTATCTAAGAAGATATTAATGTTAAAGTAGGTGAGAAATATCAATATATTTTGTGTAATATAAATAACTAAGGTATGAACAATAAGGGATAGCCAAATAATGATATAATTTGTGTAAAAGGATGCCCCCTATGAACTTGTTGAAGTATAAAAACATTTTATGTGGATTATGACTTTTTTGTATTTGAAAATTGTTATCATTTGTTCACTGGGATGATGCTGGAAGAATTAGACAACATTTTGCACTACTCTCTAGGAAAAGTGCTTTTGCCTAGTTATAAGTTTTAAGTCTAAGACAATGAAATAACCTACAAATTTGTTTGTAAATGGTAAATTGTATGTTTTAAATTCACTCATGTGTAATTTGTGAAGCTTTATTGATAAAAAAATTATATATATAAAGAAATATTGAATAGACAATGCACAAATTAACTGATGCAAATTAAATACATAAATCATGCATATGTCATGATTTTTTAATTTTATATTTTTTTTGTATTTTTGTATGTATATGAATAATATTATAGTATAAAAATGAAACAACACATAGAAGGGATGTGGATAATGTAAATGTGGATGGAAATGAAGATCATTGAGTGTTGTATGTTGAATCTTGTCAAACTCCCATTAATCATCATTGTTAAGGTCATAATATTGTTCATGATCTATAAATTTATCCTTGTATTTGGATTTGTTTTGAATCTTGTGCATCTATATGACATGTTTATCTATTATGTAAAAAGCTTCATGTGCATTTTTTGGATAAATCAACTTAGAGTCATATTTTTCATTTCATAATATGTGATTGTTAACTATACCATCATGAAGAATGGAAATTGTACTATCCTCAAAATTTTAATGTAAGACATTTATGTAGATTATCAAGTGTAGATTCCATTTTGTGCAACCATTATTTACACAATGTAGCATGTAAATATTTTCTTATGTGCATAAAAAAATAAATTCATGCCCAAAACTTTGGGACCACATGAAATTGGTCTTGTAATTTCTCCTATTGAATCGTGGTAGTATATAACTTTATAAAATTCATCATGATCATTCCTTATGTGTTTAATAAATGTAAGTATGTATACATTTGCCTCTTTGTCCTTATATAATTACACATGTTATCTATACTCATTCTCAATAAAAATTAAATATTCAAAGGAATAATCCTAGAATGTTTTTTATTTTTGCGTATGTGACCCTGTTTTCAAGCCCTAGTAGGTTATGGCATGGGATTTATAATTTGAAGAGTTAATTTATCCTTATATTTCTAAATTTTATGTTTTAATGTTAAAAATAATTTTGTGTCATGCCCTATTATTTTGTGAAGATGGAAAAAGGTTTTTCCCTCTTGACTTGAAAACTTTCTAGTAGATCTATGTCATATTATTGTAAAAGTAATTGATTCCCTATTAATTAATTTTTTTAACATCACATGTGGTCTATCCTATGAATTAATATCATGTATCCTAATAACTCAATATGTATCCATTTGTTTCACATTATTTACTAAATCTATGAAAAATGAGTTGTTGGTCCCTATAATGTAAGAATTAGTGAATTATGCCCTATGATGTCTAAAAATAATGGATTTGAAAAAAATGTTAGTCCATGAAATTCTTGATAGAACTATATGTTGTGTATTAGCTATATGGAAACAAATATTCTTTCCTTTATCCACATTTAAAGCATTATTTTTTCTATATGTGTATGCACTAAAATGATTTCCTTTAAATCATCTTTGTATTTAAGCAGGCCAACTAGTGTGAAATTTAAACCACATAAATAATTATCAATGTTAATTTATATTGCATTAATATCATCATTAGAACTAAAATCAAAATCATGATCAATGTCCTTGATAAATAAAATTTAGATCTTTGGAATTGACTAATAAAGGTAATTCTTATACATTTTCCTCATGGCCAACCTTTTTGGGTGAGATTTGTAATTATGAGCTATCTATTGGATATAGATTTTGATCACTTGTATTAGACTCACCATCCTCATAGGTGTACATTTTTTTCTAAATGAATGATATTTGGTGATATAGTTACATTATATTGAGGTGCCCCTAACTGTGATGGAATCTTGGTAGTAGAATATGTAACCTTGCAATATCTAAAGAGTTGATTATTAGGTGGGAATGTATATAAATATCCATCATGTATAAATTTTGCACACCTATGTAAATTATAATGTATGACTTCCATGGCATGTATCCATGGTCTACCCAGTAGTAAATTATAATGAAAAAAATAGGAACTACTTGGAACTATTTATATAAAGTGTTGGACCCTACCATAGTATCCAAAGTGATATAATCCAAATCTTGGTGAGACATATCATAAAATCCTTTTATATTATTATATGTATTTTTATGCATAGCCATTTTAATACCCATTTTATCCACCAATGTAAGATTGTAAATATTGAAACCCAAGCCATTGTCAATTAAAATTATTTTTACTATTGTAATTTTGATTTGAAATTGTATGAGCAAAGGTGAATTCTGATCAATAGATGATTTTGAAGGAAAATATTCATTTCTTAATTAGATAACATCCTAAATTACTTCAAAGTGTTTCAAATAGATGCAAAATATTACGGCTTTATGTCACAAGGCATAGGTGTTTAATTCAATGCCTAATATAGAATGTTTTTGAAGTAACATCCTTTTAAATAAATTACAAAATAGATATCTTAGTTGGTCTATTCCTTAGATGATAAAAAATAACATATCTTCTAGATAAATTAACTAGTCTAGATGGATTAGGTTCATGACGATGAGGAATTGCCTATATTCATTCCTCATACCTCAGCTAATGAGGTACCTAGCCTCATATAGTAAACATATCTCAAATCACAAGGTCTAATATAATCCTAGGGTGAATAGTATAGAAAATAAATTAGCTAATATAATTGTGAGGTCTAGGGGAGGAGGAGCAAAAGGAACAATTTCAGCCATCTAACATCTAGTAGTAA
The DNA here is from genome assembly GCA_037957365.1 of Torreya grandis. Lineage (NCBI taxonomy): Eukaryota > Viridiplantae > Streptophyta > Pinopsida > Cupressales > Taxaceae > Torreya > Torreya grandis. The sequence goes on along the minus strand of JARHVA010000380.1, from coordinate 1,930,033 downwards.
CAAGTGTAAATTCAATTGATCCATACACAAATAATCACCATATAATTACTCATTACAAATATCTTGACCAATATAGGATTTTATATTTGTCTTTAAATAATGTAGCCATTGTCTTGCATACATGAAAACTATTTGACAAGTTATAAACAAGGACCATGTACATAACACAAAGAACATTTGAACTAAGAAATAATAGATAGATTAAGTCATTATGATTATGATGAATATGGAAATTAGAAAATAATGAATTTGAAACCTTATAGAAGTGTTAAAAATATAATAAAACCTAAATGGAAAGCTAGGGTTTTTTTTGGAAATGTTGAATAATAAGTTGGTTCACCAATATGTTTTATCAAGATTTAGAAAAATAGAAAACTAATTACCTAGATGTTACAAATTTCTGTATAAAATCATAATGCTATATATATGCAATAAATGTTACAAAATGATTTGTAACCTTATAAATACAAAAATATGTTAAAATGGGAAATGACAAAGAATCACAACTTAACTAGAATTTTGATAATACTTGATTTACATAGAAAATATGAAACTCACTAGGAGCCTTTGTGATTATGTTATGAATCAAGAATAGTGTTTTTATTTATCTTTGGATAAGACTATTGGAATCATGCAAGGGAGATGTTTTGGTGTCCATACAACACACTAAAATATTGTAGGGCTTTATTATCTATGATTAATATGTGAAGTTCACTTCACCTGTGTGTTTTATCTGATTGGGAATTATCACTTGATTTGTTGAAAAAACCACTATGTTTCATCTTATTCTCTTGTAACCCTAGCTCAATAGACCAAAAATGTTCAAAAAAATAAAACGAAAAATGGGGTTAGCATTTTAAGTTGTGTTAGACCTCAACACCCCCTATGTTGTATGTTGCCTACATACCAATACTCCAAAGAGGGATCAAAATCCATGTAATTATCCCATGATATAGTGATGAGTGAAAAATATTGGTGTAATACTAGATGATTTAAAAATTATGATGTGATTAAATGATTCAAATGTGACTTTGATAGGATCCTTAATGAAAAAGATTAGACTAGACTGTAAATATATAAAATTTAAACATAAATTAAAAAATTATATTGATTCAAAGGAAGAAAATTGCATTATAATATTATAATTTTATAATCAGTGGCCTCTTCAAGGGGAATACCTATTTTGGTCAAGATCGATTCAATACAATTTGTATGTTTAATACTAGTCTAAGGTCTAGTTTATAGTAACTTATCACTAGATGACTATTACTCCCAATGAATGGAGGATTATTATAATAGATTATTACCATTAATATTATATCTTGAGGGATATATTACAAAACACATGTGTATGTATCATTTATTAAAGAATAAAATTATAAAATGATGGTTAGTAATAAGGGTCCTAACATGACCTCCCCATTAAAAGGTTTTCCTTAAAAGCTTAAGGTGATGAAACTAATGTTAGATAGAAAAAAGAGGTGAACAAATGACTATTTAGCTTTTGTTGCATTCACAAGTATCACATTTGATAACAAGTGTCTTTATATCTTACTTGATTCTAGTCTAAAATAAACTAGAACACTCACATGTTTTTAAAAACCCTAAATGACTAGTGGAAGGGGAGGCATGCACCTCCTGGAAATGGTGTTTTTTAACTTAAATCTTGCAATCAATAGAAAACAACCTTTATATAGTAATGTGTGTCCATCTTATGTATAGTGAGGTTTAGCATAGGAATCATCAAATGTTTGAAAATTTAGTTTTTGGGTACGGTTGTCATTATGCCATTTTTTTTAATATCATGGAACCATATGAAAATAGTAACTGAGACTGCATACCTTTATGCTTGTTATTCAAATTGGTGAGAGAAAGCATCAACCACCATATTTTCCTTGTCATTTGTGTATGTGATCTCATAGTCATATCCCATGAGTTTATATAACCATTTTTGTTGATTTGGGGAAGACACCCATTGATCTAAAAAATATTTGAGGCTTTGGTAGTCATTTTTGATGTAAAAGTGTTAGCCAACTAAGTATGGATGACATTTTGGACTACATAGAGGATAACCATCATTTCTTTATCATAGGTGGATCATGCCAAATTATGCCTAATGATGGAATTAATATTAAAGGTAATGGGACATATTTTTTGTATCAATATAACACCAAGGCTCATACCACATGCATCACACTCAATAATAAATTGCTGGGAGAAATTGGGCATGGCTAGGATAGGTGTGGTGCACATTGATTTTTTGAGGCTATCAAATGCATTGGTAGATGTTATGTACCATACAAAGGAGTATTTATTAAACATAGTTGTCAATGGGACTACAATTTTTCCATAATCCTTGACAAATTTATGATAGTACCCTATCAGACCAAAAAATCCCCATAGACTTTTGAGTGTCTTAGGTGTCATCCAAGTTGTCATAGCTTCAATTTTGGTTAGGTAAATATTAACACCAATAGATGAAACAATATGTCCTATTTACTCGACTTATCATTTCCCAAAATAACATTTAGATTTTTTGGTACATAATTAATTTGTAACAAGAATTTTGAAGGTTGTATCGAGGTGGTTGAGGTGATCCTCCCATTTACAGATGTAGATGAGAATGCCATCAAATAAGACCAAGATAAACTTCCCCAAGAAGGGGTGAAATAGTTGGTTTATTAATATATAAAATGTGGAGGGATCATTGGTAAGCCCAAATGGCATGGTAAGAACTCATAATGACCATCATGTGTGTGAAATGTCATTTTGGAAATGTCTACTTTATGAACACAAATTTGGAGATAACCATAGTGTAGGCCCAATTTTGAGAAAAACTTTTCACAATGGAGTTCATCAAGGAGCTCATTGATTTGTAGAATGGGAAATTAATCTTTGATTTTGATCTTATTCAAGTATCAGTAATTAAGGTAGAGTCACCAAGAGCCATCTTTCTTATGAACAAGTAAGACAGGTGAAAAATAAGGACTAGTGATGGTTCAAATGATGCCTACCTATAGAAGGTCATCAACCATATTCTCAATATTAGCCTTTTGATGAAAGGGGTAGTGGTATGGATAAATTTAAGGGGGTGTAATTCCTTGAATAAATTATATTAGATGGTATTTAGGGAGCTGAGGTGGTAATCCTATTAGTTCCCCAAAAATAGTTACATGATTTGTAAAAACATCATGTAATTCTTAACATGGGATGCAATTTGGTACTGAAGTAGTGTGCAAAGATAATAATTGGGAAATTATGCCACTGGACCCTTGTTTAAGAATTTTATCCATGTGGTGTTAGTCAATAACACCTATGGATCTATTAAGAAGTCATTATAGTGTGTATAATGTCCATTCTCAGTGAAATGCATCCATAGATTAGAAAAATCCCAAAGAATGGGTCCAAGTGTTCATAACCATTAAGATCCCAATACAACATCACATCCACCTAAAGATGGAGTAAAAATGTTAGTACTGAGGTTATAGTTACCCATATAAATGTGAACATTACAACACTTTTTATTTCATGATAATGTTCTTCCATTGGAAATCATCATTTAAAAGCTAGAACAAGGGTATATAAAATAGTTGGCTTGTTTATCCACCAAAGGGTCTATGAAAATTTGAGTTCTATCAAATTATATAAGAATGGTGAGGGGTTATTTATTTAAAAACTATTTGATACACATTGTTTGGGGAGTGATGACCCATGCCAAAGCATGCACGGATATTTTAGGAGTATCTAACGTCATATAATCATTATCTTCGTACACTAGGTCATTAGTAGTATCCTCATATTAATTTGTATCTAGTGGAGAATTGACATCAAAAGGTAAAATTTTTGTTCAATGCATTTGTGTCCTAGAGACCATTTATCATCACAATTGTAACATAGCCCTTTTTTACAACGTGCATACATTTCTTCTTCTATGTTATGTTTTATGCAAATTCTCTTGAAAGAGAGGTTGGTGTTGGGCCACTAGAAAGAGGGATTAAATGGTGCCCAATTATAATTGTAATGCTGGGAGATGAACTTATCTTTGGAAATCTTAGATAAGCCCAAGGCTTCCATCATGGTATGAGTTTAGAAAATTTTAACCTTAGCTCAAAGCCCATCCTAGAAGCCATTGATGAACCAAATTGATAAAAATCATCAGAGAGACCTTCAGTTTCGTTGGTAGTTTTTTAAAAGTATATCTAATATTGTTTCACTATGCTAGTTTGGCATTGTTTGTTCAATGCTCATGTGAAGTCATCGTAGGCACTAGGCCCAGAATGTACCCATAAGAGTTTGGTGAATTCTACCCACTCAAGTTCAATGTGTAACTTGTGGTGCCATTGATACCATTGAATAACCTCCTTCTCTAAGTGAATGGAGGCAATATTTAATCTTTTATTAGTGGGATCCAATATTAAATATTGGTTTGCATGATAAATATATCTAGTGGGGTCAATGTCATCAAATTTTGAAAAATCTAATTCAGGGCCACAAAATGGTGCTTGTGAAGAAACACAATAATAGTGATGATACCCAAGATTTTTGAGTGTTGAATTTTTATCATGGATGCTAAATAGTTGATCATGGATATCTTGATGTACGGAGTTAATTCCTAACCAAAGTTTATCAAAGTTTTTGGCCATGGTGTCGGCACAGTTAATAATTATTTATGAAGGGGTTGGGGGATAAAATTTTTTTATTGAAGTTATATATTAAATTGATTATTTTTCAAGATAATTGTAATGGGGTAATTTTAACACATTTGAAAAAAATTGGAAAAAAGTGCATTTAAGGGACAAGCAACACTATTTGACGTATGGGAATTTGGGGTTTTTTGTGAAAATTTGGATTTACCCCTTAAAATGATGCAATGAGAAAATCACAATGGTGTATTCAGCCTATGGGCATAAAAAAATTTATATACTATTTGGCTTATTTTACAAGTAGATATGTTGGTTGTGTGGCCAAAAATAGATCTAAATTTTAATTTATTACAATGGTATGATTGGCTAAATGGCCCAAACCAAATCCAAAAGTTTAAAATTTAAACAAATACAAGGATTAGGTAAATCTAAATTAAAAGTGATAGAATAAGAAGAAATTTAAGATGAGATTTTTTTGCTATATGGCCAAAACCATATCAAAATAGAAGACACAAAACTATAGTGTAATTGTCAGTAGCCAAACTAGGTTGAAATTGTGAAAAATAAAACTCAGATCATTTAGATTATAAATGAAATCTAAATGAAAGTCATTACTAGAGATTGATGTTGATGATGAAATAAACCATTAAGTATATAAGATCTTGTTATAAACATTGGAATATGAATACATGATGTGTACATGGTGGTTTTGGGATCTAACATAGAAAAATGTCAATGCACACAGACAATGTTTAAAATGTAACTCGTAGTGATGATAACATTTTCTTAAAAATTGATGTAGAGGCACTACTCACATTGGTGAGGTATCCTCAACACTATTCATGATGCTTAAGTAGCATGGGGAGCCAAATTTCTCCCAAGGCCCATGTGAGGACTTAATTTTAATTGTCATTATGATAATGTGTTGAAATTTCAAGTGGGGACAAGTATAATGGGTTTTTTTTGGCCTTAGTCAAAAGAGGATCAACTAGTTTTTGGATGTCTATGCAAATGGGAGACAATATATAGTATTCAAATTGCACACCCATGTGAACTGGATGATAAATGGGTCATATCTAAAGTGGAGTACTTGGAGTAGGCTTTCACATGATCTATTATTCCATCACATACCAAAGTTGGTGTATTTATCCTTAGGGATTGCTTTTCAACCTCATCTTGTCTTTTTAAGTAATGGATGATTTTAGATTTTTGTCCTCTTTCCCACCTCATGGATAGTATTATATCTTGTACTTTTTATGCCTCCAAGTGGAGGAGGTCAAATTCCTTGGGTGGATTCACATATTTGGTTATGGGTTATTTTATATATATAAGGATTTTAAATCCTTTGTAAAATTCATAGTGGCTTGTATGCAATTTGTGGAAGAAAATATTATTTCTTTGTAAAGAATTTTAAGAGTGTTATATTTTGAATTAATATATGATTGAGAGTTTGATATTCATTTCCAAAATTTGAAGTGTCCATTCTTTGTATTTATTTTATTTTTTAAGAAATATTTTGAGAGTAATTAAGAGCACATCAAGTGGTATTAGAGCAAGTAAGATTCTTATAGAGATATTTTGGGGAGAATTTATGTAAGCAAGTAGGATTCCTATGGAGAGTTTTTGAGGATAATATATGTGATAAAGTTAGATTATTTTGGATAATTTTTTTTGCAAGTATGGCAAGAGGACAAGAAAGAGGAACAGTTGATGCTCAAATGTCTAGAGATGTGTAAGAGCTATGGAGTCAAGTGGCACATCTACCTACCATTATCACTAATCAAGCGATAAGTCAAGGAGAAGATCATAATAAAGGATAAATAATTCATGAATAATAATTGAATAAAGAATAAGATCCACTATCAATGACATGAAGAAGAATTGAAGAAATAAGAAGATCTAATATCAATGATGAAAGGATGATTATAACTTTAGAGGGGAGAAATCAAGGAGTCAGAATTGAAGCTCCTGACTATGGGGGAAGTTTACAACTAGAGGAGCTAATATAATGGTTGAATAACATTGATAAATTCTTTAAGTGGAAGACCATTCTAGAAGGGAAGAAGGTGAAATTTACATGTGCCAAGTTGAAGGGTCATGTCATGATTTGGCAGGATCACCTACACAAAGAGAGATAAAGAAAGAATAATCAGAAGATAAGTAAATGGAGAAATATGTAGAAGAAGCTAAGGGAGAAATTCTTTCCTACAGATTATGCACAAAACCTCTATAGAAGTTTCCAAAACTTGAGGCAAAAAAAGCATAGTATACAATATTACACTAATGAATTATACAAGCTATCCATAAGAGTGGATTATGATGAGACTCCTAAAAAATGGGTGCAAGGTATGTGAATGTGTTAAAATTTTCCATTAAAGATTAATTAAGCATGCATAGGATACTTTGCATGAAAGAGGCTCATTAGTTAGCCTTGAAAGATGAAGAAAAATAAAACAAATAATCTTTCATAAAAATAAATAATCCAAGGAGAGGACCATCCCATCCAATAATAGGAAGATGTGGTTTAAATTCCACTATATGTAGATTTATTACTATAAGGGGAGAATCATCATGTATTTTAGAGGGGAGAGAAGATAACAGATAAGGCTTCCAAAATTATCAAAGAGGAATATGATTCTAAAGAGGATGAGGATATAGAGATGCTAGGGGTGGTTTTCAAACCAACCCATATCTATAATTTTTTTATAGATGTGGAGAAGAGGTACATAAATAAAATGAGTTTCCTCATTATCATAAACAAGAAAAGAGGTAAGATTATCATCCAAGAGTAAATTTGGTTGAAGCTGAGATAAAATATCAAGCTGCTAAAGTTACAATAACAAATGTGGGAGATAGCTTTATGATGAGGAGGACCCTGATGATCTAAAGAAAGAGATGGATTAAAAAACAAAGAGGAGATGCATGGATGTGAACAAATATTTTTGGAACAAGGTGCACTTTAGGAGGAAAAGTATGCAAAGTAAGCATTGATGGGGGTATATGTGAGGATATGATTACTAAGGAAATGTTAGAAAAAATAAGATTGCATTGTGAAAGATATCCTAATCCCTAAAAATTTAATGGTTTTAAAAGGGGAATGAAATAACTATAGATAATAAGTTCTTGGTTAAGTTTTCTATAGGAAAAAATTATAAGGATGAATTATGTTGTGATGCTTTGCCTATGGATGCATGCCATGAATTATTGGGAAAACCTTAGCAATTTGATAAGAAAATAATTCATGATGGAGTAAAGAGCACCTACACATTCATAAAATATGGTACAAAGGTAGTATTACTTCCTTTTAAGGAAGAAGAAAAAGTGGAGAGTATGTTATCAACAAAAGAGTTTATAAATGATAGGAAGATGGAAAGTTATTGTTATGCCTTAATGGAAAAAGATGAAGACAAAGGAATGGTATAGATTCCAGAAGAAGCAATAAAAGTGTTGAAAGCATATGTAGATGTAGAAATGATGAGCTACCATATATGGATTACCACCAAATAGAGACATCCAACATCACATTGATTTGATTCAAGGATCAACTCCACCAAATCAAGTAATATATAGGATGAGTCCAACAAAACATGTAGAGTTGAACAAACAAGTCACTAAGTTGGTGAGAAAAGGTGTAGTAAGGGAGAGTATGAGTCCCTATGTAACACCATCATTATTGAATTCAAATAAACATGGAGGATGGAGGATGTGTGTGGATATTAGATACATCAACAATATTACCATCAAGTATAGATTTCTTAAACCTTGCTTGGATGACATAATAGATGTTCTTGTAGGAGTAAATTATTTTACAAAGATTGATCTAAGGAGTGGATACTACCAAATCAAGATTTGTTAAGAATATTAATGGAAGATAGTATTCAAGACTAGATATGGCCTATATGAGTGGATGGTGATGCCATTCAGGTTATTTGATGCACCTAGCACATTCATGAAGATGATGAACACAATGCTATGAGATTACATTGGTAAGTTTGTGGTGATTTATTTTGATGATATTTTGATATTCAATAAGAATAAATAAGAGATTTTAAAGCATTTGGGAATGGTGTTATAATTCTTGGTAAAAGAGAAGCTCTATGTAAATTTGAAGAAGTTTATGTTTATGCAAGATAGTTTAGTAATTTTGGGATTTGTAATTTCATTATATGGTGTCAGAATAGATGAAGAAAAGGTTAAGGCAATTGTTGAGTGGCCTATTCCAAATATCATCACAATAGTAAGAATTTTTCATGGCTTGGTAAAATTTTATATAAAATTCATTAATAATTCATATTGTTACACCAATAATAGATTGTATGAAAGGAAAATAATTTGTGTGGACAAAGGAAACAACATAAAGTTTTGAGTTCTTAAAAAAAAAAATTACAAAAAATCTTATTTTAGCATTACCTAATTTTAACAAAGTGTTTCAAGTGGATTGTGATTCTTCCCATGTGGTCATTGGTATTGTGTTAAGCCAAGAAGGGAGGCCAATAACATATTTTAGTGAGAAGTTGAATGAGGTAAGAACTAAGTTATCTACATATGATTTTGAGTTTTATGCCATTGTACAAGCATTGAGACATTGGAGGCATTACCTAGTGCCTAAGGAGTTTATCATATATACTAATCATGAGGATTTTCAGTATGTGAATACTCAAAATAAGTTAAATAGTTGTCATGTAAAGTGGGTATCTTTGTTTCATGGATATATCTTTGTGTTGAAGCATAAATCAGGAAAGCAAAATTAGGTAGTTGATGCCTTGAGAATAAGAGGGGTTGATTCCTACTATGGTGAGTGAGAATAGTTAGATTTGAGTTTATTAAGGAGTTATAGATACTGGGCCATATTTTGTCAAGATATTTGAGCAGTGCAAGAATCCATTAACAAGATATATAGGTACTATTCAAGATTAATATCTTATTCAAGATGGTTATCTCTTCAATAGAATAAAATTATGTATTCCAAGTGGGTCTTTGAGAGACAACATTGTAAGAGAGATACATAGTGGAGGTTTGGATGGAAATTTTGGTAAAGCTAAGACAATATATTTGGTGGAGAAGTATTTTTGGCCAAATATGAAAATGGATGTGGAAATATATGTTTCAATATGAAGGATATGTTAATTGGATAAAAGACATGCACAAAACATAGTATTGTACATGTTATTACCAGTTCCAAGACAACCATGGACAAATTTGATGATGGATTTTGTGTTGGTATTAACAAACACACAAAAAGGTAATGATTCCATTTTTGTTATTTTAGATAGATTTTATAATATGGTTCATTTCATTTCATGTAAGAAGACCAATGATGCCACTAGAGTTCCATAATTTTTCCTTAAAGATGTTATGTGATTGCATGTCATTCCAAAAATAATTACATTAGATAGGGATACCAAGTTTATAGGTCATTTTTGGAGAACTCTATGAAATAAGGTGGCTATCAAACTACAATTCAGTAGTGCATATCATCCATAAAAATATGGATAGACAAATGTTTTAAACAAAATCTTGGGAAATTTATTGAGATCCATTGTTGGAGAGAAGTCTAAGCAATGGGACCTATGTTTTCATCAAGATGAGTTTGAATATAATAGTTTGGTGAGTAGGTCAATAGGAAAATAACCATTTTGGGTGGTTTATGGGAGAAATACAATGGGATTTTTGGATTTTGTAAAGTTACCAGTTGTAAAGAGAGTAAGTGATTATGCAGAGACATTTGCAGAGCATATACAAAAATTTCAAGAAGTGAGAAGAAGGTTTTAGGAAAGAAATGAAAAGTACAAAATTATTGTTGATGTCAAGAGGAGATAAAGTGTATTTGAATAAGGATATTTTTTGATGGTATATTTGGGGGAAGAGATATTTTCAATAGGCATATACAACAAGTTGGAGTATAATAAGATTAGCCGAAGTAGAATTGTGAATAATACCAATGACAATGTTTATGAAATAAGCTTGCCACATGATTTTGATATCTATCCAGTATTCAATGGTTTAGATTTATATGATTTCCATGGATAATTATATGAAATGGAATATGAATAAGACATAAATCGGCAGTAGTATGTTCCAAACAAGAAAAAATAAAAAATATTACAAATTATAGATAAAAAGATAGTGCACACAAGGCAAGGAAGCTACAATAGATATTTGGTGTAGTGGGAAGGATTTTCACATGAACACAACACTTGGATTTCATAGTGGGAGCTGAAGAAGATTAAAAAGAAGAAATGGCAGGAGTACTTTCATGGCAACTCACAAGAGCTAAGTTGTTCTCAACCAAAAGAGGATGATGTTGAGGTACTATTCACAATGGTGAGGTGTCCTTAGGAATATTCATGATGCTTAGGTGCCATGGGGTACCATATTTCACCTAAGGCCCATGTAAGGAAATAATTTTAATTTTCATTATGAGATTGGGTCAAAATTATAAGTGGGGACAAGTATCATGGGTTTTTTGGGCCTTAGTCAAAATAGCATCAACTATCTTTTAGATGTATTTGCAAATGGGAGACAAGATTCACTCCTTAGATTATAAAACCATGTGAATTGGATGCTAAATGGGTCATATATAAAGTTGATTACTTGGAGGAGGCTTTCACATGGTTTATTATATTATTCCCAAAATCCATCACTTGTTTTTGTGGGCAACATGCCGACCATTTTGGTCCTACAGGCCAAAAATCCCTCTTTATTTATCAAAAAATGTTCTAAGCAATTAATTTTTTCAAATAACTCAAGCCTTTTTAGCTAAGAAAATCGTAGGTTTAACATGCGGGCTTTCTCAAAGGAAAGTTCAAAATACTTAAGGAATTTTCTAAGTGTTTTAAGGATGGTTCAATGCTGAGGTTCAATCAAAAGACTCAACGGTGGGGTTCAAGGAATTAGAATGAACCATTGAACCGTTAAACCATTGAACCCTGCCTATAAAAGGTTTAAAGGTTTAATGAGTTAAAAGATTCAAAAACTTTAATGGACTTAAAGAATAAAAGGATTCAAAGAGTTAGAATGAACCATTGAACCATTAAACCTTGAACTGAAAAGGTTCAACGAGTTCAATGAGTTCAACAGACTTAAAGAATAAAAGGATCCACATAGTTAGAATGAAACATTGAACCCCACCTCTGAAAGGTTCAAAGGTTCAACGAGTTCAAAGGTTCAAAGACTTAAAATTTTGAGCGAAAGCTTCAAGTGAATGGATGAAGTGGAAGATTCCATAAAATGGTTCAACTGAAGAAGAAAACTAAGTGAACATGACCCTTTACAAAACATTGAAATGCTGAACCATTAAACTGTTGAACCATTAAACCATTGAACCATAAGAGTTCAAGGTTCAAGGCTCAAAGTGGTTCAAGCAACCGATGACATCCCCATGGATGTCAAATTCAAAGTGATGGAATAACCATTGATTTTCAAAAGAGCACAGATCTGAGAACAAACTCAGTGACTAGCCAAGAAAGGAGCTAAAGGAGCCAATTAAAAGTGTGAAGATAGCCTCGAGAGCTCAGATCACCAAGAAGAGACAAAATGTAGCAAGGAAAAAGGGAACAACTACAAAAAATCCAAAAATATCTGCAAAAGAGTTATTCTAGTAGGTGGAATAGTCCACCAGGTGGACCTTAGAGAACACAAATATTCAATGGCACGACCTATTTTTATTCATTAAGTAAAGGTGAATGGACAACTATGTAAGTATCATAAATAAGACCAAGCAACCCATGCTTATGAGGATACATTTGAGATGATTTAATATTCCAAAGTTAAGGTTGATGACCTATTCTAGCATGGCCCCTTCATAGAATTTCCAATGCATTCAATGCAACATGGGCCATTTTCATGAAAATAAGCACCCAAGTCTTCCTTTGAATGTTATATATTGTAATCTCTCATAGTGTAAATAAGGATATCTTTTTGTTATTAGAAGTGAATCTCTATCGAAATTGAAAGGCATTTCTGAGACTTTGAGCTCAGACTGTTAATCATATTTTGTTAAGTGAATGAGAAAGCAAGTGACCTTTCAAACTTTGTGTTGAAATAGCTTATGTTATCTAGGAGATCATTCTTATGTATTTTTCCTAAATACAGTCTTGTCCCTTTAATCAAATAAGTAGAACAAGTGGAAATAAGTTAGAAGATGTCCTGAAGCTGACTATGGGAGACTTTGTGCTACCATAATTGTTTTTAGTCTATGTTTTGTGTAAAGGATATTGGAGAGACTTTGAGCTCCCCTCATCCTTCATAATATTTTACTCTGTTGTAGTTTGTAGTGGAGACTTTGGGCTACACTTCATTCTATGGTATCCTTTGTCCTAAATCATTAAGAGAAACAATGAAAGACTTTATGTTTTTATGGGTTTCTTGTGGATCTAGTTACTACCCAAAAAGGAATCCTGATGTTTGCTAAATATCATTTCTGAAAGAAGAGAAGTGCCTTCAGTAATTACACTAGAATTATCCTTTGTTCTATGAACATCATCTCTAAAAAAAGAGATATGGATGGAAAGATTTTACCCCTGAGTCTATTTTTAGCTTATATTAGTATATTATAGTTTATAAAGAACCTCCCCTTGCTGAGAGGAGAGATTTATCTCATTCTAGCTATGGTCACCACATCCATTTTGCCATATAAATATCCTTATATTGTGGTTGATATAACCATTTTTTCGTCAATTAGTTAATGACAAAATATTCACCCAATAGTTTTTTGGCAACTCTACTTGGGAAGAATGAGCAGTTTGAAGCCTCAAGCTTCAAATTGAAGCAGTTCTAGTTCTTTTCCATTTCCATTTCACACTCTGGCAGTTCCACCTTATACGCAAAGCCAGAGAGCTCAAGGTATTGTTGACCCTGTATTTGAGTTGGTGCAGCTAAATAATTTTGATCTTTTTCCTCCACCATCTCACCTTCAGTGAACCAAGAGTTTTCCTCTTACAAACATTAGGTCTCCAATACTAGGCAAAGCTGCTCTTTCTTCTACTAGTAGATCTTTGTCTATACATATCCCATAGAGATTTATTATCCTTCCTTTCACTAGTCATATCATGGCAGCTCAAGGCCCCTAGGGTAATACTTTTGGTTCTCTAAATCTAACCCCACCTTTACATGAGCTACCCCGTAGTTCAAGGAATAATTTTCCCAAGTTCTATGGTGATGAGAAAGTTCATCTTGATGAACATATTGTAGCCTTTTGCATAGCTTGTGGTGTGATAGGCATTGAATATGAAGACATAATAGTCAAACAATTTGTGGAAACATTACAAGGCGCTACTGCAAACTAGTTTTATCATCTACAAGCACAAATTGTGACTGACTGGAACACTCTCAAGGCCAAGTTTGAGGCTAGATTCAAACCTATAGAAGATACACATGCCTTGTTATCTCATCTTACGCAAATGAATAATGAGCCTCATAAACTTCTATAAGACTTCATTGCTAAGTTTGACAAGCTGAGGAATAAGATTCCTATAATTGCTCAGCTGACACCTAAAAATCTTAATTGCTTCTTCATCAATTCTCAACTTCCTAAAGTGAGTTTCTTGTTGAGGTGGGCTAGCCACATAGATCTTGCTGAAGCTCAAATTTTGGCCACTGAGGTTGAAGATGATCTTATCTTGGCAAGAAAGATAAGAAGAGATTCTAATAGAAATAAATCTTCATCTTATAAAAAAAATTCTACAAGCACCATTGATCCTATGGTGCAAAATCTAGCAAATGAATTGCTAGCTCTGAAAAAACAAATGGTACAAGGGATGTCTGCTCCTCCTTCTTATCAGGATATACCAAGGAGGACATTTTCCAACTAGTCATATCAGGGTGATGCTTCCAAGATTCAAGGGCAACCAAATAGTCTTCCTCCCCCACAGGGGAAACTTGCCATTGAAGCAGCACCAACTAACTCAGTAGTTAGTTATCATGAAGTTGAACATGATTTCTCTTTCCAACCTGATTTGAACTAAAAAGATGATGATAACCTCTTTATAGAAGGTGAAGAAGAATTAGTTGGCAACTCCAACATTGGTTTCTTGAATTACCAGGATGAAGCTAGAAGTAAAGGAGAAGTGTTTGATGGATCATACATTGTATTTACTAGGTCCCAAAACTAGTCAACTCAACAAGTTGATAAAATAAAAATAGGTGAAAAATATCGACCAGAAATTTCAATTTCTAAATGGGGGACTTCACTACCTTTCCAATTAAAGGACCCAGTGATCAATACAAAAATAAGTACCTCAAAAAATCATGCACCTTCTGCTTCAATTTCTCAGACTAGTACCACACCCAATACAACCTAGAATGATGGACTTCCTTCCTCTATTTCTAGTTCATTTTAGTCATTTGATAGAATTTATCATACTAGGAAGACCAAGATCTAAATGTCTGAGTTTGAATATTTACAAACCAACTCTGAGTAGCTAGATAGGCTAGTTGAATTCATCAAGAACAAAATCATCCCTATAGGACAATATGTTTCAAAGGTAACCCATGATCCTCTAAAGAATACATCCAACTAAAATAGTCTTATCATTACTCCTCCTGGGAAGATAGAACCTTTCTAAATTTCCCTACTGATAAATGGTCATAAGCTAAACAATTACATATAGATTTTGGCACCTCTAACAATGTGATGCCCACCAAGGTGGCAGACTCTCTTGAGCTCACACTGACTAAAACAATTAGGATATGTTTCTCCATGGAAAACAAACAAGTGCTAATTTTGGGATAGATCAAATATTCCCAATTAGCATTTATGACCTTCCCAGATAAAAGAATTAAAATGATAGTCTTGATGGCTAATGTTCCAGCCTCCTACGACATTCTGCTTGGGCAAAATTTTTTCAAGGATGTTGGTGGAGAGTTGAGCATGGACCTGTCTGAGGTGAGGATACCTATCAAGGGCATCATGCAAAGACTACTTCTTGAGAAGGATTCAAAATACATTGTCACCCAAACATCAGCCCCTGAGGCTCAAATTCTATTTGAATCCTCAAGAATGTGCAACTACTTTCTGTCTACTGAAGATGTTCTTATTTCATTAGATGAAAGTTCTATAAGTGACAATCCAAAAAATTTAGACAAGACATCAGAAGAATTGGTAGAGTACAATATAGATGAAAGAGGATCTTCCCTCCCTAATGAAAAAAATATGATAGAAGATCAGATTCTAATGATGTTTGGATTCTTGAATTTGATGGCAGCAATTCTTCTACTAGTTCTGGAGCTAGAGTTGTTTTGATATCTCCTCAAGTAAATATTTTTCCCTACTCATACAAGTTGTAATTTAGTAATACCAACAACACCACTGAGTATGAATCTTTTCTGCTCAGATTAAAGGTTGCTCAAGCTAAAGGCATCAAACTTATTCACACTTGGGGACATGCTGAACTGGTGGTTTGTCAGGTGAGAAATCTATATCAAACCAAGAATAAAATATTGTGACATTATCATAATTTAGTGTGGGACTATCTTGAAAGTTTTGATGCTTTCAGTATTTTTTTCATGCCCAGAGAATTCAACGATCAAGTAGATTCCTTGGCCATCTCTGTAACTCTCATGGTTCCTCACTGAGATTTCAAAGAGCACAAGTACACTATTGAGCTGGTCTTTCAACCAAGTATACCAGATAATGCTAACCATTGGTATGTATTTAATGGTGATAACCAAATCATTACTTTTCTAAAATATATTGATAGCTTTTAGAAGCTTCATTTTGAAGGCAGTGAATCTCCACTGTGGGAATCAGTTCCCAAAATAAATTTAAAAATTAATGAAAAGTTCCTTCAACTCACAGGGAATAAAATTCTTAAAGGATTAGTTTATCTTGAGAAGCTATTAGATAAGCATGATAGGTGTATCAAGAAGCTACAAATGGACTCAAAATCTTCCAAAGATTTTGATCAAATAAATTTGCGTACAGAAGATAATCCCAAAATGGTCAACATCAAGAATTGTTGCACTCTTGATGAAAAACTCAAATTCATTACCCTGCTTAGCCACTACATTGATGTTTTGGCATACTCTTACGATGATATAAAATCTCTTAGGCCTAAATAAATTCAGCATGAAATTCCTCTCAAGATTGGGTCATTGCCTCACAAGCAAAAACAAAGGTAGTACAACCCTAAGATATCAGGCACTATTCTTTCTGAGATATAGAGAATGTTGAATGTAAGAATTATTCTACCAATCCATCATTCCACCTGGATTATGAACATAGTCCCTATGAGAAAGAAAAATGGAGAAATTTTCCTGTGTGTTGATTTCAAAAATTTGAATCAGTCATCTTTACAAGACAACTATCCCCTACCCATCATGGATTAGCTGCTGCAAATAGTGACTGACACAAAGATGTTATCAATGTTAGATGGTTTTTTGAGATATAATCAAGTCGAAGTTGGTGAAATAGACCAACATAAGATCACTTTCACTACACCTTGGGGCACCTTTGCATATCATAGAATGCCTTTTGGCTTGATCAATGCTAGTGCCACATTCCTGAGAGTGATGGATTTTGCCTTCTAAAATGAAATGGGAAAGTTCATTGTGGTATACCTTGATGACTTGACAATTTTTTATAAACATTGTCTTGATCATGTGCATCATCTATAATGAGTGTTGGAGTGATGTTAGAAAAATGGTATTTCTATTAATACCAAGAATTCAATTTTTGGGGTTACAGAAGGTAAACTTCTCAGTCACACTATCTCCTAAGAAGGCATAAAGATCAACCCAAAAAGATTCAAATCCATCCAAGAACTTACTCTTCCTACTAGTAAGACTGCGATCCATTATTTCTTTGGAAAGGTGAATTTTATATGAAGGTTCATTCCTTAATTCACAGAAAAGACTCGCCACATTGTCAATATGATGAAGGGTAAAGCTACTTTCAGCTAGACTAAAGAAGGCAAGTCAATATTTCAAGACATCAAGGAAGCTATCGCCCATGCCCCAATCTTGGTTTGTCATGATTACACCAAAGACTTTGTGATATACAGTTATGCTTCTGAACACACGCTTTTAACCATTTTGGTTTAGTAGAAAAAAGAAGGTGTGGAGTTCCCCATATCTTTCATGAGTTGTCCTCTCAAAGCTCATGAGATGAAATATTCAAACATGGAGAAGCATGCTTATATTATGGTTAAGGTGGTAAAACACTTCCATTTTTACATCATGAACTCACACACTATTGCTCTAGTTATTGATACAACATTAAAGTCCATTCTAAGTCAACAGGAGTTTGGAACTAAAAGGGGTAATTGGATTGCTAAAATCTATGAGTTTGATCTTGTTATCAAACCTATGAAGCTTGTGAAGGGAAGAGGTCTATGCTAATTAATTGCTGATAACATACAAGAAGTAGGGCATGAAGAAATAGATGTTGAAGACATGCCTATAGTTTTCTTTGTCACCACTACGAATGAGTGGTATTCCAATATTGCTCATTTCCTTACCTATGGTGAATGTCCTACTCACCTGTCTCATAAAGAAAAGAGGACTGTTAAGTTGAAAGCTACTAACTTTGTCCTATAGGACAATGGTTTGTACAAGAGGAGCCTTGATGGGGTGTTTCTTCGTTGCGTGGATAAAGTGCAAAAGAGTAAACTTTTGGAGTCTTTCCACAATTTGGCTTGTGGAGGAAATTTTTTTGCACCTGTGACTGCCTATAAGATTATGTGAGCTAGGTACTATTAGCCTACTCTATTTTGAGATTCATACACTTGGGTGTGTAGATGCAAGCTGTGTCAATAGTTCATTGGGAAACCCAAGTTAGCTATGCTACCTCTCAAGCCTATGGCAATTAAAGATCTTTTTCAATAATGGGGACTTGATTTCATTGGCATTGTAAACCTGTCTTCGAGTGTTGGACATGACTATGTTCTCACAGCCACAAACTATTTTACCAAGTGGGTGGAAGCCATTCCAATCAAGCATGCTACTTCAAAAGTGGTATGTAATTTCCTCAAGTAAAATATTATTTCTTAGTTTGGAGTCCCAACAAATATTGTAATAGATAATGTAGCCTATTTCTCTTCTCATGAAGTTACCCAATTCTACTACTATTATGGGATTATCCTCTCCCACTCTTCTAACTATTATCTACAAGTAAATGGTCAAGTAGAATCAAGCAACAAGAACCTAGTGACCATTATTAGGAAGCTAGTAGATAATAATCAAAGAACCTAGCATAAAGAATTATTTGATGCTTTATGGGTAGACAAGATTACACCAAAAGGGAAATATGTATGTCACCATTTCAACTTCTATATGGTTTAAATGCAGAGATACCAATCACGTTAGACTTACCACCATTAAAATTGGCAAAGGTAGTAGATGATTCAACTTTTGAAAGTTCCATCGACAAGAGGATCATGTGCTTGACTAAATTAAATGAGCAAAAAACTATGGTGGTGGATCGTATTGTTGCACATCAAAGTCTGGTAAAGAACCTCTTCGACCAGAAAGCAAGGATTCATGATTTTCAGATTGGAGATCAAGTCTTTTTGTGGGACAAGAGGAGAGAACTAAAAGGAATGCATGGAAAATTATATTCCTTATGGAGAGGTCCATATTCCATTCATTGATTAAATGGTGAAAATATTTCTTACTGAAATATCAAGATGGAACACCATTTGCACTACCTCACAGTGGCTAGCATCTAAAGCACTTCGATCCTTGAAGTATCATATAAGTCCAATTATACATATGTATAGTCTTTCTTTGTTTTGTGTTGTTTATTTGTTTTTGGCACCTTTATTTTTGGGTAAGCATGACTTCGTATCCTAATGGCATAGATGAAGGCACTTAGAGTCTAGATTCTACTCTCTTTGATTGCTTCAAATCTCAACTGATGGAAGTTCCCCAACTGGAGTTAGCTGTTGTTTCTAAAATCTGTCACTTGTTTTTGTGGACAACATGATGACCATTTTGGTCCTACAAGCCAAAATGTTCTCTTTCTTTATCAAAAAATGTTTTGAGTAGTTAAGTTTTTCAAATAATTTAAGCCTTTTCAACCAAGGAAATTATAGGTTCAATAGGTGGGCTTTCTCAAAGGGAAGTTTAAAATACTTAAGGCATTTCTTAAGTGTTTTGAGGATGGTTCAACGTTGAGGTTCAATCAAAATACTTAACGGTGGGGTTCAAATAATTGGAATGAACTATTGAAATGTTGAACCATTGAACCCCACCTCTAAAAGGTTCAAAGGTTCAATGACTTCAACAGACTCAAAGAATAAAAGGATTCAAAGAGTTAGAATGAACTGTTTGAACCATTGAAACTTGAACTGAAAAGTTTCAAAGGTTCAATGAGTTCAATGAGTTTAGAGGACTTAAAGAATAAAAGGATCCAAAGAGTTAGAATGAACCATTTAACCATTGAACCCCACCTCTAAAAGGTTCAAAGGTTCAATGATTTCAAAGGTTTAAAGAGTTCAAAGTTTGAGTGGAACCTTCGAGCGAATGGATGAAATAGAAGATTCTAGAAAATGGTTCAACTGAAGAATGAAACTAAGTGAACGTGGCCCTTTAAAAAACATTGAAATGCCAAACCATTGAACCAAAAGAGTTCAAGGTTCAAGGTTTAAAGTGGTTCAAGTGATCGATGATGTCCCCATGGATGTCAAATTTAGGGTGATGGAATAACCATTGATTTTCAAAAGAGTGCAGACCTAAGAACAAACTCAGTGACTAGCCAAGAAAGGAGCTGAAGGAGCCAGCTGAAAGTGAGAAGATAGCCCTGAGAGCTTAGATCACTAGGAAGAGACAAAATATAGAAAGGAAAGAGGGAACAACTATAGAAAATCCAAAAATATTTATAGAAGAGTTATTCCAGTAGGTGTAATAGTCCACCAAGTGGACCTCAGAGAACACAAACATTCAATGGCATGGCTTATTTTTCTTCATTAAGTAAAGGTGAATGGACAGCCATGTAATCATCATAAATAAGACTAGGAAACCCATGCTTAGGAGGAGATATTTGAGATGATTTAGAATGCCAAAGTTAAGGCTGATGACCTATTCTAGCATGACCCCTTCATAGAATTTCCAATGCATTCAATGCAACATGGGCCATTTTCATGAAAATAAGCACCCAAGTCTTCCTTTGAATGCTATATATTGTAATCTCTCATAGTGTAAATAAGGAGATCTCTTTGTTATTAGAAGTGAATCTCTACCGAAATTGAAAGGCATTCCTGAGACTTTGAGCTCAGACTATTAATCATATTTTGTTAAGTGAATGAGAAAGCAAGTGACCTTTTAGACTTTGTGTTGAAAGAGCTTGTGTTATCTAGGAAATTGTTCTTATGTCTTTTTCTTAAATATAGTCTTGTACCTTTAATCAAATAAGTAGAACAAGTGGAAATAAGCTGGAAGATGTCTTGAAGCTGATTGTGGGAGACTTTGTGTTGCCATAATTGTCTTTAGTCTGTGTTTTGTGTAAAGGATATTGGAGAGACTTTGAGCTCCCCTCATCCTTCATAATATTTTACTCTATTGTATTTTATGGTGGAGACTTTGAGATAAACTTCAATCTATGGTGTCATTTATCCTAAATCAGTAGGAGAAACAATGAAAGACTTTGTGCTTTCGTGGTTTTCTTATGGATCTAGTTACTACCTAGGAAGGAACCCTGTTGTTTATTGAATATCATTTTTGAAAGAAGAGAAGTGCCTTTAGTAATTACACTAGAATTATCCTTTGTTATATGAACATCATCTCTAAAAAAAGAGAGATGGATGGTATGATTTCACCCCTGAGTCTTTTCATCTTATATTACTATATTATAGTTTATAGGGAACCTCCCCTTGTTGAGAGGAGAGATTTATCTCATTCTGGCTATTGTCACCACATCCATTTTGCCATATAAATCTCCTTCTGTTGTGGTTGATATAACCATTTTTACGTCAATCAGTTGATGACAAAATATTCACCCAACATATTATTCCATCACATTCCAAGGGTGGTGCATTTGTCCTTGGGGATTGATTTTCAACCTTATCTTTTATCTTTTTAAGTAGTGGATGCTTTTAGGTTTTTGTGTTCTTTCCCACCTCATAGAAAATGATGTATATTGTCTTATTTTTTTCATCCAAGTCAAGGAGTTCAAATTATTTGGGTGGATTCACATGTTTGGTAATAGGTTATTTTGTCTATATAAGGATTTTAAATCCTTTATAACATTCATAGTGGCTTATATGCAATTTGTGGAAGAAAATCTTATAGCTTTGTGAATAATTGTAAGAGTGTTGTATGTTGAAGTAATCTATGAGTGAGATTTTGATTTTAATATCTAAGCTTTGAAGTGTCCATGCCTTTTATTTTTTAATTGCTTAAGTAATCATTTGATATTAATTGAGAGCACATTAGCAAAAATGAAGAGGATTTCAAAGAGGATGAGGATATGGAAGTGCTAGGGGGTAGTTTGAAAACCAAACCATATATATAATTTGTTATAGATGTGGAGAAGAGGGACATAAATAAAATGATTGTTTTCATTATCATGAACAAGAAATGAGTCAAGAGTATCATCCAAGATTAATCTTGGTTTAAGTTGAGACAAAAGATCAAGCTACTAAAGTTGTAATAACAGATGTGGGAGAAAGCCTTATGATGAGGAGGACCATTATTTATCCATAGAAATAAATGAATCAAAATAAATAAGGTGGATATGCATGGATGCGAATGAATTTTTTTGAATAAGATGCACTTGAGGAGGAAAGATATGCAATGTAATAATTGATGGCGGTAGCTACGAGAATATGGTTTCTAAGGAAATGGTAGAAAAGATAGGATTGAATTGTGAAAGGCATCCTAATCTGTATAAAATTTTATGGTTTAAAAAGGTGAATGAAATAACTATAGATAATATGTGTTTGGTTAAGTTTTCTATAGGAAAAACTTATAAGGATGAATCATGGTGTAATGTTTTGCATATGGATGCATGACATGTATTACTGGCAAGACCTTGGAAATTTCATAGGATATTAATTCATGATGGAGAAAATAACACCTACACATTCCTAAAATATCATACAAAGGTAGTATAAAAAAAATTGATGACAACCTTTTCCCAAAAACAACTACTGATCTTGACCCAGGTACAACTTGTAAAACATGCCCCGTAACATGGATGGGTTATATAAAAAGGCTTTTAGTGATTATATAATTCCAATTTTTTGTCACTAGGATCACATTAAGGCAAGGTGAGAGCGTATAGTGGAAAACAAGAAAAAAAATTGACCCTAGAAAGTGCATTGATACATGATAGGATCTTTCTTCAAACATATTAGACTAGACTGCAAATAATAGAAATTTATATTAATTTAAAGGAACACAATTGAATTACAATAACAACATTATAGAATCAATAACCTCTTTCATGGGTAATCTTCCTTTGATCAAGCTCAATTCAATACAATTCATGTGTTTCATACTAGTCTAAGCTCTTATTTATAGTAACTTGTCACTAGATGACTACTAATCCCAATGAATGTGGGATCATTACAATAGATTATTACTATTCATCTAATATCTTAAGGGATATATTATGACTCATATGTGTCATTAGAATTTTATTGAAGGATCAAATTTCAAAAGGATGGTTAGGATGAAGGGTCCTAACAAACTTATGAACTTGAAGGTGTACTTAGACTTTAGATCATGGCTAATAGGGTTGTATGTATTGAGAAATAGGATAAATAGGGAGTTTTATCTTAATGTAAAATTATAATTTTGTTTATTTTCAATATGGAAGTCTCCTATGTGTAAAATGAATTAAAAGTGTGCTTTTATATTGATCAATAAATAATTCATTCAAATAAGGATTGATAAATGTGTGAGATAACCCATTGCATGATTTTAAAATTGGATAATTATCCATTATTTGGTAGGAGAATATAGTCAGATGAATTGGATAGGACCAAGGAGTGAGATAGTCCAAATGGCACTCTATTTTCCTAGGAAAAAAGACAATTGAGTTAGGAGTATGGATTAGTTAGGGGATAAGTTTCAGCCATTTTGAAAGAGTAATATTGACATTCATGGAACATCAGTTACTGATTGGAATGGTTCATCTACATAGAAATTAATAAAAGTGATCAAAATATCATGGAATGAGGTATGAGCTAAGTGTGTATAAAGGGTAGTCACAAGTACATTGTTTCATCTTATATGTTAAATTATGTGTCTACAATACTAGTTATAAGAAAAAATAATGAGGGCATGGATTAAATTGAAAAGTTTTTATATAAATTACAACCTTCATATTTTTTTAAAGTATTGACTATAATTCTTATTAAGCCAAAGGAATCTGGATCTACATTTTAATAAAAAAATATAATTAAAGCTTAACATGATAAAGTATCCTATACACACATGTACGAACTGAAAATGGATAGATGATAGTTTTTAAGGGTACACTATCACACATCATAGTCTCAAGCCTTTTATTTTATTGGGATTAATTTTTGTCTTTATTAAGTGTAATATACAATTACCATATTATCATTATTTTCATTAGTTGTCTTCAAAATCAAATTTTAATAGTTGAGAGAGACTACCAAAACATCACTATTCAAAATACATTAAATTTTTAGATTATATATTCTAATCTCCAAAACTTAAATTTTTTTGAAAAATAAAAATAAATCTTTCAATGTCAATGATTTATATGAATTTATGATAGGTTTATGGCTGGTGACTCACTTAAACTTTGGGACAATGTGAAAGGAATCCTAACCATCTACATGGTATGATCACATGGCCTCAGAATTTTCTAGATTGGAAATGGTTACATTCCCTTAAATTGTAACCTCAAGTTCATGAGATAATATGGTTGTCCATATGGCAGGCTCATATGGTGCTTCATTCATGGGATGACATGCAATTAAGGGAAATGATGATAATCAAATTAAAAATAATTATAATAGATATCCATAATATCTAAGTGGGATAATCATGAGGTCTTGGGGTCATGTAGTGTGAAAGCTTAATTTCCATAACTACAACTTCTACTCTGCCACTAAATAAACTCTTTAGGTAACCCAATGCATCATGTTCTTAGCTACTCATAGTACATATGAGAGGGTGTGTCTCGCTCCTTGTACTATTTTTCTCATTTTAAAAAATACATGAACTCATATAATAATTGTTTTTTTATCAAATTAAATATTAATATTTTAATTCTTCCAAATGATGAGAAATTTAGTTAAAGGTCACATAAACTGAATGCATTATACTAAATTACCTAGAAAGTGTGAATTTTAAGGAATCCTACTAATAATTCCATGCACATGAGAATTTAATAAATGGAAACAATGTGTTAAACTCTTCATTTTTAGTTGAATTCACAACCTAAGGAAGAATGATCAGAAAGCTGAACAATAATTAAAGACTCTATAAATGTGTCAGGATCTTGGAGTACAATTGATTACTTTTGTATAAGCAACTAAACATGGAATTGAAATCAGAAGTAATAAGTAACTAGAAATCAGAAACAACAAATAATAGGAGATACAAGAAACAACCAATCTTGTATTAAACTCTTCCAAAAGGAAATACAATGAAGAAATATCTCTCTCCTCACACCTCGTATATGTACAGTAATTCTCCCTCAAGAATTCTCTCTCTCTCTATCAATTACAACCAACTCAATTATTGAATTGTTCTTGCAGATCTTCTTGATCTTGCTCTAATTACAATATTGCCCCATGTCTCTTAAATAGAATTGAAAGCAAACAATAATTAGAAAACAAACTCAAGACTAATTCTAGTCTTTACATGCAAACTAACTATTCTCCTAAAAATAGTTTGGCTAAAAATAGCAATTCTAGAAATGCACAGAAGTTTTTGGAAATGCATAGAAGTCAGTGTCGGTCTATAGATGACCGATGTCGGCCGACCCCTAACCGATGTCAATCAACCCCTAACTAATGTCGGTTGATCCTAACCGATGTCGGTTACCTAGCAACCTCAACATTGCTCATTAGTGAAGCTTTTAGCTCCACAACTCAACAATATCCCACTTGGAGATAAACAACTGAACATGTACCTATACAACAACATCCTCTAGCTTATTTTTCCCTCTTCAAGTTCAATATTGAAGACCAAAAAAAGTTGAATTAAGATTCAACTTCTCCTTTGTTACTGGCTTTGTTAACATATCAGTAGGGTTCTTATCCGTATGGATCTTTTCCAGCTTCAACTTTCCATCCTCCAATACCTATCTAATGAAGTGGTACCTAAGCTGTATATGTTTGGTTATTGAATGAAAGGCTGAATTCTTTGCCAAATGAATTGCACTTTGACTATCACTGTATAATCTACAACTCTCTTGCTCCTTTCCCAACTATTCCATGAACCGATTCATCCAAATCATTTCCTTGCTAGCCTCTATGACTGCAATGTATTCTACCTCTGTAGTAGACAAGAAAACAACCTTTTGCAACTTTGAAATCCAGCTAACCGCCATTCCACCAATAGTAAACACATATCCTATGGTGCTTCTCCTACCATCCAAGTCACCTACCATATCTGAATCTACATACTCATGTAGAGAAGTGTTTGACCCTCCATAGCATAAATGCCTACTGTTGGTCTCTCTCAGATATATGAGAATCCACTGAACTGCTTTCTAGTGTTCCTTTCCTGGATTGGCCATAAACTTGCTGATAACTCCCACTACTTGGGAAATATCTAGTCTACTACATACCATTGCATACATCAAGCTCCCAACTACTGAAGCATATGGAACTCTACTCATGTACTCAACCTCATCATGTGATTTAGGACACTGTTCTTTGCTCAACTTGAAGTGTCCAACCATAGGTGTGCTTATCAGTTTTTGTACAAATCCCTTTACTACCAACCTGGCCTTATGTCTCATTTGCCCATTTTCTCTGTCCTTTAACTATATACCCATTTGTTTTTTAGTGCTTTCTTTCTAGCTGGCAACTCAACCAAATCCCACGTATGGTTCTCTTTCAAGGAATCAATTTCCTCATTCATGCCATGCTCCCACTATTTCCTAGATTCTACTTGCATTGCCTCATCAAAACTTTCTGGTTTTCCACCATCAGTGAGCAACAAGTAGTATAAATAAGGGGAATAATGAATTGGAGGTTTACTTACCCTTTCAGACCTCCTTATGGGAATTTGAGAGTCAGTTATAGCTTGTTGTCCGCCCAAATTTTTTTCTGATAGTGATCGATCCCGGTCATCTCTGATCGATGTCAGTCTGCACTCGACCGATGTCGATTCCACCTGACTAACATTGATTTCAACTTGACCAAATTGGTTTCCACCTGATCGACATCAGTATTTGTGTTTTTTTATGAGTGATGATTTTTACTCATGAGCTCATTTTGGATCATAACCTCTTCCAAATCAAGATTGCCCTGCTCAAAATTATTTAGCCTCTTAAGCTGATCACTGTACATCACCTTCTCATTAAAAACTACATCACAGCTTCTAATAATTTTATTAGTTTCTAAATTCCATAATTAGAATCTGAAATCTCCAAAACCATAACCAATGAAAGTGCACCGCATAGATTTAGCATCCAGCTTCTTTCTATTTTCTTTATCAATGTACACAAAAGTTTCATAACCAAAAACTCTAAGAAATGAAAGATCTACCTTTTTACTTATCCAAGCCTCTTCTAGAATTCCACCATCTAGTGCAGTAAAAGGTCCTTTGTTAATTAGGTAAACCGCAGTATCTACAGCTTCTGCCCAAAACTGTAAGGGCAAACCAGCATGCAACCTCATACTCTGTGCATGCTCCATTATTGTTCTATTCATCCTTTCAAAAACTAAATTTTGCTGAGGTGTCCTTGGAAACATTGTTTCCCTACGTAGTCCACTCATAGAATAGTAACTATTGAATTTATTGCTATAGTACTCACCACCATTGTCAGATCTAAGGCACTTCAATCTCAAACCTATTTCATTCTCAAGCAAAGCTTTCCATTTCTTAAATATGTCAACAACATTAGATTTCCTCTTTATGCAATAAACTCATACCTTTCTTGTAGCATCATCAATGAAATAAACATAATACTATGATCCTTCAATAGAAGCTACCTGAGCTGGTCCCCACACATCTGTGTGAACAAGCTCCAACTTGTGCTTCTTCTTTGTTGACCCAATTTTGAGAAACCTCACTTTCTTCTGTTTCCCAAAAAATACAATGCTCACAGAAATCTAGATTTATGCTTTTCAAATCTGAAAGCTTACCTTTTGACTTAAGAACATTCATTCCCTTCTCACTCATGTGACCAAGCCTATAATTCCACAACTTTGCATCTACATCTGAAGTAGATAAAATAGAAGGAGAATAATCAGTAATACAAGTAGATAGATAAAGTGTACCTACTCTCTTACCTTTTGCTAATACAAGTGCACCCTGGGAATCTTTCTAAGATTTAGTTGTGAGAGTTACTGTGTAACCCTCATCACCTAACTTTCCTACAGAAATCATATTCCTCTTCAGGATGGGTACATGTATGACATCCTTCAACACCCATGTGTTTCCATTCTACAATTTTAGTTGCACTTTTCCTTTGCCAATAATTTTACAAGGCTCATTATCCCCTAAATAAACTTTTCCAAAATCTCCATGGACATAATCATTGAAAAATTATCTATTTTGGGTTGCATGGAAAGAGGCACCAGAATCTAAAACCCATGATTCTACTTTATTATCCAAAGAAAATATAAGAGCATCCTGTGCAACAATACCTGCAACTTTTGCTTCTTTATTACCTTCATGCTAATTTTCTTTGTTATCCTTCAACCAACAATCTTTCTTTGCATGCCCTTTCTTTCCACAATTCCAGCAGGTTATTCTTCCATTTCTAGATTTGGATCTACTTCCCATCTTTGACCTTGATTTCCCTTGCTTGCCCTTCTCTCTTTGCCTTCCCCTACTTTCGACACTTAAAGCATTACATGATGTTTCCCTGTGCTTTTCCTATGAATTTGTTCATTCAAGATTACACTAACAACATCATCAACTTTCAAGATATTTGAAGTAGATGTAGTACTACTAACTACCATTACTAAACTATGCCAACTTTCAGGTAAAGAGCATAAGATTAAGAGAGCCTTAATTTCATCATCAAAAACTATTTTGACTAAATTTAACTGATTTACTATTGTATAGAAATCATTAAGATGACTAGATACATATCCACCTTGCATTTGAAAATTAAATAATTGCTTCATAAGATATACCTTATTCGGAGCTGAGGGTTTTTCATATAAATTTGCCAAAGTATCCATTAACTCTACTGTTGTCTTTGCCTGTGATAAGTTGGAAATCACAGAAGATGCCAGGCTCAACCTTATAGATCCAAGAGCCTTTCTATTAAGAACATTCCATTCTTCATCTTTCATATCTGTGGGCTTCCTTGAAACCCCACCCAACGGTAAATACAAATCTTTTCGATACAGATAAACTTCAATCTGCATCCTCCATAATTGATAATTCTTGCCATTGAATTTCTCCATTCTTAGTTTAGTTTCTTTTGCCATTGTTCTGCTCCCACTCAATTAGAAACCCCTGTGAGTGAATTTTGTAATCAAAAAACACTAACCCACTATGATACCAGTTGTTAGTGTTTAGAGCTCTGATACCAGTTGTCAGGATATTAGAGTACAATTGATTACTTTTGTATAAGAAACTAAACATGAAATTGAAACCAGAAGTAATAAGTAATTAGAAATCAAAAACAACAAATAATAAGAGATACAAGAAACAACCAATCTTATATTAAACTCTTCCAATAGGAAATACAATGAAGAAATCTCTCTCTCCTCACACCTTGTAGATGTACAGTAATTCTCCCTCAAGAGTTCTCTCTCTCTCTATCAATTACAACCAACTCAATTACTAAATTGTTCTTGCAGATCTTCTTGATCTTGCTCTAATTATAGTACTGCCCCATGGGTCTCTTAAATAGAATTGAAAGAAAACAATAATTAGAAAAGCAAACTCAAGACTAATTTTAGTCTTTATATGCAAACTAACTGTTCTCCTAAAAATAGTTCGGCTAAAAATAGCAATTCTGGAAATGCACAAAAGATTTTGGAAATGCACAGAAGTCGGTGTCAGTCTATAGATGACCGATGTTGGCCGACCCCTAACCGATGTCGATTGACTCCTAACTGATGTCAGTTGATCTTGAACGATGTCAGTTACCCATCAACCTCAACATTGCTCATTTGTGAAGCTTTTAGCTCCACAACTCAACAAAATGCACTTTCTCATAATTTATTTATTTGTTTAGATGCCCCACTATTTTTAATAAATAGTTATTTAGGAAACTATTTTATGAAGCCCATGATTGGCTATTCATCATATTTATTCTAAAATTTAATTAGGTCATTAATAATTTTTTGTTAGACAACAAAATTTTCTATGTGGAAGGAAAATTATTGATTATAAAAAAATTAAATTTAAATTAAAAATTAAAGTCAATAAAATATTAAAGCCTACATTGAGTTGAAATTTTTTAGTCATAAACATAAGAGGAAAAAAAAACATACAATTTGATTTCGATATATTTCAAGCTTGACTATAATTTTATACCATAAATGTAAAAAAGAATTTTAATTTCTAACTTTATACTTGTAAAGTTTGTCAGGATGAGTGCATATGTATAATGGCTCCACCTTATTAATGACCACCTGATGAAATTCAAATTAATTTCATTATTAAGTTTCATATTCATTGGTTTCCTCTCATTTAAATTCACATTATTACCTTTAATGCTTCAAATTACCTCTTTCATGCTTTATTATTGATGCATGCATTTTAATTTACAATAATTTTAAGCCTTCATTCACTTCTTCACTATACTATACTATTTATGTATTGAATACATATAAATATAGCATGAAAATAAAATAAATCAAAAGGTTATCATTTTTTAAATAAAATGCATGGAGAAGGAGTGCCTTAACCAACTAGTGCATTCCAATTCCAAGTAACATGTCTATGAATCCTATGAAATTATTCAACTCTCTTTTCTCATTGTTCTACCATCATTTTGTTAACTTATATTAATATTGACTTGTAATGTTATTGGTCAATAACATTAAAATTTATCCTTAATTAAATGTATTATTCTCCCTAACTAATAAAATTAAAATTTGAGAGTATACTTGCACATCGTTCCCCAGTTCTTTTTCAACATCTGTAGGAGCATTACAAATGAAGTGACATGTTGTATTTATAGGAACATTGTAGAGGAAGCCCTT
This sequence comes from Torreya grandis, assembly GCA_037957365.1. Taxonomy (NCBI): domain Eukaryota; kingdom Viridiplantae; phylum Streptophyta; class Pinopsida; order Cupressales; family Taxaceae; genus Torreya; species Torreya grandis. Next base: position 1,899,126 of record JARHVA010000380.1, on the reverse strand, counting down.
GCTACATTTTTAGGAAAATCTTAGATGAAACCAATTACCATATGTATAGGTTGGTTACTCCATAATAAATTGCTTTATCTATATTATTCAATATCAAACCCTATGTGAGCTAAAAATTAAAGATAAACATAATATTATTAGATATCCACCTATCATATTTTCTCTCCTTGGATATCCTACAATTTTAAGCCTTTTTTCAAAGTGTGCATAAGACTATGAACATCATATAGGCATATGTTTTCTAATTTTTTTATTAATTTTTCATATGATTATGTATGTTTATCAATGCCCCTTTTTTTGTTAATACTAATCTTTTATCAATTCCCCATGTTTATCAATGCCTATGTTTGATAATTATTTTCTAATTTTGTATAGGATTATGGACAACATGTTTGTCTTGCATATATTTGTTTGATATGATATGAGCTTTTTTTGCTTCAAATATGCATATACTATTTGTTTTCTAAGGAAAGAAGTGATAACCTTAATTATACTCTAATTATTGATGGTATAAAATCTAACAGTTCACATTATGTAGCTTTTTTTCATGGTATTATCAATATTTTTATCAAAATATATAAAATTTGCTTGTTGAATGTAATTTAAAAATATTGTGGGATCAAATGTTTGGTAATTTTTGTCTAAAAAATGAGAAGGTGACCAAACTTCATACACTGGGAGTGTCAGTTGTGAAGAAATTTAATGATGTGAGGATAAATTATGTAAAATATGTTGGGGATGTGAAACCAATGGTGAATTAGTGTAACGATAATAGTTGTGGTGTTCATTATAGTGTTACTATCCTACTTAAACCACCTATGGAGTCAAACCAAACTATTACTAAGCATATTTTTTGACTTGATAAGTTAGAGTTGAATAAAAATAAGAAATAACATGCACCAAGACTAGTACTAGTAGAATGACATTTTACCAATGATGGTCGATCATATAATTTTATATGCCCAATATGTAACTCTTTTTATATTTTAAGGTGGCTTGAGAGTACATACATGTTCATTTATGTAAACTATTTCTCTGTATTTATTAACTTTGCATAATATTTGTCAAGTGTATAATATTTTATTGTTTTATGGGAATTAGGAAGGAGCAAAATAATATATGTATAATAAATGAATTTATGGCTCTCTCTTAGTAGAGAGTACTTACCATGCCAATTTTTAATTATTATAAATGAAATGTATGTTTGAAACTTAATGTTTAGATGTGAGAAATATAAATGTCTATCAATTATGAAAATGAATAAATGTCCACACACATTGTTTACATTTTAATTAAACTCCTTCCATGTACATGCATATACACAATGTATTCAAAAACATATATAATATGCTATCCTTAGAGGTTTGCATGAATCTAGATTTTGGTAGATTTGTGAAAATACGGAGTATGACCAAAACTAAACCTATTAATAGATGTGTGCGTCACCTTTCATCATTTTCTCCCTATTAAAATTTGGGCTTATTAATTTTTTATATAAGATCGTGAATAGGTGATATCTTAGTGGCCTTGAAATGACTTCACAAATATAGTGAATAGATTGGTTTCCATAAAATAAACATGTCTATATAAAAAATTACTTGATGGTATTGAAGTAAGATCAATAATATGTTATATAAAAAAATATCTTGTTACCCCCAAATCACCCTCACTAATATAACAAATTTCTAATGACCTCCAAAAAGCATCACTAATGTGATATTTAGAAGTCAACATTTTAAGTGTTGTAGTATCTATTTATAATCTCATAATGTGTTATATATATATATATATATATATATATATATATATATATATATATATATATACAAGAAGATTTTTGTCATATTTAAATATGGATGAGTTTTAAAATAACATGAATGACAACATTTAATGCAATGTAACAATAAATTTATTTAAGATGGTGTATGAAATATTCAAGGATGAATACAAATATAAATGATTTTACAAATTATCCCTTATGGCCTTGACACACTTTCTAGTCAAGATCCTCCCATGTCATTAGAAAATACTTGCAACTTCACATTAATACATATATATGTACACATGAATATATGTCAAATTGAGTAGACTTTACTAAGTGACTAACTTTATTAAAAAAAACCAGAAAAATACATATAAAATTGAGTACTAAATAAGAAAATGCACACCATATAGTGTATTTGACCATATTAATCAATTTTATGAAATATAGTAAATGATAATGCAATGTACTTTTTTTAATTATTACTTTTTAAAAAAATCTAGCTTTGAAGGGTTTTTTAAGTACCAAGTTGATTTACTTGTTTACTTGCTCATTTCATAGATGATTTCCAATGAGTTCAAATTATATGAAATATAGTATATGATAATGCAATGTCTTTTTTTACATGTATGCTACTTGTTTTGAATTCAAAGTTGATGGATTTATAAATTAATAAGTCTAACCTTTTTCTCTTTGCCACTTCATAGATGATGCCCAATTGGAAGAGTTATTTCTATCTCTTTTAGTGCAAAATAAACCTCTGGGGATTTCTCTTCCAATGAGATGGAGTGAATTGAGGTGATGCAAAATTTGGGCAATGACAAGGATATTTTCACTTGGATACGAAGATATTTTATAGAATAATTACTATGTGGTAAATTCAATAGATCAAGGTATCCCACCATATTTTGTATCAATGGTATTAAATTAAATCATGTGTCATCTAACTTACAAACAATTATGATTGATAGATATCTCAAATACATAGTGTGAGTATGGTGTCTTATAATAATTTGTTATTTTTATCTTTCAATAATTAGAATTGAATTACATTATATATATATATATATATATATATATATATATATATATATATATATATATATATATATATATATTAGTGTACATATGTCCCTTAGGATTATAGGGTTGAAGATGATGCACATTATGAAATTTATAACATTGCAAAGGTTGGTATTAGTATCTAACTTGGCTATAAGCATTTATGTCATGGATTCCAATGTCATTTTTATATCCATCTGCTAATGAAAAATTAATAAAAATATTTGATTACATATAATAACATGGTGAAGTGATTTCTTATTGGAATGATTTTGTTTATAAATTGAGAAAAAAAATTATCTATTCGGTTCCATGAAAAAAATACTATGGGTCAAAGTGTACAATATTAAAATTAAGAAACCAAATAATATACCTGAAAGCAAAGGTAGAGGAAAGGGTAAGATGAAACACACTTCCATGGTCAAGAAAGAGCATGGGAAGCCTTTGTTGTCACACTAAGAAAAATAAGGTCATGGATAATCTAAGTGTTGGAAGTTCCATCCAGAACTCAAGCCAAAAAAGTTTGAGAACAAGAAAGGTAATAAGAAGAACATTATAGTAGTACATCAAAATCTTGGATCCAATTTAGGTGATGAGACTAGGATCACTATTATGGGTTTGAAGTTTCATCTTCTTACTCTTCTAGCACTAAATCTCATACTTATCATTCTTATTTCAATTCTAATTCTATGCATGATGAAAATAAAAGAAATGAGTTTTTCCACATAAGGGTGATTTATAAACATACTAAAATATATACTCTTTTTTTATCATGGATCACAAGATAATCTCATTTCTTAAGATTTCAACAAATTAGGAATTGAAAATAAACCAAGTCCTAACCCATACCCTTTGGGATGGGTGTGTGATGATTTAAAATTGTAAGTTACTAAAACATGTAAATTAAGATTTGAAATCATCTCCAAGTTCATTGATGAGGTATAATTAGATGTGATTCCACTTGGAATTTTTTATGTTGTACTTGGAACTCTATATTTTTATGATATAAGAGAATAAATGTTAAATACATTATAATATCTCATCAGATATAAACAAATTTATCACTTATATTTTCAAAACATATAAAAGGCTTATCAATGTAAGCAAAAACTTTGAACTCATGATTGTAAAAGCCAAGGATTATGGTTAATCCAATGGTGTAGAAGGTTATGATCCTAAACATAAGCATGAAATAGTTAAAGTAATGTCTAACTATGATGATGTTTTTTAGGATCCACAAGGTTTACCTAATAAATTTTCATAACACTAAAAAAAATTCAAAAATATTAAATAATATTTATTTTAAGAAAAACATCAATGAATTTATAGCACATAACTTTATTTAAAGTGTTGAATACCTCATGAGAAACCCATGAATATTCATAAGTGTTAAAAAATGGTAGTTGTGGGAAGTTATGAAAAGTAGATAAATTATTATGATGATTATATTTTTTGAAATAAACTAACTACAACTAATGAAAGGAAAATTAAAATAGGAATGAAAAAAAAAACTAATCTAAACTAATTTAAAAAATATATAATAAAATTAATTTAATATAAAAATACTGATTTCTAATCAAGTCAGGTGTGTGGGTTTAGAAATACCATGTGGAAAATATCCCTTTCACTTTTAAAATGTTTTTTTTTCCTAGTTGTGGTTCTCAAATGTGCAAGAACATCTTTGAATTCTATTAATAATTCATTAAATTCCCTTATTTTAAATTCAAAATAAATTTCATGCATGTGTTTAATCCCTTTTTGAAATAAGGGTAAGGAGAATATCCTAATCAACTAAAGATTAAACTATTGTAAAAGTAGGCCAATTTAATAATTCATATTCATAATATTCAATTATAGTGTTGAATTATAGAAATATGTTAAATGTAGGAATTACAATGCCAAAATTAATTTGATTTTGTAAACATTAAGAAGAGATGATACTTATCTTGTTCATTGATGTGAGGAGTAGGAAGATCTGAAAAATGTAGGTGCAAAAATGACCAGTTTGATGCTTAGTTATGGTCTATCAAATTCTTAAAATAAAATCTCTATCAAATTAGACACTCCCATTAGAATTTGGACATTATTATTGACAATTTTTTCCCAATTTTCATGCTTATTTCCACAATGAAGTATAGGTGCTTTTTTGGAAATTACACTTGTTCCTGATAGGTCTTAGTGTCACCTTGAATATTCTCTTTTTGAATCACATACAAAAGTTATAGATACTTTTTTGTATATAAAAACCTTATTTTATCCAATTAGGGTATGTGATCTTTCAAAATATGTGTAAGTGGATCAAGTGAAATCAAGATGATCTCAAATTCCCATTTTTTCAATAAGAATTGTCTACATAGATATATACTTTCTAGATGACCTGAAATTGATGTAGTTCTCCCTGTTATGAGGGAATATGTTTGAACAATTATGTAATATGTTATATGTGAGTGAATGTAGTTGTGTATATTGAAACTTAAAAAATATTTATCAAATGCTACTCTTATAATTCTTTGACCTATAAGATAAATTCTCATGTGATTTATCTATAAATAAGGAAGAACATGGAAATATAATTCAGTTGTGCAAATGATTTAGTGAATTTCATAGGTGATGTCTTGGTAGTTTATAGATGTATAATGAGTGATTTTTTAAAATTTATATTGAAATTTTTTAAAATTAAATCACAAAGAGTTAATTAATACAAATAGGATGACATGTACATATCAAAATGAGTGTTTGTAGGGTATGAACACTAGCTTTAGATCTAGGACACTAGCATCGATGTTAGTGTCTAGGTTTGAATGGTAGTGCCCTATATAATAGAGAATTTTTGGTGATTTATAACTATAAGTGAAGGATAAATATCAAATTTTTAGCATATTTTGGGCTACATGTGATCTGGGTAACTATAATATCATGCTCAAACCATAAGATGAGCATTTAGGCAAAATGATATGGTGAACCGTGATCCTTTCTATAATAGGTATGGAATGAACTAAATGGTATATACTTGAGTGATATTTTTCAAGTGTGAAAGACTATTTTGTCATATAAAATTCAAATTTGAGTATCTATATTTGTTTCCCCTTTAATCTAGTAAAGCATAAGGATGAAATTACTAGGTTAAAGGAAAGAAATGTGTATCTTAGTGTGTAAAGCACACCATGTTTTGAATTAAGCTTTGTTTGAATTTAATTATGTGTATTGCCTAAAAACAATAGCATGGTACATGTGTCATTAGTGTATATAATTTAAAAAATAAATAATTGAAATTACTTGAAAGAAAAGAGAGTAGGGAATGACTACACTTATGTGTCAGTGAAACCACGTTCCCCTTAGTAGTTTTATTTTTTCATGATGTTGCCTAGTTGAATCATTGTAAAGAGGTTAAAAATTGAATCTTGGATATGTGAAGAGGAGAATGAGAGGTTGATCATGCCCTCAATTAGGTTCAAGTGTGATTATTTCCCATTCCATTGAGTGCATTGAATCTTTATCATATATCTAAAGTGTATACATGATCTATCCAATATTTCTCGAGTCAAATGGTGTAACTATATCAACCAAAAAATATAATTAGTTCCAAATCTATCAAGGTTTTTGAATCTCTATTTTACTACTCAAGGGATTCCTTTATTGAAGTAGATATAATCTCAATTGATGCATCTTGGTAAGGTCATTGCATCAATGTTTATGATTTAAATGTATATCTATGATTTGGTACATTTTCATGACATATGAACCTATAATGTGTCTCATGTTGAAGCATCTATAAAAATATAATCTCTAATCTATAAATTATGTATAAGATTCAAATCTAACAAACTTTTTCCAAAATCTATAAAAATTAGTGCCAAATGCATAAGATTCTGACTTAAGTGTATTTATGAATCATGTAAAGTGTATCAAATTATGTCAATTATACCAACTATTTGTATATAGACTCATTGTTCTATGAAATGTCCCCCACTAATATGCCCCCTATTTTGATGTGATGGGAATGTAATCTGACAGTCACCTTATATCAAAAGGACAACATAACCATGTTATATATGTATCAATCATGTAATAAATAAGCATATAGTGGTATCATTTCGAAATATATGTATCTATGAAGCTCATAATATCCAAACATTCCAAGACCTAAGATGTATGCCATGAATCATGGTAACATCTAAAACTAATAAAAACAATCTCAAAAAACATAAATCACACACACAAGAGCACTCAATGTCATACAAAAGGGGTATAAGGAGACCAAAAGTAAGGGGCATGTTAAAATTACACACACTCAAAGGAGAGGAAATGTTCAAAGTTACACACAATAAATAAAAAATAAACACACAAGGCATAGTGGCCAACAAAAAAGGAACATGTTCCAAAGTTGCACAATCAAGACAAGGTAGAAAATAAAAAGTGCACTCAAGTAAGACATGTGATAAAATGAATAAGTGAAATATAAGCAACCAACATAAGCATATCAACTAGATCCTACATATATTTGTTAGAAAAATGTCATGTAGTATAGGATATCTATTACACTATGTAAAATATCTTCATGTATATATACATGTGTAAGTGTTAGTATATAAAAAAAATGATAATGTAAATTGATCATTAAAAAAAAAAAAAAAAATTATCAATCATGATCAAATAGAAGTAAGATGCCTACAACATAGTGTGTCATGTAAGAAGATGAAAGGTCAAAGATTTGGGTATGAATGTATCATGGATCTAATGTATGTGTATATCACACTCAATTATTAATGACACATATGTTTCTAAATAAATTATATGATATCTACTAACATAAATTAAAGAATATATGCAAAAGCTACTAAACATGTGAGTTCTAAATATTTTGTAATTTTATTAATTATTTTTTAATTTTTAATTTTTTAATTTTAGGATTTTTGAATTTTAAGTTATTTGAGAAGGCATAAGATATTCAGTGATCTCAATATGAGAATAACAATCTGTGATGAGTGCTAAATGAATAACATTTCTTGAATGAGATGTCCCATATGTATGCATGGAAGAATCATAAAATGCATCATGTCCTTTTGTTAATATTATACTTTATATTTTTGCTTGAGAGATATTATTTGGATAAGGATGTAACCTTTCCTTCATGATCAAATGATATGCAACCTTTTTTTTAATCATTCATTACACATATTGAGTGTAACCATGATTTTTTGAGCACCCCATTGCATGAATTTACATTATAAATAACAATAAAATGAAGGGAAAATTATTTTTAATCAAAATAAATTCTTAACTAAATTTATCCCATAATTTTTGTAATTGTATTAGTTTTATCTAAACATTGATACTTATTTCTAAGAAAGCTAAGAAATGACATAGAACAAAAATTTGTATCATGATAGTTTATAACCTTGATATATAGTAATTTATCACTATTTGTATGAGCAATGAAAGTGAAAAGGTAATGATATAAAGAAACACTTGTAATTTATGTTTTTTTAACTATTCTTTTTCATCTTGATATTTTTATAATAATTCTTACTCTAGATTTTCCTTTTGAATCTTTTCTTGCTCTAATTTTTCCTTTTGAGTATTTACTTTTTCTAAGTTTTGAATTTATAACATGTTTTGTGCTAAATTTTCATTTGGTACACATACTTTTTTTTTTTCACTTTTGCTTTAGGATATGCATCATAATGTGAGTGGGTTGTTTGATTGATATATCAATTATATGATCACCACTATCAATTATATTTTGTATTTTATTCTTCAAATATAAAAAATAATATGTAATATGCTCTTACATTATATGATATGCACAATTTTTATTTGATCTTTATAAATGATGTATAGGGGGTAGTTTGATCAAATTGTTTATAAACATCTTCCTTAGAACCTTACTTGAGATTTTAGTATCCATGTTTTCACTTTTTGAAATACTAGTTGTATATGTATTATATTTTTTCTTCCAATCTTGAAATAAATTCTTATTAAACATAAAATTTCTAGGTGAATATGCAAACACATGATCAACACTAGCATATTTTAGATTCTTTTTATGTGTGCTATTATTTTACCATGATGTGATATATGAAACCAAACATTGGCTCAATTTTTTAACTCTTATATTTACCTTGTCATAGTGATTCATAAGAAAAAACGCTAGATACTTTGTATTGAATCTAGAGAATATGTGGGAGTTGGAGGGGGTTGAGGAAGGGTATGTTGGTTACCTTATTTTATCACTATATGATGAGATACCTTACCCATTAGATTATTGATATCATGTACCTTATTAGAGGGATTGTAGAGCTAAGAGGAGGCCTTATACAATATTAAAGATATGATTTATCTTATTTCCATGTACTACTTTGTTTGAAACAATTTAGAATTAATGAATGTTGTGTAGAGAATTGGATGGTTAGTGTTTCATAGTCATCTAAAATATCTATATCATCAATTAAAATAAAATTAAGATAAAGTGAAATGCTAAAAATAAAAAATGGAAAGGATCCAAGAGAGAAAAAACATTCCCTATATTATGCCCCAAAAATTTAGATCTAGAAAATAAATACAATAATTTGAAACCCTAGAAGGTTGAAATCCTAGGGAAAGCTAGGGTTTGATAAAGTAGACAAAGAGGTAGAGTTCACCATAATGTTTAACCCCTTTTGAAAATAAATTTAAGGAGAATAGCCTAATCAACTAAGGAGTATAATATTCTAAAAATAGATCAATTGAATAATTTATGTTCTTAATATCCAATTAAAATGCTTAAATATCAAAATATGATAAATATAAAAATTATAATGCCAAACACTAATTTTAATGCTTAAACAAAATAATATATAATAATTAGATTATTCATTGATGCACAGGAAGATATAAGAAATTTAGGTGCACAAACAGTTAGGATGATTCTCAAGTTTGATTCATCAGATTCTAGAAATCAATGCTTTATCAACCCAAACACTACCATTGGAGTTTGGACATTATTGTCCACACTTTTCTCCTAGTTTCAAAACTTTTATTTATAGTTAAGTACATGTAATTTTTTAAAAAAAATCACTTGCACCTATTAGGTATTAGTGTCTCCTTTCATATTCTCTATCTATATCATGCACACAAGTTGTAGATATCATTGTGTAGTTCAAAAACCTACGTCTTCCAATTAGGACATGGTATCTTAAAAATAAGGGTTAGATGACTCAATTGAATCTGAGATGACCTCAAATAAATTTATATTAATGAGTCTTACTAAATATCCATATACTCTAAAGACAACCTCAAACTGATGAAATTATCCCCCTTATATGGGCTCATGTGTAAACAATTATTGAATATGCTATATGTGGGTGTATTTAGTGATATATATTGTGAATTAAAAAATAATACTCATATATTGATATTTTAATGATTCAAATATTTAAGAAGACTTATCATATGATTGATATAGAAATAGGGAATAATATGGTAGTATAACTTAGTTGTGTGAATGATTTAGTGAGCTTGATAGGTGCTTTCTTGGTATTTTCTATATTATAATGAGTGGGATTTATTTTATATTTATATCACACATTATTAAAATAATATCACAAATGGTTAATTTACACAAATGTACTAACCAATACATATTGAAATATTTTCAAATTTGAGTTATTTTTAGGGTATGGACACTAGCATTGATGTTAGTGTCCAAGTCTGAATGGTAGTGTCCTAAAGAATTTATAAATGTTGAAGATATGAAAACTGATAGTTAATGATATATATCATGTTTTAAACATATTTTGGGCTACAGATGATTTAGGTAATCATAATATTAGGTTTGAACCATTTGTTAAGCATTTAAACACAATGATATGGTGAACTGTGAGCCTTTTGGTAACTAAAATGGCATGAATTAAAGGGTGGACCCTTGGTTTATATTTTTCAAGTGTTCAATACTATTATATCATGTAAACTATAGATCTGAGTATCTACAACATGAAATCAACATGATGACTTTCTTCAAAATTTAAGCAAAAGTAAACATACGAATTAAAAGTATTTACCTCAAAGTATATAAAATAATCTTAAATATATTTATTTACATAAATTTTGGTGACTAAAATGTTTATAAAAACATGTTCAATAAATAAAATATGTTAAATAAATAATCCATTTTCATTATTTTGATAATTTGCTAAAAGGACATCTTATTATATTTTTCCCTACATCTATCCAATGTTATTTTTTACATATAAAATATTATCATCAATATCTATTAAAACTTGAAAATTTGAACTTTAACATCATTTATAATATCATTTACCATTTCCTTAATAATTTTTTTACTCATAAAAATTACCTTAAGGGAATTTTGATGAATATAATTTGTGTGACATCAATTTCTCCTCATTATTTCATAATTGATTTGATGTATGAGTTTCTATTGCATCATCTTCGTAGTCAAAATAACTTTTATAAAAATATTTAAGTGAAACATATTCATGTTTATCCAAAAACAAATGTATTTTTTTCAAAAAAATAACTTATGTATGTCGTAGTAAGTGCAACATGAGCAGGCATTTAATTTAAATGACTAAATATAGGAAAACTAAGATTTTTTTTAGATTTATAATTAGCTTGATTATATGGCATAGTGATTTAAAAAGAGGAATTTTTTTAACATGGAAACCTTAATAGAATTTATATAAGAGTCAAATTATATGTTGTATACATTCTAACAAAAGTGGAGGCTAATGTATCCAAAGAATAGAAATGCATATCTAAAATTATTAAAATATGAATGTTTAGGTTGATTGAGATATTTTCATACTTTATTTTAAAAATAGAATTAAAATATTTAATTAGTTCATGAGATTATATTTTAACAATAATAAATTAGACTGTTCATGTTTATACATAGATTAATGCCAAAAGGAATTAAGAAACTCTGTTATAATTTACCAAATTGTTCATGTTTTGAGCCAAGATATTGGCCCATCATTAGGAAAGTGTGAAAAACATGAGAATAATAACACAATACAAACACAATAAATAGGGATAAGACAAGAAAACAAGGCATGAGTTGGCCACAACAAGAGGATAATAGTTCAACTAAGTTTGAACATTGTTATTATTTGTAATAATTTGAATGGTAGGCTTAAAATTAGTGATAAGACTCCATCCATAATCTTTGTTAAGTTTATGAGGGTACATTTCAATCTAAACTACTTCATAGATCCTTGTTTGTAAATAAAAATCTTCCAATGTTAATCCAATTTATGGTGTTTGTCTTATTCTATTATTCTCATGTTTTTCACACGTTCCTAATGATGGGCCAATATTTTGGATTGAAATTCTGATTTGGTAAATTATAATGCACTTTCTCCATTCTTTTTGTCATAATAAATTAGTTTAACAAATAATGAATATTAGTCCTTTGATGCTTATTTACAACTAATAATAGAATTATGTGTCAATTCTAAAAACCAATCACAATTTTATTATTTTATATTAAAATAATATAACCTATAAGTGGCATCTTAAAGTCTCACATTCATTGTATGTTTATAATTAACAATATGTTCTTCAGTCATTCTTTCATTATTATTTTAAAAACTTGGAAGGAATTTTAAAACATCCTTAAGTAAATTATGTTGGATACCAAGGATGTTTGTGTTTTATTAAACAAGCCAAACCATATTATAATTTTATTTTATTTTTTTAATTTTTAATCTTTTGTAAATTTTATATTTTGATAATAAATTTAAATAGATACATGTTGTGGATGGGAATAAAGATAGTCAAAATTAATCCCTCCTCCTATTGCTTGTGTTCTTTGTTACATGTTTTAACACACATAATAGGAAATGGGTATGAAGATGGCCATAATTTTATTTAATAATATTTTAATTTAAAAAATCACCCTACTTGTAGCACCAGTTTCTATTAATGTGGGTTTAGACATATATAATAGGGGATGGATATGAAAGTGGCCACAATTCTATTTAATTAGGGATTGGAATTTAGTTTATTTTTTTGCCTTCCTTACAGTGTTAATTTATTTTTATGAAGTTTTTTACACATGTAAATATAATCAATGGATTATTAAACTCTCTAATTTTAGGTTTTTCTTGTTAAAAAAATCACAAATCATAAGTTGTATATGGGTCTAAAAAGAGTACAGTATTGAGAAAAACTTGGTGAGCATATGTCATAACACCTCTTACATGAAAAATATGAAATATAACCTCACTTAAAAATTCATAATTAATCTATAAACATCTACTCTACACAAATAAATATAACCTAATAACTAATCTAATATGATAAAAAATTTGTATCTAATTTCATATAAGAAATCTCAAAAAAAGAGAAGGGTAACGAAAAAATAGAATTTTAATGAAAACAATAAACTAAGACTTATCCAAACTTTATAGTAATCTTCACAACTTAAAATTTGAAAGCACAAGTAACACTCAATCCTATTTAAAAATAGTGCAAGATGCCAAAGATTTCATCAAAACTAGAATCATTGATTGAAAAAAACTAATTTCATACAAATTATGTATTATATAGCATATTCATCCATATTAAATAATTATGACCTAAAAAACAAAAATAGTTAATTCACAATTGTAAAATAAATAAAAGCCTTCCCACAAAAAAGCATGTTAAAACATCAATAGATTTCCAAGATAATCAATAGTGTCATACTCAAAATTAATGAGATAATAAGATTATTCCTTCCATTACTTATGAAAATAATAATTTTCATAATCAACACCTCTCTATGTAAATTTATTCATGAAGCTTATTCCCATCAATAATTCACCCAACAATTCATTTCCCTTTGAAATGAGACTATGAACACTAATATACTTTGAGGTTTTTATAACACTATTAACATAAAAAAGGGGTTGTTTTTCATAGAATTTAATATTATTCATCCTAAATTAATTTTTTTATGTTATCATAAGGTTAGAAAACCAAACTAACATGTTAATAAAAAAATAATCACCTAAAAGAGGATTAAGCCATTATTCCAAGAATATTTTCCTAATGTCTCTCTTCCTATACATTAGAGGATTGAAATTTTTATTGTGAATTGGATTTTGTAGATGTTTATATATATGTAAATTCCACAATTGATATATAAATTTAACTTCACTCTAAAATTATTTAGTTATAACAAGTTTTCTAGTAGAGTTAACTAATATATTAAAAATTTTGTTAGAAAAAAAGGGTTAATGTGTAGTTAAAGCCTGAGTTTAGTTATTATTTAATTAGTTTTTTATATATTAATGAATTTTAATTACTATTAATATTATTTTTAATAATTTAAAATTTTTAACTCAAATAATAAAAAGGTTTGATTATTGATTTTCCAATATGCTTAAAAAATAAAAATAAAAATAAAATAAAATTATGATACATAAATTAAGAGCCAAATTTATTTATAAACCTAAGATGAAATGTGTTTTAAGGATATTAAGGATAGTAAATGTAAGTTATTGATACATATTAAATTATATTCATGTGTTAATTATTTTTTAGTGTTTCATTGATTTAAATAAAATACATGTCTTTAAAAAATGCTCCATCTATGTACATTGATTTGAATGGGAACAAATAATATCCTTTAATAAATGGTAGACATTAAGGACATGTATAACTTTTTATTTACGGGATTACCATTTAAAATATAAGATAATTTAGGTATCCTCAATATAAATATCACTTTTGATTATATTGATGGCATATATGGGCCATTGATTATATCAATCATTAATTAAATTGATTTATAGCTTTAGGGTTTGTTCGAGTTAAAAACCATGCATGTTATGGATAAGCAATGCAACAAAACTCATTGATACTTATGATACAAATATTTATGGTTAGATCAATGTAACCTTGAAAAAATGGAAAAGTTATTGTTTGTTACTTTTTTTATTTAAGGATAGGGCATCATGATGATCAATGAAGGAAAGAAAACCTTGGATTTTAAGAAAACTTGGGACTTATAGAGACATAATTACACTTATTAAATATCATTACTTTTTCAATTGATTAAAGTCAGAGGAAAATAAATAACTATTCAATAATGATTCTTGTTGAATTTAAATATCAAGGGTTGGGATTTAAAGTATAATATTTTTTAAGTAGCTGAATTAATTATCATAAGAGTATTAAAATATATTGTGAGATTGTTTTAGAGATGACGTAAATAAATTCAAAATGCTACTGGTGAGCATGGTTGTAGTGTATGAAAATAAGATAAACAACAACCATTTATACCATTCTCTTTTTTTGAGTTTGGATACAACCTTTGTGACCTCTTCATATATAAATATAATTTATCTTGGTATGTGTTCTTTTTATTATTCATTGTAGATAATTAAGTTTATAGTTAGAGATATTTTTTGTATTAAACTAAGTATTATTATTTTATACTAACCAATTTGAAGATTTAGATAAACAAATAATTTTATGTTAGGTGTTTGGCTCAATTTGTGACCCATGCAGAATGTTGGTATTGAATTATTTGATTTACGAAGATAAAGGGAGTCTACATCTCATGGGACTAATGGCCACTTATTTTCAAGATTCTGTTAGGGATCCAAGGGATAATATATTTATAGAATGTTGAAACTATAGGTTTACTATCTTATTTCATAAGATAAGGTAATTCTAATCTAATGAGTAAGACATCTTATCATAAAAATAAATAAAAGAGATGGAAAGGGTAAGGCATAAAAGGGATGATTCTTTGACTACGATCAAATAGTTTAGTGATGAGAAATAGAAATCATGACTGGCTACACTTATATCATTAGGCATCAAGTTTAGCTATTACACAAATTAAATAACTCAATGATAAATACAAAAATGAAAAAATGGACATATAATTTATAATATATATCAAAACGAACCAAATAGGCAAATATGTAGCTATTGCACATAAAGACTTAATGAAATGTTTAAAATAAATAAAATGAGAATCTAAAATCAATCAAACTAACTACCACACAATCTAACTGCATGCCCATTTATAAATACAACATTAAAACAACTTCTTGGCATATATTAATTCTTTCAAATCAAATATATTATGGAATAAAATCATGAAAAAATAAAGGAGAATGGTAGGTGACATACCAACACAATATTGACAGAGATCTAGTACAAAATGCGTCAAGAATTTACAATGACAATCACTACTAATTATATATCCAAGGCAATTAGACCCATTTCCTTGATGCAAAACCAAATTTTAATGGCCTAATACCCAAAATTAAATGTGGTAACTATATACACATAATATTTTTAAACTTTATTAGTTACTAATAATTTCTCTCTTATAAGAACCCATCAAATCTCAATTTATCTGAGTGCACACCTTAAAAGGTACACCAAGAAATGCGTTGGTAAACCCTTGGTGTTTTGTAGGATTATTATCCCATATACCACCACCTAAAACCAATACAAGTTATTCCTATCCATTTACCTAAGCATTGAAACCTCACTTATATACTTATATAAGTAGCTCACCACCCAAAATAGTCCCTACCTAAGTATAACCCCCTTTTACTACTTTTCTTACTATATCTAATAGGTCAACCCCATTTTTGGTTTAGTGCACATTAGTTAACTCTATAAGCCTAAGATGACATAGTATTAAACATAACGACTCTATTTCCTATCTAACAAGGTTAATCGGGCTAACTGCATTAGCTAAATTCTTGGGAAGGTTTAGGGTCAATCCATGGCTATATATACACCCTTTAATTTCATTTATAAGAGTAGATCATTCAATTGCACATCATTACTACTCTCAAATCTGATTATATAATCAATAGTTGGTTTCATTGCTTAGGTTTTTACCTTGGATAAGTATCAACTATCTTATATAGTTCTTGGATACATTGGATAAGTCTTATATCCTAGAGTCAATTTATCCTTGTGATTATTACAAGCCCATAACAACCTATTTCAAAGAACCATTGGCCAAGGGAGAGATTGAGACATGGAGGGTTCACTTCAACAAGGTAAGTATATTCCTAGCCCTTCATATTTTGATAAGTAGATGTTGTATAACTAATGGATTGAATTGTACCTCTCCTTTATTAGACCATTTCTATGTTATATTATATATATTTGTCTTTACATGTTTATTATCTTCCTCATATGTGACACAAGCTTTGGTGAGCACTAGATTAGCTTACATATGTATTTACTAGATTAGCTTGCATATTTGTTTAGTAGATTAACTTGATTAATATTATTTATAATCACAAGACCTAGCTAAGGTTATCACAAAATGGCATTTGACTAGAGGCCTTGGAAACCTCTCCTTTGTCATTTTGTGATGAGAGATCCCTCCGTGTAGTTTTATCAGATCTATTATTGGTCATGACCTCAATATAATTATATTTCCAAGAAAACTTATTAGTTGATTATCATCTTCAATATTGTATATTATTGAGTAGGATAATTTATAGATATATCTAATTTCATTTTCATACATTTTGGTGAACCTGATGTGAATCAAACCCTTGGATATTTTTAAGTTTTCTCTATAGAAAACTAGATTGACCCTCTCAACCTATTTTAACACTCTATACATAGGTTTTCATACTTTGTCAACCCTATTGACTTAGTTTGGTTCTCTGTGTAGGTTTTAATAACTTCATCAACCTGATTAACTTTGTTAAGGTATATTTTGTAGGTTTTCCAACTAAGGCAAGGCTATCAATTATGTTCATATTTCTATACACACAATTTATAGTATCATAAAACTAGATCAATATAATTGATATAGTTGATTTTACCACTTTTAAACATTTAACTAAATCAATCCACTCAATTTTTTTATTTTTTGTATTTTCCATTTAAACAAAAAAGTCGATCAGATTGATATAGTTTTATTTATTCTATCATTTACCAATTTTATTTATATTAAGTTGACTAACTCAATTCTATCTAACGATTCTATCTTTTACCTTTACAATTTCAAATTTACATCTAGATAACACAATTTGAAACAAAAACTCGACATCTTTAGGAAAACTAATGCATCGACATGGTCGATTCTGTATCATTTACTAGGTTCACTCTATCTAAATTAGTAATTTATTTTTTTCAAATTTTAAGTAAATTCATTCTCCTGTTATTTTTTAAAAATTAATTTTTAGTATTATTTTTACCAATTCTTTATTTCTATAAAACTAAACCTTTATAGTCAACTAATTTGACTAAATCAACTTAGTTTTACTGTTGAGCATTGTTCCTATTGATTAAAGTTTGGCATTAATGTTTTCATTGATGTCAAAAGTTCTTAAGAAAGGTGTTTATGAGGTTATTGAAGAATGACCTTATTTGATAGCATCATTGATAAGTATGAAATTCTATGAGAAAAATTTAAGATAAGTGAGCAAGGTATAATAAAATCAAGAATTGTTTTAAGGTCAGTTCACAAGTTTCAAGATCTTGAGGAACCTAGTCATGGCACTAGTCATAGCATGAAGAGACCCAATGAGAAGGTTTGAGCATGGTGACCTAGTGAAATGAATATACATATGCATAATAAATATAAGATTTTATGTGAGCATCCATATGAGGCATTAGATCACTCATGAGAGTCTCAAAGTGAGCCTATAGGGGTAGGACTTATAGACCTAACATGCAACTAGACTATTTTTATACCTTGCTTGACCTAATGAGGTGTCATGAGGTATTTTTAAGGCATATGAAAAATGTATGTCAGTGGTTGAGCATGGTAAGAGGTTTTATGACATGTATATGATGTGTTGACATCTTGGACAGTGGATAGAAGGTTAGTTTCAAGGCCTAATGTGACTTGTAGGGCAAGACCTAGAAATCAAAGAGAGATATGGTGGCTAGATGGGGTATCAATATTAGTTTTCAAGGAATGTGTGAGTAGGTTGTTAGAGGTACAATCATTGATGGGCGGGGGGAGAATTAGTGAACCTAAATAAATCAATCTAAATTCCAAACCTTTCAAACTATTAGACAATCAACATATATCAACTTGATCAAACAACATTAATAAGAGATCTCATTTATTCAATGCATACACAAGATCAAACACATAACACATAGTTCCTATGGGAAACCCTCATGGGGAATAAAACTCAATTTCAATACTAAAAAAAAATGTACTACTTGTCCCATAATAAATTATAAAAATGAGACTAGTCAACTCCTTTAGACCAAAAAACCTTGATCATATCCTCCTGACCAGAGGCTTTTAGTGAAACACCTATTTCACAATGAGAAACTACCCCTAAGGAAGATCAAGTCCTTTAGACCCTAATTTGAAGTGAGCACAGCCACCTTATAAATGATGTCTTCAAAACTTGATGATTTATCTCTATTTATCTAACCTCTGCATAAACTTTCTCTCTATCTCATACAAGCCTTTCACATAGGCATTCCACAATCTCTCTTCTTCTTAACTCAAACTAACCTCATATGCACACTCTAACCTCTTCACCTATATTAAAAATACAAGATAAATTTTATGAAATCATAAATATGACCTATAGGTCATATACATAGTCATCAATCTGATATGCTCATCAATTCATCAATTTGGTACTCTACCTCTCCTTTGTTCCATAATTTTCCATGTATCTTGCACTAGCCTCCTTTACAAGTTTAGAAACCAACACATTTGGTTTCACTATATATAGATAAATCATGAATTATCAAGTCCAAAATATTTCCTTTTCATCCGCAAAACATGCCTTCACCCTTAATGCATCTCACATGGGTCACACTTAAGCACAATCCACTTTCAAATAGGCCTAAGTCACTTTTAGGTCCTATGGAGACCCATTCAGCTCTTTGACACTTATCTAAGAAAAATACAAAAAATTAAAATAATTTAAAAATGCATGGATCCATTATACATGATTTATAGGTCCTCCTTAAGTGCCAACAATCATTATAGTACCCTTTTGATTAAGCACACTTTTCTCAAATAATATTCTGTACACACAGTCACCATAAATGAATACACAGTTGACTTGTAAACTTTTTTTCATATTGCATATTATTGGTAAAACATTCATAATGAAAAAATAGCATCCTTATGGATTATACAACACTCCCAAATAGCCTATTAGTTATGAAACATTGAAGCAACATCAACACAAGATCAAACATGCTTCTCAGGTCACTTGCAGGACACATTTGAACATATAGTCAACTTTGGACCTTTATAACTTTGACTATACTAAAAATTAGACATTAAAATTCATATTTCTATATGTGACTTGGAGTCCTCTACTACTTTTATTTTAACATGATCATCAAATTACTTCTAGATCAAACAATATGGTCAAAAAATAATAGAATTATTTTTCCTTTTATTAAATTCAAATATTTGAATTCAAATGATCACAGTTAAAACTCAAACATTATGCTCTCATCTCAAGTCCTTATTGATCAGATTAAATACACACTATTTATCTTATTGTATAAATCTTGGTCTTTAACAATGCTAAACATCTATAAATTTGACCTCTTGATTTTAATGTGTATTGTTGATATCTATCTGTATGATCACCCTTTCACCTTTGATCCTTGGAAGAAGATCGATCTTTAACTCTATACAGCATTAAAAATTTTAAAACTTGGGACCATATTGATTATTCCTGGCATATTGGAGTAGCATGATTCATTAATTATGTTTGAACTTTACCTTATGAAAAATTCACTAAGTATGGGAACCATTACAATCTGTTTGAGAAACCAACTTTGAACCTCAATAAATTTTATCTTGCTAACTCACATGTTCTCAAATTTAGACCATATGATCTCCTCACATAAGATAATCCAACCATATGTCAATATCATCCTATAAACCTCACATGTGTGAGATATAACTAAATTAAAGTTTTTACTTAGATTTTTTTGCCATAGAGTCAATTAGGTCAAAAACTTGTTTGGAAGGCCAACTTTGAACATGCATATCGTTTGCCATGATTCAATGCTTGACTTGAAAGTTAGAATAAATAAACTAGGTAAAAAACCTAAAAAAACCATATGACCATATTTTTTTGAAACATCTTCACATACAAGATATGCCATCACCAAATTACTTACTTGACTCTTTCTTGCCTCATACAATTTTGGCTATGGGAAAACAATGTCAAACTACTTGGGAGCCCAACTTTTCACTCGAATATATTTTATCAATATTAGGTGCATGACCTAAGATTTATAAAATAATGACTAGGAACAATACTGAATAAACCCATGTGACCATTTCCTCCTGAAACCTGTATGCATGAGAACTTGACTTTATTTGAACATAGAAAATACTATCAAAATGCTTGAGAGCCTAACTTTGCACCCACATATCTTTGACTGAATTTAGGATCATGACCTAAGATTTAGTTCATAATAACTAGGGACTAATGTGATAAAAAATATATGATAAAATTCCCCTGATTCATCCATACATGGTAATGATGACATTAAAAAATTGCCTTCAGATTTTCTGCCACTAGACCCAAAATGTCTAGATGAAAACAATGATCAACCAAATGAAATCCACTAATGAAAACAAGCACCTAAATCATAAAAAACCTATTATAGGACCCCTTTCACATTATCAATAATCCAAAGTCATCCCTGAACATCTCTAGCCATTTTAAAATTGAAGATCAACCAAGCCTCCTTCAAGCATACTAGGACAAACACATTACACACTTTGTCATTGTCACTCAAGCTAATGAGGCACTTCATCCACTCACTTGGACACTTATATGACTTCATAATGACATAATTTATAATAATCCAATAGTCTCCTCCTTTTTCATTAATGTCAACAAATATCATTTAGCAATATACAACTCACCTTCCTTCTCTCTCTTCAGTCACTCTCACAATAAGAACTTTCTCCCCATTTAACACAATGACAAAGTGGGAACCAAATGATACTAAGGACTAAAAATAAAATAAATAGGAAATTACCACCTGAAAAATATGATACAAACTCCCCCTTACTTTTATCCTACCTCTTCTTTCCTTGACAACTTCCTCTTACTTAATGCCAACACTCTCTTCAACCAAGAACTACAACCAATGAAAAAATAATACAAAAAGTATTGAAATATAATATAAATCACCAATAAAAATCTTATAGGGACTCTCCCTAAGATTTATGAGCCCTTACACCTTATGAGCACATTCATATATCCACACATTATGAAGAACCACCACACATGCTTACTAGCCTTCTTTTTCAAGATAGCTCAAGGACCACCAAAAGAACTTCATGCCACTCATCAAATTGGAAACATTCACTAAACCAGATTTAGAAATTACCTTAAAATACTCATGCCTTTATCTTTTATATGAACTAAAAAAAAATCACTCTTCTTCACACTAGGCCTATTTATTCCCCTTATAGCCCTACCTATAACTTGTATAGCCCACAACTTTTAGTAGACACTTATTCAAGATCTAAGACTTCATATTTGGAGCACTATAATATGAAATTTTAATCAAAATAATTTTCAACACCTGTCTCATATTATGTAACATAATTCCTTCACAAACTAACTTGCTAATTAGGCTTCCATCTTGACAAATATATGACCAATTTGAAAACCACAAACCTTTAAATCTCTGTGAAGTTTTATTTGAAAACCCATTTGGCCCATTCAATATATTAAGAATCCTTAAACCTCAACTCATAATGCAAACCAATTTTCTAGCAAAGCCCAAAACCCTAAAATCTCAAAACAACCAAAGTCAACAATGGTTAAAATCTACCTCTACAACTTCTTGTACACATAGAAGTAATCATTACATACTTCTAAACCAAGATTTGAGATTCCAAATCTTTGGGAACCCATACATCCTATAAACCATTTTAGGATTACTTTCCCTTAAGAAAAATCTAAGAAAATTAAGAGCACTCAAAAATCTTTAATTTTGCTTCAACATACCATTAGACCACAAAACCACCTAGAGAATGCTATAATAAGATCAATAGACCTTTCTATGAAAAAAGATCATCTTAAAAAATAACAAATCCTCTTTTTCCACTTGAAAAATTTCAATCTGACCCTACAGACTGATCATACACAATGATCAACATCATGGCATCACCACAACATATCTTCCGCCTGGATATACCTGCTCCAACTAAAAATAATCATCTCTATCCTTATAAGACCATCTAAATAATAACACAAAACTTGTGTCTCCACTGAAAGGAGTATCTTAATAAGCATAGACAAAAACACCTTTTGCACCATAATGATCTAAAATAAGGTGAAGTTAGTAGTGGCCCACATCTCCTTAGTAACCATAGGAATCCTCTCATAGCTATAAGATTTATTATTTTTTTCTTCTTCTTATTAGTCTAAACTATGACAACTAGTTCCTTTTATATATCACTCTCCTTCTTTTCTAAGATAGAATTGACAACACATGGAGCAACTATGGAATCTTGACATACCTTTTCATTTAGAGAATCAACCTTATAGCTTGGAACATCATCACTAGATACTAACCATTGATGTTTTTTGAATGAAACTTACTCAACAATAGTAGGATGTTCACTTGGATCCATAGACATCTTAGGACTTGCCTCAACCAACACCTTGGTCTTCTCCTTGAGCTTGGTCTCTTCATTCTCAACATAAGTAGAAAATGAGAGCCCTTGGCACTCTTCACCTTCTATAGCATTCTCTATATGTAATTAAAAATGCATTATGTCTATAAATCAATCTTGGCTTAGAGAAGAGAGAGCATACCTACACTTTTTATTGGTATACACTTTTTAAGTAAGAGCATGACCAATATGGGGATCTACTAGACCCAATTAGGGGATCACTTGTCACAACATATCATGCTAAGAAGGGTTATAAATCCTACAGTCTAACATAATCACACAAATAACCCTAATGGATTCCTAATGTTTAAATCATTCACTTATTCTAATAACAAGAAAGTAAATCTAATATATTACAAACAAAAGCTTATCGCACAAAGTTGGGGTTAGAAACAATAAAAATATAAACTAAACATGTATTAGAAGACATATACTCATGTCAATGTATACAAAATCCTAATACATGAGAGAAGAATAAAAATGCATTATCTATCTACTCTTATAAAGGATAAATAAAGTTAGGAATAATTACCTTTGAAGATGAACCCACTGAGCCTTAATCTCTCCCTTGGCCAAGGTGCTTTGCAAGAGATTATTATGGTATGTAAGGATAACAAAGATAAATGAGCTTTAGGCTACATAGCCTATTTATGCATTCAAAAGACTTCTCCACAAGACAAGATCCATATATCCAAAAAAGGTATGGAATGTTAAGCTTTATTCCTCAAGTATAATGGTCAATAAGTAGATGTTCATTCACACTTCTTTTCTCTTAATTATTCTCTTATGAAATGGTTGGAAATGAACTTGTATATATAGGTAGATCTTTCCCTAAATCTTCCTTAAAACATCAGTTATACAAGGTCAACCCAGTTGACCCAGTGTGTTTTTGGGGATAATTCACTAGGTTTGAGTTATGTTGGTAGAAAGGTGAAAAATCTAAGAAATTGAAAATTACCCCTAAACTATACTGGGTCGACCCAATCAACCTAGTAAAATTAAATGAAAAAAAGGGATTTAATGTAAGAAAAAGATGGATAAGGCATGAAAACTAAGATGAATGGGTAGGACTGAGGAGAATAATCTTAGGGTTAATGATTTTAGTATATGAGTGTGTAAATGGCAAGTGGCAAAAGGGACAATAATATTATGAAGCACCAATGGTCTGCCCACCACTTTCCCAGTGTACCCCTTAAGGCATGCACTTAGATAGATTGAGACCCAATAGGTTCCTACAAGATATAAAATGTTAGTAATCAATAAAAGTTTGAAAATATTATGTGTATACATATACCCCATTCAAAGATCATCATGTGTTACATAAGTGCAACATGGGATGGTGCTTTGGGAAATAGTACATGATAACACACAATGCTAATGGTAAGTAAAGTGTAGTAAGAATCAAATAAAATAAATGAAAGGATTGAATTGAAAAATACATACCTTTAACTTACCTTAGTGTCATAGATAAATAAGTATACTATAAAAAATGTGAAGGTGTCCAATGTAGAGAACACTAGATGAAAATGTAAAAGTTAGTGCAAAAAAAGCCAAAAATAAAAAAAAAATAGAAAATAGGCATATGGTAGTGGAGAACATTATCTACATCATCATGAATCTAATGCATTTTACAATTTGAAAAATGGATGAGTAGAAACAAAGATATAAACAAAATAAGGAATTTATTGAAAAATAATTAAAAGATTTGAATTTGGAAAAAGTGTTTTTAAATAGGGAAAAAGAAAATTAATTTGTTATTTTGATTTTTAAGAAAGGGGGAAAAAGAGATCTAGAGACGAAAACAAGTTAAGATGGTGAGGAGATGATATTCTAGGCGAGGAGTTCCACAGGTGGCAACAGGTGTACTATAGGTATATTACTATGAATCTCAAATCAAAATTTGAAATTTTTAGTGAATTAAGTGTAGTTTTAGAAAAAAATGATTTGAAGCATTTCTATATGTTAAAATGAAACAAAATTAAATTATATGGGTAGAAATTAGGAAGATTTAAAATGGCTTTAGAGGGTTTAGAAAGAAAGTAAAAAATTTGCACTTTTTTGGGCAAATGCAAGGGGTTTTCAAGTAGAAAGCACTCGATCAACCCAGTTGACCCAATGGGTTGTCAGGGGATCTAGCTCTACCAATTAGAGCACAATTGATTACTTTCTTATATGCAATTAAACACAGAATTATACCAGAATGATAAAGTAACTAGAAACTTGAGACAGCAAAGAATTTGAGAGACAATACACACTCTTGTATTCAACATTACTAGAAGAAAATACAAATAAGGAAGATGCCACTTCTTCCTCCACCTCAAAGGCTTGCCACACCTTTAAGACCTTCTTCCCTCTCTCTCTTGCTCAACACAAACCAACTCTACAATCTGAGTTGCTATACCTCCTTGAATGCTTCAACTGATCTCCTTGACCTTACACCTATAGATCTCCTTGACCTTGCTTGCTTCAAAGCTCTTACTTGCCTTCTTGCTTGTTCTTCTTATTACAATACATGCCTTATGGGTCTTTAAATAGGATCCCATGCTTAAAAAAATAGAAATCTAACCACAATAATTAGACACGCAGCCAGTGACTTAAATTAGTCCCTTGGCATGCAAACAATGCGTTCACTTAACTAACTGTCCGTAAACAACAGTTCTAGACTGCCACAGGTGACCGATGCCGGTCCCTGTGTGTCTGGTGTTGCCAACGTCGGTCGACTCCCTGCCGTCGTCGGTCTCCTTCTCCACTGCAACTAGCCGATGTTGGTCATACTGCCGACATCGGTGGCTCTGGTTCTTCAGCATCCTTCCTTTGTGTCTGCAAACAGGTGAAGCTTTTAGCTCCACACCCTAACAATCTCCCACTTGGAGATAAACAGCTGCAACCTATACCTGTACCTATACACCATCTATTTTGTTCCCTTAGGCTCTATATTCCTCTTTAACGTCACTCTTGAAGACTAACCACCACGGAAACCTGTGATGTTATACCTGTCTCTTATGCCAAAAGAATTTTGCTGCTCCTAAATTCTTTATGACATACTTCTAAACCAACTCTACCCTTAGCTCATAAAACTCCCTGTATATGAAACCCTGCAACAAGTAACACAATACATTAATAGGATAATGTAGCTAATATTATCCAACCTGGTAAAGATAAAATACAATGGTCAAACCTCCATTGCTCTGCAGCTTACTCAAGACCATATAACATAGCCTTCTATCTCATGTGTCCATCCAATCTCTTCTCTAAAACGGGAATCCATCCCTCTATCTAGTGTTTTCTTCCAGCTGACACCACTACCAACAAATACCTATTTGGTTCTCCAAGGACTCACACTCCTCATCCATGCCAAGCTCCCACTGTTTCTAGATTCTACCTGCATTGCTTCTTCCATCTTCCTAGTTCATGACCATCAGTAAGCAATATAAAGATGGTGAACAATGAATATGAGGTTCACTTACCTTTCCTGACCTCCACATGGGTGTTTGAGACTTATTAATTCACCCACTATCCGTTCCAGTGACCGATCTAGGCCATCTCCTAGTCTGCTCCTGACCGATGTCGGTTCCCTGCACTGACCCTGACTATCGATGTCATTTCCCTAGCTGACGCCGGTGTCCCTCCTATCGACGTCGGTCCTTATGACCGACGTCGGACTTCTCCTGTCCGACCTACCGACCCCGCTGGTCTGCACAAGACTGATGCCGGTATCTGGATGACTGACGTCGGTGCCAAGCTACCGACATCGGTGTTTGTGTGTTCCTACGAGTAATGAAATTTTCATCTGCGAGCTCTTCTTGGATCAAACCTCTGTCCATGCTGCCCTACTCAGATTTATTCAGCCCCTGTGACTGATCTCTATCCTTCATCTTCTCCAAAAACACCAAGGCTTCTTTGTTCCTGTCAAAACTGTCAAATTTCCTCTTTCTGCAATGAACTATATCTGTGCTTTCCAAATTTGAACACGTACCTTTTGAATCAAGAACTTTCATTCCCTTCTTATTCTCGTGACCAAGCCTATTAGGCCACATCTTCAAATCTACACCAGAAGTAGAATCAGTAATACAAGTAGACAGATAAAGAGTATCTACTTTCTTACCTCTCACTAAAACAAGTGCTCCCTTGGTAACCTTCCAAGAATCCGCTGTGAGGGTTATTGTGCATCCCTCGTCTCCCAACCTTCCTACAGAAATTAGACTCTGCTTCAGAATTGGAACATGCATGATGTCCTTCAACACCCATGTGTTGTCAATCTGCAATCTCAGCTGCACTTTCCCTTTGCCAACTGTTTGACAAGGCGTACCATCCCCTAAATAGAGCACTCCAAAGTCTCCCTGTTCATACTCATAGAACAAATCTCTGTTTGGGGATGTATGAAAAGATGAACCAGAATCTAAAATCCATGATCCTACCTGACTATCCAAAGAAAGTATGAGAGCGTCCTGCATCACAATATTAGCATCCTTTGCATCTTCAATACCTGCATGTTGATTCTCTTTATCTCTCAACCAACACTCCTTCTTTGTATGTCCTTTCTTTCCACAAAACCAGCAGGTAATACCTTTGGACTCGGATCTTCTTCCCGACCTTGATTTCCCTTGCTCAACCTTCTCCTTTTGCCTACCCCTGCTTTTTGCACTTAGAGCATTTCCTGATGATTCACTTGTGCTTCTCCTACGTATTTCCTCATTCAAGATCACACTCACAACATCATCAACTTTTAAGATTTTAGAAGCAGATGCAGAATTACTTACTGTCATGACCAAACCGTCCCAACTTTCAGGCAAAGAACATAAAATCAAGAGAGCCTTTACCTCATCATCAAAAGTGATATTGACTGAAGCTAATTGGTTTACCAAACCATGGAAATCACTGAGATGAGTATGTACCGATCCACCATCCTACATTTGCAAGTTAAATAGCTGCTTCATAAGGTATACCTTATTAGAAGCCGAGGGCTTTTCGTATAAATTCGCCAAAGATTTTATCAACTCTTCCGTTGTTTTGCACTGTGATAAGCTGGAAATCACAGATGATGCAAGGCTTAGCCTTATAGAACCAAGAGCCTTCCAATCAAGAATGTTCCATTCTTCATCCTTCATGTGTGTGGGCTTGCATGCAACCCCACCCAACGGTAAGTACAAATCCTTTTGATACAGATAGTCCTCAATCTGCATCCTCCAGTGTTGATAATTCCTGCCGTTAAACTTCTCCATTCGTAGCTTACTTTCTTCTGCCATTGCTGAACTCCCACTCAATCAGAAACCTTGTGAATGACCTGTAATCAAAAAACAATACCCTGCTTCCTGCAAACCGTAGCTCTGATAGCACTTGTCAGGGGATCTAGCTCTACCAATTAGAGCACAATTGATTACTTTCTTATATGCAATTAAACATGGAATTATACCAGAATGATAAAGTAACTAGAAACTTGAGACAACAAAGAATTTGAGAGACAATACACACTCTTGTATTCAATATTACTAGAAGAAAATACAAATAAGGAAGATGCCACTTCTTCCTCCACCTCAAAGGCTTGCCACACCTTTAAGACCTTCTTCCCTCTCTCTCTTGCTCAACACAAACCAACTCTACAATCTGAGTTGCTATACCTCCTTGAATGCTTCAGCTGATCTCCTTGACCTTACACCTGTAGATCTCCTTGACCTTGCTTGCTTCAAAGCTCTTAATTGCCTTCTTGCTTGTTCTTCTTATTACAATACATGCCTTATGGGTCTTTAAATAGGATCCCATGCTTACAAAAATAGAAATCTAACTACAATAATTAGACACGCAGCCAGTGACTTAAATTAGTCCCTTGACATGCAAAAAATGTGTTCACTTAACTAACTATCCGTAAACAGTAGTTCTGGACCGCCATAGGTGACCGACATTGGTCCCTGTGTGTCTGGTGCTGACGACGTCGGCCGACTCCCTGCCGTCGTCGGTCTCCTTCTCCACTGCAACTAGCCAACGTCGGTCATACTGCCGATGTCGGTGTCTCTGGTTCTTCATCATCCTTCCTTTGTGTCTGCAAACAGGTGAAGCTTTTATCTCCACACCCTAACATGGGTTGAAAATGAGCAGAATCCACAATGTTGACCCAGTAGGTATGGGTCGACCCTATACATTATGCAAGCTAAAGGCCTAGTTTAGAGTTTTTAGGTGCTCTAAAAGGTCTATATTAGAAACTTAGCACTAAGAAGGGGAAGAGAAGGGGGTTGACTAAGATTTTTGAGTTAACCAGGTGAAAAGATAGGAAAATTTTGGTCAAACTAATTTGACCAAAGAAATGGGATGATATAGAAAAGCATGCAAAAGGCTAAAAGAGGGATAGAATGGCCCAAAATGACCAAGTAAGGTCAAGAAGGACTGAGTAGGCTAAAAGTAGGTTAAAATTATTAAAATAAAGTAATTTAGGCTTGGATTTGCTTTTTAAAAATGTAAAAAGAATGTATTATCACTATACATGACATGAAGGATCTAATACATCCTTTATTGTTTCTTGGGTATAGGGATGATGAATATTTTGGAGACTTGTGGATGTGAAATTGTTATCAAACTTATTAGATAGGTTTTTAGATGGAGATAAAGCTAGACTAGGATCTGTAGGTTTAGGTAAGATAGTTGATATATGCCAGATCCCCCTCAATGTTGATTTTTTAGTCACGTTTCTTAGTTTCTAGGAATGATTGACTAACACCTTCAAATGAGAGGTGGATGGGGATACATTACAAGTGGATATCACACTAGAGGATGTCCATTCCATCTTAGGGATACCTATAGTAGGAACACAAGTGACCATATGGATACTAGATAACCTAGAGGAGAGGAGAGCCTTATCCATATGGGCTACAAGCTCAGAGATGATATTACCTAGTAGGAGAGTTAGTACATTTGATGTCTATACATCATAGCTTATGAACATCTAGAAGACTATGATAGGCTTTATGACATAACATGTGCTATGTCATAAGTTAGACAATAAGGTACTATTGTTCATGGTAGCCTTGAGCAGGATGATCTTAGAGGAGTGTGTTTTATATGATATAGTCTCTATCATCTAGGTCCATCTCATACATGATATTTATGAGATGTTGGTCAGAGGGTAAAATACCATAAGATCAATCATATTGCTGACAAATTTGATATATGAGAGGTTTCCTATGTATTGGCCAATTGGGTTGTCCCATGTGATCAATGATAGGTCACCTCAGGTACAAATATGGAGAAAGTACCAAGTAGAATGGGTTGTGCCACACATTCTAGCACTATAGTCAGTGAGATGTGCATACATAGTTTGGTAACCATACGATCACATAACAACTACATGGGTGAGTTGGGACACATTTTCAGTAATGACAATAAGGATATAAGTTGTTGGACACTATTTCTAGTGGAGAGAGCCACATATGATGGCACAGATACTAAGGCAGATGGGCCTACCTTATCTAAAAATATTGATACTAATGCCCAAATAGTGGTATTGACATGTGAGGAATCCATAAGGGAAGAGAGGACTAGGGCCACTAGTGGTGAGGCTAACATTGAGGCCACATCGAGAGTGACCATAGACTGGTGAGGCAAAATAAAGAGTTGAGCAAGAGGAAAGGGATATGGAGGTAGAGATACCAGATATACCATTACTATCTCTATAATGAGATGATTAGTGGCCACTAAGGACATAACATCAATGGAGGTAGGAGCAGTAGAGAGTGGACACTATTGCCATTCTAGATGACCCTATAGGTGAGCTAGAGAGGATGATAGAGAGACCACTCAAACACAATATGAGATGGACACGAGTCATGATATATAAGTTTTAGATGAGGAGGTGACCTATAGTGGAAGTGTTAGGAGGTTGCATAGATGGGGAGACTATGTTAGGTGGTCACATGAATGGCAAGACCATAGTAGCTAAGACATAGACATGTAAGAAAAGGTGGTTAAATTATTTATTTAAGTTTTTATGTGGAAGTAGAGGTAGATAGATATTTTGAGATATAATAATGATCTAATATCCATCTAGTGTGATTTTGTAGGTGGATATGAGGATGTAGAGGAGAGATGGGGGTCCCTAGTAAGGGGATCACTCCATGACATCCTAAATGAGTCTTTATAGCCATATAACCTCATGACACTATAGGACCAAAGTGTACCATCTACTCAAGCTCAGGTGAGCTAGTTTAGATTATCTAGAAAGGCAACAAGGCAAATATGAGTGTAAAGAGAGAGGATGTAACCACCAATAGTGATGGGTGTAGGTGATATGTGGGAATGGTATGCTTGGCTAAAGAGAGAGATACACATTTGGCCATAGTGGTATAGATGATAGAGATTTGGACCCAATTAGCAGAGTCATAGGTGTGGGTAGCACACCTATAGGGATAGGTGGAGGGATTGAGATCTTAGAAAACCTTCTTATAG
Source organism: Torreya grandis (assembly GCA_037957365.1). NCBI lineage: Eukaryota > Viridiplantae > Streptophyta > Pinopsida > Cupressales > Taxaceae > Torreya > Torreya grandis. Next base: position 1,867,240 of record JARHVA010000380.1, on the reverse strand, counting down.
TGTACTATTCAAAGGATTTAGACTGAGGCCTCAATAGTAGCGTGGCTAGGACATGAGATAGAGAGTATGGAGCCCAGCCATAGAGTTGGAGCATTAGATATGGTTGTATATGTTACATTTAAAATCATAAGATATATATATGGATCATTTTGGCATATTGTTGTTAGATGTGTATGTTGTCATTATGATGGTTGTGTTTGTGGATGCTTTGGATATATTTATTTATATCACATGTATTTATCTTTGTTGTATATGTTATAGGAAATATATGTGATGTGGTTTATTTTCTAGCACTATGAAAAACACATGCATGGTTAAAAATAAACATGATAAAAGGACTTGAAAAAATATAATCAATCACAAATGTACTACACACTCTTTCAAGATGAGAAATATGTAATAAGAATAAAATGACTAAGTATAAGGATCCAAGAGATAGTAAAACAAGATGGTAAAAAAGATTTTTTTTAAAAAATAATGTGAAAGATTTTTGCACCAAATTAAAACAAGTAAAATCATACTAATATCGCATTGGGAAGTATGAAATCAATGTAATAAAATGGATGTAAAAGGGAATAAATGGTAATAAAATTAATTAATTAATTCAATCAATCATATTAAATCATGTTGGGAAGTATGAAACAAAAAACAAAATTAAAAAAGTTTGGTCTTAAATTGGTTATACTAATTCAAGTTAAGAAGTATAAAAAATTTAAGAAATGGTTGTAATTTTACATGAACTCAAAATATAAGAAGATAAAAAGGTGAAATAAAAACTAAGTAATCATAAAACATACTAAATCAAGATGGGGAGCATGTAAAATGAAATTTAATTTCATAATTGATTGAATCTTATCTCAAATTTGACACATGTAATTTGGATGGTGACTTGGGTATTGGAAAATTTTGTGAGGAGGGTCGGGTCCTATCCATGGTTTTACAATAAAAATCATAAATATAACACCACTAGGGTGGAATAAATAGGAAAAATTAGGTAATAAAGGATTTGGGTAATAGGAAGGAAAAGATGGTAATTTGTGAGGAATGTTGGGTACGATATGTGGTCTTACAAAGCAACTCACAAATGAAATCCCAAGGGGAGTGATCAATAGACAAAATAATATTTCTCAAGAGGAAATATAAGGGATATAAGGAGTGAAAAATGGAGTGTAAAAATCAAGACTTAGGAATCTTATGAGAATACTTTAGGAGGCAAGAGGCATATTAAGGACATGAGAAGACACTAAGTGACTAGTGGACATTTATGTACAAAGGAAACCTATTAGCTATAGACACAAAACTCTGTAGGAAAATAAGTATGATACTAAGATGAAATCATGAAGGTAGATTGTTAAAAGAAAAATAAAATGGACCTTCCTTCTCACAATGTGTTCCACATTCTTCAAGACCCCTTATAGAGTCATCGGTCTATTGTGAAGATTGGGTACTTGCATAAGAAAGTGGGTAGCACTAAAAGATTTTTTTATTCTCCTCTTCTAATCTACTTTCTTAACGCACTCTAAAGGACCTTGGATCTATTTTGAGGTCAAATGTGGATTTTGAGCTTTGACTAGAGGAAGGAGATGTGATTTGAATCGTGTCTTTTAGTGTGATTAGACATTTAAGAATATATTTGCCTTTTTTGATATCATTGCTTTTTATTCAAATGATTTGGATTTTAAGTGTTTTTTAGGGTTGTTTAAGATTCCTCCTCCATATAGATTTGGAATGACAAATCATGAGAGAGATAGTGATACACACAAATTAGTTGTAGGCTAAGGCTAAAGGAAGCTAAGTAACTAAAGACAAAGACTAACTAGGGCACTTAGGCTTAAAAATGAACTAACATGTGATCTCAAGTCTCAATTGTGTTTATACTTAGTTTGTAAAAAAATAAGAAAGGAAAAAAGAGATCCAAAGTGGACTAGTAAAAGGAGGTAATAATGAGATAGATTGTTTGCTAACTAATCACATGGTAAAGGGAGATAATAACTAAAAGGAATAAGGTTTGTATAACCAAGTCACCATGCAAAATTATCTATGAAAAAGAGGGATATATAGACACCAAAAATATGCACACCATAATTCCAAGTGTCAAAATCCCCCTGGACCACCTTAGAACCCTTTAGGACTAATCTGACCTTTTGACCCCTAACTGAGCCTAACATATGGTCAATTTTCCCAAATGACTTAACCTAGATTTTACCCACTTTCTTACCTTCACCCTTGACCATCGATGGTCATGATGGCCACTGAAGGTCACCTTGACCATTGATGGTTAGGGTGCACCTCCTTAACCACCACCATGCAAGCCACACACCTTACTTTTATAAATATAGTTTATCTAAATATATGTGTAAGTTATTGTATGCACAAGTTTTAATTAGAAGTCCTAGTTAATGTATTGTTATAACTTTCTTGACTTTATTATAAGAAGAGAGGATTAGGGAGGTGAAATCCATCTACAATTGTGATCAAGAGCTTGTGCATATATAGTTCCTTTGTTTCGTAAATCAAACATCATCAATGATTTAGTGGTATAACCATCATGTCAAAGAGCCAACTTACTATCAATAATTTTCTAAAGTATCAAGTACCATTAATCTATTGAAATCATCTAAGACTCCATCGATGAGTCAACCACCTCAAGCACCCATTTGATCAGCTTTTTGAAAGATAAGTATTTTTTTTTAGTATTCAATTACTTTATTTTCCTTTCACACTTAACCCAACACTAGCCCATCTCTCAAAATCCAAATTTGGGATCCCATATATTGATGATTTTCCAACCTAGACCTACACACAATAACCATCAATGGTTATCTTAATCATCGATAATCTATCCAACCACCAATGGTTAGCTTGATCACCAATGATCACCTCAACCATCAATGGTCACTAAATATAACAAGTTAATTTCACTCTCTTACCCCTAACCAAATACAAATTTTTGTGTTCCTTCCTATTCATAGACCCCTACCTAATTTTATGAAATAGACTTGCACCATTTATCACTAGTATTAACTTGCTTATTTATATATTAGTCATTTCTAGAAGGCATTTATTGTGTTTAATTTTAGTACATTTTGATTATTGATACAATTAATTTATCATTCTATTTATAAACTTTTTTTTTTAAATGTATGGATTGATAGCCCTCGAAGAATCTCTTGATTCCAAGATCTAGCTATCACTAGGTAATCCACTCAACTATCTATTTAACTAACCATATTATTTATTGTTATATTATTTTTAGGTCATTCTCCCAAGCTAAATAAGAGTTCTTCATAATCATTTGATTCAATGCACACACAACCAAATAGGTTTTTCAACCATACCCATAGTTAGTTTCTTCTTCTCCCTTTCAAAATATAAGCTGAAATTCACTGAAATATTTTGGCACACCTAGTGGAACCTTGAATCTTTAATTTGGGTTTATTTCCTTTACATTTATATTTTATTCTCTCTATATATATTTATTAACAAAACTAAAATTTATTTTGGGTTTAAAATTAAGTGCATCCATTTCCTGCTTCTAATCTTAGCTCACTTTTAGTTTAAAGCACACTAATTTTATTGTAGCATCATTTTTGTTGCACACACTAAACCAAAACACTTTCATCAATTAAACATCAAATAAACTTGAGATAAGGCCCGACTAGGATTTCATCACCTAGTGGTCACCTTATCTTTTCTCGATTATACTACTTAGAGGTCATTACCAAGGGGAAAACCAACTTAGCTCTCTGATTGAGTATAAACTCTATAAATTAGAATATATTGTCTATTCACCTGACACCCTTATCGCTATAGTGTGTGAAGTGAGAGGGTAGGCCCCAATACCAAGCCATGTATTAATTTCCAATATAGATATTTTTTAGCACCTAAACAACTTGAAACCAACCATAGATTGCTTTTATAGTCCCTGAACTATAAGCCAACTTCTATCGTACATTCTCATAAACTTAAGGCATAAGACAAAATTGAGATTAAAAAGTACCATAAGATTTTAACATACTCTAGAATGTGTTGGATTTACTTTATCATTTTCTTGCTTTATCTCTATTTGATTTGTGAGATTATTTGTGTTTTCCTCTCATCCTACTTGGATGGTTCTTACTTGTCAACAATGAAGAGACTTAGTAAGTCAGGACCCCTTTTATAGATTATCTAGTCTCCTCTACCTCTTAATCTATGGAGTATATCTCAGATATTGATATTTCCCCTCATCATTTTGATGCTTCCAATGTGCCTCAAATAGTCTCCCAAGGTGACATAGAGTTTTCTTCTATTTTAGATAATAAACTAGTAGCCTTACAACATTATCTTATTAGATTAGCTCAACATATGCCCATTTTAATACCACCTACCAATCCACCCTATGGCATGCCATTGGGATGTTTAGGAAACTCTTCTATTGCCACTATCACCACCCACCCATTATCTACTCAAGAAACTACCTTAACTGGTAACCCATCTGACATAACTATATAGAACCAACCAACTTAACCTTCTAACACCCAAACACCTCTTATCCCGACGAACAATTCTTCCAACATGACCACCACTCAACCTTTACTTACCCATACCCAAATTAATGTTGGATTAACCACCACCACCATCACTAACATTACTCTAGCTACCCCCGTTTCACTTCAAATTTTATTAACATTAATACCTTCTACCTTACCACTTGTCACTACCAAGGTTACCATGTATCCCTTACCTCTGACTCAACCACATGTGCCCACTCCATAGTATATACCCTCTACCCAATCACCAGTGATCACATATTCATATGTGGCCTCAACCCAACCACTTGTGTCCACTTACCCATATGTGGCAACTTCTCAACCTATAACAGATTATCAATATGTCACTCAACCCCAACCATAATATGTGCCTTAAAAACCTTTAGGTTCACCTCAAAAAATAGACCTAATGAAAATTTTCATGGATAAGATGAAAACTCTAGAGTCACCCATCTCTGGGGCTCACAATCTCCTATCTTATGACCATATTTGTAACATGCCCATCCACTCATCTATGCCTATCAGGTCATATCCTCCTCAATGGGAACTTCCCAAGTTACCTAAGTTTTAGATTAAGGAGGATCCTTAACATCACCTTAGGGCATTCAGACATTCATGTTATTTGATTTCCTATGATAATTCCCTCCACACTTTTCTTATGTCTTTATCAAGATTGAAATTAGATTAGTATAGTTCTTAAACAAGGCATTTCATCTTCTCCTTCACCTAAATGGCTCAAACTTTTTTAGATCACTTTTTGATAAATATCTCTAAGAATATTTCCATCACTAACCTCTACTCTATCTGGTAGTTTGATGATGAATCTATTACTAATTTTTTAGCTCACTGGAAGAGTTAATCAATCATCTTTCCTTTTCCTTACCCTAACTCAAATTAATAGAACTCTTTAATTGAACATGTGTCAAACACATCTCTTCCACATTGGATGTCTAGAGCTTCCAATATTTTGATGAATCTTTCACCATGGCATGTAAATTAGAGAATATATCCATTTATGAAGGAAAGCTAAAACTAAAAAACAAGAACTCTACCTATAAAACCAATGAGGTTTCCTCCTCCAAATTGGATAACCAAACCAACATCAGGGCCAAAATCAAGGGTATTTGCAAACATGTTTTTCCTTAAATCTGATTTTCCATCATCTACCAACTAACACAATTCCTCTAGTTCCTCAAATTAAAACATTATAAACCAAAATCAAAACACCTCGAAGCAATTTACTCAACTTGGAGAATCATATGCTTCAATCTTAGAGAAGTTATTGAAGTCCAACATCATACATCTTCCCCTATCAAACCACCTCAAAAATTTGATTCTTCTCATCTCACATATACTTGGTACAATTTTAATGATCTATGTGCCTTCCATCGATTAGTAGGGCATGGTGTTGTAGGTGCAACGCCTTCAAGAGTATTGTCTAATCCCTCATTGACAAGGGGAGATTGTGTTGGATAACCCCAATGCACCTCAAAACTATGCCCTTGACATCTTTAGGTATTCTTTCCCCAATCATGCACCTAAAAAAATGAGATCAACATGGTTGAGTGCTCTCATGATGCCCATATTATTAACATAATTCTTGGCACACTTGTTGCTGAAAAACTTACTACTAAAACTATTTGTTCCTCACTCTCTCCACTTATTGAAGTAGTGGAGTTATCTTATCCTCTTTTGGATACCCATACTAAGGAAGTACCCATTTCTCCTCCTCCACTTATTGAGGTAATGGAGCCATCCATCCCTCCTTTGACTGACATACCATAATAATCACCCATTTTACCCTCTCCCTCAACCACTGATAAACTTACAAATCATTCAAAAATCATTCTCAAAGAGGAATACCCCATTTTGGAACCTCCCATAGAGGAGACACCCTTTCAAACCTTACATCCTTTTATTCAGGAAAAGGATGAGGTTACCATTCCTCTGTCTCAACCTATGGGCTTATATTTCAGGTCCACTATATAGGGAATAAGACTAGCCTACAAACCATTTTCTAAGTTAGTGCATAAATTGGAATTTGTCTTCAACCCTAACATGGATCAAGCCACCTTTTAGAAGCAATTAGGGATACTTTATATCACCCAACAAGAACATCCAACCACATATTTATCTTATCAACCCACCACTACTATTATCCAAACCCCTATCTTACCAACAAAATTGATGAAGGCCTCTACCAACCCAAAAATTCCTCAGCCATCCAAAGCACCTAAACCTAAAGTAATTAAATCACCTTTTCCAATCAAGATAAATAAACCAACCAATAACCTTAGCATCTTCCCTACACAAAGTCTTAACCACCCATGTTTGAAAGTGGAGCTTACCTCACCGAACCCAAAAACCAAGTGCCAACCCAAATCAACCAAGGGAGTAGAAACACTAAAATTCTAGAGGACCAAACTCCTACCACCTTCAACCCTCCCCTCCATCTTGAGACCTCATCCCTCTACTCTGGTTAAGAAGTTGGTTGTCTCAACCAAGACCTAATCACCACTACTAGTTACACTAACACACTTGATTTATAACACATATATCTTCATCAAACTAGCAATGACCAAGCTACCTACCTTGAAACCTCCTACCTCTGCTTTATCAACCTCCACCTTATGAAAACCAAAACCACTAACCAAATGCACCACCTTACCTAAACCTTCCATCGCAAAACCCATTACCAATAGGACATCCACCTTACCAACCAAGACCAAAACACCTAAACCCTTTCCACCTTTATTTGAATCATACTCTACCATTTTCCAAATGTTATTACAAGATTTTTTCTTGACCCTACCCCCTATTAGGCTATTAGACCCTCTTGGTTCAGAACTCATTTGGTATAATTACCACCATGTATGCTCCTATGATAGGAAACCAAGCCATGACATAGAGAACTAAAAATATATCCAAAACATTATTAATCGACTCTATGATGAGGATTATCTATTACTAGATGAACCTCTTACAGGCCCATTGCCAATCCAACGACCAACAACCACTAGCCAAAACCTACCTATTCTTCCACTCTCACCTCAGAGTGATTAAGAATCAAATAATTCCCCTATACCAATTGCTCTCTCTATCCACACCATTCATGTGGTCATGAGAGCACAATAAAAGGATAAGGGGAAGGCCAAAGTGTCCATATAATGGACATACCCATATTTTACATCCCAACCAAACCCTTCCCAAACACCTTCACCCAAACCTGAGGTATTTATCTTAGGTGGTTCCCAATCCAACCCCTCTGAGTCTATTTAGAGAGTAGTGCTCAAACAGATTCACGAGACCCTGATAAAGATGAACTTATATGAGTTGATTACTATGTCACCTCATCATCATCAAGTAATTATTGAGGTATTTAAATCGGTAGAGTTTTAACTTGAAGACCCTCAACCTCTAAAAGCCTTTGTCAGTGCTCTCCAAATTTATAACCTTGCCACCTTCAAATATTTAAAAATACCTTCTATCCATCCAAATGACCTAAATCCCCATCTTTTTATTACTACTTACATCAACCAAACCTACATCAAATGGGTCATGATTGATGGGGGAGTTAGTATTAATATCATCTCATCCCATGCCTATAACCAAAATATCATGACATAACTCATAAAATACTACTGAAATAATAAATCAACATGATCACATTGTAAATAATATACAATACAACTAACTCATAGTGATGTAACCATGAAATTAAATCAACATACATCTATCCTATAACACAATATGACTTATAGCCTAATCAAATAAGAATGAAATCAAATCACTAACTATAAATATAAATGGATAATTGAGTAAGTTTTCTTAGTGGGAAACCAAGATGTAACATCCTTCCCCCATCCTTAATTCCTTTAATGACACCATGAACACTAACCTAAGAATGGTTATCCTTCATATCCATGTAGGACCTTGCACACTCCCCAAAATATTATATGTAGTGGAAGGTGAATTCTAATGCATTGGGTTGTTAGGATGACCTTGTATTTTATCCATGGGTTGTGTCCCCTCTACCCTTCATCATTACATTAATTTGAGCATGAAGAATACATCATCACCATCCAATCTGACCCAAGTCCCTTCTTGACATGCAATGTAACCTACTGACCCAATGACATCTTCCTACACCCATCTAGAACCCCTTCCTTAACCAAGGATAAGATCTCCACCACAAAAGAGAAATCCCTACCTTCCTCTACAAATGAGGCATTCGCTAGATATTCCATCCCCTCCAATTAGATCCCCACCTCAGACCCCTTAGAATCCAAATTCCAACATCTTTCACTGGGGGAATATTGCCTCCTTGCCTTTGACACTTTACCTACTCCCCAAGATTATGGGAAACTTGACCACCAACTCAGGTATGACCCTAATGTCAAGGAAATTATTCCCTCTGGAACTTCAAATCATCAAACCCATTTCATTTATGGGGGACTCGACAAACCACTTAGTGGTTCCACCACCTCCCCTTCACCTTAACCATTCACCTTTGGCTTCTCTTACCTAGACAAGCCAAGTTTTGACAAAACATACCTTCACAAGTGTGCTAAAAAAGGATTTGGTCTCAGATGATATGAGCATGGCCCACATGAGGTGGTATCCATTGAGACCATAAATCCTTATGAAAAGCATGGCCTTGGTTTCATTTTACCTACCAAAAAGTAAACCAACCCACCTTTCACCACCATTATTGAGGAAGATACCCATTCCTCACCAACCTCTCCTTCACTTGCATGTGAGGATGATGACATCATCCCAATAAATTGTTTTCATCAACATGATCATCCTTAGACCCCTGACTTATCAATAATAGGAAGCAATCGTAACCATCCTTTTGACCCATCCTAAGATGATAGGAGATGATTTCCCTACTATTAACATTGTTTAGTGTAAGGATGATGATTATATTCTCACTTACTTTGGTGTCCCATATTCTCCCATGTACAAATCCATTCCTCCCAAGACTTTGACCATGTTGAAAAAATACACCATGGATATTAACTTGGGTACTCTGAAGAATCACTACATTATAAAAATTGATTAATTACTGAATGCTGAGGAACTTCAAGATTTCCCCTCTTTCTTCCAAAATTGTAGCATAACATTCACTTGGTATTATAGAGACATGCCAAGAATTTACCCTACCATTGCTACCCACAACATATTCACCAACCATGATGCCAAACATGTCAAGTATAAGCTTTGACACATGCATCTTCACATATCCCTTCTAATCAAAGAAGAACTTCAGTATCTTCTATCTATCAATTTAATTAAACCCATCAACCATCCACAATGGGTCTCAAAAGTTATACCTATCACAAAAACCATAGGGGGACTACTCACTTATGTGGACTTTCATGATCTTAACCTTGCTTTCCCCAAAGATGAATTTCATCTACTAAGCATCGACTAGCTAGTTAATATTACAACTAACCACAAGATGTTATCTCTCATGGATGAATTCTTAGGTTACAATCAGATCTAAATTACCCTTGAAGATTAGCACAAGACCACCTTCACCACCCCATGGGGGACCTTATACAATGGATTCATGCCTTTTGGATTAAATAATACTAAAACATCCTACCAATATGCCATGAGTTATTTCTTCCATGACCTAATCCACAAGATTGTAAAGGACTATGTGGATGACCTTCTTGAAAAATACAAACTTTGAAAGGATTATTTATCCATTTTTAAGATCATATTTGAGCGGCTTATCCATTACCATGTCTACCTAAACCCCAAGAAGTGCATTTTTGGGGTCTTATCAAGAAATCTCCTTGGTTTTTTTGTCTCCCTTCAGGGAATTGAAATCAATCCTACCAGGATCAAATTTATCCTTGACATGCTTCCTCCAATTAACCTAAAGTAACTCCATAGTTTATATGGGAAGCTTTAATCCATTCACCACTTTATCTCCTAGCTATCAAACTGATGCCAACCCTTCCACCACCTTTTGAAGAAGGATGTCTCTTTTAAGTCGAATATCAACTATCAAAAGGCCTTTGATTCACTCAAAAAGTACCTTTTGTATCCACCTATCCTCACCCCTCCTAGTGATGACTGACCTTTTTACCTTTATATCTCTACCATCAACCACTCCTTAGGGGTAATGCTTGCTCATTGGGATGAACAACATAGAGAACAAGCCATCTACTAAAATATCTGAATGTTTTTAGATTATGAGACATGGTATAACCATACCAAAAGACTTTTCTTAGCTTTAGTCTTCATGGCCACCAAGCTTCACCATTACCTTCTTAACCACAAATCCTATGTCATAACTAATACCAACCCACTCAATTACATGCACTCCATGCTATACCAAAACCAATATATGACCAAGTGGCTCATGCTTTTAGTAGATTTTGACCTTGATTTCCTTTATAAAAAATAATTAAAGGGAAATTCATTACCGACTAATTGGTCAAAGCACCATTAGTAGGCAAAAAACCTCCTCCTCTTAAGTTCCCTGATGAGTCCATTGCAACCCTCTCTTAGGTGGACTTCACCTATCAAATCACCATGTTTTTTGACAAATCAAAGTGTCAGCATAGTGGGGGAGTAGGTATCATCTTTATCTTCTTTGATGATGAAGCTCTTCCTTTGTCCTTCAAGCTTGATTTTGAATATACCAATAATATGGATGAGTATGAAGCCCTGGTCATAGGCCTTCACACTACCTTAGCCCTATGAGTCAAAACAATAAACATCTTTGGTGAATCCAAACTTGTGGTAAATCAAATCAATGGCTCTTACCAGTGTAATAATGATGTTATATAATAATATAGTTAACTAGTTGATGAACTCTTAACATCATTTGAACACTATCACATCCAGTCAACCCCATGATCTACCAATAAGCTCATCGACACCATGGCTTCCCTAACCTCTCAAATTCCATCTTCACGCTTTGACTCTAACCTATTTTTGTTAGACATAGAATTACCCAACTTTCTTATGTTAAACTAGATTATTCCTCTATTTTTAACATGGAAGAGACCTAACCTAGCCTTTGATATCAACAGACCTTGGACTACCTCAACCTTGCCATCATTCCTTCTAGCCTTTCTAAAGGAATTATCAAAAATAATTTATTTAGATTACCTCACATTACACCATTATGGGAGGAATTATTTATAAATGTGGCTTTGATGGCCTCATTTTTCATTACGTACATAGTCATGAAGCCTCTCATTCTATCAGATAATTACATGATAAAATCTATGGGAGACACTTTAGTGGCCTTAGTTTAGCTAAACACATCCTTTGCCTCAACTATTAATTTCCTACCCTTAACCAAGACTATTATGATTATGTGAAAAAGTGTGTAAAGTGTTAACAACATGTTAATTTACATCATGCACCTAGCCATGGTCTTCATGTTTCCGTTAATTTCTATCCCTTATCACAATGGGGTCTAGACCTCATTAGTTAAATTATCCTCCATTCTTCATAGTGACACTATTCTATCATCACCATGACTGAATATTTTACCAAATGGGTAGAGTCTATTCCTTCAGTCCCAACCAAAGCAAAAAATATTGTCAACTTTATCATGCATCACATCATCTACCATTTTAGCGTTCCTCACAAGATTATCACTGACAATGGCAAATATTTTAAGAATGATCTAGTCCAATGTATATGTGATGAATTTAGGATTAAGTTAATCTTCTCCTCACCCTATTTCCCTCAAGTGAATGGACATGCTGAGGTCTCTACAAAAAATATTAATAATGTGCTAACTAAAATTTTCAATGCATCTAGTCAAGATTGTATTTTTCATATCCCCTTTGCCTTATGGGCATATTATACTATAATTATAAACCCTGTGGGTGCTACACCTTTTTCTCTTGTGTTTGGAGTAAAGGCCATCTTGCCTCTCAAAGTCTAAATACCCTCTCTTCACATATAATTGCAATACCTCAATTTTAGGATGATTATCATCAAAACCATTTAAACTAACTCAAGTTACTTGATAAGCATCATTTATCAACCCTTACCCAGCTTCATGTCTATGAAGAGCACGTCAAGCATGACTATAAAAAATAGCTTAGAGTGTGAGATTTCAACATCATAGATATTGTCCTAAAATAAAATTAGCATGTCACCAATATGGAGAAAAGCAATCAAGGAAAGTTTTATTTCAATTGGCTTGGACCCTATATCATAATCCATAAGTATGGATCAAGATCTTACTAGTTTTCTTCTCTAGAAGGCAACCCAAAACCTGAGCCCTTCAATGCTTCACATATGCATCAATTATTTTATTAAGAATGATCAAGTTTACCTTTTGTTTTAACTTAAGTTCATCCCTTGATTTCAACCACATTCATCTCCCTATTTTAGGGGTAACTGATTAAAATTGAATCATGTAATTATCTGTCATAGTCATAGCCTAATCTTGAATAATGGGTACCATAGCTCTATCCATGGCATGATTCTCATGGTAATTTTTGCCTCTTTATTGGGACAAATTTCCATGATCATTGTCACCTAAACATCTTTACACTTAATCAACCGCTTGTGTTTCTAGTTTTTCCTTCATAAAGGTGAACCCTTAAGCCTATATAAGCATGTCTATGTCAAGCAAAAATAAATAAATAAAAAAGAAAAATCCAAACCAATAGAAATCATGGGTCATTCCTATCATTCATAGACTACTCCCTTAAAGGACAATTACATAAACATACTAAAATTGTAAAAATATAAGGTAGAGTGCTCCCTTGAAGGATAGATACATAATCATGCTAAAATTACACAAATATATGGTAGACTACTCCATTGAAGGATAGTTATCATAAATCCTTAAACAAAGCAAATAAACTTAGACCACTCCCTTGAAAGATGGTTGAGTAAAACATTTGTCAAAAGAAAAAAAATCTTGGAAGCTTCCTACATCGATCAGTTTCCCACATACAACAATAAATCAAAAGACCCATTATCAAAATCACAACAAAATAAACATAATTTTTAAATCTAAAATTGGCTCTCGCATAACAAAATTAGGTGGAAAAATCAATCAATTTTCACAAGTATACTTCCCACATCAATCAATCTACACTTTTTATGACACACTTGTTTATACTGACTATTCAAAAACCTATAAAAGAAGCATGTTAGTCTCACAAGAAGGTTCTATTTTCATCCATCTTCGCTTTTTACACTATAAGTAAGGGCTTTTGAGATTACTTGACATTATATGGTTAAAACACCTTTTTAACCAACTAACGAGCACTATAGTGAAGCATTCAAAGGGATTATGTTCATTAAGCCAATCTAACTTTTGTTTTTTTCTACTCCTTGTCCAAGAAGAAGCATCGTGCCCTCCTCTTATCCTATCATGACTAGTGGATATTTTCACTACAATTTTTTTCACTTGATTATATTCTTTGTTCTCCCATCTAGTTTTGTTAATTAACGTACCTCATGCATTTTATCTTAAAACAAATTAATAATAAAGCATATGCACACGTGTCATAAGCAAAAAACATAATCATACTCATAACCATAGCATCCATGAGAAATAAAACAACCAATCATTTTTCATCCCATGTCTAAATCTAAATAATGAAGCATATACTCATTAAAAATTAGCATGACATAAGCAAACATGAAACATACCCAAAATCCATCTCATGCCTAGAGAGGTGAGTCTACATCAATGTCTAACATCCATAGCATAAGCATAGATCTATAAGCAATATAACATCAACACAAATCATAGACCATGAGTATGAGTAATAAACAAAGATCATATATATATATATATATATATATATATATATATATATATATATATATATAGTGAGACAAATAACATCATAATGTATATAAATATATACATGTCCCCCTTTCTCAAAATGTACATCTCACAGCATCAGCTCACAGGCCAGAATCAAAATGATATACAGTAATATATAAAATTTATGAGCTATGTCATGCCCTTGGGGCACTACTATATTGAAGTGTGCCACTATATCTTAGTACCTATCTACTTTTAGTACCTATCTATCCACCTATAGATAATACGCCCTGCCCTAGTGTCACCACATTGGCACTACATGATAAGCTCTCTCTATACTCTCCCCATCGGGGCTCATCAAGGCACCACCTTAAAAATATAGCCTCATAATATTGTAGCTCCTCCACTATAGCTAGGTATTATTCCATGGGGATAGTGCCTAGTAGTCTAGTAAGTGCCACTACTCTTCCTCCTCTCTACCTCAAGGAGTCTCTCTCCTATGTAACCAAGGCTAGTGAAGCCCTTTCCTTGTCCCTATCACCTGTAAGAGTAGCAACCTAACCCTATAAGGTAGCCACCTACCCTTATAACATTGTGACCTATGCTTATGTAATGGATACCATCTCTCCTACCTATCCATTGGTTTCAACACCTTAAACCTATGCCCTTTGGCCCCCTCTCCTAGATGGGTCCACATCTATAGGCCCCCTACCACCATCACCATAACTAAAATATGATGTCACATATATCACTTGGTACCATACCATGTACCAATATATAAATCCAACATCATCTATTTGTGACCTAGTTGGTAACTCCTCATGATCTAGAAATTACAACATAGGATGTGCCTCTGGAAATAATATTTCTAAATCTTCATGCATGTACCTAGGAAATACACTTAGGGTACCTATACAAGGCCAAACAAACTCTGCACCCTATCAAATGGGATGAGCTCCACCTCTCCATCCCTCCAATTGAGAACCCACCTATAACTTTGTAAGGATAAGGTTTGTCTACTATAACTAGAACATATTGTAAACTAGACATAGGGTCTCCAGACAACGTCAGTGATCACTAGTGTACTCAGTGCATCCCTAAAGCAATCCACATTATGTGCACCTCCCCTTATACCTAAAGTGATGAATTTACCTCTCCACTACATGAAACCAATTGGGAACTTAATATACGTGTATCATACCTATGGTAATCCCATTGACCTCAGCACTTAGATGTGTTCATAGGCCCAACAATATAAAACTAGGCTGACACTGATAACATACCTCTTATGGGCCTTGAACCCCCATAACTCCCTATATATCTATACCCAGAGAATAGGTACCTAATCAAATATAATCTACCCTAGTAGTAGCTTAACCAACACCCCAAATAGAAAATATGGGAACCTCCCATTACTTGAGTTGAGAAGAGAAAAACATGAGATGGCCATCATGAGCATGGTCATCAATCTCTACTCATCCCATGTCCTCTCATACATCATGTTATATCTAAACCCCCATCATGCTATCTAACCCAATCACTATCATCTCCATATAATAACTCAATGTGATCCTCTCACTTTATGTGACAAATTAGATCACCCTAGAGAGGTAATCATGTGATCCTATGTATAGCCTTGGGCAAGATTGTCATCTTGTTGGTTGATAGTAAGAAGATGTTTATAGATGTATCCCATATCTTGATGAGAGCTATGATTATGGATGCATCTTGAGACACATATTGATAATGCCTCATTGCTCCCAACCCAACCTCTTCCATATGGTCCCAGTCAACTGGGGTCATCCCTTGGTGGACCTCCATAAAGATTCATGACACTTAATCGCACATATGTATATGCTTTAGGGACTAAAAACATTCATTAGCACCTAACTTAGTTCCTTATACTATTCACTAGCTTTATCTACCCTTCACCTATTTGACCATCGCCCTACTAGCATTTACTTATTTTATTACCCATTTACTCTTTACTATCATATAGAAACATTTACCCAACCCACATAGCCTAAACCATCTACAAATATAACACTATCTCCCACTTAACCTAACCCCTAAATTTTTTTAATCATCTACATAAAAATTAGATGAGTCAACCACTATAGGTCATGATGATCGTTAAATGTTAGGTGTCCTTGTATTTATTAGTATCAACCATCAATGGTCAGACTCAATCATCAATGGTCATTTTGAGTGTTCTACTAGTGAAACACCCAAAACCCTAACAACCCTAAAAACTTTTTAATACCTTTAATCTTTCCTAACATCTAACCTAATACCTACCCCTACCCTAGCTCACCTACCCCACCTTGTAAATTTCTAATTTCACCTACAAATTATCCCAAATAGATAAAAACTCTAGCTAAGGCATAAAATTTCAAACCACTACCCTCAAACCCTAAAGAAATTACCATATCAAGTTAAGCTACCAATTTTAAAGCATCTCTTACCTTGTTTTTCAACTATTATTATGGAGTCATCCATAGACCTACCCATCCTCATCCATGCCCATGTGTTCCCTACATCCTTACTAGTCTCCTAGGTCCTCTCAATCATGCCAACTCAATAGGTCTACCTCAAATATCACTATCAACAATTACTTTCCCAATATGCCAAAAACTAGAGCTCCAAATTCAACAACAAAAAAAGGTTAAAAAGAGTTAAAAGTAATTTAATTTTGACTTTTAACCCTTGCGGTTTTAGGGTTTACACCTTGACCATTGATGGACACCCTTGAGTACCCTAACCATCAATAGTTTGGAGACTCACCTTTTTTTCCCTCGCCTATATCAACCCTTTTCTTAAGCAAAATCAATTCAACAACCCACCCATGGAGAATACCTACTCCACCCACCCTAACCTCCTTGTCATCTTGCCATTGGTCTATTTTAGCCTAACTAATACATGTTTTGTGATGACTTTTACTGGATCCTTTAACCACAATAGCAAAATTTCCATGTTGAACACTATTTAAACTTATGCCACCTCATACTTACTTGACCAAATTTTATCTTCTTGAGAGAACTTCCTACCTTGGATACCCATGACACTTGACCATTTTGTGTTTTCACTAGGAGCACTTCCTACCAAGTATACCCATAGATACATAGACTTCATGTAGGAGACTTATGAGTGCACCTAGCCACCATGCCTAAATATATTAATGCAATCCACTTGTCACTTATCCTTCTATCACCAACCTTTATTTTTACCAACTATGGCAACCTTGTCAATGCACGTCTTTTCTATCACACTTTTTTTGTTTCACTTTATGCATTTATTTGCACTTCAGTACATAAATTATCATCCACTTTATCAAACCCACACCTAATTATATTTTACCTCATCAACTCCTACTTTGAGGGATAATACCTCCTCTCATACTCATGGTAACCGTGACCTTTGACCAACAATCTATTTTTGTTTTACAACTTGTTGATTCAAAGCTACATAACAAAAAGGGGAAAAATGTAGACACCAAAAAATTTCACACCATGATTCAAAATGTGAAAATTACCCTAGACCCCCTTAGGACCAATTTGACCTTTTAACCCCTAACTAATGCTAACCCATGGTTATTTTTCCCAACTAACTTAACCTAGATTTTACCCACTTTCTTACCTTCACCCTTTACTATCAAGAGTTAGGGTGCACCTCCTCAATCGCCACCATGCAAGCCACCAACCTTTATTTTCTAAATATATCTTGTCTAAATCTATGTGTGATTTATTTCATATATGAGTTATAATTAGAAGGCCCAGTTAATGTCTTGTTATAACTCTCTTGCCTTGCTTATAAGAAGAGTGGAGCAAGGAGGTGAAATCCATGTACAATTGTGATCAAGAGCTTGTGCATTTAGAGTTTATTTTTTTTACAAGTCAATCATCATCAGCCATCCATTATTCTAACCATCACGTCAGAGAGCCAACTTGCTATCACTACTCTATCAAAGTATCAAGTACCATTACTCTGTCAAAATCATGTCAGACTCCACCAATGAGTCAACCACCTCAAGTACCCACCCGATCAACTTTATGCAAGATAAGTATTTTCTTTCTAGTATTCAATTATTTTATTTGCCTTTTATACTCAGCCAAACACCATTCCATCTCTCAAAATCCAACTTTGAGATCCTATCAATCTAACCATTTACCAACCTAGACCTACATATAGTAACCATCGATAGTTGTCTCAATTGTCGATGATCTACCCAACCACCAATGGTCAACTTGACCATCGATGGTCACCTCAACTACTGATGGTCACCTTAACTACTAATGGTCACTATGGTATAATATAATAACAAGTTAATTTCACCCTCTTACCCCTAACTAAATCTAGTTGGTTATGTCCCTACCTATTCACAAACCCCTACTTGATTTTCTAAAATAGACCCAAACCATTTAGCACTAGTATTAACCTGTTTATTGTTATATTAGTCATTTATAACAAGCATTTCTTGTGTTAAATTTTAGTACCTTTTGATTATTGATGTAATTAATTTATCATCCTATTTATAAACTCAATTGTTTAAAATATGTGGATTAATAGCTCCCAAGAAAGCTCTTGCTTTTGGGATCTAGCTATCACTAGGCAATCCACTTAGCTCTCTATCTAACAAACATTTTATTTAGTAATGTCTTATTTTTAGGTCATATTCCTAATCCAAATATGAGTTCTTCACTATCATCTGATTTAACACATGTATAACTAATCAGGTATTTCAACCATACCCTATTTAGTTTCTTCTTCTCCCTTTCAAAATATAAGCTAAAATTCACTGAAACAAGATAAGAAAGTGAAACAATCATAAAGATACAAGAAATAGAGTTTTTAGAAAAACTCCAAGGAAAAAAGGGAAAGTAAAAATAAAATACAACCATATGCAAATATAAATGATGATATAAGCAAGATATAATACAATAAATAAGATCATGATATAAGATAAGCATAAATTCGACATAGTGTCAAATGATATAATAGATAGAAATAAGATTAGAGCACACATCAAATCAAATAAAATTTTGAAAACACCATGCATGTGCTCATAAATACTAGTAAATATATCCACATACATTATCTAATACATCATATAAGTCTCTATAAATTTGGATATGCACTATTACTAATGTTTCATCAATCTTCAATGAATATTGTGAAAATACTTCTTTTCTAATCTCCTCAACTAAAAAAGTAGGAATACTCGATGGATCATGCTAAGGAAGAAAATTAGGTAAAGGACATTTAGGAGAATGCATGAGAGTGGGATCTACTAGAGATGCAAGAATCACCAATGGATAAAAATCCATGGGTGGAGGTACAGAAGGTGGTGAAGGGACCACAAGAGGTGATGGAACCATAGGAGGTAGAGCCATGGGAGAAAGAGGAGCCTTATTATAGGAAAAACTTGTGGGAGGAATGGTAAAAGGTCCAAGAATGGCTATAAGATGATCTTTAAGATGTTGTTGTAGGATGTGATAATGATCAGTGTGATGGGTGTCATACAGATGCCATAGACAATATACATCATCATACTTAGGCATGTACTTAGTAAGTACCTTCAATGGAGGTATGGATTTGTCTAATAATAAGGAAAAAATATGCAATGTATTAATATATTGTCATAAATTAAAATAATGGATGGAAGAATGATTATCTATCCTATGGAAGCAATAGATACACTTTTGAGTGGTTTTAGTAGAAGCACTCATAGAAGGAGGTAAAATAGGAGTAGAATAAGCTAGAGAGCACTCATCAACCCATTTAGTAGGCAAATGATACATTTTATGCAAGGGAAGAAAACCATCACCAAGGGAGGGTGATGATGAGTAATGAATGGAACTAAGCTCAATGGAAGGAGTGATAACATTAAAAATAAGGGTAGGCTCAACAACAATAGGAGTGGAAACAAGATCAACTATAGAAGGATCAAGAAGAGGCTCAACTAGAACAAGTGAGGTAAGATCTATAGAAGGTCTAAGGGGAGTTTCACTAACTTTAGGGGTAAACCAGTTATGAGGGTCAAGGTACCTAGAAAAATAGTAAGGCCTAATCATAACATGATCTATGAGCATAGTCTTATGTGGCTCCTCATAAACTAAAAGTGTCAACACCATCTCTACCCTATAATAAATGGGGGAAATATAGAAATTAGGAACTATAAGTGAAGGAAAATGATGAGATGCACACAAAAAATCAAGTAAAGAAGAGCGATAACAAATAATATTAGCATCATAGGCCTGTATAAGACCACCTAATAATGGATCATCTAGGTAATAGCCATCATCATAATCTAAGGTGTAAAGATCAGTGCCATATGTAGGGATAAAATGGTGAATAGAATGCCTAGTCTTGGTCAAGATTATGAGAATGTCATTATAAGGAGGCTTGCGAGAATGAGGTTATAAAAAGTAAGAAGTTATGAGATGAGATGAGGTATGAGACAAAAAAATTTAATATTTAACTTAATCTCATTAGGATCATCATCATCAAAGTGTAAGAGGTTGGGAGGAATACTACCAATGAGCTCAGGATGCCCACTATAACCTTGGGTTGAGTTAATGGGAAAGCTGAGATGCTGAGACTCATAAAATGGAACACTAGGAAAAGACTCAAGAAAAAGAATATTAAAGACACCATGATCTTGGAATTGTTTAAAATTCCAAGGGTTAGTGTCACCCTGAATCCTATAAATGGCTCCATTATGAGGAAACTTAACAGATTGACAAGTAGAGGAAGCAATATCTCTAATACAGTGAGTCCACGTCCTACCAAGAAAGATGTTATAATAAAGAAGGATTTTTATATCATCACCTTCACATAGATGTTGATAGCTAGGGTAGTAATGAGAAGCCACACATAACCTAGAGGAGGCATTTGCCTTCTATTATATCCTTGGTAGGTACTACGTGTAGACTAGATATTGCTTTCAAAATACCCAAGGGTTTTAATGAAATAAAGAGAAGTGACATAGGTGCTAGAACCCTCATAAATCAATGTACACTTAACTTAGATATCACCTATTTGGGTGGTAATAAATAATGGAGGATGATATGCATGAAGCAAAATTTCATCAGGAATCATAAAAGCTATGGGAAATTTTAAGCAAATAAAAGTGTCTATAGTTTTTTCAATGTTGAAAGAAATCTCTTCTCATTATCGTAATATATTATCTTCATAACCAAATAAATTTATCTCCCATCCTACTAGGGGAGGATGAGGGACATTCATCTCTAATAATAGTTTCATGAGATGGTTTCTATGACATGGGGAAGTACTCATATGATCAAGAAATGGAATCTGATATGGGAGATTAGTGAGATCCATAATGGGATACCATTCATCATAACCCATAATAATATAGTTAGATAAAGGTGTGTAGTGATTAAGTATATTCTTAGAAGGAGGATCCAAAGTGCATTAGATTTTTTTTGATAGGAAGGAGAAGGTTTAGAACAAGGTGGTAAAACATGTTGAGATGAATAATTAGTTGGTTCAAGTAGATTTTGAGAATTTGAAGAATAATTATTAGTAAAAGCTTGGTTATCATTAGTATTCAAAGATGATGAAAGAGTGGTAGAAATAGAATGGGAAGTGTTATCCAAGGGAGAATCATAAATTAGATCATTAAAAGTAATAAGGTCATCTTACCCAACTCATTTAAATGAGTTGGATAAGAATACTAGATAACACAATATGTTTTATGTGAAGGAGGAGTGTAGATAGGTTGGGAATCAATGAAATCCACCACCCTTCACATATTACTCATGTTAACCACATTCTCTACTAAAGTTGGTTCAATAAGACTTCTACATTATTGGTGGAAGGGTGGACTTATCTTGGGTGTCTTGAATTAGTTGATGATTAGGTAAATAAAATTTGTAGATATCCAAATGAGCATTGGCTTGATTCAAGGATTGAGTTTTGTCATGTGATTTATAGTCCTTGAAAGCAATCTCATAGGCTTGTTGATGCTTACTGATAATGGAATCATGATCAAAATTAGGTCCAATAATAAAATCCATATTTAAATTATGAAGTTGTCGACAGGTCTCATGAGAATGACCCTAACTAGCGTGAAACCAACAAAACTTGTTAGGATCATAACAAGATTTCATAGGATGAGTAGGGTCAAGTTCTCATGGATAAAGCCTAGGTATACATTTAATAAATTCAACTGAGGATAAAGGTTTGTGAATGTTGATGTTAT
Source organism: Torreya grandis (assembly GCA_037957365.1). Classification (NCBI taxonomy): domain Eukaryota; kingdom Viridiplantae; phylum Streptophyta; class Pinopsida; order Cupressales; family Taxaceae; genus Torreya; species Torreya grandis. The sequence continues at coordinate 1,844,709 of JARHVA010000380.1, read as the reverse complement.
TTGGTGAATAAAAATGAGGATTGGTATATTCTTGAGAAGAGGGAGTTGGTTCTGAAGAAGGGTTAGGAATGATAGCTAGAACATTGTGAATGGTGTCATAAGAATCGATAACACTTTCATTAGTGATATTGTAGTTTTTGTTTTTGAGAAAGAGATGAGAACCTGGAAGAGGTTAGGGTGGCTTGAATTGATGCATTAGGAAATCTTGTCTTTTAACTTGGTCAATAACTTCCTCCAAAGTGCATGGAGAAAGAGTACAGACTCAATATTATAATTTATGAAAGATAAAATTTTTAAATAGATGAAAAAGATTGTCATCCATCATGTTATGTTCACATTTATTTAAGAAAGTTTTCCATCTCTTAACAAAGGCTTGGGTAGTTTCATTTTCATGTTGTTTGTAATTAATGAAATGGGCCAAAGTGTTTTTAGGAAGATCATTAGTTTGAAATTCTTGCACTAAAGCATTTACTAAGTCCTCCAAACTACAAATGGAATGAGCTCTAAGTTGATTGTACCAATCCAAGGCATCACCCATGAGGGTTTTGTCTAGGACCTTGGTAGTGGCAAAGGTGTTTAATTTGACCCAATCCTTGTTAATATTTCTAAATGTTTTGAGGTGAATGGTAGGATTGGTTGAGCCATTATAAGAAATTATATGTGATATACCTCCTATATCAATGTTATAAATTTGAGTAGTGAGAGTTTCATTTTGTAGATTCTTAATGGTTTTATTGGCTAAAGGATGTTGAGAAATGAGATTTCCTTGAAAATCTTGAAGAGGAGGAGGGGGAACATTCTGGTTATGTGTGCCCCAATCCATTGGTTGTAGATGAGAGTGAAGGTGGAGAAGGTGGTTTTACATTCTCATCATTTGATTTGTGTTATGCACTTGAAAGGTATTCATTTGATTGATACTTTTAAATAAAATTTGATGTGTTTGATTAACATTAGAAGAATTAAAATTGGTATTTATGTTGGTATTAGTGGCTTGGGTACCACTAATAGTGTTAATATGAGCTTGAGATGAATTATGAGAATGTGAGGCACTAGTGGAAATATTTACTTATGTATAAAAAGATGGACTAGTGAATGTTGAGAAGAAGAAGCACTAGAAGCATGATTTCCTTGTGTATTAAACCATAAACTAATGGAAGGATTAAGGATAATGGATCTTATGAGAAGACCACTAGATGTATAACCTACCATGTTAGTTGAGATACTAGGCATGGAGGTAGAAGAGGTTAGAGAGGAAGATGTCATGGTATAATGAGTCAAAATTGAAGGAAAAGGCTGATAAGTAAAGAAAGTGGTACCCTAAAATAAATTATTGAATTTAGGATTAGGTGAATGGCTCTCTAGTTTGACCACTAATAATGAGGTTATAAATGGTAGAAAGATTCTTTCCTCGATGTTGAGGAAATTTAGAAATAAAGAAAAGTATTTTTGGAGTATACTCTAACTTAGGTTGGTATTTTAATGATAAAATAGGATTATGTTATGAAGAGTTGTTAGGAGGGTTCCCATAGTTCATTGTATGAGTGGAAATATAAACATTACTAGCATCTAAAAGAGGAGCCCTACTCTGTCTAAGGAAGACCCTATTAGGATTGATAAATTTTATCATGTCTATTGACTATAACTCAGTGTCATTTCCTAGTAGAAATTCCATGATGAAGGGAAAATAAGAGAGATGAGAAATCAAATGAAAAATAGGTGACCAAAATAGGATAGGGTTGATTGGGTTAACCTAGCACAAAAATAGGGACTATAAAACTATACAAAGTCAATTGGGTTGATCCAGTACAGTGTATAGAAGGTATAAAAGGTACTAGGTCGATTGAGTCTATCTAGTATAGTAGATAGGGAATTCAAGAAGCCTAAAATATATTTTGAAAATGAAATAATATAATTTTACAAGTAATAAAAAGTAGTAGGTACTGAAATGAAATAGACAGGTAATTGGATTAACATTGGTCAATCTTATTAAAACACACAAAAAAAAATTTGCACTAATGTTGGATAATGCAAGCTTTTTCACACATAATTGAGAAAATAGCAATCAATCAACTTGAAAATTAAAGAGATAGATAATTTTTCAACATGAATGTTTATTAGATTATTAAGATATGATTTTTAATGTGATTAGAATTTGGCTATAAGTAAGGTACTAGATAAAAATCTAAGGATGGTTTTAGGTAGTTTGGGTTGAAAGAGACTATAGTGGAAATGATATAGGCTTGGTATTAGGGTTTAAACTCTCACTTAACACAATATAGTGACAAGTGTGTTGGGTGCTTAGCTAGAATATACCATTAACCATGCTTCATACTTGACTAGAGTATCAAGTCAACTTCCCCTTTGGTGATAAAATCCAAGTAGGTTCACCTTGGGTAGAAAAATGGTAAAGTGTTTGTTTATGTTTTTGTGATTTGTTCATGTGTGAATAAAATAGAAAAGTGAAACCAAGTGATTGATTAGAAAACCCTTAATTAAACTATGTGAGTTATTCTAAGTATGCAAGCAACATGAAAAGAAATGTGTGAGCTAACTACTAAAAGATATGAGGTTAATTACAATTTTAAATAAGGTATAGTGTTGAAACTATATGTAAAAAATATATAATAGGTTTGAACCTATACTATATAAACAAGATCTAAAAATGTATAGGGTTAGTCAAGGTCTATCTAGGTATTTTAGACAACACACAAAACATAAAATTGGATCGGTAGGGTCGATTCAGTTGACTATGCAAGGATAGTTTTAAAGACTAAAAATTATGAAAGGAAAGACAAAAAAATAAATAAACATAAGGGTAAAAAGTAACCTTGGTGGATTATAAATGAAATGAAGGAATATTTTTGATGAATAACCTTGAAGTATGCTTAAGAAACCTACAAATTATGTCGACAGGATCAATCAAGCTATGCAAGAACCTATTATAGAGTGTTGAAAATTTATAAGGTTGACTTAGTAGGTTGAACTGGATGTTTCAAATTCTTAAAACATATACTAGGTTGACTAGGTTGACCCATTTACCTATTCTTAGAAACCTATGCACAGAAATAAAAAAACCAGGTTGATAGAGTCAATCTAGTATGATAAAAATAATGACTAAGAGAATGAAAATAAGTGAAATAAATCATGTAATGGTTAGTTTCATGTCGAGTTCAATATAATTTAATATGAAGTTGAATCTAAATTTAATGCTAATACTAACAGGAAAAGAAATAAAAATGGAATCGTGAAGACAATCCAACCAGTGGTGGGATAGGATTCATGTCGAGTTCACCAGAATGTATGAAATCATAAATGCATCATGTTTATAAATAAATCATAACTCAGATAAGATAGAGCATACCTATACTTCTGATTGGGATACACTTGTTAAGCAGGAGCATCACCAATATGGGGATCCACTAGACTTGATTAGGGGATCACTTGTTACAACATGTTATGGTAGGAAGGGTTTCAAAGCCTACAGTCTAACACAATGGTATAAAAACCCTAATGGTGTCCTAAGGTTTAAAACATTCACTTATTATAATAATAAGAAAGTAGATATAATCTAGTGCACACCAAATGTAGTGGCACAAAGTGGGGGTTAGAAACAATTAACCAACTAAACTAGACATGTATGAGAAGACATATACTCACATTAATGTATACAAAATCCTAATACATAGGAGAAGAATATAAATGCATTATTTATCTAATATTACAAAGGATAAATAAATTTAGTAATACTTACCTATTATCACTTAGATTTTCACCCTTTGAGGAGATGTCTTAGCTCTCATCATCCAAGTGGTACAATTGAAACACCTTTAGGCTGTGGGTATACCGCCTAAGAATGAAGTGAATCTCTAGATAGGGATAAATCCATTGATGTACCACTTTTAGATCACTACTACACTTATGCTTGTAAGTAAAAGAGAGAGAAAACTAAATTAAACTATCCTAAAGGTGATTATACACCAAATTAATTGATGGATACCAACCATCTGCATGTCACACATGAGACCAAGAGACTAACTAGACATACACTTCTCTAATCTAAATCTTCTCACATCAGTATTTTATTATGATGTTTTGATGAATGTTAGGCTAGGAGGACTAGACAAGAGGCCTAGAATGGAAATATTGAATATATTAGCTCACTCAACCTTGACACTACATATAACACTTCACATGACCTATGAAAAGAATATTTCAAGCTACAACTAGGTGAGAGAGTGAGAGAACAATGCTAAGGAACAACAGTCATCACTAAGCAAGATCAATCATTCAAGTAAACACACTAAGAATAGTCATATAAGAGGTAAAATCAATAGTATTTATTGATACATGGTATGAAAATAAGCAAGTATTTATCATACTCAAGTAGAGCATACTCACAATAACCAAAATAGCTAGTTCTTATAGAACTTGAGAGAGAGAAGAAAAGAAGAAAGAAGTCCAAAAGTCATAAGTAAACTTGTCATGATGAGAGAAGGAGTTTCATGTACATAATAATGAAGTAGGAGATAGACCATGAAATGTCTAATAAGATAAATGGCTCTCCAAACTATGCAAATCACGAAATGTGGTGTCTAAGTTCTCATTCTACACAAGAAAGTTGCCTTCATATTTCACCCCTATTTGAACATCCCAAAGCTAACTAGGGATAGATATCATGGTTGGAATGATATGTAAGGGTTGTAAACATGCTCTTTCATGCATTGGTTACATTACTAATCACTTGGATTCCTCTAAAAGTGAGCCATTGTAATGAAATTACTTAGATGTTCACACATAATGGTTTTATATTGCACAAAATAAGAAAATATGAGAGATCACACAATAATAATTGAAAACAAAGTAGAATACTGAATAATATAGCAAAGCCACTTTGAGGGGGAAACCTCCACAATAATGTACTAAGATTAGAATACTTAACATGATGATCAAAGAGTAACCACTACCTCTTCTATATAGTCTACTTAACCATGGTTACTCCATAGGCTAACCTAACTAAGAATATAGAGAAATGTAAAAAGAATATAAAAGAGGTATGTAAGACACAAGTCGACCACACATATCCCAAGACATACCAAAGGTTAAGGGTGTAGCATGCCCCTCCACTTAAAACCAATTTTGTCCTCAATGTTGAGTCAAATCTAGATGTTGTTGAATAAAATATTCATCCTTCCACGTAGCATCTTCACAAGGTAGATTCTTCCATTTGATCAGGTAGTTCTTAATCACTTGAGATCGTAACTGCTTAGTGTGCATTTGAAGGATCATCTTATGATCAAGAATAACTCTTCCTTCCTCATCCAATTCTAGTAACTTAGTTTGGCTAAAATATTTATGTCTAATAACTATCTTCATGCATGATACATGAAATACTATATGTATGTGAGTGAAGGAAGGAAACTCTAACTTGTAGGCCACACTACCAATTTTTTGCAAGATCTGATAAGGCTCAAAATACTTAGGGGACAAATTTTTATCCTTTTCATGTTACTTCAAGGAAAACTACTTATATGGCTATAAGTGAACAAAGACCTAATCACCAATGGCAAAGTGTCTCTCACTCCCATATTATCTACCTATTGTTTCATGTGATTCTGGGCCATGGCTAAACTTTCACATAAACTGGCAAGGACCTCCTATTAATGGTGAATATGTTATTCAATTGCACTAAATTTAGGATGGACCTCCAAGGTTTAAGTTATGGATGGATGGTGGTATCCATATAGCTGCAAAAAAGAGACATTTCAGAAGAACTATGAATGGAAGTATTATACCACCATTCAACAAGTGGAAACCGATAAACCCATTTATCATATTTATCAAAACAAAACAACAGAGATATCCTTCTAGACATTTGTTGACTACCTTAGTTTGTCCATATGATTGAGGATGATAGGATGAAATATGGGCTAATTGGGTGCCCAAACATGTAAATAACTTATTCTAAAAATTACTAATGAAGAGGGGATATCTATCACTGACAATGATCTTAGGGGTACCATGCAATTTCTAAACTATATTGAAAAAAGAAAAAGCTAATTTACTAGCAACAAATGGTTATGATAAATAATATAAATGAGCATACTTACTAAGATGATATACCACAACCATGATAATATTTTGAATATTAGATCTCAGTAACCTTATAATGAAATCCATAGACACCTCTTCCTAATGTTGGCTAGGGATGGATAAAGGCTGAAAAATACATAAGGTTTTAATCATTTCTCCTTTATTTTGTTGAAAAATCATACATTCAGCCACATATTTTTGGGCATACCCCTTGAGTCCTTCCCCCAAAAAAACCTACTTGATTCTATGATAGGTTTTCAAAAATCTTGAATGACCCCCAATTAGAGTTGCATGAAGTTCCTGAAGGATTTTTTGTTTAAGAAGAGAATTCTTACATAGGTATAATATGTTTTTATACCATAATGCATCACCCTTCCATGTGAATTTTTCAAACCACCCAAACATTTCTAAAGATTATAAATCAAATAATGGGTAGCACTATCCTTGTACCATTCTGATCATGCTTCCTCTAGCCAATCTACCTACAAAATGGTCATAGCATATAGAAATGCCTCAACTAATTCATCCTTCCTAGATAGTGCATCTACCACTACATTATCCTTGCCTTTATTGTATACTATTTCAAAATCATAGCCTAAAATCTTAGTTACCCATTTTTATTGTTCTTTAGATGATAACCTTTGCTCTAAAAACTATTTGAGACTATCGTGATCAGTCTTTACGTGAAAGTGATGACCCATCAAATAAGATCTCCATTATTTGACTACATGAAAAATGGCCATCATTTTCTTCTCATAAATGGGCTTGTGATGATTTTTACTCTTTAGTTGATGACATTCAAATGCAAGTGGTCTACCTTCTTGCATAACTAAAACACCCATACCATACCTAGATGCATCACATTCAACCACAAAAGTCTTGGAAAAATTAGGAGTAGCCAACACTGGAGTGGTGCACATTACCAATTTTAATTGTTTAAATGCCCTGGTAGCTATATCAAACCACTAAAAAGAGTCTTTCTTTAATAAATATGTGATTGGGATTATAATGCTACCATAAATTTTGAAAAACATGTGATATTAGATAGTTAGCCATAGAAATCCCCTTAGTTACTTGAGTGTCATAGGAATCGGCCAATCTACCATTGCTTGTATTTTTTTAGGATCCACTTTTACTCCTATATGTGAAACTAGATGACCCAAATACTCAACCTCACAAGCTCCAAAAGTATATTTGAAAGGTTTTTCATACAATTGATGTTGTTCCAAAATTGAGAGTACCTATTTCACATGGTGTAAATGGTCTTCCCAATTTATACTATAAATGAGGATATCATCAAAAAATACCAGAACAAATTTCCTCAAAAATGGCCTAAAAATAGTATTCATCAAATTCTAAAATCTAGATGGTGCATTTTTTAGCCCAAAAGGTATTAAAAAAACTCATAATGGCCCTCATGAGTCCTAAAAGTAGTTTTGGGTATTTCTTTATCATAGATCTAGATTTAATGATACCCAAAACATAGATCTAACTTGGTAAAATAAAGAGCACCATTTAATTCATATAGAAAATCACTAATGATAGGAATAGGAAACTTATCTTTGATAGTTTACTTATTGAGTTCCCTATAGTTAGGGAACATCCTCTAAGTGTCATCTTTCTTTTGCACCATGACAATTTGTGAAAAATATTCTCTTTGGATATGGTGAATGATTCTTGCATCCAACATCTCTTGTATTATCTTTTTAGTTTCACTTTTAAAGGCATAGGGATACTTGTATGGCCTGATGTTGGGTGGTGTAAAACCAATAATAAGTTTGATAGCATGATCATGCATGTGGCTAGGTGGAAGTCCTTTCAGCATGTCACAAAAAATAACAAAATGGGCATCAATCACTTGTTGTAGATCAAAAAGTGTAAATGGTTGAGTTAGATGAACTTCCATGGAAAACAAGTGAGATAAAAATCCTTCAACACCCTTCTAAAGAATCTTTGTCATTTTATGGGATCTAATAAGTTGTGGATATTTAGCCCTTAATCCCCTTAGCTTAAATGTCCTTCCCTTAGAATGAAAACACTTGAATAATTCTTATAAATTCATCTCAGTAGTGCCCAAAGTGGTGAGCCATTGTAATCCTAGAACTGTCAACTCCCCCCATGAGAATATCAAACACAGGAGAATCCAACAAGTAGTCTCCCATTGCCAACTTAATACTATGTCATTTTCTTGAGTAGATGATAGTACTACCATCTGCAATCATGACCTAAAATTTTGGAGTAGGATAAATGAAATAGTTTAAGTGAGCAACCAAATTATTATTGATAAAGTTGTGTGTGCTCTCCCAGAATAAATCAAAATAGTGACCTTTTATTTCTTTAGGAAAACCACCACCTTAAGAGTTTGGGGGAGTAATAATACCTAAAAGGGCATCATAGGAAATAGTAGGCTAAGAGTCTTCAAATTCCTCCTCAGGACCTTCTTCATCCTCACCAAGTGCCTCCTCCTCATCATCATCCTCATCGGCACCTTTGATGTAAAATAGATTATTTTTAGCACAATGATGGTCTTTGATTTATTTTCTATCACAACCATAACATAACCCTTTAGATTGCTTCTCCTCAATTTGTCAAGGTGTTAATCTTGTGGGTTGAGGATATGATGGTGCTGGAAAGGTGAAATCATGACCACTAGTGAAGGTTTTCCATTTGACCATCTTTTTTTCCTCTACCATGAATTCCTATGGGATAGCTTTTGATACATATGTTGGGTTAAAAATCCAAACCTCCAATTGGATTCTATCTTTGAGACCACCCAAAAATAAATCATTCACTCAGTGATGTCTTTCACCCTTAAGGATAGATTCTAAAACTAATGAATATAATCCTTTATAGTTCATGTTTGCCATAGTTTGGCTAATTGGTTAAAGTAGTTCTTAGATAAATTATTTTGATAATGATCCAATAACTCATCAGTGAAAATAGACCATGTAATAAGAACACCAATTTTTTATTTTGAGCACACAACCAGTGATACCAAATGAAATGTACAGGTTCTAGATACAGATATGCCACTGTCACCTTCTGAGAATTGGGATTTTGATGTAGATCAAATAAATTCTCAATTTGGGTAATCAAAGTGAGAGGATCCTTACCATAAAACTTACACATGTCCACTTTGGGAAACATCAATTTCACACTAGAATTGGATTTATTAGTGTTGAGAAGAGGAGGGCCTGAATGATGAAGTGAAGGGTTGTTTGACTATAACTGAGATGAAAGAGTAGCCAATGAAGTAGTGATCTGATTCAATTGATTATGAACCCAATTATTCTATCTATGCATCTTTAAAACATTAGTTTTAATTGAAATAAAGTCATCATGATACACCAAGCCCTTTATGTCATCCTAAAGTTGAGAAATCAATGGATCTAAAATTTTAGATTCCATATCATCAACAGAAAGAGTCTTAGGATTTTCTTTCCCCCCTTTCATCCCTATGTAGGACCAGCCATATACAAACCCTAGGAGGGTTTTTACCCCCAAAAAAGTGTACTAGTAGTTGGTACCGTAATGATCTCCATTTGATGACTAACTTTGTGAAATAGGCTAAAAACATTTGGCATAAAAAAGTGTACCATAAGAATATACCATTGCAATCTTCTCATCGAGATGAATCTAATGACTACAATTGTGTAAAGTGAAAAAAAATTGAGATTTTTTTTTAATTATTTTTAAAAAAAAGTTTTTTGAGCAATAAGGTGATGACATAAAAATTTAATTCTTCTCAGATTGTAAGTTATGTTTTTTTTCTCTTTCCCCTCATAGAAGTCATACTTTTATAGATCCAAAAAACAACACCATAATAAACTTGCCCAAATCGAATCTTTGATACCACTTGTAATTAAATTACTTAGATGTTCACACATAATGATTTTATATCAAATAAAATAATCAAATGTGAGAGATCACACAATAATAATTGATAATAAATTATAATACTATATAATATAGAGGGAAAAACCTCCACAATAATGCACTAAGAGAAAAACACTTAATATGATGATCAAAGACTAACCACTACCTCCTATATATAGTCTACTTATCCATGGTTATTCCATAGGCCAACCTAAATAAGAACATATAAAAATGTAATAATAATATAAAATAGGTATGTAGCCACAAGTCAGCCACACATTTCCCAAGACACGTCAAAGGTTAAGGGTGTAGCAGCTATCAATGCATGTAATCAAAGAAACCTCCTCTTTCACATACCTTGCACACTTGGATTCCAAAATGAATTTAGTTTCTCATGAAAATACATCCAAGGGGGTGAAATAAATGTTTCAAGGCCATCTATTGTCTTCGAGGCATTAGACACACCTTAAAAGAAGCTTACTTGAAGTTTTTCACCCTTTTCACTATCATGTTCACTATGCTAGTTTTGACTAGTTGAGATGAAGATTTTTGTAGGAACACTTAGGAATTGTTATAAATCATGAAATTGATATGGGGATTTACATTAAGACTCAATTTTTCCTCCCATGTGATTGGTATCTTTAGAATCCTTATAAAACTTACAAAACACAAATAAATTATCAAAAATACCATGTTTTGTAATCCATTTGTATAGTTCTATACATTATAAAAGGATGGGGAGTATCCTAAGAGAGTCCCCTAAAACATCCAATAATCATTCTAGACAAACTATACCATTTGGGTTCACTATTTGCTCAATATTATCAAACTTGTTACTAGCAAGGGTTTACAAGGGTTTTAGGTCCTGTAGGCTTTCAATCTTCATTCATAAAGATGGAATTTTGAAGTTACAAAAAAAATCAATAAAATTGATTTTAAATACCCCTGTCAACCCCTCCAAACTTCTTGGATATCCATGAAAAGTGTCAAAGAAGATATGAGCAACCAAACCTCTCTTATCAAGCTTGTTTAGCCACTTTGCATAGGTCTAAGTTGTCTTTGAGCCTGAAACTAGATTTTTGATAATTTATATATAATGTGTAAGTTTTTAAACATATTTCATGACCTAAAAACATGCTATAATCCATTATAATTCTCATTTCATGTTAGAAGTGAAAATGACTTCTCATTTGGGCTTTAGGACAAAACCCTGTCTAAGAGGCTTCACTGCAACCTATATGGTATAGACCACCCTATTGAGTTTCATCCTTATATAATTGGTTCTTAATGTTTTTATAGGTTTTATACACCTTATTACACCTCCTTTTAAGGTACAAACATCTCCTAGTCCACCCTTTCATCCCTTATTTCCAAGACTATAGGGTTTGTGTACAAAGGGAATGCCCTCTGTCTGAGACAAAATATTGAATATTGGAGGAGTTTATAAAAGTGAAAAATATTATATAACCAAACCTTGGCCATTTTTATGTCATATTATCCACCAAATCCTCAAAAATTCAATACAGACTATGAGAGAAGCAGACTGTGTGTATGACAATCATAGACTGACTATGTATTACCCTTGAAAACCCCATTTCACCTTGATTTCATGTCATAATAATTATTATATAATCACATCACTTATGTGTAATAATTATATATTCTTAATACTCATGTTTTCATTACTGGCTTAAACTGACTTGATCATTTCTTGATTAGGTAGACTGAGTATGCAAGGTTCTCTCATGTGGATTGTGTAATGCACTTGAAAAGGGGTTATATTTTATAATTATTTGATTTTAGGGTCTAATTATATTTCAATTACATTTTTAAATCCATTCCAATAAATTTCTCATTTCAACCCTTGCTAAAACCCCTCAATCATACACCCTATCTTAATGGTCAAGGTACTTGACTGTATTTCCTATTTATGCAAGGCACTTGTAGGTGCACTTTACATGAATTAAACTTTCAAAAAAATTAATGAGCATATTTAACACATTAAAATATCATTTATCAGTGATTTGGACCTATTCCCACCTTTCTTAGGCTAGACCATCACCTAGACACCATGTTTTAGCCTGCTGTCTGCCTACAATCACCTACAATTGATTATGTTGGAGTAGAATAGGGGTTTTATGGCTACAAATTCACCTTAAAACCTATATGACATGGTATATGATCCATTTTGTTTCATTTATAATAAAATTCCAGTACCAAGGGTTTATATCTCAATGTTTAGGCTCACTTCATGGATTGTGTAGGAGTTATAGTCTGTTGTAGGTGAATAATTTTGAAATTATGCACACTTGTAGGTGCTATATGGGGCCTAAAACATAGGATACCATATTATTAAATGACCCTTAGGTCATTAATTCTATAATAAACCATATAAAACATTTAAATCATGGAAACATGGTTTTAGTATATAACTTTGGGTGAAGAGTCTAGCTAGAGCTTAAATTTTGTAGATGATATTGCCTGAGTTTAGTGTATAAAATCACAACTTTGGGCCTCCTAAAAACCAATTTTCCACTGATCATCTACCCTCCAAAATTTTTAAAGTACTTCTCATATGTGGAGACTATAATACATAATCATTTAGATGTTTCAAATCTCTTGACAACCCTAAAAAGGCCAGGTGCTCTATTTTATGCTTTTAGGGAAAAGGGCCCTAAATTCTATAGTCATTGCTTTTGAAGACAATCTCCCATATTTCCTACCAATCTACCATTATAAATAGGTCTACCATGATATACTTAGAACACAAATACTTTATGAATGATTCTATCACTTGTTTCAATGCTTCAAAATTACTCCTCATCTCTCTGTGATACCACCTATAGATGAACATTTTCACATATACGAAGTGAAGATGAGTAAGTTGGTAGAATGCATGGTTTATGAGATTTAAATTAGTTTTTATATTCCTTAAAGATTAAAATCATCCTAATTTTATTATGAGTAACCTTATTTATATTAAACACTCCCTTTCAACATGATTGGTCTTCACGAGATTCTTGTACATGTTCATTAATGGTGGAAGATTGTGTGCATATTAAAATCTATCTTCTCATGCTTTCTATAGTGCCACATGGGGCTTAAATTGTTTTTTAATGTTATAATAGAATTATAAACAGATTTAGACCATAATTACTTCTCCATTAATGTGTTTTATAGCTTTTCATAGCTCACTTAGATGACTGTATATGACAATCATTGAGCAAACTGACTGTATGATGCTTATTACTATAGTACCATGGAACACTATTTGGAGAATGAGATAGATAAGTTAAGTGTATAAATATAAAATTTAAAACATGGAAATTAAATTATCACAACCCTCTAAAGTCTCCACTAAATCATGAAGATTCTACAAATAGTGGAAACTTGCTTGCAACATAGAAAGTTGTCTTCACTTGCAACCTGAGATACTTGGCTTATCCAAACACCTTGAAATGTGAAACCAAGAATTGGGATAATTATAAGATATAGAAAAAATCATCTAGAATAAATCTTAGTATTTGGATTATATGAACTTCTCTAAACCAAAGCAAAACCTATAGGGTGCATAGATTAGCAAGCAAATTAGATAGGTTAACTTCATGAGAATGGTTTATAAAGCACACACCACCATTATTATACAAAAAAAACATAAAATTGAATATAATTGATTTTATAATACACTTACATGAGCATTTTTATTGAAACCTCCCCTGTTGGCCATACTAAGCACAAACTTGATGACTAGTTTTGTGTGCATGGTGAGGTGATAAGATGGTAGAATGGTTTTGACATTTTTTTTGGCACCTATATAGTATTTAAATCATGGAAATGAGTTTGATGATCTTAATAGTCATCTCATAACATTATCCCATGTGTCACACTCCTTTATGGGTTGTATAACTCATAAATGCTCCTTCTTCTAAAGAACCTACCACTTTTTAGTTAGAAACAATTATTTAAGACTTTTTAAGACACATGGGACATGAAATCACATTTTTAAACCTTAAAATTTCCTAATGAGGTTGTAAAAATCACTAAATACTCCTTCTATGACCTTTAAATGGCTCAAAAAGATAAGAGTTAAAATGACTAAGACCAAGGCTGATATGACATGAAATGACATCAAAGGACTTATAATACTCCCTATGAATTAATACTAGACCCCTAAAAACACCTAAAGATCAATTTTATACCAATAGGGTCAAATTTGGTTAACAAAATGGTGACCCATAGGGATAGTATGCATACTATGCTAAAGATTAGTAGCCTTATCCTATACATGGGCTTAGGGAGTCATCTGAAGTCTGAAACAAAAAAATAAGACTTGAAACTTGACAACAAGGATTTGAAGAAGAAAAAACAACTAATTACCTCAACCACACAAAATAAAGGACACACACAAAGCAAATCAAACACACTAATAAGACAAACACGTGTGATCAAAGCACTTAGGGAAAATAGAAAATAAACAACTATGCATAACTAGTAATTAAGAGTACTTCCTTTCTACGATCAAAAGGAAATATCCTTGAATCTTCTTCTTCATGAGATGAAACATAGTGCCAAGCATGATTCTCCTTAGATTGGATTATTGGTAGATTAGACCTATTCCTTATCACTTCACTTGATCTGCTCTCAAGTAGATCATCCTTAAATAGGTCTCCAAATGTATTCCTATTAAATTTATACACATACCTCATACTGCTGCCCAATTTTCCTAATATGATCAACTATTATCTTTTTGTTAGGAATGACTTCAAGAGGAGTGGTTTTTTATTCTTTAGAAGATTGATGCCAATAGAAGCTTGTTATATCCTTTAAAAGTTGATGTGTTTCTCCCAAATAGTTGAGAGGATGATAACCCATTTTTATGATTTTAAACATATCATCATGGGATGCATATGCCTCTTTAAAGGACAAATTTTAAAAATTGCTTCTTATTTGCATACCCACTTGAGGGTCAAGGTTGCCTTCTCCATTTTTGACTAGATAATAGCCTCCTTGAAGAGGAGTATAACCTTCTCCAATCATTGCAAAAAATTCATCCCAAGGATGATTATAGACTTTTTTTTCCCATCTATGATATCTTAGATAATGATAGAATAACCAATGATGATTTATTATTCTTTGACACAAGGAAAACATTCTTTAATATCAACACAATCAGAAAATTCAATAAAATAAATCACCTCTTATTCAACATTTAAACCTCTAGAGGGCTCTCAAGTTGTATCTCAATTATTATAACTTTACTATGCTTCTCAAGGTCTAAAAGATCCTTAATTTATTTCTCCTTCTTAGTGATGCCAATGCTAGGCATTTTTTAATCAGGTGACTTAACCTGATGAGGCTGACAAAGAGCTATGTTTTCTTCAAGCAAGAATTTTGAATTCTTATCAATCAAATGCTCCTATTTAGGTTCCCACACTATAGTTTCATCAAGGTAAAGGGTGATAGGGTGAGGACAATATGAACTAGTTGGTGGAGGTGGAACATATAACTCAACATCATATTTAGAATGAATTGTAAGGGATCCATTTGGGAGTTCTTGAGGAAGGGAAGGTACACCTTCAAATGAAATATCTAGGTTTTCTTCCTTCCATTTGACATTCACTTCATTGAAATCTGATTCATCTTGAGCATTCTCTCGAGGAAGGTTAGGTGGGGGTGTGTTTAGGCATATGATCTTATTTTGGCTCTAAACCTTCCATCACACTTTGACTCAACAATTTCATTCTCGACTCTAACTCTTAAATTTACTTGGCTAGGTTCTCTTGGAAAAGTATAACTTGATGTTTATAGGCATATTTATAGGGATAAGGAGTACAATAGGGCTGACATGGAAACCAAGAGGTCTCTTTAGGAAGGGTGGGAGGGGCTTGCATAAGATAAAGCTCTTTCTCAACTTCACTCTCTTTATCTAAGCTTTTATCCCATTTCTTTTCCCATGATTACAATAGCTTATTCCAGATTAGGATGTTAGGATTAGGAGTCTCTTATTGAGGTAGTGATGCAATTTGAGGAGTGGATGAAGTGTTCAACAAACTTGGGATCTCTTAGGCTTAGATTCTCCACCTTGTCTCCAACTTGGGATTGGATATCTATAAGTCTCTTCTTGAGGTGGGGATGTAATGGGAGAGGGAAATGAGGGCTTATATTACAATTCCTTTTGATTATGAGATATAATAATGCATCTAATTATTAGATAACTCAATTTGTCTATCAAGGTTTGCTTCAAAAACAAATTTTATCTTTCCAACTTTCTCTTCTAATTGGTTGGGAAAGAGATGAATTTGATAAGCTTGATTGGGTTCATGAGTAGAGGTCAAGTAGAATTGATAGAAATATTGTAGAGGTGGATATGAGGGTTGATATATTTGATGAGGTTATTTCTCATGAATTTTTAGCTTATCCTCTAAGGATGAAACTAGGCCACTCACATATAGCATCTCACTTTTGATCCTTTGCCAATTTTTTTCTTACAATAGGTACCCACTCTCTTTTAATTAGCTCTAATGCATCTCTCACATTATGAATGAGATGACTAGGAACATCTTGACCATATCCCCTTTGTGTTTCAAGCTCTATCATATATCTATCATAGCCCAAGATAGTTTTATTGAAATTTGAAATGGATTGATTTAAGAAGTGACTAGGTTGACTAGGAGGAGTAAGATATTGAGAGTGATGGTTATAGGATTGATATAACTAATGACAAGGTTGATAAGAGTCATATTGAAGTTGGTAAGGATTATGATAAGGTTGATATGGAATTCCATAATATTGAGATATCTCATCAACCTGTGTAAAATAATAATCAACACCAAAACTAGCCATGAAACTTTATTGAGAAGTAAAAGCACAAAGAAAAATTACCAACAATCTTCAAAAGGAAAACTTGGGATACTTGATCAATTGATGTAACTTTAGAGTTACCATTTGTTCTTAGATATATTCTTCGAAATGCTGATGTGTTGAAATACAACACCAAAAATATTTTAACTTCTTAGACAATGAATCCCATTGTACATGTCAAAAACTATTGTTACTTGGATTTCTACCTTTTGAGGATATGTCTCAGCTCTCCTCATCCAAGTGGCACAATTGAAACACCTCTAAGATGTGGGTTGCCTAATAATGAGGTGAATCTATAGATAGGGCTAGCTCCCTTGATGCACCACTTTTAGATCACTACTAAACCTATGCTTGTAAGGAAAAGGGAGAGAAAACTGAAATAAAACTATCCTAAAGGTGGTGGTACAATAAATTAATTGATAAATACCAACTAGCTACATGTTACACATGAGACCAAGAGACTAACTAGCCATACACTTATCTAATTTGAATCTTTTCACATCAATATTTCATTATGAGGTTGTGATGAATGTTTAGGCTAGGAGGACTAGATAAGAGGCCTAAAATGGCACTATTAAATAGACTAACTCACTCAACCTCGACACTTCATGAAACACTTCACATGACCTACAAGAAGAAGCTTTTAAGCTACAAATAGGTGAGATAATGAGACAATAATTCTAAAGAAATAATAGTCATCACTAAGCAAGATCAATCATTCAAGTGAACACACTATGAATAGTCATAGAAGAGGTAAAATTAGTAGTCTTTATTGATCCATGATATGATCCACCTAAGTATGGTGAATTCCTAATAGCTTGCACACCATGGATCAATAAAGACTATTTATTTTACCTCTTCTATGACTATTCATAGTGTGTTCACTTGAATGATTGATCTTGATTAGTGATGAATGTTGTTTCCTTAGCATTGTTGTCTCATTATCTCACCTATTTGAAACTTGAAAGCTTCTTCTTATAGGTCATGTGAAGTGTTTCATGAAGTGTCAAGGTTGAGTGAGTTAGTATATTAAATATTTCCATTTAGGCCTCTTTTCTAATCCTCCTAGCCTAAACATTCATCACAACCTCATAATAAACTATTGATGTGAGAAGACTCAGACCAGAGAAGTTTATGCCTAGTTAGTCTCTTGGTCTTATGTGTAACATGTAGCTAGTTGTCAGTTATCAATTAATTTGGTGTATCACCACATTTAGTATATTACTTTCAATTTTATCTCTCTTTTCCTTACAATCATAGGTTTAGTAGTTATCTAAAAGTGGTACATCAAGGGAGCTAGTCCTATCTAGAGGTTCACGTCATTCTTAGGCCATACACAACCTTGCAAGATACTAAGTTTCAGTAATCAATAAAATTTTGAAAATATTATGTGTACACATTATCAACCCTAGGAAATATATTAATTAGACCTATAGTTTCATCATGACTCATACTTACCACCTTTGGTCTCCATGAGCTCACTTTCCTTCTACCTTGGACTCTAAGAGCCTGATAAAACCTATTCTATCTTGTAGGCCTTTACTTGAAAAATCTATAAATGTGACCTCTCTATTCATAGATGTAGCAAACCATACTCCTTGATGAAAACTCAACTTATCTTAACTTTTTTAGAAAAAAACTATCAATGTGTCCAATGTCATGATAACTAAAACAACCTACTCTTTTTGAAGAAGACTTATCTTGGCTTTTCTTATTTGGATAATGCTTAGAAAAGTGTCCATCATTAAGATAGTTGAATCACTTAACCTTACTCACACCTTTTTACTGATGGGATCCATCATAGTCCCATGCAAACTCATTTTTAATAGGTTTTCTACATTCTCTAGATCTATGCCTAAATTGATTATAGTTATAGTAGTAACCATTGAAATTTCCATACCTCATGGCATTTGGTTATCTGATCTAATTTGTCTTCATTATACTAGTGCCTTCATTCTTTTTCTGATGATTTGTCTTCAAAGGTTGATCCACCTCTCTCATTGAAATTCATGTCAACTTGAGAAGCAACTTTGGGCTCATCATTAAAACCCAATCCAAATATGTCACTAGTTAACTTTTGACTCATTAAGAGATCATCCAGATCATTAGAAATTTTATCAAAATTGAAAAAATATTTCACGTTGATTATAGAATTCTTTAACTCATCTTTCAAATACACAATCTCAGAAGCATAACTTGAACATTCATCTTCTTTAGCATTTAGGCTTGTAGATAGGATTTCCAATTGACAACGCAAATGCTTAAGCATATATTCATGCTCCTTGGTGTCTTCATTCATTATTTATTCATACATACTAAATTAATCCTCATAGCCCTTGATTTTAGATATCATCTTCTTATTGATCTTCTTCTCAATCTTTATTTCTTCAAGATAATTCCTTAATTCAGTCTTATAGTCCACCTCATCTTCATCATCATCTGAATCACTCTAAGTAGACTCCTTTTGATGTGAGAAACTTCCTTCCTCAACCATGAAAATATCTTTATCTTCAATAGGATCATCATCTTCATGATCATACTCTGAGTCACTAACTTCACTCTCATCTAATGAGCTACAATCTTCTTTGGTGTAGAGACTCTTCTTGTCCTTGAAGTACTTCTTGTTATTGTCAAACCTTCTAAATCCCTTTTTTATTTTATCAGACTTGAATGGTTTCTTACCATCATCATAAACTTGATCATGCTCTTCATCATCATCCTTATTATACTTATGAGGGCACTTATTAGCAAAATGTCCTATCTCACAATAATTGAAGCATTTGAAGGGTAATTTACCTTAATACTTACATGAACATGTTCTCAAATTCCTTGAAATCAAAGTAATTAGTTCATCCTCATCTATATCAAAAATGTCATCCTCTTTAGATTTATTACCTTGGAAATTACTCTTTGTTTTAATTTTAGTCTTGAAATTTACTTCCTTCTTTGGTGTTCTATCATCATTCTTTCTCATCTCATAGGCAATAAGGGTGCCATGTAATTGATCCATCTTCAATTGAGTACAATCATGAATTTATTCTATATAAGAATCTTTCAAATCAAACTTGGGGGATAGATACCTTAATACCTTTTTAATAATAGTAGCCTCTTCAAGGTTATCTCCAAGACCTCTAATGATGTTCACAATCTCATCCACTCTCTATAGAAAGGATGCCAAATAATCTTACTCATTTATCTTGAGAATTTCAAATTACCTTCTATGAGTCTACAAATTAGCAAGATTGACCTTTTAATCTCCTTCATAAATGATCTAAATTTTTTCCCATATCTCTTTAGCAGACTTACAATGGATTACCTTGGTGAACTTGGTCTCTGTAAGACCACAAGTTATGGCTTTCATTTCCTTATAATTATTCTCAAACATCTTCTTATTTGTAGTACTAGATGGAGGAGTAGTAGGAACAACATAACCATTCACAATAGGTTTCCATACATCAAAACCTAGGGACATAATGTATGTCATCATCCTTTCTCTTCAAAAATCATAATTGGATCCATTGAACATCAATGTTTGTTTAGTATAGAAACCTCCTTGATGACTATCCATATTGTACCTTGGATCACCTTCAATATATCAAGACTTTACCAAAGGACCTACTTTGATACCAATTGTTAAGAGGTACAATCATTGAGATGGGGGTGGTGAATCAATGAACCTAGATAAACCAATATCAATTCCAATCCTTGAAAACTATTAGACAATCAACATATATCAACTTGATCAAGAAACATTAACAAAAGAGCTCATTCATTCAATGCATACACAAGATCAAACACATAATTACTATGGGAAACCCTCATGGAGAATAAAACCAACTCTCAATACTAAAACACAATATACTACTTGTCTTATAATAAATTACAAAAAATAGACTGGTCAACTCCTTTAGACCAAAAAATCTTGATCATATCCTCCTGACCAAAGGCTTTTAGTGAAATACCTATTTTATAAGGAGTAACTACCCCTGAGGAAGATCAAGTCCTTTAGACCCTCCTTTGAAATGAATAACTCCACCTTAGAATTGATGTCTTCAACACTTGATGATGGATATCTATTTATCTAACTCTTACATAAGCTCTCTCTCTCTCTCTCTCTCTCTCTCTCTCTCTCTCTCTCTCTCTCTCTCTCTCTCTCTCTCTCTCTCTCTCTCTCTCTCTCTCTCTCTCTCATACATGCCTCTCACATAGGCATACCACAATCTCGCTCCTTCTTAACTCAAACTATCCTCATATGCACTCTCAAACCTCTTTTAATATCCTAAAACTATAAGAAAACTTTTATAACATTATAAATATTACGTACAGCTCATACACATAGTCATCAATATACTCCACTTATCAATTCATCAACTGGGCATTCTACCTCTCCTTTGCTCCACAATTCTCAAATGCACCTTACACTAGTCTCCTTAACAAGTCAAGAAACCAAAAAAATTGGTTTAATGGTATATCAATAAATCAAGAATTATCAAGTCCAAAATATTTAATTTTTATCCATAAAATATTCCTTCACTCTTAAGGAATCTCACATGGGTCACACTTAAGCACAATCTACTTTCAAATAGGCCTAACTCACTTTTACATCCTATGGAGACCCATTTAACTATTTGACACTTCTTCAAGAAAAATAAGAAAAAAAATAACACTTTAAAAATGTATATACCAATTATAAATTATTTATATGTCCTCCTTAAGTGTCAATAATCATTACAGTACCCTTCTACTGAAGCACACTTTGCTCAAACAATATTTTGTGCACATAGTCACCATGAACAAATACATAGTCAACTTGTAAAACTTTTTTCATATCAAATATGACTGGTAAAATATTAATAATGTAAAAAAATAATCCTTATGAAGTATAAAATACTCCCAAATATCTTATTCATTATGAAACATTGAAACAACATCAACACAAGTTTGAACATCCTTCTTAGGTCACTTGTAGAACACAGTCAAACACAGTGAAATTTGAACCTTTATAAATTTAATTTTGCTAATAATTAGACCATAAAATTCATATTTATATATTAATATTTTATTCCTCTACCACTTTGTTTTCTACATGATGAAAAAATTTATTTTGGATCAAAAGATATGGTCCAAAAACCACAGACTAGTTTTTCCCTTTGTTAAATTCAAATATTTGAATTCCAACGATCATAGTTAAACCTCAAAAATTATTCTCTCATCTCAAGTCATCACTAATCAGATTAAACATGAAAAATATATATTATTTTATTAATCTCTATCTTTAACAATGCTAAATAGCTATCACTTTGACATCTTGACTATAATATGTACCATTGATCTCTATCTATATGATCACCCACTCACTGTTGATCCTTGGAAAAAGCTCGATCTTTAACTCTACACAGTGTTAAACGTTTGACAACTTAGAATCATCTCATTTATTCCTAACATATTTTAGAAACACACTTTTTTTATGATGTTCAAACTTTACCTTGTGAAAAACTGACTAAGTATAGGAACCATTGTAATCTATTCGAGAAGCCAACTTTGAACCTCAATAACTTTTACCTCGCTCACTCATATATTTTCAAATTTTGATCATCTGATCTCCTCACATAGGAGAATAAAACCATATTTAAATCTTATCTTGGAACCTTCACATGTGTGAGATATAATGACATTAAAATTCTCACTCAAATTTTTTTGCCATAGAGCTAACTATGTCAAAAATTTGTCTAGAAGGCTAACTTTGAACATTTTTTTTTTTTAGTGCTTCAGTTCTTGACTTGAAAGTTATAAAAACTAAACTAGGTAAAAAACTAAAAAAAACCCATATGATCATATTATTATTAAATGTCCACACATGTGATATATTCCATCACCAATCTACTTACTTGGCTCTTTCTTGCCTCATACAAATTTGGCTAAGTATGGGAAAACAATTTCAAACTACTTGGGATCCCAACTTTGCACTTATATATATTTTTTCATGATTAGATGAACTAACTAAGATTTAGTACATAATAACTATGCATAATAATTAATAACCCAATGTGACCATTTTATCCTTAAACCTCCATGCATGTGAATGTTGACATCATCAACATGCTTACTTGGATCTATTTTAAC
The DNA here is from genome assembly GCA_037957365.1 of Torreya grandis. Lineage (NCBI taxonomy): Eukaryota > Viridiplantae > Streptophyta > Pinopsida > Cupressales > Taxaceae > Torreya > Torreya grandis. The sequence goes on along the minus strand of JARHVA010000380.1, from coordinate 1,821,759 downwards.
AAAGAAAACACTATCAAAATGCCTAAGATTCCAAATTTTCACTCACATATATTTGTTTGAGTTTATGTGCATAGATTAATATTTATAACATAATAACTAGGAACTAATGTGATCACAAACATATGACAAACTCTCCCTAACCCATCTATTGTGGCAATGGTGATGTCAACAAACTGCCTACTTAAGATTTTTTGCCACTAGACCCAAAATGTCTAGATGAAAATAATGATCAACCAGATGAAATCGAATTATGCACATAATAAATCAATGCATAAAAAACCTCTTATAGGAAACCTTTCACATGATCAATACTTCATCCTCATCCTTGAACATCTCTATCCATGTCAAAAATGAAGATCAACCAAACCTTCTTCAAGCATACGAGGACAAGCACATTGCACACTTTGTCATTGTCACCTAGGCTAACAAGGCACTTCATCCACTCACTTGGACACTTTTATGACATAATAATGACATAATTAATGATAATCCAACACAGGTGAGTCTTTTTATAGTTTTTATACATTGTTTCAAGCATATTCACAAAATTTGAGGTCATGGTTTGCATAGTAAGTCAATAAAAAGTGTTTTAACGTTTGTCTTACACACAAAATGAAGGGTTCTCAACCCAAGAATAAATTTAAATTATTTATTTTAATTTTTAAACTATGAATGATAACCTAATAAATTCATGGTATATGGGGAATGGTCCTTGCTTAAATTTCCAATCATTTGTTTCTTTAATAAGGGGCTAAACTTTATTAATGATCATTAAGACTAGAAGATGGTTGAAACCCTTAAATAACCCTAAAAGTGACCTGATATAAAATATCTTGTGTTAAAGTGATTATAATGGATTTTTATGGATATTTAATATATTTTATAATGTATTCAACTCTATTAGGCACCTCTAGTTCTAAATGTTTTGTCAAGTGAGTGAGTGGACCCTATAGGAAAGACCTTGTTTCTCAAAGATTTATTGTAATAGTTAGATTTGAACAAGAAAAAGTTGATAAATGGATGAATTTTTAATATTGATAATTTTATTAAATTTACATGGTGGTTTTTTAGTATTTTATATCCTTTAGGTGTATTAAATTGGTCATACAATTTGACCTATTGCTAACAAGCCTAATCATTAAGATAGTAAGAAAACTAGGTATTAGTGAGAAGTTGATTAGAGATGTGTTATCATGGATTAGGGATGAATCCAAGTGAATATATATGTATTTAAATAATTTTATAATATTTTCATGTTGGATAGTTTTTTTGGAGATCAATGAATATGATGAAAATGTTGCTCATAAATTGACATGTCTAGTTCATATGAGACAGTGTGATACAAGACTATGAACTTGGTCTGTAATACCAATATTTCAATTTTACCATATTATATATCTATCTAATAATATTATAATGACCTCATGTGATCATCTACATTCATTTTTAATCTTTTAAAGTGGTTCTATATGTGTTTTAAGTCTTTGTTTCCATGACTATGTTTTGAGGCTTATTGGCAATTTTGAGTGGGCTACTTAAAGAAGAGGGTTTGAGTATTTTTTCTATATGTAATAAAGTATAATGAACTTGGTGAATTTTTTAATGTATTTAATTTTATATTTATACTATTTTTTTATATGGTTTTTTTTTAATATTATGTTTTTGGTTCAGTTGTTCAAGGCATATTTTATGGGTATGCACAGGCCTAATTGTGAACAATGATTATGATGTGCTTCAAGTGGTGATCTGAGATAAAAGGTATCATAGACATAATATGAGATTTTTAAGATTATATTTAAATTTAATATGATATTTTCATACCATGTAATAAGTCTAAGAGTGTTCCAATGTGTTCAAAGGGTAACATGTGCTAATGAAGGCCTAATTAAATTGGGTCTTCTTAAGGCCTAAAAAGGTTATTGGTCATATATACTATGATCAAAATTTTGTAATGTTTCATTAATTTTTTGGAATTTCATAAGGCCTAATTTTTTGGAGGCAAAAATTATCAATTATTTATGGTTGAATAAGGAGTGTATGAGCAAGAACCTAGTATAAGAACAAGGTTTAATAGGCCTAATAATCTAGTAAGATATTAAAAGAGTTCAAGTGAATGAGATATAAATTTGAATAGATGAAGGAGCTATTTTAAACCATCATAAGTGTGAAAATAAATCATCATGAATATCTGACATGGGTACTATAAATGATTATCAATGTTATATTACCTAAATAAGTCAAGAAAAGGGCTAATTGAGAGAAGAAGGCTAGAGACTAGTTTGAGAAACATAGGAGTTTGTGAAGAGATGAAGAAGGATATCATCATATATTGTATGAGAATTTTTTTCTTCTAAATGTAATAAATGGTTTGAGGTAGATGAGTTAGTTTTAATTCATCTATGGGGTTGGTGCCTCCTTGTAAGTAAGTGCTTGTTTGTGCTTAGCTAGTTGGGTTGGTGTTCCATGTGAAGTTAATGCTTCACTAAATATTGATGTTTGTATTATAATATTATATTCCAATTTCATCATCAATGGTTTTTATTCCCATTAAGGGTTTTCCTCTCAAATAAGTGTTATATTTTTTATGCTTTTATTTCATGCTCATGGCTCTTAATGTGTTGTTAGTTCACTCTATTGTTTTGATAGTTCATGAATAATAAAATAAAGTTGTAAATTTTTTGAAGACTGATTCATCACCCCTCTCAGTCATTATAATTCCAAAAATTAGTATCAGAGCTTGGTCCTTTTATACAATATATTTAAAGTGATCCTAAGAAGCACAAGATGTCTTGTTATAAAAAAAGAAGATAACATGTATGATGAAGAAGTCCTTTATGACAATGAAGGAGGAAAAACTAGAGTAAACCTTAAAAATGAGCTCATGAGTTCCCATGATGATTTGAAACATCAAGAGAATACTATCAATAATCTCAGGAGTCAGTTAGAAGAATTCAACACAAGGTATAAGCCAAAGGTAGTTGAGTATGACTAGTTGAAGATAGAGCTAGATTCCTTGAAGGTTGAGCATGAGCAGCTCATAGACAAAATGAGAAAATTTGAGAGAGTGTGTGAGAGGTCAGAATAAGTTAAGAGTAGCAAACTAAAAAGAGCAATTAAGCAACCTAATGCAATAAAGGAGAAGTCATAAATAAACCATGGTAAGTATATAAATGTTGTTTGTTACATCTATCAAAATATAAGACACATTAATATATTCTACTCCAAAATAGTTAAAAGGTCCACAAGATTCAACATGACATGTGAAGCTCATAGAATGCATAAGAAGGATCAAACATTGGTATAAAATATAAATCAAGATAGGGTGGATCAGATTGAGCTCAAGAATCAAGATGGAATATTTTATAGGGAGGAATAGAAGACCAAAGAGGACTCTATGCTACCTCAAACTGCCTTTCACATTCAAGATCACCAAACCTACAAACATATTGTGCAAGGCTTGCCAACATGGTAAACAAACTAGAAGAAGTTTTAAGCCCAAGGAGTAATATAATAAAAGACCTTGGAGCTAATACACATTGATCTCTATGGGTCTATAGGAATTCAAAGCATTGAAGGAGATGTCTACTTCATGTTACTTATAGATGATTACATAGGAATGGCTTGGATTTTATTCTTGAAATAAAAATTAAAAGCTCTTGAAAAGTTTAAGGCATTTAAGGATCTTGCGGAGAATGAGAAAAATGGGAAGATCAAGTGCCTAAGATCTGATAGAGGATATTTTTAGTCCAATGATTTTGATGACTTCTATGAAATTCATAGAATAAGGAGACAATTCTCAGTAACTATGACACCTTAGCGAAATGGGGTAGTGGAAAGGAAGAATAGGATAATTAAATAGATGGCTAGAAATATTATAAATGAGTATATATTATTTAATGGATATTGGAGAGAGGTATTAAGCACTATTTTCTACATTTTTAATAGATCTTAGATAAGGACTAATGGCAATAAGACTCCTTATGAACTATCAAAGGGAAGACCTACCAATTTGGAACACATTAGAGTACTTGAGAGTAAATGTTTCATCAAAAGAGATGATGAATACTTTGGTAAGTTTTATTCTAGATATGATGAAGGCATATTCTTAGGATACTCATCAATGAGCTCAGCCTATATATGTTATAACAAGAGACTATAAAAGATAGTGGAAAACGCCAATGTGAAAATTGATGAGATAAGGAAATCTCACTCATAGTCAAAGAACACTTTAGATAATCAAGAATTCAAGAATGAAGAGGAGACTATAGAGGTTGATGAAGAATAACAAGTTTAAGAGAGAAAAGACTCAAAATTACCCTCAAGACAATTTCAAATAGATCACCCTAAATCTCAAATCATTGGCAACAAGAATGTAGGTATGTAAAAAAAGAGAATATTGGTAAGTAGTCTAAATCAAGATAATGTTTCTCTATTATCCAAAATTAAACCTAAAATTATTATAGAGGCAATAAAATACAAATTTTGGATAAGTTATATGAATGAGGAGTTATACCAAATAGATAAGAATGAGACTTCGGAACTAGTTCCTAGGGCTAAAGACAAGAATGCCATTGGCACAAAATGGGTGTTTAGAAACAAGTTGAATGAAGATGGAGAAGCCACTAAGAATAAGGATAGATTGGTATGAAAGGGATATGCACAATTTTAAGGGATAGACTTTGAGGATACCTTTGCACCTATAACAAGATTGGAGGCCATCAAACTATTTCTAGCATATGTAGGATTCAAAAGATTCAAGGTATACTATATGGATGTCAAATCTACCTTTTTAAATGAGAATTTGGAAGAGGAAGTGTACATTGAATAACTTTAAGGGTTATCATTATTAGATGACAAAGAATTTTTTTTTAGGTTGAAAATTTATCTCTATCTAAAGGTCCTAAACCTTGGTATGCTAGATTAGACAAGTATCTATTGGATTAAGGATTCAAAATAGGACTTGTATATAGTAATCTATACATCAAGATAGAAGATGACCATCAGTTGATTGTAATTTTATATGTGGATGACATCATATTTGATGTAAATAATAAAAACATGACCAAAGCCTTTGTATAGGTGACGAATAAATATTTTTAGATGTCCATGCTAGGAGAACTATAATTCTTTCTTGGGTTACAAATCACTCAATCTGAAAAAGGTATATTTATCTCACAAGCCAAATACAATTAGTACTAAGAGAGACGTTAAAGAAGTTTTATATGGAATATTCTAAGACAATTAGTACACCCATGATCATAAGATGTAAGTTAATCAAGGAAAATGAGTCTCTAAAGGTTAATCAGACATCATATAGGTCAATGATTGGAAGTTTGTTATACACCATTGCCTCTAGACCTGACATCATTCAAGAAGTAGGTCTTGTGGGAAGTTTCAAGTAGATACAAAGGAGAATCATCTATAATAAGTCAAAAGGATATTTAGATATCTCAAGGGGACTATGGAGTATATATTGAGGTATTCAAGAAGCAAGGAGCTCAATTTGATAGCCTACACAGATGCAAATTGGGTAGGAAGAATAGATGATATGAAGAGTACAGTGGATGAGCCTTCTTTCTAGGTGGGTGCCTATTTTCATGGATAAGCAAGAATAAACCATTAGTAGCTTTTTCCACTTATGATTATAAGTACATTGAAGTATTTTCATGTTGGACTGATGTCCTATGGATGAGATAGACCCTAAAAGACTACAAGGTGGAGCATGATGGTCCTAGTCCTATCTATTATGATAATATAAGCGTCATAAGTGTCTCCAAGAACCTTGTCAAACACTCAAGGATAAAACACATTCCCATAAGATATCATTTCATAATAGAGTAGGTAAGTGAATAAAGTGTCAAACTTGAATATGTTTCTACAAAGGATCAAATTGTAGACATCTTGACCAAACCACTTCCAAAGGTAACTTTTGAACACCTAAGACAGGAATCAGGTATAATTCCTACCCCTAAAAATCACTAAAAAATTCAAGAACTTAGGGGGAGATAATCATGTTAATTATCTCTAGTAATAAGTGAATTTTTCCAATAATATATGCATGGAGATAGGGGGAGCATGTTTGTATTATGTGTCATAAACTCATAAGTCCTATATGTTGAGTATTTTAATTATAAGGAATGTGATTCAAGGAGTTGCAAACATCACTTTATCATTTATGTTAAAGGGGGAAAAATACCATAATTGGAAGATAAGAATGATTAGTATACAATATATTTTTCCATCAATGACAAAGGGGGATATTTTTTTAGCATTGTTACCATTGATTGAAGTTTGTCATTAATGTTGTTATTGATGTCAAAAATTCTTAAGAAAGGTGTTCATGAGATTATTTAAGAATGATATTGTTTTATATCATCATTGAGAAGTATCACATTGTATAAGAATCATGTAATACATGTTATCAACATATAATAACATCAATAAGTGTATCAAGGTTAGTTGACAAGTTTTAAGAGCTTGAGGAACCTAGTCATGTCACTAATCATAACATGAAGAGACCCAGTGAGAAGGTTTGAGCATGGTGACCTAGTGAGATGAATGAATAGAGACATAATAGACTATATGAGGTTTTTTGATCAAGAATATTAGGCATTAGATCACTCATAAGAGTCTCAGAGTGAGCCTACAGGGGTAGGACCTATAGACCTAGCATGTAACTAGACTAGTTCTAAACCCTGCCTAACCTAATGTGGTGTCATGAGGTATTGTCAAGACATATGAATAATTTATGGTAGTTTTTTATCATTTTAATATATTTTATGACATGTATACGAGGTTTTTACATCTTAGACAATGGCTAGAAGGTTAGTTTTAAGGCCTAATGTGACTTATTGGTCAAGACCTAGAAAGCAAATAGAGAGATGGTGACCAGATGGGGTATTACGTTAAATTTTTAAGGTATGTGTGAGTATTTGAGTGTTTTCCAAGGTTTTTTAGATTTTTTCAATAATTTTCACAAAATTTTAGGTCACTTTTTGTAGGTTAAGGCAACAAAAAGTGTTTTAAGGTCTCTCATGTACATAGAATGAAAGGTTTTTAACCTGAGAAGAAATTTAAAGTATTCATTGGCACATGTAACCTATACATGATAATCTAATATATTAATGTTATATGGGTAAGGGTACTATATCAAAGTTACAATAATTGGTTTATAGAATAAGGAGCTAAGATTTATGAATGATTGTTAAGAGTGAAAGATGGTATAAACCGTCAAAGAACCCAAAAAGTGATCCAATATGAAAGATAGTGTTCTAAAGTGATCATAATGGATTTATATGGAAATTTAATATATTTTATCATGTATTAAAATATCTTAGGCATCTTTAGGTGTGAATGGTTTATCAGGTGAATGAGTGGACACTATAAGAAAGACCTTGTTTCTTAGATATTTGTTGTAGCAGTTAGAGTTAGCCAAGTTAAAATTGATAAATGGATGAATTTTGAATATTGATACTTATATTAAATTTATAAGATGATTTATGATTAGTTTATATCCTTCAGGTGTTCTAAACTATTCATACAAGTTAACCTATCACTAACATGCCTAATGGTACACAGTGAGAAAACAAGGTAGAAGTGAGAAGTTGATTAGGGATGTGTTATCATGGATTAGGGATGAATCAAAGTGCATGGATATGTATTTAAATAAATATATTACATGTTAATTTTGGTTATTTTTTTTGAATATCAATTAATATGATTAAAATGTTGTTCATAAGTTGACCTATCTAGTTCAGATGAGACAGTGTGATAAAAGACTATGAGATTGGTTTGCAAGACCAGTATTTACATTTGACCATATTATCTATATATATAATAATAGTGTAATGAAATAATAGGATCATATAAATATATTTTAAATATTTTAAATTGGTTTTATAGGTGTTTTAGGTCTTTTTTCCATGACTGTGTTTTGAGGCTTGTTGGCAGTTTTGAGTGGGCTACTTGTAGATGAGGGTTTGCATCCTTTTTATCTATGTAATGAAGTATAATGAACTTTGTGAATTTTTTTAGGTATTAAATTTTATATTTATATGATTTTTTAAATGGTTTTTTGACAATATTATTTTTTTATTCAATTACTCAAGACATATTTTCTAGGTATGCACAAGCCTAATTGTGAATAGTGCTTATGGCATGCTTCAAGTGGTGGTTGGAGATAAAAGGTGTCATGGAAATAATATGTTATTCGTAGGAGTATATTTAAATATAATATTATATTATCCTACCATGTAATAATTCTAAGAGTGTTTCAAGGTGTTCAAATAGTAACATGTGCTAATGAATGCTTGATTAAATTAGGTCTCCTTAAGGCCTAAAATGGTTCTTGGTCCTATATACTATGACCGACCTTTTGTAATGTTTTATTAATGTTTTTTGAATTTCATAAGTCTTATTTTTTTTTAAATCTATATATTTAAGTATGTATGTCCAACCAAGTAGTGTATGAGCAAGAACCTAGTATAAGAACAAGGCCTAATAGTCTAGTCAGAGATTAAGAGAGTTGAAGTGAATGAGATAAAAAAATTGAATAGTTGAAGGATGTCTTGTAGACCATAATGAGGGTGAATATAAATCATCATTAAGATCTAACATAGGTACTATACATTATTATAAAGGTCATATGACCCAAACAAATTAAGAAAAGGGCTAATTGAGCAAAGAAGGCTAGAAACTAGTTTGAGAAACATAGGAGTGTGTGAAGAGATAAAGAAGGAGATCATAATATATTTTATGAGAAAAAATTGTTATGAAGTTGATCAAGGGTTTTAGGTGGATAATTTTGTGTTTATTCATCCAAGGGGTTGGGACCTCTTTGCAATTAAGTGTTTGCTAAAGCCTAGTTGAATTGGTGCTTAGCTAGTTGGGGTTGGTGCTCCAAGTGAATTTAGTGCTTCATTAAATATATATGTTTATATTATAGGACTATATTCCAATTTAATCATAATTGGATTTTCTTCCACTTTAGGTTTTCCCACTCAAAATGTCCTATGTGTTATTCTTTTATTTCATGTTCATGACTCTTAATGTGTTGCTAGTTCATGAATGATAAAGTAAAGTTGCAAAAGTTTTTAAGAATAATTCACCCACATCTGATTCATTGTGATTCAAACATTTTAATATAATTTTTACTTAAAAACTTAAGTCAACTTATTTTATTTCCCTCATTTTGGATTATCTTTCAATAGACTAAGTCGATCAGCTCGACTTTGTCATGTTATGTTTGTACAACTAGGTCGATTGGGTCAACCTTGTTCTATTTATTTTTATTCCAACTTCAAGAAAATAGAATTAAACTAAATTGATAATAATTAAAATCAATTTAATTTTTAGTTGGTTTCATATTTATTTAATTTCTAAAAACTACAAATTAGCTTTCAAAACTTTGATTTTCGCTCTTATTTTTCACTTTGTTTGGTTTTCCCTAGAAACTATGTACTGGTAGTTTTCAAACTACTTAGCTAATATAATGAAGGGATAATAGATAATATAGTCTATCATTTTCATATATCATGTCATGAGGGGATTTCCCCAATAATCATAGCTATAGTATAGAGCTAAAATCAATTTTTAGTTTATGCCTACCTCACAGTATTTTGAAAATGCCTATGATTTCTTCTTTATTGAACCTTAAGAATCCAATCATTTGTTTGTTTGTGTGGTGCATAATTTATTAGTTATCATTGATAATATAATTATATATTACCCTTGAAAATTATTTTAGTGGGTTATGAGAGGGGTACTTTCTCCATAGTCAATGGTCTAAAATATTAGGCTGACACTATCCAAAAGATAAGCATCTTTGGAAGCTTAAACTTTCAATCAAAACATTTAGTAAAACTTCCACATATTCATTTTGAATAATTAATTAAATTATAAATTTAAATATTATTATTTGTTTCTTATTCTATGTTGTATTAAAAAAAATTATTAGTTAGTGTTGACACAAGGTTTTTGAGTGTGTTACAACTAGATTGACCAGCTTGACCTAGTTGCCTGTGTGCTTAGTTCTCTTTTCTATAACTAAAACTAAATAATATAGAATCAGACCAATTTAAAATTTTCCTAGATTAAAAAACCAAGTTTGAATAATCTACCCAATATTTTATAAACCATTCTTTTCCCTTCTTACAAAACTAAGTCGACCTATTTGACCCAATCTTTTACAAAATTTTCTATTTTCCTTCCTGTAGAACTAAGTTGATCTGCTTGACCTAATATTTTACAGATTATTCATTTTTCCTTCCTACAAAACCAATTTAGCCATCTCAACCTAGTCTTTTATAGACTATTTTGTTTTCCTTCTTATAGAACCAATTCAACCTGCTCAACTCAATATTTTATAGATTGTTCTATTTTACTTACTATAGTACTAAGTTGACCCACTCGATCTAGTTTTTTATAGATTATTTTATTTTCCTTCCTATGGAACTAAGTCAACCTATTTGACCTAGTATTTTATAGACTTTCTTATTTTTATTCTTATTTAACTAAGTCAACCTTCCCAACCCAGTCTTTTACAAATTATTCTATTTTACTTCTTACATAACCAAGTCAACCTACTCAACCTAATCTTTAATAGAATGTTCTGTTTTCCTTCCTAAAAAACCAAGTTGACCTATTCAACCTAGACTTTTACAAATTATTCTATATTTCTTCTTACAAAACTAAGATGACCTATTCAACCTAGTCTTTTATAGATTGTTATATTTTCCTTCTTATAGAATTAAGTTGACCTACTCGACCTAGTGTTTTATAGATTATTTTATTTTCCTTCTTATAAAACTAAGTCAACTTACTCAACCCAATATTTTATAGATTATTCTATTTTCCTTCCTACAAAACTAAGTTGCCTTGATTGACCTAGTGTTTTATAGACTACTATTTTCTTTCCTACATAACTAAGTTGACCATCTTGACCCAATATGCTACATATTGTCTTGTTTTTAGTAAGTGTTTAACTCAGTCATTTCATCATGCAACATCTACTTGATGATGTTACAAATAAAAATCAAACTAACATGATAATTTTCATTAATCCTAATAATCTGTCTAAGACACATTTTATAATGACTAAACTAGATCAAAGTAATATCCATGTTACCACTAGAACTACCAACTATGAGAATCCTCCCTATTCCATGGTGCTTAAACCTTTATTCATGCAAACAATAGAATATGAAAGTGACCTTGAATACATGGCCAAAATAATCCTCTTTATTAATTAAAATATTCAAAATAGAGGTAAATATCCTACAATCATCTATAACCTCATGATGGGACCCTATATTAGAGAACCCCATTCACCTTCAACTAGATTTTACATAGGATTTTGGGCAAGTCATTTTATGACGTATATGACACATTTACCTCTATCAAAGTATGATGGCATCCTCCATGTCTTCTTTCACCTCCATGCCAAGTATTTATACAAACATGATAAGTGTGAATTTTAGTGGGTATACTCAAAACACCCACACTAATATCCAATTCCATACAACTCATGATACATATATGACTAGTAGTGCTTCTCATGCCACTAGTGCATCTCATGATACTAGTGAATTTGAAATTATTACTACCTCAAATAATAATAATGTATCCAATACTACTTTTAGTAGTCAAAATATTATTTAAATTAATCAATTACTATTAAAAACTCCTAATCAAATAGATACCTTTCAAAGTAATAATGTCAACCAAATGATGCAAATGCAAAACCAATTATTACATCTCCAAAACCAACCTCAACCTACTCAATGGGGAGTGAAAAATCCTAATGCCTCCCACTCCCTCCCCTAGAGATGCACATGCTAACCTTATACCACAACCCCCACTTATTAACAAAACTATTAAACACTTACAAAATAAACATCTTCTTCCTCAAATTGTAAACATTGACATAGGGGGTATAGTCCCTAGTATCACTTATAATGTATCCATAGATCTTGCTTTACATTTGAAAACCTTTAGAAATCTATGATCTTATAGAAAATAATTTATCTCACTTTATCAACTATAAATAATTATAATCTAAAACAACACTAATGTTCATTAAATGATAGAAATCATTGTCTAACAAATTTGAGCATAATATGTTAGATGAGAACCTCTTCTACTTATTTATTATTGTTATTCATCCTAATTATAATATCATTTTATAAACATTTATCCAAAATCATTCAAAGAATATCTCAATCAAGTAAACATCAATAATTCCTTACACATCAATTTGAGCCTTCACACCCTCCAACAGGAACTCAAATGCTTATGAGAAGTAAGAATCAACATGTAATGAATGATGGTGTTATGGATAATTATGAATTCATAAACACTATCCAAGGAATTTTTCTAAACAATTCCATGGAGAATAATCCTCCAAAGCCAAATAATAGTAATTCTCATCTAAGTTCCACATTTTCTCAAGGGCATAATATGGATGTATACAAACCTATTTCCTTAGAAGATATTCAAAATCATCTTCCATGACCTTACTCATGAGATATTCATCCTATGCAACCTATTAAAAATTATATGATCCACACAAAAAAATTGGTTTTATGCAAGTGGGGTCATTCTCATGAAATTCATTTCCAATTATGAATTTTTTTTATGGATATATCCTTGGATCCAACTTTGATCATGAATCACTTATACATAAATGTCAATAAACCTATGAAATAGAAGTTAAGGCTCATGAAACTAAAACTAGAAATGAATATTTAAATCAAGCTAATGCTCACTTATAAATTTAAAAGGATCCCCTTCCTAACCATCAAGATAATACTAATCAAACTCCTAGTACCAACAATGTTGAAAGTACTATATATCCTAACATCAATGATGAGAATGTTGTCAACAAGAAAATCATGAAGATAATAGTTTCTTATATTGATCAATATCTAGCCTCTAACCATAATAATTTTCCAAAGTTCCACATTGTTCAAGACTCTTACCCACCCCATCTCATGGAATTGGGGAATGTGGAACCAAAAAACACACAAGTATCAACTCCAATAATGCAAATCAACAATATCTTTGATACCATTTGTATAATCTCTACTCCCACTATAACTAAGTTACCTCAAGTGGAAACCCCCCAAAAAAAATTACAAAAGATACAACCACATCACCTATGATAACACAAGCATGTATAACTAGTCAACCCATCTTTAATAAAGATAAAATAAGCATACCTTATCAACATAAATTTCAATATAATTCCAACCCCCTTAAAATGATTTATTTCAACATTATTCACCTTTATCCAATAATACTTTAACACGTTATTATGAATGGGATCCCATAGCTGAAATTTCATGACTACCATCTCAAAATCATTTATTATAACCTATGAGAACTCTTCATCATCATAATCGACTAATGAAATTATTATTTGAAATGAACATCCCTCATCTTCCCCATGTGGGTCAAGAAGCAACCTTATCAAGATCTAAATATAACATCCTTCAACAATGTAGATAAATATCCATGTTGATGAAATAGTGAACACTTCTTTTTCACTCAAATTTCCCATCTCTTTCATGATTCCTGATGAGATATTGCTTCATGAAGATGACCCACCATTGATCATTAATGTAAAAATAGAAGATATTCAAGTCAAACATGCTATAATCGATGAAGTATTAGGCACTTATGTTACTTCCTTTGATTTTATTAAAACACTTGTATACATGGAATTCAATCTTTAATCCATGCAAAGTACATGTCAAGGATATGATTGAAGATAAATTCTTCTATTAGATTATTTTTGGATTCCTATCATGGATCCCCTAGTCACAGTATGTGTGAAATTCATGATATTTAACTTTCCACTCTCTTAAAATATTTTATTTGGTCAACCTTAGACACACCGCATGAGAGCACACCCCTCGTCAGCATGCTAATGTGTTAAATTTCCCTGTATTGGTGATATATAAAAGATTCAAGGAGACATAAATCCTGAGACTTTTTAAAAATTCCAAGAAAGAGGTGTTTTTAAAATACCCACTCTTGAATTTTTACCTGGCATCCCATTTCATGAATCACAATGTTTTAATTATCCTATCAACTCTACTAGAGGTTATAATGGTCATCCTAAGTTAATAGGAAACATACAACCTAATTTTTTAATTTAGACAATGATGAAATAGATGAGATAAGTTTAAAAATAAAAAATTCCTATCTCTCCCCTAATATAATTTCTCAATTACCTCCTTATTTACAACCATTATCTCGTTAAAAATCATATGACAAAATTATAGTTACCCTAGTAAAAACTAACAATTCCATTCACAATGCCTCTTTGATTGATAAAATCATTGACATATGTACTATTGACCTTTATACTCATGATTATGATGATGGATATTATATAGATGATCCCCTTTAATCTAGTTTTTCTCAAGATAAAAATTTAGATATACTTAGATATCATTCTTCTTTACAACATTCTCTTAGTTCTATTTTTTTCATTCCTTTTCTTGATATATTACCTAATATTAGTTCTTCATATGATGTTCATAGGTCAAAGATGGAACAAACACACACTATTTCTCTAGTCACTATTGAGCCTCTTCAAAGTATGCATATGGACTATGCCATGATGAGACCTTACCAATTTTCCAGATTTCATGATCCCTCTAGCTTACTTCCTCTAAATATGTTATCTATACTAATTTTACCTAGTTTGAGTTCATCCTTAGATGTGGTCCAACCTAGTGTTAATCCTATTTTGATTTCTCCTATTAGTGATGGATGGAGTACTACCTTTTCCAAAGCTTGATCCTCTATAATCATGATGGGAAGATGAGCCTTATTTTGAGATCTATAGATTTTTTGGTCATTGGGCCAATGATTATATTGTACACCATAAAAAACATCTCTCCTTCTACTACCATAGATAGATAACCATCACCATCTACTACTAGACATAATTTTTTTATGATGGTATACGTAACCATTCATATACTTATTGCCAACAGCTCAAGCAATACATTGGTACACTTTGTTTAGCCATAACACAACCAAAAGACAAGAGTATACCACCTCGTAAGGTAATTACAGAGTACATTCCCCAATTTGGGGAAGTTTATTATCTTTGGCATAACTGTAATACATATAATATTGATATATGTTGAGTTCTTCAATAGCATATTTTAGAATTTCCATGGCCTACGCCTTCACCAGTTTAGCCTCATGTTCCAAGTCATTCATAGACAAAGGACCCTCCTTCTCTACATCCTATACCTTTACATATATATACAAATACCATTCACATTTTGACACCTCTTCTTTGTATTAACTATCCCACATAAGAAGTACCTACAGATCATCTTTATGTTTATAGTATACCTACCTTCTATATAGAGATGATATGGCAGGAAATATTTTCATGACTTTATATGAAGATTGATGAGAATATGATTAATGTCAGAATTTAGTTACACAAGGATGTATCATATGTTATGGATGATATTTATGATGAGATTTATTAGTATTTGCGAACACAATATGGTGTTATATGGCATTACTTATTACATTATTGTATGATTTGGATTTGATTTATGAGTATATATGGATATGATATTTTGCTTATATTCATGTCTCATGAATTATTTTATTTTCATATTTTAAATTCTCTTTGACATCTTGTGATTTAAAATTAATATATCATGCATTAATATTATTCTCATGGTTTAGTTCTTGTTTCATGGCTCAATTTATTTTTCTTATGCTTGTTATGTAATTTAAAAACAAAATAGTTATTATTGTGACATGATTCCAAAACCCTCATCCCCCTATTACCCTATATTTACCATATGATCCATATACAATGGAAACTTTGCATATGACTTGTGAAAAATAACATGATGTCACAAGGCCTATAACTACCTTTTGTATAGCCAGAATGGTATATATATAAACATCAAACCATCGCACATGTAATCCCTTAAAATATCCTTTGGATCTAGTCACTTACAGGGTTAGGGCTCATCTCTCTAGATCTATTTCAAGAGTATATATATCATATGAGTACTAATAATATCAATTCCAATAAAAGCATGGACATACTCTAAATTAATACCAACCTTTATCATATCCCCATCCACTTCCCAACATAAAGTGTTGGTTAGTCACTCCCATGCTCCTAAGAACATTGAGACTAATTCAAGAATAAGGGGGATTCTATGAATTTGCATAATACCATAAAGTCCCAATGACACAAAGCATGCATGATCTCATACTATCAATCTATCTAATAAGTTAGATAATCATGTTGCATCTATCAAGAACCAAAGTCTTCATCCTCTCTACAAAATGCCAATAAAATATATAGTAGTCCTCGATCCAAGATAATAAATGAAAATACAATCTAAAATTAATTACAAGTATTTTGTATTTAAAAATTAACTAATTCATCAACTTATTTATTAAAATTTTGTACCACTTTATACTATGTCATCCACATAGTTCACTATATTGGTCAACAATTAAAAAATATTATACTAACTTAGCCAGGAAACAAACTATGTTAGCCACTATTTCAACCTTACAACTAAGTCACCTCACCACTACGTAGTTAAAAAAATCACATAAATAAGTCAACCCACTAATATGTAGTCAACCACATCATTCTACTATGTCAACCACTTCATATGGAGTTGGCCATTATTTAAAACTATGTCAAGCACTTTCTTACATTACTACATTGATAAGTATGGATGTAGTCATTCACTTAAAATTTATAAACTATATCAACCTTCTTATATGTAGTATGCCACTTAGGAATATACTACATTAACCACCCTTTTAACATTCACATTCCAAACTGAGCCACTTGGCTGACTCCATTCATTTTGTACGATGACTTTTTACCTATTTATCATTAACACCTTAGGAACTAATGACTAATTTTGGTACCTACCCATTGACCATCCTATTAACTCCTCTACCCTAAAAATTCTTGGGGAACATTCTATTACATAGATTCACCCCACTAACTAATTTTTGAAATTTACCATATTTTCCAATAAAAATTAACAAAAATTTCAAATTTAAGGATTACTTACTTGATTTGAACTATAAACTTCTCCCACGCATCCCCCAACTCGTACTCATCATCTCTAGGCCATAGTCTCTCTTTTCACTCTTTTGTGTCTTTTAGAGCTCTATTATTCTCACAATAGAAACATTACAAATGAATAGTTTAAAAATCCTATTTATATTTTAATTTTCAAATTATTTAACTATCAACTATTTTGCAAAAAAAATATGATTTTTTATCATAAATATGTTTTTACCAACTCTTTTTTTGAACTAAAAGATATCCTGGAATCTTGATATTATAGAAAACATTTCTACATATAACACATATTTTTGCAAAAATAATTTAATTTTCTCTTATTTTTTAGGTCTTCATAATGTCCCCTACATTGAATGCCTCTTCATTTATATCACATGAGTTGTTTTATACAACAAAGGTAAGTAAAGTTATGTATTTTCCAATCCTTTCCTTTCAATTACCTTTATGTTTCATACTATAATTTTTTATCTCAGGGTTTTGGGTTGCTATGTTCTTTTTTTAAAGCACCATCCCATGTTAAAACTACATGATACATGATGAGATTTGAGTGGGGCATATGTATACATAATATTTTTAAAATTTATCAATTATTGATGTATTTTATCTTGCAAAAACCCATTAAATCTCAATCTCTGAGTGCTTTCCTTAAAGGGTGCACTAGGAAAGGGGTTGGCAAACCTTTAGTATTTCATAGGATTGTTTGCCCCTATATCACCACCTAAAACCAATAAAAATTACTCCTATACATTTACATAAGAATTTAAACCCCTCTTATACACTTCCATAAGCAACTCACCACCCAAAGGATCCCCTACCTAAGTAAAACCAATTTTTACCACTTTTCCTACTATGTCAACTTGGTTGACCCCATTCTAGGTTTAATGCATATTACAGGACTCTGTCAGCGTAAGATGACATAGCTCAAGACCTAACGGCTCTATTTCCTACCTAACAAGGTCAATTTGGCTGATTACATTAGTTACATTCCTAGGAAGGTTTAAGGTCAATTCATGGATATATATACCCCCTTTCATTTTATTTCTAATATAGGATCATTTAATTGCACATCATTATTATTAGCAAATCTACTTATACAATCAATATGAGGTCTCATTTCTTAGCTTTTAACCTTTGATAAGTAACACTTGTCTTGTGGAGGTCTTATATGCATAGGAAAATTATTATAACCTAGAGTTAATTTATCTTTATGATCTTTACAAGCCCACAACAACCTCTTACAAAGCAACATTTTCCAAGGGAGACATTGAGGCTTGACAAGCTCACTTCAACAAGGTAAGTGTATTCTTAGCCCTTCATATTTTTATAAGTAGATGTTATATAAATAATGGATTGAATTTTATCTCTCTTTACTTAGATCATTTCTATGCTATATTAGATAGATTTGTTTTGGCATGCTTACATCTTCCCAATTTGTGCCACAAGCTTTGGTGAGCACTATATTAACTTGCATATGCATTTAATAGAAAATATTGTATATTTGTTTAGAATATTAGCTTACTTAATATTATTTACAATCATAAGATCTAGTTAAGGTTATCATAAAATGGCATTTGACTTGAGGCCTTACAATCCCTCTCCTTTACCATTGTGTGATAAGAGATCCCTTAGTTTAGGTTTAGTAGATCTAATAGTGATCATGACCCTGATATAAATATATTACCAAGCGGACTTGTTAGTTGATTACCTTATTTGAGATTTAATATTATTGAGTAAGATAAGATATTTGTCTAGTTTTGATTGTATATAGTAATTGATTATAGCTTAGTTTCTAGATATAACACATCAAGAAAATAAGAGATGATGATCTAGTCATGGAAAAATTCACATACTATAAAAAAAATTAGGATAAAAGAGGATGTCATATCCAATGAATTTCAAGCTCCAATGATCTAGTGTTTACTAAATTTTAAATCTCTTCAAAAACTAATCAATGGCCCAAACATGAAAAACCATGTCATTTTAAAATGATCTTAATGATGGGGTAACTATTTCAGGTTCAATTTTGTCTATTCCCAACTACATGTGTTTATCTTCATGAAAATAAACCCTCTTCTAGATTCACCCTTTTCTTATTAAAATATGTCAACTAAGCAAATAAATATTAAAATAATGGGTTATTTGAATATATAAA